>CM048748.1:357926526-359414026 GCA_026315105.1 Locusta migratoria
ACCTGCACCGTCACGCTCCCTGGCGAGAAACTAGAACCAACCATCCATCCCACAAGTCTAGCAGCAGACAAATCGCAACTATGCCGACAAGGAAGCCCGCGCACGTCACAAGCAGCTAGCTATCTACATCTACATAGATACTCTGTCTGGCAGAGGGTTCATTAACCACTTTCATAACTTTTCTCTACCGTTCCATTCTTTAATAACGCGCGGGAAGAAAGAAACACCTAAATCGTTTTGTTTTCGATTTATTTTATTGGGATAGTCATGTCTCCCTAAGTAGGTTGGTGCTAGCAGAATATTTTCACATTCAGAAGTAAAAGTCGGTGATTAAAACTTCGCAAACAGATCACGCCGCAATAAATAACGTTTTTATTTTAATGATTTCCACCCCAATTCGTGCATCATTTCCGTGACGCAGAAAAATGCGGGGTGACGAAATTGAGTAGGAAAACAGTACTATTTTTTTTTTTTTTTTTTAATACTGCGTTAGTAGTGAGCAGCTCCGTACAACGTAGGGTCGCAGACGGTGATGCCACCAAAGACAACTAGACCACTACATCACTGTAGATACCGATAGTCGGCCTCTGGGAACGTTCTCACGCGGATAATTAGAGTAGATCAGTACTTATTCCATAGATCGTCAGTATGACATTTTGCAGTGATGCGGAACATGTCAGTTTAATAAGTATTTTTTACCTATTTCTTCTACTAAGTAGAAGGAGTTGTCATTCAAAAATTGTTTCAATTTATTCTTATATAGTATATAGCTACCTGCCAGACTTTTGATGCTATTTGGTAAGTGACCAAATACTTTTCTTGCAGAACAATTCATCTGTTTCTGTGCCAAAGACAGATTTTACCTTGACCAGTAAAGATCATCTTTACTAGTAGTTACTTGTAGTTTTACACACATTTTCTTTTTTAAACAGGAGTGGAGCCCCTCCACGCTCGCACTAGCGTGGTGACCAAATCAATAGGTCCACTCTCATCTCTGCATGTGTTAATAATTCTAATGTAGGAGTCACAGGAGCGGGAACTTTTATGTGTACCGTACGTGTGGGTAGGATTTCCCATTGATTCGGTCCATCGGAGGATAGTAAGTGGTCGAAATCTCTTGAAACAAGAGCGGTTTTAAGGGCAGAAACAAAAAGGGGCCAAAAAAAGTTGCCAAAGGAAAAAAAAAAAAAAAAAAAAAAAAAAAAAAAAAAAAAAAAAAAAAAACCTCAGCGACAGTCATGGACGGGTAGTAAGAGCGGAAGGGATTTCTTGGTATCTGCGAGAGATCATGCAAGGATTTAGGTTATGTTAGTTACTGGGTATCGTACAAGCTCAGAACCATTCTCATTGCGTATTTGTCTTAAATTTGTTAGTCCGGTTTGACGAGTCGCCCCACTGCACCTTGCACTGGGATGTCTCCTGGGCCACCATGAGCGGCTGCTGGCTGCAACAATCAAGATTGAAGAATGAGTGGTCAATTTTGGTATCAACCTCTGCGTGTGTGGTTGCATGTGGGATTTGTTTGTGTGTCTTACTTGTTCGAGTTCCCTGCTGTCGCCAGTTAGTCGGCTGTATTAGCTCATCTGGCATAGCCAGTCAGTTTGCTGAGTGCAGGGATAAAACGAACAATGATTTTAGATGTTGTTAGCTAAGCTTACGACAGGTTCTTATCTATTCCTGAGAGATAGTGTTTTAGGTCGGTTGTGCTTCCACCTATGGTTATGATCGTAGTTGCCGAGATTCAGGATGGAGGGGTTGTTCGAGTGTCTAGAGTTTCTGTATAGTAGTGCGGCGTGTTTTTTGAATACCTACGTGAGAGTATCAAGGCGGTATTCACGGTGAAGGTCCGCAGAGCGCGTGTATCTTAGAGCATTGCTTATGAAACGCAGCACCTTGTTCTGTGTGAGCTGCAAGCGCCGCAGCCTTGTCGGTGCTGCGTGAGCCCAACATGAAGCACCATACGTCATCAGAAGTCTCACAAGTGTGGTGTAAATGATCCTCGACACCCGCCTATTCAGTTTGCTTTGCCTGTTGAGCATTGGGTACAGTTGTTTGAGCCTCGCGTTTGCCCGCTTGGTCATGTGTTGTATGTGGTTCCTCAAAGTGAGTTTCCGGTCCATCCAGACTCCGAGGTACTTGACTTGCGCACAGAAACGCATTTCGTGTGTGTGTAATTTACTGGCCTGCAGTGTTGGTGTTTGCGTAGTTGTTTCTGCCTTTTAGTGAACATTACTGCTCCACACTTTTCGACATTTTACTTTCACAATTCATGATTCCAACAAAGGCTCGGCAGTACTGAGTGCAGTCTATTATACACGCTAATATTATGCCTATTTCTGAATTGGGTTCGACTATTATTAACAAATTTCATAAGCGAATGTATATGTAAGAACTTGAGTGAGTTCTGCAATTATTTTGATTACACGCTCTTTTGTGCAATTAATACTCTTGTACTCAGTGACGAATTATCTCAAAGTATGATGCCATATGAAATAAGTGAATGAAATTACACATAGTAACGTAATTAATTGAGATGTTTATCACAAAAATTACCAATAACCCTAATAGCTTAAGTATCTGAGCTCATATATTTCAATAGATCATGAGTAGGTTATTCCAACTCAATTCCTCACCAATACAAATACCTAAAATTTTTGAGTACCGTATTCGAACTTAGATACAGATTTATGCCCGAAGTCTGTGTTTATTAATCGTGTTATGCCATATACTTTACATAACTGTATATCCTGTGTTTTATCAAAATTTAACGAGGGTCTATTTACAGTACTACTCGTACTTAATGATTTTCTGAAATGTCTTATTTACAATGTCTTCAGTTAATTCTGGTTTGTCAGGTATGATTACAATAGTTGCATTGTCAGTAAAAAGTAGCAGCTTTTCATCTTCGTGGTTGTAGAATGGACTGTCTTTAATATATATTAAGAACAGCAAAGAACCCAAAACTGAGTCCTATGGGACACTGATCTTGATATAACCCTAGTTTGTGTAAACAGCTGATTTTTGCGCGTTAAATGAACTAGTTGTTTCAACTTTGTGCACTCTTCCAGTTTTTTTAATTATTATTTTTACTTGTCGATATTAAATTCTGAAGAAATTTTTGTTGGATCTGATGCGTAATAGCCTAGATAGGGCATAGTGCCGCCTCCGGTTATATCGCCAGAGGGGACTCTGGTCACTGGCAGTCTTTATATGTGTACATAATTTTGTGCCGTTCGGCTGAACGACGTGACCTACAAAGTGGCAACACATTAGACACACACAGATAGTGTAAAATAGTCGTTATTTTTAAAAATATCTAAGCAACGGTGCGAATATGGAAGAAACATAGAAGAGCAAAGTTGTAGAGAATTCTCTCCGCTACGAATCAGTTATTCAGTTTTTGTCTCAGATGACCGGTTAAGACGTTATCTGCAGTTAAATTTCGAGCTGTCAAATGGCCTTTGCAAACGGCCCACTTTTTGTGTCACTAATCTAAAGTGGACCATATGAAATACGATGTTGATATAAGTGATATAGGAGCTTATTTTTTCAATCCTTTCTAGCAGAGGAAGAAATTGGAGGCATAAAATATTTATCTGTTGTGGGAAAAGATAATGCTAAAGACAGAGCCTGTTCGGAGGCATGTCGCCATAAAAAATAGCTACCACCTAGTACATTCACAACAATCATTTGGTGTTTATGTCTACAATAATGGAGTTAGCCTGTGCTTCACGTGGCAAGTAAACACATAATCGTGCGACTTTGCTGATCGCTGAGTTCCACTGCCGTTGCCGGTGAGACAGCCCCACCTCATTAGGTCTGAGGGCACCACGCCCTCTGTAGTAAATATAACTGAGCCACGCAGTAATCGATCAGTCCAGAACGAAGATGACACCAGACCGCCAAGAAGCGATATACCAGACGAACAGTTTTACACTTCAACGTTTAAGCTTTTTGTGTTTGGTTGTGTGGCCATCTTCCGCAGCAACTGTTAAAATTTGATTATAAGAAGTAATCCGTCTTATGCCGACTGCAATAAAGAGATTTATTTTACACCAGACGCGTTTCGCTTTTTATTTTAAAAGCATATTCTGTGGTGGCGTTGTTCTCTTCTTTACATTTCACTGCTGTTTCTCCGTCTTGTTAGCTTGAGTTGGTTTGTTTATGGCGTGTCTTTATCGGCTGTGTACAACACTTTTTGTCTGCTTTTGTGTCGTTTCTTCCGTTTCATCACAGCACAACAAACATTTCACTTCACTTATTTCGACTGTATCCAGATTGCATGTAACTTCCAAAAAAACACACGTCATAAGCAAACCAACTCAAACCAATAAGACGGAGAAACAGCAGTGAGAAGTAATCAGGAGGACAACACCACCACAGAAGATGCTTTTGAAATAAAAAAGCGAAACGCTTCTGGTGTAAAATAAATCTCTTTATTTCAGTCAGCATAAGACGGATTACCTCTTATAATCAAATTTAAGCTTTTTATTTGCTGACGAAGTAAAGTGCCGTAATCACACATGTCTCTAACGTACGAGTTCTTTTTATTTAATATTTACTTAAATCATTATTCATAAATAATCTGAAGACAAAAGTTTTTTCTGCTTATGTAGGTTTATTGAATGCAATCGTCCTTTATAGGCGATATGTTAACGATACTATTGTCAGGAAGAAATCTTCAAATGTTTGTTTAGCTTATGGGACGTAACTGCGGAATCATCAGTCCCTAAACTTACAATCTATTTATAAACTAACTTATACTAAATACAACACAAACATCCATGCCCGAGGGTGGATTCGAACCCCCGACGGGGAACGTTCTCGCGCATCGGAGCATAGAGCCTCAATGCGCTCGGCCACTCCAGGGCGGCGGTCAGAAATAGATTGCACCTATTTTCAACGTGTTTATCAAACAGCACAGTAATTGAAGTTCACATGAAGCTATGTTTCCTGGATGTTCTGCTAACGAGATATGGCGAAAGTTCAAGTTTTTCGTCTTTCGTAAGCCGACGTAGAGGATGTTATTATAAGGAAGAGTCTCATCACTCAGTTCGGCAGGAAACGGCCTTCTCCACTCTGTCAACGAAAGTTGTTTTTCCCCGATGTTTAGTAGGTTTGCGAAGTGGTAGTTGTCTTAGATATACGGTGCGACATAAATAATGCCTGATCATCAATGGGACTAGGACTTCTGGCGTATATAAATTAGTGCCAAGATTTACATCACGTGATGAAGTCGAAACCCATCCCAGTAGACGCAGCAGCTAAGCTAGGATATTTGCTGTCACCTGTTCTATTTCTGCTGGTGCTGGATCTTGTGATGTAGAAGGCAATGAATTGCCGAAGAGGAATTCAGTGGGCATTGACAGGCCGTATGGAGGACTTTGTAGATGATCTGTGTTTGCTAGCTAGCAGTTACAAGGATATGGAAGCAATGCTGAATGATTAAAAATCCGAAGCATCAGAGGTGGGGTTGAAGATAAGTGGAAAGAAAACTAAGGAGATGCGCTGTAATGTAGGAAACAGAATACATAAAGCTAAAGGGGCATTTGCAATGCTGAGATCAATCTGGAAATCAAAGGATCTCAACACCTATACAAATGTCAAGTCAGTACTTCTCTATGGGTGTGAATCATAGAAAACTAACAAACAGCGGATTAGGAATATCTTGAGGATATGATGGCCACAAGTAATCTCCAATGAAGAACTATGGAGAAGAACCCATCAAACATCCATTCATATTAGATACGCCGTAGGAAATAGAAGTGAATTGGTTATACATTGAGGCGTGATAAAGACAACGTGGCAAGACAAGTCCTGGAATGGAACCCACGAGGCAGCAGCAGAAGAGGCAGACCGAGAAATACATGGAGGGGGAGTATAGTAGCAGAAAGGACGGAGAAAGGCGGGAAGATCTGGATTGAGATCAAGACACTGTCGCAGAACAGAGTCCGGTGGCGCAAGTTCAGTGTTCTGCTTAGGAGATACAGGAAATAAATTAAGTCATATAAATTAGGGTAACTCATGTGATTTGTTATACATAGACCAAACGGGAAGAACATTTATGAGCCGTTTCAGGGAACATACAATACTGATTTAGTAAATCAGAATTTTGACCCACATGGAAGGGACGGAGGGCATTTGGTGGGTTGCACTGTGATTTGTTATACATAGGCCAAACGGGGAGAATATTTATGAGCCGTTTCAGGGAACATACAATCCTGATTTAGTAAAACAGATTTTGACAAACATGAAAGTGACGGAGGGTATTTGGTGGGTTGCACTGAATCATCACTTGAAATACTGCATAATGTGCCACCGGTTTACACGTAGACATTTTGTAAGAATTGGAAATCTTTAGAAAGATAAAGGAAACAGATAAAATATTGAACAAGTAGGTTGACTTCCGTTTAACCGTTATTTCGCATCGTTTGTGGAACAGTTTACATTTTAGTGATTAGAATGCCCAGGATGACAATCTCATGATATTCATTATCATACATGTTCACGCACTGCCATCCTTAATAAGCCTCCGTTCAGTAACCCTGTTAACTAAGTTAGGAATTAAGTCCCTGACATAATAAATCTCACCACATGTACAACTCTACGTGACTCGTATAACCTTGCGTACCTATTACCTATATCGCTAGACGGTGTCTTCTTGTATTTTGATTGAAGTTGTATTTGAGTAGGAGAAAACAAGGTACTTTCGAGAGCTGGTTCTCTGGCAGAAGCACACTATTACAGTAATAGTTATGGCCTGTTGATAGGTATCTGTTCGGTGCTCAACATAAACGCTGGTTAGGTTTCTACTGAAATGCCTGTGTGAGAAACTCTTTGGTTTTGTTTCGTATCGCTGGCGCAGCCAAGTTATTCAAGGCAGTGACAATCGAGAAATGGCAGCGAACGGGATGGAACTTGAAAAATATACGCCGATGAAACATTTTTAAAGTCATGTGAGGAAATTGATTGAGGCAATGTTCATGAGATGAAAAAGTGTTTATTTCTTATTTATTTATTTATTTTAAAAGAGAGGTAAGAAATATTTTTTAATTAATTCGCGTGGTGTATAGGGTTTTGTCAACCCTCATTGTTAGGGTATTTTTACAACACAATGTCCAACTGTCCTGATCAGTCTTTTTATCTTATAATGGTGCAATTTACCTTTCCAATGTAAAGATGGTTGTGTGATAACAAAAAAAAATCAAGTGAGTTGTTTCATTCATGTTCTTCCAATAATTACAATCAAGGTTTTAAAAACAGAGTACAGTATAATCTAGATGTTGTAACGTTCATACCAGTCAATCAATGATAATTGCAAATTATTGAAATCTAGCTTCTTGTGTAAGTGTCATTATTTATACCTGCTCAAGTAAATTTATTTCTGAGAAAATCGAAGTTGGCAGCTTGCAATGTATTTCAGAAAAAGTATTACCTATAGACTTAAGATTATCTCAGCAGTATTTCAGCTCCACTATGTTAATACATTTTTATTGCATTAATCAAATGAAGTTATATAAATGGACGATTAGTTCATTTACAAAGAAATATCTGTTTTTGTAACAGTCATTAATTGTCAGGGCCAATTTAATTCCTGGAAATTGATTTGAAATTCTTTTTCATGCTTTCAATCAGGAGTAGTTAGAAATACGCGAAACATACACTGACAACACCTGAAACGAACTTAGTCAGACTATATTATTGTGTAGATGTAACAGGAATTTATTTTTATTGTATCAGTATACAAGTCAATTAATGTTCATTCACACACGCAGTTGGTTGGTTGGGTGGTAGCGCAAACTGCTCGCCGGCCGCGGTGGCCGAGGGGACTGAGGCACTCCACTCACGGTCTGCACGGCCACTACGGTCGGGGGTTCGAATCTCCCCTCGGACATGGATATTTGTGCCGTCCTTAGTAGTAGCTAGTTCATAGGTAGTTGGTAAGTTTAGGGACTGATGACCCCGTAGTTAAGTCCTATAAGCTCTACATTTTTTTGAACCAAACCTGCTAAGATTATCGGTCGCCCGGTTAGGGAGGGGAAGACTGCCTTAGCTCGGAGCCCCGTGATCGCCACGCACATACGAAAGAACCGTGAGCCCCCTGAGGGACACACACGCAGTCAGATGCAACAACACACTAGAAGAAATTTTCACTCAACACACACACAGTCAGAGATCTCTTAGACGACTTTCACTAAAGGTAATTTTAGTTTATTCGTAATTTACCAAATTTTTCTTAATTTAATTCCTAAATTTGTAACCGCACCCTACTACATCTTACCATTCCACCTGTTATCACCGAGGCCTACATAAAGGTTTAGGCTATCGCGAGTTACATCATTTTTACACTAAATCAGCTTTTTGTTCGATGACGAAGTTTCGACAACTTACCTTTACTGAGGAGTCTAGCAGTATATTGCTCCCTCCTACGTATATCTCGCGATGAGATCGTGAGGATAAAATCAGAGAGATTAGAGCCCACACAGAGGCATACCGACAATCCTTCTTTCCGCGAACAATACGTGACTGGAATAGGAGGGAAAATCGATAGTGGTTCTCAAGGTACCCTCCGCCACACACCGTCGGGTGGCTTGCACAGTATGGTTGTAGATGTAGATGTAGACGAGGTAGTGTGCCAAGATCACTCATGATTCGAACCTACGAACTTTCCTTATAGAAACGACTCTTTAAAATAATATGTGTAATATTGGCTTTTTCTTTAAAAAGTAATATATTACGTTTTAACACTGCATATACTCTTAAATACGCCCTCCCCGTGCTGCAACGAATGAAATTTCAACCACCTACTATCATCATTCATGAACACCCCACCCCCTTCGGAACCACTGAAGGTTTACTCAGTGCCCTCAATTAAAAGTTCTTTTATATACCTGGTTGACTGTTGGGCTATGAAGGTCTTTTTGCTTTTTCACGCCACACAGAACTCTACTCGGCTTAGTTAATTTTGGAGATATGACTCGCCGAAGGACATCTCGTATCTTTTCAAATTTGGTTCTTTAAACAGTGATGAGTATTAATTCCTCATTCAGTGCCAAGTTTTGTTCCAGTTGGTCATCGTACCTTACCTTCTGCCGTTTGGCTTGACGGGCAAACCTTCAATGTACTCGTACGATACACGCGAATATGTTATACTTAATGCTTAGGGCTTTCCTTTTTTCTTCAGTAACATGAGCGTAGGAATCAGCTCTTGTTTCTCTGAATCAACTTATCTATTTGTTTCGTATATAATAAACGATAGTTTCAATGAGTCAGATACTAATTTTGGCAACTAGGTGCTCTGTTGATGTGGATGGACTATGAACTGGTAGAATTAGTTTATTTATTTATTTATTTATTATTTATTCATAATTTCGATTCCCTAATGAAAGGCTAGCTGGCAACAAACTGCTCTTCAACCGAGTAGATTACATATAGTATGGACAAGTATACGCAGTAACAATAAAATGAAGTAAAAATGGAGAAACAGAAATAGACAAACGGACACAGTTAATGGGAATAAAACATTTAAGTTAGAAGACAAAAATCATAGATTATATTCACAACATTTAAAAGACACCACAATGAACGCATGAAAGATACGATAAAAACAGGAAGAGAAAAGGAGAGAACATATTAGTAAATAGCGGAGACTTTGTATGTTGATTTAAAATACATAAACTGAAGATTTGAAACGTAGGCAGAAATCACACACAGTTGAAAAGAAACACATGGCAGGTATTACCACAATTCAGTATTAACAAACTAAGAACACACACTGGATACGAAACTAAAATTGTACTGACACCACTTCACTGTACTGTAATTATGGGAGGGGGGGGCGAATGTGTTGGAGGCTTGCAATGATATAAGGGCAAGGTATAAAAGGGCGGAAGCTGACGAATTCGGCAAGGGGAGATGCCAGTAAGTGCAAAAACACAGGGGGGGGGGGGGTACTAAAAGTAGAGATTCTGACACTTGTCATATTTGTGAGAAAATGGAATGTGTTGATAGTTGTGAGAAATCCGGAGCACTCGTAAAGGCACAAACTGCTTCGCAAGTTGAAACACAGGTAATTCCGCCGTCCCTGCTTCCGCTTCGTTTAAATGAAAGGCTAAGAAAAAAGTGGCTTTCGTCACATTATAAAAGGAAAATAATATTTTTCTGTACCATGCATATGGGGAATGTCTACATCTATCGTGATATAAGAACTTTGTATGGTGGGCAACCATAGCTAAAATATTTATACATAATTAAGAAACTTTCACACAGTTAAAAATTAGGTGTTAAAATTGTAATAGTCTGAAAGAAAGTCCTTGGTCTACTTGAGCTGTTATTTTATTGGAGTCGTGAAGACCAGCACTACCGGTTTCACTACTTACAGTTGCATCTTCAGGTGCTTTTTTAAAAGTTTTCCATATTAGCACAGACAGATATTAGGCATTTGTGATGGATAACGGGGTTAATGGTGAGGTCGTACGGCAAGCACCTTGGCTCTTTTCGTCAAAAACATAAAAAAAGTCTACCGTGCAGTTCTTGTCATTTTGGTAAGAGTATAGGAAAGTGAGAAATCATGTTTAGGCCAAACAATTTTTACTATTTGGTATACGCTTCAACCTACGGAAAAGAACTATGTGGCGGAGGTTTTTATTGTAGGACTGACTTGGTATGTAAAGAGCGAATTATCAGCTTATCTCTACTCTGACACTGTCTTAAGATATATACAAAAATGTAATAACTTATATGTATGTAGTGTCTGTTCTTTCGGACATGCCCGAAAGAACAGACCCATATATATATAACTTATACAAATGCCGATGACGAGCAATGATCCTTTCTTCACTACGGAGGAACTCCTAGGCCCTTATACAGACATCAGTTTACAAAAACTACGGGTTTGAGTTCTAGTGGGCAGGGTAAAGTTAAGACTTTGTATCTGACGGGAGGCGTACTTGAGTAATTCCAAGCAAATGTGGTGATCGCTGTGTCCCCAGTGGTGTAGGGATCAGCGCAACTGCCTAGAAAGCAGGAGACCCGGGCTCGAATCCCGGATGGGTACACATTTTCAATTTTAGCCATTCACAGTTAATGTCACACATTTCCTGAATGTGAATGTAATAACTTATGTTCTCTTCCAGCGGGATGATTTCAAAATGGACTAATACCCCTACACCGATCAAAAGAAAAGAAATATAGATACTAACCTTCTGTGCAACTAAATTTGACTGTTAGTTGTAGAAAATTGGTCAAATAATGAAGTTTCTGCCTACACGCTGGGGGAAAAAAAGGAGGAATTAAAGTTGCGCAGTGTTTAGTACGAAAACCCAGTCACCAAGAGGCTCAGGTTCGAATCCCGTCTGGGCAAAATTTTTTTGATTTTCCCCATTAATTTAGTTCATGCACTAACCAGGCAGCTAACGCAGAGATCCAACCATTACGATTTCATCGTAATTGTTACGAAAATTGTTTAAAATTACGAGTTTACGATTGGAGTGGTTCGGATTCCGATTTTCAGATTTAAATAACAAATCGGTTATTTGCTTTCCGTCGGCAAATCTCGTTTTCCTTTCATTTCGATCATGTGCTGTCATCGACAAAAATAAAGTGGTTCTGAGCAGCATCCTCGAGCATGTTCTTGTGGAAATCACCGGTATTGACAATAACTTCTACGAACTCGAAAACTACACAATACGGCATACGGGAGGAATCCAAAAAGGCGCTCCATTTTGGAATACAGCAGCAGCCAATGAAAGTGCGTCATGTCACTTGACTTGTACCTTTCATAACTTGCACACTCTTAACCTGCTTTGTTTCTGTAAGTTATGATTTTACGTTATCTTCTGGTTGTTTGCAAGTTTTAATGATTCTTGTATATATCTCTTGTATATATCGCGTGCATCCTTCATTCCTGTGTCGGCCTCTTTCTACTCGGTCACCGACACCTACAACTACCGGCGGAAACGAGACACAAAAGTGGCGACGAGGATGGGATACAAAACTTTATATATCTTTTAATGAATTCTTAAGAAACTGGGTGTCTTACGCTTCTCTCTCGGGCACTGTGGGGCCTGCAGATAGCTGGACGCGTGGGCGTGTGGGCGTGTTGTTGTGGTGGACGCAAGGGCAGCGCGCCGCATTGTCACCAGGGCTGGCAGGATGCCGCCTCATGCCGGGCACAAACTGACCCCGAGGTCACCGCCTGTCACTCAGCTGTCACACTGCTCGAGATACGCCACCATGTGATGCACAAAGCACCGTCTGTTCGAATGCTGTCTGATCATTCTAGCTCGGAATACTGGATACTATAGAGTAGCGGTCGGCAAGTAATCTTCGAGGGAGTCCGGATACCTTTGAAATTTTTATTGAGCTCCAGATATAAAACCTCATGTTCCATTTTAATTTTCACTCAGAAAATAATATGTAACACAACTGACAGACATATTTGTATTCAAAAATCCAAAAAAAGTCACATTCTTTAATAACTTTTTTCTCTCTCAAACTAATATGAAGTACTTATGTTATTTGCTATTTATTTACTTTTACTTTCAAAATGTTTCAAATGTTTGTATAGCTTAAGAGACTTAACTACGGTGTCATCAGTCCCTAAACTTACGAACTTACCTTATACTAAAGACGGCACAAATATCCATGCCCGAAGGGGGTTTCGAACCCCCAACCTTAGTGGCCGTGCAGACCGTGACTGGAGCGCCTCAGTCCTCTCGCCCACCGCGCCGGCACTTTTACTTTCACTCACAAAAAGTGTGAAATAAAATTTATAGTCAATCTTTTATTAAAAAGTCCACAAACAGTTCATGCATCACACGAGTTGCTTATTATCAAATGCGGACATCTGTCGTTTACAAATAACAGAAATAAACGCCATTTGGAGTTAATACGTATGCATGCTAGTTTGGTCATTATTTAGTTGCAAATGATCACCAAACTAGCATGCATACGTATTAACTACACGTTTCGTAATAAAAATGGCGTTTATCTCAGTTATTTGCAAACGACAGATGTCCGCCTTTGATAACAAGCTACTCATACATTCTATTTTTTATTTATTTATTTTTATTTTCACTAAGAAAGATGAAATAAAATGAAATGTGCGTATATCTGCTTAAAAATCACTTGTAAAAATTACATTTGCGGTCTTAAGCAGATACTTAAAGTTAGGTTCACATGCGGAGCAGTTTATGCGAATAGTGTCTTCAAAATGCGCGGTCGTTAGTCTTATGCGATTATTATTCCCACAGAAATTCATTTTTAAAAATGAAAACGTATTAGTATTGTTATTATTTTAATTCCCATATTTTTCCGGGACACATTGACTCCTAAATTCTCCTGTGGATACAGTTTTATACTATTAATAACAGCCAACATTTGTCGGTAGTAGAGTGATCTTAAATGGTTAGAATGAAACACTTCTTAAAGAAGAGTAGCCTAGATCACATTTAAAGCAATACATTGGACTGTTGTTGTATTTACTGAGTACAGTTGTTCGCTGTCTGTCAATCAAGGCTTGCTTGGCACTAAAGCAGTGGTGTGTCACAAATTTATTTTTGACAACACACATTATTGTGTGTCTTTCACTTAACATCAAGAAAACCACCACTGAACATGTAAAAACAGCTGATTTGAAGTTGCCAGCAGCAATTGTACGACATGTCCAACAGTTATCTCACCCCCCTTTGCTATTGGTCGGCCGTTTGGTAAACCACGAATTCGAGAAGTCTTTTCCTTTACATGTGCACTGTAGTTTTTAATGTAGGCCTGTCACTTGATAATGGCAACAAGTATTGCCGAAACTAGTTGTGAAATAAAGTAATTTTGCTTTAAATGTGATCTATGCTACTCTTCTTTAAGAAGTGTTTCATTCTAACAGTTTTATACGTTTGCAAGGAAATGTCTTCCTGCAAGTCTATTATCCACACTTGGAGTAAAGAAGTTCAAATGTGGAACAACTTCATAGTCACATCCGTCCATTCTCCTACAGGAGAAATTACAAAAGGTGGTTTCAAGAATCGTGACTACTCGTATATTTCTTTGAATCTAACTGCAAATTTCTTCTTTAGATCTGCCAAGAAATTTGATAACGTGGAAATATCTATTTCAGGATTATTTTTATATTCAAAAATTGTTGCAATTTTAAGAAATTTTTGACTTAAAGCGTCTCTTTCAAAGAATCATCTTGCGACGTAATGATGATACACTCTGTAACGTATTACAAATGAACTTTCCGTTTTCTTATCTACAGAAAAAGTAATAATTAGAGTATGTAAGTGACACTTTCAAAATACTTTCGACGGTCCAGTTTTTGGCCTTCCGCGCTCCGCACGTGGACCGCGGCCCACCAGTTGCCGACCGCTGGTATAGAGAGTGATAAGAGGCAAAGGATAAAAGGCGCTACTTTCTGCCGGTTCTCAACGTACGTAATAAAGAAATCTTCAAAATGTTGCATTCAGTAGGCCTGAAATGGGAAGGAAAGTAATAAGAGAACATGAACGAAATATGAAACACAAAAATAAAGACTAACATGACTTTTTATCACCAGTTGCTACAAAATTGTTTCATAACATGTTTCGATCACTTGGATCATCTTCAGATCTTATAGTTGCGGACGCAACTATAAGATCTTAAGATGATCCAAGTGATCGAAACATGTTATGAAACAATTTTGTCGCAACTATAAGATCTGAAGATGATCCAAGTGATCGAAACATGTTATGAAACAATTTTGTAGCAACTGTTGACGGAAATAAACACATTTAAAATAACGTAGTGCAGTTTGCGGACTCTCTATAATCGACCATGTCGACTATAATGAGGACTTTTTATCACATTCGGAAACACATCAGCATTCGATAACTGTAGAAGAAGACAGCAGGCTGATAGGGAGAAGACTGTAACTGGAGGTTTTCCATACTCAGATGTTCCATAGGTCAGCATTGCTGCTTATTGTGGAACCCTCACCAAGTGGAAGTGACGAAGGATATAGAGAAAGCTCACAGAAGAGCACATGGTTTGTATTATCGCGATGCAGGGGACACAACGTTACGGAAATGAAATTATTAAATGGAATGGAATACGTTACTTGTTGCGACGAAATCTATTAGCGCAATTCCTTTCCTCCTCCGAATGCGAATATATTTTGCGTGCACCCACCTACATAGGAAGACATGATCGTCGTAACGAAAAAAGAAAAATAAGATCTAAAATGGAAAGATTTAGATGTTTCTTCTTTCCCAACGCTCTTACAAGGAACACCTTTGAGCTAGAACGCTCGGAAACGTATAAAACCATGCTTGCAATAACAGTCAGTCATACACAAGACAGTGGTGTGCGTCATTCCCATGCAAAACGTCGCATTGTACTCCAAGTAACATTTTATCAAGATATCACTGTAATAGGAAGGAAATTGTATGTAATTTAATGGCCTCATTGTATCTTTACATAGTCCATCAGCAGCGCCAAATACCTCTCTGCTTAAAGTGCTTAGAACTAAACACACATATACATCAGTAACACAAACCTGAATGTACTTATATATTTGTCCTGAAAGTGCAGATGACGAATTCGATGACGTGGTTAAAACAAAGTGGGAGGGAACAATGTGCACACCTCACTAAAACCACGTTATCACATTCCAGATCCTTTCGCATTCACACAGTCCAGAATCAAAATCTTCACTAAATATTGTATGCTGAGTGTAGAAGATCTTTTCGAAAGGTGCGTGGCGAAGGGTACTCAGTACCACTAATAGTTACTTGCTTTCCTGTTCCACTCCCATATAGAACGAGGGAGAAACGAATACATGTATCCATCCGTATGAGCCCTAATCTCTCTTATGTTATCCTTGTGGTCTTTAAACGAAATGCAGGTTGGCGGCAGTAGAATCGTTCTGCATTCCGCCTCAAATTCCGGTCCTCTATGGTTACTCAACAGTGCTTCTGAAAAAGAACGTCGCCTTCCCTCCAGCGACTCCCAGTTGAGTTCTCGAAGTATTTCGGTAACACTCCAGTTACAAACCTCGCCACTCGCCTCTGAATTGCCTTTATGTCCTCCTTTCAAAAGATCTGTTGGGGATGACAAACACTAGAGCAATACTCAAGACAGGGTCATACAAGCGATTTATATGCGGTCTCCTTTACGGACAAATCTCACCTTCCCAAAATTCTCCCAGTAAAGCGGACCATTCGCCTTCCCCACGACTGTCCTTAAATGCTCGTTCTACTTCTTATCGCTGTGCAGCGTTACGCATAGGTATTTAATAGACGCGACTCTGACAAGCAGCACACTACTAATGCTGTATTCCTACTCATCTGCATCACCTTACATTTTCTACATTTAGCGCTAGTTGCCATTCCTTACACCACCTAGAAACTTGGTCCAAGTCATCTTGCGTCCTAATACAGCCATTCAATGACGACACCCTCTTGTACACCACAGCATCATCAACAAACAGCCGCAGATTCCAACTCACTCTGTCCGTGAGATAACTTATATAGATAGAAAATAACAGCGGTCCTATAATACTTCCTGAGACACCCCAGTCCGTAGTCAATGATGAAGCGCTGCAGCTGTTTTCAAAGCCAATGGTGGGTCATTTACTTACTAATACTTACACTACTCAAAACAATTAGAATATCTGATATCATAATACACATATTATGAAGTATTTTATTCAGATATTGTTTATAATTGTAATTTGTGTGTGATGCAGTACGATATTTTGCTGTCTCAACTCTTTACTTGAGGTTTACATGCCGTTTACATACAACGAGGTACCATTGGATTATCATTATAGTGAAAAAAACATTATCGTTGCCTTATATTATGGTGTGATCGCCTCGAAGGGCCAGTACAGTTACACACATGCGTGGCATGGACTATATCAAGTTATCAGTCAGTTATTGAGGGATATTTGGCCATGCTTCCGCGATTGCAATATCCAGCTCTACAACAGTTGTGGGAAGTGCTTCTCTGGCTGCAATGTGTCTGCCAAGTGCATCCCAGACATGCTCAATAGGTTTTCAGTCTGGTGAACAAGCTGGCAACTCTATTCGTTCAATTCCCTCAGCTTCAACCATGTTGTCCACTAGTGCAGCTCTATGGCGAAGAGCGTTATCGTCCACCAGAAGGAACCTATGTTCTATAGCCGCTGCGTAAGGCACAACAAAAGGTCGGAGGATCTCGTCTCTATACCTCTGAGCAGTAAAAGCGCCGTTCTGAACGACATAGAGGTCCATAGGTCCGCTAATACTGACTCCTGCCCACATCATTCGTACAACACCGTGATACAGTGATGTTTTCTGCACAGAAGCAGTTCCACGTTTTCTCCAGATGAGGAAACAACGGTTGGCCGGCAAAACACGAAAAATTAACTCATCAGTGAACAGAACCCGGCACCACCCCTGATAATAATTGGTAGTATTGCACGTATGCTGAATAGGTCGCAAAACATTTTCAATAGATATTACCCTTTAATGACGTGTTTCATATTGTATCTACAAAAAGAGAACATTTTATATACATTAAATTTAATGTTACATACATCAGGAAATTAACTAACATAGGAAATTTTTTACTGTATATTGTGCCTGCTGGTGACTTCAGGCACTCTCACACAAGATACCTTTACATGGATGTTTCAAGCTGTTTGTGTCATGGTCACGTGCAGACTGCAAGTGTGTGAACTATCAGGGACAGATAGGAAAACATTTCTCGCTACCAGGTGACACTACAATGCATACAGAGGCGTCCTAACATTTCGAAGTACCCATATTAATTATATTCCAGGCATGATAGGTCCCATTCAATTGTTATGTTAATTTCAAAATACATATTTTTATAAGTAATTTTCACAAAAAATTTATAATTAATGCGAACTGCTCGTCATGTGATACATGGCCTATCTTGTCAATTATTCTATGTTCACCTGCCTCTATCGCGACTTTGTGTCGCATTTACAGAATTACAGCCATTCCTGATGTTCCTCCGCCCATCTTCTGCGTGCTAAACGGTGTCGTGGTTTTAATGGGCCGGCCGCGGTGGCCGAAGGGACTGAGGCGCTTCAGTCACGGTCTGCACGGCCACTACGGTCGGGGTTCGAATCCCCCCTCGGGCATGGATATTTGTGCCGTCCTTAGTATAAGGTGATGACCCCGTAGTTATGTCCCTTCACCTTGAAACGTGTCCATAAAAAATTATTTTTATAAGAAAATGTCTAATATTGTGCCTCCTGTTCTGTATCGAGTAACTTGCTTGCAAGAAAATGTATAATATCGCTTCTACTGTATGTATCGATATGTGTAAAGTTTCATCTCTGGCAAAGATCATGTATTGTATAGCATTGTAGCTCGCACTGAGAGAGTGAGTAGCACTAGTGGTTCAGCTCGCTTAGAGAGCGGTTGGGTTGTGCGTATGGCTCCGATGTAGAGCAGAGGCTGCTTTGCCAGCAAGTCAGAAGTTGTACTATGTAGGTAATGTAATGCTGTTTATCAATAATAAGTAACTTAACCCTGTTTCATATTTCATTTACGTAGTTAGAAAATTAACCTACTTCCTTCATTTGATAATTACTTGATTTAGTGGAGTGTTGATTTGAATAACATTATTGAACATATAGTTGATTTGGATTTCAATAATAACTGATCGACATTAATTCTCACAGTCAAGCATTAAGAAAGTGATTTGTGGTTTTTCTTATATCTTTCTCGCAGTCAAAATTTTTGAGTATAGTCAGTGTCTGTTTCAAAAGGTTACATGTCACAGTTGTTTTGTTAAAATATCCGTTGCGCACATAATCAGTTTAATGCACTGTTTCTTGTACATTAATATCAGGGCCATAATTAAACCAAATAGCTGTGTTAATGAACAATTTATTGTCTGATTTAACGAAAGGTTCAACATTCCAAAACACGCGTACAGCTTTTAACCTTAACAAACATTTGAACATTTTTTTTTTTTTTTTTTTTTTTTTTTTTTTTTTTTTTTTTTTTTTTGTTTTAATGGGGGACACGCCACAGGCCTCCGTGCTTAGAGGCCATATTCCCGAAGGCGATTTCGGTCTGTTTGTGTTGTTACCGTGTGTCCTGTTGCTGCCTGCCAGGTGCGTTGCCACGGGAGAATAGCGGAACCCAGCTACATTGCGCGCGGCAGTTCGCCGTCGGGGAATCGAGTCCTCCCTCAGGCAGGAGTGTTTGGGTTGGCCTTAGGAAAAACTACTTTAAGTGAGTGTAAGTACTTTGTAAGCCTAGGGACTGATGACCAACGTAGTTAAGTCCCTTAGATTTACAAACATTTGAACATTTTTTATAGTGCGTTGTAGTCGAGTTGCATTCAATCTCTTGTATGGAGGGGCTGTTAACCGGAGATAACGGTCATCTCTTGTTGATGTTAAAACCAGTGGACGACCTTGGCCTTGCCTTCTTTTACGGTTCCTGTTGTCTTAAATCGTGTCCAGGTCCTGGAAATTACACCTCCTTCTGTGTCTGCCCCGCTTCCATTCTTCTTGTGGTTTTCCATGCTGTAGCTTCAGGTAAGTCACGCTTGTTGTTGCATTGCACTACCTGCTCGCTACACTATCAGAGCCCAACTTCTAGCGTAATTTGTTTGATAAAGTAAGTAGAAGTCAACACGAACCTCTCTGCAGCACTTTTCTGTAATTACCACTATCTCGTAGAACTGACAGAAAGACGACGAACCATTTTAGTTCCTTCTGCCGATGGCGATACTTTAAAACGTAGACATCTATATTGATTCCCTAATTGATTTTGTCTAGTGAATTACGAGTATATTAGGTTTCAATTAAGTTGTCCCCCTCTCCTACCTTTATGTTATACACCGCTTGGGGCATCGGTGAATAGAGCCTTTTCTTTGATGCAAACCAGTGATGGGCAGCGTTTTATTTACGTTAGTTGGGTATTATGAAGTGTCCGATCTTCATTCGTCTTTTGACAGTCTTGAAGGGAATCGTATAAATAATTCGTATTCACTCCCTTTCGATTGTCACAATCAGTATTCACATTTTTTATCGAATTTTCAAAGACGGAAATTCAATCTACTGGTTTGCCCTAAAACAGGCTAAGAATAAATAAGTGGATTTGCAAAGCAGAGGAACTATTACTCACACCCAAACGACAGTGTTCTTTTTCGCTCGTCTAGTTTAAATGTTTGTAAAGCTTAAGGAATTTAACTGCGGGGTCATCAGTCCCTGAACTTACAAACTACTTATTAACTACTTTACACTAAAGACGACACAAACATCCATACCCGAGGGGGGATTCGAACCCCCGACGGCAGACGGCCGCGCGCACCGCAACACGGCGCTCCAGTACGCGCGGCTAATCCGCCGCGGCCATCCAGTTTAAACGCTTGTTAAATTTACTAGCGAATGATAGTGAAGACTGGCGAATTTTTCTGCGGAATGCTCTAGGCTTCTTTCTCTCCAGTGATCAGGCAGCTTTACACGCTGCCAATCGGAGACTTCTATGGGCAAAATGTTGCAGCTTGGGTCTGCAGAGCGGGGTCTGCCATTTAATACCTCGCCCAGTACTGAGGACACAATAAAACGTCAGGGGCGTTAGTTTTCAGGGCGACCTCGCACGTGCAGTTGCTGCCGTTACGTAACAATGACCAAGGCGCTCTTAAACATGGTGGCTGGTTTTGATTGCGATCTTAGTCTGGTATACGAGACATTTCACATTACCAATAACTGGCTTCTAGGGACTGTAGAGAGGCCTTATTAATTAAAAACTCAAAAAAGAAAAAGAAAAGAAAAAATATCTCAAGTTTAGAAAACTCCCGTTTATATGTAAAATGAGTTCGAATACGGGATCGGATTCAACTCTTTCCCGATACGGTGCGCAAACAAATTCATTGGTTACGACGTAGTCAGTCGCTATTGTAACGTCACATACTTTTTTTTAGACCGACTGCAAAACAGCTACAAGGACCTGGTACATTCGCAACTAGGAGGTGTACGGACTTGCTATGGCCTCAACTATGAAGAGGACGTCCTTCACCACGTATATGAGAGTGCGACAACAACTACTCGAAGCGCTGCTACTCGAAACACGTCACGTACTCATGCACTGCACAAAAGTCAGATTTCATGGTCTCCGCGTTGTACGTATCCTAAATCAGGAGATTGATTCGATCACCTAATTTACTTTAAATCTCACATTTCCACACGCGAGTTACTTATTAAAATTAAATTACTAAATTCTTTTTACAGTCACTAGAAGCTTACGCACTGAAGAAGCAAAGGAACTGGCATGGGCATGCGTATGCAAACACAAAAATATGTAAACACTCTGAGGAGAGCGCTGCGTTCAACTACAACAATATATATGTGACAACAGGTGGCTGGCGCAGGCGTTAGGACCGTTACTGCCACTATAGTGACAGGGTTGTACACAGTGTTATAGTAGGCACACGAGACATGGGGAACAGCATCTAGGAAGTAGCGATGATTTTTCCGTACGACCGTTTCACGGGTGCACCGTAAATATCGGGAACGTCAACTAAAAAAAAAAAAAAAAAAATCATATGTTTGTAAATCTATCGGACCAAACTGTGTTGTCATCAGTCCGTAGCTTACAAACTACTTGAAGTAACGTCAAATAATCTAAGGACAACGGACACACACCCATGTCCCAGGGAGGACTCGAACCTCCGACGGCGAGCAACCGCGTGCTCCGCAGCGAGGTGCCTTAGACCGCTCGGCTGCTCCACCGCGGCGAACATCAACTCTCCGTCATCGATGCGACTGTTAAAAGATCCTGCAAGAACGGATCAATGAAACTAGATCGATATTGGGCTTTATGAGCCGCAGAATCACTTGTGTATCTTTGCTGACTGCACGACAGAAAACTTTACGTCTCGCCGTGCTCGTGGACACCAACAATAGCTTGTTGCCGCGGTGGAATGGCCGAGCGCATTGAGGCGCTATGCTCCGATGCGCGAGGCCGCTCCCCGTCGGGGGTTCGAATTCTCCCTCGGGCATGGGTGTTTGTGCTGTGTTTAGTATAAGGTAGTTTTTAGTTTTTAAGTTAGGGGACTGATGACCCCGCAGTTAGTCCCATAAGATTTGAACTGGACTGTTGACGACTGGAAACATGAATTCTAGTCTGACGAGTCTCGTTTCTAATTGTATCGAGCGGATGGAGACGAGTACGGGTATGGAGACAACCTCATGAATCCATGGACCCCGCATGTCAGCAGAGGACTATTCAAGCTGGTGGAGGCCTTTCAACTGTGGGGGGCGCGTGCATTTCCAGCGATATGGAGCCCCTGGTACGTCTAGATATGACTCTGACAAGTAATGTGTACATACGCGTCCTGGCTGATCGCTTGCATCCATTCATGCCCATTGTGCTTTTCGACGGGCTTGGGCAAATCCAGCAGTAAATTCGACTCTTCATATGCCCAGAATTGCTGTAGAGTGGCTACAGGAACACTCCTCACAGTTTAAATACCTTCGGTGGCCACCAGACACCCCGCACATTAAAACACACCTGCAGGATACATGAAGTCATTTCCCTCCAGCACTACTTCAGACAATAGTCGAGTCTGTGACACGTCTCTTTTTTTCGCGGGGATCCTATACGATATTAGACAAGTGTACCAGTTTCTTTGGCATTTCATTGTATACAGACCAGTCATCGCTTAACGTTTTTACCAAGAATCTCGAATAGTTCTTAACCGATTTATTCCAAATTTTTACATGATAGTTTTTTAGTTCGTTTCGGCCTACTAGGGACCACGATGCTCGTCTTAACTCTTGGCTAGGCTCTTCTCCTTTTTCCTAGCCCAGTACGCCTTCATCTTCTGGCTGTGAGCCTGCTTCCTCTCGTCCTTCCATTTAGGTCTGGTGTTGCCTGTACACTTCTTGCTTTTGAGAGACAGTGGGAAGACTCTCTGTAGGATGGCCTGACGGTATTGAGTTCGGTTGTCTGTAATGGGATCTACAGTTCCTCTGATCTAGCAGAGGTGAACCACTTGGCTTTGGACGCCTTTCCCCTCCTTGTCATTGTGAGGATCTTCTTGGTGAGCCTCGAGTGATTCAGACGGGTCATGTGTCCATAGGAATGCCAGTCGCCTTTTCCTCATACATGCGACTATGTCTCCTGGTGTTCATGCAGCTCGTTATTGTGTCTGATTCTGTAAGTACTGCCTTCCTGTCTTATGGGTCCTAATATTCTCCTCAGGACCTTCCTCTTTTTAAGTTCTAGTTTCCTGAGTGGGCCCTTTCGATTCATCAAGAGGCACTCGGAGGCAATAGAAATCGTGATGAAATTGTGCACACATGACCTTCAAACCAAGAGGAAAGTTACTGTCTCCAAAAAGTTTGTACGGAGCATAACGGAACGTAGTTTACTTACGGACTTCGAACAAATTTGGTGTTTTATTCCGTACTTGATGAAATTTTTTACACTCGAACATAAAAACAATAGGTCACTGTCTACATAAAATTTATTATGATGCACAGCGGAGGCTACATTTTTATCTGAAAAAAGTACATCTGTACTTCACAACCAGAGGAACAGATGGAATAACTAGAGTATTTAATAAATAAATACCCTGGCAACGCCGGGTCTTTAGATAGTAAGATTATATTTTCACACCATACGTTTCCTACTTTTAATCACAACAGCATAGACGACAAACTAAATTGGGCTGAGCACACAGCCGCCGTGTGTAGGAAGGCATCAGCATCTCTTCATGCCCTACAGAGATATAAGAAGTTTTTTCCTCTCGATCTTAAAAAGAAACTTATACAAACGCTTGTAATTCCAATTATTGATTACGGTGATGTTATCTTGCAAGGTCTCTCTTGGGAAAGCTCACGACGTCTGGAACTAATCATGAATGCCTGCGTTCGATATATATGTAACATCCGTCTCTTTGATCACATTTCACCATCTTATAAGCAACTATCCTGGCTCCGTGATGACAAGCGCAGAGATTTTCATACACTCTGTTTCCTCTACTCTCTTATCAACGTACACTGTCCCTCATATCTTTCCTCGACCTTAACACTCTTATCTGATCAACATAAAAGAACTACTCATTCCTGTCAGAGCAAAACCCTTTCTGTCTCTATCCATCACTCAGCCGGTTTCTCAAAATCCTTTTCAGTAACAGGAACCAGGCTCTGGAACAATCTACCTCAGTATATCAGAGAACTGAATAACACTGCCAGCTTCAAACGACAGTTAATGGATTATCTGCTAAAGCAATAATGACGCCAGTCTTTATTACCCTACGGTCCAGGTACGTCACATCCATTCCTCCTCCCAGATATTCTTCAACTGCCATTGCTCTCGCCAGGTACAGCTTCTGTCAGAATTCGCCATGCGTTAACCTGTCTCGATATATTCAAAAGTAAATATTGTATCTGCTAATATAAATGTTGCTACTTCTATTATTACACCAGCAGCAGCAGCAGAAGGTGTCTCAGTGGTACTGTTAGTATTAATCCTATTTAGAGTTAAGTTATTACATATGCAGAGTTAAGTTATTACCTTTTATTTACATCCTTTTACATGTAATCAACCTGTATAAATAATGTTATTAACTGTTCATCTGTAAAAATCATTATTATGTTATAGGTAACTCACATGTAAAGAAATACTGTATGTGTAAAACCCTGGTCCGATGTAAGAGAGGGCCTGATGGCCCTAATCTGATCAGGCTAAATAAATAAATAAATAAAAATAAAACATAGACAGTCGCATTTTTATTTGATGCCGTTTACATTAGTTGTTGTACGTAGAATTTCAAATAATTTCGATAATTATAGAGTAACTGAGATTCACTTATAGTGTAAGTGATAAACTACAAGGTAGGTCTGAAAAGTTCGGTGGATGGTCGCCGCAGTGGAGTAGCCGAGCGCTCGAAGGCGCCTTTCTGCGGAGCGCGCGGTTGCTCGCCATCGGAGGTTTGAGTCCTCCCTCGGCATGGGAGTTTGTGTCGTCCTTAGCATAAGTTACTTTAAGTTGATGTAAGTAGTTTATAAGCCTAGGGCCTGATGACCAACGTACTTAAGTCCCTTAGATTTTCAAATGTTTGAACATTTGGTGAATGGTCCCATATTTTACAAACCGCGCTGGCGAGAATGAGGTATCTGCACATACACATTGAGGGAAATGTCAACGAGCGGCTTATATCGTGCAAAGCACAGCAATCGATCGGTGGTACACGCTGCGACTTAACTATCCTAACAGGGTCAGTGTGAGAACTCGTGTCATTGCAACATAGAGAGCAAAATAGAGCAATGGAGAAACGCATTAACATCAAGTTTTGTTTCAGATGAAGCAAAACGGCGGCGGAGAGCCATGGGATGTTAGTGCAAGTGTATGGTGTTGAAGCAGTGAGTAAAGGTTGTGTGTGAGTGGTTGCGGAGATCCATCAACGAGTGAGCTCATTGCTTCGAGCGATTCTACAAGAAGCGTTTGCTGACAGTTTCCAACAGCTGTACAACCGATGTCAGAAGTGCATTGTAGCCAATGGAGATTAATTTAAATGCCATTAAAGGTATTTTGTTTGTAGCTCCTGTTTCCTGAGACCATTAATGGAACTTTTCAGACGCAACTTTTATACAGCACTAGCTGAAAACCCGGCTTTGCCCGGGTATAAATTTATCTATCTCTACCTTAAGTTAGTACTTCTCCTACCCCTTCTCTGTCCGTCCATCTCCTTTTTTCTAAAAACATGCTGTTTTTATCGGAGAATATATAAGAAATAACGCTGTCTTGCATAGTGTACAAAATTATAAATGCAGTATCCAAACAAAGAAAGATAGTTATCAAAATTCAAATGACATACAAATTTCGTACGATGTCATATTTATTGAGTTATCTGTTGTACAATTGTATAATGTTTCAGGTATATAGTCATTTGTATAAGTGCTGACAGTTACGATTACAATTAGTAGTTAAGAAATAATAGATTACAGCTTGGTGCGTGATGAGGCGGTTTTCCATAAGCGTTACTGTATATGTGCTCATATTTCATGAACTAAGTGTCGTACTGTGATAAAATTTCGAAGGTACATTCAGCTCTTTGCGTGAGTACTGTCTATAAAATTTCCTGCGGCTACAGTTTGTAGTGACCAAATTATAAATTGTAACGTCATACCGAGAGCCGTAGTTTAACTCCGTAAACAGCGGAAAAGTAGTACGCGAGAAACTTTTTTCCTTTCATCATTTTACTATGGTTTCCAGCGAGAAAAAGTTTAATAAAGGTTTGCAATTATGTTTAAAGTTTGTTGCAAGTCGCTAAGTACTGTCATTCTCATACAGTGTATTTCGAAAGTCTCGCCGCATTATATGGCATTTTTTTTTCGAGTGATATTGGTTATGACGTAATATCTTTTGAACCATGTGCCGTATGTGATTCATAACCATGCAGCAATTGTTACCTCACGGTAAGGAAGGTGTGTGCCAAATTTGGTTGAAATCGGTCCAATGGGTTAGGAGAAAATGAGCAGCATTGTCGCAAAATGCAGCAGTTTTTCGCGCATCTCATTGTTTATGAGGTCATACCACGTGAACTATATATCGTATGTGATTCTTACACTTACGGCGACCGTTCTCATCGATTGAAGCTTACTTGTATAAAATTTGAGAAATATTGGATCAAAACTGTATATTTGTGTGCAACACGTGCACACATAACGGACACTCTGCTTTATATATTAGATAACGCAACGCGGTGAAATATCTGGAAACACAACGAAACTAGGCTGCGATTATATTAAAACAGTTGCGATCAACAATCGGAAACAAGCGAGTATCATTGCGAACTCATTCGGTGTCTTTCGACAGATATCGAACTATCGAATTTTCAACAGTCGCCACGCGTGGCTGTGTAGAAAGTGGGCAGACAGTGGTTAGGTTACCACATCAACATGCTATACGGTACTGTTCGGAGCCTTGTAGCGGCAAGAGGGCTGCAAGTTATGTCATCGAAGCGACACAGTAGACAGACTAGTATGTGTGACAAGTAATACGTCAACTGAGAACAGAGTAGAAAGTTTGGAGACATTACTCTTCAGCATGCCACCGTATTGGAAGTTCATTCTCTTTGTTTTCCGTAGAAGTAGCGATGCTTCTCGATGCAGAAAGTTGTGTTCAGATGTTTGTAAATCTGGTCATCGGTCACTAGCCTTACACACTACTTACACTAACTTTAAGTAATTTATGCTAAGGACAACACAATCACCCATGCCCGAGGGAGGACTCGAAACCTCGAAGGCAAACGTCGGCGCGAACCGCAGCAAGGCGTCTTAAGCCCTTTTTAAACGATGAATGAAAGTGAACAAGATAGATAGTAGTCTACTGAAGCGCTCCTAGCGTACTAGTCCTGAACTACATACTCATGCAAGATTTTGTGGCAGCGTGTTTAGACGATAAACGTAATTAGACAGTAATACCCTATGTTGAAAGTGAGGTTATGACTGGCGACCTGTTATGTAGGAAGTAATAGTTTAATACTGGAATTGAGGAAACAACGCAAAATGTTATTGACGGCAAAAGAAAACTTTGTAATGTATGTTTTTGGTCAATTTAGTGTGGTAAAGTGCTGGGAAGCGAAACGTTTGAAAACATCAACATCTCTTTTGAAGCGAAAAAATAAACATATGAACACATCAAACAATATTCATAAGAGTATAAATAGAGCTTGTTTACTTTATCTACTACGATTTGCCCACTGACATTGTTAATAACGTCCTGCACAACTGAATTTTTGTCCTTCATTTGGGCCGACTTTTTCATTTAAAATGTTATTTAATGAAAATTGCGTCATCAAATTACAATCTTATTCAAATAAACAATTGGCTTCAGTATTTTCTGTTACAATATTTTGCAAACATAACCCATTTTTCGGTTTCAGATATACAACCTCACTTTTAGGAGGACGGTCAATTGAGAAAAATATTGAAGTCGCCTTGAAACATTTGCAATTTACCGCTAAACCAAAGTACAGTAAAGATTAACAAGATACATTTGCGTGCAAACCGTGTAACCGTCGAAGATAACATGTATCTCGCGTGACGAAAATAGGTTAACTGGCGAGTCGCGATTTTAGCAGACGACCGTTCCATCAAAACATGCTTCTTGAAAAAGCTCAAGTTGACGTGAGGTGACTGTACGGCGATGGACTGTGTGAATTCCGCTATTAGAAATACATTGTGGAATATACCGTATATACTTCGATAAAACGCATGCGCAGTGAACCCACTAGTACCGAATTTAGAAATGGCTCTATTTCTTTATCGGTATGATTATCGCGCTTCGATACTAGCACGATCATACTAGTGCACGCGTTCAAACGACAGACTTCCGCCATTAACGCAACTTGTTATCAATCTATTACATGTTCGTTCATCGTTTAAAACGGGCTTTAGAGCGCACGGCTATTCTGCCGCGGCGCAGGATGTTGTCTCCGCGTAGCATTGTGTACGAGATAACGGAATGGCCGCCGTTAGACACCCGAGCTGCTGCAAGTCATCGCTGGCCCTGATAGGGTGACGTAGTGCTACGGAATGGCATGCAGTCTGACGCAAACCAGGGGACAACTGCAGAAGCCTCAGTGTAAACTGGAGCCGAAGAAACAAGTCAGCGCGTCTGATAAGAAAACAGGCCGGTCATTTCGCTGCTCCTTTTCTTATTTCTTTCATCTTGCGTATTGCTGTCACGGTGAATCCGATCGAACCGCGAAATAACAATCAATAAGAAAGCATGCTCTTGCGACCTTCTCCATCGTGATGCATATTCTGATAAAGTTTGGCCTTTCGCACTGGTTAGGGTGTTTAACTTCTTGGAAGCGTCCATTTATTGACAGCATGAGGAAAGACTTAATAAATAGTATCTGACCGGGCGCGCTGAGCTACGGCGCCCGGCAGTTTTTGTTCGTGTTTCATGATTGAGCTTTTGGTTGAGTATTTTTATTTCTACATGGTGCGAAAATTGGCAATTGACACTAAATAAAGAAAAGTGTGAAGTAATACACATGACCACTAAAAGAAATCCGCTGAACTTCAATTGCGCGATAAATCAGTCAACCCTTAAGGTCGTAAATTCTACCAAATACCTAGGAGTTACAATTACGAACAACTTAGACTGGAGAGAACACATAGAAAATATTGTGGGGAAGGAGAATCAAAGATTACGTTTCATTGGCAGAACGCTTCGAAGATGCACCAGCTCCAACAAAGAGACTGCCTACATCACACTTGTGCGTCCCCTCCTGGAGTACTGTTGCCTATTGTAGGATCCTCACCAGGTGTGACTGACGGAAATATTGAGAATGTTCAGAGAAGGGCAGCTCGTTTTGCTTTATCACATTACGGGGTGGGGGGGGAAGCGTCACGGCCGGCCGCTGTGGCCGAGGGGATTGAGGCGCTCCAGTCACGGTCTGCACGGCCACTGCGGTCGGGGGTTCGAATCCCCCCTTGGGCATGGATATTTGTGCCGTCCTTAATCTTAGCTAGTTCATAAGTAGTTTGTAAGCTTAGGGACTGATGACCCCGTAGTTAAGTCCCATAAGTTCTACAAACATTTGAACATTTGGAAGCGTCACGGAAATGTTGCACGAATTGGGGTGGAAATCCTTAGAAGAAAGACCTTAATCATTGTGGCGTGATCTGTTTGCGAAATCACCGACTTCTGAATGTGAAAATATTTTGCTAGCACCCACCTACTTAGGGAGACATGACCATCCCAATAAAATAAGAGTAGTCAGATCGACAACGGAACGATTACGTGTTCTTTCTTCCCGCGCGCTATTAGAGAATGGAGCGGTAGAGAAAAGTTATGGAAGTGGATAATGAACCCTCTGCCAGGCACTTAAATGTGATTTGCAGAGTATCTATGTAGATGTAGATTTATTTTTTTCTTATTTTTATGTTTTTTTATGGCGGAGACATGGCTTAGCCGCAGCCTAGAGGATGACTCTGCAGCGGAGTGTGCGCTGAAGTGAAACTTCCGGGCGGATGAAACCTGTGTGCCAGAACCGGGATTCGAATCTGGGACCTTTGCCTTTCGCGAGAAAGTTCGAGGAGACGAGGTACTGCCGGAAGTAAAGCTGTGAGCACAGCCAGTAAAGCGTGCTTTGATAGGCAATCGGTACAGCGCTTGCCCACGAAAGGCAAAGGTCCAAGGTTAGAATCCCGGCTCCGCCACACAGGTTTAATCCGCTAGGAAGTTTCATATCAGCGCACTTCCCGCTGCAGAGTGAAATCATAATTTTGGAAACATCCCCTAGGTTATGGCTAAGCTATGTCTCCACCATACCCTTTATTCCAGGGATGACAGGTTGCAAGGTTGGCAGGGGATCTTCAGTGAAGTTTGGAAAATAGGAGGCGAGGTAATGGCAGAAGTAAAGTTGTGAGGACGGTCCGTGAAACGTGCCGGGATAGCTCAGACTGTAGAGCGCTTGACAGCGAAAGACAAAGGCCCCAGTTTCGAATCCCGGGTTCAGCACACAGATTTGATCCGGCAGGAAGTTTCCTACCAGCTTACACTCCGCTGCAGAGATAAAATATCATTCAGTATTTAAGCAGATTATATATATACATGTGGCGTCTGTTCCGAAAGAATAGACGTCACTTCTGATCCTGCAGCTGTTATTATTTAATATTCATAGAATATATGACATCAACTGCGATTGGGCAAAGCTGAAAATGTGCACCCAGCCGGGATTCGAACCAGGGTCTCCTGCTTTCTAGGCAGTTGCGCTGACCCCTACACCACTGGGGACACAGTGATCACCGCACCTGCAAGAACTACCCATGCACGACTCCCGTCAGATACAAATTCCCAGCTCGCCCTGCCCATAGTACTCAAACTCGTAGTTATGAAACTGATTCCCGTAAGAGTAAGGGCTTCAGACTTGCCCACCCCTCCCCACTAACGATAGGATCGTTGCCCGTCACCGGCATATTATATATATACATGTGGCGTCTGTTCCAAAAGAATAGACGTGACTTCTGATCCTGCAGCTGTTATTATTTAATATTCATAGAATATATGTCATCAACTGCGATTGGGCAAAGCTGAAAATGTGTACCCAGCCGGGATTCGAACCAGGGTCTCCTGCTTTCTAGGCAGTTGCGCCGACCCCTACACCACTGGGGACACAGTGATCACCGCACCTGCAAGAACTACCCATGCACGCCTCCCGTCAGATACAAATTCCCAGCTTCGCCCTGGGTACACATTTTCAGCTTTGCCCAATCGCAGTTGATGTCATATATTCTATGAATATTTTAAGCCGATTAGTGGTATAGCAAACACTTCGAAACAGTGCAGCTATTTACTGTTAACTGTGACTTAATAAACAGAGTGTTTACTAATTTGTGTGAAATGGATAGAGGATCTAAAATGGAGCAAAAAATGTCATACATGCAGATAGACAATTATATTTCTTATTTTCTTAGTATACAATAGAAGAAGAATGGGTAGCTCTGACAGGGTAGTGAAGGCAGCAGAGAATCATATAGGCAGAAGGGCAAGGCCTAATAGAAATCCCTGGATAACACAGGATATACTGAACTTAATTGATGAGAGGAGAAAATATAAAAATTCAGCAAGTGAAACAGGAAAAAGGGAGTACAAACGTCTGAAAAATGCGATTGACAGGAAGTGCAGACTGGCTAAGCAGGAGTGGCTAGAGGATAAATGCAGAACCATGGAAGAATGCATAACTAGGGGAAAGATAGATACCGCCTACAGGAAAATAAAAGAGTGCAGACAAGTGTGAAAATTACAGAACTGTCAGTGTAATAAGTCATGGGTGCAAAATACTGACACGAATTATTTACAGACGAATGGAAAAACTTGTGGAATCCAACCTTGGAGAAGATCAGTTTGGATTTAGGAGAAATGTAGGAACACGGGAGGCAATACTCACATTACGACTCCTCTTAGAAGATAATCTAAGGAAAGGGAAACCTACGTTTTTAGTGTTTGTCGATTTGGAGAAAGCTTTTGACAATGTCGACTGGAATACACTCTTCGAAATTCTGAAGGTAGCAGGGGTAAAATATAGAGAGCGAAGAGTTATATTCGAACTATACGAAAACCAGATAGCGGTTATTAGAGTCGAAGGGCAAGGAAAGGACGCAGAGGTTGGGAAGGGGGTAAGACAGGGTTGTAGCTTTTCCCCAATGTTGTTCAATCTGTACATTGAGCAGGCAGTGAAGGAATGGAAGAAGAAATTTGGAGAGGGCATTAAAGTGCAGGGAGAAGAAATAAAAACATTGCGGTTTGCCGATGACATAGTAATTCTGTCAGAGACCGTAGAAGATCTGGAAGAGCAGTTGAATGGGATGGACAGTGTTTGAAAGAAAGATATAAGATGAACATTAACAAGAGTAAAACGAAGGTAATGGAATGTAATGTCAGAAAATCAGGCGATGCGGAAGGAATTAGATTCGGTAATGAGACAATAAAAGTAGTAGATGAATTTTGTTATTTGGGTAGCAAGATAACTTCTAATGGCCGAAGTAAAGAAGATATAGAATGCAGAATGGCTATGAGAAGAAAAGCGTTTCTAAAGAAGCGAAACTTGTTAACATTCAGTATTAATTTTAATGTTTCGGAAAACATCTGTCTGGAGTGTAGCATTGTATGGCAGTGAAACGTGGACGATAAGGAGCTCTGATAAAAAGATGATAGAAAATTTTGAAATGTGGTGCTACAGACGAATGATGAAAATTAAATGGGTAGATCACGTGACTAATGAGGAGGTGCTTAACCGAATCAGGGAGAAAAGGAGTTTCTGGCATATCCTGACTAAGAGAAGGGATAGATTTGTTGGACACATTCTGAGACATCAAGGAATTGTCAACTTAGCGTCAGAAGGAAGCGTGTGGGGTAAAAATCGTAGAGGGAGACCGAGGGACGAATATAGTAAGCAAATTCAAAAGGATGTAGGTTGCCGAACGTATTCTCAGATGAAGAGACTTGCACAGGACAGGGTAGCGTGGAGAGCTGCATCAAACCAGTCTGCGAACTGAACACCACAACAATAACAACAAAATATTCTTAGTTGCGGACACATTTTGTTTTTACATATTCGCTAGGTTTCTGTCGTCTTGTATTCAAATTTCCAACTTGTTTTGCGAGGAGTTAAGGGGTCATGATCTAAAGGACCTAAGATTTTAATGTTATCTTTATTTATTTATTTATTATTTAACATGCCCCATTACATAGCAATATTACAAGTTTGATGGTTTGATTCAGGCGGTTACATCAAATGTTCTTACAAACACAAGTACAGTATATAAGTTGACAGGGTTTACAAAGGAACAAACAATTTTATACATTAGGAAATCTTAATGAATTATAAAAATTGTAAAAGTTTTATACATTAGGAAATCTTATTGAATTACAAAAATTGTAAAAGTCAGTAGTGTATTTATGTACTAAGTCATATTTACTGACGGACCATCCTCCTCCTTTGGCAGCTATTTTTTTCCTGAGATGGTCCCTCTCTTTCAATAAATTGCAGCAGTCAAAAAGCACGTGGTCAATAGTTTGGACAGCACTGTTACATGTGCATGTTCCGTCTTCAATTATTTTGAACCGCTGATAGTAGGCTTTCAGTTTCCCATAGCTGTAAAATTCGGAGATATTGTCCCACATTGTGTTATGTATAAATTGGAGGCAGGTCTAAATATTTACACACAACTCGGATTAACTAATTAATAGTCAAAGCATTTCACTGAAAAGAAAAGAAATCTTTATTACTTTGTGATCATGACAATACATTGTACCAACTATAATTTTTTCATTAAATTGCTATTTTTGGTACCACTGACTGTACAGTTTGCAAAAAAGAGACGGTCTACAGATAACTTACAGGTAAGTATTTTATGCCTCAGTATTTATCCTCTGTTGCTATTCTAAGAAAGTTGTCTTCCTTTTTACTACAAGAAATTTATTCAAATATTTAACTCAAATATCTCATATGTCATCATCGTATTATATTTTTTCATGAGAAGGTGGATGAGTGAGGCAGAGAAGATAATTTAGTTATCTGTGGCAAATTTTGATGAATTCAATTCACTTCATTTAGAAGAAAAATGCATCTGAATTATGAACATTTAACACGTCTGTAAATCTCATAAGAAGACTGACGAACTTTTGACTTACGAATATCACTGAATTAAAAATCACAATTTTCAGTAGGTTCCATAAGTTTATTTTAATTCGCGAACCGGTTTTCAGCTTCTATGGCATCTTCAGGCTTTACTGTTTGTCTCTAAGAGGTTGCAATGTTTTGATACAGACTTTCATCATATTCTACTAGTTACACTTATAATCAAGCACATAATAGTTCTCATCCTTGGTTCTACTGTGATAGTACAATTGAAATGTTCCAATAAAACAATCATCAATAAATATACAGAAGGGGAACCAGGAATAACTTAATTTTAATCTCGAAAATCTATGTGTAAAACATTTTAAACAATTGACCATTCCAATGAATAAATTACTTGAGAGACTGCTTAAAAATATTTTAAATAACTTACACTGTGGGAGATAATGGAAATCAAGGAATAAAACTATAGCTGTGAACTGAACAGCTTTACATATTCATTAACAATATCAGTTTATAAATTAATGACCGAACTGCTGATGGATTTTTTGGAAGGTCACCAGATACAGACTTAAAACTTTAAACTTGTAAATCAAAAAGTATAACAAAATTCTTGAATTAATATTGACATAAAATAAACTGCTCAACCACACTTTTAACTGGAATATACCTGCGTAACTTTCAAATTATTTTTGACTTAGGGTAATAAACATGAATATATATGTGAAATGAATGCAGAGATAGGGACATTGTGTGTGTGTGTGGGGGGGGGGGATTGGAAAACATTGATCATTAAGTGAAACTCAGTAGAGAGGATGTGTTGATTTGTGATTTGTCATTTAATATTAATTCGGTGCTGTGGGCTAGATGCTTATTGATCTATAGTGCTTCTAATGGGTTAAGTTTTTGACCTTTGTTTGCTACGTGAAGGATATGGGATTCTGGCCGGTACCTGCGTCCATCACTCAGAACATCCTCAGTACATGTTGAGTCATTATTCTACATTCTCCAGCTACGAATATCATAAATAAAGTGTGACTTCGAAAAAACAAATTAGACATTGATGTTGCAAAAGCCGAGAAGCGATTCTTGGTGTTGCTCTCAGGGACACTGGGATGCACTCTGTGTAAGGCACCCCCGAGCATCTCTGTGAGCAACAGCACTTATGTTATCTGTGCTGTTTAAATAAGTTCTTTAGAGAGCCATTTATGTAAGCAACATTCCTGTTTAAAGAAGCTGCTTGAATAATATATTTGGTGAAGTGCGTTATCTCATTGGAGTAAGATCTTTTGTTTCATATTCCAGTTGGCCACCTGTTTCCTTATCCTCCAAACTCTTCGTCTTCAGTTTGTCGTCCTTGGCCTCCTTGGCTTCTGCTTCTGCTTCTGCTTCGGGTAACCGCCGCCTATCAGTAGCAGGTACACCTGAAATGAGATTCCTTCCAGTATGATTATACAGTATTTCATAACACGAATACTAGAAATTACAGAATCACTGAATGTTAGTGCTGCATTCGTAACATAATTCTTAGCCAATTCAGAACAACTAAAAGCGGGTTGGTTATTCATTAATGCTTTGATTTTGATTGAGACACAGACGAAGGAGATACCTCAAAAATTTATTTTATTTTATTTTATTTATTTTTTTCTCGTTACAGACAACTATGTATTACGTTTACACAACTTTCTAAAGTTCTCTTTCTTCCTCTTTCGCCAGTTCTCCTTCATCCGTTGGCTCTCTCGTGCACGTTCTTCTGCCGAGAATACTCTGTTCTTCCTCGTTTCTCCTCGAAGAAATCCTTTACCTCCGCAACCTTTTTCCTACAGATGTGTCTGTTCACAATTTCTTCTGCCGTGATCTCACATCTTTCTAGGTCTCTGTGCAACTATTTCACCCATGGAAATTGTGTCTTCCTGTTCTCCTGGAAGAGAAGAATCTTGTTGGTGAGCCTCTCTGATTTCACTCTTTTAATATGTCCATAGAAAGATAGTCTTCTTTTCTTCATTGTGGTGGTGATATTTTCAAATCGTTGCTAAAGTTCTTGATTTGATCTTAGACGGAACGCTAATTCATTTAATAATTTCCTAGGCCCCAGAATATTTCTTAGGAATTTCCTTCCTTTCTTTTCCAAGTCTGAAAGTCCCTTCCTGGCTATTTATTTTATTCATTTATTTATTTACTTTTTGATCTTGCTATATGCTTGAATATTACCAACAAGGAATAAACGGAAGAAAGTAATTTGTCACGTATTATGACTCCCTTCAGAATGCCGTGTGGGCATGGCACCTATGCATTTTTTGCGTGCAGATTAAAGTTAAAAAAGAACAGAAAATGAAAAATAGTAAATAGTACATTTTTGCAATGCTCGTGAAATTTTTTTACAAAAAGTAAAATATTTTGTTTAAAATTATTGCTGTTTACTACAAGCGTGACCCTTTAAGCCAACACCATCATACACTGAAGAGCCAAAGAAACTGGTACAGCTGCCTAATATTTTGTAGAGCCACTGAGAGCAATCAGAAGTAACGCAACACGACGCGGCACGGACTCGACTAATATCTGAAGTAGCGCTGGCGGGAAATGACACATGCATCTTGCAGGACTGTCCATAAATCCGTAAGACTACGATGAGGGGAAGGGATACAGACCTCTTCTGAACAGCACGTTGTAAGGCACCCCACATATGCTCAATAATCTTCATGCCTGGGGATTTTGAGGTCGGGGGTTCGAATCCCCCCTCGGGCATGGATATTTGTGCCGTCCTAGTTCATAAGTAGTTCATAGGTAGTTTGTAAGTTTAGGGACTGATGACCCCGTAGTTAAGTCCCATAGACTATACAAACATTTGAACATTTTTGATTTTGATGGCCATCGGAGGTGTTTAAAATCAAGTATATTCCTGGAGACACTCTGTAGCAATTCTGGACATGTGGTGTACCACATTGTGCTGTTGGAATTGCCCAAGCCCTTCGGATTGCAGAATGTACGTGAATGATATATTACAGCGTTCAGTGAATGAAATAAATCGCAATTTGCGATCAGTTATGGCTCCACTGTACTAGGTTTAGATGGAATATCAAAGTGCGGCGAATGAAACTTCGCGCCCGGCCGGGATTCGAACCCGGGATCTCCTGCTTACTAGGCAGACGCGTTGACCACTCCGCCACCGAGGACACAGTGACCGGCCGGCCGCGGTGGCCGAGGGGACTGAGGCGTTCTAGTCACGGTCTAAAAACATTTGCACATTTGACACAGTGACCAACTCCACTGCAGAGGACTCTTCCCTGCACGTCTCCCGCCACACCCAAATCTCCATTCGCCAAGCTGTCACTTTTCTATACCGCAGCCCATTTGTTTTGTATTACTTGCAGCTACAATACTGTATTCCCGCATAAGGCAGAAGAGACCATGAGGTATCGAGACACAATTAATTGTCGTCAGGAGCCCAGCCTCGGCTTGTATACAATTATATATTTTTGACGACGTTACAGTGTTCAATGACGTGCAGCGAAGAGTCCTCTGCAGTCGGATTGAAGACTGTGTCTTCGATGGCGGAGTGGTCAACGCGTCTGCCTAGTAAGCAGAAGATCCCGAGTTCGATTCCCGGCCGGGCACAAATTTTCATTCGCCGTACTTTGGTACCCTATCTAAACCTAGTACAGTGAAGCCATAACTGATCGCAAATTACGATCTATTTCGTGTACATGAATGGATCTATGCCATCAGCCAGGATGCGTATGTACGTTTCACCTGTCAGATTCTTATGTAGACGTATCAGCGGTCCCATATCACTGCAACTGCACACGCCTCTGCCAGCATAAACAGATACCCGCTGACATGCAGGGCCCATCAACTGGAAACGAGACTTGTCGTACCAGGCAACACGTTTCCAGTCATCATCCCAAAGCGAGGTGGCGCAGTGGTAACACACTGGACTCGCATTCGGAAGGTTGGTGGTTCAAATCTACCTCCGGCCATCCAGATTTAGGTTTTCCATGATTTCCCTAAATCACTCCAGGCAAATGCCGGGATGGTTCCTTTGAAAGGGCACAGCTGATTTCCTTACCCAAATACTCCGAGCGTAAGCTCCGTCTCTAATGACCACGCTGTCGACGGGACGTTAAACTCCAAGCTTCCTTCCAGTCATCATCAGCCTAATATCGGTGTTAACTGACCCAGGTGAGGCGTGAAAGCTTTGTGTCGTGCAGTCAGCAACGGTGCAGGAGTGAACCTTTGTCTCCGAAAGCCCATATTGATGATGTTACGTTGAATGATTCGCACGCTGACACTTGTTGATGACCCAGCATTTAAATCCGTAGCAATTTGTGGAAGGTCACCTCTTCTGTGACGTTGAATGATTTTCTATAGTCGTCGTTGGTCTTGTTTTTGCAGGCTCTTTTCCCGGTGTCAGCGGTGTTGGAGATTTGATGTTTTACCAAACTTTCGGTGCACTCGACAAATGGTTCTAATGGAAAAGCCACATCTCATCGATACATCGGAGACGCTGTGGCCCATCTCTCCTTCGCCGACATCACGATCAGAACCACTTAAATGGTGATAACCTGCCACTATAGCAGCAGTAACCGTTCTAACGCCTGCGCCAGACACCTATTGTCTTATACAGGTCTTGCCGACAGCAGTGCTCACCTCTGAGTGTTTACATGTCTCATTGTTTCCATAAGCACGGGTATACCAGTTTCTGTAGATCTTCAGTTTAGGGTAAGGTGGTACAAATTCGACAAAGGTACAATTCCGATCAACATAAGGTTTCGTGCCATTTGCCAGTCTCGTATGGTTGGTAGCACTTGCCTTTGAGTGGCATTATAGTGCAACAGAATAGACTACTTTGTGCTACGGAGATATAATTTTTTTCTTGTTAAGAAATAAGTGAAGCTACTTACAAGGGAACATCATCAACTCGACCTCATATTTTCTTGAGGAAAAAAAAATTGCACTGACGTGTTTTACGGCCCACTTTAGATTTGTAGTTTTATAAGTTTCTGCAATCATTTTGGACCGAAATAATAATCTAAATAATAAAAAATTAATTAATAAGAGTGTCTGAAACCCTTTTAGGAAAAAGATGTTTAGGTACTGGCGGGTTCGGAACTATCGACCTTTAGTGTCATAACCCCACGCCTTGCCCACTACGCTACGGCTATCAATCAAAAGATGAATCCTTTAACCGCATACTATTGATGGCCGTTGTTAACTGATGCTAATATTGCATTTGTAGACATGAGATTATCATTTATCGTACGAAGAACGATGTGTTTTTGGTAATTCTTCAGTGCGCCATTGCTTTGAAATGACAGCGTGTAAGTTACAATAAGAAAATCATCAAATCCGCAACGCAAGATGGCGTATGCCAGAAGGAGTTCTGGGCGAGGAATGTCACGTGACATCTCCGAACTACTGGTTTTCGTTAATTCAAAGGAGGGTGTCAAATCTCCGTTATTTTTGCAAATATGTCTCAAACGATACGAGATATGAAAAAAAAAATCATAAGGGCGCTAAGTTGTAGAGAATTTTCTCCTCTAACAATTAGGTTATTCAATTTTCGTATTAGATGAACGGTTCGTTTGCAATTACAATTATATTACAAATGGCTTTTTTTAGTATTACTACCGTATTTTTTGTCCGAAAAATTTGGAAAAGGGAGGTTCTGGTCTCTGGCGGCCTACAATCATGTCTGTAAAATTTGGTGCTGATCGGTTGAACGGTTCGTCTTAAAAACAGGGAACACGTTACGGAGAGACAGACAGACATACATCCCAAAATCACCGTTATTTTTGCAAATATCTTGGAAACGCTACGAGATATGAAAAAACATAAGAGAGCAAAGTTGTAGAGAATTTTCTCCTCTAAAAATTCGGTTATTCAATTTTTTTGTCAGATTAATAGTTGAGCCGTTATTTTCATTTACATTTCGAGCTGTCAAAATACGATCGCAAAGGCCCACTTTTAGTGTTACTACCCTAACCTAAAGTGGGCCAATACATGAGCCTGATATCAACCTTAGAAATCGATGTCACGTGAAAATTTGGGTCTTTATTCAGATACTACGCAGTTACGGCCTCCTCAAAGTACAGCTTTCAAACATTCGCGCGCTCGGGTTGTTCCTCACTCGGCCCGCTTCACTGCGGCCGCCTAATGCCCCAACACGTAGTGCTGTGCAATGAAGGAACAACAGCGAGTTCCCGGAAAAGTGAAATTTGAAAAGGTAGGGAAGTGGAGAAGGAAATAATACTACAAAATGAAACATACTTACTGTAACTGTTTCAAGTTTACTCCACCTCAATAGTGTCAGCTTTACATATAACTATGTGCATAAGAGGTATTGAAAATTAAATTACGTTACAATGCTTGTTAAAAAAACCATATCATTCGTTCTCACTTCAGTTGTGACGCGCTGTATAAAATGAAAATGACTCGTTGAATATAATTTTGTGTTACAGAGACGGGCAAAGAGGTATTCGACGATTTAAAATCATCAGACCAGCTTTCACCATCACTGACGACCTCATTTCCACGCTCCGTCGAAGCAATGAAAGTGCTCGACTAATCACACGGTGGTGAAAAGGCAGCGTCTTTATCGTCGACTCAGCCCCTTGTAAAAATGCACTGTCCGTCAACCCGCTATTGTTTTCCATATCAAGCACTTCATCTGTGCAGTTGTTTATGATATCTGCAACGCAGTTGAAAGAAAGCATAAATAAAGCGCCATGTACTTTCTTTTACCATGTATAGTACGTCTAATAACTGCAAATGGTTATGCTTTCCAGTGACGACTTTAAACAGCTCTAATTCTTTGGCATTTGATCGTTGCAGATTGGTCATCATTGTATACCGCTTCTGGAGATGTCTCACGACAGCCTGTGGATTAATTTGCGTCGCGAACACAAACCTCTTTCTACACTCTGCTCACAGTGCTAGACGTTCGGGCATTAAGCGGCCGCAGTGAAGCGGGCCGAGCGAGGAACAACCTGATCGCGCCAATGTTTAAAGCTGTACTTTGAGGAGACCGTAACTGCGTATTATCTGAATAATGGCCCAAATTTTCACGTGATATCGATTTCTAAGGTTTATATCTAGCTCATGTATTTTTTTCTCAAGAAAATATGAGGTCGAGTTGATGATGTTTCCTTGTTAGTCTAACGAGCTCTTATAAATCAGTAGCTAAGAGGAATCGCTGTCAAAAATGCAGTGTTCGGTACCACGAAGTAAGCGTTGGTGCCCGAGTGGAAAATGTCCTTTTTTACGTGGAAGATGCCACTGATCAGAATGGTACCTAGTGTGATACAGTTTCGATCGATTTTTCTCAATTCTGTAACCTTTTTTTTCTATTTATACCAACATTTGTAACTGTCTAATACTTGTGTTACATATTCAACAAACATCCAAGATCAATTACCATAGTTAAAATTATTTCTTTTCTCAATATATTGCCAGTTACAACAACATTTGTACGAAATGATCGCAATTGTACCACCTTACCCAATGTTTATCTCAGTCGCCATGTTACTATTAAAATATAAATAAATTATTTTAGTACTCGATCGTCCACTCCATGGCGTGATACAACAGTATTTTCAATTCAATGAAAACAATAAAGTGAATCTCTGTTACAGTTAATAAAATTTACAAATCTGTACAGATTTCTGATGAAACTCATTCTGTAAAAAGCAAAACTGCCTTTACCTGGCACTGTGCTGAAATTAATCAGCATGAGATAAACTGCAGAACTGTATTTTTTAGAATAAAATGCAGAGCTAGATCTACATAAACATCTACATAAATACTCTGCAAATCACACTGAAGTGCGTGGCAGAGGATTCATCAAACCGCTTTTATGATATTTCTCTGCCTTAAATTGTCTAATAATGCGCGGGAAAGAAGAACCCCTAAATCTTCCCGTGTTAGATCTGATTTCTCTTATTGTAGTACAGTCACCGTGTCTCCTTATGTAGGTGGATGGTAGCAAAATATGTTCGCATTCCGAAAAGAATTTTGGTGAAACAAATTTTGCAAATGCATCTCACCGCAACGAATAACGCCTTTCTTTTAATCATTTCCACCCAAACGCGTGCAACATTTCTGTGGCACTCTCTCCCCTATATCTCCTCTATATCTGAAACTTTCTCTATATCGTCCACCAGTCCCTCTCGGTGGGGATCCCCCAGTTCGCAGCAATACTCCAAAATAGGACGCACAGTTGTAGTATAGGCGGTTTCTGTAGTGGAACTGTTGGATTTTCGAAGCGACCTGCTAATAAAACGTAGCCTTTCGTTCTTTCCTGCAATATTTTATGTGTAGTCTTATCAATTTAAGTTGTTCGTGATTGTAATAACAAGGTAAATAATTGAATTTGCGTCCTGTAGATTTGACTGATTTATCGTGTAAATGTGGTTTAACGAACTTCTTTTACTACTCATATGAATGACTTCACACCTATTGCCAACTTTTGCACCATGCAGATATCAGGTATCATATCTAAATAATATTTCAGTTCCATTTGATCTTCTGGTGACTTTACTAACCGATAAATGATTGCATCATACACGAACAGTGTGAGAGAGCTTTTCACATTGTCTCCTAAATCGTTTATAAAGGTAAAGAACAGTAGTGGCCCTATAACAATTTCCTGGGGAACGCCAGGGATCACTTTTGTCTTAGTTGATGACTCAGTTACAGCGTACTCTCTCTTTCTGGTAGGAAATCACGTATCGAATCGCTCAGTTGTGGCGATATTCCATAAGCAAGCAATTTGATTGCAAGACGCTTGTGAGCTACAGTGTCAAAACCCTTCCTGAAGTCTAGAAATCTAGAATCGATTTGAGATCTCTTGTCGATAGAACATGTGACTATAGAGCTAGCTATGTTTCACAAGAACGATACTTTATAAATCCGTCTCCACAGGTCGTTCTTTTCTTGTTAGTTTATAATGTTGGAGAAAAGTATATGTTGTAAAATCCTTATTTTAGACTGAAAGTCTTGGTAGAGGTATGCAATTTTAGAATCAATTAAATATATTTCTAAAATCCTGCAGCAAACCGATGTTAAAAAAATATAGGCCTGTAATTTTGCGGATCACTTCTGTTGCTCAGTTATATTTTGACATGCACAAGTCTACTAGTACGATACATAGGTCTTAAATTGAGGCAAGAATTTCAGAGAAAGATTTACGTTTCGGGCATTGAGTTTTCAAGTAGGTAAGCACGATGGGAAAACAGAACAGAAGAGAATACAAACATGGCGTATGTACAGGGTGACAGGTCATTTGTAGGCGGAAGACAGAGATTCGAATACAACAAATAACGGAGGACATTAGATACAGTATCTCCTTTATAATGCTGGGCTTGGCACAAGAAAAGAATTCGTGGTGGGTCGCATTAAATCATTGAGAAAAAGATAACAATCAACTATTGTTTACGACGTAGGATATAGTGGGTACTCAGATGTTGACACAGTGATTCTCGGTAGAAAGGAACTACGGAAAATGGGAGGAAATAAGTTTTGGGTCGAGAACAAGCTGTGATCTCACAAATCCGGGAATACATCGTAGGTGTGCTTTTCAATGCAACAGTAGCCATTCAGAGTAAGAGAAAATTATGCTGTCTGCACATCCGAGTTCAACCTGCTGTATGATCCGGTGGCTGGTGAAATTTTAGACTCTGCTATAGGGTTTGCAAGTAGTGTGGTAGAACCACACATTCCAGAAGTTGATACAACTAAGACAAAACACGGAGAATCAACCGATAAACTGTGCTACGTGGTCACTTGATGGCGGCAAAACATAATAGTTTAGTAATGGCCTTTACGCCTTAACCTAGAGTTGCGACAGTTAACGGTGTTTATATTGTGGAGGAAAAGTGCTCACCCAGATAAGCGCCTTTTAAATACCAACAGGTGCGCCGCGTTTGCTTCACGTTGTGTTCAACAGCCGCAATCTGCTTTTTGTCGGTTAAACCAGTCGATAAGCGGAAGTAACAGGTGCCGTCCGAGGGGTTTTTAAACCCAAGGACACCTGTCCGGATGTCGGTTCCGGCGTGCAGTTAGCTTTGTGTGAGGCGTGGGAAGTTTTCAGCAGGCGTGACTTAGCTCACAAACATCATCCTAATTCAGCCAGTATGCCTAACGTACTCACTTATTTCCTGTTGCTCCCTCTGGAGCATAGGGCCTTCACGAATTTCCTCCACACAGTACGGTTCCTGGGCATCCTCTTCAGGTATTATCAACCTCGGAGATTTCCTTTTCGATCTTCCTTCTCCAGGTTGTCTTTGGTCTGTCTCGTTTTCTGGTGCGACCCTCTCGACAGCTTCCTTAGGGTGTACCCGATGCAGCGCCACTTCTATTTCTTCATTGGGTATCAATACCCCACTGATTAGTCATGGTCCAAAGATCTTCATGTCCGGCCACCTCACATTTATTATTCGACGCATAAATCTATTTATCAACACCTGCAGCAGACTGTTTATCAGCTTTGTAACATCCCACGTCTCATAGCCGTATAGAAGAATCGACTTAACATTGCTGTTGAAGAGGCGGAGCTTAGTCTTTCTGGAGATGTTTCTTTTTCTTTCTTTTTTCCCCACACGGGGTAAAGTTAAACAAACGCACCATTTGTCTTCCGGATACGGCTTTGAACGTCTTCCTCTGCTCCTCCATCCGTTGTAACTATACCTCCAAGGTAGAGGAAGGAGCCAACTCTCTCAATTTCATTCCCATTTACTGTCAGGCTGGCCACGACATCAGGATTTATCCTCATCTCTTTGGTCTTCTTCGTGTTTATTATGAGACCTGCGCGTTCCTTCTGAAACCTGTTCACTTTGTCTTTTATATCCCAGTACTGCTGTATCATAAGGCAAATATCGTCTGCAAAATCAAGATCTTCAAGCCTCTCCTCCCCCTTTGAACACCCCTCTTGTCCTCCTACTACCCTCCTCATCACTCTATCCAGGACCAACAGGAACAGAGTGGGGGAATGAGCACACCCCCCTCCCACTACAGATTTGACGTGTATCTTTTCTGTTAGTTTCCTCTTATGAATAACCTGAAACTAATACCCCTCGTACATCTTTTTCGTAGTCTTAATGATTTTTGAAGGAATTCTATATTCCTCTAGGGTGTTTCACACGATTCTTTGATTTACAGAATCAAAGGGTTTCTCAGAGTCCACAAATGCGAGGTAGAGGGTATTTCGCCATTCCACACTACTCTCAGTATGCCTAAAGTTTTTAAATTCCTTATTCTCTTGTTATACAACAACGCATCACCAATTATTTAATGGGTCCTAGTTTGCTACAATTTACTGAAGTGCAGTGAAGTGACATAGAAGTGTTTGTGACTCTATAAATACAAAGTTAACAGCAACGGCTACTATTAAAGTTTATACCTCAGGAGGAAAATTTTACTGAGATTCTAGCTACTGGACTACTGCAGTGATTACTGGTGTGCCAGCGATGTATAAACCTAAGAGAGGACAGTGTCCACCGAGCTAAAGCCAGTGGACTGGCCCCTAACACTGTGCTGGCCATGACGTTTGTTCCCTGCAGTTGCTGAACAGTTGTTCGTTATTATTATTTTTACACCTAAGAACTATCCCAAGCATAACCTACAGTCGAAATCGGTAGTCGCATCCAGTCCCCCTGGACCCGAGTGTGGCGGTTTCCACCAGTAAAACTGGCGCCTATAGCGTCGTCCTCTTCCTAAACTGACATAAGTATGTCGGACAGGGACTATGACCGGCGAGGAAGTGTATAGCTCCACGACTCGTTTGGAACTGTCTCAGCCGGCCGCGGTGGCCGAGGGGACTGAGGCTCTCCAGTCACGGTCTGCACGGCCACTATGGTCGGGGGTTCTAATCCCCTCTCGGGCATGGATATTTCTGCCGTCCTTAGTATTAGCTAGTTTGTAAGTAGTTTGTACGTTTAGGAACTGATGATCCCATAGTTAAGTCCCATAAGCTATACAAACATTTGAACATTTTTTGAACTGTCTCATGGAGAATCTTTCCTGCACACTCGGCAGGAAATCACAGGTTCTCCTTCCGGTTTAGTCCTGATTCCATTGTTCCTGCCATAATTCCCCTTGATGGACATCTTGCTGTCGAGCGGCATCTCCTGATGTCAGTTACTTTATCTTGGTTCCCCTTCTTCACCCAGTACCAGGCCGCTTGTTCCCTTATTTTGATGTCAAGCGGATGGAGCCCCATCAGGATAAGAAGCGCCCCTCCAGGAGTTGTCCTATACGTCCCTACCGAGTGCAACAGGATGTTCCGTTGTACCCTTCTCACCAAATGTTCAAATGTTTGTATAGTTTATGGGACTTAACTACAGGGTCATCAGTCCCTAAACTTAGAAACTACTTATGAACTAACTAAGACTAAGGACGCCACAAATATCCATGCCCGAGGGAGGATTCGAAGCCCCGAACGTAGTGGCCGTTCAGACCGTGACTGGAGCGCTTCAGTCCCATCGGCCACCACGGCCGGGCCCTTCTCACCGACATGGCAGGTGCTACCTGGGTGAGCCTGTGTGCCCAGCTGCCAGAACCATAGCCCACAGAAGATACAAGTATACTGTTGTGGTAGAGCTTGATGAAACTGGGTTGAAGGTGGAACCTTCGATGCCCAATCCCAGCGAGCCTGTGTAGTGCGACTGACGCTCTCTCAGTTACTGCATCTATGTGGTCCATGAAGTTCCAACGCTCGTCGATAACCAACCCAAGATACCTTGCCTGCTTTAGTCGAATCACTGGTGCTCCTGATATCCTCACTGTCGGGTTCCATGTAAGGCTTCCCTTCAAGAGAAGGCAGTTGGTCTTGTTAGGTGCAACTGAGAGTTTAGTGCCTTGGCACCAAGACATCAGGATTTCTACTCGCGATTCCAGGTCCTCACGAGGAGGTCGTCGGCATAGGCTATCACCTCTAATACATTCTCGCTGTTTTTCATATTCCTCAAGAGAGGACTCATGTTCAAATTCCAAAGGAATGAACCCTGAGGGCACCCCTTGGTGACTGTTTCACTCACTTTCCCACTAGGGGATGACAGCCAGACCTCCCTGTTTACACAGTAACTCCTCAGACAACCATATGGCAGCTATGGACACTCCATCTCCCGAAGGTAAGAGAAGAGCGAAGGGCAGCACAGGTTGTCAAAGGCGCCACTAATGTCCACCATGATGCCAACCACGTACTTACGCGGTGTAGAGCCACATACCTCGGCCACCAGGGCTACTGCGTCACATGCAGATCGTTATGGGCAGAATCCAAACTGCCTGTCGCTCATCCCGCACAGAACTCGATGCGCCGACAGCCTGTCCGCCAGAAGTCTCTCAAAGAGCAGTAAGCAGATTGGCCGATAGGACTTGGTAAGTGCCGAGTCCTTATCGGGTGCCTTCTAGATTATCTCCACACTGGCCTTCTTCTAAAGTGTTTATGAATTTTAGTAGGAAGGAAGAATATGTTGTTGGAACGTCCCTTAGACAGTGTGGGTAGTAAATATTTAGCACAAACCTTTATCGCGAATCATTCTTTTAGGGAAAACTGCATATCATAAATCTCACAGTAGTTGCTAAAATTCGTTGTCACATACAAATAGTAAAGAGACAGCAAAGGGCTTAAATAAAGTAATACGTATGAGGCGGACGCAGAAAGTAAGTTTCTTAATATCATTAGACAAAGTTTATGAATAACAATGTACAAAGCTGTGTTGAAAGTGTGAGATATATGTCAGACGGGATCATAATCTTAAACCTTAGATTCCAAAAAGAAAAACTAAAAAGTTTCCAGATTTATGCACCTCAAATGGGATGTAGCGAACAAGATATGATAGACTTTGAAAATGAAATGGAGAAACACATGGAGAGTGCTAAAATAGTGATGGGAGATTTCAATACACAGGTCGGCAAAGATAAAAAGAGATTTGAACAAGTACTGAGATGTTTTGGTTATGAAGGTAGAAATGAACAAGGGGAAGTCTTCTAGATTTGTGCCAGAAGCATAGGATGAAAATAGCAAACAGCTGGTTTATGAAGAGGAAGTCTTGTTATCACCAGATATAGCTTGGATGGAAGAACCAAGAGTGTAATTGATTATATTCTTGTAGATAGGGAATTAGGGGAGACACTAACAAATGTGAAGGTAATTCCATGTGTGAGTGCAGATGGAGTCCATAGATTACTGGTGGGACAATGGAAAATGAAACAGAATGTAAAAAAAATAGGAACAGGAGAAAGTGATGAGTATACGAGGTTGTATACTGGAGGAGAGTGAAAGAGCTGAGAAGTATAAGAGAATTAATCACACAAAAAATTCCAGAAGTTGTCTGCGACGTAGAAAATGAATGGAGTTCATTCAAAGACACCTTAGTTGAAGCAGCACAAAAAGTTTGTGGGAGAACATCTGGAAAGGAAAAAGTAAGAGAGACAAGTTGGTGGGATGATACCACAATCCAAGCAATTAGGAGATAAAATGGAGCACGGAGAAAGTGGTTGAAAACCAAAACTGAGGAGGACAATAAAAATGTATAGAGGAAAATAAGAAGTGGAAATAAATAGTGGAAGCATCAAGAAAAAGGCATGGGAAGAGTTAAAAAAAAAAAAACGCGAAGAAGATGTAAAGAGCAATCAGTAAATGTTCTATAAAATGATCAAGAATAAAAGAAAGGCTAGTGAGATCTGATGATGTATCAGTGGACATAAGAGCAGCAGGACCAGTGGGAATGAAAGGGCTATATAGAATACTGTCAAGTGTGTGGAGAAATAGTTGAATACCTGACGATTGGAGGAGACGTTGTTCCCATCTTCAAAAAAGGCAATAAAAAACTTCGTAAAAACTACAGACGAATAACCCTTATGAGTCATATAGCCAAGATTTTTGAAAAAAAAAGTGCAAAACAGAATAAATGAAAAGATAGAAAAGGAGCTGAGTGAGAAACAATGTGGGTTTAGGAAAGGAAGAAGCACGATCGACCTGATATTTTCTATCCGTCAGCTGATGGAAAAGAAGTTGGGAGTACAACAAAAGGGTGATAATGATTTTTATAGACATGGAAAAGGCATATGACTCAGTTAACAGGGAAAGACTCTAGGAAGAAGTGAAGAAGATAGGACTAGAAGATGGGTACTTTAATTTAAAAAAGACAATGTACAGAGGACACAACTGTAGAATCAGATCATCATTGGGGAACTCGGAATGTTTCGAAATAAGGACTTAAACAAGGAAGTATTTCGTGTCCTGCACTTTTTAATGCTGTGATGGAGGGAATGAATAGGGCAGTTAGATGATTTTTGCAGATGATATTATAATATGGAGCGATAAATAGGTAGATGTACAGTTACAAATTGATGCGTCAAAGGAAATAATGAAAAGTTATGGATTAAAAATAAATAAAGATAAGAGTGAAGTATTGCTATTTGGATGAGACAAAGGGATAAACAGGAATATTACTTTGAATGGAGAACCCTTGCGAGTGGTAGATTGTTTCACTTACCGGATGATCAAAAAGTCAGTATACATTTGAAAACATAATAAATCACTGAATAACGTAGTTAGAGAGGTAAAAATTGACACACATGCTTGGAATGACATGGGCTCTTATTAGAACCACACACACACACAAAAGAAAAAAAAGTTAAAAAAGTCCGACCGATGGCACTTCATCTGATCAGAAAAGCAGTAACTAGCATATTAAATTAAGACAAAGCAAAGATGATGTTCTTTACAGTAAATGCTCAATATGTTTACCATCATTACTCAAGAATAGTTGTAGTCGAGGAATAATGTTGTGAACAGCGCTGTAAAGCAGGTCCGGATTTATGGTGAGGCACTGGCGTCGGATGTTGTCTTTCAGCATCCCTAGAGATGTCGGTCGATCTCGATACACTTGCGACTTCAGGTAACCCCAAAGCCAATAATCGCACAGACTGAGGTCTGGGGACCTGGGAGGCCAAGCACGAAGAAATTGGCGGCTGAGCACACGATCATCACCAAACGACGCGCGCAAGAGAACTTTTTGTTTTGTTCTAATACAACCCCAAGCCATTCTAACCATGTGTGTCAATTTTTACCTCTATATCTACATTATTCTGTGATTTATTGAGTTTTCAAATTTATACTGACTTTTTGATCACCCGGTATTTAGGGAGTGAAATATTAGCGATGGAAGAATAACCGACGAAATTAACAGGAGATAACAGAAGGGATGCAATTTCTATCAAACAGTAAAACACCTGATTTGGAAGAAGGAAGTTCCATGAAAACGAAAACTCTATATGTATAAGAGTTACTACTTTCCTATTGTCACGTATGGAGGAGAAACATGGTCAATGACAGAAAGGGACAGGAGCAGACTGCGAGCAGGGGAAATGAAATTCATTATCCTGTTCTTATTTCTTTGCCTGTGAGCGCTTGTTTTTCAAGATTATCATTTCCATTCATCTGCCCATTCAAACGTAGAGGTATTAACGGTTGAGGTGATATTAAACGACGTCTGTAGAGGAGATTAAAAGAACTCTGAAGTAAAAAGAGAATGTCATTTGAAATGACAGTGAGTACTTATTTCTTACTCGGTAAAATTCCTATCGATATTTGTCTCGTCATTTTCAACAGATCTTGGTGATCTTTCAAAGAGCCTTTCAACACTGAAGAATTGTGTACTTAGAATTAAATGAACTATTGCATTTATGGCTACAAACGAAAAGTAATGTGGTATTCTTGCCTCGCAACTGGTGGTTGATTTTCCCCCTTCACCCTATCTTTCAGTTTCCTAGCCGTGTAAAATGACAAGGATTATACTTAATGTCTTCGTTAAGTTAGATTTGCTATTTTCGTTCCAACAGCTGCCCATAATAAACCTCTACATGCATTAATTCATGTAGAATTTTGGAGCATATTCTCAGTGCGAATATAGTAAATTTCCTTGAAACGGAAAAGCTTCTTTCTGTGAATGAGCACGGGTTTATGAAACATCGTTCATGTTAAACTCAGCTTGCCCTTTTCTTACATGATATCTTGCGAGCCCTGGATGAAGGGCAAAAGGCGGATTATGTTTTTCTCGACTTCAAAAAGGCGTTCGACGTGGTGCCACACTGCAGACTGCTAACGAAGATACGAGCTTATGGAATAGGTTCACAGATTTGTGACTGGCGGAAGACTTCCTAAGTAATAGAATGCAGTAAGTTGTTCTCGACGGCGAGTGTTCATCCGAGACGAGTGTATCGTCAGGCGTGCCCCAGGGGAGTGAGATAGGACCACTATTATTTTCTATCTATATAAATGATCTGATAGACAGGGTAACTTGTAATTGGCGGCTGTTTGCTGATGACGCTGTGGTGTATGGTTGGGTATCATCTTTAACTGACTGTAATAGCATACAAGATGACTTAGAAAAGATTTCTAGTTGGTGCGAAGAATGGCAGCTAGCTCTCAATGTAGAAAAATGTAAGGTGATGGGCATGAGTAGGAAAAACAATCTCATAATGTTCGAGTACAGCATTCGTAGTGAACTTCTTGATGTTGTCGCGTCGTTCAAATATCTAGGCGTAACATTGCAGAGCGATATAAAATGGAACGAACATGTAAGGACAATTGTGAGTAAGGCGGACAGCCGACTTCGGTTTATTGGGAGAATTTTGGGAAGATGTACTTCATCTGTAAAGAAGACCGCGTATAAAACGCTTGTACGACCACGTCTTGAGTATTGCTCAAGTGTTTGGGACCCAGAGCAGATCAGTTTAAAGGAAGACATAGAAGCAGTTCAGAGGCGAGCAGCTAGGTTTGTTACTGGTAGGTTCGTCCAATGCGCGAGTGTCACGGAAATGCTCCGGCAACTCAATTGGGGATCTTGGGAGGAAAGACGGCGTTCTTTTCGTGAAATTCTGTTGAGGAAATTTAGAGGGCAGGAATTTGAAGCTGAGTGTAGTACGATCTTTCTGCCACCTACTTACATTTCGCGTAGTGATCACAAAGACAAGATAAGAGAAATTAGGGCTCGTACGGAGGTATATAGGCATTCTCTTTTTCCTTGTTCTATTTGGGAGTGGAATAGGAAAGGAAATACCTAGTAGTGGTACAGTGTACCCTCCACCACGCACCTTACGGTGGATTGCGGAGTATGTATGTAGATGTAGAAGACACAGTCGCATGTATCTAGTCCAGCAATACGCTTCTCGTCAAATGATATATTTAAATAGGCTAAGGAACACCGTAGCATGAACAAACAGGGATAGGAATCTACGAGTTCAGAAAGGTCACCAACAATCCTTTTTTGCGGCAACCTGGTGTTTGGTCGTTTAAACCACTGCAGCGGCGGAAGTAACAGGTGGTGTTGTGGAGGGCCTTTAAATAACGGGTAACTGGCACGCATCCACCACCTGCAACGGAAAATACTGTCCCACGCTTTGTGCAGGTGGGTCACTGACATGGAAACCTCTGAAGAGTCGCATTCATAGCGTTCTGAGCTCTTCTGTTTCGAAACAATGTTCATTTAACCGAAAAAAAAAAACAGCTATTATTTTTCACTTAATTTGATAGAAAGATTACTGTTGACATGGAACATTTGGAACCACCATGGATAGTGCTGCCTAGTCGAGTTTGTATATTTTCGGTATTGTGGGTTACAGAAATCAGGACATTGCTACTCAGATCGGGATAGTCAAGATAATTGTAGCTTTTGTAAATCAGTAGTTATTTTTGTCACTAACCAGTGTCAGTTAAGTTGCAGTTGTAAAACTGGTAATGCCTACTTAGTAATGTACGTCGACCTACATTTTCCGACAAAAATGGTAATTATTAAACTGCTATATTTTATTTATAAGCATCAGATTTTCCATCTGGTCTTAGAGTTCTTATTCTGGACTAAAGTTAGCATTAAGGTATCAGTTACTCTATTATTTCTTCCGTTTACAGTTCCTTCCTTATCAATATCTACCCATTCAAAAGCGATTTTCCGAAGAGCAGGGCAACACACAACGATGGGAGGTGTTCGGAAAACTTAATGAACGGCAAAAACCGAGGAAAAGTTGCCTGCCATCGTACAGTACCTAATTCGTTTGTCAGGGGCGAATGCATGTACCAACGAAGCGAAGAAGTTTTGTTGATGACTTTCATGTGAAGTGAAAAATCGAAACTTAAACCTGAGAATCTACGTGCAATGCTTATTGAAATTTGTACATCGGCAGTTGTGCAAACTTTTTGAAATTCTAAACAATAAAAATATAAAAATAACTTTTTTCATATAAATGAAGAGCAGAATTAAGGGCTTCGAGGACAAGATGGCACAATAAAGATTGGTGAGAAAGAGGTGTGCGAGGAAATGGCTAAGCATTTTAAGGATTTGCTGAATGCAGAAGCACACACTTACGCTCTAAGGACGAAAGTCAGATGAGTCTATACAATGCACTCACAAGAGCAGAAGTGACAGCGGCAGTGAAAAACCTCAAAAACAGCAAAGCACCAAGAAATGATAGTATCTGTACTGAAGAGATCAATTTGGGTGAGCCTGAAATAGAAAGAAGTATGTACAATATAATAATGGATATCTGGAGAAATAAGAAAATACCCATAGACTGGAAAGAAGCCATTATAATACCACTACAGATGAAAGGGGGCAAAGGAGTACTGGCTAACTACAGGGGCATCTCTCTGTTAAACATAGGGTACAAGATTTTGTTTAAAATATTACTGAAGAGAACGTAACTGGAGATTACAGAAAGCAGACTCCATCTTTGCTGATCACGTTCTGAAAGAAAGACACAGCTATCAGGTCCACACAAAAGTGCTTCACACATCCAACAAAGGCAGGATACTAAACCTGTTAGAAGCACTGGAAATAAACATTTAGCTAAAAATCCCCAGCTAGTGCTAAATGACCGAGTACAGTTGAGCACATCCCCACTGTTAAGCATCAAATAATGTAATGAAAACAGCTACCTGCCACAATCCATTTTAATATCACACATACAGTGCCCATTCCTACTTTATTTACTTTTAGGCTTTAAGATAAAAAATACCTATAATAAATTGTACGATAATAGGAAATGTAAATAATGTAAATAATAGGAAATGTAATTTAAATATGTGAACCTTGTCAGATGCTGTCGAATAAGTGAATTGCAAACTCAGCGTAGAAAACGTATTTAATGTACACCTTAAGAGACGATCTCAACAAATGTTACAATCTCAATGTTAACATAATTTTAATTCAGTAATATCTGGTATGTAATGTGTTTTACCTTGTTCACTTGTAAATTATACTGGTTACGCAAACATGAGTCTACATGGCAACAGATTATTTTTTGCGATTCCAACAAATGTGATATGCAGAGACCGAGTATTCTGTGTGTTGTATCTTTACCATCTATGAAAACCTAAGCAATAGCGTCTGTGTCGACCCGTGTCAACAGTTTACCTAGTGATGGACTAATAAGCCGAAAACTAGTCAGTAAATAAACAAAAAATACTAGAACAGAAACAGTTTGTTTGTTTTTAACCTTACTGAAGAGAGTTAAAGAACAACTAGGGGCGACAATAGGAGAATTCCAGTGTGGCTTTAGAAAAGGGAGGAACTGCGCAGAACAGATATTTGGTATCAAACGAATAGCAAAGACATAGGAAAGGAAAAAAGAGAAAAGTGACATTTGTGGACTTCAAAAATGCCTACGATTCGGTAGTAGAAATGTTGCGCTGTATGCATCAGAAACGATCACACTCGTTAAGAGAGGTTGCATACAGTTGGAGAAGGAGGAGCGGATAGTTTTGAGAGACATATGAGGCACCAAAAACATAGAGGTATATGGATACACAAACACGACAGGAGCTGTAAGAAAATTTTGAACTTATATCGAGCGAGATACGTGATAGGAGATTACGATTTGTTGGGCACATCATGAGGATGGAAGATGAAAGGTTGACTTAGAAGATAAGGAATTGAAACATGTCATAAGGAAACAACTGGTTGAAAGAAGTCAAGAAAAATTTATTGATTCGAACCAAACTGTTCGTATTCTGTAGGAATAAAGGAAAGTAATCTCCAGGCAGTATTACAGGACAGGCAGAAATGTAAAAGGTTGACGGATAGTCACAGGTGGCTGGAAACCAAAATCAAAGTCGTCTTAAGAGTGAAAGAAAGAAGCAGAAGAAGCGAGAGAAAGAGAGGTACTGGGAAGAAGACGTGCAAAACAAGCCACACTTGTTTGTTTAGGGTCCTAACGTACCAAAAGAAGAAGAAAGAAATGAATAAAGAATACTTTTCAAATTAGAAGTATGTTTTCAGGAATATATGATTATTTCAGTTACCGTTACTTTAATTTCCTAATTTCAGCGCAACCGTCATCTTCATTCAGTATCTTCAATCACCACACACAACCACAGTATTAACGGCAGCAACATCTAAAAGATATATAACTGTATTAGGAGGGTGCAGTGTATGTTACTATCCACATAAAAACACTGGAAGGCGTACAAAACGAATACAACCTTACTTTCCTCCAAGAGTGAATAAAATTTGATGCATCACGGTGTATGACAATGGTTGTAGCGTTGCGTCAGCGAAAGGAACGAGACAATAGCGAGATGGCTCTTTAGCAACATTGTTTCAGCTTCAGAACTTTTATAAGTTTAGATTGACTCAAAATCGGGCGATTCGACGTCCCGATAGAATGTGAATCCGGACGTGGCAACAGACCCGTGGAAATAGACACGTTGAATGAAAATCATTAGACCTGGCAAGACTAACCATGGACACGCAAATGATGACAGGCAAAAGTTAGTAGAGATTCATGCGTCTATAAAAAGTTCGATGCGCGAGGCTTTCAATAATTACCACAGCCATACCTTACCAAAGGTCTTTCCGAGTACCCGAAAAAATTCTGGTTCTATGTAAAATCGATAAGTGGGTCAAAGCCCACTATCCAGTCACTCGTTGATCATTCCCGGGCAGTAATAGAAGAAAGGAAACGGAAAGCTGAAGTTCTAAATTTAACCTTTAAGAAATCTTTCACGCAGGACGACCACACAAATGTGGTCATTAGTACATTGATCATTTGATCAATGTACTAATTCCGAAATGGAGGACATAGTAATAGGTATTTCCGATGTAGAGAAGCAGCTGAGAGAGCTAAATACGAAAAAGTCTGCTGGTCCGGATGGAATACCAGTTCGGTTTTATAAAGCGTATTCTGCGGCATAAGCCCCCTACTTAGCTTGCATTTAGCGCTAATCTTTAATTCAGCGCAAAGTTCCTAGTGATTGGGAAAAAACGCAGGTAACTCCCGTTTATAAGAAAGGAAAGAGAACTGACCCACACAATTACAGGCCAATATCGTTGACATCAGTTTGATGTAGAATTTTAGAGCATATTCTCAGTTCGAATATAGTAAATTTCCTTGAAACGGAAAAGCTTCTTTTCATGAATCAGCACGGGTTTAGGAAACATCGTCCATGTGAAACTCAGCTTGCCCTTTTCTCACATGACATCTTGCGAGCCATGGATGAAGGGCAACAGGCGGATTGTGTTTTTCCCGACTTCAAAAAGGCGTTCGACGCGGTGCCACACTGCAGACTGCTAACGAAGATACGAGCTTATGGAATAGGTTCACACAATTGTGACTGGCTGGAAGACTTCCTAAGTAATAGAACGCAGTATGTTGTTCTCGACGGCGAGTGTATCGTTAGGCGTGCCCCAAGGGAGTGTCAAGGGAGTGTGATAGGACCGCTATTATTTTCTATCTATGTAAATGATCTGATGGACAGAGTAACTTGTAATTTTCGCCTGATTGCTGATGATGCTGTGGTGTATGGGAGGGTGTCGTCTTTATCTGACTGTAATAGCATACAGGATGACTTAGACAAAATTTCTAGTTGGTGCGAAGAATGGCAGCTAGCTCTCAATGTAGAAAAATGTAAGGTGATGTGATGCGCATGATTAGAATAAACAATCCTATAATGTTCGAATACATCATTAGTAGTGAGCGTCTTGATGCTATCGCTTCGTTGAAATATCTAGGCGTAACATTGCTGAGCGATATGAAATGGAACGAACATGTAAGGACAGTTGTGAGTAAGGCGGACAGCCGACTGCGGTTTATTCGGAAAATGTACTTCATCTGTAAAGAACACCGCGTATAAAACCCTTGTACGACCACGTCTTGAGTATTGCTCAAGTGTTTGCAACCCGCAGCAGATCAGTTTAAAGGAAGACATAGAAGCGGTTCAGAGGCGAGCAGCTAGGTTTGTTACTGGTAGGTTCGACCAACGCGCGAGTATCACGGAAATGCTCCGGCAACTCAATTGGGGATGGCTGGAGGAAAGACGACGTTCTTTTCGTGAATTTCTGTTGAGGAAATTTAAAGGGCCGGAATTTGAAGCTGAGTGTAGTACGATCTTGCTACGCCTACTTACATTTCGCGTAGTGATCACAAAGACAAGATAACAGAAATTAGGGCTCGTACAGAGACATTTGGGGATTCTTTTTTTCCTCGTTCTATTTGGGAGTGGAATAGGAAAGGAAATGCCTAGTAGTGGTACAGTGTGCCCTCCGCCACGCACCTTACGGTGGATTGCAGAGTATGTACGAGGTGTGTGAGAAAAGTAATGAGACTGATTGTATACTAACCGAAGTTTTTATTATTTTCAAACAACAATGTTATCCCCTTCAAAGTAGTTCCCTTGGACAGCTACACATCGGCGGAGTCGTCGTTCCCACTCTTGGTAGCAGCGCTGGAAGTCTTCAATTGGTATGGCTTTTAACTGGTCGGTCACTGTCGTTTGAATGTTCTCCAGTTGCAAAATGACGTCCTTTTAGGACATGTTTCAATTTCGGGAAGAGGAAAAAGTCACAAGGACTCAAATCAGGTAAATAGGTGGGTTGAGGAACAACAGTAATGAGTTTTGAGGCCAAAAATTCACTGATTCAAATGGCCGTGTGACACGGAGAATTGTCAAGGTGAAGCATCCGCTTGTCTGCAATTTCTGGTCTCACACGGATCACTCTTTACCTCAACGTTTCAAGGACACTTTTATAAAACTCTTGGTTGACAGTTTGTCCTGGTGTTTGTGCACGATACCCTTCCTGTCAAAAACACAAATCAGCATGATCTTTGACTTTCTCATTCGACATTTCTTCGGCCGAGGAGGTGACGGAGTGTGCCATTCTTTACTTTGCCGCTTTGTTTCAGGATCGTACTCAAATATCCAGTGATCACACAATTGAAGAATTCTTGGTCATTAGCAATCCTCTCAAGAAGATCCACACACACGTTTTTTCGAATGTCCTTCTCTTCAGTTGTGAGATTTTTCGGCACCAATTTGGCACAAACCTTACGCATGTTCAAATCATCTGTCACAATTTGATGCACGGTGAAAGTGTTTAAATTTAGCTGTTCACTGATCATCCTTATTGTTAAACGACGGTGTGATCTCACAAGATCCTTCACACGATCAATGTTTTCGTCAGTTTTTGAAGTCGAAGGTCTCCCTGAGCGAGGTTCATCTTCAGCGGGTTCTCGGCCTTCCAAAAATGATATGTGCCAGCGGAAAACTTGTGCTCTCGATAAGCACTGTTCCCCATAGGCCTGTTTCAACTTTTCAAAAGTCACACTCGCGGATTCAGCAAGCTTAACGCAAAACTTTATTGCACAACGTTGCTCTAAATTCCGATGCTCCATTTCTGTGACGCACAATGAAAACATAAATTTACTAATGGCGTTGTGAAAACTAATGTGTTAACTGTACGAAGTTGTAACTCGGACTGAGGAAGTGTAAGGGATCAACAATCAGATTTAGTATCGGCAGGTAAACACAACGTTGCCAGATCTCCCGCAGTGTTGCCAATCTCATAACTTTTCTAACACACCTCGTATGTAGATGTAGATCTACTTAATTTGGTGTGTGTGTGTGTTCTTGCGTGGAGGTATTTGGTGGGAGTTACAGTTTTAGGAGAAGACCTAGGACTACCTGAGTTGTCCAGGTTTAATTGGGAAATTTTTCATAAATTCTGCGAAACTGCGAATACTCAGAGTACTAGTTAAATCATGTGGCTTCAAGGGGTGATAGACGAATACTAACAGTTTGGTTCGAATTAATAGATTTGTCATGATACTCACTGATAACGTATAGTGGATGGACAAAAAAACACCTCGCAGTGCAATACGTCTCATAAATTGGCATCAAAGCGTACGAGAAAACACTGCAACGCACCTGCAGGTTACAATTGCCACCTTTGGAGGTTACCTTGCAGTGTACACTACACTTTGTTCTGGGATCGATGAAATGGGTGAGATCTCAAACTTCCACAGATGGCAGTTCGTTGGTGGCAGATAGCGGGAGCATGTGCGACGAAATCGACAGAACTGTTCAACGTTTCTCAAGCAGCAGTATCCACGGTAATGACAGCTCACACAAAACGTGGTGAAACTGCATCGGCGAAGAGGATATAGTGGGTGAAACCCGAAGTTTACCGACAGGGACTGACGAAAATTAAAAGAAAAAGAAATAATGTGAGCAGACAACCTAAAGCCTCCGCAGATGAAACGACTGCAGAAGTAAATATTCAGTGAGTAATAACAAATAGCTTATAAAGATAATAGCGGAAACTCTTCGTTGAAACGTATGACAACGCTCCTGAGCACCTTCTAGCGGCGTGAGTTGTGAACTAAAACTGCGAGTGAAGGCTTATTAACACTGTGAGACTCAGAACACTTACAAAATCGTCGGCGTACTTTACAGAAGAAAGAAATGGTTGGAAGGGGGAGTGTATGTGCTACCTACGGCTGTAACAGCTAGCTACAAAGACAGATGCACTCCGAAATCTTTCTTTAGGTTCCCGAAAAATAGACATTTCTAAATACGATAGTTTAAGGATGCTACTATTAGGCCTACTGAGATCGTTTACTTTTAATAAAGTGTCTTTAACGCTTTGATTTACCCTTTTTATAAGTTCTTTGTAGATACAGGCAGTGGGTTATTTGTAAGCAAAGAAAATTGAGAAAGAAGCGTCCAGAGCATTTGAATAAAAGCTGCGTATTATGCCCAGATTACTTTGTGAAGAAAGACTTCAGAAATAACATTTTGTAAAGCCAAGGGTACGTGTAATTTGTTCATTCCGTTTAGTATAAAAATGGTGATAAATGTATTATAACAAGAAATATATAACAGCGTAGATACGACCTTACAAACATCATCCAAGTACCTTATCAGCTGTATGTATTTAGGCAAAAATTATATGCCGCGCGGTCTGAAACGCCACGTTACGGATCGCGCGGCCTCCCGCGTCGAGGGTTCGAATCCTCCCTCGGGCATGGATGTGTGTGTTGTCCTTAGGTTACTTTAACTTAGTTTAAGTACCGGGTGATCAAAAAGTCAGTATAAATTTGAAAACTTAATAAATCACTGAATAATGTAGATAGAGAGGTAAAAATTGACACACTTGTTTGGAATGACATGGGTTTTATTAGGGGAAAAATGTCCAAATGTCCGACAGATGGCGCGTGATTCTGGTTTTCTAATTGCTACCGTGACGGGTGAGAGGTACGCCGATATGTTACAGAATCGCATCATCCCCAGCCTGACAAACACCTGCTGGAACGTACGATTTTTATGCAGGATGGCGCTCCACCACATATTGCTAGACGCTTGAAAGCTCTCTTGCGCGCGTCGTTTGCTGATGTGTGTGCTCAGCCGCCACTTTCGTCATGCTTGGCCTACCAGGTCCCCAGACCTCAGTCCGTGCTATTATTGGCTTCGGGGTTACCTGAAGTAGCAAGTGTATCGTGATCGACTGACATCTCTAGGGATACTGAAAGGCAACATACGACGCCAATGCCTCACCATAACACCGGACATGCTTTACAGTGCTGTTCACGATATTATTCCTCGACTACAGCTATTGTTGAGGAATGATGGTGAACGTATTGTGCGTTTCCTGTAAAGAACATCTTCTTTGCTTTGTCTTAATTTGTTATGCTCAAATGTTTGTAAATCTATCGGACCAAACTGTGTGGTCATCAGTCCGTAGCTTACAAACTACTTAAACCTAAGGACAAACACACACACCCATGCCCCAGGGAGGACTCGAACCTCCACGGCGAGCAACCGCGCGCTCCGCAGCGAGACGCTTTAGACCGCTCGGCTACTCCACCGCGGCAATTTGTTATGCTAATTATTGCTTTTCTGATCAGATGAAGCACCATCTATCGGGAATTTTTTAACTTTTTATTTTTGTTCTAATATAACCCCATGTAATTCCAAGTATCTACATTATTCCGTGATTTATTAAGTTTTCAAATTTATACTGACTTTTTGATCACCCGGTAGTTTTTAAGTCAAGGGCCCTATGGTCAAAGTACTTTGGTCCCATAGAATTACAAACATTTCAACATTTTTTTAATTACATTTTATGAAACACAAGGCTAAACAGAAATTTAATGTCTTACATTTTCGTTGTCGTTTCCAGTATTTGGCATGATGCACTGTCTTCCGTTCTGCTGCCTAACTGCTCATGGAAACTGCGTTCATGTATATGGTTGAAACTTACGTCTTGTATTGTATTATTTTCGGTTCTAATTCTATCCAAATAAACTGTAGACATTATGAAGGGTGTTATTTGTCCGTTTAAGCAAGTACAATAAGTGCGATCGTTTTACACCAGAGGCATTTCGTATCACTGTAAAACATCTTCAGTGGCCTGAAATGAGACCTATCTATGATTTATTTTCATAGGTCGAAAACAGTTCGTTAAAAATTTGTAAACTGTTGATTCTTTTACCTACGGAAATTTTTTCTTATATTTTCGCCTGACATCATGAAGCGCCGAAGTGTTGCACAGTTAATGACAGAGACGATTGCTTCAGTTTCTTCTGCCATACACTTTGATTAAAAGTGTCATCTAACATATCTTAAATGGCGGAACAAATGTAAACCTTGCAAAGTAATTTTGGTACGCAGCGAATTAAAACACGGGACTACAGATGTTAAGGCAATCATAGCCTACAACTCGAACCAACAGATGGCACTGCTAGCGGTGTCGCCTGGCAAACGCATGTGAATGCCTCGGAATTTCCGCTATTATCTTTATATGCTACTAGCTTACACCCGCGGCTCCGCTCGCGTGTTGGTTGATTATGATAGATAAGCTATCTTTCAGTAGTGTGCTATTTATCTATTCTTATATATCCTTATACGTATGCTTATCCTTACAAAGAAAGAGCTGAAGACATTGTAGCACGCATAGACCAAAGATATGGTCTGTGGCATCACGTCTCGCTGTATAGAACCTCCTTGCTATAGAGTCGCAAACGACATCGCTGGCCTTCAGTCCGAATTTTTTAATAATTTGACGACTTTCAACCACCACATCTTCCACCCCCTTATAGCTATCGGAATGGAACTGCTATGGTGCACAACGGTAGACTTAAGTTCCCAGTATAGTCCACTCTTTTATCATTATCAACCCACAAGCAACAACGCGACCAATAAAACCATTTTCAAAGAGTAATTATTGTTCCGCATTTCACGTTATATTCTTCAAATTACTAAATATCTATCAGATCGCTATAAAAGCGTGCCTAAAACCTTCCTCTGGGATAAATTAGTAACTGTACAAATATTTAAGTCTCTGCGTCTTGTCGTTCGAACGTGATAAGCGTACACCGAACAGACGTTCACATTAATATATATATATATAGATAAACAGCTATTCGATCGCCATAAAACCGTGCCTAAAGCCTTCCCCGGGTAGATATTAGTAACTGTACAAATTTTTAGCTCTTAATGTCTTGTGGTTCAGACGTGATAAACGTACACCGAACAGACATTCACATTTATAGATATAAATTTGATAATACTATTTCGAAAAACAGTACGGCGGGAAGTTCACAAGGCTACATTTAATGGAAAGGCTGCAATTCCGAACCGTTATTAAAGGAAGCCAAAGTAAATCTACGAAACTAGAGGTGCTGCGATCATAAAACCTCGACACTTGATACATGTCAGTGAATGATTTTTACACTGTTCCCTACAAACGGGTTTATTTCTGGATAACTTCAAAATAAACCACAAACCGGCCGGCCTACTTTCTAAAGTTATCCATGGCGTATGTTCCGTTATCATTTTGTTCGCTGTTCGCTGTATTCACGTTGATCTATCATTACCCCCACTGGCCTGATTACAGTGAGTGGATAGCTCGCCGACCTCGGTAATGACATGCTTATTACATACATCATGTTGCTGCCAAACATTGCCGTTGTACTAGATGATAATTCGCTCAGAAACAGAAGAAATTGTGGAAACTAACAGGGTATTAGTGTTATGCCGTCCATGGCGAGAATCTATGGCCTTATCCTAAAAAAAAAAAAAAAAAAAAAAAAAAAAAAAAAAAGAGAGAGAGGATAGAGGCAGAAACAAGTGAATCTGAAGAGCAAAATGGATCCAGATATGGTTGCTCCTGTATTGACGGAGTATTTACACTCACAAACCTCTTGGAGAAAAGGACAGCAAGAAGCCTTTTCACCCAACTTGCCTTTGTAGACCTGTAAAAGGCTTATGACATAGTTCCACGACACAAGTTGTGGACAAGTCTGATCAATAATGGCGTGTGACCGAGCTATGTGAAAGCTGTCAGACAGTTTTACAAACGGTTAATATGAGAAATCAGCTACCTCCAGAGTTTGAGGTGACAAAGGGAATACGCCAGGAATGTTCACTCTCACCTACGTTGCTTAAGATCTACGTAGAGGAGGTACTTAAATCCTGGAAAAGGAAATGCGGAGGAATGGTTATCCTCATAGACGATGAGATGACGACTAAGAGTTAGTAGCTGGGGATAGCATATTAAAAGAAGAATACAAAAAATTGGGTCTTGTTATCAACGTAGGTAGAAAAGAATATCTGAAGGTGGAAGAGAATATGGTTAAAGACATACAACTCGGTACTGATTATTGTTAAAGAATGTCGTAACTACAAGTGCTTTGGAGTGACATTGTAGTGTAACGGTGGAAGTATGGATGATACTGTCGCACTGAAATGGAAGCAGGCTTGACTTCGAAGGCAGGGTTGTCGACTGAACACAGCACTTATATTGAAAGCAGGTTTATTGCGAACTGAAACGTACACGCAGCACTGACTGCCTATGGGGAAAATTGTGCTCTGCTATTTATACACAGACAGAATGTACCAGAAATTAGAAGAATAGTTAACATAAGAAACAAGTACAAATTACAAGTGAACATAAGAAACATGTAGAATATTCTGGAAATGTTAATTACAGAGAAATAAATTTTTGCCGGTGGACTGGGCAGAACCGGCAACCTTCGGTGACGCTATCGGCGACGCAATCCCTTGCACCACGCCGGCAGTAGGTTATCGTGGGATCTTGCGGCATTGCTCCCTCTCCTGAATTGGAGCCAGCTGTAATGTCCTGGATCTTGATCTTGTCATGGCTCCTCTGTATGGCAGTTCTGGAGAATCCTTCCCTTCTGCACGATTATCGACGACAGACGTTCCTGTCACGGCTTCATCAGTATCATTACCATCCTTAGGGTCTTTGAACAAGAATCCATTTTCGCCTATATGCTCTTCAGGATCGTAGTAATGCTTCATGCGGAGGACTTGATATTAGGATTGCGAGAGCTGGCCGTTGGTTCTCTCTTTCACTATAGACGAACACCACTACCTGTTCTATTCTTAAATTTCCTTTAACAGAACCTTCCTCACATTATTATGGACATCGTAAACCTGTTCTTGGTTGTAAGAAGACTACGGATTGAGGCGCCTAATTGCCGCTACAGGCCGTAGTAGACTGTGTCATTTCTAAGAGTTATTTCACCAGCCTGTCGTCTTCTTCAGTAATTGCCCCAACGCATAAAACAGCACGCAGGTCGTTGGTTCTTGCTCTTGAGGCTGAAATAATGGTGGGTAGCTAGAAACTGTCTAATAAGTGATGAACTAAAGATGATTCGATGCCAGCTAATTTATTAATCATAACCGCAGAAAATTAGCAAACTGCACACAATGACATATATTGTTTCTTATCTCTGCATTAAAAGTAATAACTATTGCATAAAACATTAACCTGCTGTGACCGACCAAATCCTACGCGCAATATTTCCGAACTGAAGTGCTACGTGTTTACAGTCTGGATACCGGATCTGAACTCGGCAGCGGGACCCGAGTAGGCTTCTCTCGCTCTTATTATTTATATGGTGCCTGTTCTTTTCTGACATGTCCGAAAGAACAGACACCATTTGTTAACATTAAAGGCCGTATCTTTACGAATTAGAAATATTTAAACACTAGACAGTTTCAGGGCATTGAAATAAATCCAATGGCAAAGATGAAAATTTGTGCTGGACCGGGATTCGAACCCTGATTTTCCGTTTATGAGCATGAGGTCGCCTTTACCAATGAGGCTATCCAGGCACGCTTCCCTGTCAACCCAAATTCTCATGTTATAGCTCACTACGATTGTAGTGCCCCCTGCCCATTTTATTCAATTTGCTCACAGCCTATACTGGATTTCTGCAAGGGATCGAGCATATTAATGCGACCGCAATGAAATGTTTCTTTTTTTCGGACATGTCCGAAAAGAACAGACACCATACCTGCTCCAACAGACAATTGAAAATTTCACTGTTCGAGACTGGAATGGTACATGAAAAGTATGAAAGTGGTTAGAAGAACCCTGTGCCTGGTACATAAGTGTATTTTGCAGAGAAACTACGTAGTAGTAAATGTGCAACGAGCTTCATAACAGGGTCCATCCTCTTCGGTGTAAGAGGAAAAATCCATTCTCGAGTGGTTTATGTAACGACATGCGCGCAATTGTTTACGTTGATGTACGTTGACTACGATGTACACACTTAACCAGTGAAAACAAGACGTATTTCTTGTTCTCGCGTGTATCGTGATAGAATGCAAGTAGCGAGACTTCACACTGAGTGCTCGGCTGAGGTGACTGCGACCCTGAATCGCAGAATAGTCGGTTGGAGAGGTGACCTTGCATTTAAAGGCCCTCTCTGAAAGCACCTGTTACTTCCGCCGCTCACAACGGCTTAAGCGTCCCTGCTGCAGACCGGTGGCTTTAAAGCCACAGTTCAGGAAGCACCAAGCACCTGTCAGTGTTCAAAACGCGCATGCCGTAGCTATAGGGTGGGGGGAGGTGGGGAGGTTGACCTACCGCGGATTTAGATTACATTAGCTTCGTTCGAGTAGCGAGAAATTTACCAGTCGCCACTGTTTCTGACTACCTCTACTGCGCATGCGCGGCCTCCATCAGTTGCAACTGCAGACGCCAACTCGAACGCCTATTTCTCGTATTTCGTGGTTTGGCCACAGAATAAGGAGTATACAGAAAGGAAACTCCGGCTGCAGTCTGTCGTCCAAAATTTAGTGCGCATGCGCGGAATCGGCCATCTTGAAAAGCAGTAAACGTGTGATCACTCCCTACTCCGTGGCGTGGTAATGCGCCGTCTCTGTTTGTTAATTCTGTATTTTAACTGCCTGAAACGCATAAAAGTAAACAAGTATTTGGTACAGTGAAAAGAAAGAACTGTGTGTCAGTAGTTGGAGCTGTTCCGTTTTTATTATGAGCAGTAATAATAAAAAAGGCGGCCGATGGTGTTCAGCACCGAATTGCCGCAATAATTCGAATACAAATAAGGATATAAGTTTCTTCAGCTTCCCAAAACATGCTGAGCAGTAAGTGAACGTCGCTATAGGTGTAGTGAAAGTTAAATGTTATCAGTTTCTAAAGAGAGTAATGTGTGCATAATTATTAAAGTAGCCTTACTTCTTCTCTTGACGATAACTCTCGCTGTTGCTGTTGCTGCAACAGCATCGAAATGTTGAAGTACATTTACATTTTATAAGTTTAACGTTGCAGGGAATAATATAAAATGAATGACAAAGAATAGTGCATAATTAGGCAGGTAAAATTTTACTTACGGCATTGGAGGCGTAATGTGCTAATGTTGGCAACGAATGCTCTTCGGATACTCAAACAAATAGATGAAGGGGAATAATTATTTTATGCTGTTCCTTTTCTGTGGTTGACAGATTCCTCTATATGCCCTTATCCTATCAGTAAATTAATGATACTCCTAAAGCAAATACAACTTTTATATATGCCCAGACGTCATTAGTTCTGTGTAATCACGTTGTACTGCTAAGTCTGACTCAATATTTTGTGCGAATTTATTCGTGTCAAATAAAACCTGGCAGTTGTAAAGTCACTTTCTTGTTTATAACTAATTTCCCACAAATAACTCCGCGTTATTTGGAATTTTTCTAGAGATAAGCACCAAATAAAACGATCATCGATTCCACTGTACATTTTCGTAGTTGTATTAAAATTTAGGCCTTTTTTTTCGTTGGATTACAATTACGTGCAAGAAGATGGCGCAAAATTGATTAAAGCCGTTTCCTTTCATAAAAGGCGATGAGATTAGCTGCAGTTCGTAAAAAGTCCATTTCCAGCCGAAGTACTAAGTGGCTTAGTTCCACGTTTACTGCTTTTCACTATGGCGTCGAGCGCAACGCTTGGTAACATACAGATCAAAGGCGCCGCCCCCAGCTTTCCCTTCTGTATGCTCCCTATTCTGTGGTTTGGCCACCTGTAGCGCTAGTTGTCTCATTTGCTCTCTCACCTGCGTTGATGAATGATTTATGATTTAAATAATGAAACACTACAACAGCAACATTTTTATGCGCAAAACTATGCTTTTTCAGATTTCATTAGTTGGTTAAGTCCAAATATTTATGTGACGTCTCCATAAGTGGCTTTCTGCTTATTTTGATCATTGCTGTGTCGTGTTTTAGAGGTTATAAAGTAGGCCTACAACACCACATAAAAATTCAACATCAGAAAAAGTGGTGACGATTGTGTTTATGTGTGTGTGTGTGTGTGTGTGTGTGTGTGTGTGTGTGTGTGTGTGTGTGTGAGTGTGTGTGTGTTATGGAGGAGGCAGTACATAACCTAAAGCCAATTACAGTGCGAGAGGGGCAGTTAAATCAGAAAAAAATGTGCAAATGTTTGTAGAACTTATGGGACTTAACTACGGGGTCATCAGTCTCTAAGCTTACAAACTACTTATGAACTAGCTAAGACTAAGGACGGCACAAATATCCATGCCCGAGGGGGGATTCGAACCCCCGATCGTAGTGGCCGTGCAGACCGTGACTGGAGCGCCTCAGTCCCCTCGGCCACCGCGGCCGGCAGTTAAATCACAGAAATAGCATACATTACGTACGTACGTAACATGCTTAACAGTTTCAGTGTTACATTCATTAAGTAATGGATATCCAAAGACTTCAATTATACTGAATGAAATTATCAAACTGTTAAATAAAGCTATTAATAACTCCAGACACCAGTTTCCCAGGAACACCCTATTTTACTTTACATTTTTTCATTTAACGAATGGGCCAAATTTAATTTCATTGTGGCATTTATTTTGGCATAAATTTCATTGTTGATTGCTACTAATTATCTGCTATTTAATGTCTATCTTGATAAACTAAAAATGTTGTTCATGGGCAAACGTAACCAGTGCTGTAAATTGTCTAATTCCAAGAACGATAACTCATTAAGTTGCTAGGAAGATGCTGTAATGTAGTTGTTTACACGCTGGGGGTTTACAAAGTGGTCAGTACCATACGTCAATATGCTTTTCAGGGTTACTTTGTTGCTTTCAAAATTGCACAGTGTAAGCTTTTTATAGTAGGTCAATCATTAAGTGTAATTTTAATTTTGAGCAAAACATTTCGCACTTTTTTTTCTTCGCAATTAGGTATTTAAAGTGCACAGGTGTGTATTTTTGCACACCAAGACTTTTGATAATATGGTTTCGTGTGATCACTGCAGAAAGATGGATGTAAACATAATGCAAGCAATTTTCTACCTATGCCGACTTCCCTCTAAAATAAGAGGATGTTAATGAGCACACGTCATTTATAGTAACGAGTGTGGTTGGTATGTGACCCCTCAGTTGTTGGATTTTGTTATACAATTCTTGTATGGAAGAGGCAGAATTTAATTTTTTAGCGGAGATGATACTTTAGATCTCGCTAGATGTATGTAAACGTCAGATAGCTGCAGAAAAATCCCTCAAGAGGATACAATAATACTATGATGTATTAAATTTTCGCGAGACTACCTTGTAGCGTCCATTTTATAGTATAACCGGAATTTCGCACTTCCTTTCTTCGATGGAAAGGAGCGAGCTGCAGACAAAACGCTTTGCACATGTGCAGGCTTATCTCTTTCAGACTACTTTACTAAACGCTTTGAAGTCGGTCAGAAGAATTTCCTCTTACTAAAACAAACCGTTGCAACTCCTCACACGCCGCAACTCGAACGCCTCACTGGCAGTCATATTTAGTTTGAAACGGTGGCGACCGCAACTCGAACGCTTTAGTGCGGTTGCAACCGTTGCAACCGCAACTCGAACGAAGCTATTACCCGCTCGTTCCATACATACATGGACGTATATAAAGGGGGAGACCCGAACTGGCAACTTTTAGTGGTCATTAGAAGTGTACTCTGGAAAGGACAGTTAATCCCACACTCGAACTGGGCAACTTCCGCTCGCAGGTAGCAGGACGGCCCGACCCAAGGCGTTCAAAATCTTCAAATGTTTGTAATTCTAACGGACCAAACTGCGTGGTCATCAGTCCGTAGCTTACAAACTACTTAAACCTAGGTAAACTAACCTAAGGACAAACACACACACCCATGCCCCAGGGAGGACTCGAACCTCCACGGCGAGCAACCGCGCGCTCCGCAGCGAAACGCTTTTGACCGCTCGGCTACTCCACCGCTACCCAAGGCGTTCCTGGCCCTCAGCACAGACAACTATATTCAACTCGTCAGTCCTGTGAATGACGACAGCTCACTGACATCTGCGTAGAATCACACAGTGTTTCGTTTTGTACCTCAGTTTAGTCATGGAAGCAAATAATACAGCGGAAAGTCACGATTTGCAAACTGTTATTGGTGATCGTGGTAATATACATTTGATTGGTGACGGTTATAAATTAACATTTTACAGAGGAGTTGTAGTAACGGAAGAACGCGAATGTGCGATGCTGCGGTAAAGTTTCGCGGTGTTCTGTTATTTACAGTAGGCAGTGAACACACATTTTCCGCGTTGGGAAGACACTCATAACCACGCATTTTTTGCAGAAGACTTGTTAAACAAGAGAATGATATCTAATTCTCTAAAAACACAAATACTTTGGTTGAAAGACCGTCACAGCGGATACGGAATGTAGTTGATGACCAGTAAGCTTGAACACAATAACAAGAAAGAACGTAAGGTTTATTCGTAATAATATTATTGGCACTCTACACTGATAATGAAGAAAGTGCAGTCTTTCCTCCAAACGTTTGGGCAGCAGATTGCGCTTCTTTGTGGAGGACGAGTAACACTTGCGAAAGCTTCCATTCCCAATTCACTGCTTCATGTGAATGCCCTCATCCAGGCATCTTTCAATTTGTGGAAAGTCTGAAGCATGAATTAACTGATACTTATATAATAATCAACTCAACAAAAAATAGTATCACCATGCAAACGGACTCAAAAACTAGGAAGAGCCATGCTCTCCTACAACAGACATTAGAATTACTTAGGAATGGTGAAATTTGCAAATTAGACTTTGTAAAGTGCGTTTCATACCAAGCAGCCGTGAGCAGAATAAGAGCCAAACTAAATGCATTTGTTTTCTTCAAATATTTTTGTATGTGAAATTTGAAATAAAACCTTTGTATTTGTATACGAATTTTTTTTTTTTTTTTTTTTTTTTTTTTTTTTTTTTTTATCTTCTTCCTTGGCACAGTATTGACATTATTCTTCAAGAACTCTACAAACAGGGACAGAGGTTGCGCACTTGGTAAGTTTAGATTTGGAAGCATTTTGCGAGATTGTGCAGTCGGTCTGGCAGGAGCAGGTAGGAGTTGTCGTGTTCGTCTGTTCCTGTCAGTCTAACCGGCGCAGGTTCGCCCAGTTCGTGCGCGCCACTCAAGGGGGGAACTTAGGGGACAGTTGCCCAGTTAGAGTCTTCCGTTTATCACCAACAAGTAGAAGTTGCCCAGTTCGGACGAGTCCATATAAAGGACGGGTTCAGGGGGTCCGGACACCCCCATTAGGTTACATAAAAAAACATCAAAAACCACACGAGTCTCTGCCAATACCCAGCCTGTCCCGCAAATCGTGGACATGAAAAGGGCTTTGTCAGCACAGCAGCAGTCTATGGAGGCACGATTTAACAAACAAAAGCTGCGTCTTCCAGCTGGTTGTGTTCTTGGGTAACTATTAAATTGTCACATTGGAAACAACTATGAACGGACAAGTTGCATATTTTGGGTTTATTTATGGTGAATCGCCACTTTTCGCACCGTACAGATACTTTGTCCAGATCATTTCGTAATTGGTATTGTTTTTCTGATGATTAGACGGCAAATGTCATCGTCGTCGTCGTCATCATCATCATCATCATCATCGACCCACACTTTCATATGTCCTAATTCGACAACTGAATTCCATGGCTCACAACAAGCCCTGACCTTGTGTGGTCCCCTCTGTGAACTATGCATCATGCCATGGAAGTTTTAAATTACGAATTACGGCGTCTGTTGTTTCCACATGTCATTAAATGATGCCGCAACCGTTAGTACAGATTTCAGCTGCAGTATTTTAGTCTCAGCCGCTGTTGCGTATTGTAATCATACAACATGGACGTATGGCAGATTGTGCTGTGGCCAGGATTCGAACCCGGCACCTCCTGTTTACTACGAAGTCGGAATCTATGTTAAGAACAGCTGCAGCATCACATATTGACGTCTGATCTTTCCACTATAAGATCATACATAACAAATAAATTGGCAGATGGGACTTCCTGTCCTTGCTCTAATGAGAGTTAATCGTGATTGATGGTAGAACTACATTCAGAAGAAATTATGAATACGTTAACAGTAATGTGTAAAGGGCTAAACGTAATACTTTATATATAGAAAACGCCGCTTACAATATTAAAATCTAATTCTTTAACAAATGTACCTTTTATTCAAAGGTATTTATTAATCTTTGCCTGTAGCTTTACTTGACTTGTGTGTAAACGAATTTGTAGGATTTTTAACTGACAATTGACTAATTTTATTGGGGTTATAAGCAATACCTTGTTACAGAGTAAACGATGTTACAGGCAAAATATAGTTTACTTTCTAAAGAGTAGTGTTGGACCTCCTCCATTTCAAAGCTATAGGTACGTCAGTGCATACATATATCATCATTACACCTCAGATTTTTAGGTCGTAAAAAGGGGATTTTCGGCGCCTAAAATAGGCTCTTTCATTACCTGATTTAGACCAAATAAAACCTATAATAGGTCCCAAAAATTATTCATCAGAAGAACAAATTTATATTTGTTTACAATAAGGGAAATAAAAACGTGGACAGTTCAACAACAGTGCAAACACCTCAAAATATTAACATTCAAACTGGCACCTAACCTTTACAGTTTTTTGAAGATAAAAACATAATGCAGATCACAAGCCATATGTTGAAATACATATGAAATTTAACAAACTCTGAATAAACCAGTGGTTTAAAACATTCAGATCATAGTTGCCTTCACACAAATGACTAAAATATCTAGTAGATTTTCCACAGAAAAGCCATAGCAGTTTTTATTAATTTATATCTCGGAATGAACGTTCCTACATCAACAGGGGCGTACTTCACTTTCGACACTTGTAAGACAGGAATGCTGCATTTAGTGAAACAGGGTTTTACGCTAAGCATGGACGCTGTCTTACGAAGGTCATTCCGGCCGATGATCTTCTGGGAACTTGCTGTATTTTTCCCGTACTTTGTCTCCCACTTCGCTTTTCACTTAATTAATTTTCTTTTTCATTCACTCCAGAAATTCAATTCTCTCCTAGATTGGTTTACGTGGCTAAAGTGGGCCTACTATTTAGGAAATAACGTTCACCATTAATATGCAGTTGGTTCTAATATAAACAAAGTCCCAGTGAACTGGATAATCCTTTAGCATCTGGCGGCGTGCATACGTATTCTGCTGCAGCAGACTATTTGCCTCAGCGTTTAACAATAGGTTCAGGTGAAACGTGGACACGTGTAAATTGTTCTTTCAATGCCTGTACTCTCAACAGTGGCGTGCCAGAAACTTTCTTCACCGAGGAGATAAATAAATAGGGAATTCTAATCTTACTTGCCCTGCCATCCGAGTGATACCAAGTGCTACACAAGTCACATCCAACGTCAAAGAGCACAACACATGGAGCAAATGAAACGCTTCTGCCGTGTACGTAGCGGTATCTGTAAAAGGCAGAAAGACTTAATTTTTATCTACGCCTTTTGGATATAGCTCCTTCAACCAATTGCTGACAAGGTGCGTGTGTGATTGTTCGTTGGTTGGTCTCTGGGAGTTGTCTTGAGTAAATCAAGTAAGCTCTGGATGGCGCATCTGGGTCCAACTTGCCAGTAATCAGATTTGCAATGTGCCGAGATTGTCAGCAGCTTCATCAACAGAAATCTGTATGGAAAACTTCGAAATATGTTTTCGGATTCTTTTCAGTTTGTTCGTAAAAGTTCAGTCCACATAATTTTTGCGCAACTTTGACTAGCGGTGCAGATCGATGGCAGTATCCCCCCCCCCCCTAACAACGACTTCTTCTGTTTTCCCTTTGATTTTCGTCAAATGTTTTGAAAATAAAAGAAATACGTTCCTTTAAGGATTTTAAAAGTAAAATAGGCAAAAATGGGCATTAAACTCGAAATGGGTCAGTTTAGGTGCTATAAAATTAGAGGTTTCGACTGTAATTCGTCACGAATCGCGAAAGTTTATTTTCAAGTAGGAACTCAGAAAAATAATAGGTTTTAACGTGAAGATCCGCGGTCTCACCATCATCATCCTCATCATCATTTATTGCATTCATAGGCCTTTGAGGCCTACAGCAGAATACAAAACATACAAATTTCAATATAAAAAGAATACAACAGATTGCACGTTATAAAAATTTGCAAAAGGTTCACATTACAAAGAAAAAAAAAAAAAAAAGACACGAGTTAGAAACAATCTCATTATAGGAGACATTTATTTTGGTGGTCCAACGCCGTCGGTCTCCAGACTCACCTTCCATCACTGTTGGAGGACTGCAGTACTCGATCCATCCGTCACGTAGTAATATTTCTGGCTTACAGCCGTTATATTCAGATTTAAAAACATATGCATGAGACAGGGGAAATACCCTCAGACTTCAAGAAGCATATAGTGATTCGAATTCTGTAGAAAGTAAGGGCAGACAAATGTGAAAATTATAGAACTATCAGTTTAATAAGTCATCGTTATATATGCAATTCACACTGGGGTCGCTGACATGTGCTACCGTAAGTTGATAATCGAAACCACAAACCACTGTAGTGTTATCACGACTGTAAAAAGTAAAATGAAGTGTGCTACACGAACGGTGTTGGCTCCACCCGACCGTTTCTTTCGAAGTCGCCGCAGAACGTGTCGTTAAGGAACGTAACGGCGGTTGAGAAGGCTTGTTTACTGTAATTCTCGGCGTCGCGCCGGTTTCACTCACAGGCGACGACGGCCCTGCCATCTGTCGTCCAGCCAGGAAGTCGCGCGCTCAGCGGTAACGGATGTCGCTCTAATGAGGAGTTTCAGGCGGTGGGGAAGAGTCGTTTGGGAAGTCCTCCACTCTAACTGCTCCCAAAGTTTTGAAACAGTAACCGTCGCCAATCATCGAGGATATCGAACATGAGACGAAATATTTCCCCCTGTTACTACCTTTACGTCAGCTCAGTTTCGCAGGTAAAAGAACATGTTTATATATGTTGTTGTTAATAATGTTTAGTCTTAATAGGTTGTATTTCATTCTCAAAGGAAATATGTGTTGTTTTTATGTTTCATGTGCGGTGACAACGGAGCAACCTACGAAAATAGCGTCTTCTCTGCTGAAGCCAAAGATGATGTACCTGGCCACCAATCGTCGCGGGTCGACAGCCACACATCAGAGAAGATCCTGTTGGAGTACCTCTGTTGCCAACCGTCACAATCATATAAACAAGAAAAATTGAAAAATGTATTGTAATAAAAAGTCTGTTCATGTTTTATGTTAAAAACAGTTTCAGTCTTGATGTTGAGTCCTTACGAGCAAGTTCTAATTGTTAAAGGTAAAGCTGTCAACAATCCGAAGATTGGTTTGAATACCACAGTGCTTTACTAGGCATGGTCCTGTTTGGAGGTGGTATGCCGTTGCCTTCCTCCGACCTTCGAATTGACTTACCCAGCCAGTTATAGGGGGACCTACAGTTTAACGTGGGTTCCGAACCACGGTGCTACTCGGTATTTTTCACATGAGCAGAGGTGAAATAAGTGGAAAGTGACAGATAAAAATCCCAGGACCTGGCGGGGATCGAACCCGGGACCTTGGATTTTTAGTCTTGCACTCTACCACTGTGCAACCGAGGCGCAGCTTACGAAATAAAACGTAAACTTTTACTTCCATTACCAGTGTGTGAAAAATAATTATTGCACTGAATAAGAAGAGAAGATATTTACATATTGAACTGATTTATATTTTTGGAACGTATAACAGAATTTCTCCGATTTGACTCAGCAATAATTTTATTAACTGGAAAACAGTGAGATCAAGTTTTATGAATCGATATATCTTACGACTGATTCAGTGAGCAACATCTGTAACAGCAAAAGATTATCTTAGGAAATATTAAACAAGATATTCATTAAAAAAAAAAAAAACCTTTTACAGTATTTTTTGGAACAGTTTTATTTTTCTATTGCCTTGCACAAGAACCTAGCAGCGAATATTTAAAAGACTGTTTTCCTATGAATGAAAATTTTTATTAATTCGAGTATAGTGGAATGGCCAGGGTCGAAGTCCGACTAAATCAAACTGAAGAAATTTACTCCTGAATACGCAGTTCCATTATAATCTGAAGGAAGAATCGGCTGTTCCACCACAACTTGTTAGGTCGATAACCCAGGGATTAACATCTAAAATTTTAGGTGCCGCAACGCTCCCCTTCAAGTATTCCTCCCCCTCCCTCCCCCCCTTCCCCAACATTTCCACAGAAAAATATTTATGAAAAAAAAGTGATAAATCATCTTTTGTATAATACTGTTCTGAAATTCAGGTTTGTAAATAATAATTTCTGACAAAGGAACATCTGAATCTTTCTGTTTACAATCTGGTTTCTCTTAGTAAGATAATCATGTCTCCCTGAGCTATTGGGTCCTGTTTTAGAACGATGAATTAAGAACAATCTAGACTCATGACTGCATTTCCAACGCGTAAGCAAGCAGTCTGCCTTTATGGCGAATTCTTCCATATATGGGGCGTCATTGTTTCTAAGAACCAACTGTAGCGCTACTGCTTACTATTGCAAACTTGTACCACTTGAATTTTAACGAAAGCTTGTGAAACATACCTACGATACGACACTGATGATGGCTAGTTACCAAGCTGAAATCGATCTGTGATTAATAAACAGATTTATTGCGACCGAACGCTTTGTTATTCCCAGTATTTGAACTAACTTACGCTAACGACAACACAAGGACACACGGTCCCGAATGAGGATTCGAACCTTCGACGGGAGCGGCTGCGAAATCTGAGGCAAGGGGCCTCAGACCGCGTGACCATTCCCGCATGGCCATTCCTGTACTGCGTACAGGTACAAAAATGTTCATAAATTTAACCTCACTTTTGAAGCAGACGACCTTATTTGTTAATTATGACAGTAATAAGAATTTCTGAAATAAAATGTATAAATAGGGGAAAAATAGATACCGCCTACAGGAAAAAAGAGAAAAATTTGAAGTCAAGAGAAACAGCTGTATGAATATAAAAAACTCTGATGGATAAACAGTTCTCAGCAAAGAAGGGAAAGCCGAAAGGTGGAAAGAGTACGTAAAGGGGCTTTACAAATGTAATAAACACCATTCAAAAGAAAGCAGGTGCAGACAGGTGTGAAAATTACAAACCATCCGTTTAATAAGTCATGGTTACAAAATTTTAACACTAATTATTTACAGAAGGATGGAAAAGCTGGTAGAAACCGACGTTGGGGAAGACCAGCTTGGATTCAGGAGAAATGTAGGAACACGGGAGGCAATCCTCACTTTACGGCTTATTTTAGGAGATAGATTAAGGAAAGGCAAACCTACATTTCCAGCTTTGGTCGATTTGGAAAAAGCTTTTGACAATGTTGGTTGGAATACGCTAGTTCAAATTCTGAAATCATCAGGAGTAAAATATAGGGTACGGAAGGTTAAAAATGTTTCAAATGTTTGTATAACTTACGGGACTTAACTACGGGGTCATCAGTCCCTAAACTTACAAACTACTTATAACCTACCTTAAACTAAAGACGGCACAAATATCCATGCCCGAGGGGTGATTCGAACCCCCGACCGTAGTGGCCGTGCAGACCGTGGCTGGAGCGCCTCAGTCCCCTCGGCCACCGCGGCCGGCATGGAAGGTTATTTACAACTTGTACAAAAATCATATAGCAGTTATCAGAGTTGAAGGGCATGAAAGGCATCAGAGGTTGAGAAGGGTGTAAGATAGCCTTTCCACAATGTTATTCAATTTGTACATTGAGCAAGCTATAAAGGAAAGCAAGGAGACATGGAGAAGGAATTAACGTTCAGGGTGAAGAAATAAAAACCTTGCGTTTTGCTGATGACATTGTAATTCTGGCAGAGACAGTAAAGAACCTGGAGGAGCAATTGAACGGAATGGACAGTGTGCTGAAAGGAGCATATAAGATGAACATTAACAAGAGCAAAACAAGGGTAATGGAGTGCAGTCTAAGAAAATCAGGCGATGCTGAAGGAATTAGATTAGGTAGCGAAACATAGGTGGTAGATGAGAGTTGTTACTTGGGCAGTAAAATAACATATGATGGTCGCAGTACAGAGGATATAAAATGCACAATGAGAAATTTGTTAACATCGAATTTTAATTTAAGTTTTAGGAAGTCGTATCTGAAAGTATTTGTGTGGAGTGTTGTCCTGTATGGGAGTGAAACATGCACGATAAACAGTGCGGACAGTAAGAGGATAGATGCTTTAGAAATGTGGTGTTACAGAAGAATGCTGAAAATTAGGTGGGTGGAACACGTAACTAATGAGGAGGTACTAAAACAGAATTGGGGAGAAAAGAAATTTCTGGCATACCTTGACTAAAAGGAGGGATCTATTAGGAGGACACATTCTTAGATATCAAGGAATTGTGAATTTAGCGTTGGAGGGAAGTGTGTGGAGTAAAAATCCCAGAGGGAGACCAAGAGACGTGTATAGTAAGCAGATTCAAGTGGATGTAGGTTGCCGTTCTTATGAGGAGATGAAGACGCTTGCTCAAGATAGAGTAGGGTGGAGAGCTGCATCAAACCAGACTCCAGATTGAAGACCGTAACAACAAGAATTTGTAAAGTTGAATATGGCACTGAGTTTAGGAACAGGGAGCAGAATAAGAACAGAATACTGGTACAGGAAATGGTTTTAAACGAGAGAGACACATGTACATTGGTCCTTAAACTTACTAACTACTTACATTAAATTAGAAACTACTTAAATTAAATTACACTAAGTAAAACACACACACACACACACACACACACACATCCGATGGAGGACTGGAACCTCCGACGGGAGTGGACCCTTAACCCGTGGCAAGACGCCTGAGACCGCGAGGCCACTCCTGTGCGGTGTACAGGTAACGTGTACCACAATGTTTACAAGTTTAACTTTACTTTTGATGCAGACGTTGTTCTTGTTGTTTCATTATGACACTAGACGAAATGGTTACAAATGTATATAAGCAATTTACATCGTTAAGTATGGCACTGTGTTTAAAGAACAAGAAGTAAATAAGAATAGAACACTGGTGTAGGGAATGGTGTAAAATAAGAGAAAGACACATGAAAACTTGCTAAAGAAAATGTTAGTCGGAACCGGATTGTTATGTCAAATTTTCTATCAAGTGCTGCGGGGAGTGACCGAGCGCATTGAGGCTTTATGCTCCAATGTGCGTGGCCGTTCCCCGTCGGGGGATCGAATCCCCGCTCGGGCATGGATGTTTGTGCTGTCTTTAGTATAAGTTACTTCATAAGTATTTTGTAAGGTCAGGGACTGATAACCCCGTAGTTAAGTCCCATAAGCTTAACAAACATTTGACATTCTGTGAATAGACAGTGAAAGATTTAATAACTTGTTCAGTTACTTCATTCTCACATTGAAAAAGATACATATGCAGCTAATAAAAGAAAATTTGTTACAATCGAAAATAGTTCATGCTGAAAGAGCTGAGCTCGAACAACTCTTAAAGCTGTCGTTGTCTTTCAGTTACTTCGAGTTTAATGGAAAGATTTATTTTCAAAAATATGGTATATCAATGTAGATTACATAGGGTAGAACAATGCCGTACAAACAACTTTTGCAGAAATATAACGATAGCCTATTACAAAAGATGTGTAGAGGACACAATATTATGCGTCTTTGTTCAATAGTATACACCCAAAAATGAAATTAAGCTCACGAAGAAAATTCGTTAAATTTCCTCAATTTATCTACACCAAAAATCTCAATAAGCAAGCGTTTTTTTTTTTTTTTTTTTTTTTTTTTTTTTTTTTTTTTTTTTTTTTTTTTTTTGCACCAACTACGACTACTGTTATAATAAAAGCACATTCAAGTCACTCTTTGCGTTAATACACAAAACTGATTTACAGAGTAGGTTTTCCGAGTTCTTGCGTTGGACTTCAGATGGTAGAAAGTTTCATCCAATGAAAGGCTGATTGACGAGGTAGATTCCCCGAGATCTTCATCTAAGCTGAAAACGAAATGCAACTCAAATTCCAATGAAAAAACATTATTGCAAACGAGATGTATGATATGCCCTAGATGCAAAGATAGGAAAACTACAGTACCATACATGTAAAGAAAATTTGTGCTTAGAGTACGTGCGAAATGTGTTCGACAGATGAATTGCCCTTCGCTCCCAGTGTTATGTCAGCAAACTAAGCTTGTATATTATTACAACTAAAATCAACATAGTATAAGTGTACATACTACTTCTCTTACTTTTTACAGTGTAAGGTTTGAATATTCCAGAACTTTTCAGAATTTTAATAATACACTGTTATGAAAAAGTCAAAATTTATTGTAATGTGTGATGGCAATATTCATTAATTAGTTTTTCACCTATGCATCAACGAAACACGTCTTTTTGTTTTTAATCCCCATATACAATTCAATTTCAGCTTACTCAAAATCACCAGACTAATAATGTTACATTTTTAAAATTGATATTTCTTTTTGTTTTTAATCCCCATATACAATTCAATTTCAGCTTACTCAAAATCACCAGACTAATAATGTTACATTTTTAAAATTGATATTTCTTTTTGTTTTTAATCCCCATATACAATTCAATTTCAGCTTACTCAAACGCCACCAGACTAATAATATTACATTTTTTACAGTGATATTTCTGGTTTCTTTTTCAAAATTCAAATTCAAATTTTTGTAAATCTATCGGACCAAACTGCGTGGTCATCAGTCCGTAGCTTACAAACTACTTAAACCTAGGTAAACTAACCTAAGGACAACACACACACCCATGCCCCAGGGAGGACTCGAACCTCCACGGCGAGCAACCGCTCGCTCCGCAGCGAGACGCCTTAGACCGCTCGGCTACTCCACCGCGGCTTTCTTTTTCAGCGGTGACGGTAAGACCAATTACCGGACAGTAGTGAGGTATATAAAATCACTTACAGTAGTTGCAATAAGTTTTATATTGTCCAATCAGGCAGACAGACAACATTTGTTGGCTGAATATAAATACAGCTGTAAATTGTAGAATTTGCTGAGCATGTTCTGAACGAGGTCCACAGCCACCATACCCAGTCACACGTCCGTCACTTAGCAAACAAAGACCGAAAACTCAAACTGTTGGTAGCCCTGGAAATCAATAAACACCTGGACAACAACCCTGATTTAATATTGAATGACCGGTCGCAACTCAATACTCCCCTGCCTCTCTTCATAACTTCACTTAATCCGTTCAGTTTTTCATTACCTCCCACATTGTTTGCTCCGTTTTGTGCCCCTAGTTTCTGGTACTATGTTCATTTAAATATTTGTAATTTTATTTAGATTACCCAAGTATACCAAAATATTCTGTTACAATGGTCAATTCTATCTTCTATTCTGGTTATGTGTCACATTACATTATTTTTATTCTTATTTGTTTGGATTACCTATGTACTCCAAATGTTTGTGGTTACAAATGTAAATTCTATCTTCTCCTCAGTTGATACATCACTTAACGTACGTAATATCTAATTCAACTATTCGTCTCAAGTAATAATTTATCTTATTGGGACTGTTAATTCAATTTACGTTGCTGTATTGGCCCTGTCCTTTTTTTTTTTTTTTTTTTTTTTTTTTTACTCCCTGTATTTTTATTTATGGTTCAGCTTTCACCTTTTCAACTATATTCGCGCAGTATTGTCAAAGATGACATTTACTTTGAGTATAAATTTCAGTCTAGATGAAAAACATTTCTTTGGATCTTGTTTAAACATATGTAACTTCTTTAAGGCAAACAGTCGCAGAGTCTCATGCCTCCGTGCAGACATAGTGGCTAGTTTTTTCCAAAAAAATTCTTTTTAAACTTTGTGACATAAGCTGTACAGCTGAATAGTATATTTTATTATGTGATTTGTTTTGTGTTATATTTTCTGATGAAGGCAATCTTACTCATTGTCGAAACCTGGTAAAATAATTTTTAATTTGCAACCGGGAGCTGCTTGTTTATCCATCAACAATTATGTCTAAAAGTTGGTGCCGATCGGTTGAACGGTTCGGCCTAAAAAAAAGTGGGAACGCGTTACAAACATTGTAAAATACCCGTTATTTTTGCAAATATCTCTGCAACGATGCAAGATATGAAAAAAAACCCATAATAGAGCGAAGTGGTAAAGAATTTTCCCCTCTACCAATTAGGCTATTTAAATTTTTAGTCAGAGGAAAGGTTCGTTTGCAATTACTATTACATTAACAACTGCTTTTTTGGTTGTTACTAACGTATTTTTTGTCCGAAAAATTTGAAAAAGGGAGGTCCTGGTCTCTGGTGTGCAACAATTACATCTGTAAAATTTGGTGCTGATCCGTTTAACGGTTCGACTTAAAAAGTGGGAAAACGTTACGGACAGACAGACAGACGTCCCAAAACCGCCGTTATTTTTGTAAATATCTCTGATCGGATACGAGATATGAAAAAAACATAAGAGAGCATAGTTGTGAGAATTGTCTCCTCTACAAATTCGGTTATTCAGTTTTCGTATCAGATGAATGGTTAATCCGTTATTTTCATTTAAATTTCCAGCTGTCAAAACACGATCGCAAAGGCGTAATTTTAGTGTTACTACCGTAACCTAAAGTGGGCCAATAGAATATAGGAACATGGCAGGCAATACTCACCTTCCGGCTTATCTTGGAAGATAGATCAAGGAAGGCAATCCTATATTTCTAACTTTTGTAGATTTGGAGAGCTTTTGGTAATGTTGATTGGAATAGACACTTTCAGATTCTGAAATCAGCGGGAGTAAAATATAGGGAAAGGAAAAATAATTGTAGCTTGTACTTTAATTAAACAGCTGTTATCACAGTTGAAGGGAATGAAAGGAATGCAGTGCTTGGGAAGGGAGTAAGACAGGGTTGTAGTCTTCCTCCAATGTTCTTCAATTCGTAGATTGAGCAATCTATAAAGGAAAGCAAGGAGAAATTTGGCGAAGGAATTAGAGTTTACGGTGAAGAAATAAAAACATTGCGTTTCGCCGATGACATTGTAATTCTGTCAGATACAGTAAAGGACCTGGAAGAGCGGTTAATCGGAATTGACGGTGTGTTGAATGGTGCGTAAAAGATGAACATTAACAAGAGCAAAACAATGGTAATGGAGCGCAGTCTACGATGCTGAAGGAATTAGATTAGGTAACGAAACAATAAAAGTGGTAGATGGGTTTTCTTGCTTGGCCAGTAAAATAACTTATAATGGTCGCAGTAGACAGGATATAAAATGCAGAATGGCAATGGGAAGAAAATCGTGTTTGAAATAGAGAAATTTGTTAACATCGAATATTAATTTAAGTGTAAGGAAGTCGTTCCGGAAGTCATTTGTGTGGAGTGTTGCCTTGTATGTGAGTGAAACGTGAACGATAAACAGTGCGAACAGAAAAATGATAGAGGCTTTTGAAATGTGGTGCTATGGAAGAATGCTGAAGATTATGTGGGTGGATCGCGTAACTAATGAGAAGGTACTGATCAGAACTGGGGAGAAAAGGTATTTCTGGCATACCTTGAGAAAACGAAGGGAATGATTGGTGGTTCTTAGACATCAAGGTATCGTGAATTTAGAGAATTGGAAGGAATAGAAATTTCTGGCGTATCTCGACTAAGAGAAGGGATCGATTAGTGGGACATATTCTAAGACATTAGGAAATCTTAAAACAATCCTTGGAGGGAAGTGTGTGGTGTAAAAATCGCAGAGTGAGACCAAGAGATGTATATAGTAAGCAGATTCAGATGGATGTCGGTTGGAGTTCTTATGAGGAGATGAAAAGGCTTTCTCGGATAGATAGGGTGGAAAGCTGCATCAAACCAGTCCCCGGACTGAAGACCACAACAACAACATGTATTTTTAAATGGTTGCCTATATTATTTCATCAATAATCTATACCATGAAAAATCACATAAACAATGGGGTTGTTTGCATCGCATAACGTCAATTACACCCCGAGTTACTGCGTACCGAAGTTGACACTTGAAATGCGCGAAACGCGCGGTTAGGTGATAATAATAAAGGTTAAGCCTTCAAAAAGCTGTAAAATTAACATCAATGGTCAAAATAATGTCAAATTGCAACGGAATATTCTGGGAGGAGGGGGAATACGTATAGGACAAGCGAAATAAGTAATGTGTTATTTGATCAATGGATGGCGCTGTAAGCGTGATACTTTAATAGTGCTCGACTAGAAATGAAAAATGAATCATTCAACAATGCGTAAACATTAAGGTGTTAAGTTGCACGTTAAACAAACAGTACCACTCTGTGTGCATGGGTGTATAGGTGTGGTTCTTTTAGTTGCGTAAGCCAATCCACCACGGCTAGGTCATATCGCATCGGATCGGTTTGTAATTGTCTTGAGGCCAAAAACCGCATAAAAAGCTTTTATAACATCGGTTTTTAATGGTTCAGAGGCCAAAAACTCAAATCGGATCTTTAATTTCCGTGTGACTTGCGTAGAATATGTTCAATATGTTGTGCACCGTTTTCTTCAACAAGTTGAAATCGAGAAACAGCATGATACACAACTGATCGAAGTGCGTCCGGGGTCTCGTTCAGAATGGGTTGCGCAGTGCGTGCCTTCACTGCAGCTACGTTCTGGGTGTGGTTTCTTGAGGAAAAGGCTCGTTCATTTACAAATTGGTTGAGCTGATCTGTGCGAGTATACGAGCTTCGTCAGCTAATGTATTTTGTTAAGTTTTCTTGTTAAAATATATTGTGAACGTATACGCAGTAGTGCCATTACTCTGGGTTCTGGGGTAATGGCGCCATACATTTGAAAATCCAGGATAAACCTACACCATGAATGAGCAATAGTAAATAAGTATTACAACTTTTCTAATTTATACTTATCACTCTACTGTATTAGACATTTAGAAGACTTCAAGTACTTGTCGATGTAAAATTGGAATGAAAGTAGATTTTATAATTTAGACTTGATTAAGACACCGCAAAAGTCAGAAATGCAGTTGTTGGCACTTCAAAACTACCACATTCTCTACATTCTGCAAGGGTCCATTTCACAAAATGTATGCATCTGTATTACACTTCATTTTGCCTAAATTCCACACCATGGCGTCATTACCCCAATTGCAAAATATGGCTAAGAACGTCAATTTAAAGCCAAAGATTTTGCGAAACAATTAGGTTAGAGACACGTAATCGAAGCTAAATATTTACAGATTACGTTAATACGAGTATTAAAAAGCACTGACAGCCTATAGAGGTACTTATTTCAATAAAGTACAAACTCGAAAATTAGATCCAAAACGTCGAAACTAACAATTCCTTTCACACGATTGACATCTGTCAAACGAGTGGGAATTTAAGCTGTCTGTTATACAATGTTGCTACTTTAGGCATGCGTGCCTGCAGATGATCAGAATCTGTGATATAAATTATACATGGAAGTAATATGATTGTGAGGTCATACATTTGTTCTCGTTTAATCACACTCGTTAAAAATATGTTTGTCTGTGTCGCGTACAAGTTTGCTGCCCTACTGTAGTAATAAAATTAGTAGATGACTGATGTCGGTAGGAGTAGTAAACATAAGACAGGGTGCCCTTCGTTACGCTCTAGGCAAGCCCCGCGCGGTACTTTAAAGCAGTCTGTGGACCGTGTTTCTGGCTGGAATTCAACAATACTTGTTCCTTGTTACTGAAGTTTAAGTGGGGGTTTCCTGAGCAGAACTTTTTTTTTTTTTTTTTTTTTTTTTTTTTTTTGCCAAAGCTCAACTAAGCATCTATTACAACTTACAGACATCCTGGTACCTCTGTTTGTTGACAAAGTTTTCAGTATAACTTTCGTATTCATTACACAAATTATTGTCAATTTTTAATTTTAGCCCAAGTGACGAAAAGAAAAAGATCGCACTGACGTGTTTTACGGCCCACTTTAGATTTATAGTTTTATAAGTTTTTGCAAACATTTGGAACCAAAATATTAATCTAAATAATAACAAATTAATTAATAAGAGTGTCTGAAACCCTTTTAGGAAAAAAAAATTAGGTAGTGACGGTTTCCGAAACAGCGACCTTTGGCATTGGCTTCACAGTCTAACGCCTTGCCCACTACGCTACGGTTATCAATCAGAAGATTAGTCCTATAATCTCATACTATTGATGACCATTGTTAACTGATGCTAATATGACATTTGTAGACACTAGATTATCATTTATCGTACGAAGAACGATGTGTTTTTGTTAATTCTTCAGTGCGCCATTGCTTTGAAATGACAACGTGTAAGTTACAATAAGGAAATGAACAAATACGCGCAAGATGGCGTATGCCACGGAGAGTTCTGCGCGAGGAATGTCATGTGAAATCTCCTAACGGCTGGTTTTCGTTAATTCAATGGAGGGTGTCAAATCTCCGTTATTTTTGCTAATATGTCTCAAACGATATATATATATATATATATATATATATATATATATATATATATATATATATATATAAAACAAAGGGAGCTAAGTTGAAGAGAATTTTATCCTCTACCATTTAGGTTATTCAATTTTCGTATCAGACGAACGGTTCGTTTGCAATTACAATTACATTACAAACGGCTTTTTAAGGTATTCCTACCGTATTTTCTGTCCAAAAAATTTGAAAAAGGGAGATTTTAGTCTCTGGCGGACTACAATCATGTGTGTAAAATTTGGTGCTGATCGGTTAAATGGTTCGTCTTAAAAACAGGGAACACGTTACGGACAGACAGACGGACGGACGGACAGACAGACAGACAGACATCCATCCCAAAATAGCCGTTATTTTTGCAAATATCTTTGAAACGCTACGAGATATGAAAAAAACATAATAGAGAAAAGTTGTAGAGAATTTTCTCCTCTACAAATTAGGTTATTCAATTTTCGTGTCAGGTGAATAGTTAAGCCGTTGTTTTCATTTAAATATCGAGCTGTCAAAAAACGATCGCAAATCCCCATTTTTAGTGTTACTACCGTAACCTAAAGTGGGCCAAAACGTTGTGGGTGGGGGGGGGTTGAACTCCCTCGTCCCCCCCCCCCCGTTTCTACGCTCTTGTTTGGTACTGACAGACAAGCAGGCGAGAGTGGGTAAGTGGTAAACCACAGTGTGGCACGACGCGGTAGGGGCCGTGTACTGGCAGCCACCAGATGGTGAGGCTTCTTCCGGCAGGTGCTGGAAGGGTGCGCAGATTTCCAGTGTATGGGCGGCAGGTGGGAGACCCAGCCAGGCGGGGGGAAGCCGAATCGGCCAGCCGTGTCTTCTCACGCTGCCACCGTCAACGTACAAATACCTGCCGGCGACGCAACTAAACTTCACGCTTCCCTCACCTGTCACACATATCACCCTCAGCTATGTTTCACCATAAGAACAGGAAAATTTCCGTCCTTCGCAACGGAAATTTATTCTTCAACAGCAGACATTTAAAAGAGTCTACTCTTTCGCTCCAATATTTTAGACGGACGAAATATTATCCATGCAACTGCGTTACAGAAGCTCAGTTTTGTAGGTACATCTACATCTACATACATACTCCGCAATTCACCGTAAGGTGCGTGGCGGAGGGTACACTGTACCACTACTAGGCATTTCCTTTCCTATTCCACTCCCAAATTGAACGAGGAAAGAAAGAATGCCTATATGCCTCCGTACGAGCCCTAATTTCTCTTATCTTGTCTTTGTGATCTTTACGCGAAATGTAAGTAGGCGGCAGCAAGATCGTACTACACTCAGCTTCAAATTCCGGCCCTCTAAATTTACTTAACAGAAATTCACGAAAAGAACGTCGTCTTTCTTCCAGCGATCCCCAATTGAGTTGCCGGAGCATTTCCGTGACACTCGCGCATTGGTCGAACCTACCAGTAACAAATCTAGCTGCTCGCCTCTGAACCGCCTCTATGTCTTCCTTCAAACCGATCTGCTGCGGATCCCAAATACTTGAGCAATACTCAAGACGTGGTCGTACAAGCATTTTATACGCGGTCTCCTTTACAGGTGAAGTACATCTTCCCAAAATTCTCCCAATAAACCGAAGTCGGCTGTCTGCCTTACTCACAACTGTCCTTACATGCTCGTTCCATTTCATATCGCTCTGCAATGTTACGCCTAGATATTTGAACGACGCGACAGCATCAAGAAGCTCACTACTAATGCTGTATTCGAACATTATGGGATTGTTTTTTCTACTCATGCGCATCACCTTACTTTTTTCTACATTGAGAGCTAGCTGCCATTCTTTGCACCAACTAGAAATTTTGTCTAAGTCATCCTGTAAGCTATTACAGTCTGTTAAAGACGACACCCTCCCATACACCACAGCATCATCAGCAAACAGCCGCAAATTACAACTTACTCTGTCCATCAGATCATTTATATAGATAGAAAATAATAGCGGTCCTATCACACTCCCCTGGGGTACGCCTGACGATACACTCGTCTCTGATGAACACTCGCCGTCGAGAACAACGTACTGCGTTCTATTGCTTAGGAAGTCTTCCAGCCAGTCACAAATCTGTGAACCTATTCCATAAGCTCGTATCTTCGTTAGCAGTCTGCAGTGTGGCACCGCGTCGAACGCCTTTTTGAAGTCGCGAAAAACACAATCCGCCTGTTGCCCTTCGTCCATGGCTCGCAAGATGTCATGTGAGAAAAGGGTAAGCTGAGTTTCACATGAACGATGTTTCCTAAACCCGTGCTGATTCATGGAAAGAAGCTTTTCCGTTTCAAGGAAATTTACTATATTCGAACCGAGAATATGCTCCAAAATTCTACATGAAACCGATGTCAACGATATTGGCCTGTAATTGTATGGGTCAGTTCTCTTTCCTTTCTTATACACGGGAGTCACCTGCGCTTTTTTCCAATCACTAGGAACTTTGCGCTGAATTAAATATTCGCTATAAATGCAAGCTAAGTAGGGGGCCAATGCCGCAGAATAGTCTTTGTAAAACCGAACTGGTATTCCATCCGGACCAGCAGACTTTTTCGTATTTAGCTCTCTCAGCTGCTTCTCTATTGCTATGTCCCCCATTTCGGAATTAGTACGTTGATCAAATGATGGTATTATCAAAAAGGAACAACTTCTCGATGTTCTGCAAAACTTTTTTATTGGTCATAAACCGGCTTTCGGCTTCTTAGGCCATCATGAGGTGACAACTGAATGTAGTACACATGTTTTCAAAGATGTTAAGATTTACAAAGATGTTATCACAGACAATCGATACTTCACAGGAAAGTTCATCGCAAAAACTTATTTATGAGACTTATTAACATTTATATAAAAATATAATAAATATGTGTAAAGAATAAAAAAATCAATTAAATGATGGTATATTTGTGCGGTCCTCCTACGTGAAAGATTTCTTAAAGATTACATTTAGAACTTCAGCTTTCCGTTTGATTTCTTCTATTACTGCCCCGGAATGATCAACTAGTGACTGGTCAGTGGGCTTTGACCCGCTTATCGATTTTACATAGGACCAGAATTTTTTCGGGTTCTCGGAAAGATCTTTTGCTAAGGTATGGCTGTGATAATTATTGTATGCTTCACGCATCGATCTTTTTATAGACGCACGAATCTCTACTAACTTTTGCCTGTCATCATTTGCGTGTTCTTTTTTGAATCGAGAGTGCAACAGCCTTTGCTTTCTCAGCAGCTTTCTAACATTATTATTATACCACGGTGGATCTTTTCCATCTTTAATCGTCTTTACTGGCACATATTTCTCTAACCCTTTATCAACAATGCTCTTAAATTTAGTCCACAATTCCTCTACATCCATAGTCCCAGAATTAAACGATGCCCATTCATTTTCTAAGTGCGATCGTAACATCTGCTTATCGGCTCTTTCCAACAAAAACACGCTCCTAGCCTTCTTGATTGGTTTATGAAATTTGGTCACCATCGACGCTATGACGATATCATGATCACTAATTCCTGTCTCTACACAGAGATCGTTAATAAGGTCAGGCCTGTTTGTGGCTATAAGGTCTAGAATATTTCCATTGCGCGTGGGTTGCCGGTTTAACTGCTCAAGACAGTTTTCGGAGAATGTGTCCAAAAGTAGCTCGCAAGACTGCTTGTCTGTACCGCCTGAAATGTAACTAGCGAGGTCCCAATCTATACTCTTAAGGTTGAAGTCACCTCCGACTAATATTACGTGGCCCGGATACCTATGCACTACCTGGTGTAGTCTTTCCTTGAATGATTCTAAAACTGCTACAGCAGCACTGGGGGGCCTGTAAAAACACCCAACTATTAACTTTACTTCTTTTAGACCTGTTATACGTGCCCAGATAACTTCACAGTTACTTTCAACCTCGGTAAAATCATTTTTTATTTACATTGTTGTTAATGATTCTTAAAACAATACGTGTTGTTTTCTTATGTTGCATGTACGGTGACAACGCTGCAACCCACGAGACCAACATCTTCTTCCGGTTCCACAGATGATACAGCTGGCCATCAAACGTCGCGGGTCGATAGCTACGGAGCAAGAGAAGATCTTGTTAAGGGTCGCCGTTAACATCCGTCACAAACAAGAAAAAAAGAATTATTAGTATTATTACATAAGTTTTGCTAGTTATGTGTATCACAGTTTCAGTTACTATCTTGAGTCTCTACAAGAATGTTCTAACTAGTTCAAATGTTTGTTAAGCTTATGGGACTTAACTACGGGGTTATCAGTCCCTAAACTTACAAACTACTTATGAACTACTTACGAACTAGGACGGCACAAATATCCATGCCCGAGGAGGGATTCGAACCCCCGACCGTAGTGGCCGTGCAGACCGTGACTGGCGCGCCTCAGTCTCCTCGGCCACCGCGGCCGGCCAAAGCCATTCAACGCAACTCTAAGAAATCCTCGAGAAAATCGACTCTGAAGTTGCAAAGTACACGTAAGTACCAACAATTAAAACAGTCTCAGCACCTGTCGGTGTAGTGCAGGTGGTACCATTGTGGCCTCCCAACAATAGTGTCCCGGGTTCGAATCCCACGATGATAGAATTTTTTTTTTAATTGTAGAATTAAGTTATAAAAAACGTTTTGGAGTGTCTAATGCCACGTGATGTCAGTTTTGTTTTGTTTGTTTTGTTTATGTGTATGTAGGCGAGCTGAACACCTTCTCGATGGTTGGGAGGGGGGGGGGGGGGGAGCTGCTTGGAAAGCCGTTAGTAGCTACGGAGATGACTTTCAAAACCAGTGTCGTAGTTCTTTACAAACTGAACAATCAAAGACTACCGTCGTCAACCAATAGTTGAGTCAATACTGTAAAAAATGTAACTTTTATTTTTTATTGAAACAATCATTACTAACAATCTTCTATAAAATATAGAAAATTGCGAATAAAAGAAAATAGTGCACTTTGCGCAAAAATTATAATTAGATTTTGAAATTATTTAAGAATTCGAACACAATGAAGAAAAAAAATCTGCTACAACAGGATTCGAAACACGGACCCTACGGTTATAAGGCCAGAACACAATCACCTGAGCTACGGCGACAGACACTGCAATTCATTCAGTGATTGATACTTACCCTCACTTGCAAAACTTCAGAGTCGATTTTCTCGAGAATTGTTGAGAGTTGCGTCGAATGGCTTTGGCTGATTGTTGTTTGAGTTCTGAACTTCACGTACCATAAATATCAAGAAAAATTCTGAAATCCGATACCAATGTGCTCTCCTCGTAAGACTTATGTATATTTTATTATACTGATTTGTGTGAAGGAAAATAAAACTGAAAATTTTACTTCAAGTGTCACTGTGTTGAAGAGAGTAATTGCAGCCGTTAAGACATGCGAAATTTTTAATAATTTGCTGAATTTTATTTTTGAAGATTATTACAGGATTTATTCAAAGATTTTATACAGAGACTCACCATCAATTTATATAATGTGGAAACTGTGTGTTCGAGTTTGTGAATGGATGTCTTATTTTACAACTGATTCATAAACTATATCTGTGGTTTATAAAACAACAGAGAACTTTCGACGAAATATTTTGAAGAAATTTCAAGGAATAGACAATCACAGTTCAGTTGAAATTAAAATTCCTATACCACGTTAAACTGTAGGTTCCCCTATAACTGGGTGGGTAAGACAGTTCGAAGGTGGGAGGAAGGCAACGGCATACCACCTCCAAACACGACCATTACTAGTAAAACACAGTGGTGTTAAAACCATTCTTCGGATTGTTGATTGCTTTGCCCTTTTTATTTGGTGCAAGAACCTTCTTCCTTCTTCAGACAGTTTTGAGCAAAATTTAATATTTTGTTTGTGTACGGATGACGTGGCGACGAAGTCGCACATGATCAAAAGCTGCCATTCACAATTACTAGCCGCGGCGGAGCGGCCGAGCGCATTGACGCGCCACGCTTCTGTGCGCAAGGCCGTTCTCCGTCGGGCATGGATGTTTGTGTCGTCTTTAGTTTTTAAGGTATTTCATTAATAGTTGGTAAGTTCAGAGACTGATGACCCCGCAGTTAAGTCCCTTAAGCTTCACAAACTTTTCAACAACACAGTTACTAGCAATCTATCTAACAGACGCAGTTCCGGCGCAATATCAGTGTTAATAACGCATTTTCTATGTAATTAATCAAATAATTTCTGTGTCTTCCAAGCATTAGTAAAATATCGAGAAAGATAAATAATCGAGAAATAAATCTAAAACCAGCCGAATTTTCCTGATTCAGCGATATAAACAACAACTTCCTCATAAAGAAATACTTACGAATATGTGTGTATTTTCCAGCCTACTCCACTGAAAGTAAGAGAATATAAACAGACGGGAAACATTAATTCCTATTGTGGTCTTCCCTTATATCACAGGCGACGTGGAGTCTAAAAATTAGAAGATTTACCAGGAAACTTAAGGGGGGGGGGGAAGCACTGACATGAGTCGTAAAATACCAGTGGTTACTGGTGTCAGAGCAGTTCCTTTTTTAGGATAGGCAGGACAAAAAGAAGTCAAGTTCTAAGAGAGGTCAATATTGAAACAAACCTTCAGTTTAATAAAGCAACTAAACAGCATAACTTTGACATATCAAATCAGCAAACACAGCTGTTAAAAATCATCACCACTTATCAGAAATTTTATCTCCACCCACTTCTGTAACAGTCAATGTAAAATGCAAATTATCTTTTGTGCACCAAAATATTAGATGGCTAAGAAGCAAAATAAATGAACTACTTATATGCACTGATGAATTAGAGTCATGCAAACCAGTCGACATGATCTGCCTCTCTGAACATCATTTGACCACTGGTATAGATTTGCTAAGTATTACAGCATCTAGGTTAGCTTCCAACTTTTGTAGAGTGTAAATGAAGGATGGAGGAGTTACCACATTCATTAGAAATTGTTATAAATATGGAAGCCTGTGTATCGGAAGTAGAATTTCATAATAAATCATTTATAATAGTAACTGTGTACAGAGTACCAAATTGTAACTTTAACTTGTCCATAAATCACTTTGAAGCTCTGTTGGCTTATTTTATAACAAGAAAGAAAGAATTAGTGTTGTGTGGTGATTTTAATGTAGACGTCATTGAAAACTCTCCCAGTAAGAAATTATTGCAGTCAGTAGCATTGTCATTCAATCTCATTCATATTGTTATATTTCCAACTAGGATAGATAAGGGCTCAAAGACAGCCCTTGATAATATCTTCATAGAAATGTCAAATAATCAAAATTATATTATAAAACCAATAATAAGCAGTCTTTCAGACCATGACATGCAGTTACTTTTACTAGATATTAATACTGATCAGAATATAAAATCCATCAAATCTGAGTTTAAGTGGGTAGTCAGTAAGGGGAAAATTGATCGTTTCAGAAAACTGCTCAAACACATGAATTGGAGTGATGCCTACAGTTCTGATAGTATAGATGAGAAATACAACACTTTCATAAATAATGTCCTCAACTTATTTGAAAACTGCTTTCCCCCAAAACTAACACAGATTCGACCAAAGTCTACAAAGAAACCACGGATTACTCAAGGAATAAAGGTCTCCTGTAAGACAAAAAGGAAACTATTCCTATCAATTAGAAACAGTTCAGATGTAAATGCTTTAGATCATTACAAAACATATTGCAAGATATTGCAGACAGTAATACTGACATCAAAGAAAATGCCTTATCAGAATAGAATTGTCTTATCAGACAACAGAATAAAGACAATATGGGATATAGTAAAGGAGGAAACTGGTAGAACCAGATACGAAGAGGAGCACATAGCATTAAGAGTAGCTGACACACAGGTAACAGATGTGTGCAGTGTTTCTGCAATTTTCATCAAGCATTTCTTAATTACTACAGAAAAATTCCAGTGGCAATGATATATCAACAAATTTGATTAAAAGTGTGCTTCTGAGCTTAGTGATATTTTAAGTTACTGGTGTAACCGATCTTTTATCAATGGAACATTTCCTGAATGGTTGAAATATGCTTAAGTTAAGCCATTACATAAGGAAGGAGATAAAGAAATTCCATCAAATTTTCGTCCAATTTCACTTTTGTCTGCATTCTCAAAAATATTAAAAAAGATAATGTACAGTCGTCTTCTTAAACACCTTACCACTAATAAACTATAATCCATGTCACAATTCGGATTTCTAAAGGGTTCTGACATTGAGAAGGCTATCTACATATACAATGAGAATGGAGTTAATTCATTAGACAATAAATTACATGCCACTGGTATATTTTGTGATCTGTCAAAGGCATTTGACTGTGTAAATCACAATATACTTTTGAGCAATATTACGGCATAACAGGACGTGCTACAGAATGGTTCAAATCGTATATCTCTAATAGAAAACAAAGGGTGTCAACAGGAAAGAGAGGTGTTCTGAACTATCAGGCCTCATCAAATTGGAAACTAATAACAAGTGGGGTTCCCCAAGGCTCTATCTTATGCTCCCTGCTTTTCTTGTATAAATCAGTGATCTCTCATCATCACCATTATCGGAAGCCAAGTTCATTTCCTTTGCAGATGACACAAATATTGAAATAAATAGTAAATCAAATGTTGCCCTAGAAAGCTCGGCTAATGAAATTTTCATGGACATTAATAAATGGTTCTTAGCTCATTCTCAGTCAACAAACCTTGAAAAAAACAGACTATATGCAGTTTAGGACTTATATAAGGTTTCCTGCCAGTATATTCCTAGAGTATGACAACAAGGAAATATAAGTTGAAAGTGTCAAATTCTTAGGATTACAGGTGGATAATAAATTTAACTGCTGAAGCGCCTATACAAGTCCCTGTTTGCTATGCGAATATTTGCAGATATAGGAGATATAAAAATAAAAAAGCTAGCATATTGTGCATACTTTCACTCCATAATGTCATATGGGATTATTTTCTGGGGCAACTCATCAGGCCAAGTGAAAGTTTTCAGAGCATAAAACGTGCGTTACGGATCATTTGTGATGTCAACTCAAGAATATCATGTAGAGGGCTATTTAAGGAACTGGGGCTACTTACTACTGCTTGCCAATACATTTATTCCCTAGTGAAATTTGTCGTTAAAAATATATCTTTTTGTTTCTCCAAACCGATAGCTCAGTCCATGGGATCAATAGTAGAAACAAGAATAACTTACATAATTTTCAATAACATGTCAGCAGCCATAAAAGTTTAATTCACAATAAAGTACAGTTTGGAAGAGTCTAAAGAATTTTTTGGTGGCCAACTCCTACTTCAATGATGAATTTCTTACCAGAAGTGATTCATGTAAGTTATGTATATAAAATTCACAAATATGAATACTGTGTTCAGTTTGACTTCAGTGCAAGTTTTGTGCAGTAATGTGATCCTCGTAAATCAGTGTTGCATCTTGTATATTAGTATGTAGTAATAAGTTTTATGTCCTTTAAAATGTAAATATTCTTAAGATAATTGTTTTCCTGACCAATTCCAAATCCACAAGGGCAATTACATTTGGGATATGTGGAAGGTACATATGCTCTCTTTTTGTAAGTACATATATTGTGTATTTTGTTCTGACATGTTCTACATCCAAGAGGATTTCCTCAATTCGGATCTACCGAAAGGAAAAGTACATGCAATCTAATCTAAACCACTTCACTTGTCTTTCTCATAAGCATAAATACTTTTGAGTGTAATTACTTTCGATTATAAAATAAATGTGTTGAAGATGTTTGCTATTTGTGGTTCACAAGTAGCAACAATTGTGAAATTGGTTTCTGCATTGTTGGGAAATTGTGTTTTTGCTCTCGATGTTTTATTGACATGTTTGTGAGGAAGCTACAGCTGTAGTGGCTTATCTGGTACATTAAAAATGTAGACGTTGTACTCCATATAAGTTAATTACCTGCAACACATACTGATTTGACTGGAATAATAGTGAAGAAACCCTGACGTTTCTGGCTGCAAAACCGACGTCTTTCTGCAGATGGTTGGATTTTATGTTGTTTATTACACATTTTTGTTCTTAACAGAAAATGACGTTATTGGGTAAAGAGTCGTAGATTTCAAGATAATCTTGAACTATCCTGCAAAGTTCTGTTTCATAACTTCCAACGGTTCTTAGACAAATGTGGAGCTATTTTCTACTTATTACTGATTTGTGTATCGTAAAAGGAGTCTTAAACTCAATTTAAACGATAGTATTTACACTCATCCGATATCGTATTCAGAAATGCACTTTGCCAGCCGCTTGGAGCCATGCTATCGTGGCGTATAACAAAAATCAGCCGGAGTGTCATGACTGTAAATGTTAGATTGTGGGTACATACAGAAAATAAATGAAAGTAATTTCATTAACCAGAGATATAAATAGTTAACATTATTAAAATCTTATCTTTGGACAGCGAAATTAAAATATCGCTTAATTCATAAGGAGATGCCACAACACGTCACTCTTGTTTGACTCTGTCCCACCTCCTAGCGTTCTGATTTGGTGTGGTAGGAGAAAAGGGGCAGAGGTGAAGAGGTGAAGAATGTGCCACTGTCAGGTACTTCTCTTACAAACTTAACGATCGAGGAAAGGTCAATTGCCCGGTTTCATAACTTCAATTCTGCCATTATACCTAAACAAAAATTTTAAGCTTTGCAGAAACTCTACGGCATACTTGTCTAGACTAGCAGTCCTGAAAGAAAGACTACGGCATAGCAACAGTCTCTTTTAAACGGCAGGATTAGCTCAGATAGGGCTGACGTCCTCCCAGAAAGATACGAACGACAACTTACTTTTCCATTTTTGTATTTGAGAAAGTGTGCACAGTGTCATTTTATTTCTTTGAATAGCCTGCTTCCAGTGCAGATCAATTTCGGCTTGTATTTTTGATAGCAAAGTGGTGGGATACAGCTGAGAAGTTGAGGTTGATACAGATGATTTTGAAGGTTTCCTCATAGTTGGGTTTGTATTTCTTCAACATTCTTTAATTTTTGCGACATTTACATGTACATATTTCATCTTAAATGATGTTTTAACAATAATGTATCATCAGATTAAAACCCTACAACATCCAATTTTACGTCCTTCCAGAAAGAAGGGCATTATTGCAAAACTAATGACGTGATCGTGAGAAAAAAAATACTTATAACGATCTTCTGCAGTCATAGGAAGGAAATTAATAGCTTCCGAAAAAAGGAATAAAAAAGATTACGCTACATCTTGTTTAGTATTCAGTGCTGTCATCTAATAATATTTACATGCAATAGGTAAGTGTATTTGATGAGATTATTTTATTTTATTTTGTTGCTAATGTTGACCTCCAAATTTTAGGAGATTGTCCTAAGTTATTCTCATATATTCTTTTCACACTCGCCACGTTTACTGTTTCATACAACGATGCGGTGAGTATTTCACTCGGTTTCTATCATGACCAGAGTTAACGAACATTCTCAGAATAAAACGTAATCTACTGTGTGACGTTCTCGGTGAAGAATTGTTCCCTGTTCATTTTCGCACCTAGACGTGACGTTCATATTGACATTTAGCATCAGCCAGTCAGTGTTTGTGTAGCCTTTAAAACGTTGTTTCGTGATATTTATTAGGAAACCTGACGTTTTATAATTCTGTATAATTTACTAGCATGACTGGAGAAAACTGTTTGAAAACCAGGGATAGACTGATGGCAGATTATTAACAGTGTTTGATCGTAAGTGAAAGAGCACCTCAACTGTCGACTACACACCACACAGTTGCGTTTGCAATGAAGTCTGACTGGTAGGCGCTGGACGGCAGTGAGAAGTAACTGCAGTTGTACTCAAACCTGTTGTTATATTTTTGACAGTTAGCGAATTGGTGTGATTTCGCGTACCAGTACACCAGTGCGTTTGTACTGGATATGTCGACTCTATATATGGGCCATTTCCGCTGCGGAAAGCACTGTTCTTATCAGATCACAGCAACAAATAATTTATATAACGTTTAGTTCAGCGTCGTGACTTACGATGTGCTATGAAAATGTTCGAAACAAGGGCTTATGAAAGACACTAAATACATTTACACAAAACCTGATTTCTCAGATTTTTCACGTGTTATCGAAAAAAACAAGAGATTTGAGAGTTCGGACTTCATACGAGTTATACAGTGAGGTGAGAAACAGTTCGAAAAGTTTGTAAGGGTGCTGCAAGGTAGGTTGTGCTGAGAAATAAATTTGACTCGTCGAGCCGTTTCCAATTTAATTATCATTGTAGTTACCAAATCAGATAATTCTGCTTACACGTTCAAGCAGCCTGCCAGTGACAGTGTTGCCAACCGTATTGCTCTGTAGTTATGTAGAAATATTCGCTCCAAGATTCAGTACTAGTGCCATTAGCCATCCTTCGGCTAATTCACAAAAGCACATACATTTCAGACTTAACAACAGAAGTATTCCATTGTTACTCTAGAATATATCTTTCTGCTGAAACATTGGAACATCAATACTATATAGTAGATATTGCTACAATATCGCAATACCTGCACCTAACTTTCACAATATTTTTATATGGGATTTTAATGGGCAGTTATCGAAAAATAGTGTCAAACATATCTTTTGAAACGATTACCCCCGAAGTATTTATAGTGTTAATAAGAGACGATAATTTTTCATTACGTGGACAAAAACTAATCTGACAAGGAGAGCACATGGGTATCGGAGATTATATATATATATATATATATATATATATATATATATATATATATATATATATATATATATAACTCTCAAAAATTTTAGATAAAATCTACTTTGAAATTTTGCAAGTACACATAATTACATAAGTACCAATAAGTAAAGCAATTGCGGTACCTGTCGGTGTAGTTCACGGGTGGCGCCTTAGCCTTCCAGCCAAAGAGTCGGTAATTCGAATCCTGCTGTAGGAGCTTTTAATTTTTATATTTTCGTTGCGTTCGAATACTTACACAGTTTCTATGTCGAATGGTAATTTTTATGAAAAATGCACGTATTTTTGTTTATTCTCAATTTTCTATATTTTATAAAATAATGATGGTTTCAATAGAAAACCTAAGTTCCATTGGTTTCGCTATTAGTTGACGACGGTTGTCTTTGATTGTTCCGTTTGTGAAGACCTACGACGCTGGTTTTGGAAAGTCAACTGCGTAACTACTAGAAGATTTGCAAGCAGCTAATCTACTCAACCATCGTTTTATGTGACAAAGTGTTCAACTCGTCTACATACACATAAACAAAAACTGACAAAACACGTGGAATTAGATATCCCAAAATGTTTTATATAACGGAATAAAAAAATAAAAATAAAAAAATAAAAAAAATAAAAAATAAAGTAAAAAATGTATTCGTCACAGCGGGATTCGAACCCATGACCTGAAAGTTTGGAGGCCAGCACGCTACCACCTGTGCTACATCGACAGATATTGAATCTGTTTTAATTATTAGTACTTCCGTGTACTTTCAAAACTTTGAAATGGATTTTTTTTTAGTATTTTTGAGAGTTGTGTCGAATGGTTCTGGTTGATTGTTATTTGTGTTCTGAACTTTACGTACCATAAATATCAAAAACTTCTAAAATCCGATACCCATGTGGTCTCCTTGTGAGTTCTGAACGTCGCTCATTCGTGCCAGTCACTCGTAATTTAGAAGGTAATACATATTGTTTACTTTAATAAACTTTCCGTAAATGCCATTGATCATTAAAGGACGAACGAGTTTCAAATACCTGTCCAGCTACCGACGTTTAGATTCTTAAAATAACACCGTAACTTACGGCACGTACCGGAAACACTTAAAAAAAAAAAAAAAAAAAAAAAAAAAAAAAAAAAAAAAAAAAAAAAAAAAATCCACTGACTATTTGCTTGTCAACCTCGTTTAATTTCTGCTTGTACTCGGCCTCTAATATCCCGTCCTGAATCAGACGTCGAACCTTAAATCCCTTCCTGCTGTACTTAATTCTGATGTTCGCTGCGGAATCACGAATTCCGGATATATGTGGACGCGAAGATCTGCAGACAGCTGGGTTTGCCAGAGATATACGGGCACGTACATTTGTGGACACAACCTGCTCGCGGAAGGATTAACCTACTTCCAGGTACCCTCCTCCCATCCCTCCTGGCACGCAGTATTTCCCCCTCCCCCCCCCCTCTCCTGTCACCACCTTTCTCCCAATCCGCCACACCTCAGGAGCTGAGTGTACGTCACGCAGGCCACAATTAAAAAAAATCTCTTTGTTTGCGGAGCTTTCGAGGGAAGGGCAGGACGTGGTGCCGCTTGATACGAAGGTATTTATTTTTCAAACAAAAGCCCATTTATTGTAGTCTATAAACAAGTAGTATCAGTGTTTGGTCTCAGAATATTGGTGCAAACATACATACGTTATTATTACACACAAAAAATTAAAAATACCAGTGCTTCAGCCTCATTTGTTGAATACGAAATCATTAGGTTGCTGAAGTTTATTTGATAATGATTATATTTAACACCTTCGAAAGTGTTTCATACCAGGGGGAATCCATAAATAATGCTTAACATTTTTATTTACATTCATGATTTTTCCTCAATATATCTTTAGAATCCTTTATTATAGTCTTCTTAATTCTGTATGACTGAACCTCAACGCCCTTGGAAACTGTATTATTACTTCCAGGTCATCACTTCCTTTCACGTGTTATATGGCTCAGGTAACAGTTCAAAAATCAAAATGGTCAAATGTTTGTAGAGCTTATGGGACTTAACTACTGGGTCATCAGTCCCTAAACTTACAAAGTACTTATGAACTAGCTAAGACTAAGGACGGCACAAATATCCATGCCCGAGGGGGGATTCGAACCCCCGACCGTAGTGGCTGTGCAGACCGAGACTGGCGCGCCTCAGTCCCCTCGGCCACCGCGGCCGGCAGGTAACAGTTATCACGTCAGTTTGTCTGCGGAATGTTATGGATCGCGAATTTACGGGAATCAAGATACTTAATAAATTTATACATAAAACAAAAATGCTGCGACAGTTAATTAAAAATAAATAAATATAATGAGGTATGCAAAATTGAAATGAATCGTTTCTACGGAATGAAAAGTGTGAAATATTGAGATATATAAAAATATCGGAAATTACTTTCTACATGATGCATAACTTAGTTGAAATCGTGATACTATTGTTCGTGAAGGTAATGCCTAGCTCTAAGGACGTAATATTTCTTTTATTAATCGTGTGTAGCTGATTGGGTGAACATAAGATCAAAATGCCGCGGGTTATTACGAAAAATATTTAAATCGCATGTTTCGAAATCGTAAACATTTAATCTCACTTCAGGTTCGACTAACGAGAGTAACAATATTCACAGATTAATAGTTTAACAGAGAAGAGCAATAGCTGCTCAATTTATGAAGTTTAATGATGGCGTCCAAATCTCTCATTATTGCAAATAGACCATTTTTTTAAACAGTTATTAATAAATGACGGGGAGGAAATTGCATATTACAGTTAAAACTGACATCTAACTTTAAATAAAATGGAATTTCAAATGTCTTTATTTTCGTCAACAGTTGCAATATACTTGTTTAATTCCATGTTTCGATCACTTGGATCATCTTCAGGTCTTATACTTGCGTCCGCAACTCGTCTCACTGAGTGCCAATCAGTACTCAGACTAGTTGCGGACGCAAGTATAAGATCTGAAGATGATCCAAGTGATCGAAACATGGAATTAAACAAGCATATTGCAACTGTTGACGAAAATAAACACATTTGAAATAACACAGTGCAGTTGCGGACACTGCCCAGTCGATCATGTGGACTGTAATAAAAATGGAATTTATTAAACAAAGACAAGAAATTTTAACCTCATACTCGCATTATGCGAAGACAGGAAGAGCATCCGATATTCAAGAAAGCTGTATAATCTGAAAGACACTATTGGCGTCCAGCCTTCTCCTTCTAAATGCAAGAGTACTAAATGAACGGCGAAATGATAGAGAAGTGCAAATTAAGGAGAACGCTGGTATGCGATAGCAATCTCTATCAGCCTTTGCCCAGACCCATTTATTATTATACCGTAGTAGAAAATCCTTCCGGAAATGAAATGATCGAATTACATTTTTTGCCGGGAGACCCCGTGTGGGATTGTTCAGTCGCCTATCGCAAGTCTTTCTATTTGACGCCACTTCGGCAACTTACATGTCCATGATGATGAAAATTATGATGAGGACAACATAGAACACCCCGTCTGCTGCCGGAAATCGAACCCGGGCCCCTTGCGTGCTAGTCAGCGACGCAGCCGTCTTAGCTACAGGGGACGGACACCCTTCCGTAGATAGATGACGACGTCCAGGCATAGGTTCTTTCAACTTCAGGAAGACGTCGAAGGGTGCCTAAAGGCGGGCCTAAAGACGGGACGCGGCATCGTTTCCCATACGTATTTGCGGTTTTTTTTTGGCGAAAAGACATAAACGCGCACGTCTTCCTCAAGATCCCAACCACATCTGACATAATTTTCGTTGTTGTAGCATCAAAATAGTGAAACCAACATGACCAGCATATATGAAATTTGCCGGTCGCGGTGGCCGAGGTGACTGAGGCGCTCCAGTCACGGTCGGCACGGCCACTACGGTCGGGGGTTCGAATCCCCCCTCGAGCATGGATATTTGTGCCGTCCTAGTTCGTAAGTAGTTCATAAGTAGTTTGTAAGTTTAGGGACTGATGACCCCGTAGTTAAGTCCATAAGCTTTACAAACATTTGAACATTTGATACATGAAATTTCTGTCGTAAAGGATTCTCTGTGTTAGAACTTTGATATTAAATATTAACTGGTTAACATATTTAGTCACGGCAATATGTCGCATGGAAGCAAGGACACTGATTCCTCTTGGAAAATTTCTACAATCGCTGATAGTCTCAAAATATACACAGCACTTTTGCAAAACTATCGCAAATAGTCAAGGACTCCGGACATTCCGCTGTAGCAATACGTTCTGATTTATTACTATTTTTGTATAAAGCGATTTTGTTTTTGACGACTAAATATATCGAAAAACATCTTACTGGTGAAAGGTTAATAATATACAAGTGGGGGACATAGATGTATTGATAAGAATACGGGATTTGACTCCATATTCTTGATTTTTCAGAAGACAAATAATTCACGATTATTTGATAATTTATATTAAATTAGCTGTAAACCCGGCGTTTCCCGTGTGTTTATTTATCCTACTCTCACGTAGTCTACATCCCCTTCCCTCCTCTCTCTGCATCCACCTCTTTCTCTCCCATCTCTCTGTTCCTTTCCACCTTTCCCTCTCTCGGCAAAGTTTTCTGTAAGGTACCCTCTGTCATGTACCATACAAACAATTATGTATCCAGTGATCTTTATCTTGGTGTAAAGGTCATGTGTGTAAAAATTCATAAAGACTGTAGCAAAATTATGCATTTTGTAAAATTCCGCAGGTTAAGTACCCTCCACCATGCTCCGAACGAAATTTTAAACACACAGTGACAGTCGTTTTGTTTTTAAGGTAGAGTGACCAAAATTTCATCAATATCAGAACAAAACTATAGATATCTATGCAATAGAAACGCAGGGTCACATTGAAAAACGGACTTTGTTGTTCTCAAATATTCCAGTTTTATTTCATAAAACCCTTGTTCTGAGAATAACGCAAACAAAAACAAAGAAGGATCTGTGCGATCGGTCGAGTCGTTCTCAAGATATGGCACACCAAGGTATTTAGGGATCCATTTTTATGTTGCAAAGTACCCTCCCCCATGCACTGTATGTAACTTAAGGTAGCCGGTGACCTTCCTCTTGTTTTGAAGGTCAAGCGTGCGAAATTTCGTGAAGATCGGAATGAAACTGTAGATTTCCTAAGTCTGTAGGAGAATTATGCTCCGCCATGCACCTATCACAAAATACTTTCTTAGCTGATGTTTACTACCTATAAACTACATTCCTGCCAAATTGATGATTTTGTGTTTAGTTGGTGAGTGAGTGTGCTTTCGCTTTTATATTAATTTTATATTTAATTAAGAAAACAGACTGCTTAATTTAGGATGCAAGAGAATTAACCTTCCTATTGTGAATGGGTCTAACTGACCCAGTTCGTTTACTAAAATAAACCCCAAAATGTTATTTATTTTTCAACGTGGCGTTATGTATTCCTCACATACGTAATAATTTACGTTATTCTCAATTTTCGTTTCAAAATCTAAAATACTTTACGAGTTACGTAGCGTTGACACACTTATTGTAAATGGGTCTTTTAGACCCAGACGGAAATTTTTATTTAGTTTCTACGAATGTATAGAAATTCTTGTGATTGTTGTCGTATGGTCTAAAATGACTCAGAGGCATTTCGTATTGTTGTGGGACTTTGTATAATGACTTGTTTGCCAATATGGTTAGTCGGTTTCTAAGTGATGAACAGCTAGAAAGGCTTGTAAATGAGTCATATGACGATATAGAAGATGATACTGTCAATGATCAAAATTCTGTTGACAGTTCAAGTGATGTTGATAATGTTTCGATTAGAAGTGAGGAGAGTGATGTCATCTAAGGAGACGAAAGCGTGGTTTTGGTGTCTAAAGAAACAAGCGCAATTGGAAATGTATATACGTCGCACAATGGTACAGAGTGGTCTACAAATCCTCCAGCTGTGTCAAAAGCGAGGTGAGCATAATAAATATAATATACTTACCAGTATTTTACGGTTATACCGTTATCATTGCAGCACTGCGTACTAGTCTAGTGTCTAACATGCTGGGTGGTCACCACTGTGGTATTGACATTGATTTTGGAAGAAACCAACATTGAAATGACACGGATATCACAAGCCAAAAATCCGACTCTCATTTCTATTACAATTCAGGAGATGAAGGCCTATTTGGGACTTCTTATATTAGCTGGTGTATACCGATCTGCTGGAGAATCTCTCGAAGAGCTATGGGATGACTTGGTCGGCCAGTGTTTCGCGCAACAATGTCACTTCAACGTTTCTATAAATCAGCAGATTTCTCAGGTTTGACAGCAAAGCAGATAGGCCAACTAGGCGACGCCATGATAAACTGGCTGCTATTAGGACTGTCTTTGAAATGTTTGTGGAAAAGTTTCCTAAAATGTTCGTTCCTTATGAAAATGTCACAGTGGAAGATCAACTGGTTCCATTCAGAGCAAGGTGTCCCTTCCTTCAGTACACGACTTCAAAACCGAGAGGAAAACATGGTGTAGATTATGGTTGTTATCTGATGTGAAAACAGCATATGTTTGTGCAGCAGAAGTCTATACATGAAAGCCGGAAAATGAACGACGAGAAGTAAATCAAGGTAGAAATGTTGTATTGAGGCTTGTGGAAAGAATTGAAAAAACTGGGTGAAAAAGTATCATTGACAATTTTTTTCTGACTACACTCAGACCAAAGAATGTCTGAAGAAAAATCTAACATTAGTTGGAACTCTCAGAAAGTACAAAGCTGAGATTCCGAAAGAAATGCTTGCAAACAACATTAGACAAGTGTTTTCAACTATTTTTGAATTTCAGAAGGATGTAATACTGGTTTCGTACTTGCCAATAAAGAATAGAGCTGTCATATTACTCTCTACGATGCACCATGACTCTACCGTGTCTTTAGAAGAGCACAAGAAGCCGGAGGTAATACTGCATTACAACAAAACGAAAAGAGGAGTTGACACGGCAAACTCGCCAGTACTTATTCCTGTAAAAGGAGTACTAAGCGATGACCTGTTTGTTTATTTTATAACATGCTAGACATTGCTGCAATAAATACTTATATGTACACACTAATCCAGGCTATTATCAAAACAAATTGTACAAAAGAAGCCTTTTTCTAAGACAACTTGGATATGAGATAACAAGATCAATGCAAGAGGAAAGAATGTCCAAAAATATTCCTAACAAGATAAAAGTAGATTTGGAAAAATTTGCAGGAACGAGTTCTGCAGCAAAGGAACAGGAAAGGGCCGGTGCAAAGAGTGTGGACCGAAGAAAGATCGAAAGACTAATAAGAAATGTAACATTTGTCAATCATTCCTACGCCAAGAGCATTCAAATATTTACTGCAATAATTGTGTAAGCTAGTACAACACGCATATATTGAAGCTAAATGTAGTTCTTCAGAATTAATTATCATATTTAAATGTAATTTTAGGTTTATTAATGTTTACAATAAGTGAGAAATTTAGGCTGTAGTTTGCACTTTTGTGCAATAATTCACTTATAAAAACTTGTATGAACATTATTTCTTTCACAATCTAAAATGTAATAAATTTTTACACTAATTATGTTCAATAAATGCTGGAAAGCTTCAATATCTGTGTTTCTACATGAAAAAGACTATACAGAATATATTTTGAAGTAACATAAAAGAATATATATATTTTTAAATTGCGGGTCTATCTGACCCATTCACAATATGTGTGTCTCTGTTTCGAACACAATTGGAAGGTTAAGGGAGACGTGCAGGCAAAAATAAATAGTAATATGCAAATATGTATTGCTAACTTTATTTGATTCAGTTTTACGGCATCTATAGCGAAACTGTTGACAGCGGTAGACACCTTTTTGCTTCTTCATTTTGTGGAGGGGGGGGGGGGGGGGTTTGTGTCAGTAACAGAACGCTTCATAAACGTCCGAAATTACATGCAAACTTTGTTGCAGTTCCCTAACTGCTCCCATTTTCCAATAACTGACGCGTAAATCTGGGTATTCTCACGCGGTGGACTCTCATTATTTATGACGTCATATCTCCTGAGCTGTGTGTCATGCTCTTTTGTTTTTTGGGTCAGGAACCTTCGTGGGCGTACGGTGAACAGTTCAGCAAAGTTTCATTGCAATCGACTGGATTGTTTATTAACACATAGAGGACATACAGACAAACATTCATTTATAGAATAAAGAGTCTCAAAATTACAGAGAGCCTATAAACTCACCTGGTTTCACTACAATAAAATGTATTTCCACGGCAGCAAAAATAAGACACTACAACACAGTAGTCTCACCAGAAGCTCTCTACGCACAAAAGGAATGGCAAAGATCAAGGAGATTGAAAAACAAGAAAGGAAAATGCTGAGAAAAATTCACGATGCAGTTTTTAGAGAAAATATCAGGCAAAAAAATACCCACGGAAGATCTATGCAGACACTCTGAAACAATCACGACACATATCAGAAGACGCAGAGCAAAATTTTTCATGCATATCACCAGAATGAATGACACCAGACTAACTAAAAGAATATTCAACATAATTTCTACACCGAAACTGGGCACATCTTGGTACAAAGCAACCATAGAAGACCTGAAAACATTAACCATCTCTATAGAAGGCATACGAGACCGCAAACCTGTAGGGGAAAAAATCAGAAACCAAAAAGTTGACTTTAAGTCACAACATAAAAACAACAGACGAACATGGACAGATGAACAAATCAAGGCACAAAGTGAAAGAATGAAAAGTTTTTGGGAAGAAAAAAAGAAGAAAAAAGACAGGAATAAAAGCTAGATTTTTGTGTTTTTAGCGCTCACCTTAAGGAGAATGTACGCAAATTATATATATATATATATATATATATATGTGTGTGTGTGTGTGTGTGTGTGTGTGTCGATTTTTATGTAAACAAAATGGAGTAATGATGAAATTACAAATTTGGGTAATAAGTGTTGTGTGGGACGCTGGATGCAGGTTACAGATTACTGAACAGTGGTTACTTATAGAGTAGTCTGTTACGCACTCGTCCACAGTGACACGCTGTTAGTTGTGGGCGTATGGAGTGATGATCAACCAGGTGTTTGCCTGCCTTTGCCTTCCGGCAGGTGACGTCCTGTGGCTGCCGATTTCCTGGCGAGGTTATCGCCTGCTCAACCGAGACCACAGCCCCCTCACTACACGGACGTTGACCACCGGTGTGTAGGGTGCATGCAGCTGTCCTTCTCAAGCACTTTTCCCCAGGTCTATTGTTCCCACGATTTCAGACAGTAATAGCTATTTGTCTTGCGAAATTGGAACCAAAATTAATGAATTTCTTCTGTCGCGAAGAAGCAAGAGCTATAAAGTAAAAAACACCGATGAGCCAAACAAACTAGTGTAGGTATGCTTATCAAACCACAGAGATATGGAAACTCTCAGAGGACGGTGCTGCGGAGCGGGCAACTCCTATAAAAGACAACAGGTGACCTGCACAGGCGTTACATCGGTTACGGCTGCTACAATGGCAGGTTATCACGATTTAAATGACTGTACAGCCCTTCTATGCGGGACGCACGACACGCACAACAAAATCGTTGTCAGCTTCAGCGCTCTTGCTGCATCCAACCACAAAGAAGCGTTTACACGGTACCCATTTGTCGAGTCGTCTGCTTCACGTGTCTGCTTCGTTTGTTATCAACTTACAGCAAATGAATCGCCGAGTTAACATCAGTTTTCGAGACTATCAGATACGTCGTGATTATTGCAATGATTAAAACATTTATGAGTGTTTTAGACTGCCTCTTTGAAACCTATGTAATTGTTTCCGTGCATATCATGTGAAACTACGTCGCTCATCCGTGCAAATGTTCGCCTCTGTAAAACTATAGGTAATTGTTTCCATGCAGTTAATGTGCGATTATGTCACTCACGTGAGTAAACGTCCGCATTATAAAAGGCGATTAAATACTTCCAGGCCGCGGGTTTGGGGCGCTTATTTATATCATAGTGAATCTCAGGTGTCTATAAAAGTCTGTCTATACACAGAACGTTCACTGGGATAAAGCTTCAAATAATGGTCACCGAAAACAAATATTTCACCTGTTAACTACAGCATGTTTCAGGGAAAATAGCAAATATTTTAGGAGATGGTAATAAACACAAATGCAATAAAATTCCATATAACATGTGTTCAACTTTTAGTGGGTATAACTCTTATTATGTAACCCAAACAAACTTAAAGCATTTCAACTTGCCGATTGTTGGGACTGTAGTGTGCTAAATGTCGTTGAAGAAAATGGTAGTGAAAGATCTAGAATCACTCCTTAAATGTTCAAATGATGGTGAAGCTTATAGGATTTAACTGCGGGGTCATCAGTCCCTACACTTACAAACTTTTTATTAACTACTTTATACTATAAACAGCACAAACATCCGTGTCCGATCGGGAGGGGGGGATTCGAAACCCCGATGGGGAACGACCTCGCGCATCGCAGCATAGCGCCTCAATGCGTTCGGCCTCTCCGCCGCGGCGCGCCGATATGAATCTGTATTATCGACCAGAATACCTGAAGTAACTCAACCTAGTATTAATGTAATAACGGAGAAAAGCGTGCAAACTTAGTACGAATAGAAGTCCTGATGACTTGAAGCCAAACATTAAGCAACAACGCTGACGAGCTCAAAAACGACTAAACATGCAGCCGATCGTTCGCGGGGAATCGATTCATCGTCTGGATTAGGCTATAATCGTGGACACCCACCCAATCATTTCCGAGCTTGGGAATTCCATTACGTCAGCGCTACCGATGGAAGACGAGCTTCACTAAGTTGCAGACTGGTTTGGTGAGTGTTCTGAGGTATCGTCAGCTACCGCTTGGCAGACTTCTCCTACTACGCCGCAGTCGGACAGCTGTGGTAAATTCTATTCTAACCACTGGACAACGGAAATGTAACACCGTTATGAGATGAAGGATGACGCAGTAATGGGATGTCCACTGTTTCCGACTGTGGCGAACTTCTTCATGGAACATTTTAAGGAGCAAGCACTGACCTGAGCGTGGTTGCATCCATCCTACATTTTACGCTATTTTGAGGATACTTTGATGATATGGCCTCATGACAAGGAAACGCTGCAGCATTTCGTCGACCACATGAACGATGTCCATCCCAACATCAAATCCAGCGTCGAGATGTAGTAGGATGGAAGGCTTCCGTTGTTGGATGTCTTAGATGAACGGAAGAATTCGTCATTCAGTGTACAGGAAATCGACGGACAATAATCTGTAACATTACTTTTGTGTTCAGCTGCGCGATTAAAAGATTAACGAGTTTTGTTAAAATTTCTATCATAGAAAAATTGGATAAAAATCTGTTTAAATGCTTTTGACAAGGGTGGATGAAATTAATACACGAAATGATTGAATAGATGAAATGGCGGAATACAGATTGGGGTTGAGGCAACACACAAAAATAATGTTACAGAGAAACCTTACGGGAAGTACCCATTGTAGCTTCTTTCTGGAAATGTTGATCACAGCAGCTGAAACTGTTAAGCTGTTGAACGGTTTAGATAAACTTTATGATACTTTCCGCAGTAAAATAATGTTCAGACTGTTCGCTTCGTAAGTCATTGTTAACGGACCGTGTACTAAAGTTTGATTACGCAAATCACAAACAGAAAAAAAAACATCTATAGGTATTCGCGTAACTGTTTATACGAATGCAGGTTCTAAAAGGAAGAAAGTTAATGATTTAAAGTAACTGATTGGGATTTAATCAAGGCAATACACGAAGGGAAAGTGATGGCGTCTGAACATCATGTTACGACGGAATATGGAGGAGCTGAAAATCTCAAAGAAAAGGAATAATTAAAGAATGATGGGACATTATTAAGTGAAAACAGGGTGGAGACATGGCACTTAACAAAAGAGGGCATATTTTAAAGTAAAATTTAACAGCACTCACACTTACATCACAAAGCAGTCTGCGTACATGTCCACACTTAATAAGCGCAAACAAGAGAGTGAATGATCGCAGTTCCGTCCTCTCGACACGGCGGAAGAAACGAAAGACGAGCGAAAAAACCTTTCCACAGATAAAATACTTTGAGAAGGAGGGAACACGGCGACAGGCGTCGATGATTGATAAAAAACTATTAATTTAATTATGTATCGTTACAAATCGATACTTGAACGGCAACAGTTTCCATCATCCTATGCACAAGCAAGTTGTCCTAAACACGCTAGTACACAGGGAAAAGGTTATTTCTGACTATGACTATCTGGAGTCTAATTTCTAGATTTGAAACGAGTGTTCAAGGGAAACGGTTACAGGAACGGTGAAATTGCGAGAGTTTCTGGTGACACAGGCGGAAGGAAGCAACACCGTGGGAAGAGAAGGCCTGTGCCACGTCACGCAGAGTAGGTCGCGATCACTTAGCTCACTGGCTGGCCCATATGAGGCAGTGGACTGTGCCCCATCGGCCAGCCAGTGAGCTTCGCGATCGCGACCTACTCTGCGTGACGTGGCACAGGCCTTCTCTTCCCACGGTGTTGAAGGCACACCGTGAATCCGCAGACGAAGCTACTCAGACAGCATTCCTCCCATACTGTGCAGCGGCAACCAGCAAGATAAGTCGCATGCTGAATACAGGGGCTGAGACAAGTCTCAGTCCGCCTCCAAAATAACAGAAACGTTACACTCTGTCAAGGACAATATAGATCTGCTTACTCCGGGCGTATGCAGTGGACCCTTTGAGTGTGGTAGTATTTACATAGGGTCGGCTACTCGCACTTTTGCTGAGCGATGTGTACAAGACACTCTACACATCAAACAAAGAGAACCATCTGGCGGAGGCCGCACATAGCTACTGGTCGGTCAGGCATAATTCTATATGCGCTTCTCTTTGAACAAGGAAATATTCTGGGGATATATAATTTAAAGAGCAATTTTATATGTTACTAGCTGTAAACCCGGCGTTGCCCGGTTGGTAATTTATCCCACACTCTTGTAATCCACCTTCCCTTCCCTCCACTCTCTGCATCCATCCATTCCTCTTTTTTCTTTTCATTTTTTTTTAAAGGTGAAGTGTGCATAATTTTATCAATATATAAATTTGTATGCAGTAGAAACACAGGGTCACAGGGTACTCAGATTTTCCAGTTTTATTTCATTCAACCCTTGTTCTGAGAATAAAATAAATAAATAAAGATCTGTGAATTCGGTAGAGCCGTTCTCAAGTTATGGCGCAACCAAGGTATTTAGGGATCCATTTTTTGTTGGAAGGTACCCTCCCGCGTGGACCGTATGAAACTTTAGTGAACGGTGACTTTCCTCTTGTTTTGAAGGTCAAGCGTGTAAAATTTCGTAAAGATCGGAATGAAACTGTAGGTTTCCTCAGTCTGTAGAAAAAGCATTCTCCACCATGCACCTTAAATCTGTCCTATCGCAAAATGCTTTCCTATATGAAGTCTTCTCTCTATAAACTACATACCGGCAAAATTTCAGCTTCATAGGTGCAGTATTCTTAGAGATTTCGTGTTTAGTCAGTGAATGAGTCAGTTCGTGAGTGACCTTTCGCTCTTAGGAAACTGTCTGCGAAATGTGTTGTAAATGGAGTTGGTAGTAAAGATGTAGTAAATAACAACCTCATGCTTATTATGGCGAATTTTCATTTGTCTTTGACGTCATAGCACCTGAACTATATGTCGTAATACGATATTATTTCGAAGGTACATCCAGTGGTGTATATGTAAAATGTCTGCAAAATACATCGCGAAAAGAGTTAGTAGGAAAGACGTAATAAATCAAAACGACATGCATGATGAAGCGGGTTTTCATGAACCTAATCGTTTATGACTCCATATCTCATGAACTGTGTCGTACTACGATAAAATTTCGAACATACGTTCAGTGGTATCTGCGTACACTGTCTGTAATATTTCTCGCGAATACAATTAATAGCGGACGGGTAATAAATTGTAACGTCATGCCAAATGCAGTAATTTTACTGCATAAACGCCAAAAAAGTAGGAAGCTGGGGTTGTCAGAGAGAAAATGTTTCCTAAAAGAAAGTTTATTGCAAGTCGCTAGCTGAGTGCTCTCCTTCTCAAATAGTGGACTGATAAAGTCACACAACCACGTGCCGCAAGACGGGGAAGTTGTTATTGTTTATGACGTCATATCTCCTGATCTATCGGCCCTATCGCAAAATCCAGACGTCGTCTACCTATAAACTACATCCCTGGTCAAATTCATAGGTCAAGTAGTTTTCGAGATTTCGTGTTTAGTCAGTGGGTGAGTTTGTCAATGAGTGTCCTTTCGCTTTTATATAGATAGAGATGATGTATGTATGTGACACAACTTGTTTTAAGCAGAGTAATGTTTTTAAAAAAGCTTCGGTAAGTGTAACGTTATTTGTAAGTTGTTTGTGATGTCTTAAGAAAATGAGTGATGGCGTACTGATACCAGTGTCCTTTAGTAGCCGTCGAAAATGACGGAAGTCGAAACGCGTAAGGTATCGATAAATTTTTACTATGTTCAACATAATCAATTTGTGAATATTAACAGCTACACTAATATTTGAAACTATTTATTATCTGATAACCAGCCAACAGTTACAATAAGTTGCTAACTGTGGTCAAGACATTTATATTATTTTCAAGTACATCCAAATGGCCACTGAGCCTCACCGGAATAGACGCAGTTAGCAAGGGGTAAAGCTCTTTGTCGTACAGTCAACAAGGGCACACGAGTGGTCCATCGACTCCGAAAGCCCAAACCGTTGATGTTTCGCCGCGGCGCAGTGGCCAAGCGCATTGAGGCGCTATGCACCGATGCGCGAGGCTGTTCCCCGTCGGGGGTGTTCGAATTCTCCTTCGGGCATGGATGTTTGTGTCGTCTTTAGTTAAGGCACCTTGATGCGGAGAGCGCGGTTACTCTCTGTTGGAGGTTCGAGTCCTCCTTCAGATAAATTTGTGTACGTTGTCTTTAGGTTAGTTTAACCTCCTTAGGCACATGGTACAGTATACTGCACTTCACAATTTAATTCTGCTATATATAAAAGTTCATCTGAGCTTTAGTGGCTAGGAGCTAAATAAAGTCTCTGGAATTATTTCAGTCGTAACTGAGTGCTTAGTCACCAATGCTCAGTTCAATTGTGATGTATATCAGGAAAAAAACTAAATTGTGAAGTACAGTATACTGTACCGGGGGCCTCTGGAGGGTTTGCTATCGGAGGTTCGAGTCCCCCCTCGGGCATTGGTGTTTGTGTTGTGCTTAGGTTAGTTTACCTTAGTTTAAGTAGTTCGTAAGCTAAGGGACTAATGACCACGCAGTTCAGTCAGATCGATTTAAAACATTTGAAAATTTTGCAAGCCTCTTCATGTAAGAGTAAGAACAGCAACCTACATCCTTTTGAATCCGTTTAAAGTATTCTTTCCTCGGTCTCCCTCTACGATTTTTACTCGCACACACTTCTTTCTAATGCTAAGTTGACGATTCCTTGATGTCTCAGAATGTGTCCCACCAACTTATAACTTCTCTTAGTCTGGATATGCTAGAAACTCCTTTTCTCCCCAATTCTCTTGAGCATCTCCTAATTACCTATCTGATCTACCGATCTGGTCTTCGACACTCGTCTATAGCACCATATTTCAAAAGCTTCTAACGTCTCTCTGTCTGAACTCCTTATCGTTCTTGAAATCCGCATCAATTTGAGGAAGTACCACTTCAGTCACGCTAGAAGATTCTTTTCAGTCGTCGTCGGTATCATTCTTGCAGAAGATTTCGTCGGCCGCAGCGATGTCGGAGATTACCGATATTGTCGGTGCACTCGTGAAATTGTCGTACGAGAAAATCCCAAACTCCTCGTTATCTCGGAGATACTGTGTTCCATCTCTCGTGCGCCGACTTTAACACCACGTCCAAATTGTTTTAAATCGTGGTAACCTGCTGTTATTTACATATTTTTGCGTTTGCATTTGCATGCCTGTACCACTTTTTGCCTAAAATACAGACCGTTCCACATGAACTTCCTGAAACATAATAAATAGTTGTAATAATGGAAAAACTGATAGAAGCCGACCTCGGGGAAAATGAGTTTGGATTCAGGAGAAATGTATGAACACGAGAGGCAATCCTCAATTTACGGCTTATCTTATAAGCTAGATTAAGGAAATTCAAACCCACAGTTCTAGCTTTTTTAGATTTGAAAAAAGCTTTTGACAATGTTGATTGGAACAGCCTCTTTCAAATTCTGAAATCAGCACTGTCCCAGGTGTGGGGTGGCTGACAATGACGAACATCGTTTTGTTTGCGATACTGCTGCTGACGTTTAGCAACTGATTCACCGGATCATAGCTTTCCTAACGAGGACTATTCCAGAAAGTATTACTCCTCATTCGTAGTTATTACCAGACCGAGTGTATTTTCCAAAGGCCAAGACCAATGCTGTGAATTGGATCCGCGGACATGCCATACACCATCTTTTTAGACATACTGCAAAATGGATATTTTGGACCTAAGTCACTGATCGCCATTATGTAGTGTACGTCAACCTAAATACAGACAATACTTTTCAAACTTCCTTGAAAACCTCTCCGCAGCTGGAATGTGTTCAGTCAAGAGAAAAGAACATTAAATATTTGAACTACTGTCTATTCTTGAACTGCTCAACACAATGTAGTTTGTAAGCGTAGGGACTGATGACCAAGTAGTTAAGTCAGATTTACAAACTTTTGAAAATTTTAGTCTGCCAATCACGTGCTTTGACGTGATATCCTTTCACCTGCTTACAAATACATCACATTTACTGACGTGCTTGATCTGTCTTCATTGCCTTACTTAGCAAAATTAGTGTCCAAAACAGTCAACAGACGGCATACATTTAGTTTCTAAAACGGCCGACTCATCAATTTTTGTATGAAACCAAGCAGTTAGAAAGTTCAAATTAAATGTTCGTAAATCTATGGGAGAAAACTACCGTGGCCAACAGTCCCTAGCCTTACAAACTAATCTAAACCAACCTAAGGACAATACATATAGCTATGCCACAGGGAGGACTCGAACGTCCGGCGGGAGCGGCCTCGCTGTCATTGAGATGACGTCTATTGATGCTCGGTGATTCCCGCGCGCCAGGTAGAAAGTGATGTCCACTCATTCAGTGCGTAAAGAAACAAACATGGCATCATAGTCTCTTACGAAGGACGAAATTTTCAGGATGACGACATCGACAATTCAGATAATTATTCTATGTGCAAGAAATATTGAGCTAAAATTCTAGAGGGTATTTCGAGTTTTAAGATCGTTGAACCAATTGTTTTGTATGTTGATATCTAGTTTTTCTGCAATTTCTTAACAATAATTTTTTTCTTCGTTTTAGGTTCAGAAACTGATGATACGGACAAGGAGATCACATGGGTATCGGATTTCAGAATTTCTTTATATTTGTGGTAAGTGAAGTTCAAAATTTAAATAATAATCAGCCCAAGTCATTCGACACAACTCTCCAAAATTCTCAAGAAAATTGACTTTGAGGTTTTGCAAGTACACCAAAGTACCAATAATTAAAACAGATGCAGCATCTATTGGTGTAGCTCAGATGGTTGCATTGTGGCCTCACAAGTATAGAGTCGATTGTTCGAATCCCGCTGTTTTTCGTTTGTTTTGGAATTCAGTTATATAAAACATTTTGCGACCTCTGATTCCACGTATTGTGTCAGTTTTTGTTTATATGTATGTGGACGAGCTGAACACCTAAAATGATGGTTGAGTTGGTTAGCTGCTTGGAAAGCCATTAGTAGGTATGGAGATGCCATTACAAAATCAGTGTCGTAGCTCTTTACAAACTAAACAATCATAGACTACCGTCGTCAACTAATAGTGAACCCAATAGTGTAAAAAGGTCTTAGGTTTTCTATTGAAACAATCATTATTTTATAAAATCTAGAAAATTGCGAATAAACAAAAATACGTATATTTACCAATTACCATTGGATGTTAGAATTGTGTAAGTATTTGAACACAACGAAGTAAAACAAAGATAATAATAATAATAATAATAATAATAATAATAATCTGGCACTGCAGGACTCGAACCAACCACCATGAGTGATGAGGTTAGAATGCTACCACCTCAGCTACATCGACGGATACTGCGAGAGTTTTAGTTTTAATTATTGTTTCTTATGAGGAGTACTTGCAAAACTTCACAGTCCACTTTCTGCAAAATTTTTGAGAGTTGCGTCAAATGGATCTGGCTGACTGTTATTTGTGTTCTGAACTTCACGTGTCATAAATATTTAAAAAAAAAATTCTAAAGCCCGATATCAATGTGCTTTCCTTGTGAGACTATGATGAAAATAGAACTGCAAATTATCCTTCCTGAAAGTATTGAAAAGAGGCCAAGGACCGGCATAACAACATGTTCGCCGCGGTGGAGTAGCCAAGGTCTAAAGCGTCTCGCTGCGGAGCGCGCGGTTGCTCGCCGTGGAGGTTCGAGTCCTCCCTGTGGCATGGGTGTGTGTTTGTCCATAGGTTAGTTTACCTAGGTTTAAGTAGTTTGTAAGCTACGGACTGATGACCACGCAGTTTGGTCCGATAGATTTACAGACATTTGAACATTTTTAGCAACATGTTCTGATTTTATAGCTGGACTGATATATACAGTTTGCCAGGTATACAAGTTTTTAGTTGAAGCCATGGTAATACAGATGTATGTTAATTATATGCAGACTGTTCAGTTTTGGAGTTCTTTTTATATTTTGTGGACAGAGACCTTCTTGCTCATTTCAAAGAGCAGACAAATCATTATGCCAGACACAAGATAAGGTATCTAACAAGTGTTGCATACAGAATGTCTGGCATTCTAAGATAAGGCATGGCTTACGATGACTGGCAGTCAAAGCGTTAATCCGCCTCCTTCTAACTCATACCTGTTACAAAAGGAGTCCCACAGGGCTCGGTACTTGGTCCTTTTCTGTTTACTCTAAACGATACCATGTGAAGCAGTTCTTTACTCAGGTGACACAACTCTTATAAGGCAAGTTGACAATGTGGAGGAATTATGGCACAACATAAACATTGCAATGGACGGATGCATCATTTGGTTCCAAGCAAACCGTTTACAAATAAATAACTGTAAATCAGAAGAGGTAGTTTTCAATTTAACTACCTGCAATCAAGAGGTGAAAGTAGTTAAATTACTAGGTTTTCACCTAGATGAACAAGACTCAGTTGGATGGGCCACATAGAAAAACTGTGCTCCAAACTATCTAGGGTAATATATCTGATGTACAAAATAAGAAATCATGTAAGCTTATCCCTGTTGCTGTGCGCATACTACGCATTTTCCACTCCCATCTTACCTATGGTATTCTTCTGTGGGGCAACAGCTCTGGTCAAAAACCGTATTCAAATGGCAAAAAAGGCCATCAGATGTACCACAGCTCTTTCTCAGAGAGAATCGTGTAAAGCACATTATGAAGAGCTTAATGCAATGACAGTTCCTAGCCTCTATATCTATAGCTGTCTCTCAGTGTCAAACAAAACTTAAATAAGTTTGACCTTAGGAGGTCAATACATAAACATTACACGAGAACTGGGCAATCAATTCACTTACCATACAGCAAACTGACAAAGGTACACAACAGCCACAAACATCTAGGCCTCAGACTACTTAACAAACTCCCAAAAAGTGCCCATTATGTCCCCTACCGTATGTTTTATCAGATTGGTTTTAAGAAAAAAGCACTTTATTCAGTGGAAGAATATCTGGAATCAGATTTAAGTGACATGAAGTTCTAAACAGGCAGAATAATAATAAATCAATTAACCTAGATTATCAGTAAAACTGTATTATTGATGTTATAAGAAATTGTATATGTTACTAGACCTTGTCATTTATATATACACATAATTTGTTTCTAATCATTGTGGTATATGTAATTTGTCATTGTTGTTTATATAATTTGTTATTAATCAATGCTGTATATCTATTACACCAATAACATGAAAAATGTTCGAAGGTGAATAAATAAATATATCATAGGAAGCATTTTCATACATCCAACGATTCAAAATAACGTTGAAGTGTGCTGTCGCATTGCTGGGCAATAAAATTGTAGCACCTCGATTGATGACGAAATTTACCTATAGTGCTTACAAGCTACAGTAGTTCAAATTTGTGTTCTGGGGGTACAAGGGTAAATTTTATTTCACGGAGTGGCTATCTCTGAGAGCCACAATAGCACCAACCCATATGGATATCAGCTCGATATGGACGTGAACCATAGAAAGAGTTAAATCTTTCCATTTTGCTTCATTTGTCTAAATCATAGTGGGTGGCGATTGCTGGTGTAAATTCTCTCTCCACTGTGTAGAGGTGATCGTTCCATGGATTTTAGGTAATGAGTCATTGCATTAGGTTTTACTCATAAATAAGTCCGCCTCCGTAGTCTAGTGGACAGCGTGGTGGGTTGCCACGCAGGGGGCCCGGGTTCGATTGCCGGTCGGGTAGGAGATTTTCTCCACTCGGGGACTGGGTGTAGTGTCGTCCTCATCATCATTCCATCATCATTGACATGCAAGTCGCCGAAGTGGCGTCAGATAAAGAGACTTGCACCAGGCAGGCTGAACACGACCCCAGTTGGAGTCTAACGGTCATAAATGCCACACGATCATCATCATCACTCATAAATAAGTACATACTTTAATTCCGCAATTGTTACTTTAAATTTACTTTCATTAAACATCCAAGAACAAATGCCATAGTTAAAATTATTTCTTTTCTCAATATATTTTCAGTTACAATAACATTTGTCCGAAATGATCGCAATTGTACCACCTTACCCTACCGCTAGTACTGCTGCATTGTCGTTTCGTAGCATTTCCGACTAGTTCGACTATATACGGATTACAGAACAAATTTTCTAAAACATTTCAACGTTTTCATTTGTCAGTAGTTCCGTGAAATATTTTTACTTGAGTGTGTTTTCATTATGAAGAACAATGTGTTAAGTCCATTTGTTAATATAAACGTGTATTTTAACAATAAAAACTCCTCTGTGTTGAAAGTTCTTTCTTTCCGTGTAGTTTTATCAGCTTAATAGCTGAGAGGCAATGAACGACCTGGCAAGAATAATTATGGATCTGCCCAGACGCCTCACCTTGCACTTGCGCCATGCGTGCTATCCACTCCTCTCACAGTCAACAGCTGTTTTTGACACATTCAATATTTACCAAATTCGTTGGCCTTCGGAGGATTTCTTACAATTAAATACCAGTTAGAGGAGCATCGACGCTGAAAGCCTTGGAGATATCTTAATTTGAATGATAAAAACATAGCTGTGTGGTTCTCTGATTGCAGAGAACGATGGTTCGCGTTTAGCTACACGCAGTTATTATGTTTATTAATATTCGCACTTGTAACAGATTCTGAGACTAGCAATGACGTTTGTATTACTAATTCTGGCCAATATTTGCCCGTTTTTACCGAATAATTCACGATTTCATAGGGTGCGGTTAAACAGGAAACACTACCGTTGTTGTTACTGTTCGTGGTCTCCCTCTGCGATTTTTACCCCACACATTTCCCTCCAATGCTAAATTCACGATTGCTTGATGTCTAAGAATGTGTCCTAGCAATCGATGCCATCTATTAGTCAATGTATGCCTGAAATTCCTTTTCTCCACAATTCCGTTCAGTACCTCCTCATTAGTTACGCGATCCACCCATCAAATCTACAGCATTATTCTGTAATGTTTATCGTCCATGTTTCACTCCCATACAAGGTAACACTCCACAAAAATGCCCTCAGAAAGTTCTTCCTTATGCTTAAGTTAATATTCGATGTTAATAAATTTCTCTTTTTCAAAACCGCTTTTCTTCCAATTGCCACTCTACTATTTATATCCTCTGTAATGCAACCATCGTACGTTATTTTACTGCCCAAATAACAAAACTCATGTATCACTTTTATGGTTTCGTTTCCTAATGTAATTCCTTCAGCATCACCTTTATTTTCTTAGACTGCACTCCATTACCCTTGTTTTGCTCTTGTTAATGTTCATCTTGTATGCACCTTTCAGCACACTGTCCATCCCGTTCAACTGCTCTTCCAGATCCTTTGCTATCTCTGATAAAATTACAATGTCATCGGCAAAAAGCAATGTTTTTATTTCTTCACCCTCGACTTTAATTCCTTCTCCAAATTTCTTCTTGCTTTCCTTTATTGTTTGCTCAATGTACAAACTGAATAACATTGGTTGTCTGGTTTTCGTACAAGTTGTAAATAATCCTCCGTTTCATATATTTCACTCCTGGTGATTTTAGAATTTGGAAGAGTCTATGCTTATGATTGACAGTAAGGGACCCAACCGACTGTACATCTAAATCAAGAAGAGAAGCAGATACAGTGTGCCAGATGGGGCGCCAGTCAAACGGGAAATTTGTGTTCAATCGGGTTTGATGGTAGACGTCTATGTAGAACATCATAGACAGCATTAGTTTTGTGTAAGTGCAGGAAGGACAAGTTGAGGTGGTGACAAAAGTAAGTGATATAATGGAAAGGAAGTGGAATAACCGACAGCATGACCGGAGCTGACAGCGAGGCAGGCGTATAAGTCGACAATAGAAGACCAGTAAGGCTCATCGGGCAACGTGTCCATATCGTCATCTGGGAGCTAATAAAGAGTGCACGAGCTCTATCCGGTACGTAATTCAGACCTAGCCCGCCATGGTCGCGGGAAAGGGTAATAGATTCTTAATTAACTTTAAACAACAAGCAGTTGCTGACGAATGAGGACATCGCTGCCAACATTCTATGCGCCATGAAAAGTGGGAAGGGGAAGACCTATGCGACATGGGGAACGCGGGATGCGATATAGACATCGGCATATCGAACTCGCTGAAAAATTTCCAGGGATCTTAGGTGATGATCGGTAAGACCGGCCCTGATCTGTTGAAGTAGGCGTCGGTGCGCTCGGCCACTCCACCGCGGCGGTCGGCATTCTAAAGAAATCCCGTCAGCTGACGTGACTGGTACAAAGTAGCATTAATAGAAGAATTGTAAATGAAATGTCAGAGACAACTTCACAGAAAGGAACGGCGGGGGGAAGAACCGTGCAGCTACGGGAAGGAAGACAAGGAAAAGGCTGGAGCGGACGCATGCGGCGATACTGCGCCTCGGCCGCTTTACGCTGAAGTGCATTTACGAAGTAACGGGCGCCTACACCGACATGTATCGCATAATATCACCAGAAACTAATCGAGCTATAAAAGGGGAAAAGACATCAAGTGTAAAAACAACTGCTGAGTATTTATTTATTCATCTTTTATAAGATAGAGCCACTGAAACAATGTAATGAAAATGTGCAATTTTAATAGGATCGAGGTGCAACTGATAAAAGGAAAGAATTTGCAAGAGATACTTACTAGCGGAAAGTAAGGAGGATTCAGAAGAACTGTTACAGGAGATAGCGTACTTAAAACAAAACTGTATAAAAAAATTAAAAATAAAATAAAAATTATAAAAAGTAAAATAGCTGGTATTGTGGACAGCATTCGAGCTCTGAGAATATTGTACAAAAGTAATTATAGATGCATATAGTTTTGTTTCGTTACTTGTCAAAGAACTAAGCAGATGATATACCGGGTGATCAAAAAGTCAGTATAAATTTGAAATCTTAATAAATCGCGGAATAATGTAGATAGAGAGGTAACAATTGAAACACATGCTTGGAATGACATGGGGTTTTATTAGAAAAAAAATCAATAACGTCTGACACATGGCGGCGCTTCATCTGGTCAGAAAAGCAATAATTAGCATAACAAATTAAGACAAAGCAAAGACTATGTTCTTTATAGGAAATGTTCAATATGTTCATCATCATTCCTCAACAATAGCTGTAATCGAGGAATAATGTTGTGAACAGCACTGTAAAAGCATGTCCGGAGTGACGGTGAGGCATTGCCTTCGGATGTTGTCTTTCAGAATCCCTAGAGATGTCGGTCGATCACAATACACTTGCGACTTCAGGTAACCCCAAAGCCAATAATCGCACTGGCTGAGGTCTGGAGACCTGGGAGGCCAAGCATGATGAAAGTGGCGGCTGAGCACACGATCATCACCAAACGACGCGTGCAAGAGATCTTTCACGCGTCTATCAATATGGGGTGGAGTGCCATTCTGCATAAAAATTGTACGTTCCAGCTGGTGTTATTCAGACAGGCTGGGGATGATGCGATTCTGCAACATATCGGCGTATCTCTCACACGTCACGGTAGCAATCACTGACGATTTGCTGTCTAGCCCCATCTTTCAGACATTTTTTTTTAAAAATAAACCCCATGTCATTCCAAGCATGTGTGTCAATTTTTATTTCTCTATCTACATTATTTCGTGGTTTATTAAGTTTTCAAATTTATGCTGACTTTTTAAACAGCCGGTATTACCAAAAACTACCGAGACTTGCCGACGTCGCATGGGCGTGTGTTTATCTCACTCCTATTATACTCCATCGTCTTCCTGTCCCTGTGGTCATTGCCTTCTACCATAGACTCTGTCCATTTCAGTTACGTTTTCATGCAGCACAATCTTCATGATTAATGTTGTTGCTGTGGTCTTCAGTCCGCAGACTGGTTTGATGCAGCTCTTCACGCTACCGTGTCCTTGCAAGCCTCTTCATTTGCGAAAAAGAACGGCAACCTACATCCTTTTGAATCTGCTTACTGTATTTGTCCCTCGGTCTCCCTCTACGACTCTTACCCCACACACTGTAAGAAAATTGCCTGTTGGAGGTCGTCAAAAAATCTCAAAATTCAGAATGCGTAATGATATCCTCTAGTAATAATAATTTTGTTATTGAATGTTGTAGCAAATCACAACTAATGGGTCGCAACAACACTTTCGCATTGTAAGTTAGAATTTTGAATAAATAAAAAAAATGATATTAATTAACTTAAAACAGTCACTGTAGTAATTAATTATGCTTGGCCCTATCTGACTTAGCATTGACTACAGCCTCCAACTAGCACCTCTTACGATTCACGAACAGCACAACTACACTAATAAATGTGTCAGAATTCGTGTAGTGGTGATGGCGTGTTCGTGTTATAATCAAAATCGTAATAGCTGATAGACTCTGATTGCAATGATAATAGCTGAGTACTGTGAAACTGCGTGGTGCAATGAGCTTCACAAATACTACAGTCAAAGTTCTCAATAATTTTGATATTATTGTTTAAAGCATTCAAGTTCCTTATAAAACTTTACGTATACTATTTTTTTTAATTGGTTCCAGGGCCTGGGTAGCGTACGCGTGTAACTGGCTGAGCAGAGTTTGGCATTTAACGTATTTCATAAAAAAATTACTTCAGTCAAGTCTGGTTAATCAACTATAACACTTTGACTACTGTTAGCCTGGTTACTTTCTACATAAATGAAACAACTTTACTTTACTTGCAAACTCTCTTGCACTCTCTTGCACTTTAATTACTAGTCTCCGTGGTTGTAACACGTTTAGCAATTCTTTAACTCGTCTAGCAATTTCTTTAAAACTGATCGTAATAACTTTGAAAACTGATTGAACTTGTTAGTCAATGTACAGGCTTGCATATTCAACATAATCTAATAACGGTGATAATGGGGTGACTACAACTACTTACAAAATTAAGACTGGTTTCAAAATAAGTCACGTATAATTGAACCAAAGTTCTGATAGGGTTGACACTATATTTACATGCATACAAAATAAAATGTTACAAAAGTACTCATCTGCTTTCGTCGTCTTCGTCGTGAAGTCCAAACAAGACAGATATGATTACAATAGGTACTCTTAATACGATCACACTCGGTGACAATAGACTTGATACCAAACAATTACTTTTCTTGCACACATGGAAAAAGATTACACTGATCGAGTATAAATAAACTTATTTCCCACTTCCTTCAATACATTAAACAGTACGCCTCTCAGGCTTATTACGATTGCTTTAAACTCGCGCCACACTGCGCCTATCGTGCCTCTGCACCATCAACAAAACATTTATGTGTTTACTATAACGAGTCCGCTCCGCGACTACATTTATGTCTTTACTTTGGCGAGTCCGCACCGCGACTGCATTTATGACTTTACTTTGGCGAGTCCGCACCGCGACTGTTTCAGCAGCGCGACACTCACAGCTACTACTTCTGTACCAAAGACAGTCTTTAGTACAGGTTCAACATTTTCTCTGGCGCATTGCTAACTTACAGCATAAGAATGTCCGTGCATTCATGCGGGTTTACACATACAGTGCATGTTTACACTAAATGATCCAATATAGAAAATGACGTTACATAAAAATATATATCTAGCATATAACAAATGAAAAATACATGAAATAAACAAATTTAACACAATATATACATTACGTTAAGTAAGATACAGCGACAGGTGTACTCTTACAACACTTCCTCCTAATGCGAAGTTGACGATTCCTTGATGTCTCAGAATGTGTCCCAACAACCTATCCCTTCTCTAAGTCAGGATACGCCAGTTCTGTGGAGTACCTCCTCATTAGTTAAGTGATCTACCATCCAATCTTCATCATTTGTCTGTAGCACCACATTTCAAAAGTTTCAATCATTTTTTTGGTCTGAACTCCTTATTGTTCACGTTTCACTCCCATACACTCAAATGCTTTCAGAAAAAATTACTAACATTTAAGTTAATATTAGATGTCATCAAATTTCGCTTTTTCAGAAAAGCGTTTCTTCCGATAGCCGTTCTGCATTTTATATCTTCGTTACTTCGGCCATCACAAGTTATTTTGCTAATCAAACAACAAACCGTCGTGGAACGGAAACGATACATTTCCGGACACGGGTTCCTATTCAAAATGTAATGTACTCACTACCCTCTAAAAGTCCTAGAAGTTTGTAACGGGACTTTCCGACCACCCTGTATTATTGAAGAGATAGGGCCGTACTTGTAGGTTATGAATTGTGGATTAGCAAAAAGGTAGAATATTGTAAAAAAGATATAAAATAGGCAAGATTTTTATTAACGACGACCGGTTTCGCTGAACTATGTCAGCATCATCAGGTCAAATAAAATATTTTACAACGCCATAATCTTGTAATGTCAAACAGTTGTTATATAACAATTTACAGTGCATAGGTGCACTATGTCATTATAATAAAACATTAATTGCTGACATAGGTCAGCGAAACCGGTCGTCGTTAATAAAAATTGATGATAAGCTATCTTGGCTATTTTATATCTTTTTACAATATTATAAGTGGATCGCCTCCTAAAACGTAGACCAACTCAAAAAGGTAGAAAATAATGGAGACAAACATTTTTTCAATCTCTTTGACGACTTGCTACAATGCATATCAGTTATTTTCGTTTTACCCTGTGTTTTACAGGGAGCATTAGGTAAGGACTCTCTGGAACGGGGGTAGTAGACGAACAATGGGTAGCTCTGAGAGATAGAGTAGTGAAAGCTGCAGAAGATCATATAGGCAGAAGGAAAGGCCTTCCGTCGGAAGAGTGGTGGCAATATTCCAGTATTTTTCCTCATTTTTGCGAGTACAGTACGTTATTCTCCCTTCGTTTAAAAGGTTATACTACAATCGATAATTAGTACAAAATCTATCTTTTTGATACCTGAGAAACGGATGAATCACAGTACTGCTTACTGTAAATGGAGAGACAAAAATATTACTTTTAACATTACCATTAAAAAAACTTCCCAAGGTTTATTTTGTCCGATTTCCTACTTGTTGTATAACCTGAAATACATGACAATACAAGAAAGGCGGAATAATAGCAATATCAAATAATTCCGTAAACATGTGTAACTGAAAACTGAAATAAATTCTCGAAACACATTTTGCTAAGTGTAAAAAATGTTTGCTGAGGCGAAGTTTTTCATTCTTGATATCACTAATGCCACATTTCCCGGCTTTCCGAAACCTCCCATTATGATGGGAGAAATGGTTGTTTTTCTACTTTTGTATCAAGGCATATTGTGTACTTTGACTTTCCTATACGACAATAGAATATTTATAATTAACAGTACCAAATAAAAGACGTATCAATCAATTCATGAACCCATTCAGATACAAACCTCTCTGTTCTGGGCGCAACGCTCAAGGTTACAGAAGACTGATCGTTTGCACAGGCATGAATAATCGAAATTTAATCAAGCATTAAGCTACTTATACAATCCTCATGCTGTAACAACTTGACCCTACACAAGCTGAAACACGTTGTGTAAGTGTTGCTGTGAAGCATATGATTAGTGGTTGCGTGTGTGGCCGCCTTAAATGAGGAGACTAATTTTTATGTGAGTATACGTAGTGATGTGTTCATGTTGGTACATGAGGTATGGGAGGGGTTAAAAAACTGGCTATACCACACGGCCTATTGCTCACCATGATCATTACAGCATGGCCTTACTTTGTGAGATTCTGCGTAGAAGATTGATATCCACTCAACGACAATAACGCACTAAAATTTGTTATCAGATACGCCATTCTTTTCGTCTCCCATCTTCTCTAAAGGCAAAGAGACAATTCTCCACATCACGCCACGTACACGGACAGTCAATGCAAGAACATTCGACGGTGCTCAGCTAGATGATCTGAGGGAAACAAGATATCAACTTATGCAGCTATGTTGATGTTCGACGGTCATTCCGCCACAACAAACCAGTATCGGAAAGCATGCTTTTCAATAAACAGTTCCGCTTATCAAGTTTCATTCAGAATGCGTTTGTAAGTCTAAGGGACGAAACTACGCCGGTTATCGGTCCCTAGACTTTGAAACTAATTAAGAGAACTTAAACTAAGCACAGGAGACACACTCATGCCCGACGGAGAACTCGAACATCTGACGCGAATGGCAGCGCGATCCCTAATGTTGAACTAGATTAGCAGAGTCATTCCCGCTCGATATCTTTTATATCTACATCTACATACATGCCCCGCAATCCACCCAAAGGTGCGTGGCGGAGGTTACCCAGAACCACTAATAGTCACTTCCTTTTCTGTTTCATATAGAACGAGAGGAAAAATGAATACTTGCATACATATGTACGAGCTCTAATCTCTCTGATATATATATTTTCGCGTGGAACATTAGTTGACAGCCGTAGAGTCGTTCTGAATTCCGCTTCAAAATCTGGCTCTCTAAATATCTTCAACAGTGTTTGTCGAGAAAAACGTCGTCTTCTCTCCAGAGACTCCTGTTTGAAATTCGGAAACATCTCACAAGTAAACCTACGGAAGTATCATTCTTCGAATTTTCGAAAATTTGGATATGTTATAATACTTGAAAAACTAAGAAACACTTTCTTTTGCCGTTGGTAAAACATTTTTAAAGGGTGCAATGGTCGCCCCAAAATGGGGGCTAAAATTGAAAAACTGCCATACCTTACAGATTAGTAAAGCGATTTTAATTATTTTTGTTAGGAAAGTATCATTTTCTTGAAATACGAAAATCGGCCTTGGTATATTGGAGGGAGAGTGAAAATTAGGATGTGAACTATCACGAAAGAGACAAATTTTTTGCTACAATAATTATATTTGATTTAATCTAAGTAGGATCTATGAAAACTACAAAAGGAACTCTAATTAAGACACATACACACACAATCTATATTTCTGAACTGTTTCATCTCTTTAATATGGTGATATTTAAAGTCGCCGAATCCGAATAAAATTCAGTATGGCTGATCGAGCCGGCTTTAGCGTTGACCGCGATATAGTGCGTGGAGGGCGCACGGCACGGCACGGCACGGCACGATAAGATTATATAAGTAGATGAAAAACCAGTTCGGAGTAAAGAAGGGAAAGCTGAAAGGTGAAAAGAGTGCATACACAGGCTCTACAAAGTAAATGAACTTGCAGACAATATTGTAGGAAGGGAAGAAGAAGTAGATGAAGATGAAATAGGATATACTATACTGAGAGATGAATTTGTCAGAGCACTGAAAGACCTAAGCCGAAACAAGGCCCCTAGAGTAGACGACATTCCCTGCGAGCTACTGAAGTCTCTGGGAGAACCAGTCATAACAAAACTATTTCATCTGGTGTGTAAAATGTATGAGACAGACGAAATACAGTCATATGTCAAGAAAAATGTAATAATCCTCAATCCAAAGAAAAGGCGCAGACAGATGCGAAAATAACAGAACCCTCTGTTTAATAAGTCATGGTTGCAAAATTTTTAACACGAATTATTTACAGAAGGATAGCTGATAGAATCCGACCTCGGAGAAGATCAGTTCGGATACAGGATAAACGTAGGAACACGGGAGGCAATACTCACTTTACGGCTTAAATTAAGGAAAGGCAGACCTATATTTAAGCTTTATGTATATTTGTAGAAAGATTTTGACAATGTTGATTGTCTAAAGTCAACCTAACAGCAGTTATTAGAGTTGAAGGGCATGAAAGGGACGCTGTGGTTCGGAAGGGAGTAAGACAACGTTGTAGCCTTTCTCCAATGTTATTCAGTTTGTACAATGTGTAAGCTGTGAAGGAAAGCAAAGAGAAATTAGAGGAGGAATTAGGGTTCATGATGAAGAAATTAAAACATTGCGTTTTGCTTATGACATTGAAATTCCATAAGAGACAGTAAAGGACCAGGAAGAGCAATTGAACGGAATGGACAGTGTGTTGAAAGGAGCATATACGATTAACATTAACAAGAGCAAAACAAGGGTAATGGAATGCAGTCTTAGAAAATTAGGCGATGCTGAAGGAATTAGATTAGGTAACGGTCGTAGATGAATTTTGTTACTTGGGCAGTAAAATAACATATGATGGTTGCAGTACAGAGGATATAAAATGCAGAATGGCAATGGGAAGAAAAGCGTTTTTGAAAAAGAGAAACTTGCTAACATCGAATGCTAATTTAAGTGTAAAGAAGTATTTTGTGAAGGCATTTGTGTAGAATGTTGCCTAGTAAGAAAGTGAAACATGGACGATAAATAGTTCAGACCGGAAGCAGGCAGAAGCTTTTGAAATGTCGTGCTACAGAAGAATGCTGAAGATTTGGTGGTTGAAACGCATAACTAATGAAGAGGCACTGAACAGAATTAGGGAGAAAAGGAGTTTTTGGCATACATTGGCTAAAAGAAAGGATAGATTGGTAGGACACATTGTTAGATATTAAGGAATCGTAAATATATCACTGGAAGGAAGTGTGTGGGGGAAAAATCGTAGAGGGAGACAAAGAATACAGCAAACAGATTCAGATGGATGTGGGTTGCCGTTCTTAAGAGGAGATGAAGAGACTTGCTCAGGATAGAGTAGGGTTGAGAGCTGCATCAAACCAGTCTCCGGACTGAAGATTACAAAACAGAAAAAATAGAAAAAATATAGGTGTTTCGTACTTTTCCTTTTGACATTTTAAATATTTACTTCGATTAAATCAAAACTAATTATTGTAATTGGCCCCCTAATTTTTACTTCCGCACCAATATTCCAAGGCCGATTTTAATCTTTTATCAAAAAATACTTTCGTAACAAAAATCATTAAAACCGCTTCTGTAATATTTGAATTATCTCAATTTTTCTATATTAGGCAAATTTGAGTGATCATTCCACTCATTATATATGTTCATGTCTTATTCTTATTATTAGAACATATTCAAATTTCATAAAAATCGGAGAGTGAGACCCGTAAGTTTACCTGTCAGAAACACTCGCGCATTGATCGAAGTTACCAGTAACAAATCTAGAAGCGCGTCTCTGAATTGTTTCTATGTCTTTCTTTAAAACAATCAAGTAGGGTCCCAAATACTTGAGAAATACTCAAGACGGGGACCCACTAGCGATATATATCCGGCCTCTTGTACAGATGAATATCTGTACTTAAGTACTTTCGTTCGCTCTTTTTAAGAAATGTAATATTTATTTTTATTTATTTCTAATTAATGGGCTCTTCACATGTCTACTTCTTCATTTTTTCAACGTTTCTCATCAAGCTGCAATGCTATTTACTGTGGCCTCTATTTTCAACCTAAAAGTATAGCCCGTTATTTTCATTCGCGGGTGTTCTTTCATTTCCTTTTCTTATGTATAGGTTGCAGTAGTTCTTGAATAAAACACCGCTTAACTGAGATGTATCTGTGCTGCGGTATGACGACATCTTCGGTTTTCCCACCGAGCGATGTAGTATAGTGGTTAACATCTGCGCGTGCAGATTTAAGTTTCCCGCAAATGCCAGGATGGTTCCTTTGAAACGACACGGCCAATTTCCTTCACTATTCTGAAGAAAATAATCCAACCTTGTGTTAAGCTTCTTATGTTTCTACTGTCGACGAGGCGTCAAACCTTGTTTTAAAAAAGTGTAGCCGCGCGGGAATAGCCGAGCGGTCTGGAGCGCCACGTTGCGGATCGCGCGGCATCCCGCATCGAGGTTCGAATCCTTTCTCGGGCATAGATGTTTGTGTTGTCTTAAGTATAAGTTGGTTCATAAGTAGTTTGTAAGTTTAGGGACTGATGACCCCGCAGTTAAGTCCCATAGACTTTACAAACATTTGAACTTTTTTTTCAGTCTTCTTGGTGTGTGTTATTGTGCAGTACATTGATTGTGACGCTGGGTATGTATCGCTTAATTGCTGTTTTTACTGTTACTGTGATGTTTGTACTATCCTGGACTTTACTACCTTTTCTTTTCTCGTCCATATATTAAAAATGGAAGAGTACTACTCCAAACGATTTTTTTCCCCACACACTTCCCTCCAATGATAAATTTACGATTCCTCGATGTCTAAGAATGTGTCCTACCAATTGATCCTTTCTTTTAGTCAAGGTATGCCAAAAACTCCTTCCCCCCCCCCCCCCCCCCCGTTCTGTTCAGTATGTCTTCACTAGTTACGCGATCCACGCACCTAATCTTCAGCATTTTTCTGTAGCACGACATTTCAATAGCTTCTATCCTCTTCCGGTCTGAACTATTTATCGTCCATGTTTCACTTTCGTACAAGGCAACACTCCACACAAATGCCTTCAGAAAATTCCTTTTACTTAGACTAACATTCGATGTTAGCAAATTTCTCTTTTTCAAAAACGCTTTTCTTCCCATTGCCATTCTGCATTTTATATCCTCTGTACTGCGACCATCATATGTTATTTTACTGCCTAAGTAACAAAATTCATCTTTACTGTTTCATTACCTAATCTAATTCCTTCAGCATCAGCTGATTTTCCATTACCTTTGTTTTACTCTTGTTAATGTTAATCTTATAAGCCTGCGTTCCTTTCAACAAACTATCCATTCCGTTCAATTGCAATGTTTTTATTTCTTCGCCATGAACTCTAATTCCTTCTCCAAATTTCTCTTAGCTTTACTTCACAGCTTACTCAATGTACAAACTGAAAGGAGAACATTGGAGAAAGGCTACAAGCCTGTCTTACTCCCTTCCCAAACACAGCCATTTCATGCCCTTCAGCTCAGTATGATTGTCTGTTGAGGGTTGTTAACAGATGTATCCCGTAGGCCCTTGTCTTCTAAGAGCAAAGAATTCCAAATCGCAGAGTGCTATACAATAAACTGTATATCCGGCTTTTTTCAGCTTCTTCGGGACATAGGTTCTCTATCGACCAACAAGAAGAACAGTGGAAGGCCTCAGTCCGTCCGCACAACGCAGCTGGAGGAACGTGTACTGAATTTACTGGAGGGGAGACCTACAACCAGTGTGAAGCGATTAGCTGCAGCAGAAGGCGTGAGTCATTCTCCTGTTTAGCGCATACTAAACGAACAGTTACTCTGTCGTACCGTATTCAGCACGTCCAGGCACTCGGGCTAGAAGACCATCTCAGCAAATTACGGTTTTGACAACGACTTTTGCAGAAATGTGACATGGATTCGCTGCTTTTGTCGAAGATTTTGTTTACCGACGAGGCGGCTTTCACACGAGATACCGTTGCCAACTTTTATAATCGGCATAACTGGGCAGATGATAATCCTAATTGCGACCTTCCTTTCAGTACTCACCAATAATAATTGGGCAATACATAAATCAGGGTAGAAAAGGTTTATGGCTCGTTGTCTCTGTTCATAGGGGTGAGTGATGTGTCAGCTTCTACGTCCTAAACTGCTACCGAAATTGTTTAAATAAGATCAATAATTGATCTGTAGTTTAGCCAGTCTAACAATCTGCAGATGACGCGAAAAATATATTTAAGCAAATATAAAATTAAAGCTCTGAATAACCAACAAAATGTATTCTAAGATAATGTTTATAAGAGAGTCATTCAAGAAGTAATTTTTATAATAGGAGTTTATTACTCTATGTTGGACATGAAAATGCGGAGGTGGCCTTACTTTATATATCGGTAAATAACTGAATATTTCCCCAACTATTGTTCATTAGAACCACAATAAGTATCACACGCATGCGAGAGTAAAAGTTCTAAATTATCACTCGTAAATTAATGAATTCTATCGAACATTGCAGTTCCAAATTAATTCGCGATTAATTACAGTATCTGTTATAAAACACAGTTTGTTATCACACGAGTACACGATTGCTGAATTATCACAGTTCCACAGCCCTACTACTGTCCATTGTTCACCACTTTTCAACCAGATACTAAGTTCTGCAGTCACAGTCCCGTAAATTTTCTAAGTCCACACAAGCCTCTTTTCAAATCACTAATTCGTAACGCGGCTTCAGACCGCCCAGTCACAACCTCTCACCAAGTTACGAGTCCTCTCCCAAGCGTTCAAAAGCGTGCTCTAGCTGCTCCCAAAATTGTAATCTTCCGCTCACCCTAACTTCTCATCTTTAAAATACAATTTCTCTTCCAAAATATTCTACATTTGAATATCAAAGAATTAAATACTTTGACCATCTCCCTACAAATGTTGTTTACATTTAACAAACAAATATATATTTAACAATACTAAAATCGGTTGACACAGAAGCTCTTTGCTCAGGTAGCTATTAAGCGTGCCTTCTCAATGTTCAAATATACGGCCATCGTCGAAACGTAGTTACACAATGAATATTTAATTTATCATGGATTTTTATAAAAGTATATTCAGTTCCTGTCCAGAAATACATATAATTGTTTATGTATAAATTACCTGCAGCATATCTACTATTTTTAGTCGGCCATGAAATATTTAAGACGCAGTCTACAACATAAAATGAACATTACTAAGAATAACATTAAATATAATAAAATACATATATAAATGTAATGCGCTTTGCTGGGTTCATGTTTTGCGTTTCTGTGGTGTAATCTATGTTCTGACAGAAGAATATTACTACCTCAACGAAAGCAGTATAAGAGTAAAACAAAGTTTATTGAAAGGATACGGAAATAAAGTGGTGCGTCTTCGAAGATAGGTAGCGCGGTGCAATGCTGCCCATTTGATTCTTAAACTGTTGCTTATAAACACAACGTATCAATAATTGTAAATATAAGTCTTATAATACTATTATTATAGTACTGAAATTTATCGGCTTTTTATCTGTAAGGGATATTTAAATTGTAATTATGGCGTTTGATTCTCCCTAGTCTCCTGAATCCATTCATATAATTATATTTGCCGTATGATCATTCCCTGATTTTATATGGATTTTTAGAATAATGTGTGTGGCTATATTGTATTACATTTGCAATCTGAGAGAGTCGCCCTCTCTCATCCAAGACGTTTCTTGTTTCCGAGCAGATTAGGGAAGGGTTTCCCTAATGACCTGTATTCCATTCACTAGGTCCAAACTGTTAACCGGCCGGCTGGGGAACCCAACAGCTTGCCAATACTTGCTTTTCACATGGAAAAAACCAACGTCCACCTTTTATCTGCAATGTCACACTCATGAATTTACACAAAGAGAGCATCAAAATTGATTCTCCATTGACGTATGTACAGACATTCTCAGTGATAGATTAATATGGCAATAAATCTTACTACATATATTACATGGGGCTCACTATCGTTAATTTCTTGATAATGTCTGATATGCCTTGCTGAAGGATGTGTCGCGTCAGCAAAGACTACCGTTGTAGTTTTCGCCTGATGGCGCACTACTGCACCTCATTCGCAGTGAGCCTGAACACCTGACACTGATATTTGAGGACCGCTGAATTGGTCGGGGAAGCGTCACACCTTCGTCTTCCCGACTCTCCGACCTCAGGCCCCTAGTTTTTAGATTAAGGGGTCTGCTTCTGGGGGGGGGGGGGGGGACTGTTTGAAGGGGCGATGGCTGCGACGTCCTGTAGGTATGCAGCCGCTGCTGTCTGGAGGAGGCTGTGTAGGTTGACTTTTGGAGAATACGGCGCCTTACGTCCTGCGATTTGGGCTGACCTGCGTACTGGTTGCGATGGTGGCATGGCTGGAACCAATGGCATCGGTTCGTCTTCATCAACGGCCATTGGCTATTGGAAAGGTGCCGAAGACGGGCCGGGCAGTAGGTGGCTGTGGCTGCGGTCTCGGCTGTGACGGTGACGACGGCGACGGCGACGGCGGCTGCGCTGTAACGTCAACAAATCAGCGATTGGATGGCATTAGGGAAGAGGTCTGTCGAGGTGGCGTTGTTTGGGATGTACAGGAGGCAGTGGTCTGTGCCTTCGGGAAAGGAGTAGGTCTCTCGGGGTAGCGAGGACACAATAGATTGCAATGGCGTTGGATTACGTGGCCATCCAAGATGACATCAAAGAGTTGGCGGTCTCGGAAACGCTGGATGACTGCGGGCAGCCAACCTGTTTTAGTGCCGAAACCTCGGGCCCAGACTAAGGCGCCCGGGAAGATACAGGGTTGCCCTGGAATAAATCTCAATTTTTGGGGAGGGTGTGAGCAGATGAAGGAGGGTTCTGGGTTGACGGCTATGGAGTATTTCTGCTGGGCTTTTGTCCTCTCTTAGCGTGGCTCAGTGAGAACTGAGGAAAAGCGTCAGGGCATCTTCAAGGGAGTGGTCTCTGGTATATTAATGCATCTGTGTCTTGAAAGTTCTGACCAGTCGTTCTGCTTCCCCATTGGATTGGGGGTGGAAGGGTGGGGTGAAAAGATGCTGGATGTCGTTTTGTTTGCAAAAGGAGTGGAATTCCTGGCTTCGAAATTGTGGTCCATTGTCTGTGACGATGGCCTTCTAGGCAAAATATTTTTGCAAGGGCTGAAATGGTAATTTGCGTGGTGATTGTTAAGCACTGAACTACGTTTAGAAAATGAGAAAATGCATCCATGACTATGAGGCATTGGTAGCCCAAAAATGGTCTGGCAAAGTCAAGGTGTATGCGTTCCCAGGGACCGTTAAGCACAGGCCAAGGAAGGAATTGTTGGGGAGAACAGGGTAATTGCTGGGCACAGGTGGTATAGCGCTGCACCATCCCCCTGACGTCAGACGTGAGACCGATCCAAAATACATGTCTTCTTGCGAGGGATTTGATGCGAACGATCCCTCAATATTCTTGGTTGGGAATGTGGAGAATAGTCGGCTGTAGGGATCGAGGAACGACGAACCTCGGTGCGTCCTCTGGATCTAGGCGAAGGCGCACTCCATCCACTACCTAAAGTTGATGTCGGATGGAATAGTAGAACCGGAGATGTTTTTGATCCATGGGAGGTGGCAAGGATGGCAACCTGTGCAGAACGTGTTGTCGGACAGTTCGGAGTAGGGGATCTTCAGTTGTGGCTTCAGGCGACATTTGCGGCTGTTACAGGAAACGCTGTCAGGGTCTCTTGAATATCGTCGTCAATATGAAAAACAAGGGGGTCCAATTGGTCAAAAGCAGGGTCCTGACCCTGTGGTAGACGCGCCAAAGTGTCCGCGTTGGCGTGCTGCGAGGTGGTACGGAAATTCATGGTACAACGAAATTGCGAGAGGAACAATGCACAACCCTGGAGACGTTGGGATGTGCTGAAGGTGCAAATAAGGAAATAAGTGGTTTGTGGTCACTAAAAATGTGAAAAGACTTGCCATAGAGGAGGGGATAGAACTTGAAGCAGGCAAAAATTATGGAAAGTGCTTCTTTTTCTATTTGAGAATACTTGATTTGTGCCGTGGAGGTTTTTTTTTTTTTTTTTTTTTTTTTTTTTTTTTTTTTTTTTTTTTTTTTTTTTTTTTTTAGATGTATGCGATGGGGCGCTCTGTGCCATCCGGCAGTTTGTGAGACAAGACGACTCCTACTCTATAATCGGGGGCGTCTGTAGGAAGTATTAATGGCAGATTTGGATTGTATGGTATGAGACATTTGGCGGATTTGAGTTGCTGTTTGAGGGTGCGGAAGACAGCCTCGCAGGCTGGGGTCCAACAGAATGGTACATCTTTGCGGCAGAGGTGGTACAGAGGTGCTGCCACCTGAGCTGCAGAGGGAACGAATTTCCCGTAGTATGAAATTTTGCCCAAGAAAGATTTTAACTGGTGAAGATCTGGAGGGCGAGGTAGATTGTCAATGGCTTCGATATAAGAGAAAGATGGAAAGATGCCATACTGGGAAATGAAGTGACCTAGGTAGGAAATGGAGTGCTGAAAAAATGAACATTTACAAACATTACATTTCAGATCTGCTTTTCGGAGCCGAAGAAAGAGGAGACGGAGGTTGACAATGTGTTCTTCAGGGGAGGACCCCGTGAAAACTATGTCATCTAGGTAATTTATACAGTCTGGTATATCATGGAGAAGTTGTTCAAGATATCTTTGAAAAATCGCAGGGGCCTTGGCTAAACCGAACATGAGTCACTTTAGTTGGAATAGGCCGAAAGGAGTGTTGATAACTGTGTATTGCCGGGAGGAAAGATCCAGGGGAATTTGTAGATATGCTTCTGCTAGGTCGATTTTGGTAAAGTAGGATTTCCCTGCTAGTTTGCGAAAAAGGTCTTCAGGTCATGGGAGGGGGTAATCGTCCACGAGGAGCTGCGGGTTGACTGTAGATTTAAAGTCACCACAGGGGCGAAGGCGGCGGCCTGGTTTTTGCACAATGACCAGTGGTGAGTCCTACAGGCTGAACCGCACAGGCTGGAGAGCCCCTTCATCTTGAAGGCATTGTAGTCTTCTTTGAGCGGCAGCTGTAGTGTGACTGATACTTGGCGTGCCCGAAAGTAGCGCGGCCTGGCGGCGAGGCGGAGGTGAAGCGAGGCTTAGCAGTCCGTGGCGCAGCCGATACCCGGTGTAAACAAGTCCTGGAATTTATTACAAAGTGAATCAACGTCAGGAAAAGGAACTTGCTGAGAAACCAATTGGATATTGTCCTCAATGGAAAATCCAAATAAGAGGAAGGCGTCGAGTCCAAATAAGTCTGCAATGGAGGGGCTGTTGACGATCAGAAATGTGACTGGACGGAGAACAGATTTGCACTTGTGCTGTAAATTGTCCTAGTAGTGCTACTTCTTGCTTATTATACGTCAGTAGACACTTAGGAGCTGGAGATAGGGGCGGCGAACCTATTTTAGCATAAGAATTAATCAATGATACTACTGCGCCTGTATCTACCTGCAGGCGTAAAGGGTTTTCGTTGATAGTGACGTCAATAAAAAGTTTTGATGGTGAGGATGTATCTACCTGGTTGATGTCCATTGGTGTGTTTTTCCAGTCATCTGGATACGGCATGAGCTGGCGGTTCTGGGAGGTGGTGGTGGTTGTGCGACAAACGGACGCTAGGTGTCCATCCCTACCACACAGGGAGCAGTGCGCCCATCGGTCTGGGCAATCTTCCCTGTCGCGTGCCGTATAGCAGGTGGGACAAGAGGGCACGCGGAGACGAACCCCACGACGGCGTAGTTGTTGTTGCTGTTTTTGGCACCTGCCGGGAGGGTGTGATTGGGCGCCTTCGCGGGAAGGTAGACCCCGACCCCGGCGGCCGAAAGAGCGCGGTGCTGAGCCCTGGACATCTGCCACGTCTTCCGTGTCCGAAGTGGCGGTGTCGCGGATTGCTGCTACATTCGCCCAGGACTCCAGTCGACGGTCTGCGGCTGTAGAGATTTCGAACGTGCATGCTAGTTTTATAACCTGTTCGAAGGACGGATCTTCCAGTTTGAGGGCATCATGGCTGAATGCGGCGTCCGGTGCTGCTTGTATCAAGTGGTCACGCACCATATGTCGTCAGCGTATTGTGAGGGGCCTGGCATGGAGCCATTTATTTCGCATCTCAATGTATTGGGTGTTAAAGACGTTTTCTTGGTTGGAGGTGTGACGTAACAGAAAGGGTGAGAGAGAGGGAGATAGTAGATGAACTTGTATCCCGTGGGAAAGTTCCGCCCCTATTGCAAGTTGAGATCTGATTGGCTCCCGCCTATACTAGTTGTCGGACAAAACTTTAAGCTTCTTTTATTAATATTTAACTTTCCTATGTCTATTAAAAATTATCTGTATACTTTCTGTAATGCTTTTGTGCTAAGCTATATTTCGGTTAATTCAAAGATTTAAGTTGAACAATGTTAGTCTAAAAGTTTCGCTTGGCGCCAAAACGGTGGCTTGTGGCGCGCAGCGAGAGGCGGCGGCAGTCAATCGAGCGCCGACCGCGATACCTTGTACATTCATGTTAGTACAGTGAGGGCCAGGGACAGTTTATACGTTTTGTATCGTTTATATTTTAAATATTACTCAGTCTGTATATTTGTGCTTGGATATACACTGGCATTTCTTCAATAAAAAACTAGCACTGACATCCTACAAAAGCTAAAGTTAATCGTAGTGCAGTACTTCCTAGCCACATTTCAACACCTCTTTAAGCATCACTTCAAGTACAACGGATGTGCGACCTGTGTGCTTCACCTGCGCAATGGGACATCAACTACGACAGAAGACTCAAGGTTAGTAAAAGAGTGATTTTTAGACGTGCACTGAAGTTGCTTATCGACACGGCACCTCGCGTGCAGTGCTGCCGTGTTCATTCACAAAACAGGGCACTGGCACGAAGTGCGTTGGTAACATCGCCGAGGAAAGGCATGAAAGAGGGTAGGTGTTTTAGGAACATTGTTAACTATGCACTGACCCTCCCTGTCTTTTTAAAAAGATGCACCGCCGTAGTATGATTCCTTGGAAAGATATGTGAAAGACTTACACTTCTTGCTGATGCCTTGAAGTTCGGCGGCCCACTTGCGAGAGGTCTACTCGGGCTTCTTCCGGCACCCATGGAACTCGACGCGGGCTGCCAGCACATGATATCGACGTTTGTAGTAGGCAGTTGATGTCTCACAAATGGTACTGAAAGTCAAGGAGTTTGGGTCCTGAGGCTGTAGTTTCGTGAGCAGGACGTACATCTTTGATCGGTTCCATGACAAAAAGAAGGCGCGCTGTCTCTCTTCTTAGTCTTCTTGATGAATTTTGAAGTGTTGTCGAATACGTTTCTCGTAAGTTTCCCATTCTTTAGTTTCGTCGTTGAATGCGGGGAACGGCGATGGCGTCGTTGGTTGGTGGAATCATTTGACTTCTGCTATCAGCTGTTTCTGAGATTCCACAGACTGTTGAATTAACTGTTGTTGTAGTGTCGAAAACTGGAGCAAAAGTCCTTGCAAGAAGTGTTGCATTTCTGTACGTACTTCTGACGTGGCCACGGTGATCGTCAGTTGGTTTCACTACACTCATTGCCACTGAGGTATATTCAGTGGATTTCACTTAGTAAAGTTTATTACACAAACTATTTCAACTCGATTAACAATCAATTATGTACAAGGCTATGTGGAGTTGGAGAAAACCATCGAAGAGTTGCCGGTCCTGGAATCGTGGCTTCTTGATGGTATTCTCCCTCGTTGGCTTCTGCTGGTAGTCGATGCCGAAGTCGGGTTGAGCTGGTCCTTCGCTCGGCGGAGAACTGGTGAGACCTCGGCCGTGGACGGCTTATAAAGCCGGCGGAGGCCGGCGATGTGGTGTAGTCATTCGCGTGTCGGCGGCCCCACCTCTGGGGGAAAAGGTTCACTTAAGTATCTAGTACATTCTGTTTGTTTTGGTGAGGCGTTATTTACAAGTCTGCGCCTTCGAGTGTTTTGAATATGTAATACGGCGCACAAGGATGTGATGAGTGAAGTCTGCCTTGCAGGGGCTTGTGGTATGCAGACGTAACACAATGTATGGTCAATTCAGTTCATGACGAACGTTACATAAGGAAGACTGTAATTTTAACAGTGAATAAATTTCACTTAGGCATATGTTTTTGTATTACTCAACCGCTACTTATTTTGTGGTCGAAGTACTTTCTCTTGTGAAGGCGACCCCCCGAGGAAGACTTTGCGATCTCCTGAGGGTCGTGACCCACAGGTTGATAAACTAATGGTTTAAATCATCTTAACCAATCCGACAATGTCTTCCTGAGCGTGGCCAAAACGAGTAAACCATTTTCTTGCCATGCTCTGTCCAATACTATTAACCAAATACAGAGCACTGAAGTTTCTGGCTGCTTCCGAGGCATGGCCCCCACAAGGGTTGGAACTGGGTGGACTCATGGGTCTAGGGCCCCGGAGCTGAAGGGGGTCCCGAGCCCAGCCCTAAGTGATTCAATCTTTTCGTTACTGAAATTAAAAACAAACTAGAAAAACATGTTGCATACTTTTCCCCCAACAAAATTTTAGAAGATTCTACAAACAATTGTAGTAGATATTTATGATAAACCGCTTAGCTTAAACGATTGCTTCGATTGATGCTCTTAGTTATTGTCGATTTTTGGCATTAAATGTGTGTGTTAACTAAGGTGACCAACCGTACCGACTTTTTCCGGACATTCACGACTTTTGAGTGTCTGCCCCGAATTTTTTCAAAGGTAATTCGATACACCTATTTGTCCCGGCTTTAACAATTATGTTCCGATTTGGAAATTTATCTCATCTGTATCGGTCTTTTTTATTATTTTTTTAATTATAAATGGAAACTGTTTGACGAAAGGTTCGTTAGAGTTACGGTACTAATCACAAACTGTCGAAACCGTTGCAAACTGTTTCCACTGAGCATACGCGTACAAAATATACCAGTGAGAAAATCAGTGAATGGACAGCTAACACTACTTTCCCAGGTCAAAGATGGATTGATATATCTCATTTCAGACAGAATCATGTGCCATTCTCAAATATGCTTAAGCTAGTGTAGTTTATATTCTGTTTACCGGAAATAATGCTGTTACTGAAAGGGTATTTTCTCCACATGAATAATATATGAACAAGTGATAAAACACAGCTTGCCGTAGAAACTGTGAAATCAATATTAGTATCTAGAGTAAATTATTATGAAACTTTTGTAGAATTTTTCCACGTGTCGTTGAAAAATAAAGACTTGCTGAAGAAAATTCACTGCACTGTTAAATACAGTTATTTTGATTACATTCCTTCATCACATAACGTACTAACATAGTGTAAATTAATGTACTTTTTCTAACAACTTAAACTGATATTTTGTAATTATAACTTTCATAAAATCTTCTAATATAATGAAAATATATATGCAAATTACAGAATTTGTAATGTGTCCCGAATTTAGATCTAGAAAATTTGGTTATGTACCGAATTTGAATCTATAAAATATGGCCACCTTAGTATTACCACAGTATGCAATATTTTCTCTTTGCAGAGTACTATCACTGAACAGAGACGGTGCTTGTGCTGCGGAACTGAATTATGACGTGATTCTATTTTAGAAATGTTGAGAGTATTTATTCTTTCTTCTCTATTAGGTCATTGGGAATTGTTGAAACAATTTGTCCCTTTGTCTAGGTCTTGCTGCAATCAAGAGCTACAAAAACTCCGCCAAATTTTGAAGCAACATTCTTAGATCTTCAAAGTTTCAAACGTGTTCCTACTGTATTAAATCCATCAGCAAAAATATTGATTTGGATCTCAAAAAGACTTGACAGCTTTCAAACGCCCCTCGATATCCTTTTGGCGCAATATCTTGACCTCTATTGACCACAAAAATGTCGTTACACAGAACAAAGGAATTTCCCTCAACGTAGCGGTGATGGTGATTAAGTTAAAGACATTATGGCATCACTTTGAAACTAGTTTCTGAGGCAGGTGGCATTTCATCAGAGATTATCAATAGCAAACCTGATGCAAATGAAAGGACAGCTGAACAACTTCAGCTGTGAGTATAAAATTAATTCAGATCTTTCTTTCTGTTTTTAATTTCGTAAAGTAAAATTTGACAATGACATTTGTGAGCTGTGAACAATTTTTTCATCTATTATCACCAGTTTTTTTGCTTTCGTGGACCTAGAAAGTAATGAACTGAAAGTTAAAATCACCAAACCCAACCAAAGTATCCTCCAGGTTTAGTAGATACTGACAGCTTCTTTGAAATTCTACCCATGTAAACCGTCTTCAGTTGGTCTGCAGTCCGTCAACCATAGAAGGATCCGATGAAGGTTCTTAGCACGTTTATGAGAAAACCTTCAAGCAATTTTTTTGATACTGAGTAGAACAATTAGACATTTTTGTACGATTCAGGGCTGTATTAGGGCAATCGCAAGTACCGTGGCCTCCGGGGGCCCCGAACTAGAGGGGAGCCCGCCATGATCGCCTTCGAAATTTGTCAATATTCAACGAAGAGTCTTGTTTCCTAGTAAAAGGGAAAAAAAATCATTGAGTTTAGAATATTAACATGATGCATTCGCATTCATCCCGCCATCGAAATCACCGTTGTTGTTGTTTCTACTTTTCCATTAACGGGACAGTAGTGTTGAATACCACGGCAGTCTTACTTCACGTGAACCAGCGACAATACACATTTGGATTTGTCGCCCAGTCGGCCGCCGATTTGTGTCGAAACACCAGAAACGTTTGATGTCGCCGATAGGCGCAGTTCGCCTTTTTGCGTTGAACTCGGCGCTTTAGGCCCACAACAGTGGGCAGTGTCTGCAGAGGCTGCCCTCAGCCGGTGCAACTTCCGCAGCAATCTGCACCTCCCTCCGTTTCTACGAATAATTCGTAAGTAAACTTTTGTCATTAGATGAAAAACTCTGCATATTCATATTTGCCGCGAAATTATTATCAACTTATAGGAACACTACATTAGATATTACGATACCGGATATTCGAACAATGAATTTCTACTTCGTCAGCCGGAGGGGACTCCAGAAATATGCGAAAAATATTATGCCAGATGTTAGGAAGGCCTTTCTTAAAAATTGGGAAAAATATTTACCAGTTTATTATAAAGCCATAAGTAAGAAAACTATAGAATAGTTTTAGTGTCACTGTAATATTAAAAACTCCTAATACATTGTTAAATTCCTATTTCTCCAGTTTTATGTTGTTTTAGTTTTAGGTACAAGTTCGTTTTTTTAAAGGTCATATTGGTATATTTCGTTGAATATTTTGCTTGTTTTAGCTTAAATTTCCCTCATTTTGTGCATATTTGAACACATAAATTTCACTTGACAAAGCCAATTGGCGAACTATCCGAGCAGTAGTACTATCGTGATCAAATGCAGAAGAAAGATAAACGGAGGTGATACGAAATTTATCTACCAGGTTCTTGAAAAGTACAGCTTAACACGTTACATGTCATTTAAAAATCATGAGGCCGGATTGACCCCTTTACCAATTGTTTCCATGTATGCTGATCAAACCGTTAAATCAAATGAGCTGACTCTTGTGAATTTTCATCTTTTATATAAAGTATTGTGCATCGTCTTTTAGAGGTTCTACTTCAAATAGATTCCTAAATATTAAGATTACTACCTAGAAGGACCGCTGGGCCCCTCATAGCGTTTCTCTGTATTTTCGGCATGTTTCCTTTAATACTGTGTATGAAGTAAAGCCAACTGTTGTCTCCTTGTTGTTTCAATATGCGAGAACAGTGCCATACATTCAAACACTGATTGCGGCAGGACAGCTGGGGGTGGAGGCCATGTATGGATGAGTTATGTCAGAGTGATTGATTGTATACATATGAGTACATATGATGGTCACACTGAATTATCTTTTAAATCTGTCTGTATAAGTAATTTGGCCCCAGAGGATCTTATATGTAGTAGCTTGCATGCGATCCTTCTAGAATTAAATGCCAAGTAGACTAGATAGCATCTATAAAACATAATATAATTAGTTCCTTTGCCAATTTTACTCTGGTTGTCATACCGCGTAGAGATTCGTTCTCAGGTCATGCCGTTGGCGGAGCAGTTTGATGTTAGTTCTTGCGTGGCTTGAAAAGGGATTGATGGATCAGCTTTCGGTGTATTTTTTTCTTTTCGTCAACTTCCTGCAAAGATGAGATTTTCACGTGTGTACATTTCCGCATTACCTGACGCAGCGTCTTCCATAAGTATGAACAAGAGTTCTGGTAAGGTAAACTACGGCTTACTGTGGCCCAGGGCCGTAACCAGGCTGTGTGTGTGTGCGGGGGGGGGGGGGGGATGAAGAGCTATCAATTCTCCCCTGAAAAGCCTCACTATTCACCTAATTCCTGATAAAGTGATAAAGTATGCTGAAGTTGCTCTTTCGAGATTTGTATTGAATAGTTGTCTCTATTGAAATACATCTACGTCTTTAGTTCAACTTATGTTGTAAAGCTTCACAAGTTAGAATATATGTCATAATTGGCTGATCCCCCCCGCCCCCATCGCGAAACGAATTCTGACTACGGACCTGCTGTGGCCATTATAAGTGAAGTCTCAATTTTAAGTAAAGTAGTTTTATAAATGAAGCTTACCGTATCAGATTTATACATTGTTATACCAAGTTAAAGTACATTCTAAAAAGAGCACGACTAAGATATAAACTTGCAATTACAAAATACTGCACACAATAGTAAAAAAAGACAGGGGGAGGGCACGTCTCTGATTCTGGGTCCAGGGCCCGAAATCTAAAGTGGGGGCCATGCTCCGAAGATATCACTCCTTCTAATGAATTCAAACATAAGAGTAAGTTTGAAATGTATTCACTAGTCGCTAGTCGCGACTCTCAGTTCTAGGGTACATACACTTGCTACCTCCAGTGATAATATATTATGTCAAACAGCTTCAGAGAACTGTTCATAAATAAAACTATTTTTCAGAATGTAATCAAGCAAAACAAAAATGCTACGATCTTATGAGTTATGTACAAACCTTGTCACAGAGTAACTGCAATTGTGTCCTAGTGTGTGTCCCTCGTAAGAGCTGTCGCAATAACAGCACTCTGCACGAGCGGTACTACGCTCTAGCGGCCGCCTGCTGAACTACGACATGCGTCGGCCCATTCAAGACTCGTCGAAGGTCGATGCAGTTTACTCACAATTCACATACAGGCTGTGTGACAGGAAGTTATGAGGTATACATTACATATACTCGTAATATTCGTAACAACAACGAAAGAACGAATTTCTCATTCATTGTTTCTTGAGCTACCTGATTCCTGTAAAACGTTAATAGAGTGAATTAAATTACGAGTCGTAATGTAGTCTAAGTCACTGTATATGCAACATCTTTACGAAATTTTTGTGAAAATCAGTGAAAAATGTTTATGTTATGCAAGAGAAGTCACAACCATTATTAGTGACGGAAGCGCATGCTTGTCTCCTAACATCTTCGAATGTTTGTACGGTTGCTTCAGGAAGAATCTTTTCTTAATATATATAATGAAACACTTCGTAAAGAAGAGTAGCCTAGATCACATTTAAAGCAAAATTACTTTATTTCACTACTAGTTTCGGCAATACTTGTTGCCATTATCAATTGACAGGCCTACATTAAAAACTACAGTGCACATGTGCTGGAAAAGACTTCTCGAATTCGTGGTTTACCAAATGGTCGACCAATAGCAAAGGGGGTGGGGGTGAGACAACTGATGGACATGTCGTACAATTACTGCTGGCAACTTCAAATCAGCTGTTGTTACATGTTCAGTGGTGGTTCTCTTGAAGTTAAGTGAAAGACACAATAATGTGTGTTGTCAAAAATAACAACACTGCTTTAGAGTCACCATTTTATTTTTGACAACACACATTATTATGTGTCTTTCACTTAACATCAAAGAGAACCACCACTGAATATGTAACAACAGCTGATTTGCAGTTGCCAGCAGCAATTGTACACGTCCAACAGTTGTTTAACCCCCCCCCCCCTCCACCCCTTTTGCTATTGGTCGGCCATTTGGTAAACCGCGAATTCGAGAAGTCTTTTCCTGCACATGTGCACTGTAGTATGTGATCTAGTGTACTCTTCTTTAAGAAGTGTTTCATTCTAACCATTTAAGATCACTCTCCTACCCACAAATGCCGGCTATTATATATATATATATATATATATTGAGTTGTTTGTGCCTATATTTCACACTGCAGTCAAAACTATACATCGCAAACGAATAGTGTTTGTATGTGGTAGTAGGTACACCATAGCAGTTCCGTGTAAATAACTATAAAAGGGTGGAAGATATAGTGATTGAAAGTCGTCAGCTTATATAAAATTCGGACCAACGAGCTTAAATTTCATAGAGTGGCGATATGTCCGACATGTTTGAGGCAAATTGATCTGGCGTCCGCCATGTTATTTGGAGTATCGGTTGACAGCTCGTATGCCACACCCACTCGAGAATTTTACCTATTTACAGTTCCAAGTTTTAAATAAAGATTGACTAGCGAATTATGGATGTGCATCAAGTTCCGTCAGAGTTTTTCGAAGTATCGAATTGACGAGCTTGGTAGTAAAAATCAAATGTTCAAATGTTTGTTTAGCTTATGGGACTTAACTAGGGGGTCATCAGTCCCTAAACTTACAAAATACGTATGAACTAATTAACACTAAGGATGGCACAAATATCCATGCCCGAGGGGGTATTCGAAACCCCGACCGTAGTGGCCGTGCAGACCGTGCCTGGAGCGCCTCAGTCCTCTCGGCCACCGCAGCCGGCGCTTGGTAGTATATTTCCTAAAAATGCGGTAATGAAATATCAGGAACCTGTCAGTATTTCAGTTCCAGTTCGAAGTATAACAGATGCGGTTTGCAATAACAACAAAAGTGCCGCTGTGAAAATATTTGTGTAGATATTAATGCAAGTACTTTCGTTGTTGTTGCAAACCTCAGATAACTTTTACACTTCGAACTGGAACAGTATTACTGACAGGTCGTGATATTTCATTACCGAATTTTAGGAAATACACTACCAAGCTCATCAATTCGCAAAGTCTGACGAAACTTGAGGCACATCCATATTCAATAGTCAGTCTGTATTTATAACGTGTAACTTAAAATCGGTAAAATTCTAGAGTGGATGTGGCGTACCAGCAGTCGGCCAATACCCCAAATAACATGACGGACGCCAGTTCAATTAGCCTCAAATGTGGCGGACCTGTCACTACTCTATGAAATTCTAGCTCTTTGTGATGCACATTCTTCAGTTGCTTTTCTGCAACAAGCGTACGAATAAAGGAAAATAAGTGCATATTGCAGTTTGGAAAGTAAAACTACCAAAAAGATGTCAAAGCGTAAGAAAGAAATTTCGCGTTTTCGACCCGTTTCTAAAAGACAGAAAACGGCGTTGAAAAGTGAGTTTACAGAGGATAGGAACTTGAAATTTGTATACGTTGTACATCTTACACTGCAGGTATCAGCGATATTTCGATATTTCCATCTCTAAGGGGGTGAAAAAGTGGATGAACGCTGTTTTGAAAATACTAGCTATTAAGCCAAATTTGAAGCAAGAAATTCAAAACTTCGGTCTTAGATTAATGATTGGAATTTTAAAACACAAGTTTCGATATTTTTGGAAATTCAACTATTAAGCGGGTGAAATAAGGGGTGCTACTATTCTAATGCTAGAAACCCGAAAATTTGGATTTGTAAGTATGGTTAGAATTTAAAAAAAATGTGTTTCTGGATGTTTTGAATTCTTCCGTCAATGGTGCGACAGGGGGTGGCAAGTTGTATCAAAATACTTGATTAGGGAAGCATTTTTAAAACTAAATGTATGAAAATTTATATTAGAAGCAGAAAGAACCAATGCAGACCATCCAGCATACGCGTGCAAAGCAGCGGTACTGGAGCTAGTAAGTAAATATTATAAGAGTGGAATATAGACTAATTGCAGTAAAAATGCCAAATAACGTGTGTCCAATTTTTATAGAGTATGTAGATACAGCAATTAGGTTCTAACCCAACCAAACGTAAAGCAAAGGCAAGTGATGAAGTTAAAATTTGATTTTCAAGAATTCCACCAACAACTTCAAGTTACATACGACTTCTTTTGATGACACCAAGTGTTGTTCTTTTGAAGTCGTCTTTGCGTTCTTTTATGAGAGCCACAGTATTAATAATCTAAACGTCCTAATTAGCTCTTGTGTTACTTTTTATCCGTAGCCGTCGCCTTTCAACCATCATCACAGGATAAAAATCCAAAGGAGTAAGGTACATGGTGATTGGCGGCCAAAATCGGCCCATAGCTACCAATCTCTTTTTCTGGGCATGTTACGTGTAATGATATGTCACCTGATGACTAAAATGTGTAGGAGCCCCGTTATGTTGGAAAAACATTAGCATTCTTGTAGTCAAAGGAATGTCTTCCATTAATGCTGGAAGCTCATTTTTAAGAAAATGCACATATAGCCGTCCTGTAAGATGATGCGGTAATACAACCAGGCCCAATGAACTGATTGTCTACGAAATAACAACAGACATTTATAGAGAAGCGTTGCTGAAAATGTGTCTCCACAAATGCGTATGTGTTTTCTTCCGACCACTGATGCGAATTACAAGTGTTATGCCCTCACGAGTAAAGTGGCTTCAAGAGCCGGCCGCGGTGGCCGAGGAGACTGAGGCGCTCCAGTCACGGTCTGCACGGCCACTACAGTCGGGGGTTCGAATCCCCCCTCGGGCATGGATATGTATACCTTAGTATAAGGTAGTTGATAAGTAGTTTGTAAGTTTAGCGACTGATGACCTGTAGTTAAGTCCCATAAGCTTAACAAACAAACAACACTGAAGAGTAAAAACTGAATTACTTAACGAAGTTCAAATATCCAACGACAAAATTCCAACAGGCTACCTTCCTCTCCTGCTCGAGGGTTCAGAATGAGCTAAAAAGATACGAATTGAACCCGTATGCCCGCCATATTCTTTTATGTGGAACAACAATACGTGAAGGAATTCTGTGTGCGCCTGGTGAAGGCCTACGCTATACCGACTGAACAATATTTTTTCCTTTTCAACCTTTCATCCACAAACTGTTGATTTACAAGTTCAGATGCACAAAAAAAGTAAAAAAAAAAAAAAACTTAATTTCATTCATCACAACGATGTTTTTTAAAGCCTGCAACTGTGTTATTCTTAGTTTCTATAAAGAAGACGCACCAGACGCTTGTTTTTAACGCTCAGCATTACGCGTTTCGACAATTTATTCACATCTCCAGATGATTTTTGTTACAATGAATAGAATTATGTAACAAAAAGTATCTGAATATTGGAATAAATTCTCTAAACGAGTAATTATGAGCATTAAAAACAAGCAACTGGTGGGTTTATATAAATTAAGAAAAAAACTGCTGCACACTGTAACGGTGTCAGGCAGTGTATTGAACACTCGTGTACACGCTTCAGACTGGTAATATGCGTTTAGGAAATCGTGTGTCGTATTCTGTACTAACAGCAGCTGTGTTTCCATTTCAAATTTCAGACACATCAACATAGCATGTGTAAATACGTGCGGCATGTTTACATACTTGTGCAACAAATCGCAATGAAAACTTCAATGTAAACTAAATCACGACTACACAACTTGAACATCGTCACATCCTACTGCTGACATGGGATGAATATGCCCATAGTAACTCATAGCAACCGATCTACTACGAAACGAAGCGAAAATGCATTGAACTTAGTTGTATCTCTGTGCTCAATACAAACTGGACACATCTTGCATGCCTTTTTATTGCAATTCATCTATTCTGAATCCAGCTTCTAAACTATGTATTATGCCTTGTGGAACACTCTGTATACTCTGGGATTTGATACAGAATAATCAACAGCTTTGTAGGAGGGGATGGGACTAACCATCAACGCATAGGAGAGAAGTAAAGGAACCAACGTCTGCATTTTCAGAAGAAGGAAGTATTCTACAGAGATAATAATCATTTCGTGTGGCTCGTTGGCCTGATGCAAGTCTTTCAATTGGATGTCACTTCGGCGACTTGCGTGTCCCTAGCCTACTCCAGTTATCCAACCGGGGAAAGGGGACCTAAGGCTTAACGTGGAATCCGAACCACATGTCGTTTCTGGCGACCCCTCAGATCGTTGAGAGGCGAAGGATGCGTTAAAACGCAGACTGGAAAAATCCAAAGTTCAACCGGCTTTCGAACCGGTGACCTTCGGGTTCCAGTCCAGCGCTTTACCCAAGAACACCGGGCCCGACTCTTCAGAGATGAAGAAACGGAAGCATCTAGATCTCACTTTATTGAAATCTCGCACCTACACTATGAGGACTAATATACGTTTGTCATGTTTGTCAACAATGTCAGCATTTGGACTCGCGATATGTCCTTCAATAATACAGGATAAATCTTCAATGTCAATATCACTTCACGAGTAATTTCAGCTCTTTATTATCGTAAATGTAGTTCGATAACAAAAACACTCATCATATTAAAGAACATGGTACATAATTAAATTAATGCAGTCATTATTTTATGTACAAACGGTAAGGAATATGTGGCCATTAAAAAGACAACGTCATGAAACATAAAAATCTTGTAAAAGTAAACCTGTGAAATTGCAACACATTTTTAAATATTCATAAAAGTTAGTTGCCAGTAGGTTTAAAATTTTTCATTATGTAATTTTAAACCTCCTGGTGCTGACATTTCATGAATTTTTAAAAATATGTTGCAATGAAATAAATTTCATTTTGCATAACGTGTGCTGGTTCATGGTAATATATTCTTTTACCGTTCATCAATATGAAAAATAATTTTACACTGTGACGGCTGTATTTTTTTATTAAATTAATAATAGTCGTGTATTACAAACACATTTACGATCGGAAGAAATCTCGTGGAAGAGCTGAAACCTGTCATGAAATAAAATAAATTTGAGATCTTGACCTTGAGGATTTATTCTGTTAGACTATTATAAGCACTATTTTGTGTGTTTTCCGCAGTTATAATTATTTTGAGCTGACAGTTTTTGGTACTGTAAATTGAAAATATAATGTTACACTAACGTCACAGACTTACGTATAATTTCCTGCCTATGATACTAATATTTTTTCTCTCTTTTAAAATGTCACTTGGGGTATAAGACAACGTTTAGCGTAGAAATGACACAAATTACTATTTTGTTATTTTTATTTATTTTACTGTTGAGTGTTTTCTAAGCGGTTTCATGCGAGTCTCTTCAGTGTCAAAGGTTGTTATATCTTCTTACAGATGTCGTAGACTGACATAATTGTAAAAGGTTGGTCCAAAAAACTGTAATGTACTATGTCATTTATTTATTCACGAGATATCTTTCAAAATGTTCAAATGTCTGTAAATATATCGGACCAAACTTCGTGGTCATCAGTCCGTAACTTACAAACTACTTAAACCTAGGTAAACTAACTTAAGGACAAACAAATACACCCATACCTCAGGAAGGACTCGAACCTCCACGGCGAGCAACCGCGCGCTCCGCAGCGAGACGCTTTAGACCGCTCGGCTACTCCACCGCGGCGAGATATCTTTCGGCGTAAGTGCCGTCGTCAGGTGTCTTTCTGCAAAAACATATTCTGTTATCAGTATGCATCCAAGTACTAGATAAATAAATTTACATAAATAAAATGTACAAATTTCAAGTATAAAGTGCCGTACGTACGGTATATAGAGCCCTCAACTGCTTCAACTGACTATTTACGAGGCGTTCTTTTATATTTCATTCACGAATTTTAGTCAGTTATTTGTCAATGCCTCAGAATACTATACGTTTACAAATTTTTCTTTCAAAGAGCAAATATAGAAATTAACAGATATGGCATAATTTTATTTATTATTTCCGTGTATGTTATTACGCAGGGAGTATGGTTAAAGATTTCTTTAGAAATTATGGACTACATTATAGATAATACTTTTGTTAGACATGGTTAGACATAGTATTATAGTGCGATTTCTGATCAATGGTAAGCAGTATTATCCTTAGTCCAGCGTCAAATTATCAATAAAATTATTGATGTAATTTTTATGTTTAAAATCGGTTTGATTGTTTAATAAATTATTTGCGTCGTTAGTTGCGTGGAAACATTCTTCAATTTCCTCCAGAATATTCAATCCCTTCGGTATTATATGTAAAATTTCGAGTGCATTTTCTACAGTGCCTGATGTGTGATTTTCCTATTGTAACTGCTGGTAAAAAGTGAGAAAAGTCCTGTTTAGGGTGTCCACCGCTGTGCTGTTACTGCTGCCTGAATCGAGCTCAGCGCGCTCAGCATCGTTAGCGGTTGGCAGCGCGCTACCGGCTAGTGTGACGTCAGACGGTCTGTGGGAGAAGGGGCTTGCCGCGGCAGCCAGCCGCTTCCTGCCTTGCTCCTCTGGATGTTGTCTTCCGCATCCGCCAAGGTCACTACGACCACCGCAGCGCAGCCGCTATCGAGGCTGGCGTTACATCACCCTGGACGATTCACTTCCGCAAGCAGCCAGTCACTTTCCTACACTGCCAGAGCCGTTAGCTGCCTCGCAACGGTTGTAAGAGTTCCCGTATCGATAAAGAAGAAGTAACAACTACACGTTGTTACGTCCTTATCGGAGGTCTTGTTTGTGGTAGCTCCTCAAGTTATCTGACGGAATCCCCGTGCAAGATTTGTTGCCAGGAGATGAACTCCTAGGATGAAAGCTCGATCACCTGTTGTGTAATCTCGGTTATTATTTTATTTATCGTATGGTTTTACAAGTATAGACAATTAAATGGAAATGTCCAAATTTGACAACCAGTTGAGAGCACATAGAGACAAAATGTTCAAATGTTTGTATACCTTATGGGACATAACTACGGGGTCATCAGTCCCTAAACGTACAAACTTCTTATGAACTAGCTAGTCCTAGGGACGGCAGAAATATGCATGCCCGAGGGGGGGATTCGAACCCCCGACCGTAGTGGCCGTGCAGACCGTGACTGAAGCGTCTCAATCCCCTCGGCCACCGCGGCGGGCACTTGGAGACACTTCATTCAAACTCTCAAAGTCACCGCTAAATGTTCGCAGCGGACACCGTTTGGCGATATGTTCTATGGTTTGCTCCTCCTCTCCGTAGTCACAGTCAGAAGGTGGAAAGAAACCCCACTTCTCCATGGTAAAAACTCACCTCCCTTGACCAGTCCTGATGCTGTTCAGCCTCGACCACGTTTGGAGTGGGAATCCCTCAACCGTCTTTGATGGATCTTGCACCAGGTGGACGTTGGGCGGTGGATGTTCATTCCAGAGTTCCTGCCACTTGAAGGTCACATCGAAGGAACTGGTATTTTCTGTGTCACACCACGGAGGATTCCGTGATTTAAGAATGCATGCTGAGAGATCCTGTAGAGCATCATACAAGGGAGAGCTCTTGTCATTCTTAAGGTTCTTTATCAATTTCATCTTAGCTGCTTTCCTCCTTAGATCTTGCGGAGCAATAATAGCCAGGACAGTAACCACTGAATGAACGTAGATCTGACAATACCAGTGATAATTCTCATGGCTTCATTACGTTGGACGTCAATTTTTCTTGTGTGAGCGTTGTTTTCCCACACTGCCGCACAGTACTCCCCAGTAGAATATACAAGAGCGAGAGCAGCAGAGTGTAGGGTATTGGCGTCCGCAACCCAATTGCTGCCAGCAATCTTGCGAAGCAAGTTAACTCTCCAGCGAAGTTTCTTCGAAAGCTTCAAGCGCTGTTCTTTGAATGTCAAGGAACGAATGTGGCACTTCGATTCCGTCGAAAGTCACATGTAGCTTCCTTTGAGTTTCTTTATTATTCAGGTGAAATGCAATAACCTCAGTTTTATTTGGGTTAGGTTGAAGTCTGCGTTTATGGAAGTAATCAATTTAATCAGATCACTCGTCAGTGCCTGGAAGACTAATGCTAGGTCGTCTGCATACTGGATTTTCGTGGATTCCGTGTGTGGCATGTCATGGATATATAGGTTAAAAGGATGGGGGCCAGAACTGGGCCCTAGGGTAGGCCGTTATTTAGCGTGCTCCATCTGCTAGATTGTTCGTTGAAGAATACCTTAAAACGCCTATCAGAGAGCATTTTGTTCATTAGAAATGAAAGTTTTTCACATGGTACAATTTGAATGAACCAACGTCAGTCCATCCCTCCACACAGTATCATAAGCTGCTGTAAGGTCCAGAAAATCTGCAGCTGCTTTACGACCTCGTTGGAATGCAGTTTCTACTAATGTTGTCAACGTTAAGATCTGGTCACAGTAGCTCCGATGTTTCCTAAAGTCACCTTGTTCGGCAGGGATGATTTGGTCAATGGTCTATTGTATGCATTTTAGAATGAGCCTTTCAAGTAGCTTATAGGTCGTGCTGAGTAGCGATACTGGTAGATAGTGAGAAGCATCTGTTCCATCTTTACCTGGTTTCAAAATGGCAATTATCTTAGCCCATTTGACAAGCTTTGTTAATTTGCCAGTTCTCAGTATCGTATTAAAAAAGTGAGTGAACCACAATTTTGTTTTTGGGCAGGCAGCTTTAAGAAACTCTGTATACACGCCATCAAAACCAGGAGCTGTATTTACTTTATCATCTTCAAGGCTGCATCACGTTCCTCGATGCTGAATTCAGGTGAATAGTCCGTATGTGACTCTAGCAGGGACCTTTCTATGTGCAGTTCGTTTTTCACAGTTCGCGTGTATGCCTTGTCTACTTTAGACTTCGAAATACTAATTAGTCTTACTACAACAGAATTGGCATTTACAAGTGCGACTCTGTTTGACAATCTGGGTCTCTACCAAGTTTTTTCATCAGGTTCCATGGTTTCCGACTAGAATGCGTCAAGTTGAATCCTATCGTTGCTTTATGCTATTTTTCTCTTCTGTTCTTATTGAGAGGTCTCAAGAGATCATAAGCTTTTGAGCCTGTGACAAGTCCGATTTTATATCTTTATTGGTTTATTAATAGTATTCAGACAGTATTATTAATCGACATTTCGCCGTGGGCTGTCCGTGACTGTACCGTTTAGGTTAGGGGTATATTATTACAATAATAAGCCGCCTTCAGTCACAATAATTTTATTGTTTTTATTGTCTGACGCGTTTCGGAACTATAAGTCCATTTTCTAGTACTTTATTAATGTATTTTTGTGTTATAACTGCTTCAGTTTCTCACCTAAGGGTAGAAGAACGACACAGTTGTTAGTTTTTGGAGAGAAAGCGGTCGCAGGCGTTAATGCAAGGATCTTATAATAAACATACAGTGAAGTATTGTGGAGAGTTACCTGCGTTTGTCGAGATGAAATTATCTCCTACATTGGTGAAATAACTTCCACATTTGCACACAGTTTGATAACACATTTTTGCAACTGGCATGTTTAAGAAGATAATGTACACATCAAATTCATTACCATAAAGATATGGAGTATTGAAGCTATAGTTACAATCATTTGTTTTGATTAACAAAGAGTTACAGCTCCGAAACGCGTCGGACGATATAAACAATAAAATTATTGTGACTGTAGACGGCTTATTATTATAATAATATACCCCTAACCTAAATAGTATTTAGAGTTTTCGTATCTTAGTTTGGACTTGTAAAATCTCTAGAAGCCAAATAGCAGGCTGGCAGTAGGCAAAGAAGCATGATGTAATCGATGGAAGGGCATGGAAAAGCATAACAGATGGCACAGATAATGTATGGACCGTGAGAAAGCACGGAAGTGTAGCATAGACGTGGTCTGATTGGTTGCCGCCTCCCCTCCCGGTGCTACCATTCCTACATTTCATTTATTAATATTTAAGAAAGTAAACATTGGATAATAGAGTACTTACAATGTAACACTTTTCCGTTAATAAGCTTTCATTTGAACCAATTTGATACTTTGTTCATTTTAATTTATATAAAGAAAACGCTAGCTACGAAACTAGAAGGTTCGTTTAGCACCAAAAAAGACATAGGAAGCAACTAGCAGCCACGCCTGGCCAAGCACAGTCTAGTGCCGACCTTCGAACAGTTAACATGGAGCACCTTGTCTCATTACGGAGCATTATAAAACTTGTACATTTATTATCATGGCACTATTATTTATTGTGAAGTGACTGACGTTCAATGTACCGCTTAGATTTGTGGATTTCACTGAGCGTGTGTAAACATTGGAAGAATAAATTTAAAATTCACTGGCATCCCGTGTTTGATGAAGAATTTCGTAGTTAGAGCCCTTAAATAATTTTTACAGCATTTCAGCTTCAGACATCAATAATCTGCGACGTGTTTGCTGAAACTGCGTGGGACATCATCTGCTTCGAGATCAATGTCAGTAATAAATAAAAGACCTTTGTTTAACCAGTCCGAAGAATTGGTGAAACCTACAGCCCCTCACGCCATAAGCGTTACGTAGTGCAAATAGGACCATAAGTCCATGCGTCCCTAGTAATAGGATCTGGAGAATTTGCTGGCCATGGCAGCAGTCGGTCGTGCATTATCCTGATGAAATGTAAGGTTTCGTAGGGATCGAATGAAGGGTAGAGTCACAGGTCGTAACACATCTGAAATGTAACGGCCACTGTCCAAAGTGACGGCGATGCAAACAAGAGGTGACCGAGACTTGTAACCAATGGCACCCCATACCATCATGCCAGGTGATACACTAGTATGGCGATGACGAATACACGCTTCCAGTCTGCGTTCAACGCGATGTCGCCAAACACTGATTCGACGTTCATGATGCTGTAAACAGAATCTGGATTCATCCGGAAAATTACGTGTTGCCACTCGTGCACCCAGCCTCGTACACCATCGCAGGCGCTCCTGTCTGTGATGCACCAACAAGGGTAACCGCAACTAATAGTCCATGCTGCTGCAAACGTCGTCGAACTGTTCGTGTAGATGGTTGTTGTCTTGCAAACGTCCCCATCTGTTGACTCAGGGATTGAGACGTGGCTGCATGATCCGATGCAGCCATGCGGATAAGATGCCTGTCATCTCGACTGTTAGTGATACGAGGCCGTTGGGATCCAGCACGGCGTTCCGTATTGCCCTCCTGAACCCACCGATTCCATATTCTGCTAACAGTCATTAAATCGCGAACAGCAATGTCGCGATACGATAAACCGCAATCGCGATAGGCTACAATCCGACCTTTATCAAAGTCGGAAACGTAATGGTACGCATTTCTCCTCCTTACACGAGGCATCACAGTAACGTTTCACCAGGCAAAGCCGGTCAACTGCTGTTTGTGTATGAGAAATCGATTAGAAACTTTCCTCATGTCAGCACGTTGTAGGTGTCGCCACCGGCGCTAACCTTGTGTGAATACTCTGAAAAGCTGATCATTTGCATATCACAGCTTCTTCTTCCTGTCGCTTAAATTTCGCGTCTGTTGCAAGTCATCTTCGTGGTGTGGCAATTTTAATGGCCGGGAGTGTATCTAGCATTAACTTTTATAGCGAGCTAGAAATAGTTCATATTCCGATGTCAGTGGCGGAATGTTAGTGAGTAGTAGAGATAACCCGTTCATTAATCATGAAAGATCTACTTTTTCGCGTTTGATGACCAAGGGGACAAATCCGTTACGTTTTGCCGTCTACCGGAAGCCTTCACTGCAGGTTGAGACCATTACTGACTTACGATGTACACTGTCCTTGTTTATCGATAGTACTGAGCAAATGTCCGTCAGACGTGCATGCAAGTCTCATGGAGCGGACAGTTCGCCGACTACAGCTGTTAATGCAAACACAAGATATGTAGCTGGAATTACAAATATGAACAGCACCAGATGAATTATTCAATGGTGACATGTGAAAGTTTTGTGGCGGACCGGGACTCAAACCCAGATCTACATATATACTCCGAAATCCACGGTAAAGTCCGTGGCGGAGGGTAGACTGTACCGCTACCAGGCATTTCCTATGCTATTCCACTCCCAGATTGGCTCTGTACGAACCCTAATTTCTCTTATCTTTATGATCTTTACGCAAAATGTAAGTAGGCGTCAGGAAGATCGTTCTACACTCAGCTTCAAATTCCAGACCTCTAAATTTCCTCTACAGAATTTCTCGAAAAGAACGTCGTCTTTCCTCCAGCGATTTCAATTTGAGTTCCCGGAGCATTTCTGTGACACACGCGCACGGGTCAAACCTACCAGTAACGAACCTAGTTACTCGCCTCTGAACTGCTTCTATATCTTCCTTTAAACTGATCTGATGCGGGTCCCAAACACATGAACAATACTCAAGACGTGGTCGTACAAGCGTTTTATACGCAGTCTCCTTTACAGATGAAGTACATCTTCCCAAAATTTTCCCAATAAACCGAAGTCGGCTGCCCGCCTCAGAACTGTTCTTACATGTTCGTTCCAGTTTGTATCGCTCTGCGATGTTACGCCTAGATATTTGAAAGACACGAATGCATCAAGACGCTCACTACTAATGCTGTATTCGTGCATTATGGGATTGTTTTTCCTACTCATGTGCATCACCTTACATTTTTCTAAATTTAGAGCTAGCTGCCATTCTTCGCACCAACTAGTAAGTTTGTCTAAGTCATCCTTTATGCTATTACAGTCAATTAAAGACGACACCCTCCCATACACCACAACATCATCAGCAAACAGTCGTAATTTACAAATTTCTTTGTCCATCAGATTATTTATGTAGATAGAAAATAATAGCGGTCCTATCACACTCTCCTGGGATACGCCTGACAATACACTCGTCTCTCGCGCATGCCTCCCGGAATGACCCAAACTTCGAATGCCACACACATCCTACTGACCACCAGTGATCGTAAATGCTGTGATTTAATTCACGAAAAGGGAGGGACATTTTACTATACACAGGTGGACATAAGTATTCATACACACACTCTTGTTTGTAGTAAATCCTGCCTTTATAATGAATGTGATGAACTGTAGATTTTGTTAGGTCCGTTATTCACGCCATGTGCCCCAAATGTTCGCGTACAGACAAATATATCTGAGTGCAAAGCACTGGTTAAAAGCCAGAGACCGAAACGCTGATAGGTGTTGTAGTTGACGCAGACAGAAGTATTCACACACCGGCAGGAAAATGTAAACACAACACCACAGTTCCAAGCTCAATGTCGCTGGGTGAGGACAGCAGCAAGGTAAGTGTGCAGAACACACAAATACGCCAGTGACAACAACATGGTTAGAAAAGGTAAGGAAACAACTCCAGAAGAGAGGAGAAGAGGGTAAATCGCAGTGTTCGTAACAGGTACAAAAAAAGAAAAAAATACCGGACGTTGATAAATGGGCATCGTATTGGAAGACCACGTCACGTTTCAGAAAGAGAATAGAGGCACATTGTAAGGAATATTAAGAAAACTCCTAAAATAAGTTCTTCAGAGATTGCTGCACAAATACACTAGCTTTATGGCCGGGAAACAAGTTCACTAAGACTGTCCGGAGGATGTTTCATCAAGCCGGCTACAAAACTCGAGTTCCAAGAAAGAAGCAAGGCAAATAGGAAGAAAAGTTCGCAATATGCAAATCAACATCAGGAATGAGTGTTCTGGAATAGAATTATTTCCTCTGAGAAAGCAAGTTCAACCTTTTCCATCAAGACAGACGTATTTTAGTGTATACAGGACGAAATACCGAGTAGGGACCTGATAATATGGCCTGTACAGTAAAATATGGTGGTGGCGGTGTCATGGTCTGGAGGTGTATGGCTGGATCAGGTGTGGGGAACCTGGTATTTATTGATGGAACTTTGGATCAGTATGTGTATCTGGATATTTTAAAGAGAAAGTCAGTGCTGAAAAAGAAGATTTGAATACTGACTACCATTTCGAATAGGACAATGACTCAAAACATACAGCATACAATTTACGTTTGTGGCTTCTGTATAATACCCCCCCCCCCCCCCCCACACCCTACAAAACTATCTCAGTTCATGTCTGGAGAGACATGAACCCTGTTGAACGTTTGTGGGACGAGTTAGAAAGAAGGATCAGAGAACATTATATTTCCAGTAAAACACACTTCTGTCCACCAGTGTATTTGTCGCAAGCCTTACTGTGGCTTATGAAGGACATTTGCTTAGTTCTTTCAATAACACGTAGACATCACATCGTATTTAAATAATCCACAGAAAGTCTTGAGACAAATACAGGGTATATATACATGTGGCGTCTGTCCGAGTTTGAGTACTGTGGGCAGGATACAGTTAGGAATTTGTTTGTGATGGGAGGCGTACATAGGTAGTCCTTGCAGGTGTGGTGATCACTGTGTGCCTAGTGGTGTAATGGTCAGCGGAACTGCCTAGAAAGCAGGAGACCTAGGTTCGAATCCCGGCTGGGTACACATTTTCAGCTTTGCCCACTCGCAGTTTATGTCATTTATTCTGTGGATATGAAAGAATAAGAACTGCAGAAGTGATGTCTGTTGTTTCGGAACAGACGTCAAATGCCGGTGACAGGCAATGATCCTTTCGTTAGTGGGGAGGGGTGGGCAAGTTTGGGGCCCTTACTCTTACGGGAATTAGTTTCTGAAACTACGAGTTTGAGTACTGTGGGCAGGGTAAAGCTGGGAATTTGTGTCTGGCCGGAGGCGTGCTTAGGTAGTCCTTGCAGGTGCGGTAATCACTGTGTCCCCAGTGATGTAATGGTCAGCGCAACTGCCTAGAAAGCAGGAAACCTGGGTTCGAATCCCAGCTGGGTACACATTTTCAGCTTTGCTCATTTGCAGTTTATGCCATATATTCTGTGAATATGAAATACTGAGTAGTCCTGAAATACATGTCAAAAATGAAACGGCCGGAAGAGGGGACCGATATATCGTCGATTTCGTATAGGAATGTTGGTCATGGCCTGGTCAGTATGACGTAGTGCGGGCTGTTGTGAGGCCTTTTCTCTGAGTGGTAATAGCTCGGATGCGGCTGTTTCGAGTAGAATGTTCGTTGCGGGCTTCCGTTCGGTCTGGGCTCCTTCACGTCGGCACACATGGCCTCGCCTAGCAGGCCTGCCATAGCAGCCGTGTGTGTCTGCAGGGTGACGCTGCATTTGGTACACCGTACCACCAGTCAGTGGAACTGTACTCACATCTGTTGTCAATCACGAATATTCATGCGTTGTAGTGTCCAATGGGTTACGGAAATTAAAAAAAAGTATAAAATATAAAAAATGTAACCATTTGAATGTTTCACCTATTACGTTAGTTGATTACTAAAACCTTGACGTCACTTCTCTGTTGCCTGCAATTTTAGGCAACATCAATATCAAATATCTCCAAGCTTCTGCAGGCATGAATTCATGCAATAAAACTTGCAAGGAGAAAAAAAGAAATTGAATGAAACAAATATGACATAGGGCGATTCAATTAGTCAGAAATAAGACTATATAATCACTTAAATAAAAAATAATTTAAGGTCTAAAAAAATTATAAATGTTTATGACTACTAAATCTAAATACAGAAAAATCACGCTTAAAACAACTAACTTTTGAATGCATCGTGAAATTTCAACACACTCTTTTGTAGATGATAGCTTTTTGTCTGTAGCTATCGTCTTGAAAGCGTCACACTTGTATATATTGAATGACTGATGATACTGATACAACTTTATAATGGGAATATAAACAGATAATCATATCAAACTTACTAGGAGTTTATAATTGTGTGCCATAACCGCGAGTCGAATCTGGGACCTTTGCCTTTCGCAAGAAAGCGCTTTACCACTGAGCTATCCCGTCACGACTCACGGTCCGTCCTCACAACTTTACTTCCGCCAGTACCTCGCCTCCTACTTTCCAAACTTCACAGAAGCTCTCCTGCGAAACTTGCAAGACTAGCACTCCTGGAAGAAAGGATATGGTGGAGTCATGGCTTAGCCACAGCCTAAGGGATGTTTCCAGAATGAAACTTTCATTCTGTAGCGGAATGTGCGCTGATATGAAATTTCCTGCCAACGGTATCAAGTTCGAGTCCTGGTTCGGGCACATAATTTTAATCTGCCTGGAAGTTTCATACCAGCGCACACTCCGCTGCAGAGTGAAAGTTTCATTCTAGAGATCATCATATTCTCCACAGTAACATTGCAAATGCAAGACACTTGATTTAGTGTGTCAATTTAATGGACGATTTGCAAGTAATTTACTATATATTGTTTGAGATGAGCAGTCAAGCTTATGAAAGCTGATTTGTCTACTTATTTATTTCAGACTTTATGTAATACTAATTAACAGCCTTTTTTTGTAGGATGTGGTTTCAAACGGTCAGTATTTACTTAAAGAAATATTTCATTTTAAGATGTCTACGATTTTGTAAAGAATGGCTTTCGGCTGATGAGGAAGCGGCGAAGAGACAGAACTGTTGGGTAGGGTGTGGTTTTGGAGAGAAGGGGTGAGCACCCTGTTTAATTGTTCTTACTGTAATTTACAGTACATTTCTGACGAGATTCCATACTACTAATTGTTCGGATGTGTAATGAAGTCGCCAGGGAGGCAGATCGAGTGTACGCTGAAAAGTATCCGGAACGAGAAGGAAACAATCCTGTTCAGACACGTTGAGGGCTGTAGTAAAACGAGCTCGAGCCACTGAGGATATGCGCCCGGCGAAGCAGGCCTGTGCAAAATCGTAGCAATGCCATTACGTTGGATATGATACATGCAAATTCACATAACAGTACAAGGACACTCGCTAGGGAGTTACAAATATCTTGCTGTACGGTGCATTGCATTTTGAAAGGCGCAAAAATGTACCCACACCGCCGGCATGTGCACCGAAGGCTTTCAGTGGATGACAAGGCCAACAGGCAAATGTTTTGTGAATGGACATTAAACCAGCCACCTGAGGGTTTTTAAACAGACTCTATTCACCGACGAGTCAACGTTTTGCAGCACAGGCGTGCCAAATCGAACTGCCCATCACTTTTGAGCCTTCGTGAATTCCCGTTGGTTGCATGAGGCAGATCATCAAACCAATCGATGGACCAATTGCTGAGGTGGTATCATCGGTATGCGGTTTGTTGGGCCTCATTTCTCTGAATGCAGGCTGAGGAGAGCACTGTACACCAATTTCTTTCAGAAAGAACTGCCTGTTCTGCATGACGATGCTGATTCAAGAACGAGCAAATGATGTGGATGCAACAGGATGGTGAACCAAGCCACTGCACTGCTTCTACGCACCAACCTGCACGGGATCTTTTTACAAATAAGACAATAGGCAGAAGTATCGATTTACAGTAGCCATCTAGGTCGCCCGATGTCGGTCCTCAACTTCTATTTCTGGGGTACAATACAAGATATGGTGTAAGCCGAAGAATGTGAAAACTGTCGAGATGAAAAATCGCATCAGACAGGCCTTCTTCTGCTTGATGGGTCGTTTGTTCCAACACCTGCAGTAAGTTACGGCCCCAATGAAATAGTGATAAAGTTTTGATTCCTCTTTCTATGATTCCCTTTGTTGTGCTCTAAGCATCTGAAGGCTACTTTGAACCGGTTTTATGATTTTATTTATTGTATGTGGACTGTTAACAGATTACGTGTCCACAATGAAGAATCAGTTGGCTCTATGTTAATTATGAAATGCAAATCAGTTACAGGAAATTGTATTAACTTTTCAGTTGCTTATGTATTACTTCGTAAATATACAGCACTAGCTGAAAACCCGGCGTTGCCCGGATATTTATTTATTTATTCCTGCCATTTTTCAGGTATATATTCATTTGTATAAGGGTTGTATGTCTATAAAATCTCTTGGGAATACAATTGGTTGTAAAGAAGTAATAGATTAAAACTTGGTTGCGTGATGGGGCGGTTTTCCTTGAACGTTAGTGTTTATGTGCTCATATCTCACGAACTACGTGTCGCACTGTGATACAGTTTAGAAGGTACACTCAAATATATGTGTTTATACGGTCTGTAAAATTTCCGGCGGCTGGTAGTGCACAAATTATAAACTGTAATGTCATACCGAATGCCGTGGGTTTACTCCATAAACATCGGAAAAATAATAAGCGAGAAACTTTTTTCCTTTCATCATTTTATTATGGTTTCCAGCCAGAAAAAGTTTAATAAAGGTTTGAAATTATGTTTAAAGTTTGTTGCAAGTCGCTAAGTACTGTCATTCTCATACAGTGTATATCGAAAGTCTCGCCGAATTATATGGAATTTTTTGCGATTTCTATTGGTTATGATATAATATCTTTTGAACTATGTGCCGTATGTGATTGTTAACCATGCAGAAATTGTTACCTCACGGTAAGGAATGTGTGTACCAAATTTGGTTGAAATCGGTCCAATGGTTTAGGAGAAAATGAGCAGCACTGTCGCAAAATGCAGCAGTTTTTCGCGAATCTCATTGTTTATGACGTCATATCTCGTGAAATATATCGTATGTGATTCTTACAGTTACGGCGACCGTCCTCATGGATTGAAGCTTACGCGTTCAACATTTCATAAAGATTGGAACAAAACTGTAGATTTGTATGCAACACGTACAAACATACGGACACACTGCTATATATATTAGACTAGCTGATAACCCGGCGTTGCCCGGGTATTTATTTATTTCTGCCATTTGTCAGGCATATATTCATCTGTATAAGGGCTGTATGTCTATAAAATCTGTTGCGAATATGGTTAGTAGTAAAGAAGTAATACATTAAAACTTGGTGCGGGAAGGGGCGGTTTTCCATGAACGTTACTGTTTGTCTTCATATCTCATGAATTACGTGATACAATTTAGAAGGTACACTCAACTATATATGTGCATACTGTCTGCAAAATTTCCTGCGGCTACAATTTGTAGCGTACAAATTATAAATTGTAACGTCATACCGAATGCAGTAGTTTTACTCCATAAACAGCGGGAAAGTAGTAAGCGAGAAACTTTTTTCGTTTCATCATTTTGCTATGGTTGTCAGCGAGGAAAAGTTTAATAAAGGTTTGAAATTATGTTTGAAGTTTTTTGCAAGTCGCTAAGTACTCTCATTCTCATATAGCGTATTTGTAAAGTGTGGCCGCATTATGTGGCAGTTTTTTTGCTATTCAAATTGTTTATGACGCCATATCTTCTGAACCATGTGTCGTATGTGAATCTTAACCCTGTAGCAATTTTTACCTCACGGTAAGGAATGTGTGTACCAAATTTGGTTGAAATCGGTCCAATGTCTTAGGAGAAAATGAGAAGCATTGTCGCAAAATGCAGCAGTTTTTCGCGCATCTCATTGTTTATGACGTCATATCTCGTGAACTATACATCGTATGCGATTCTTACAGTTACGGCGACCGTTCTCATGGATTGAAGCTTAGGTGTTCAAAATTTCAAAAAAGATTGGAACAAAACTGTAGATTTGTATGCAACACATACAAACATGCGGACACTCTGTTTTATATATTAGAAGATAGTCTTGTCACTAGTAAGTGTAGTAACTAAGACAAATTAAAACTAATATGTCTAATTTGTTCTGTGTTTTATTAATCTCAGGCCTTCGTGAATTCGATAGATATTATGATGTTGGGTATACAAAAGTTGAAGCGCGTGACCGTTGCGTGAAATCGTATTGAAAATGATACTGCATTGTGCTGCATTACTGCTGTGACTACTAGCCTTGTCCAACGCCTTGGTACACACGTGCCGCGGTGGAGTAGCCGAGCGGTCTAAAGCGTCTCGCTGCAGAGCGCGCGGTTGCTCGCCGTGGAGGTTCGAGTCCTCCCTGGGGCATGGGTGTGTGTGTGTTGTCCTTAGGTTAGTTTACCTAGGTTTAAGTAGTTTGTAAGCTACCGACTGATGACCACGCAGTTTGGTCCGATAGATTTACAAACATTTGAACATTTTTTTGGTACACACGTGCTCGCCACTTAGTCCTCGGCCGATGTGCCCCATCTCACGTGTGCCGCCTCGTTGCTCAGCGTCTGCTACTGCCTCATGGAAGCCCTACACAGCCGCTTCCCGAGTACTGGTTAATTGTCGTGTTTTACTGTCTCTGTTAATGAATTTCGATAAATCGAATATCACACTAGACTAATTTGGGACTGCTTTATCGATTGAGTACAAAACATTTCCCTTTATATATTTTTTGTTCGTGACGGGAAACAAACCGACACTTTATCCCGAGGGTTGTAGGAATGGCGTCATGAGCATCATTTGTTTGGCATGAGACCAGCTACGCATTGCAAGAATTAAATTGGAAATATCTGCTCAAACACCAGAGAATGCACCTGACGAATCATAGGTGAGACATCATATTTATATGTATGTAGGTCCCCGCCAGGTCCAATAATTTTTATCTGTCACTTTCCACTTCTTTCACCTGCTCATATGAAAAATACCGAGTAGCACCGTGGTTCGGAACCCACGTTAAACTGTTAACGTTAACTGTTAACGTTAACTGGCTGGGTAAGTCAGTTCGAAGATCGGAGGAAGGCAACGGCATACCACCTCCAAACAGGACCATGCCAAGTAAAGCACTGTGGTGTTCAAATAAGTGGTGTTCAAACCAATAGTCGGATTATTGACTGCTTTACCTTTATATATAAGCTAAAGCAGTAGAATATATACAGAAGATAGTATAATATTATTACTACTGCTTACTGCACAACTTTTTCAGTTCTTCCGTTAGTCAAACTTACGAAACTGTGAAATCCAATACGGAACTTGCTTTATTACTACTAGAAATGAAAAGCCTCACCACTGGCGATTTGCAAAACACACCAAAAAGGATTCGATCCATGTCATTTGTTCCAGAGGAATCCACATCATTAGAGAACGTTGTGTAATGTTCCACAATGGGCTGGAATGACTCTCGATGTTCCCAAACACTTTGGAATATTCGTGAAACTTTCACACCACCTCCGAACATTCCTGAACATCGTTAATCATTGTGGATCATTTTGTATCATTCTATAATGCTCTCGAATACTCTCGAGTGTTCTGGAATGCTCTACAAATTTCTAGAGAGTGAAAATTCTGGGCATGGACGGTGGAGTGGGGGGGGGGGGGGGGGGTAGAGGGCAGCCGCACCATATACATCGTTTGATAGTACCGGGTTCTTTTCTGTGTTTTAGTACCAAGCACGATGTACACTTGCTTTTGAGAGAGAGAGAGAGAAATAACGATAACTGAACGAAGGTCTTCTTTGTTGACGTGTAATTTCGCAGCTGATCACAAATTTGTACTAACAACGAAAGTACTTAGGCTCGAACAAACAGAAATACACCAAAATCGTATGATAGATAATGTAAAGGTCTCTTATTGCACTAGTGATCTCCCGCAACTGCAAAACTCTGCAGTCGCCCATTAGAGGCCTCTGCGTGTGCCATGCCGCATTGCACTGTGACCTGCCGGTACACCAGTAGTGACGGTGCAGTGTGCCTCTGAAGTTGCGTTTTGTGACGTTATTTGTGTGGTGAAGTGTCGGATGGGTCGGCGATTGGTAATCAATCCTGCTAATATATAATGTTACTGGTTGAGGTGAAGTTACGAAGAAACCTTCGTGTATATAGTATTGGTGTAGAAGATGAATCATTCGCATGTTACCTATTATCTATTATGGTGTTTCTAATCTATGCTCATATTTCTGCACTATAATACATACCAGAAAACATGTGAATGATTCTTCTTCTGCACCAAGAAGGGCTCTTCGGAATTTCATCTCAACCAATTGCAATACATTAGCAGGCGCGTCAGTCACAGCCTGCACGGCCACTACGATCGGGGGTTCGAATCCCCCATCGGGCATGGATATTTGTGCCGTCCTAGTTCGTAAGTAGTTCATAAGTAGTTTGTAAGATTAGGGGCTGATGACCCCGTAGTTAAGTCCCATAGACTATACAAACATTTGAACATTTTTTAGTTCTTAAGTAGTTTGTAAGTTTAGTCCCATAAGCTCTACAAACATTTGAACATTAGCAGGCTTGATTACCAATCGCCGACCCATCTGACGCTTCACTACACAAATAACGTCACAAAGCGCAACTTCAGAGGCACACTGCACCGTCACTACTGGCGTACCGGCAGGTCAAAGTGCAATGCGGCATGGCACATGCAGAGGCCTCTAATGGGCGACTGCAGAGTTTCGCAGAGGCGGGAGTATCACTAGTGCAATAAAGGACCTTTACATTATCTCTCATACGATTTTGGTGTATTTCTGTTTGTTCGAGCCTAAGTACTTTCCTTGTAAGATACCAAGAGATCTGAGATGCTGGCCCGCTCGCCTTACGCAACCATCAGATTCCAGCGGTCCTAGGAAATTCGCCTGTGGTAGGGAGTAGTTCACCGCGTGTGACGTGGACTAACGCCTCTGGAATGTGGCGGATGTTGTCTTCCGCTTCCGACAAGCGTGTGGCGGCTGCAGCCTGACGTGTGTCGTCAGCCGAAATACTGCGGCCCGTCGCAAGTTCTCTTCCGAGAACTGTGCACCAGCGGGACAGAACACTCCGTTCCATGCTCTTGCGTAGCTGCAACGTCACACCACTCAAATTCATATTTACAATCGATGGCGTGCCAAGCAGGAAAAAATGCAAGAAAAGTAGGCAAAATTTCCTCGGTGTAAATAAAAACCTACATCACAAATCGATTAAACTCAGTCAATAAGAAGGAAAAAAAAAAAAAAAAGAAAAAAAAAAAAACAGCAATGGGATGTAAGGAAGAGACATTAATACCGTAGGTAAATTACACTCCTGGCAGTTCAAATTACTACACAACGAAGATGTCGTGCTACAGACGCGAAATTAAACCGACAGGAAGAAGATGCTCTGATAGGCAAATTATTAGCTTTTCAGAGCATTCACACAAGGTTGGCGCCGGTGGTGACACCTACAACGTGCTGATATGAGGAAAGTTTCCAACCGCTTTCTCATACAGTTAAGCGGCGTTGCCTGGTGAAACGTTGTTGTGATGCCTCGTGTAAGGAAGAGAAATGCGTATCATCACGTTTCCGACTTTGATAAAGGTCGGATTGTAGCAGAATATGGAATCGGTGGGTTCAAGAGGGCAATACGTTACGTCGTGCTGGATACCATCCTAAGTAATAGAACGCAGTACGTTGTTCTCGACGCCGAGTGTTCATCAGAGACGAGTGTATCGTCAGGTGTGCCCCAGGGGAGTGTGATAGGACCGCTATTATTTTCTATCTATATAAATGATGTGATGGACAGAGTAAGTTGTAATTTGCGGTTATTTGCTGATGATGCTGTATTGTATGGGAGGGTGTCGTCTTTAACTGACTGTAATAGCATACAGGATGACTTAGACAAAATTTCTAGTTGGTGCGAAGAATGGCAACTAGCTCTCAATGTGGAAAAATGTAAGGTAATGCGCATGAGTAGGAAAAACAATCCCATAATATTCGAATACAGCATTAGTAGTGAGCAACTTGATGCTGTCGCGTCGTTCAAATATCTAGGCGTACCATTGCAGAGCGATATGAAATGGAACGAAGATGTAAGGACAGTTGTGAGTAAGGCGGACAGCGGACTTCGGTTTATTGGGAGAATTTTGGGAAGATGTACTTCACCTGTAAAGGAGACCGCGTATAAAACGCTTCTATGACCACGTGTTGAGTATTGCTCCAGTGTTTGGGATCCGCAGCAGATCAGTTTAAAGGAAGACAGAGGCAGTTCAGAAGCGAGCAGCTAGGTTTGATACTGGTAGGTTCGACCAATGCGCGAGTGTCACGGAAAAGCTCCGGCAACTCAATTGGGAATCGCTGAAGGAAAGTCGACGTTCTTTTCGTGAATTTCTGTTGAGTAAATTTAGAGGGTCGGAATTTGAAACTGAGTGTAGTATGATCTTGCTACTTACATTTCGCGTTAAGATCACAAAGACAAGATGAGAGAAATTAGGGCTGGTACGGAGGCATATAGGCATTCTTTTCTTCCTCGTTCTATTTGGGAGTGGAATAGGAAAGGAAATGCCTAGTAGTGGTACACTGTACCCTCCGCCACGCACCTTACGGTGAATTACGGAATATGTATGTAGATGTAGATACCAACGGCCTCGTATCACTAGCAGTCGAGATGACAGGCATCTTATCTGCATGGCTGTAACGGATCGTGCAGCCACGTCTCGGTCCCTGAGTCAACAGATGGTAACGTTTGCAAGACAACTACCATCTGCATGAACAGTGCGACGACGTTTGCAGCAGCATGGACTATGAACTTGGAGACCATGGCTGCGGTTACCCTTGACGTTGCATCACAGACAGGAGCGCCTGCGATGGTGTACACAACGACGAACCTGGGTGCACGAATTACGTCATTTTTTCGGATGAATCCATGTTTTGTTTACAGCATCATGATGGTCGCATCAGTGTTTGGCGAGATCGCGGTGAACGCAAATTGGAAGTGTGTATTCGTCGTCGCCATACTGGCGTATTACCTGGCGTGATGGTATGAGGTGCCATTGGTTACATGTCTCGGTCACCTCTTGTTCGCATCGACGGCACTTTGAACAGTGGACGTTACATTTCAGATGTGTTACGACCCGTGGCTCTACCCTGCATTCGATCCCTGAAAACCCTACATTTCAGCAGGATAATGCACAACCGCATGTTGCAGGTCCTGTACGGGCCTTTCTGGATACGGTAAATGTTCGAGTGTTGCCCTGGCCAGCACATTCTCCAGATCTCTCACCAAATGAAAACGTCAGTTCAATGGTGGCCGAGCAAATGGCTCGTCGTAATACGCCAGTCACTACTCATGATGAACTGAGGTATCGTGTTGAAGTTGCATGGGCATCTGAACCTGACACGCCATCCAAGCTCTGTTTGACTCAATGGCCAGGCGTATCAAGGCCGTTATTACGGCCAGAGGTGGTTGTTCTGCGTACTGATTTCTCAAGATCTATGCACCCAAATTGCGTGAAAATGTAGTCACATGTCAGTTCTAGTATAATATATTTGTCCAATGAATACCCGTTTATCATATGCATTTCTTCTTGGTATAGCAATTTCAATGGCCAGTAGTGTATATATACTCAATGTGTACGAAAAGTTAAAACTGTTTCTCAATTACACATACAAAACAATAATTTTCGAACCTGTGTATCCAAATTTGCACAACCATGGAAGACTCTACATAATTAAAAAGCGAATCGCGTCTGGAATGAATAAAGACGCGAAACACATGATTATTAATGTTTCTACTGCTTGACGTTTTACTTCCACTTTGGTTTACAATTTAAAAGTGTTTCTTGCAGTAATTTTTATCACAATATTCCGATTTAACTGTGGACCAGCGATACGTTGGTACTGAAAACAGAAATGTCCCAATTTTGTTGTCTTTAAACAGGTATCATCACTTCAATCATGCCTCTGCTTAGAGGTTTACGACGGCATACTAAATCTATTCGCACTTTTATGAGAAAACTCTTAAAAGCTTTTAAAATAAAGAGCTTCTTATATTACTGTAAGGAATGAAGAGATTCTGATTCCTTCTTACACACTGCAGCTGTGTGCTCAGCCCAGTTTAGTTTGTCGTCTATTATCACTCGCAGACTTTTTGCCGAGTGTCAAAAAGAGATATTTGTGCGACTTAAGCAGTGGCGGCTGGTGACTCAGATAACTGGGGGTTCACTTCTGTGAGCTCTATCCCACCCTCTCGGTGTTCAAAGAGACAATTTGGCGCACCTCAATGTGGTGCCACTGTTTGCCCCCCCCCCCCCCCCCCTCTTTTAGATATATTTTCGTCAAAAGATCTGCAGAATGTCTTACATCGGCGTGATTGCGGTTGCTTCAATTCGAACTGAGGCGTCGGCCTACCGAACTTTTTTATTTCACGCTTTCGTTCCAAGCTTAAAGCTGAGTAATTTGTTTCTTAAAGATACTGAACGTTGTTCATTTTTCTTTGTTAATTAACACCAAGAACATATAAATATGCACATGAACACTAAAACACAGTAAGTAACTAATTACACTGTTAAGTGGCTGTAACAAAATGAATCTGTTACTATGAAGTGACAAACTACCTTCCGGCCAAGTGATATTGTAGGCGGCACTCCCTTAGAAACTTATACATGCGCAAAGGATGCTCTCCCCCACATCTTTCAAGAGTTAAATGAATAGCTATTTGATAAAACGGCGTAACTCAGATTTTTTTCCAAAATCCACTTTTTTGTGCGTTCCCCTACCGTAGACACATCGTTTTATGTTTACAGGGCTTTGAAAATCCCATTGCAAATGGTTAAATTCTTAAATCAAGTTTGAGCGTCTATGCTAAAAGGGCGGAAGTGCTGGACTGATAATTCCAAGTAGTGCTTGTCTTAAATTTACAGTGGTCGAAGTTGGCACCACTAACCCTACAATATATAATTTCAAGGATTGGTGGCCGAAATATTACCGAAAAAATCCTGTATCTGTTGAAAGTGTTCATGAGAAGGACCTGCTAAGAGAGTACACATTGGAGTTAGTAACTTCTATCATTTTGTGTACGATAATCAGCATCCAGGGACTGTTCTTACAAGACATTTTATTAATGGTTTAATTGCCAACACATTCATTCTTCATCACAATTCCCATATCAAGATTCAGCTCCCAGATTTAGTGGCCTACCTGGAAGGAAAAGTGCCATTGAAGAAAGAAAAAGTGAAGGACACGAAGAAAATTCTACCATACATTGAAGACACGTACAAAAACTTTTCTGAAGAATTAATCGATTAACATTCTCAGCTCGGAAAAATTAAAATTAGATCTTGGCAGAAGCTATATTAAAATTGACCTCACAGTATGTGTTCTATGTACGATTATTTTCTTATGAATAATAAAATTGTAATTTACAAATTATATTAACAATAGCTATCAGTGTTCTCACTCTGTAATATGTTACTCATTATTCATTGAATTTTTAGCAGTAAAATATGGTTTATGTCAAAGAAAACGTATTTTCTTAAACTCCATTATTTTTTAAAAGGGCGTAAATCCAATAGCCACTTAAGGTTGTGTTTCATACGTACATTAATGAAAAGTGTTTGAAAACTGTTTCGACGACAAACTATAAGCCAAACCAAAATTTTAAGACCAAAAACAGTATCAAAGGTATTCTGCGCAAAACAGTTTTTTGTCTCTCCTGTAAAATTAGGATTTTTGGAGTTACGCCCTTTTATCAACAATTCAAATATTTGTTACCCTCAAAATCGCGACACATTTGCTGAAACGTCCAAAGATATGTGGCAAGTAACAATACAAAAGTCATGTTAAAAAGAAATTTGAGTTTAAAAAAATTGCTTGCTGTCGGTCTCGAACCCACTACCTTATATGGCGCAGCGCGATGCCGCTAATCGGACGGCTATTCTTGCTAGGTGGATAATAGTGACTTCGTTATGATCGGATCTTCTGAATGCTTTTACCACTGATGCGTCTTTGATTTACAGTTATTAGATACTTTACCAACTCTGACGTGTTTTTGATTAATCTTCAAAGGACGTAAAACAAACGCGAAGGGCGGATTTTCCTCCATCGATTATTTGCGCATGCGCAAGGCGAGGTGCACAATAACTCCATCGTCTTGCTTCAGGACCATTCGTGCTTAACCGCCAGAGCTCGAGTAACTAGGAGCTGGTGTCTCTTCCAGCTTCCATTGTAAAGCGGCGTTTCCCCTCGCCCCTTCCTGCGGCAGAAGCGCCCGCATGCTGCCTCCAGAGGGTTCAGAAGAGAATTGGAACCTCAGCCGCGCATGCGCATTACAAGCTGAGGACACGCCGGCTGTATTAAGCGGCCGCGCTACGACTCGTATACGTGCTGTCTCAGCGACGTAAAACGTTTCCCATGCGGTAAAAATACTTTGAATGTGCATATAAAATGATATGATAGAAGAACGAAACGATACTTTAAAAATTATTTTATTCACTTATTTAATTTCTTTTCACGACGAACTTTTCTATGGGGTTTACTGAACCATTGAACAGATAGGAAGCGCCGCCACTGCATTTAACATTAATGATGATAGTGAGTCGCAATATTTTTGGCTTATGTGCCTAGAATGACCTACGACAATCGCTTGTGTTTTACATCCGTTTTATTAGTTTGACCGATACTGATCCAGGTCCAGAGTTTGATAGGGCTACGACTGTCGATCTTAAAACATGAACTCCCAGCAAGGTGCCACAGCAAGTTATGAAAAATGTTTTTCGTTTTGAAAAACAGCTGCATTTGAAAGATGCTGCTTGTAAGTTAGAGTTACCTCTCGTTATTCCTAGTTTTTTGGTGTACCCCAGAACGGAAAGAATTTGCCTCTGACCCTGACTTGTACAATGAGATAATAAGCGTCATGAGGCAGCGTATGCAAAGATGCATATGGCGGTGGTACCGTGTGCACAAGGTATGGAAGGGCGGTGTACTTGTACCGCTAATCATTTATAAACGATATCACTTGGTGTATCTTTCCTGAGCTCGTGACCACGTCAGTCGTACCCTGGGTGACTGAAAAGTCGTGACTTGCTCAGACGAGTTCCGATTTCAGTTGATAGAATCTGATGGTAGGGTTGAAGTGTAGTACAGACCCCTTTAAACTATGGATCCAAATTCTCAACAAGGTACTGAGCAAGCTGGTGGTGGCTCCAGAATAGTGTTGGTTGTTTTTGACTGGTCCAACCTAACCGATCATTGATTGAAAATGGTTATGTTCGGTACTTAGAGGCCGTTTGAGGCCATTCATGAAATTAATGTTCGCAAACAACAATGGAGTTCTTATGGATGACAATGTACCATGTTGATCGAAATTGGTTTGAAAAATTTTCTTGCGAATTGTAGCGAATAGGTTCACTAATTTGTGGCTGGCTGGAAGACGTTCCGACGGAACGTGTGGTGCAGTGGTTAGCATCACAGATCGCTGTGCTTGCGGTCTTCAGATCAAATCCCGCCACCGGCAGACAAAATATTGTTTGTATTTACTATTTCTAAAATGATCTACCTGTTTCTTACATTTGATGTCCTTGTAAGTTCCAGAAAATTTTTTCTGTGTATAAATAATGGGGCGCTCCCAGCAGGAGTTAGTCTGTACTTAGTGGACGCTTGTGTTAGCAATAAACGTGTTGTAAGTGTAAAGTGTTATGCTCTATTAACGAGCAGCCTTCGAATTCCGGACCGCCTTCAGTTTGCAACGTGACAATAAATGATCTGATGGACAGAGTAATTTGTAATTTTCGGCTGTTTGCTGTCTGTGTATGAGAGGATGTCATCATTAATACAGGATGACTTAAACAAAATTTCCAGTTGGTGTGAATGTAGAAAAAAGGAAATTGATGCACATGAGTAGGAAAAGCAATCTCATAATTTTCGAATGCAGCATTCGTAGTAAGTTTCTTGATACAATCGCGTCGTTCAAATATATAGGCGTAACATTGCAGAGCGATATGAAATGGAACGAATATGTGAGGACAGTTGTGAGCAAGGCGGACAGCCGACTTCGGTTTATTGGGAGAATTTTGGGAAGATGTACTTCATCTATAAGGGAGGCCGCGTATAAAACGCCAGTACGATTACGTCTTGAGTATTGCTCAAGTGTATGGGACCCGCAGCAGATCAGTTTAAAGGAAGACATGGAAGCAGTTCAAAGGCGAGCAGCTAGGTGTGTTACTGGTAGGTTCGACCAATGCGGATGGGAATCGCTGGAGGAAAGACGACTTTTTTTCCGAGAAATTTTGTTGAGTAACTTTAGATGACCGGTTTTTTAAGCTGACTGCAGAACGATCTTGCTGCCGCTCATTTAAGACTAGATAAGAGAAATTAAGTGTCGTGCAGAGCATGCAAACATTCTTTTTTTCCACGTTCTCTTTGGGAGTGGAACAGGAAAGGAAATGCCTAGTAGTGGTACAGTGTGCCCTCCGCCACGCACCTTACGGTGAATTGCGGAATATATATATGTAGATGTAGAATGAATTGGCCGCTCAAATTACACGATATCATCCCATCAATGTGTAAGAGGTAAATTAGAGAGGTCAGTTCGTGCACGACATCCTGTCTCGGCAATACTTCCGCAACTATGAACCACTACCTATGATTCAATATTCCTGTATGGGCCTTGCAGCGATTTATTGAGTCCGTGCCACACCGAGTTGTTGCACTTGGCCGGGTAAAGCGACGTCCGACACGATTTTAAAAGGTATCCCATAACTCTTGTGACCTCGTATTAGTTTGGGCCTCTGTTGCGTAGATTAAATGCAGAAGTAACTGCCAACTGTTTTCTGAAAATTTAGTTGGGGCCGCCATCTCTTGAAGTAATCCCGCAATGCATCCATATTTGTGGATAAAATTATTTCACTATCAGATAGGTTAGAGCTCGGAGAAATAGAACGTATATGGTGTGTATACGTGTGTAATGCGACTGCCTGTAAGTGTAACCTGCAACTGCATTATATGTTATTCTCGAGTAGTGCTAATAAGGCAACCGTGCCGTGTCGAGATGAGACAAATTCTTTGGAAAGACGTCTCGGTCAAAAAATGCACAAAAAGTACGAAGGTCTTTTTCAGAACCCATAAATTCATTGAATTGGACCATCTTTGCGTAATTGTCAGTTTAATATAGAAAGGTTGATACGAGAAAAATGTGAAGCATTTTGTTTCTGATATTATTCACGTCCTACGTACTATGGTACCTCAACAGTTGTGATTACGCCAAGAGATTCTGGGTGTTCCAGGAGGGATACTAAATATTTTAGAGGTGATACCATAACCAAATTGTAATAACAAATCCATACAGAATGTGTCCAGTTTTATTGCGTACAGAGATATAACTGTTAGTATGGAACCCAAACAAACTTAAAACATAGGCTTTTGCTGATTCTTCCGTCTGTTCGTGTTAAAACATCTACAAATTGAACTAAAAGCTTAATTCTGCGTATGATCTACTTTATTTAGTTAACAGACTTTCGGCTTATAATGCCAAAAATCCGGATAACTAGAGAAAAATTAATTTTTACATCATGAAAAAAGTCGTTTGGCTTGTTATACGGCTCTCTTCAGGTTTTCCTTTTTTTAATATTTTGTACAAAAATTTCTGACAAAAATAATAAAAATAGAAATAATATGAATTTAAATAAAAAATTATGGACGATACTATTATGACTACTATTGTGATAATATCTATGCTCCAACACGTAATATTCTCTCTGAGCGTATTTTAACAAACAGACAAAATTATTTAAGTTTTTGAACTTTCACCTCTTCAAACTATTATTTTAATATCTCTCTAATATCTTTAATATCTTTTACCGTTAAAATAATATCACATGTTTTGCGTGTTCATCTGTCCTCTTTTTCAAGTATATTTTGTTTGCTTGTACTGGGTTACATAAAATCAAGTGACGGTGTCAAATCGCAGATATTTTTGCAAATATCTCTGAAACAAGCGAGATATGACAAGAAATAACATAGAGAAAAATTGTAGAGTTTTCTCCTCTACATATTCTTTCATTCAATTTTGTCTCAGATGAACGGTTAACCCGTCATTTTCATTTAAATTTCAAGCTGTCAAAAGGCGATCGCAAAGGCACACTTCAGTGTTACTACCGTAGCCTACTGTTTTGTCCTCGTCAGCCTATCTTTCGGGAAATGATCTGCTCAGGACTCGTGGGATGCGTGGACAGCTAAAACAGGTATACAGATTAGTAATACAAGTTTTATTTACTAAGATATACAAATTACTCAACTTTGGTATATGAGAAAGTTCGCCAGTTCTAGCGGCGGCGTCTTCTTGCACTAGTTGCGCTGAATCATAGTAGCTTCCTAGTTCGGAGTCGAGTTCGGAGTGCCCTTCCAGACGCATGTCGGCCTAGATAAAGCTGCTTGTAGAGGGCGCGCTTCTCGGTTGCTCCCTCCAGGAGGCGAGGTGCCGGCGTGTGATTGGCTGCCGGTCATCCGCTGCCTTCGTGCGTCTGGTATGTGGCGTACAGCTCCTAAAAGCAGAGGCTGGCGCATCCGCCATTTTCATTCTTGCGAATGCTAAACACAGCACGCAGCTTATACGTACAGTGTTGTTTTATTTTAATGAAATATGTTACAAGTGCCCGGCATAGAGCCCTAAATCGTGCTACTTTGAGCTTGGATTCAGCTTTTCTTTACATAGATATTGTGCGATTGGATTCATGATTTCCTATCAGAAAGGACACAGTTCGTTGTAATTGACGGTAAGTAATCGAGTAAAACAGAAGTGATATCTGGCGTTCCACAGGGAAGCGTTATAGGTCCCCTACTCTTCCTCGTGTTTATAAACGATTTAGGAGACAATCTCAATAGCTCCTTTAGACTGTTCGCGGATGATGTTGTCGTTTATCGGTTAGTGAAGTCAAGAGAGGATCAAAAGCAACTGCAAAGCGATTTAGACAAAATTTCTACTTGGTGCGAAAATTGGCAATTGACACTAAATAAAGAAAAGTTTGAAGTAATACACATGACCACTAAAAGAAATCCGCTGGACTTCAATTACGCCATAAATCAGTCAGACCTTTAGGTCGTAAATTCTACCAAATACCTAGGAGTCACAATTACGAACAACTTTGACTGGAGAGAACATATAGAAAATATTGTGGGGAAGGCAGAACACTTAGAAGATGCACCAGCTCCACCAAAGAGACTGGCTACATCACACTTGTGCGTGCTCTCCTGGAGTACTGTTGCCCCTTGTGGGACCCTCACCAGGTGGGACTGACGGAAGATATTGAGAAGGTTCAGAGAAGGGCAGCTCGTTTTGTTTTATCACGTTACGGGGGGAAAAGCGTCACGGAAATGTTGCACGAATTGGGGTGGAAATCATTAAAAGGAAGACGTTATTCATTGCGGCGTGATCTGTTTGCGAAGTTTCAATTACCGACTTTCACTTCTGAATGTGAAAATATTTTACTAGCACCCACCTCCTTAGGGAGACATGACCATCCCAATAAAATAAGAGAAATCAGATCGAAAAAGGAACGATTTAGGTGTTATTTCTTCCCGCACGCTATAAGAGAATGGAACGGTAGAGAAAAGTTATGAAAGTGGTTAATGAACCCTCTGCCAGGCACTTAAATGTGATTTGCAGAGTATCTATGTAGATGTACATGTAGATATGTGGATTAGACACAAAAATCTCACATTTTCTTTACTTATTGCTCCTTCTGTCCAAATACAGAAAAAAGAGCAAGAAACATATATTTCTGTGATAAAAATGGCGTACTACGTTAAATGCTGCCGAAACTGGTCACCTAGATAAAATTTTTAAACGATCGTGGCTTCTATTTAAATAATGACTGTCAATATGCGAGGTTTGTTTGCCATCTTGCAGTAAGAGTTTGTTGTCTGCTGAGACAAATTCACCACATCGGATTTTTGTACTCAAATTGCTGAAAGTACTTCTATTATGTTACTGAGAAAGTTTCAGAATGTATTACAAAACACTAAAGCTAAAAAGAGTATTAGTGTACAGGATCTAAAGTTTACGGTCATAGAGGCACACGGTGCCGTTGTTGGCAACAACCTTTGCTATTTGAAAACCTAATTGTATAGAATGTGTTTACCATGTTCCTTCTCTAAGGTTGACAGGTTTTCGTATGTAACAGTACCCTTGTCTTGTCAGTAATTTAATAATCGTTATGAAGCAAACATTTCGTTTCCAACATTATTACACTACGCCGCCGCAGCCGTAAGTAAAATTTACCCAGTATTCTTTGCCAGTTATGATACAGCCTCTTATACATAAGCGTCAATATCAGCATTTACTAATAAGAAATAGAATTGAGGGTGTATTTTGTGATAAAACATCAGGTACCATACAATTATTTCAAACTGCATACTACAAGTTATGACGCTAAAACTTCGAAATACCTCAAATAGCATTCAACGGTAGTTCCCTGTATCAGTACAGTACGCTGCCACAGCCGTAACGAAACTTTTTGCTCAGTATACTTGTATTTTTAGTTTTAGTGTTTGTAATACTTTCTCGCAATAACGTAACAAAAGTATCTTCAACAATTTGTGCAATGTCAGTACAAACTTTTTAATGAGGTGTATTTCTCAATATACTGTACATAAATGTGAATGTCTGTTCAGTGTACGTTTATCACGTCTGAACCACAAGACATAAAGAGATAAAAAATTGTACAGTTACTAACGTCTACCCGGGGAAGGCTATAGGCACGGTTTTATGGCGATTGAATACCTATTTATCTATATATATCAATGAGAATGTCTGTTTGGTGTACGCTTATCACGTTCGAACGACATGATGCAGAGACTTAAATATTTGTACAGTTACTAATTTATACCTGCGGAAGGTTTTAGGCACGGTTTTATAGCGATCTGATAGATATTTTAGTAATTTGAAGAATATAACTCGAAAAGCGGAACAATAATGACGCTTTGAAAGTTATATTTACTCTTTGAAAATGGTTTTATTGGTTGCATTGTTGCTTGAGCGTTGATAATGATAAAAGGGTGGAGTATATTGAGATGGAAAGTTATCGGTGTATATAAAATTCTACGCCTGTATGCGTGCGCGAGTGTGTGTGTGTGTGTATGTGTTAATATTTCGCTCTGCAGCGGAGACTACACAACGCAAACGTAATTGTCGTTCGAAGTCTCCCGTTGTACACCGTAGCAGTTCTATGCCGATAGTTATAAGGGGGTGCAAGATATGGTCGTTGAAAGTCGGCAAATTATAACAAAATTCGGACTGAAGGCCAGCGATGACGTTTGCGACTCTATAGCAACGAGGTTACATACAGCGAAACGTGATGCCGCAGACCATAAATGTTCAAATGTTTGTAAATCTAACGGACCAAACTGCGTGGTCATCAGTCCGTAGCTTACAAACTACTTAAACCTAGGTAAACTAACCTAAGGACGAAGACACACACCCATTCCCTGGGGAGGACTCGAACCTCCGCTGCGAGGAGCCTTAGACCGCTCGGCTACCCCACCGCGGCCCGCAGACCATATCTTTGGTCTATGCGTGCTACAATGTCTTCAGCTTTTTCTCTGTAAGGATAAGCATACGAATAAGGAAATATAACAATAAATAAATAAAGCAGTAAAAAAGAAATTTCTTTTAACACAGCTCTTTTTAAAAAATCGATTTGACGTTTCGCGCATTACAGCAAGTGATCGATCTGTGATATTATTACAGTCATTATTGTTGAACTTCGTGATTTGTTTCTTCGAAACGATTGCTTTTTTACGTGTGATTTCTTATTTCTTATATATCCTCTGATAAATGTAACATGATTTTAGAAAAAAGGAGATGTAGAGAGAGAGAAAGGATAGGAGAATTACTAACTCAAGGCTCGAATAAATAAATAAATACTCGGGCAACGCCGGGTTTTCAGCTATTATACTATATAAGACACACATATTGTGCTCTAAAAACAGTATGTACTGGGATGCTTTGCTGTAATATGATGTTTTGCGGCTGCTAATTCCCTATTGGTAGCTTCTCTGTTAAGAGGTAGTACTTCCAGAAGAGTTAAACAAAAACGTAAATTCAAATATCACAGACGATTTTTATTAGTAAATATTGCTTGAAGTCATAATAATAACTATTTACTTCCAATACATAACTATGGGCCCGGTCCGGGTTCCCAGTTTTTGCGCCGACATTTAATGATCCATTTCTTTCTTCTCTTAGAATCTCTCGGGAAACTAAACGTTCTGTAGCCACCTCTGGAATGATGTGAGCAGTTTATGGCAACACAACAACCCGTAATGTCGTGCTAAAGTGCCCTGACGCAAATCCTATAGCACCGCCGTGTGTGTAACTTACGAGCCACGGGAATGAAAATGGCGGATGCGTCAGCTCGTACTTATAGGAGCCTTAGTTGTGGCGCTGAGTTTACGCCACATCACCCCTCCCCACCAAAGCGCGGACCGCTGTTTTGTAAGGAGCTCGACAACGGGGAAGGAAGCAGGCTCGTGGACGTAGTGATGGACCGGCGTCTGTAGCAGCGGAGGACGGTAGACTACCGGCCGGGCCCCGCCATCCGGCCTGAGCTCGCGAGGGAACGTCCTCCGGGGAACCTCCGAAGGGACCACGTCCACAACCTGGGGAACAGACTAGAGCACTGTATAGTACAAGCAGAACAATCCGCCATTTTGAATCCCACGATGAAGGCGCGCATTTAAAGACTACTGAACATTTAGGCCTTTTAATATGCTCTGAAGGCCATTAAATATACTTTCCTAACCCAGAAAGTTTTACAGCATAGTGAATTTATTTGCTTACATTTAACTATAAGAGGCAAGCAACTTAAAGTTAGTGATTAGACGGATAGAGATATGAGACCTTCATTTACATTCCAAATAAAGGCATGTGTTGCCGTTCTAAATATTTACCACATACAATTAAAGTATGTTACAATTATCGTATTTTCTGGTTAATAAATGGTACGTTCACATACGTTTACGGTAACTAACAGTCGCATCCGAAAAGTGTTACGGAATAATGTTAATTTGCGATACTGTACTCTCTGTATTCTCCCTCTATGGTCTCGCATATTTTACACACATTATATATCTGAGAAGATTTTATGTCAAAAATGTTTTTAATGACTTTGAACGTCTGGTTTCGTTAGATAACGACTAAATAAAGTCACTCTGATAGCATGCACTTTTGAAAAAAAGTGAATGTTGCATGCCAAGTTTGAATTTAATGACTTTCATGTACGATTTCTTTCCTGTGCGCCTTCTTTGCGAAGTTCAGTTTATTTATTTATTTTTTAATGCGAAATAATATAATTTAAAAACCAATAGCTGGGTAAAGCCAGCTGCACTCATGCATCATTTAAAATACAATTAACAGCTCTTAGAGTAACTCCTTAGTTGGTCTAAATCAAATCAAGAAAAGTAGCTTACTTTAAATACACTATATGTCGTGTTAAGTTAATAGTCTATAGCACAATTAAAGTAAACCATTGCTTACATGTACAGGCCTATATTTTCATTACTACCTCTTTGTAAGCATAACTTTTTATAATAAAAATAGAAAGTTTTTTTTTCTTAATGTTACGCAGATAGTTACTCGATTTTGGCGTCTGGAGTTTACAAGCCACCTTTTATGGCGATCCATGTTTGAAGGAAAGCAATAAAAGTTATATCGACCGTGTCTGCTGTTATTTGAACAGTTTGGAGCGGCATAACCATCCATTTCACACCGTGAAACAATAAAATCGCAAAATATTTGCTGATCGCTGCACCACACAAAGCATACAACACTGCCGTCGGATTGGGATTCAAAATGGCGGATTGTTCAGCTCGGTATATCTAGTGCTTTAGCCCAGGCTAGAGCACTGTATAGTACAAGCAGAACAATCCGCCATTTTGAATCCCACACTGAAGGTGCGCATTTAAAGGCTACGACACACTTACGCTTTTTAATGTGCTCTTAAGGCCATTAAATATACTTTCCTAGCGCAGAAATATTACAGCATAGTTAATGTATTGGCTTACATTTGACTGTAAGAGGCAAGCAACTTAAAAGTTAGTGATTAGAGCGATATTTAAATATATAATACATTCACTTACATTCCATATTAAATCATTTGTTGCCGTTCTGAATATGTAACAAATATAGTTAAAAATACATTACAATTACAGTACTTTTTCTGGTTTATAAGTAGTACATACATGTACGTTTACGGTAACTAAGAGTTGCATACGAAAACAGTTACAAAATAATGTCAACTTGCGTTACTGTACTTCCCGTATTGCCCCCTGTAAAGTGTCGCATATTTTACACACGCCTTATTTCAGAGGAGATTTTACATCTTTCCTGTTCCCATTCTTTGCGAAGTTCAATTTATTATTTTTCTTTTTCAGGTATCCTGTTCACAGCTTGCATTAGGCCTACATATTCCAGTGTTGAGAGTCACATTTAATTTAAACAATGAACTAATTTCAAATAATATAATTTAAAAACCAATAACTGGGTAAAGCCAGCTGCACTCATGCATCACGTAAAAATACAATTAATAGACCTTAGAATAACTACAAAGTTGGTCTAAATATAAAGAAAAGCAAATTTAAACACACTGTGTGTCGTGATATATTAACAATCTATCAAAATTAAAATAAATCACTGCTTACATTTAGAGGCCTATATTTTCTCTGTCAGCATAACTATTTTTATACAAATAAATGGTTTATTTCTTAACGTTACACAGATGGTTGCTCGATTTTGGCGTCCATACTTGGCAGCTGGAATTTACAAGCCACCTTTCACTGTGTTGTCACTGTGTTTCAAGAAAACCGATAAAACTTCTAGCGACCATGTCTGCTATTATTTGAGCAGTTTGGAGATGCACAACCAATCATTTCACACTGTGAAACAATAAAATCACAAACTGTTGGCTGATTCACTACGCTGCACCAGGCAAAGCATACAACTGTGTCGTCAGATTGGGATTCAAAATGGCGGCTTGTTCAGCTCGGTATATCTAGTGCTTTAGCCCAGACGATGACGTAGCCGGTGACGTCGGTGTCGACGTCGGCGTCGGATGCTGCGTGGCGTGCTGGTCCAGGTCTATGGGGATGTCCAGGGGCGGCGGAGGCGGCGAGGGCTCCGTCTCCATGAAGTCGGGCCGCAGTGCCGTGCAGATCTGCTGCGCGAGCGACGGAAGCCGCGCGGTCTGCGTGTGGCGCGAATCTACATCTACAACTACACAGATACTCTGCAAATCACATTCAAGTGCCTGGCAGAGGGTTCGTTGACCACTTTCATAACGTAAAAGATTTCTGGGTATGGTACCGCGTCATGATGTGAGACTATTACTTAAATAACCGACGTTTCGGCCACCGTTACCCAGATGAAGGCCACTGTAACGTTGGCCGAAACGTCGGTTATTTAAGTAATAGCCTTACATCATGACGCGGTACCATACCCAGAAAACTTTTATGTCATCTGACTCTGGCCGCGGAAGCCTACGTAATTATATCACTTTCATAACGTTTCTCTACCGGCCCATTCTCTAATAGCGCGCGTGATGAAGGAACACCTAAATCGTTCCGTTTTCGATCTGATTTCTCTTACTTTATTGGGATGGTCGTGTCTCCCTAAGTAGGTGGGTGCTAGCAAAATATTTTCACATTCAGTAGTAAACGTGATAAAACAAAACGAGCTGCCCTTCTCTGAATCTTCTCAATATCTTCCGTCAGTCCCACCTGGTGAGGGTCCCACAAGGGGCAACAGTACTCCAGGAGAGGACGCACAAGTGTGATGTAGGCAGTCTCTTTGGTAGAGCTGTTGCATATTCGAAGCTTTCTGCCAATGAAACGTAACCTTTGATTCGACTTCCCCACAACATTTTCTATGTGTTCTCTCCAGTCAAAGTTGTTCGTAATTGTAACTCCTAGGTATTTGGTAGAATCTACGACCTTAGGGTTTGACTGATTAATCGCGTAATTGAAGTTCAGCGGATTTCTTTTAGTGGTCATCTGTATTACTTCACACTTTTCTTTATTTAGTGTCAATCGCCAATTTTCGCACCATGTAGAAATTTTGTCTAAATCGCTTTGCAGTTGCTTTTTATCCTCTGTTGACTTCACTAACCGATAAACGACAGCATCATCCGCGAACAGTCTAAGGGAGCTATTGAGATTTTCTCCTAAATCGTTTATAAACACGAGGAAGAGTAGGAGACCTATAACACTTCCCTGTGGAACGCCAGATATCACTTTTGTTTTACTCGATGACTTACCGTCAATTACAACTAACTGTGTTCTTTCTGATAAGAAATCGTGAATCCAATCGGACAATTGGGGAGATATTCCATAAGCACGCAATTTCATAAGAAGCCGCTTGTGGGGTACAGTGTCAAAAGCCTTCCTGAAATCCAGAAATATGGAATAGATTTGAGATCCCTTGTCGATGGCACTTAACACTTCATGTGAATAAGGGGCAAGCTGTGTTTCGCAAGAGTGCTACTTTCTGAATCCGTGTTGATTATTGGTTAATAGTAAAATCTGTAGAGAGTAACGCAGAAGGATCACGGGGTACACAACAAGGGCGAATTTGGTTGCGCTGCCTGCGTACAATTCCGTCAGGTCCTGAAATTTCAATCATGGAAGCACCGAAATATTTGACTCAGCCCGCTCCCATCGTCCGTGAGCGCTAATAACTCTGTAAAAGATTGGGTTACAAGGAGCTAAGCTATATTTGCGTGTCGTCGGCTTCAGGGCGTGGTGATTGGCTGCCGGTCATCCGCTGCCTTCTTCAAGATCGTTTTCGTGCGTCTGACGTGTGGCGCTGACTTTACGCCACAACACCTATAGTGAGCCAAAATTTGCTTTTAATTAAATATGATGATTTTCTACCAAGAACCGGCGGAATAATTTGTGAAAATGCACTCATCTGCCTTAGTTTACTGGAGAATTCGTGAACGTATTCTCTGTTCCATTGTAATGGAAATGAGCGTATAGCTTTATTGGGCAGGGGATCCCGTGCGGGATTGTTCGCCGCCTTAGTGTAAGTCTTTTTATTTGACGCCGCGTGGGCGACTTGCGTGCCAATGATGATGACATGATGATGATTAGGACAACAAACAACACCAGTCCCCTACCGGGAATCGAACCAGGGCCTCCTGCTTGGTAGTCAGCGACGCTAACGCTGAGCTACGGAGGCGGACTCCATTGTAATAAATTTGCTTGAAACGGAAAACCTTCTGTTCGTGCATCAGCACGGTTTTAGGAAGCATCGATCGTGCGAAACCCAGCTTGTCCTTTTCTCTCATGACACCTTGGGAGTTGTGGATCAAGGGCAACAGGCCGACTGTATATTTGTAGTTTTTCGATAGGCGTTAATGAATGTACGAGCTTATGGAATAGGTATCCTAGTATGTGAGTGGTTCAAAGACTACTTAAGTAGTAGAACCCAGCACGTTGTCCTTGATGGCGAGTGTTCATCAGAGACTAGGGCATTATCGGGAGTGCCCCATGTGTGATAGGACCGCTATTATTTTATAGTTGTATAAATGATATGACTGAGATGCAATCTGAGGTTGTTTACTGCTGATGCTGTGGGGTACAGGAAAAGTGTCGTAATCGAATGAGTGTAGTAGGATGCAAGATGACTTGGATCAAATTTTTAGGTGGTTTGAGGAATGGCAGCTAGCTCGAGATGTAGAAAAACGTAAGGTGATGCAGACGAGTAGGAGAAACAATCCCGGAATGTTCGAATACAGCATTAGTAGTGTGCTGATTGACAGAGTCGCGACAGTTAAATATCTAGGCGGAATGCTGCACACACACACACACACACACACACACACACATATGGAACTAGCATATAAGGATTGTCGTGTGGAAGACGGATGGTCGACTTCACTTTATTGGCAGACTTTTAGGAAGATGTGATTCGTCTGGGAAGGAGACCACATATCCAACCAGATCGGTTTAAAGGAAACGTAGAAGCAATTCACAGCCGGGAGGCTAGGTTTGTTACTTCTAGGTTCGATCAATGCGCGAGTGTTATTGAGATGTTTCGGGAACTTAAGTGAGAGTCGCTGGAGGAAAGGCGACGATATTTTCGAGAAACACTGTTGATGAAATTTGGAGGGAAAGTCAGAGAAATTAGGACTCGTACGGATGCATACCTAAGCATTCGTTTTTCCCTTGTTCTATATAGGAGTGGAACAAGAAAGCCAGTAATTAGAAGTGGTACCACAGCGCGTCGGTTGCAGCCGGGCGCCGTGGCTCAGCGCGCCCGGTCAGGGGGCTCAACGTCCTCTGTAATAAAAAAGCTGAGCCAACAACACACCGAACAAGAACGAACAAAAACGATCAGCGTCCGCAGCGAAGAGAACTACCCATAGACAAAAAAAAAAAAAAAAAAAAAAAAACAAAAAAAAGTTGCACAGTGGTAGAGTGCCAGACTACAGATCGAAAGGTCGCGGGTTCGATCCCCGCCAGGTCCTAGGATTTTTATCTGTCACTTTCCACTTTTTTCACCTCTGGCAGTACTGCTCATGTGAAAATACCGAGTAGCACCGTGGTTCGGAACCCACGTTAAACTGTAGGTCCCCCTATAACTGGCTGGGTAAGTCAGTCCGAAGGTCGGAGGAAGGCAACGGCATACCACCTCCAAACAGGACCATGCCTAGTAAAGCACTGTGGTGTTCAAACCAAGCTTCGGATTGTTGACTGCTTTACCTTTTACTAGGTACCCTGCGCCACGCAACTTTGTGTGGGTTGCGAAGTATGTATGTAGATGTAGAAGAAACAAATTCTGGTTTTGTCTTCCATAAATCTGCCAGAATCAGCTGAAAATTATTACGTTAAATTCGCGGAACTCGTTGAACTACGTTTGCAAATAATGAAGTGACGCGGTGCCTAACAGGTGTTTTTCGTTGCTGGTGGAGGCCCGCAGGTTCATCGTACGCAGGCAGCGACGGGCGTGCCTGCTGTGTGACGGCGGACAGGCAGATGGATGCCTCTCTTCTGGAAGCTCGCGGGGAATTCCCGCCGCGTGGCGAGTGGTCACGCATCGGCCCTCTGGGCATCCCGTCCTTAATTACCTGTCACTCCGTCACACTAACAGCCACTCAGCCAGCTGACTGTTTCTGTATGCTTCCAAGAAATCCCTCAATAGTACGAGGACCGTAGATTCCGTAGCCAAATTTATACGGTACATAACACGTTCTGGAAATGGAAATGAGCGTATGGCTTTCTTGGCCGGGAGATCCCTTGCGGGATTGTTCGGGCGCCATAGTGTAAGTCTTTCTATTTGGCGCCGCGTGGCCGACTTACGTGCCAATGATGATGAGATGATGATGATTAGGACAACACACAACACCCAGTCCCCTGGCGAAAATCGAACCCGGGCCTCCTGTGTGGTAGTCAGCGACGCTACCGCTGAGCTACGGAGGCGGACTACACGTTCTGGAAAGATCACATGATTGAATATAGCCTCATGTGAAGTGAGGAACATGAGGAAATCTTAATGACTGTTGTCGCCGTTCCTTGCTTTAACCACTCCTGCACGTCCCAACATTGAATCAAGCAGGCCCTCGATATGTTGTGTACATCCCCACTGAAAATGTTCAAATGTCTGTAAATCTATCGGACCAAATTACGTGGTCATCAGTCCGTAGCTTACAAACTACTTAAACCTAGGTAAACGAACCTACGGACAAACACACATACCCATGCTCCACGGCGAGCAACCGCGCGCTCCGCAGCGAGGTGCTTTAGACCGCTCGGCTACTCCACCGCGGCACTGAAAATGAATATTAATCGTATTTCTACTGTAAAACGCTATAGATTCATAGACACTATAGTATTACTGTTCTCATATTTTGGTATCTATCAACGAGCTTATATTACTTACAGTAACTAACACACAAATACAGCGTTCGTTGTCGCATCCTATGTAAACGGCCGCCTTTTTGACTGTGGTCAGTACACTTGTTAGGAGTCTGTCTATCGTTTATTTTTGTTGAACGTGAAGTGTTGTATTTAGTGTATATTTTATGCACAATTTTTGCTGCTGAAGTATGACTGAAGTGTGCTGAGCATTGAATTGCCCCAAATGTAGGCATCTGTTACACAAGCAAAATACGTGACTAATGGCACTTTTCTGCCCCAAGACTTATGCTTTAGATGACCTATCCTGCAATTACCATGAAGTACGTTCAATAAAAAATGATCATTTTTCTACCTACTGTCTGTATGTTTTTGAGATGTTTCTTTTTCTGTTGCTACTGTCGTTGATCGAAGAGAATCTCATCTAAACACTTTTGAGTGTCCACACGTTCCTTAAAAGTATTTTCATTTGTTGTTACAGTACTTGATCGAACGTTGTTGACATGTAATAATGGGTACAAACAATAGTAGCAGCCAGAACGTTTTCACTTGTTTGACGTCTGTGTTATTTACAACAAATATTTACTTATTTCTGCGTGCCAACAAGGAAAGTTATTAACGATACGTTACTTCAGTGTGGAATGGTTTTAGGGCAGCTGACCCAGGTGCATTTTTAATTTCATTATTTTGTTGTCTTTATCATTTTTGTACTCAAATTTCGCCCAACAAACCTTACAACCATACCTTTGACAGTAATTTTACAGGTTTGTGGACTTTATGCGTTTACTAAACACCAAATAAATGCCTACTAGACTTGATGTAAGTAGTTGTTACAACACATGAACAACAGTTGGAAAACCATGATTGTGATTGTTTATCATAACAATTACTGCTCACTATATAAGTGTTGCAGCACGTTTAGACCATGTACTTGCATTATAATCAACAGAAATATTCTCAAAGATACACTTTCGTTGATACAACATGAATCCATTCCATCCTGGAATGCCTGGCCTGTAAGTTGCTTTTCCAAACAACCACAGCAGGTATAGGGATTTTGGCAAAATGACTTCAGCGATTTTCACTTCGTTAATTGAAATGACTGACAAGCCAGATTTCTTTCTCATAGAAGAATGTTTAATATGTGGGGCAGTCTGCGAACCTGATAGACTCGGCACATACAGACTTCAAACGTGGTTTGTTTATGTCTGGGTGAACGGACGAGTGAGGGATCATGATCATTATACCACCCATTTCATGGAACGTATATTCTCCATCAATTGTGTTAACGTTCACATCTGCAGTGTCGAACACAAAATGCATAAAAGTTCCTTTGTCAACTAGTTTGGTCACTTCTGCACGGAGGATAGCGGAACTCTCAAAATGCATAGCCTCCGTATATGTACAAGAAATTCTCATACTGTGGCAAAGTTCAACAAGGTGCTTTGATCCAAATTTTCTATACAAATAAGTTCCAAAGCTTATTTGAATTGAAGATTGGAAAGATTTGGGCCTCGTTGCAGCCATGATTGCATGATCAAATCCTATGCACTTCTTTTTCCACTGTTCAAGAGAAGGATGCCTCTGCGTCTTTAAAAAAGGCATCTGACGGGGGATACTGAGTAGTGTCAAATGTTTGGGAACGAATGTCTTGCAGGATAATCTCTGCTGCAGCTTTGACAACTCTAAGCCGCTCTTCAGCAAGATCGCTAAGTCTTTGATTGTACCACTTTTCATAAAGAATGTTTTGTCCTAAGACTGTGAACATCAAGATTGGCCTGTGATATGGACCAATCTGCGCAAAAATAATTTTTTCTCCGTATCGCTTTTTTAGATCAGCTTGAACACTTGCAACTGCTGCTTTGTAATCACATGTGAAGGTCTCTCCAAACAAGTCACTTATGGAAATTTGGTTTTCCTCTTTTGTTTCTGCAAGGTATGCATATATACGCTCCATTATACTTGCTTCGATAAGGAAGGGATGTTCAGGACGCCCTCGTTTACCTCCTGCACCAGTAGGAGTGCAATTTTACTTTGCAATGTTTGTGGTACTTACCCTCAGTAGCAACAAGTTCACTTATACATGAAAGATGCTGAAGAATGCGTTGTCTCCATTCACCAGCTTGTCTAGCTTTTTCTATAATCGATTCTTTCACTTCCAGTGTTTCCCCTTGATGGAGTTCATCCTGTAGATATCTGGGCAATTTTATCTGCTTCTCGAAATATTCCTTGGAGAATTTTTCACCACAAACGAAACAACAATCTCCAATAATGTGACGCCTTGAACCCGACGGACTTCTCAGTCTTTCCCCACACGAAGACGATGTTTGAGAAAATCAAACACCTCCTCCTCACTGGACAACTGCTTTCACATTACTTCCTGCATGCGTCATGTTCGGTCGCTTCGTTTACACCGCACAAAAACCTCATGTTCCTTTCAAGCCCACGTTTCTGACTCATTTTTATCAGCGTCTAAATTCCGCGTTTTTTCACTGTCACTGTTCCCTCTCCAAGCATTTCCCGACGATCCCGAAACAAACTTGCGACGGGGGTAGCTCCGACATATTGTTAAACAGAAAGTACTTAAAACACCACCACGATCGAGATTTAGACGATTTTTGTTTGAAACGTTCTTCATGGATTCGAATACGGCCGTTTCTAAGGGCAGACTGTGTGTAGTGGGGAAGGCCTCTGAGACAAGAAGTGTGGGAGGGTCACCACTCGGAGTAGGATGGCGGGAGGGGGGCGGGTATGTCTTCGCACAACAAAAGGCCTCGCTACAAACGAAAGTCCCAATCCCTTAATGGCTGACCAATACCCATAAACTGAGAGGCTTTCGTTGTTTTTACAGTAATACCTACTTTCACAAATATATTGCTATGCACTAACTCATAATTACACCTATTTATATACAATACGTTAATAATCATCGTCAATGAGTAATTCTTCCATTTTCTTTAACATACATAGGATAAGAGGACTGCAATTCGTATGGGTCAATTTATTGAATACTCCGATTTTTCCTAGTTTTCGTTTTTTAACGATAACTAGAAATATATTGGGTCTGAGGACTTCGTTCAGTACGTAGATTAAAGTTAAATAACTGCTCTATAACTTTTATTGTATGAATTTCTCAGTGGGATGATCATTAGAGCCAATATTCTAGCCGAAAGATGACTAAAATCGAAAATTTGATTTTTTTTTTTTTTTTTTTTTTTTTTTTTTTTTGAGAAATAAGTCAATTTTAGAAGTCCAATATCTCGGGAACTATTGGACTTACAGAGCTTAAATTTTAGAATATTATATCTACATTAATAGAGGTGTGAGTGACTTTTCGTCAAAAAACCATCCTTCACGAGTTATAAGCCAAAACCAGAAAAAAGTCCGGAAATTTCGACGTATTTGGCTCTGAAAGTTAACCTAAAGGATTTCGAAGCTGCAAACTTGGTTTAATACTATTCTAATATGTCCCAACAACATACCAAAAATTCAGCTTTCTGCAATTTTTTTCTTGGACCTAAACATACCTGGTGACTATATATATAAATGAACATGAACAATTCTATTTATTCAGCAGTTAATCCTACATTACTAGAAAAAAAAATTATAAGGGTGCTGCTCAAATGAAGTGTTACTTATATAAAAGTTTTTTTTTAAAATAATTTAAAAATATTTTCGGCGGTCCAGTCTGCGGTCCCGATCTGGATCGCGGTTCGTCAGTTGCCGACCGCTGTACTAGACTATCAGGTTCAACGATTCGCAGTTTTGTTAATGACTGGAGACGCCAACGGATCCTGACGCACATCCGTATTCTTAATTTAAAACGGGGGACTGTGTAAATAGATAAAATTTTCGAGTGGATATGACATAACATTTCCGGCCGCGGTGGCCGAGGTGACTGAGGCGCTCCAGTCACGGTCAGCACGGCCACTACGGTCGGGGGTTCGAATCCCCCCTCGGGCATGGATATTTGTGCCGTCCTAGTTCGTAAGTTTAGGGACTGATGACCCCGTAGTTAAGTCCCATAAGCTTAACAAACATTTGAACATTTTGACATAACATTTGCCAACTGATACCCCAAATCTTGTAAAGACCCTTCAAGTGACTGTAAACTCATTTCTTTTAAAGTGTAACCCCTTAACCTTAAGCATTATTAAATGTGTCTTTAACCCATAAATGGAACTTAAAAGGAAAATACGTCGTAGCTTACGCGCATGCAGGTCAAGGAGTGCCTCTTAGTTATGTGCTTTTCCTCGTAGTATTACACCTTTGACCTTGAACGCTCGAACCGCACGAAACCATGCTTGGAATAACAGACAATCGTAAACAGGATAGTGGTGTGCGTCATTTCCATGCGAAACGTTGTATTGTACCTCAAGTAACATTTTAACCGAGAAAAACAAAGTAACAAGATATCAAGACCATAGGAAGGAAATTATACGTAATTTAATGGCGTCAGTGTATCATTACATATTCAATCAGCAGCGGCAAAAACTCTGTGCTTAAAGTAATTACAATAGTGCAAAACACACATATACAGCCGTACCACACACCAGAAAAAGCTTATATTAGTCTTCAAAGTACAGATTCGGGATTTCGATGAAGTGGGAGTGAACAATTTGCACACCTCACTAAAGCTACGTCATCACATTCCAAATCACTTTCGCATTCACGCAGTCCAATATTGAAATTCACTCATTATTCCTTCGGCTCTTGACAGAATATTTTATTCATTTTGAATGAAACACACGAGATAAATGAGTAATATTCTGCAAATGTATTGGTTTCCTTGAAACGGAAAAGCTTCTTTCCATGAATCAGCACGGGTTTAGGAAACATCGTTCATGTGAAACTCAGCTTGCCCTTTTCTCACATGACATCTTGCGAGCTATCGACGAAGGGCAACAGGCGGATTGTGTTTTTCTCGACTTCAAAAAGGCGTTCGACGCGGTGCCACACTGCAGACTGCTAACGAAAATACGAGCTTATGGAATAGGTTCACAGATTTTTGACTGGCTGGAAGTAATAGAACGCAGTACGTTGTTCTCGACGGCGAGTGTTCATCAGAGACGAGTGTATCGTCAGGCGTGCCCCAGGGGAGTGTGACAGGAACGCTATTATTTTCTATCTATATAAATGATCTGATGGACAGAGTAAGTTGTAATTTGCGGCTGTTTACTGATGATGCTGTGGTGTATGGGAGGGTGTCGTCTGTAACTGACTGTAATAGCATACAGGTTGACTTAGACAAAATTTCTAGTTGGTGCGAAGAATGGCAGCTAGCTCTCAATGTAGAAAAATGTAAGGTGATGCGCATGAGTAGAAAAAACAATCCTATAATGTTCAAATACAGCATTAGTAGTGAGCTTCTTGATGCTGTCGCGTCGTTCAAATATCTAGGCGTAACATTGCAGAGCGATATGAAATGGAACGAGCATGTAAGGACAGTTGTGAGTAAGGCAGACATCCGACTTCGTTTCTTTGGGAGAATTTTGGGAAGATGTACTTCACCTGTAAAGGAGACCGCGTATAAAACGCTTGTACGACCACGTCTTGAGTATTGCTCAAGTATTTGGGACCCGCAGCAGATCGGTTTGAAGGAAGACATAGAGGCGGTTCAGAGACGAGCAGCTAGATTTGTTACCGGTAGGTTCGACCAATGCGCGAGTGTCACGGAAATGCTCCGGCAACTCAATTGGGGATCGCTGGAAGAAAGACGACGTTCTTTTCGTGAATTTCTGTTAAGTAAATTTAGAGGGCCGGAATTTGAAGCTGAGTGTAGTACGATCTTGTTGCCGCCTACTTACATTTCGCGTAAAGATCACAATGACAAGATAAGACAAATTAGGGCTCGTACGGAGGCATATAGGCATTCTTTTTTTCCTCGTTCAATTTGAGAGTGGAATAGGAAAGGAAATGCCTAGTAGTGGTACAGTGTACCCTCCGCCACGCACCTTACGGTGAATTGCGGAGTATGTATGTAGATGTAGATGGTTTTAGTAACCGGTTTTCGGCTGTTACGCCAGCATCAGGGAGACACTAGACAGATATAGATTACATTCCAAGATCAAAACCTAGATAGAGCGGAATTATTTTCTGTTAAAATTTCATTTAACAAGCAATTAATTACCTTCATATGACAGCGCCTAATAGAAGTGATATTTTACAAAATCACGCTATTAGTTTTGCAATACTGCCCTTCTTTCTCGAAGGAAGTCAAAATGATTGAAATATATTTCATATAAATGTCGCAAAAATTAAAGACTATTCCAGAAATATTAAATCAACTACGAGGAATCCTTCAATATCTTCTGTATGAACCTGAATTTCGCAACCGTATCCAATCACTTTGTAATCAACAATACAAGCTAAAATTGATCTGGAATTGAAGCAGACTATTCAATTAAATAAAATATGAGACTGTGCATAAATTCTTAAATACAAGAATGAAAAAGTAAGTTGGCATTCTCGTCCTTTTGGAAGGACGTTGGCGCTATCTGGATTTTTTTTTGCTGTATGGGTAATACATGTACATTAATTTTTGAAGAAGATTAGATTAACACTGATAAAGTATGACAGGATATAAAGTACAACATTTGTCCTAAAAAAATAAATTGAAAAATAGACGTTGACTGAAAAGATTATTTTAACAGGTCAAACATTTGGAACATAGGAGGGTGAGAATAAACTAAGTGAAACATCTGTGAATATATAAGTTAAAATTTTTAATGGTTAAGTTAAATTATAGTTATTGGCTTAAATGTCCAATATTACTACAAAAATAATAAATTACAATTGGTATCAGGCAAGTAGCCAAACTCCTGTCCTTATACAAAGTAATTAGGAGATGGATCTGTGTAAGGCAGATGAGGCAACTGAGTGGGAGTGGGTAGTTAGAATTTACAAACAGAGGTGGCAGAATGGAAATTGTGTCTCGTCACTTAGTAGATGGTTTGGCAAAGTTGACATATTTTTATTAATGTCCAATATTCAAAGCAGTTCATTTTCTTTCTGGATATGGTGTAGGACTTCATGTGTTACCTTGTAACTGTGACCTACTTTTAACTGGTGGTCTTGAAATGTTGAATTTTCTTTCTTAAGTTTCCAACTTCAGTGGTGTTGTTTCAATCTGGTACATATTGCCCCGTCTGACTGACCAATGTAAAATTTGCCACAGTTGCAAATTATTTGTATATTACACTATTTTCTGTGGCTGGAATGTTGTCTTTACCGTTGGAAAGAAAGTGACCTTTGGTATTGTGTACATAAAAGGATTTTCTGAAACTTTTGGATTACATTTTCAAATGATAATGTCGGTATGACAGTGTCATACCTCGGCTTCCGCCAAGCATATTGCAACATAGGGTTATATGTAGGTGCAGAAAACTGATTGTGAATCACAGAGTGCAGGTTCACGATGAAATAACGATCATGTACCTTCAATTGTGCTTTGGCAGCTTGTAGTCTTACAAAACGAATAATCCTCCTGATATAGAGTTTATATTGCCGAAAGAAGTAAACATCAAGGGAATGTCAGTTGTTTTCGGTGGCAAGATCTTCAGCGTTAACATTTTTGTTTCGGAAATTTGCATCTATAAGGGTACGATCTACATGGCCCGCACAGGAATCACACAACAGTAGGCCATTTTCATGCTTAATTCATGCTAGTGGCGCCATCAGACAAGTGTGACGTTTTGCTTGTAAACGACGCACGCCACTGTTTTGTTTATGACTGCTTGTTATTCTAAGCTCGATTTCGTGCGGTTACGAACGTTCGAGGTCAAAGGTGTCCCATGTTAGGGGGAATCATTATTGTTATTGGCCTCACAGAATCTGAAGTGCTATGTGTGTGTTTGTGTTATGGAGTGCAGCTGTAATTCAGTTTTGGCTCGGTGTCTTCGTGTGGCTCCTAACTGGCCTGTTCATCATCCCACTCCGACAAGGCTACCACGTGGGCGAGATTCTACTGTAGTACCGGACGGTGTGGGCGTCGCGTGTGCAGTTGGACACTCCGTTAAGCGCAGCCTCATAAGTCATGTTCCATTTTTATTTTGGCAAATATATTGTAAATGTTTTTCTTTAAAAATAAAAAAAAAATAAAAAAAACGGGTCCGCTGTTACTGTCAAATTCCTTTATTGAAGGACACACACGACCGGTTTCGCAACTAAAACTAAAAGTTGCATCCTCGGGTGTTATCTGTTTGCTAATGAATGAGAACTGTCAGAATTTTAAGCATTGTTAACACCAATGTAAGGTCGTAATAGTCTTTGTCTTTGTCTACTGACATTAAATCATTACAAAGAATTGGTGAAGCTCATTCCCTATCATTTGATTTCGGGCTATATTTGAAGCCATCCCCGTATCTAAAAGGCAGTAAGAAGAAAAAATTAAAAATTTGGGAATGGAGTTGAACTACGTAAATAGATTATTTCTAAAAACAAGCAATCCCTGAAGGGTTAAACCCGTAATCAGGAAGTAGTTGTATTTACCTACTTTGAAGATGGTCTGGGGAGGCACTCGGTGTTAACGGTCTCCGCCTGGCCACTGGTCACGGGCAGTAGCGCAAAAAAGCGCGGAAAGTACATTTTTATAATACATAGTTCTCATTCATCTGTAAACAGATAATACCTGAGGATGCAGCTTTAAGTTGCTAAACAGGTCGTGTGTGTCCTTCAATAAAGGAATTTAACAGTCGCAGAGGACCCGTTCTTTGAAAAAACAAAATAAATAAATAAGATAGAAAATGGAATCTTTCGACTGTTGTTGCCCTACATATAAATTTTTATATTGTAACTATTTTAATTCTAATCCAACCTTTAAGCTTACTACACGCGCTAATTGTTTCCAAGGCCTGTTGTTGAACTTACTGTTTTATATTCTATGATCTTAGGGCCGGATAATTCACTACATGTATATTAAAATTGACCCACTGTGTCCCCTGCAGTAACTTGAACACATCCGGGTCCTTTACAACAACCGCAAAATAGATTCCTGTAACACCCCTGGTCTACCCCATCCTCACCAATCCTAGGCCCCTGCCTCTCCTCCGCCACTGCATCCGTGCTACCCTCCACCTGCACACGCTCTATATCCTATCCCAGGGTTACGTACATCACCTCCCCCTATAGGATGCTGCCCTCCGAGATTAAATATATCCCTCCCACCAACTCCGATCCTCTCCCCGTCTATGCCACGCCCCCTCTCCCCCTCCTCTACTTTTCCTTCCCACCACTTGGCTATCCCAATCCTGGAGTCCCTACGTTGGGTACAGTGTGGGGGGAACTCTAATTGCAGCCACCTCCTCGTGGTGAGTTCTGGGTCATTTAATCAAATTTACTGGTGAAATGGGCGAAGAGCTGCAAAGTTATGATGTTATCTCTTTAAATAATCAAATCACAATAAATAAAACCTAACATATTTAAAACATACATATAAATAAGAGATACTAGTAAATTTCCGTAACATTTTGAACATTTAGAAATGTTGTCATATTGTCGCGTTGAAATGGAAACAGGCTTGACTTCGAAGGCAACTAAACACAGCACTTATACTGAAAGCACGTTTATTACGAACTCAACATACATGCAGCACTGACTGCCTCTCAGGCAGAGTGCTCTGCTATTTATACACAGACAGTTGTATTTGTATTTATCAGTTGTAAGTGTAACCGGCTTCTCTCTAGAAGCTACATATTTTTACTTTTCAGTGCGTTTTCCCTTGAGTGCATTAAATTTATTGTGTGCTCGCGTTTTTGTTTGATTCATATTCGCGTTAAATATCTGGTTAGTGTATTATTCCGCCGTGTGAATCGCGTCGCGACAGTCGTCTGTTTTTGTTTTCTGATTAGAAGCGACATATAGTATTTTGAGTTTCGTCTACACTTTTTCGTCTCAATTTGTAAATTTATACTGAGCTATCGTGCGTATTAGATTCACATCCGCGTTCTAACGAACAGTTTAGTTTTCCTTTGAACGCATCGCGACTGTAGTTTTTGTTTTTGTTGGCACTGTAATCATGAATAGGGACTGTGACTGCTGTGTGCGGATGCAGTCTGAGCTGGTGACACTTCGCTCCCAGCTTCAAGCTGTGTTAACCTCGGTTGCACAGTTGGAAGCTGCGATCGATGGGCGTCGTTGTTGTTGGCCGGCGGTGGGGACCGAACGGACTCCCGTCGACTCCACCGATCGGCCTGCGGCAGCGACATGCCCTGAAACTGCTAGCAGTGAGGCAGACATCCCACCCGTGGTTGCGTGGGAGGTTGCTCCAGTGCGTGGCAGGAGGCGCAAGACATTCCGGGGGACCGATCGTGAGGCCTCCCCGGTTCGTCTTGCGAACAGGTTTGAGGCACTGTCTGCTCAGGACGACGTTCCTGAGTCGGATGGTGTCTCTCACCCTGTCACCACCCAGCCTGCAAGATCCGGGCTTTCACAGAGGGTGGGTTTACTTGTAGTCGGGAGCTCCAACGTTAGGCGGGTGATGGAGCCCCTTAGAGAGATGGCTGCCAAGGAGGGGAAGAAGGCCAACGTGCACTCCGTGTGCATACCGGGTGGAGTCATTCCAGATGTGGAACGGGTCCTCCCGGATGCCATGAAGGGTACGGGGTGCAGCCAACTGCAGGTGGTGGCTCACGTCGGTACCAATGATGTGTGTCGTTTCGGATCTGAAGAGATCCTCTCAGGTTTCGAGCGGCTAACTGAAGTGGTAAAGACTGTCAGTCTTGCTTGCAAGATGAAAGCAGAGCTCACCATCTGCAGCATAGTTGACAGGACCGACTGTGGACCTCTGATACAGAGCCGAGTGGAGGGTCTGAATCAGAGGCTCAGACGGTTCTGCGACCGTGTAGGCTGCAGATTCCTTGACTTGCGCCATCGGGTGGTGGGTTTCCGGGTTCCGCTGAATAGGTCAGGAGTCCACTATACGCAGGAAGCGGCTACACGGGTAGCGGGGGCTGTGTGGCGTGGACTGGGCGGTTTTTTAGGATAAAGAGCTTCGGAGAAATAGAAAATGGGCAATCTCAAAGGGTTCAGGTGGATCACAGGGGAAATGTAGATCCGGAAACCATCGGTATAACAGTTGTAAATTGTCGTAGCTGTGTCGGGAAAGTTCCAGAACTGCAAGCGTTAATAGAAAGCACCGAAACACACATCATTATAGGCAGCGAAAGTTGGCTCAAGCCGGAAATAAGTTCAGAAGAAGTATTTTCAAAAGATCTAACGGTATTCAGAAAGGATAGATTAAACAAAATAGGTGGGGGCGTGTTTGTCGCCGTCAAAAGTAGTATTTCATGTAGCGAAGTTGAAGTTGATAGTTCGTGCGAGCTATTATGGGTAGAGGTTGTACCCGAAAATCGTAAGAAGTTAATAATCGGTTCCTTTTACCGGCCTCCCGACTCTGACGATACAATAGCAGAAAGGTTCAAAGAAAACCTGAGTCTAATTACAAAAACGTACCCGACTCACACGATAATAGTAGGTGGTGATTTTAATTTACCCTCGATCTGTTGGCGAAATTATATTTTCAAATCAGGAGGTAGGCATAAAACATCGTCCGAAATTGTACTCAACGCATTCTCTGAGAATTACTTCGAACAATTAGTTCATGAGCCAACTAGAATTGTAAATGGATGTGAAAACACACTTGATCTCTTAGCAACAAATAATCCTGAGCTCATAATGAGCATCAAAACGGATACAGGTATTAGTGAACACAGAGCTGTAGTAGCGAAATTGAATATCGAAAGTCCCAAAGTCACCAAAAATAAACGCAAAGTATATTTGTTCAGGAAAGCAGATAGAAACAAAATACATTGCTTCTTGAAAGACAGCTTCCACTCGTTTCTAACACTAAACGTAGGTGTAGACCAGATGTGGCTCAAATTCAAAGAAGTGGTATCGACAGCAATTGACAGTTTTATACCTAATAAATTAATAAAAGAAGGAGGCGATCCCCCTTGGTACACAAAACAGGTTAGGACACTGTTGCAAAAGCAAAGGAAAAGGCATACTAAATTTAAACGAACACGAAATCCCCAGGATTTGCGATTGTACTCAGAAGCTCGAAATTTAGCGAGGATTTCAATGCGAGATGCCTACAACATTTATCACAACGAAACTCTTTCTCGTAATTTGACTGAAAACCCAAAGAGATTTTGGTCATATGTTAAATATACTCGGGGAAAGTCACAAACAATACCTTCACTACGTGATAGTAATGGCGATCCTGCCGATGACAGCGCTACTAAAGCAGAGTTACTAAACTTAGCTTTTAGAAACTCATTCACTAAAGAAGACGAAACCAATATTCCAGATTTCGAATTACGAACAGATGCCGTAATGAGTAACATAGAAGTAGATATCATCGGAGTAGTGCAGCAACTAAAATCACTTAATAAGAACAAGTCTTCTGGTCCGGATTGTATACCCATTAGATTTCTATCTGATTATGCTGAAGCGATAGCTCCTTACTTAACAGTCATATACAACCGCTCTCTCATAGAAGGATCTGTACCAAAAGATTGGAAAGTTGCACAGGTCACACCTATATTCAAGAAAGGCAGTAGGAGTAACCCACTAAACTACAGGCCTATTTCATTGACGTCAATTTGCAGCAGGGTTTTGGAACATATCCTGTATTCAAATATTATGAATTATCTCGAACAGAACGATCTATTGACCCAAGGTCAACACGGATTTAGAAAATATCGCTCATGCGAAACACAACTAGCTCTATATTCACACGAAGTGATGGGTGCTATCGACAAAGGTTCGCAAATCGACTCCGTATTTCTTGATTTCCAGAAAGCTTTTGACACCGTACCTCACAAACGGCTTTTAATCAAATTGCGTGGTCATGGTATATCGCCCCAAATTTGCAATTGGATAGGGGATTTCTTGTCAGAGAGGACACAGTTCGTAGTAATCGATGGTAAGGCATCGACTAAAACAGAGGTGATATCGGGCGTTCCACAAGGTAGTGTTATTGGTCCTCTGCTATTCCTTATTTACATAAACGATTTAGGGGAAAATCTAAGTAGCTCTCTTAGGTTGTTTGCAGATGACGCCGTCATTTACCGTCTAGTAAAATCATCTGAAGATCAAAACCAACTGCAGGACGATCTGAATAAGATATCAGTATGGTGTAAAAATTGGCAATTGACTCTAAATAATGAGAAGTGTGAAGTCGTCCACATGAGTACGAAAAGAAATCCGTTAAACTTTGTTTACAACATAAATCAATCAAATGTGAAGGCCGTAAACTCCACAAAATACCTAGGAATCACTATTACTTCAGACTTAAACTGGAAAGAACACGTAGATAATATCGTGGGAAAGGCGAACCAGAGACTGCGTTTTATTGGCAGAACCCTTAAAAGATGCAACAGAACTACTAAAGAAACTGCATACACTGCGCTTGTCCGTCCATTTTTGGAGTATTGCAGCCCAGTGTGGGATCCTTATCAGGTGGGTTTGACGGAGGACATCGAAAGAGTCCAAAGAAGGGCAGCTCGTTTCGTATTGTCACGATACAAGGGAGACAGCGTTACGGAAATGATACAGGATCTGGGATGGGAATCATTACAACAACGGCGCTTATCGCTGAGGCGTGGGTTACTTGCGAAACTCCAATCGCCAACATTCTCCTCCGAATGCGAAAATATATTGTTGACTCCCACTTACATAGGTAGAAATGATCATCAAAATAAAATACGAGAAATCAGGGCTCGAACAGAGAGATTCAGGTGTTCTTTCTTCCCCCGCGCTATTCGAGAATGGAATGGGAGATAAATAGTATAATTGTGGTTCGATGAACCCTCTGCCAGGCACTTAAATGTGATTTGCAGAGTATCCCATGTAGATGTAGATGTAGATGTAGAATTTACCAGAAATTAGAAGAACAGTTAACATAAGAAACAACTAGAATTTACAAGTGAACATAAGAAAGATGTAGAACCTTCTGGAATTCTTAATTACAAAGAAATAAATTTTATGCCGGTGGGCGGGATTTTTTTTGTTTTGTTTTGTTTTTTGTTAATTACAAAGAAATAAATTTTTGGCGGTTGGCGGGATTGAACCGGCGACCTTCTGCACCGCAGTCCGTGACGCTATCCCCTGCGTCACGCCGGCAGTGGGCGTTCGTTCTCTCTCGCGGCATTGCTCCCTCTCCTGGAGAAACAGCGACCCGCTGTTATGATCCCTGTGGAGCCAGCTGCAATGTCCTGAATCTTGACCGTGCCATGGGTCCTTTGTATGACAGTTCAAGAGAATCCTTCCCTTCTTAGCGATTATCGACGACAGACGTTCCTGTCGTGGCTTCATCAGGAACATTACCGTCCTTAAAGTCCTTGAACAAGAAGCCATTGTCGTCAACCTGCTCTTCAGGATCGTAGTAAGGCTTCATGCGCAGGACGTGAACGATGTCTCTTCGTTTTTAACGTTTCGACGACGGCTCATAATCCTCAACTTCGTATGTGACGTCTGACAATCGGCGTATGACACGATACGGGCCAAAGTATCGCTTCAATAACTTTTCTGACAGTCCAACATTCCATACAGGGGTAAAAATCCATACCAGATCTCCTTGGCTGTACACAACAGGTCGGTGCTTGTCGTTATACCGCTGACGATCCTTCTCCTGGGCGTCCATTGTCCGTATGCGAGCCAGCTGACTTGCTTCTTCAACCCTGCTGATGAGCTGTTTAACATAGTCATCCTGAGTGTCGTCCGGTTGGAACGGGAACAGCGTATCCATTGTCGTCTCAGCTTCACGGCCATGGAGCAGGAAAAACGGAGTGAAGCCTGTGGTGTCTTGTCTTGCGGTATTGAAAGCAACTGTCACGACTGGTAGAATTGTATCCCAATCATTCTGCTCAACATCGACGTACATCGACAGCATGTCAGCTAACGTCTTGTTAAAACGTTCCGTAAGACCATTTGTCTGAGGATGGTATGCAGTTGTCATTCTGTGGACAATGTTGCACCGTGACATTACCGCTGATACTAGTTTTGACTGGAATACTTTTCTACGATCAGAAATCATGACACATGGTGCTCCATGCTTCAAAATAAAGTCGTCTACAAGGTATTTTGCGATCTCTGGAGCTTCTGCAGTCGGCACAAGTTTGGTGACAGCGTAGCGTGTGAGGTAGTCAGTGCAGACTATTATCCAACGGTTACCGGTTGTAGACTTCGGGAACCTCCCTAAAAGATCGATCCCAACTCGGTGGAATGGAGCTGCTGCCGGCGGAATCGGTACGAGATGTCCTGGAGGTAATTGCGGAACATGCTTCCGTCGCTGGCACTCTTTACAGTGACCCACACAGTGCTTGACAGATCGGTAGAGGCCTTTTCATTAATACCTGCGTCTGATTCTGTCTAGGGTCTTCACGAATCCCAGATGACCGGATATTGGAGCATCGTGGAAATATTTGAGCATAGCTGGCTGGAGATGAGCTGGAATAACAAGTAGCCATTTGGGGCCCAGTGGATCGTAGTTGCTCTTATACAATGTTCCGTTTATAAGTTGGAACTCTCCATTGGTTGGTTCTCCTTTCTCCAAGGCCTCTATCGTTTTTAATAGTACTGGATCTTCCCTCTGTTCAGCTGTAACGTCATCTAATTCAGTGAGAGCTGAAATTTCGTTAATGCTGTTGTGTTCCACTAATGGATTCCTCGAAAGGCAGTCGGCATCCTTGTGTTTGCGCCCGTTATTGAATACCACTGTGACATCGTACTCTTGTAGTCTTAGTGCCCGTCTTGCTAGTCGACCTGATGGATCCTTCAAGCTAGTCAGTCAACACAAAGAATGGTGGTCTGTCACGACGGTGAATGGTTTGCCGAATAAATACGGCCGGAACTTATTGATAGCTCAGATAACCACGAGACATTCTTTTTCAGTTGTAGAGTAGTTTATCTCGGACTTTGAGAGTACTCTTGACGCATAGGCTATCACTTTTTCAGCACCTTCCTGAACTTGTACAAGCACTGCACCAATCCCATAACCACTGGCGTCTGTGTGAAGTTCCGTTTCAGCATTCTCGTCGTACAAGGCTAGCACTGGTGCGGAAGTTAGAGCCTCCTTAAGTGCCCGGAAAGCTCTTTCTTTTGTCTCATCCCAGTAAAATTTGGCGTCTCTCTGCAGAAGTTCTTGTAATGGACGTGCCTTGTTACAAAATCCTTTTATGAAACGTCGGTAGTATGAGCACAGCCCGAGAAAACTTCTCACATCATGAATGTGCTGAGGAATTGGAAATTCTGTGACTGCCCTTACTTTATCTGGATCAGGACGGACACCATCTCCGTTGACTAGGTGCCCCAGGATTTTTATCTCTTTGGCGACGAAGAGGCACTTCTTTGGATTGAGGCGGAGACCTGCAGTCTGAACACACTTCAACACAGTTGACATGCGACTCAGATGTTCTTCAAACGTTTTCGAGAAAACGACAATGTCATCTAAATTGCAGAGACACTTTAGGTGTCGAAGCAAGTTGTCCACCATGCGTTCGAATGTGGCTGGAGCATTACATAATCCAAATGGCATTACTTTAAATTCATAGAGGCCGTCAGGTGTAATAAAAGCCGTCTTCTCCCTGTCAGCTTCGTCAACCTCGATTTGCCAGTAACCTGTCTGCATGTCCATAGTTGAAAAGTATGTAGCTCCTTTCAATCAGTCTAAGGATTCGTCAATGCGCGGCAGTGGGTAGACATCTTTCTTTGTGATTCTGTTCAGCCGCCGATAGTCGGCACAGAATCGCCACGTGCCATCCTTCTTCTTTACGAGGACCACCGGAGACGACCAAGGACTCTCCGAAGGTTGAATAATGTCATCTCGCAACATCTTCTCCACTTCCTCCCGAATTATCCGTCTTTCAGCTGGCGACACTCTATACGAACGCTGGCTAATTGGCGGATGATCCCCAGTATTGATACAGTGCTTTATCGTGGGCCGTTTCGTCTGACTTTTCCCCTGCTGAGGTGTGAATGCACCCGAAAATTGGCGTAGTATACCTAACACCCGCTGGCGTTGTTCCTTGGTCAGTCCAGGCCCTATTGGCAGTTCCACGTTTGTTTCCTCCAGCGTGTTGTCTGTACTAACAGCAGGGCATGGGTCTTCATTGATGACGTTGAGCTCACCGTCCTGGATTTGTTCAGCTGTTCCGATACACATTCCCTTGGGGATAAGTTGTGACTGCTCGTGACAATTTGTGATCCAAATCTCTCCTTGACCACCGATAATGCTGGTAATAGCCGCTGGTATGTAAATTTCTTTGGTGAGCCTGATAAACCTTTTACTATCAACAAGAACTTCACAATTTAACCAGTCATCTGTGTTTGTGACTGCAACTCTTCTCATTGTCAACGGCGGTATCGTCACATTGTCAACGACGAATAACTTCCCAGAAAATTCTGAATTACGTGTATCCGGCGGAACAACTTCTTCAATTTGCAGCTCAGATCTTCCACAGTCAATGATAGCTTGGGATGCCTGAAGGAAGACCCATCCGAGGATGACATTGTGACTACATTCTGTTAACACGACAAATTCAAACGGCTGCGTCCTGTTGTTGATGGTTATTCTTGCGACACAAGTTCCTGCTGGATGGACGTACTTTCCAGCACAGTTGCCCCCGTATCACAGAACATTGTCTTCTTTAGTGTGCGGCGGTAATCATCCGATAATAAGGAAAAAGAGGCTCCTGAATCAACAAGTGCCCGGACAGGTTGGCCGTCGATGAGATTTCCCGACATCTTAGCGACTGTCGTCCATGGAGGATTTTCATCTGCGGCGGCCTCACCTGCGTAGATGGTCGCCTCGCTTAGTATTCCTGTGCGTGGCGGCTAGGGGAGCGGCTGGTACCTCTGTACGGCGACGGTGAACGGCTGCGGCGCGTCGGGTAGCGACCTCGTCTAGTGTACGGCGATGGGCTTCTTTCCATAGGTCGACTGAACTCATTAGCAGGTGACTGCCTGGGATAGAACTGCTCCGACGGCTGACGTCTTGCGGCAAAATAATCATCGAATACTCGCCTCCTCTCTCTGCAGTAGCGTACGACATGTCCAGGGCGTCCACAGTGGAAACACAGTGGTGTGTTGTCTTCTGTCCTCCAGACGTCTATTCTTCTGCGGGGCGTCATAGTTACCGGGGGAGTTGGCTGTGGTCGCGTCGGCCGGTTCATGGGTTGCCGTTTGGCGGCTGCAGCATAAGTCATAGCAGGGCGACGCCATTCTTCACGTCGGGTGCGATTGACGGGACAGACAGGAGCAAATGTTTGAAATACCTCATCCTCAGCGGCGTCGGCTCCCTCGTGACTTACTGGGCTCACATCCATGGCCATAATGTGATACTCGCCCGGTCTAATAGTCCCGGCTGCCATGCACTGTTGTAATTCTTCTCTCACGATTTGTCGTATGAGAGAAGCGAAGTCATGTTGGTCTTCCACAACGGCCATAGGGACTGCATTTGGAAGTCTGTCATACTTCTTGCGTCCAACCCTCCTTTGTTGCATCTCTTCAATACGCTGGCACCACTTGATGAACTCTTCTGTCGTAGCGACGTCTTTTATCAGAAGAGCTTGGTACATATCTTCTGCAATTCCCTTCATCAGGTGCGTGATTTTGTCCGCCTCAGTCATGTTCGGATTGACTATGTTACACAGGGCCAAAACATTCTGTATGTACGATTGTGTCGGCTCACCATGTCGTTGGGCCCGTTTCTTCAGTTGTTCTTCCGCCGAGCGGATTTGTCGCTGGCGGTCTCCAAACGTTTTCTTAAGTTCCTCGTGGAACGTCTCCCAGTCATTCAACTTGTCTTCGTTGTTTTCGAACCATTGCTGGGCTGTTCCGTCCAGGTAGAAATAAACGTTGGCCAAGCACATCGTATGATCCCACCTGTTGTACTTGGCGACTCGGTCGAACCCTTTTAGCCATTTGTTTGGGTCCTGTGCAGCGTCTCCACAGATCACCGACGGGTGTCTGATGTGCAGCTGGCTTATTGCTGGTTTCGTCTCCATCGTTCTTCTGATAATGCGGACTTTTGGAAGGATGTACTCGGTGTATCCCTTGTATTCCGGCTCCAGTCCGTGTAAGCGGCGGCTTTTACGTTGCCTATTCGGAGCCACGGTGATGCAGCTGTTGCACAGTGTGCCCGGCGCCTCCACCAAACAATGTCGCGTTGAAATGGAAACAGGCTTGACTTCGAAGGCAACTAAACACAGCACTTATACTGAAAGCACGTTTATTACGAACTCAACATACACGCAGCACTGACTGCCTGTCAGGCAGAGTGCTCTGCTATTTATACACAGACAGAATTTACCAGAAATTAGAAGAACAGTTAACATAAGAAACAAGTAGAATTTATAAGTGAAGATAAGGAAGATGTAGAACCTTCTGGAATTCTTAATTACAAAGAAATGTATTTTATGCCGGTGGGCGGGATTGAACCGGCGACCTTCTGCACCGCAGTCCGTGACGCTATCCCCTGCGTCACGCCGGCAGTCGGCGTTCGTTGTCTCTCGCGGCAGTATTTCAATTGTTAAGGCCTTTAGCGCGAACTGATTACATACGCTAAGACTATCAAAAATATTTTTATGTTAAACTATACATGGATACGCCGTTTTTGAGTTTTCATATGACCTTTCAGAAATTTTATAAATTTATCTTTTTTATAGAAACTTTAAGCCCTTTGCGCGAACTGAAGATATTAAGTTAGATTTTTTAAATTATTTTTTCGTTAATCAGCACATAAATACGCAACTTTCGAGCCCTATTACAACTCGAAACTCAAAAATTCACTTTTTTCGGCTCACCATAGTCCTCAGTGCTGACGTTTTAAACGGTGTTACGTCCAGTGTCAGTGTCTTGAGTGCTTCAGTGTCCACCACCTACGAACAAGTGTCGCAGCCGTATGTTTTAACCTGTGTCTCCGAGTGTTTCTTTAGATTAGATTAGTTGTTCGTTCCATATATCCGTGTTGAGGAGATCCTCTTGAATTTGGGACATGTATTTTTTTTAATTTTTTAATTAATTATTTTTTATAAGTTGATAATATAACAACACTAATACAGGTACATACGTTGTTTACAAGCTGATAATATAATAATGCTAATAGTATAACTACAGATACATGTATCATTTTGCTCTATTTAAGAATTCTTCAGTTGAATAAAAGGAGTTGGCCACTGGAAAGTTTTTTAGGCTCCTCTTAAACTGATCTTTATTTGTAGTTAAATTTTTTATGGTTGTTGGTAAATTATTTAAAATATATGTTCCTGAGTAGTGAACGCCTTTCGTCTTGTGTAGATCATTTTTGTTCCTAGTATTGTATGTATGAACTGAGCTGTTTGTTGGGAAAAGGGATATATTACTTATGACAGCCTGTCTATACCAGTGGTCACATGATGTTCAGAGAGGCAAATAATGTCAACAGGGTTAGAGGAATCGATTTCATCAATACAAATGAGTAATTCATCAAGTTTATTTCTGAGACCGGGGATGTTCTAATTTAATAAAGATAACTGATATTGCATACTAATGGGTGAACAAAGAATTACTGGCAGATTCTGAGAACTTTCTGTTAGAAACTGTTTGCTAAAATATATCTCCAGTTTATCTGTTTTCTCGAACTGAGGGTGTTTTCTAAGCTCTTTCAAAACTGGTTTTCTTTCCCCCTTCCCTATCCTAAAAAAGGCATCCCTCTGACGCCTGTAACCACTGGTGTGTCCAATTTCCCACTGTGTTTTTATCACCAACGTGCCACAAGTACTTTAACTGACTACATGTTTATATCATCTGTCTACTGTGTATGTTCGTCAGTTACTTCTACATGTCAAGGATTTTAATACTCCACATTTTAACGCCATATCATTGTTATTTTAATCTCGTCATGTCCCTTGATTTACAAATACTCACGACTGAAAAGAAGCACCACAGCTGCTGCCAACCTGCTGTCTGTAAGTTTGTATGGTTAGCATGGAGATAACAATAAAGGAAAAGAAAAGATTCACTGAGTTCAATTCAGATGTTTTAGTAATTACTTGATTTTTCGATTTTTTAAAGTATTTTGTAATAACATTAAGAGTTTAAAGAAATTGATGCCAATGTTAATATGATCTATTAGGTTATTTATTGATAAAATGCCTCGGCAAACGACGTTAAGTTAAAATACTTTGACCATCCTTCCACGATTCTCGCCTTTCGGGCACGACGGTGACTCTTTCCTTGATTACTGGTGAGGTTGACTGCAATTAAAGGTTGTAGGGCTTGCTTATCAGGAAGCCGATACCAATTAATTTTGTTAATTATGAAGTAACTTAACTTTGTCATAGAAAATAACATTATAACAAGTAAACAGGATTGATTACCTGGTGCTTCCTTTGTATAGCTGAAGTCTTCTCTCTTGTACCTAGACGGTGACTTCGGTTGGCTCCTACGGCCAAAGGAAGCTTTTTCTTGAGCGAAGCCACGTAGGCTGTTGTTGGTTCCAGTATAAAGAACGACGATTATGTCATTTTCTTCTTCCTCTCCACCTGGGCAGCTACTTGCCGAAGTACGCTAGATGTAGTTATCCCTTTGAGGGGTAGAATTTTGCTATCGGCGTGGTCGTCAAACATCCTAATATGATGCAGACACATCAGTACCTTTCACGAGGGCCGAATTCTTCCACAGAGACGCGCCACATTCAGCTGCCGACAGGCTGCGTTCAATGACTGTTGTTCGAAGCGTCAACACCCTAGCTTGTGTTGGTCAGTTTTAGAATAATATTATTCCCAAAGCTGCCGTTTTCCTTAGCCTCCAAACAGTGCTCTTTCAGGGACAGAGTTCTACCCACTTTCACGCTTAAATATATGGGAGCATAGCAATGCTAGCTTTTGTCAATACATATGGAGTTTTCTTTTGCTTCCTTACTCCTGAAATGAAAACTTCATACTTGCTTCTCAGCTAGGTTTGGTTTCAGACGGTTTTAGTTCTAGTAATGACCCAATGTTTCAAGGGTGCTAGTTTTCTTCACCTCCTTGAAGGTGCTCCCTTGCGTGGTCACAGCCGTGTCGTCAGTATAGGACCTATATGAATTGCCTGCTATTGGAGTATGTTGGCTACTCGTCCCTGTGAGTTGTACAGAAGCGGAGCTAATACACTACCCTGAGCATTTTTTTTTTTTCATTTGTAACTAGCTAAATCCGGCCACACTTCACCGTGGCTACTACCTCTCATATGGAATTAAAAATAAATAAATAAATAAATAAATAAAAAGAAGTACTGTAATTCGTCTCAACATATAATCACCGAGAGAATACTTCAATCAAATCAATATCGTTCGTTGGGCTATTGTGTCTATATGAAACGAAAGTTATACAAAATATATTTTCACAAATACTCATTATTTTAAACCCATAAGGTAGTGTACGTTTTCTGTCGTCCATTTTCTCCACAAATATACAGATCAGTTTACCGAATCTAGACCATGTGACGTTTAATTCACCTTAGTAAAAAGCTATTGTATTCTACATTCTTTACTATTTCCCATCCGCTGTGTCTACGTCCTGTTTCTCCGCTATCTACCTCTTCATCCTCCGCTATCTAATCCCCGGCCTCTATTCACCACTCCCTTTCATTCCATCCATCTTCCATCTTCTCCTCCATCTATATCTACGCTCGTATCGTCTTTCGGTCGTCTACCTATATAAAATGAAGAAATTAAAAATTAGGAAACTGCTTCAAATTATGTGTTACCTGCTGGGACCTATCACAAAGTTACTGTAACATAAAATTAAATGAAATAACGACGCCCATAAACAACGTTTTGTTCAGAATTCGTTTCTATGATGTTTTGATATCCTATCATGATCGATCCTACTGAAAATTAACCATTAAACATGAACGAACCTAAAATGAGTTTCTACGAAAAGTTGTTACTTTAGTGTCGCATTTTTACCATAGCACCTGACTGGTACGCAAGGCAGAAGTAGGCACCACTTCAATTTTCGACGCTCATTTATTTGGAAGTTGGAGGACTGTGGTTGGAGAATTTAAAGCCTGATCAAAGATATAGATATGAAAACATCTGCTTCCTTTTGCCTCTCTTGATGGCTACCTACACACATGATTTTCGTTTTGCACGCATCTATGACAAAGCGCCTTTTGAATTGTGTAAGTTTCATTGGCCTTCTTCTATAATTGTAATCGAAAATCGATAGTCATATTTCATGTTGATGTATTTGTATAATGATTTCGGTAAAATTTCACTTGCTGTAGCTGCTGATGTTGTCAAAATCTCTTGACTGCTCTTTGAAAACTCAGTTACATACAATGAGGCTAGTAATCTTCCGTGTTTACCATGAAATATTACATTAGCACCGAATGCCGCAGCTGCCGTAAGCAAAATTAAACTTTCATTTCTAATTCTACGAGGTAAGCGTTCATCTCTTGTCGGTTTGGATTTAGAAGCGCACATTCGAGCTGAGTCCAGTGCCAGTTGCCACCAGTGCCGCATCGTAAACAGCGCTAAGCTTATATTCCCGCGCGTTTGATAACGGTGTATTCCACAGATATTCTTGTTATTTTGAAAACTGCGGGACTCAGTTTTGTTGATTTGACAGTGTAGTTACCACTGACCACAGTTAAGTCAGCAGCCAGCCACCTTTATTAGAGTACTAGGCTACTTAAAAGTTGATTATTTAGTTTTCTACTTTCTGCAGTTAATTTTATCGATAGGATGGATAGGATGTGTGCTTGCTGTGTGCGGACGCAGGAGGAGTTGGCCGCAGTTCGCGAACAGCTGAGCGTGCTGTTGGCTACGGTCAGTCGTCTTCAGGCTGCTGTCTCGGGGTGCAGCGATGGTGGGGAGTCTGGTGCGTCGAGTGGGACACCTCAGGCGTCTCATGCTTCGCTCTCTATCCCTGCTACCGAGGCAACTTCAGGTGTACCGGACGTCGTCGAGCCGCCTTCTCCGCAAGGGGAGTGACGGGTTGTACGGCGTTCGCGTCGCTCGAGACGGAAGGCCAATATGGAGGCTGGACGTCCGTCCGCGACCGTTCGTCCTGTGAGTGAACGTGTGGCCACTCCTTCAGCAGGGTCCGAGCTGGTGAACGGGGGGGAGGGGATTATTAGTTATTGGGAGCTCCAATGTCAGGCGCGTGATGGAGCCCCTTAGGCAGATAGCGTCCAGATCTGGAAGGAATTCCAACGTGCACTCGGTGTGTTTGCCGGGGGGCCTCATCCGAGATGTGGAGGCGGCCTTGCCGGCGGCTATCGAGGGTGCGGGGTGCAGTCGACTGCAAGTCATGGCTCATTTCAGCACCAATGGCGCTTGGCGCTTGGGTTCTGAGGACATCCTCAGGTCCAATGAGCGGCTGGCGGAATTGGTGAAGGCTGCCTTCGCACGCGGGGTGCAAGCAGAGCTGTCGATTTGTACCATTGTTCCCAGGGTTGATCGGGGTCCTTTGGTTTGGAGCCGAGTGGAGGCTCTGAACCAGAGGCTTCGCCAACTCTATGACAGTCATGGCTGCAGATTTCTGGATCTGCGTTATCGGGTGGGGAATTGTAGGGTGCCCCTAGATAGAGCAGGGGTGCACTACACTAAGGAAGCGGCTACTCGGGTAGCAGAGTACTTGTAGAGTGCATATGGATTTTTTAAGGCTAGGTGCTAACTCTGATGAGCACTCACCTGTAAGCATTCAAAAAGCGAATTCAGGCCACGTTCGGAACAAAAATTCGAACATAAAAATATTAGCCGCGAACTTACAGAGTATTAGAAACAAAGTTCCCGAATTTGCTGATTGCTTGAAAGTTATTGCGCTCAGATAGTTTTAGGCACCGAAAGCTGGCTAAATCATGATGTGGCAAGTTCAGAAATACTTAGCGAAGCGTGGAATGTATATCGGAAAGATAGATCTGATACAACTGGAGGAAGAGTGTCCATCGCTGTGGACAAATATATTGTTTCTACTGAGATCGAGGTTGAAAGTAACTGTGAAGTTATCTGGGCACGTAAAAGAGGTCTAAAAGAAGTAAAGTTAATAGTTGTGTGTTTCTACCGGCCCCCCAGTGCTGCTGTAGCAGTTTCAGAATCATTCAAAGAAAGTCTACATCAGGTAGTGCATAGGTATCCGGGCCATGTAATATTAGTCGGAGGAGACTTCAACCTTAAGAGTATAGATTGGGACCTCTCTAGTTACATTTCAGGCGGTACAGACACTCATTCTTGCGAGCTACTTTTGGACACATTCTCCGAAAACTGTCTTGAGCAGTCATCTGAGGAAGTTTGCCTTTTTAGAAATACGTACTTAAAAAATGCTAAATAGTCGGAAATTATTTGTGAAGAAATCCGCCTTATGCAAGACACCTTGATTATTTTATTACCAACACATGTTTCGGCACTTACTGTTCCATCTTCAGTGGGTTTTGCCTTTATTTTCTAGAGTAACATGTTATAGGTTTTTGATTATACAGTCATTTGGGTAATTTGGAAGAATCCGTGTACATCGAAGGAAACGACATTGTGATCGAATAATATCCAAAGTTCGATTCTTACTCCACATTCGATATGACAGACGCGAAGCGGTTGATTTAAATTGTATTTCTGACTGCGTTGAATTTGTGGTATTTTATTGTACTTTTCCGACTCAATGTGTGGTTGCCATTTGAAGTACCGAAAGAAATATCGGTAATTTCCAAGAATAGTATATATATATATATATATATATATATATATATATATATATATATATATATATATATATATATATACCGCCCTCACATACTACGAAAACCTTCATGTTTGACCTATACCTAACCTTCTTAACGCTACGCTTCAGATAACTTTGTTTAAAGTGAAAATTAAGTTCCGTCAAACAGAGAGCGGGCAGACCGCGCTGCCGTCCGCCGCGTTCCGCAGCAGTCAGGCACAGCGCGGGCAGCGCTCGGCGTTCCGATTTTTGAATGGCGCTTGTAGTGTGTGAGTCAGCTGCGGAGCGTATAAACATAACCAGCAGTTCAGACGAGGGTGAATTTCTACTTCTCATTTTGCTTGATTCAAAGAAGCGAAGAAATAAGTTCATGAAATTACTATGAAACGAGAAGAATATGGTGAAATTCATCGTTTTTGCAAAGAGCTTTGATTGTGTGAAGACGTTTTTTTTTTTCAATTATTCTCGAATGTCTCGCTAACAGCTTTGGCAGCTACAGAGAAAGCATGTACGGATAAAATATCCAAGAAAAGAGTTGCTCAAATTATTATTGTTATAAAATCTGTTGTCTTGTTTGGAGTTGTTAATCATGATGATATGTGGTTGTTGATTTGGGCAGCTAGAGCAGACACAGTGACAGTGTTATTTTTTTAAAACACTACATTTTTCCATTTATACAAGGAGAAAATATTCTGCCTCCAAAGCCATTGCAGGATTGCCTCGCGTGTTAGTAGGTGATGGTTTAAAATGCAGCATTATTTAATATGTTCCTTTTCTAAAGCTGCAGCCTTGGAAGATCCTCAAAAGGCCATTTAAAATAAATGCCTCTGCAAGAGACGGCATGTAGTGGAAATTCTTGTTGAAAAATGGCGTGTCTTTTTAGGGCCAATAGATCTACAAACTGATGCCGTAAATACAGATTTGGAAGCAGCGTGCTGTCTACATAATTTCCTCCGCAGCAATGCAAGCTACATGCCTACTGAACAAGAGGAGCAGGTTAATACATTTTCGAATATGCTAAGACTAAAACAGAAACCAATTTCTTACGTATTTTGTCAATAACCAGTAACAAGGTATTGGCATGAAGTTGTATGTACAGTTGGCATTTCTGCACCATCTGCTTTGATGTTTGTCCAACCACATCGATTTTCTTACTTTTTGAACTGTATTTTGAACTGTATTTTGCACAACACAACCAGAAATGTACGGTAATTTTCAATATTTCGCTTAATTTATTTTCATGTAATAGTTTGGATTAGACAAGTAGGTATAAATTGGTTTGTAATTATGAAAAATAAATTAATAAATAAATTAATACCTGTTTGATTCAGACTTCTGCATATCTCCTTCCAGCTGTCTGTCTTCTTAGACGCATTTTTGTATTCTGGGTCACGTATGACATGACCAGATCAATCAGTTAGTCTGTTTTCCTCCACACTGCTCCCGCTTGCCCGCCGCGGTCTCTGTAGAAAATCACAGCCTGCCCGCTGCACGCTGTACCCTCTCTGAGGCGGTAAGGCAGAATGCGACACAGTGCTCGCGCGAACTGCCCGCTCTCTGTTTGACAGAGCCTTTATAGGTATAGGTTAACCAAGAAGTTTTTTTTTTATTTAGTACGTGAGGGCACGTAGCACCCGAATCACCAATTAAGACACACCCAATCGATTTACAGCTGTACGTTAGAAATATATTTCAGGCTGAGGTTCTTCGATTGCAAGCATTCTTGGAAATTACCGAAATATCGGCATAACTGAAGACAGGGATACCACCTGTCAGCTTTAACCCATGATGTAACCACAATCTCGAAAAGCATTTATACGGGATAATATCTTAATACTTACGTATTGTAGATAATAAATAATTTGTGGTTATCCTCGTAAATTGCGTATTACAACAGAATGTACCATACATGACATACCATCGTCTACAACTCAGCCACAACATAATTACTCACGCCACTTACAAATACGCACGTACACGACAACATGCCAATGCCACGGGTCAAATCTAATGGGTGATATCCCAGTCTTCAGATAAGCCAAAATTTCATAAAATCATCATGTCAAAAAACAACATCGTATATAAATCAGCTGTTCCGCCATGTTAGTTTTCCGTCATTGGTAGCGAAGGGAGAGTCGAACGTTCGATATATATCGATCGCAATGCCGTTTTCTTCGATGTACACGGATTCTTACAAATTACCGTCATTTGTACGAGCTATTTGATTTGACAATTATATTGGCCATATTAGGCATACTTTTGTTTACAATACTCACATAATGTCATCCACAGAATTTTCATGCTTTTTTAATTCAGGATTAACGATATTTGACAGCTTGTTTTCTGGAAGCAACTAATCGTTTTTATTTCGAAAACTAATTCATTTACATACGCCTGGGTGTTACGTTGAAAAATAGTTCTATATGACTTACTTACTTACTTACTTACTTTCGACCTGAGGTGTTGCTGCTTCTCGTTTATGGCGTGTCATTATATTTCAAGATGTTTCTTTCTTTAGCGCACTTTTTTTGTTGGAAACTGGCACTATCAAGGAGGTTAGAATAAAGGGAGATTCCATTATCTATGCTGAGTGCATACGTCAGTTGTAGCCTGTCCACCATCTTGGTCAGTTTTAGAATCTTATTTCTCCGTTAAAACTATGCCCTAATTCCACCCTGCTACTGATAATGCATTGAACTGACAGTCACTGAAAAGTATGTACTTTCAAACAATATACTTTCTTGAATAAATAGTAATAAATACTCATCATAATATATTTCAAAATTCAATTTTTAACGGCTAATTTGCACTCTTTTAACACGTTGTACATGACGGCAAAACCGTCGCACTTTTTATTCCTGTTTTATGTGACATAAAACATTAAACTCTACAATAGGAACACTTCTCCAGAACTTAGCAGTATGGCGGAGACAGGATTCACTTTGTCAGCGTAAAGGCGTCTCCCTGGATTCCAACCTTCTTGGGCACTGTTTACATCGCCGTTTGTCTTATTGTGGTGGCTGCATCGTATTCAGTTGTTTATGTGAAATGTCTGTAATGTGGCGCACGATTTCTGAATATTTTTGTCTATCTATGTTTTGTGTGTGTGTGTGTGTATGCGTGTGTTCGTGTGTGTGTGTGTGTGTGTGTGTGTGTGTGTGTGTGTGTGAAAGAGAGAGAGAGAGAGAGAGAGAGAGAGAAATATTGTGTGTGCCTGTGCAAGGGGGGGGGGATGTCGGGTGTATGATGGTGCGATTTACTTGTTGTTGTTGTTGTGGTCTTCAGTCCGGAGACTGGTTTGATGCAGCTCTCCACAATACACTATCCTGAGCAAGCCTCTTCATCTCCACATAAGAACGGCAACCTACATATGTCTGAATCTGCTTACTGTATCCATCTCTTGGTCTTCCCCTGCGATTTTTTCCCCATACACTTCCCTCCAATGTTAAATTCACAATTCCTTGATGTCTAAGAATGTGTCCTACCAATCTATCCCTTCTTTTAGTCAAGGTGTGCCAGAAATCCCTTTTCTCCCCAATTCTGTTCAGTACCTCCTCATTAGTTACGCGATCCACCCACCTAATCTTCAGCATTCTTCTGTAGCACCATATTTCAAAAGCCTCAATCCTCTTCCTGTCCGCACTGTTTATCGTCCATGTCTCACTTCCATAAAAGGCAACACTCCATACAAATGCCTTCAGAAAGGACTTCCTTAGGTTTAAATCAATATTCGATGTTAACAAATTTCTCTTTTTCAAGAACGCTTTTCTACCCATTGCCATTCTACATTTTATATCCTCTGTACTGCGACCATCATTTGTTATTTTACTGCCCAAGTAACAAAACTCATCTACTTCCTGTATTGCTTCGTTTCCCAATCTAATTCCTTCAGCATCACCTGATTTTCTTACACTGCACTCCATTACCCTAGTTTTGCTCTTGTTAATGTTCATCTTATATGCACCTTTCAGCACACTGTCCATTCCGTTCAATTGCTCTTCCAGGTCCTTTGCTGTATCTGACAGAATTACTATGTCGTCGGCAAAACGCAATGTTTTTAATTGTTCCCCCTGAAGTTTAATTCCTTCACCAAATTTCTCCTTGCTCTCCTTTATAGCTTGCTCAATGTACAAATTGAACAACATTGGGGAAAGGCTACAACCCTGTCTTACTCCCTTTCCAACCACAGCATCCCTTTCATGCCCTTCAACTCTGAAAACCGCTGTCTGGTTTTTGTACAAGTTGTAAATAACCTTACGTTCCCTATATTTTACTCCTGCTTGCTTCAGAACTTGAAAGAGTTATATACGTCTTTAATGGTCTCTAAGACAGTTTTGTTGGATAGTGATGTATATTCGTTAAGTACTATCTTACCTTACGCTATTGGTTTCTGGATGTGATAGCTTTCCGGCCGCGGTGACCGAGGGGACTGAGGCGCTCCAGTCACGGTCTGCACGGTCACTACGGTCGGGGATTCGAATGCCCCCTCAGGCATGGATATTTGTGCCGTCCTTAGTTAGTTCATAGGTAGTTTGTAAGTTTAGGGACTGATGACCCCGTAGTTAAGTCCCATTAGCTATACAAACATTTGAACATTTTGATGTGATAATTTTCCTCTATTGCTAGTTTTTGGAATAAGCTGTTGCTGGTTTTGAGAATTTGTAGGTCAGTTTCTATGTTTTTTGTGGTGTGATTCTGTTTTATTAAATGCTCAGCAAATGTTTAGTGACACAAAACCGGGTATTCCCTTCGCAACTCTTCAATGAGCACTACAACGCAAACGCCACTACCACCTGGCTCTGTTGTGGTAATGTGTCTACAGTGTTTTTTAATTTTACCATTTGAAAGTCGTGGGAGTTGCTGTAATGTGGTGATGGAAGGGCATTGTTGTGAAATGCTATCCTAAAGCGGAACACACATGGACATACTAAATGTGAAAGTCCTAACTATACAAATGTAATTTGCACTAAATGTATATATACCATCTGATGATGAGCTCCTAGGCAGCTTGAAATCGGTCATGGTTTAATAAATCTTCATTGAGATGAAAAAAGGCGACTGGTTGCAGTAATTTCTGAAACCTATTTCATAACATACGCTTGACTAGGAAAATAATGCCGAACCAGGTAGTGATAACATTTTTAACAATATATCATCTGCACAAAAGACAGAACGTAAAGCCGAAATCATGTGGATAAAACAAAAATGTCCTTTCTGTATTCTAAAAGACAAACATTGAACAATGAATTATTTAAACTCCATATCCAGCTAGCGAATCACATAAAGTATGCACCATTTTTGATGAACTAATGCAAAAATTCAGAACATACACAGACTATAATTGAAAGAAAACTGATAACAACAGAAACTCACCAAAGTGCTAAATCACTCAAAAGCCCACCAGACAAAACACCTATAGAATAAACACACATTTAATAAAAGAGTCATCAATTTTGCTGACATGAAGTTAACCGAAGAAGAAAGTAGCCAACTTGTCTACGTCTCTAAAGAGAGATTTCTGCTTGAACAGCATTTAGTATGCTTGTTTGGTAGCTTAATCGATAGCGTCCTGGACTACAGTTTTTGCTTTCCGTGTTCAATCCAAACGTCTCAATTTTTTTCTGATAATGTGAAGTACAATCAAATTTCGTCGATATTAGTAATCATTTCAGATTTTATTAAAAATAGTTGTGTTATCCATATGCTCTCAAAAGACATTTCTGAAACACATATCCATTTCAGAACCAAGATTGTAGATGATGTGACATTAATATAGAGAGGGATGTTTAAGATATATTGAGTAATTCATTAAAAAAATTTAAATAAAATTATTTTCAAAAATTTCCAGAAATTTTGTACTCAAACAATTAATTGGTTTGGGCCTTCACTATAATATTTAATTATCTGCACAATCTTACAGTAACATGCCTTCATACTCATTTCTTCACATGATACAAGCGAAAACAGTTTGAATCTCTTGAGAATCACAAGTACACATTAAAATAGTAGTGAAAACACCGATGAAATCGTAGTGAAGCTGGCCACTGAAAAGCTAGGGGTGCAGGTGACCCTTAACGACATCGACAGAAGTCACAGAGTAGGACGTAAGACAGGGGAATCCACAAAACATAGGCCCATAATAGTGAAGTTTGTTTCCTACAGGAAGAGATCCGAAATCTTTAGAGCCAAGAAGAAACTGGTAAAATCAGGTCTGACGATACGTGAAGATCTCACTTCCGAGCGGTTAAAAATTTTGAATAGTGCAATCGCAACATTTGGCCTACACAATGTATGGACAAGTGATGGCAGAATAATGGTGGAGACGAACAATGGCAAAATATCAATTACAAATGCGAATGAACTCGAAAGCCTCTGCTTTAGGAGATAAAAACACTTGCCGCCACTACTTCTACGTGTAGCTTACTATTTTTTTTTTTTTCTTTTCTATTTTTTTTCTTCTTTTGCTACACTTCATATCGATTTTGTAAAGAAAATCTTATGTACATTAATATCTATTATACTACATTAGTTAGCTTTCTCTTTATTATTTTAGCAAATTATCATTATTTGATTGGTGTGATTTGTTGTTGCACTTTTTTTTTTCTCTTTCTTCTAGCAAATTATCATTATATTTTTAGTGACACTTACTGGTTCACTTTAGGATAGTGCTGTTTTACTATTAATCTCATACTTACATTATTAATTACGGTACCATATTAGGTTTAAATTCACCTTTATATAGCGTTGGTCTCACGCATCATTGGCAATTGCTCACTCTACTATCGATATTGTTATCTTTATTTAGTGTTGTTCCGTGCAGATTATTTTTACTGTGCTTGGCGAGATTCCCCCCCCCCCCCCTCAGCGCCACGCTGCCGCTCGGCGGACACAGGCCGTGCTGACCTTGGCTGCAGCGCCTCCCTGTCCCTCCCCTGTCTCTGAACCCACCTGACCTGCTTCGGCTCTCTCTCTCTGCTGTCCTGCACTCCTCCCCCGACCCCCCGGACCGCTAGCCCGCAGCCACGCCACATTCCAATGTGTCCTGCGTTCGCAGAAAAGGACGCCGCCACCCCACAGCCCACTGCCGTTGCCCTACCGACTAGCGGTATCATCGCGCGCGCTACAACTGAGCGCACAAAGCTCCACGTTGCACACGCAAATGTTCAATCTCTACAAGCTCATTTAGTTGAGTTCCGCCATATATTTCAAGACTTGGATCTTCATATAATTCTTCTATCGGAGACCTGGCTCAAACCAAGCATTACCACCAGTTCCGTAAATTTAGACGGCTATGTCTTCCTAAGACACGACCGATTGAACAAACGCGGAGGCGGCGTTGGAGCTTACATACGCTCTGAATTATCTCCTACCGTGTTGCACACATCAAATAATGATGAAACTGAACAAGTGGAATACATGTTCGTAGAGATAAAACCCCTCAAAGAAAAGTGTCTCATATGCGTCCTCTATAAACCTCCGAAGGTAGGTGCGTTGGACTGCTTCGAAACTGCCCTCTCAGACCTCGAATCAGCTTATGAGCACATAATTATAGCGGGAGACACTAACATAAATTTTCTGTTCAACAGCCCGTCCTGTATGAAGTTCAAGCGTATGCTTACGTCTTCGAATCTGACCTTACTTCAGCTTGCACCCACCCATCACACAGCTGATAGCCACACTTTAATAGATATATTTGCAACAAGGTTTCCAGACAGAGTAATTCGAACGTCACAAACATCTGCACCTGGCATGTCTGCCCATGATGTAATTTTCATGACATACTCGCTAGAATGCCCCAGGAAGAAACCACTTCTAACTACATACCGTGACTTAAGACGCGTCAACTTACCTGAACTGACAGCTGATGCACAAGAAATAGTTTTCGAGCCAACCTCCGACACCCTCCCGGACGTAAACGAGAAACTGCACAAAATTACAAATAAACTTAACCAGCTGTATGATAAATATTCGCCCATCAAGACCAAAAAAGTGAGAAGGAAACCTGCACCCTGGCTAACTGATGAACTAAAACAGCTCATGAATCTCAGGGACAATGCACATCGGACATACAAACTGCACCCTACACCTGAAAACCACACCGCTTACAAGCAGAAACGTAACAGAGTCAGCCAGGCTGTGAGAAATGCTAAACTCAGATACGCCTATTCATTAACCGACAACATAAATAGACCGGCCGTCCTCTGGAAAAACCTGCGCGGTCTTGGTATTGGAAAAGTAAAAACTGCAGCCGAACCCACTGTCCCCATTGAGGAACTAAATCAGTATTTCACAACGCCTACCACCACAATAGATCACCAAACGAAACAAACACTTATTGACCATATCAAGAGGATAAACAACGCTAACCATGATAAGTTTTGTTTTAAGCATGTTACTGGAAGTATAGTCAAAAAAGCCATTATGCGTATTACATCAGCGTCTACTGGGGATGATGGTATCACTATCCAAATGGTAAAGCTGATTATTGATCCACTGCTGCCCATCATAACAGATATATTTAATCAGTCCTTAGCCACAAGTGTTTTTCCTGATGCATGGAAACGTGGACTAGTTAAGCCACTGCCAAAAAAGAACATTGCCACAGCACCCTCTGATTACAGACCTATCTGCATTCTTCCGGCACTATCCAAAGCTCTAGAATATATAGTAAATGATCAGCTAACCAGCTACTTGACTATTAATAACCTTTTTGACGAACACCAATCAGGTTTTCGCAAATATCGCAGCACGACATCTGCTTTGATAAAAGTGACAGACGATCTTAAGCAGGCAATGGATAGACAAGAGGCGACTATTATGTGCTTCTTAGACTTTAGCAAAGCTTTCGACACTGTGGACTTTGACATTTTACTTGCTAAACTTAGCAGCCTAAATCTCTCTCAAGGCGTGGTGCAATGGTTTCGCTCATACTTGACATCGCGTCTTCAGTGCGTCATGTCCGGCACCAAAAAGTCACAGTGGAGAAAAGTACTATCAGGCGTACCACAGGGCTCGGTATTAGGTCCACTCCTCTTTTCATTGTACGTAAATGACGTATCATCGGTCTTGTCCTTTTGTAAATACCACATGTATGCCGATGACCTCCAGTTGTATTTAAGTGCAAAACCAAAAAACCTGAAGACAGCAATCGAAAATTTTAATTCTGACCTATGTGCACTATCAAAGTGGGCACAGAATATAGGATTAAAGCTCAATCCAAGTAAAACACAAGCAATTCTGGTAGGACATCCTAGGCTCATTAACCACAAATTCCGCGAATCTCAACCATCATTAATATTAAATGACACACCTATCTATTTTTCGCCCTCGGCAAAAAGTCTGGGAGTGATAATAGACGACAAACTAAATTGGGCTGAGCACACAGCCGCCGTGTGTAGGAAGGCATCAGCATCTCTTCATGCCCTACAGAGATATAAGAAGTTTTTTCCTCTCGATCTCAAAAAGAAACTTATACAAACACTTGTAATTCCAATTATTGATTACAGTGATGTTATCTTGCAAGGTCTTTCTTGGGAAAGCTCAAGACGTCTGGAACTAATCATGAATGCCTGCGTTCGATATATATGTAACATCCGTCTCTTTGATCACATTTCACCATCTTATATGCAACTATCCTGGCTCCGTGCTGACAAGCGCAGAGATTTTCATACACTCTGTTTCCTCTACTCTCTTATCAACGTACACTGTCCCTCATATCTTTCCTCGACCTTAACACTCTTATCTGATCAGCATAACAGAACTACTCGTTCGTGTCAGAGCAAAACCCTTTCTGTCCCTATCCATCACTCAGCCGGTTTCTCAAAATCCTTTTCAGTAGCAGGAACGAGGCTCTGGAACAATCTACCTCAGTATATCAGAGAACTGAATAACACTGCCAGCTTCAAACGACAGTTAATGGATTATCTACTGAAGCAATAATTACGCCAGTCTTTAATACCCTACGGTCCAGGTACGTCACATCCATTCCTCCTCCCAGATATTCTCTTACTGCCATTGCTCTCGCCAGGTACAGCTTTCTTAACTTCCTTTTGTCAGAATTCGCCTTGCCTTAACCAGTCTCGATTCAAAAGTACATCCTGTATCTGCTAATATCAATGTTGTTACACCAACAGCAGCAGAAGGTGTCTCAGTGGTACTACTAGTATTAATCCTATTAGAATTAAGTCAATACCTTTTATTTTACATCCTTTTGCATGTAGTTAACTTTTATAAATTATGTTATTAATTGCTTATCTGTAAAAATCATTGGTATGTTATAGGTAACTCAAATGTAAAAAATTCTGTATGTGTAAAACCCTGGTCCGATGTAAGAGAGGGCCTGATGGCCCTAATCTGATCAGGCTAAATAAACAAATAAATAAATAAATAAATAAATAAAACATATTTCACATCTTGTTCTTGTACGCCACTTGCAACTGCTCCTGTGAAAACATCTTGCCGATTTTAAGTCATCAACAACAGGCCAATGATCAAATTTGTCTAGCGACTTGTCTATGCAAGGTGAACCTTTTATTTCGAGCTGTATTTACGTCTTCTTCGTCTTCATCATGCTCTTCATCAATGAACGGCATTCCATTTGGTGGTGAGAACGTATTTCCAACAGACATCCGGAATTCAAGAATATCATGTATGTCTTCTCGTTGCACTTCATTAGCTTTATTACTGTCATGCCTGTACTGAAGCCATGAATCCACGCATGGCATGTCCATCATTTTTATTGCATTTTGAAGCAGATATTTCTCCAAATTCTTCACCTGAAGATGACGAGTAAGAAAAATTTTCCTCACAAGTTTTCGCTTTCTTCTTTGGAGTTGGGAGCCAAGTGGAGCAAAGCGAACAAAGTCAGACCCGCACAATTGTCCGTGCCGGGCCTGAAAGGGATACCGTTGATTTATCGAACATTTACTGAAACATTGCAAAACGGATGAAAAAAAAAATGAAAAAAAGAAAACTAACAACCTACATGAAATTTGTACCTTCACCAACCACATCAAAAACTGACATTAAATACCAATGGTTGTCGTGTCATATCGTGAGCAGCGTTTTCGTAATGTAAATTTCAGCTCAGTAATCTCCACGTAACAATACCTAACACCTTTGCAGGTGCACAGCATGATGCTTGATAGTGATATAATAGAATAATAATGATCGTCTGGAGTGTTCACACGCATCAAATTGATGCTTAGAAAAATAAATGAATGATGTGACACTGATATATAATTCCGATCTCCGGGAGCGAGTTTTAACCACATTTTACACATTTTGCAATGTTTATAAGATGCAAAAACAAATTTTATGGTGTTTTATAGTTGTATATGTTCAGCGCGCCACTACGCTACATTTGTACACAGTATTAAGATACGTGAGTATCCAAACAATATAGCCTAACACAATTAGTGAATTTTACGGCAGTAGACGAAGCACCATGTCAGCTGTCGTCACAGACATCAAAGCAACGTTTCAGAGAGCTTTCAAATTATTTGAATTTCATTTACCTCTTTTTCACAAAATGCTGTAACTCAAGAGAGGGGAAAAGCATTTTTTGAGCATAAGATGGATGACATAATTAACTATAAAACACTATTTTCAGAAATCAGTCAAATACTGATTGTCTCTCATATCTGCGCACACTCCACTACAGAGTGCAAATTTCATACTAAAAACTGCCCTAGGCTGTGGCAAAGCCACGTCTCCACAATATACTTTCTTCCAGAGGTGTTAGTACCCACTACCGTCTCTACCATAGGGGCACAAGCGGCACAGGCCCAGGGCCCCCAGCCTGATGGGGGCCCCGAAAAACCCGTTCCTTTCTCCTAGGCAATGACTTTTTTAAGTGAATTTTTGTTGCACTTAGCCATTATAAAGACCCACAAATTGCCTCGAAACCTGTCATTTATGCCCTTATGGTGTGGCAAGTGACTAGGTTTGCTGTCTGTGCAAAATCGTAGTTATTATTGCAGGCCTTTGCTACAGATCACACGGTACAGTGTATAGTAGACCTTGTGGCAGTCTGTATAACTTGGCGGAACATTGTATCCAATAGCGGTCTTCACAGACGCCACAGGCGTGTACTGCGACCGGCAAGCAGCGGATGGGCAGGCGCTTACATCACGAGACGTCAGCGCAGACAGCCCCGTTAGCGGCGGCATCAAAGTTGCCCACAACAATACAGCAATGCACCGTTCTCATGTGGTGCCGCGCCGTAAGAATGCATGAGCGCCACAGAGTGTAATGGAGGGGAAGTCCAGCAATCACACAGTTCTGTACACTAGAGACGGGCAAACCCATTCATTTTTGAAACCTAGTTAACTGATGATCGTTTCTTTTTTGGAACCGTTCCTTTCGACTAGTTCACCGTTCCTTTTTTATGTAGTCGTAAATTCCTACAGCTTTCATAATAGTCGGAATTGCAAACAAGTAGCATTGGCTCTGTACTCCCTAACTCCGTTTTACACATTTTACAAAAGTTAATTCCCTATAGTCGATGGAGCACCGGTATAAATCGCTGTTCCTTCCATACCAGTGAACATGCTGCTTCACCGTGGTCAAAAGAAAAAAAATCGGCAGCTCGATACTGAGTTGGAACTGCTACATTCGACCAAAAAGGGAACGGCCGCACAGCCACCCTGGAGCTGGAACGGGAACGGCCACGCGACCGGGACCGGTGAAGTGAACGTTCCCTGTGACTAGTTCCTCGGTCCTTCCGTTCACTCTTGTGAACCGTTCCTTTGGAGCAGTTTGTTCGTAATCGACCCATCTCTTGATGGCACAGCCAGCTATTGGAACTAGGAGTCTTTTTGTAACGGGCGATCTTGGCTGGCCGCAGTGGCCAAACGGTCTGCAGCGCGCCAGTCACAGTTTGCACGCCGGCCGCGGTGGCCGAGGGGACTGAGGCGCTCCGGTCACGGTCTGCACGGCCACTACGGTCGGGGGTTCGAATTCCCCCTCGGGCATGGATATTTTGTGCCGTCCTAGTTCGTAAGTAGTTCATAAGTAGTTTGTAAGTTTAGGGACTGATGACCCCGTAGTTACGAACCATAAGCTTAACAAACATTTGAACATTTGAACAGTCTGCACGGCCGCTACCGTCGGGGGTTAGAATCCCCCCTCGGGCATGGATGTTTATGTCTCTTTAGTATAAGGAAGTTCATAAGTAGTTTGTAAGTTTAGAGACTGATGACGCAGCAGTTAAGTCCCTTAAGCTTGACAAACATTTGTAACGGGTAAACTCAATATTTTATAGTACAGTAGTTTCCAATATTCAAACACGCGGAAATGAACAGTTCATAAAAAACATTAAAGATGATTCTTTCTATTCAAATGAAGTGAAAAAGAAATCCTAGTCAGCAACGCAAAGAGCCTCATAATCTCACACTCTACAGTAACTACTGTCTTTGCCAATGAAACACACATAAGATCCAATGCTTTGAAAATCGGGCCAAAGGGTGAGAAAGGAAGGATTTCAAATGTGGAATAATGCATGAAAACTTGCATTAGACAAAAGCATGCAGCTACCAAACCCATTTCGGGTGCAGTTTCATTTTAGCATTAATCTCATTTGTACATTTATTTTAGCATCCCCTACAAAAACGTATAAACGAGGTTTCACTGCATATTATTGTGATTTCCACGTCACATTAAAAATTATGAGCATTTAGCCAAAATGGCAGTTCATCTTTCCCTTTATGTATTATTACTGTTTTTCACATCGAACGTCAACAACAACTGTGTCTCTCGGCGAGTTTTGCGTCAGTCTCTGTTTTAGGCACCTGGATTACCATGAAGAAACGAATGCTGCAAATTTACAAAGTCAGTTGTTCTATCTTTTACTACCTGTGAGTTCCCTAAATCACTCCAGGCAAATGCCGGAATGGTTCCTTTGAAAGGGCACGGCCGATTTCCTCTCACATCCTTACCCAAATCTTCCGAGCGTAAGCTCCGTCTCTAATGACCGCGTTGTCGACGGGACTTTAAACTCCAAAGCTTCCTTCCTTCGTTTTACTACCTGATTGAGGTACACTCATATAACTGTTACACATCGACGTAGTATATAAAATAATTCATTTTTTCACTGTTAAAGAAACTAAGAGGCAAGGTGATTCATCTATCTCATCATCTCAAGATATCTCTAAATCTCAAAGCTTAGAAACGGTGCCCATGTTTAACATAGAGGATAACATTTGTGTTTCGAGTTCATTAGTTCCAGTTATGAAGACAGCTACACATATACATCACAACATGCTTCTTCCATCTCAAGCCACTTGGATTCATCAGACAGAAGTACGTTAGAAAACATATCTCACGACCCTGGTAAGTACTGTGATGCAATTTTAACGAAAGAATTTGGATTCACAAGGGTCCAGAGTTTTTCCAAAACAAAAATAGCGACTTATCAGAAACCACTACACATTTTGCTGATGCGAGTGGTAAAACAAAAACCAGAAAATTAACAATGACTATTTTCACTCGCAAACTGACGAATGGTGAGTGTGTGGAAAGAAAGTGGTTTCTGTATTCACCATTCTTGAAATCTTTTTACTATGGAGGAGAATAGGACTCAAAGTATAGAGAATACTGTTATGAAGTTTTTGGATAGTTTTGACATTTCAATAAGAGATTGCCGCGAACAGAGCTATGATAAAGCAGCATGTAGAGCTGTAAAGTATTAAGGTCTTCAGGCAAGAATAAAAGACAAATGTGAATTTGATATTTTTGTACCATGTGCCTCACTAAATTTAGTAGGTGTTCAGGCGGCTGCATGTGAGCATGTGTTTCTAAAGCAGTAGCATACCTCCAGTTTGTCCAAAAATTGTTCACCTTTTTTTCTGCTTCGAACAATCGATGGAAAGTTTTGAAAGTATGTTTAGGTGCAAATACAGTTCCAAAGTCCCTCTCTGAAACCGAATGGTCTGCTCATGCTGACGCTCTTAACGCTTTGCATAATAGCTACAACGATATTTTTGAAGCTTTAAAGTCAATTAGTAGCCAGTGGAAACAAGACATGAAGCTTTGCAAGAAAATGAAAGAACTCGAGACCATTCTTTTAACGGAGAATATGGGATGACCTTTTGAGAACTATCAACAACACAAATGTAGCTTTACAAAGTAGTACCGTCATAATAGACGTTGCAACTAAACTTTTTGCATCTATTTCCGATTTCATCAGTTCTGCACACAGTAGATTCGTTCAGAATGAATCTTCAGCCAAAGAGAAAAATCTAGGTACTGACAATAAGGGTATTACCCAAAGGACGAGAATTTACAGCTAGCATATCACTTTTTCAGAAGATTCGTCAGAGACTGTCCATCTGACTGCCAGAGAAAAATTTCATGTAGAAGTTTTTCTAGCCTATAATTGATTTCTAATTTGAAGCAACCTTCAGAAGCATACGAGAAAGTTAGCAAACATTTAGTTTCCTTTCTCGGTTAAAACAAATTGATTCTGAACAATTGAGAACAGGTGCAAATAATCTGCAGAATTATATCATTCAGACGTTAATGTTGATGAGCTCATATCAGAATGTTTTCATTTAAAACAATGTTTGAAAAACATTCCAAATGAAGCTCCAGTACATTATCCTTACATGCTTTAATAAAAGCAGATAAAATAAAAGAAACCTTTTCGAATGTAGAAGTTGCTACCCGGATATTTCTTTGTCTAATGGTAACCAATTTCAGTGGAGAGCATACATTTTCCCAGTTAAAGACAACCAAAAAAGAATTACGAACGTCTATGCTACAGGAACGACTTACTAATTTGTCAGTCGTGTGCATAGAAAGTGACGTCCTTCAACTGTTGGACTTTGAAGACACAATAGTAGATTTTGCATTTCAGAAATCCCGAAAGAAACCTTTAACAGCAACGTAGGCCTAAGTCCAATTTGCAAAACAGTAACCACTACTATTTTATTTGCGTATTTCTAACCATAGCAACTAATAAATTCGCTAAACAAATGTACAACATTCTGTTGAGTTCAGTCAAACGAAAATTCTGTTTTGTTATGGGATCCCCTAATCTGTGTGTCAGTTATTTGCATAGAAAGAGACATACTTAAAAAATTGTGCATATTGTATTCTGGAAATCTTTAAAGAAATCATTAATTTTAATGAAAGACTAATTTGTGGAACTAATCATTAGTATTTGGTATGTAAAATTTTAACCAATTAGGTCACTAAATAAATGTACACTAATCTGATGCATTCATTTACTTTATTTTAAGGGCCCCAAAACACCGAGTGCCCAGGGGCCCCTGCATGGCTTAAGACGGCCCTGTTAGTACCGCAAGGTTCACGGGAGAAGCTCGGTGAATTTTGGAAGCCAGGAGGCGAGGTATTGGAAGACCAAAATTTGTGAGCCGCGCGAGAGTAGCCGAGCGGTCTGGAGCGCCACGTTACGGATCGCGCGGCTTCCTGCGTCGGAGGTTCGAATCCTCCCTCGGGCATGGATATTTGTGTTGTCTTTAGGTTAGTTTAACTTAGTTGAAATAGTTTGTAAGTCTAGGGACTGATCACCAACGTAGTTTGGTCCCATAGAGTTACAAACATTTGACACATAAATTTTTGAGTATGGGTCGTGAAGCGTGCACTTAGCTCAGTCGGTAGAGCTCTTGCCCGCGAAAGACAAAAGTATTGACTTCGAATCTCGGTCTGGTACACATTCTTAAATTGACCGGAAGTTAGATATCAGATATTAATCAGATATTAATTCGAAATTTGAAAAAAAAACTACCGATAATAGCTGCTATCCTTAAGGTGGTCAATTATTTTTGACTTGTGACTATCCGGGACACGATCCCTGACGTCTCGCTTGATGGGTTATACTATTTCTGTTTTTGATGTAACTGTAATAAGCGGTACATGATAAAAATTGTTTACAATGTCCCTGTCGTCTCGGAAATGATATTTTAGCGACGTTGTAATGCTTTTTGTAGTATGGGCATACCGGATACCTCCAGAGCTTTATTGTGCATTCTGTTAATTTTCCTCACGATTTAGTCATTTTCTGCGCTATTCTTCGGAATAGCTTTTGCATTTTCTGGGAGGAAATAAGCAAATAAAAGGCCAAACAATACTGCCTAGCTTTTCACAAACGGTCGACTTAATCTCTCTGCCAACCGAACACGCTTCCCGACCACACCCAACTACTGAATGTCACACTTGCTTCATTTTCTATTACCTTTTGCGGGAAATTTCATCTGGATATTTGCGATTAATGATTCAAAACTTCTTGAACTGTCAAATCTAACACAGAAAAACGGAACTTCATTTACCCCAACTTCAATAAATGTATAACAATAGAGAACTGACAGAAAATTTCATATATCACTGTCCAATGCCAAAACATTCTGAAAGCACAGTTTGCGTTTCAATATCCAAAAATTATTTAAAAGTTTTCAGTGACTGAAAAGAATCTCAGAAATTGATCAATAATTGTCGTCTGATTATAAAATCCGGGCTAAGTGTCAAAATTGAAAAATTTCTTTTTATTGTCAAAACGTGGGCTATGTGACTAGCCTTCGTGAGTAGAAACTGCGCCATCTTGTAATCCGTGTGGAAGTAGTTTAAAACATTGCCACCAGCATGCGACAGGACCTATGTGTCACCTGTTCCGAAACAAAACGTGGGGCATGTGCCAGTGCTGTTTGAGGTTCGATTGTGTTCTAGTTGCAGTGATTAGTCCTGTCTATTCTGTTTACTGTTGTGTTTTGTATGATGGATGAAACAAGAAAACGCCGGGTACAGGCAGTGTTTCCCAAATATGTAAGAAACTAAGATTGTTTGTTTGTAAATCTATCGGACCAAACTGCGTGGTCATCAGTCCGTAGCTTACAAACTACTTAAACCTAGGCAAACTAACCTAAGGACAGACACACACACCCATGCCCCAGGGAGGACTCGAATCTCCACGGCGAGCAACCGCGCGCTCCGCAGAGAGACGCTTTAGACCGCTCGGAAGAAGCTAAGAGCCGAGGGAAACCCATACAAAATCAACAAGGTTATTAAATAGTAAAATTATTATTATTATCCTTCCCACACTCTTTTATTTACAGATATAATTGGTGGACTTAGCCCCGTTTTTATGTTAGAGATGTTGGCATATAGCGCTGTTTTTGTTTTTTTGCATTAAAATTATTTTGTTCCAAAATATGTATATAGATTAACTGTCTTCGTTTGTTTAGGCTATAAAAAATAAGGATATTAAATATTAATGCTTTCTGGAAGTTATTTGCGATTTCCTTAAAACAGCAGATTCGGCACTTATCATAGATTTTATAATTAGTCCCCAATTGTAATCGGACTTTCACCGTGTAAATTTGCACGCCCTATAATATCCTGAGGGCACGTGTAGCTTAGTGAATGACAGGCAGCAAATGCTAGCAATATAAATTCTGTCGTCTTTGCTTGAAGAGACCAGGGAAACCGTCTACTTCAAACGGCTCTGGAGATGCGCAGAGTGCCATAGCTAGCCAGTTTCGAACCAGCATCGCGATAATTGCAACGATCGTCAGATCAAATGTTTCAAATGTTTGTGTAGCTTATGGGACTTAACTACTGGGTCATCAGTCCCTAAACTTGCAAACTACCTAATACTAAGGACGGCCAAATATCCATGCCCGAGGGGGGATTCGAACCCCCGACCGTAGGATCGTCAGATATTCACATGCCTACCATTAGAATTAACTAAAGTTGATCCATCAACACCGACGGTTGTAGATCTAGTTGGACTCGAGCTGTATCGGCTTCTCTTTTGGGCAGACTGATTACGCTCCCTGGCGAGGTATGCCAAGATCCTGGAGAACACCTCACGTCGTAGACTCGATAACAAACAGCTCAAGCCGACGGTAGAAGTAGTATGCTATCGCGGACGTTGACATGGGCTTCCCCCGAGACCTTTGTTTGTTACGAAAGGCGTCATTAAAGATGTGGGCCACTTCAATATTAATGCCAACTACCTAACGGCCCACGCCTCTCGGTTGGCACGGCTCCGGGAAAGCTGTGTTGGCTACTGCAAGCAGGATTGTGCTAGAGTCACAGTCTAACATATACAGTCGCGACACTCACTGCTGTAAAAGTTGTTACCAACTGACAGCTGCTGCGACACTAGCGCTCCTAGCGGCGGGCAAGCTGCCGAAGTTGTGATGTTTATTTATAAACGCTTTTGTAAATAATTAACGAAATACTTACTATAATTTTTGCGTTACAAGCATTATTAAAATATCGAGAGACAAACATAATACGCAAATTAATATAAAAACAGTCTCGTTCAAATGATTCACTGGTATAAAGAACAACTTTGTCATGAAAAAATACTTACCAATATGTGTATATTTGCTGCTTATTCCGCTGAAAGTAAGTTGCATATAAACATAATGATATAATAAATTTCTCTTATGGTCTGTTCTTACTATGACAGCCAGTTTTTGACGCGTATCAATTCAGTACGGAGTCTAATGATTCTCTCATTTTTACACGTCACTCGTATTTCTTATACGTGCATATTCTCGTAAGTGTAATTACTTTAGCTTTAAAAAACCAATGTTTTGATGATTCTTGCCGTTTGTGGTTCAGGTGTAGCAACAATTGTGGAATTGGGTACTTCTTTGTTGGAAAACAGTTTGGTTGCTTTTATCGTTATATTGCCATGTCTGTGACGTTTTTCCTTCAGCTACAGCTACGATGGTTGATTTGGTATGTTAAATACCGTATTTATTTCATTTTATATACGTTTTCTATGGTCCACCCTCACCGATTTTACTGGAATTGTAATGAAGAATACTTAACGTTTCTGCGTAGAAATTGACCTCTCTCTGCTAAAGGGCATGTCTCCTGGTGTTTCCTAGGCATTTTTATTTTTAATACAAAATTAAATCACACATTTAAAGCCCGTATGTTACAGGATGATTGTAAATTAACTGTTCTGTAATGTATCGTTCCATACCTTATCAGGAATCTTATGAAACCTAAGAAAGAGAAATGGGGAGCTATTTTTAAATTATTACCTATTTATAAGGCACTACATACGTTCCCTAATGTAAAAAGTATGCTGAAGTCAATCTAAACGATACTATTCGCACTCGTCAACTATCGTATTCAGAAACGTAGCTTGCCGTCCGCTTATAGCGCTGCTATCGCAGCGTATAACAAAAATCTGTGGGAGTGTCGTCACTGTATATGTTAGACTGTGGTAGAGTTCACTCAATAGTGTCATTGTAAATTACACTTGTCTGAGTTACAATAATATCTACTTGTTTACCTTGCCTTCCCTGCTACGACTATGGTATTTCTTGAAAAACTCTTTAGCGATGAGCAGACGCTGAGGCACTATTTTACGACGCGATTCCACGCGTCTGCTTTGACCCATGACGTCATCAACATGTCGGAAAACCCGTATACGGGATAATATCTTAATACTTACGTATTGTACTTAGTAAATAATCTGTGGTTATCCTCGTAAATTACAGATTAGAACAGTAGAATGTACCATCGATCACAGGCCTCAGGCCAAACATTCGCGGCTTCAATTACCCAAAAACCTCTGTTAACCTATACTTGAATATCAGAGAGAAGCTACAGATCACTTTTTAAACACACAATCTTAATCTATAATCTATATTCTGGCTTGTAAACTAACTGTCGTCTTTAACTCAGCCACCACATAATTACTCATGCCGCACACAAACACAAACGCTGAAGTGTTACACGATTCATCGGGGAGGTCACAGTTATAATTTTATCGCGAATCAGCATCTTTCTTTCCGCCGTAAAAAAACACCTCGCTGTTTCATTTTCTTTTATTTCCTTGCTGCGAAAGAAAGATGTTTAATCGTGCTCTGTTCTGCGCGTTCCGTTGTAAGGGAAGGACGTGTGTATTCCCGCGCCTGTAAAATCCACATTTTTAATGTAAGTATGCCTTTCCGACAACAATAAATTAATTAAAACTGTATTTGAAATAATGATTAATTTTTAGTCACCTTTTTTCCAACATTGGCATTAATGTTAGAATGCCTAGTTTTATGGTGATTCGGACTCCATTATGGTGAGATTTATCATCTACAATAGTTATAGTATTTCATGAATAATGCAACAATTCATTATTTCTCATTTATAGTATCGTTAGAACTTGCAGTCATTCTTTTCTGTTGCAAATTATTTATTAACTTCTTAAGTTTTTCGAAGTCTGATACGTATTCATGAAAAATATTTTCTGCTGAATTCTATTATTACAATCTGATCCCGAACATTCTACTCAGTCTCGTTGTACATGATACCATACTAATAACTGGTCCGGGTCACTTTACGAATAAGTTACCAACACAAAGATTTTAAATTTGCACCATAATCGACGGCAGATTGTTGCAGTAGCAGCATTTGCAAGAACACGACGTAATTTTATTGCTAATTTTTATAGTGCTGCTAGCCGACTTATTTATGAGCTTCATGTTTATATTATATACCAAAATGTAATCAGATTTAGCCGTTATTACAGTTCAACATTTGTTTTCAAAATTTCAAATGTTGAAATGTTTGTATGGGACTTAACTACGGGGTCATCAGTCCCTAAACTTACAAACTACTTATGAACTAGCTAAGACTAAGAACGGGACAAATATCCATGCCCGAGGGGGATTCGAACCCCCGACCGTAGTAGCCGCGCAGACCGTGACTGGAGCGCCTCAGTCCCCTAGGCCACCGCGGCCGGCTTTTCAAAATTTCATTAGTGATCTTTTGGAAGGTCTTGGACTTAAAAAAAAAAATCCGTAATCCAAACAGGCAATACTATTATAACGCACATCAGAACTTCCGCGAAAGTTAAGCTTTTCCAAAACTAATACACAAAATTTGCGTATTCGAAAATACATTAATGTTTCTACTCACAGTTCTAAAACCAGGATGAACACACGTCCATAGTATTCCTCGGTAAGATTGAGCAATCTTTTGAGATGTTCCGCACTACGCACTTGAACCAGAAATATTTACTAAGTCGTACCAAATTCACACGAAAATTTCTAAGTCCAGTATTTTAAACACCAGAAAGAAAAATTCTGGTTAATCCTCAAGCGAATCTTAGTGCTACTTTAAATATGGCAGTTTCGCCGCAGACCGGCACAGAAGCTGCCTCTAGGAGGTTTAGACACTGACTTCTTAAATCAAGGTGGCGGACAGCTATTTATAGAAGTCTCTGCACTACACAATTTTACAAAATAAAAAAATAAAATAAAATAAAATAAATATAACTTTTTCAGTACTATTTTTATGCCGATTTAATCAGAAATATTATCTGAATTCCAGTGCTGTAATTAGTTTTCTTGCACCTGAAGTAGTTTTGCTAATATATGATATTCATAGAACGTGCATACTGCTGTTATTTTGTTTATTTGAACAACTAAAGTTTGTTACAAAAATTGTTATTAAATAATTCGTAAATAGTAAAAGTTACAACTAGTTTGGTATTAGAGTCTGATACAGCTCTGGGAGACGTATCCTTTGCCACATAATACACTAAAATCGGATTACTGGTTAAGAATTTTTAAAATTATCGTCGTTACAAAATTGTTTATTGTTAAATATTTCAAAATGCAAGAGTGACGCCACAAGTGTAGTTACCTCACTTTATTCGTCTCAACATTCTGTTAAATCTGAGGGTAGCACAGTTGGTTTGTTAGTAATTAATGTTGTTATATTATTTTTTTTATATTTGATAGTGTCCTGGCTATCCGCTATAGTTTGTTTGATTCATTCCAACTGCCAATGATTTTATCGGTCACAAGATATCCGGCCGCTCTTTCATGTGTGCCCGGTGCCTGCAACTACGTGCGTGATCAACTACCGACAACGCCGCTGCAAATAGACTCTACGATCTCGCTCGGTGCGTATGTTTATAAAGTTAAATATTAATCCAGGGGCTGTATTGTCACAATCTGCACTACAAGAAGCACTATAACATTGCTAAAATAATATTTTCATTGGAAAAAATTGTTATGACTTACCCGTTATCACAGCTATGTTAAAACCAAAGAAATGGTTTCGGAATGTCAAAACGGAAGGCTGCTCTTATCCCGGTTACAGTACTAGAATAGGAATACTGCACGTACAAGCATTATCATCGACTCAAGAATTTTCTAACAACTGCAGTCTGTGAATAGTACTTCATGCCATGTCTGATGTGTGCACTGAGCATTCTGTTAGGCTCGTCTGTAATGCGTTGCACGGAGTCTAGGTTAAGGTGGCCAAAGTTTCAAAACTCAATACGGTACATTTCGAAGATGTGAAGCCGGCCCCGGTGGCCGAGGGGACTGAGGCGCTCAAGTCACAGTCTGCACGGCCACTACGGTCGGGGGTTCGAATCCCCCCTCGGGCATGGATATTTGTGCCGTCCTTAGTGTTAGTTATTTCATAAGTAGTTTGTCAGTTTAGGGACTGATGACCCCGTAGTTAAGTCCCATAAGCTATACAAACATTTGAACATTTTGAAGATCTGAATGAGGACTAAGATCACGTGCATGGGCTCCACACATTTTGAAAGTGGCTTACTCCGCCCACATAATTATGTTTTGCTTGTTGCTTGATTTAAATAGGAAAAAAAAACTACTTTCTAAAACCATTTGAACTACTTTGTTATAGAAGTTCTTTCGATGAAGTGCAGATTTTAATTGTGCCTTACATGAAATGCTCACTCACTTTTGTTGTTGCATTTTTCAGAATTTCAGCACTTTCTTATTTCGGAAGGAAGTATGAAGAATGTTGGTATTGTATTTCCATGTCAGATTTTAAATACTTCTATACAGACTGTCATAATATTAATTGATGTTTGTCAGCTTGAGCAGCGAAAATAATTCCATTACACTCATTGAAACGTACTTAGGAAGGCACAAAAAATTCCAAAAACAATTCTTTTTTATAAGTCATTCTATCAGCAAATGCAGAACCAGCTTAAAACAATTTCCACTGCTAGGGAATTTGTCATTTTAAAAAATTCGGATCAGTTGTATCTTTTTTTATTTATTTATTTATTTATTTTAATTTTTTGATTTAAAGTAGGAAGACTGTCCTTTATTGCTAGATGGTGCATTGTTGACTTGCTAGCAGTATGACATACCGTGCCGTACACCAGTAGTTTTGCCTTGTCCCCTAGACCAACAATTTTTAAAATTGCTGCATTGCGGGACAGCCGGCCGCGGTGGTCGAGGTGACTGAGGCGCTCCAGTCACGGTCAGCACGGCCGCTACGGTCGGGGGTTCGAATCCCCCCTCGGGCATGGATATTTGTGGCGTCCTAGTTCGTAAGTAGTTCATAAGTAGTTTGTAAGTTTAGGGACTAATGACCCCGTAGTTAAGTCCCATAAGCTTAACAAACATTTGAACTTTTTTTTTGCGGGACACTTTCGCCGTTTTGCGGGACATTTTCAGTAATTATCCCAATGTGAGGCAACGAGTCCAAATGCGGGATTGTCCTGCAGAATCCAGGACGGTTGGCCGCCTTCGTCTACGTCATAAAATATAAAATAGGACGTAGGTATACACGTCTGCAGTCTGTAACCCAAGAAACGTTTCTCCTTTAAGACTTTATGGACAATAGAATTCTTTAAGTGTAGTTCACCAGCGGATGTACATACTGATTTCATGAGACTCCCTAAACAGGTATCCCACGTATTTTCTACAGTTTAGTCACCAACCCAAGTAAAAAGTTTCTGACGCAACAAACTGTCAGTTTCATTTAAATGCTGATACCAGTGACTAATGCTATTTGTGTGAGGCGCGACGTTAGTGTACACACGGCGCGACGGTTCGACGCTGAACAATTCTCTGCCCACCCTCATCTCTTTGACAAGAAGAGGATCTACATCTACATCTACATGCATACTCCGCAAGCCACCCGATGGTGTGTGGCGGAGGATACCTTGAGTACCACTAGCAGTTCTCCCTCCTATTCCAGTCACGTATTGTTCGCGGAAAGAAAGATTGTCGGTATACCTCTGTGTGCGCTCTAATCTCTCTGATTTTAACTTCATGATCTCTTCGCGAAATATACGTAGGAGAGAGCAATATACTGCTAGACTCCTCGGTAAAGGTATGTTCTTGAAACTTCGACAAAAGCCCGTACCGAGCGACAGAGCGTCTCTCCTGCAGAGTCTTCCATTGGAGTTTAGCGATCATCTCCGTAACACTTTCACGATTACCAAATGATCCTGTAACGAAGCGCGCTGCTCTCCGTTGATTATTTTGTACTTCCTCTATCAACCCCAGCTGGTACGGATCGCACACCGGTGAGCAGTATTCAAGCTGTGGGCGAAGAAGTGTACTGTAACCTACTTCCTTTGTTTTCGGACTGCATTTCCTCAGGATTCTTCCAATGAATCGAAGTCTGACATCTGCTTTACCTACGATTGATTTTATATGGTCGTTTCATTTAAATCACTCATATTGCCTACTCCCAGATAATTTATGGAATTAACTGCTTCCAGTTGCTGCCCCGCTATAGTGTAGCTAAATGATACAGTCTCTTTCTTTCTACGTATTCGCAGCACATTACACTTGTCTACATTGAGATTCAGTTGCCATTCCCTGCACCATGATTCAATTCGATACAGATCCTCCTGCATTCCAATACAATTTTCCATTGTTAAAACCTCTCTATACACTACAGCATCATCCACAAAAATCCTCAGTGAACTTCCGATGTTATCCGCAAGGTCATTTGTATGTATCGTGAACTGCAACGGATCCACGACACTCCCCTGTGGCACACCTGACATCACTCTTACTTCGGAAGACATCCCTCCATTGAGAATGACATGCTGCATTCTGTTATCTAGGAACTCCTCAATCCAATCAGACACAATTGGTCTGATAGACCATATGCTCTTACTTTGTTCATTAAACATCTGTGGGGTACTGTATCAAACGACTTTCGGAAGTCAAGAAACACAGCATTTACCTGAGAACCCGTGTCTATGGCCCTCTGAGTCTCGTGGACGAATAGCGCTAGCTGGGTTTCACACGATCGCCTTTACGAAACCCATGCTGATTCCTACAGAGCAGATTTCTAGTCTCCAGAAATGTCATTAAACTCGGACATAATACATGTTCCAAAATTCTACAACTGACCGACGTTAGAGATATGGGCCTATAGTTCTGCACATCTGTTCGACGCCCCTTCTTAAAAACGGGGATGACCTGCGCCATTTTCCAATCTTTCGGAACGCTACGGTCTTCTAGAGACCTACGGCACACCACTGCAAGAAGGGGGGCAAGTTCGTTCGCGTACTCTGTGTAAAAACGACACGTGGGTCGTCGATTTCCATCAAATTTCGCATGGACTTTCTATACTGAACATAAAGAGACACGTTTTCGGCTTTTTTGATAGGCACTCAGTAGGTTTTGAAAAAATAAAGGTCAAAGTAGATGATGGAAAACCATATTTTAAATGCTGCACATCGAAAGATCGTCTGAAGATAAGCATTTTTTACTAATATATGTGGGTTCCAAAGTTAATTACGTTGGAGTAATTAACGTTTTGTGTTCTCATGTTGTAGCTTGGGTACTCCTAAACATGAGCCACTCTCCTAGCACCGTCGCCGGCAAGCGGTCCAACCGTGGATCCAGGTTCGAACCTCCGTCACTGCATTTTTTATAGTTTTTCGAAGTGTTTGATAATATTCTCATATTTATAATACCTTTTATACTTTATTTTGAAAGTAGAGCATCGTCAAGTGTGATTAATGTTTAGTTCAGTGTATAATCTATTTACAGCTGTTTTATTTGTGATACACAGCGCAAATACAAAAATATTATGTGCAGATAAATAAATTTTGCGTGATTCATGGGGTGGCCAAACCGACATGACGCGTTACGACAGGAATTTTCTCGGTGATGATGTTCAACCGATCTGTACTGTTAAAGTGATACCACCGAAATGTACCTTTCTTTATCAAACTTGTGACGCTTACTTCTACCACAGGTCAAGAATTTTATCACAAGACTTCAAAATCATGACACGTTAATCAGTTGTTCGCGTCTGTCTTTCAAGATACGCTTTTATACTCTCGGTACTGACGAAAATTAATATTTGTTGGATCAGTCTTCAGCAGTATACATCAGCTATGTTTTCCACGAACGATATTTCGGACAACATGTGAATGTGACAATATGTAATTTGTGTGTTGTACATGATGTCTTAAACATTAGTGTTTTGATTGTTTACATGATAAATTTCACCCTACTGGCTGTGAGCATGCTGACGAATAGACGGCCTGCAATTGGAATTATGTAATAATAAACTTTAGAAGCTTGTTTTATTTTGTTTATTCCTTAATCCTATTGTTTTTGTAGTGTGTATCACAAATAAAAAAGCTGCAAACAGATGATGCACTTAATTGAATATCAATCACACTTCCCGATGCTCTACTTGAAAATAAGGTAAAGAAAGGTATTAAGGTACACTACTGGCCATTAAAATTGCTACACCAAGAAGAAATGCAGATAATAAACGGGTATTCATTGAACAAATATATTATACTAGAACTGACATGTGATTGCATTTTCAGGCAATTTGGGTGCATAGATCCTGAGAAATCAGTACCCAGAACAACCACCTTTGGTCGTAATAATTGCCTTGATACGCCGGGGCATTGAGTCGAACAGAGCTTGGATGGCGTGTACAGGTACAGATGCCCATGCAGCTTCAACACGATACCACAGTCAAGAGTAGTGACTGGCGTATTGTGACGAGCCAGTTGCTCGGCCACCATTGACCAGACGTTTTCAATTGGTGAGAAATCTGGAGAATGTGCTGGCCAGGGCAGCATTCGAACATTTTCGACGATAATAAATGTCCTCAAGACAAACATTGTCTCATTATACCAAAGGTATTAAATATGAGATTATTACTAAATAATTCGCAAAAAAATCCAAAAAAAATTGCTATAGTGAAGGTTCTAACCTAGACCCACGGTTTGACAGTCCTAGACCTGGACAGCTTGACCGGCGACGGCTCTCGTAAATTCGTTCATGTTTTCGAGTACCTGAGTTACAGCATGAAAAGCCAAAAACGTCAATCATATATATTAGTAAAAAGTAAAAAGACGATCTTTCGATGTATGGCACTGGGAGAGCGAGTTTCTATCATCAACTTTGACCTTCATTTTTTCAAAAACTACTGTGCTGAAGGAATTATATTAGGCAACGAAACAATAAAGGTGGTAGATGCATTTTGCTACTTGGGAAGTAAAATAACACATGACGGTTGCAGTATAGAGTATATAAATACAATGCAGGGTGAGGACTTGTGATGAGATTTAAAAGTTACCTGCCGCGGCGGAGTGGCCGAGCGCAATCAGGCGCCATGCTCCGATGCGCGGGCAGTTCCCCAATCCTCCTTCGTGCATGAAAGTTTGTGTTGTCTTTAGTATAAGTTAGTTTGTAAGTGGTTTGTAAGTTTAGGGACTGATGACCAAGCAGTTAAGTTCCATAAGCTTAAACAAACATTTGAACATTGACCGATGACCAACAGAGTTAAGTCAGATTTATAAACATTTGATATAATGCAAAATGGCAATGGGAAGAAAAGCGTTTTTGAAAAAGAGAAATTTGCTAACATCGAATATTAATTTAAGTGTAAGGACGTTTTTTTCTGAAAGCATTTGCAACGAGTGTTGCTTTGCTCGGGAGTGAAACTTGGACGATAAATAGTTTAGATAGGAACAGGATAGAGGCTTTTGAAATAAGGTGCTACAGAAGAATATTAAATATTAGGTGGGTGGATCGCGTAACTAATGAAGAGGTACTGGACAGAATTAGGGAGAAAAGGTATTTTTGGCATACCATGACTAAAAGAAGGGATCGCTTGGTAGGACACACTCTTAGACATCGAGGTATTGTAAATTTAGCATTTGAGGAAAGTGTGTGGGGAAAAAATCGCAGAGGGAGACCGAGAGAGGAATATAGTAAGTAGAGTCAGATGGATGCGGGTTGCCATTCTTCTGAGGAGATGGAGAGGCTTGCTCAGGATAGAGTAGGGTAGAGAGGTAATTCAAATCTGTTGTGGCCTAAAGTCAGCGCCACACGCACGAAAAGATGGTGAAGAAGGCAGCGGATGACCGGCAGCCAATCACACGCCGCTACCGCGCCTCCTGGAGGGAGCAACCGAGAAGCGCGCCCTCTACAAGCAGCTTTATCTAGGCCGACATGCGTCTGGAAGAGCACTATCTGAACTAGGATGTACTATGAGTCAGCGCAGCTAGTTTCGTGCAAGAAGACGCCGCCGCAAGAACAGTCAGACAGACAAAGTTGATAATTTTGTTTACCTTAGAAAATGAAACTTGTATTACTAATCTGCATCCCACGCGTCCTGATCACATCCTTTCCCGAAAGATAGACAGACGAAAACAAAACACATGGCGACAAAATGTTAAATTTCAGTGGACGCCGATATCTCTGACACTACGCTGCAAAATTATTTTGCTTGTCAATTTCTTACAGGACTCGGAGATTGCAGTATATAATCTTTTCATTTCTCTTGCAGGAATAAGCGTCAATTTCTATATTTTTGCATTGTTTCTTCTTGTTGTTTTTGCAAAGTGTCTAACCCTACTAACACAAGCATCCCTGCCACTGCACCGCAGTTCCCTGCGCTCGATGCACAGCAATAGATGCAAATGTTCCAGTTTCAGAGTCAACAAATCGCCTCCCTGCTGTCTAATGTGTAACAACTTCTGGTCGCACCCGTTCCACAAAATACACAAGTACCACTGCAGCAGCTACCACCTCGAGTAATACCGCCATTTCGCCAATGTCACGAAGCACAAGAGCAATGGACAGAATGGCTGCAACAGTTTGAATCCTACGCAGTAGTTCACACGCAAGGTACTGTCAAACTACACTTTTTCTAATCAAAATATCCACGGGTGTACTGCCAGTCTATAGTGTCCGACGGGCGCAATATTTCGGCGATCATACATGTCGCCATCATCAGGTGAACTGAAGGACTGAGCTCCTGGAAACACACGCCGGCACGGAGATCCGCACACTACGGCTGCTCGAAGGGAACTGGGTTCTAGCCCGGTAGCGGGCCATTTAAATACCCTCGGCCCGCGGAGCGACCCCTCCGCGTTCCGCGCCCCTTGCCGCGGCCGCGCAGTGGAACCGATTGCGCCGGCGTCTGAGATGACGTCGGTGTGAGGGCTCTGTCCGCCGTGGTCGTCACTTCGTTACGTTTGCTAGATTTACTCTTAAATAACCCAATCGCTGGTTCCCAAGCTTTGCTAAGATTATAGCCACAGTCACGGTTTATGAGGTCGCCACTTGTGCGAATTTCAATGGCCTCTCTAACGACGCAGTCCCAGTATCTCGACGTCTGTACCAGAATCCTAGTGCGTTCATACTCCATCGCATGATTCTCCGACAAACAATGTTCAGCAACCGCCGACTTGCTCGGATACATCAATCGTGTGTGCCTCTGGTGTTCAACGCGTCGATCCTCGACGGTACGCATCGTCTGTCCAATATATGACTTTCCACACTGACACGGAATCTGGTACACGCCGGCCTTCCTCATACCGAGATCATCTTTGGCGCTCCCCACCAGTGCACGAATTTTATTCGACGGACCGCGGAGGGGTCGCTCCGCGGGCCGAGGGTATTTAAATTGCCCGCTACCGGGCTAGAACCCAGTTCCCGTCGAGCAGCCGAAGCGTGCGGATCTCCGTGCCGGCGCGTTTCAAGGAGCTCAGTCCGTCAGTTCACCTGATGATTGTACCTGTTGGACACTGTAGACCGGCAGTACACCCGTGGATATTTTGATTATCAAATACGCTGGGAGAAACTGAAGAATCATACTTTTTTTTCTTATCGTGTGTAGGCCCCCCACCGTTCCATCTTGTCAAAAAGCTGTTTCCCACCGTGGAGGCTTCTGAACCTTCTTATGATTCAGTTAGAAGAGTCCTCACGTCATATTATGAACAGCAAATCAATGTAGTAGCCACTAGGTATCAGTACTTCCGGTGTAGGAAAGGTCAGAACAAAACATACCGGCAGTGGATAACTGATATTCAAGGTCTTACTAGAAAGTGCAAATTTAAGTGTTCATATGGAGCTTACAGCGTTACTGCTTAATTATGACCGTGCTGGTAGCAGTTCACTGCCCTCCATCTGATTATCGCGAGTTTGTTATACCAGCCTACTTTAGGATGTAGAGGACCAGCTATGCTGTGCCTCTGTCAATGAGTGTGGATCCTCTTCTGTTGGATCCTCAGACTCCGTCACTGAATTTCTTACTGCAGGAACAGAATGCTGGAGAGAGCTGAAATATCCTTCAATACTACTTCTCAATTTCTACGAAAGGAGAAGTCTTGACAGGCTTTTATTCTGTACAATAACCTTTATTTATTGCACCATTATAATACAAGAGAGCCATGGTGGAGTAGCCGAGCGGTTTAAAGCGTCTCGCTGCGGAGCGCGCGGTTGCTCGCCAAGGAGGTTCGAGTCCTCCCTGGGGCATGGGTGTGTGTGTTTGTCCGTAGGTTAGTTTACCTAGGTTTAAGTAGTTTGTAAGCTGCGGACTGATGACCACGCAGTTTGGTCCGATAGATTTACAAACATTTGAACATTTGAACAAACCTAGCCGCCCGCCTTCGAATTGTTTCTACGTTTCCTTTAAACCGATCTGGTGGGGATTCCAAACATTTGAACATATATAAGAGAGAGAGTGCAATATTCCACACATGTCTTGGACTAACAAACTGTAGAGACTGGCCTGCCGCGGTGGGCGAGGGGACGCCGGGCGCCGTGGCTCAGCGCGCCCGGTCAGAGGGCTCAATGCCCTCTGTAATAAAAAAGCTGAGCCAACAACAGACCGAACAAGAACGAACACAAACGATCAACGTCCGCAACGAAGGCAACTACCCATAGAACAAAACAAAACAAAAAAAAGGGGGGGGGGACTGAGGCGCTCCAGTCACGGTATACACGGCCACTACGGTCGGGGGTTCGAATCCCCCCTCGGGCATGGATATTTGTGCCGTCCTTAGTCTTAGTTAGTTCATAAGTAGTTTGTAAGTTTAGGGACTGATGACCCCGTAGTTAAGTTCCATAAGCTATACAAACATTTGAACATTTTTTTGTAGAGACTGAATACCAGAATCATAATGAACAAACGAACGTAGGTTTTTAACAATTAAATAAATGTATTCACAGAACTCCTTATATCTTCTTTGACTTGCACAGAACTTCACACTTTCAGCATTATCTGTGACACTTGCTGTATATTGCCTGGCCATTACACCTGTACAAAAGGAAAAATACAGGGCAGTACCAGTCCAATTCCATATCTAAGTAACCTTAAATAAATACCTTGGTCATCTTGTATAGGTACTGGAGCACGTAGTGTAACTCGTTACACTACAAGCTTTGTATTCGGATGTGATGTTACGTGACGCTATTATCTATAATATATCTGATGTCAGACTAAAGGAACAGATTATAAAAATGTCAGATCCGTCTTTCCATCAAGTGGAACCGAATTTGGAACAGTACGCTTCAGGACCGCGGTGGAGTGGCCGAGCGCATGCTGCTATTCGCGAGGCCGTTCCCCGTCAGAGGTTCGAATCTGCCCTCGGGCATGGAAGTTTGTGTTGGCTTTAGTATTAGTTCATAAGTAGTTTGTAAATTTAGGAACTGATGACCTCTCAGTTAAGTCCCATAAGCGTTACAAACATTTGATCATTATGAACGATTAAGGTACTGTTGCAGCTGAAAACTTTGACTCAGTTCCACTGCGGACTGTAGCGACGTCACTCGCTCGAGAGCGTAAGGTCAGACGGTGAGCACTTCCTGCTGCCCGCGCTAAGCGTAAACAAGTTGATAGACCCAGAGCCTGCCCACCAAGGAAGTAAAGTCTTGGCAAAATATTTCTCGTAGCACAAAAATTAGAACTGTCTGTCCTGGTCAGCGGAATGCTATGCATGCGGCAAGAAAGGTCATATACAACAGTCTGCTTACTGCAAAAGAAACGGAATTTCCTTTCCCGGCCCAAACAGCAACAAGACAACACTTATTCAATAAATGTAGTATTTTGAAAACCCGCGGATGCCCCTCATAACCCCGTAGTTAAGTCCCATAAGCTCTACAAACATTTGAACATTTTTGAGCCACGGTAAATCCACAAACAGTTGTAGACAGTTACCCTTTGCCGAGTCCAGGAGATTTAATGAACAGATTGGGCGCTGGAAATATTTCTCAAAAATATATTTGAGCAATGCCTACCATCATCTGCCGCTCGACGATGAATCACAGAAAATTTGTGTTGTCAATACTCATCTAGGCTTGTTTAAATATTTGCGTAAACAGTTTGGCAGTCCATCCGCACCCGCAATTTTTCAAAGATATTTGCAACAGTTTACAGCTCGGGTGCCTTGTTATTCAAACTACTTGGACGACATAGTTGTCAGGCCGTATCCCAGAAGAACACATTGCAAATTTGAGAAAATTATTTAAAGTTTTGTCAGATGCAGGTCTCAAGTGTCGCTTACATAAGTGTGACTTTTTCAAACCTGAACTGCAGTATCTAGGACACGTGACAAACAGTGAAGGTGTGCACCCCATGCAATGACATTTGCTTGCCATTTGAGACCTGCCAGCACCAAAAGATGTGAAAGAATTACAGTCCGATTTGGGAAAGTTAACTTACTATATTAGGTTTAGGCCCAACGCAGCACAAATTGCAGCCCCTTTGCATCGGCTGCGCCGTAAAAATGTTCGTTTTGTTTGGACAGAAGAGTGCCAACACGCATTTCAAGAGTTAAAAGATGCATTGTTCAGTGATCGCTTTTTGGTGCACTTCGATTATGGAATACCAGTTCTTTTGCAATTTGACGCGTCGTCGTATGGTCTATGTTCTGTCAGATAGATATGGGGATACGGACCTTTCTATAGTGTTTGCGTCCAAACTTTTGACAAACACACAGTGCCGTTATTCTCAAATTGAGAAGGAAGCTTTAGCAATAGTGTTTGGTGTTATGAAATTCCATCACTATTTGTGTGGGAGAAAATTTTGTTTAGTAACTGACCACAAGCCTTTGCAGTCATTGCTTCATCCAGCCAAGCCGACTCCTACTCGAATGGCACACAAATCACAACGCTGGGCATTGTTTTTATCACAGTATCAGTACGAGATTGTGTACAGACCCACAACTTCCCACGGAAATGACGACGCACTTTCCCGTCTTCCGATTGGCCCACATAAAGACTTTGACGCTTTTGCGTCGTCTTGTTGTCAGATAGATGCACAAGAAGATAGTTTGTTGCTATACTTCCCATTGGACTATAGGAAAATTGCTCGGGCCACGGAAACAGACCCAGATTTACGAATTTTGCTGCGCTACATTCGCACAGGAAGGCCTCGCTCACAACGTGACCTTCAAAAATTCGCTGGTGCGTTGCTATTTTGCTAGAAGAAATGAACTTTCAGTTCATAGAGGTGTCATTCTAGTTTCAAATGACGGTGAACAATCGCGTGTGTTGATCTTGCAACGTTTGCAGAAAGAAGTATTGAACTTACTTCACCAAGCACGCTGGGGAATGGTTCGCACTAAGCAATTGGCACGGCGACACTGTACTTGGCAGGGTATGGATGCCTATATAGAACACATGACGTCACAGTGTTCAGTCTGCGCTACCAACCAGTCCGCCCCACCTTAGAAATTTTTTGCGTGGCCCAAAGCAGATTAACCATGGCAACGAGTGCATATTGACTATGGTGGTCCCTTCTGGAACACTAAGTGGTTATTGTGGCTGATGCTTTTAGTGGTTACCCATTTGCAATGGCAATGTCTTCTACGACTTCTAGTAGCACGATTAGGACGTTATCTTCAATTTTTTGTCTGGAAGGCCTCCCAGTACTGATAGTCTCTGACAACGGCCCTAAGTGCAAACTGCATGACTTTCTCTCCTTTAGTGCAAGCAATGCAATTAAGCACCTCACCAGTGCACCGTTTCACCCGCAGTCCAACAGCGCTGCGGAACGCTTCGTCAGGACATTTAACCTACAGATGTCCAAGTTCCGTTCGGCGCACTCACGGAAGGCAGCTCTGCAACTGTTCCTCGCCTCCTACCGCTCGCATCCACGAGAAGGATCATCGCCGGCCGAGATCTGCACGACCGCCGCCACCGCACCCTGCTCCATCTGCTCCACCCACCGCGCCGCCCGGAGCAGCAGCCGACGACACGCGAGTATCTCTTTGTTCCGTGTAACCCAGTCTTCTAAAGAATTATTAGCGGTCGCAGACGATGGAGGCGGGGTGAGATCGTCAAATATTGAGGTGCTTCCATATTTGAAATTTCAGGACCATATAGTTGTACGCAGGCACCGCAGCCAAATTCGCCCTTGTTGAATATCCCGCGATCCTTCTGCATTTCTCTCAGCAGATTCGCGCAACATGCAGACTGCGCAGCCTCCGCGACCTGGGCAGCCGCCCCCGCAGCAGATCTCCATGGCACCATGGCCTCCGCCTTCCCTCGACATCCCCATGGACCTGGATCAGCACGCCAAGCAGCATCTGACGCCGACGTCGCCACTGAAGTCACCGTCTACGTCATCATCTGGGCTCTGGGCCATGAACGTGGGCGCTTCGGTGGTTTTCTTGGAGGATGTTCTCTTGCGATTTCAGGCCGGATGGCGGGGCCCGGCCGGTAGTCTTCCGTCCTCCGCAGCTACAGACTCCACTCCATCACTACGTCCACAAGCCTGCCTCTTCCACCGTTGTCGAGCTCCTTACACGACAACAGTTCGGCGCTTAGGGGGGGGGGGGAGGAGGGATGCTGTGGCGTAAAGTTAACGCCACACGCCAGTCGCACGAAAACGATCGTGAAGAAGGCAGCGGATGACCGGCAGCCAATCACACGCCGGCGCCTCGCCTCCTGGAGGCAGCAACCGAGAAGCGCGCCCTCTACAAGCAGCTTTATCTAAGCCGACATGCGTCTGGTGGGACACTCCGAACTCGATTCCGAATTAGGCAGTTACTATGAGCAGCGCAGCTAGAATCGGGCAAGAAGACGCAGCCGTGAGAACAGACAGACAAAATTGAGTATTTTGTATATTGCAATGATACTGCCAGCCCTCTCATCTCAATGTTATCGTACGATGCCGTCTGCCTGGTTCTCTCATCTCAATGTCATCGTACGAAACCGCCTGCGTCGGACCCGGAATCGTGTGGTTTAATAGTGATGTATGTTGCGTGTGAAGTTAGTTACAAACGAAATAGCCAGCCTAGGAATCAGTGAAGGACAGTGTCTCCGTGATATTGTGATTAAAGAAGTGATAGATTTCATTAATTAAGAGATTCGTTTAGATGCTTTCCAGACAGTTCTATAAACAAGAGTTTTGTCATTGTACATTATTTCAAGAACTAGATAGACGAATTTTAAAAACTTTATGTAAATAAAAATAAATAGCATTGTATATATGTCAGGCTCATATAAAATTTGTGTTGACCAGCTAATTGTGTTAATTATGTAATAGTCGAAATTTCAATATTGTAATTCTTTGTATATATTGACTGATGAGAGATTTTGAACTTATTTTCAGATTTGCGAAGATATTTGATAGTGGAATATATGTTAGGAACATGTATGATGTACTCATTAACTAATTAATTGACATTTAACATTGCCGTTTGTTGTAAAACTGAAAGTACCACTATTTTTTCTTAAAAAGATATGTGTCATGTAAAATTATTATCTGTATAGTTTTCATTTTATATTGTGATTTTTTTTGTGTACATGAAATGTTTTCTTTGTGTGTTTGTTAATTGTAAATTAGTATATTCAATTGTTATGAACAATGCATAATGTAAGGTCATTATGGCCGATGTTATATATTTGCCTCACCGCCTTCTGTGGGGGAGTTCGAGTTTTAGTCGTTTGTCAAGTGCTCTGGAAGCTTTGTCAGTCTGTTGTTTTAAAATCGAAGCTCAAAATGTTCAAATGTTTGTATATCTATCGGACCAGTCCGTAGCTTACAAACTACTTAAACCTAGGTAAACTAACCTACGGACAAACACACACATCTATGCCCCAGGGAGGACTCGAACCTCCACGGCGAGCAACTGCGTGCTCCGCAAAATCGAAGTTCTGTTGCATTGTATACGTTTTGAAGTTGTAATGTTTTGGTGGAGAAGCAGTTTGATTGGAAATTAAAGAAGAAGTGAAAAATTGTACATACGAGTATTTATTTCTACCACGACGCCCCAGGAGAGTAATTTTGCAGCGAGCAGAACCCCCATACATCGTAATGTTGAAAAGGTAAGTATCTTGTTTGGAAGTGGTAGAATGAAATGTAATTACTTACGAATCTAGTAAAACATTATAATACCTTAGTAAATAAAACTTGTATTACTAATCTGTATAGCTGTTTTAGCTGTCCACGCATCCACGCGTCCTGAGGATACCCTTTCCCAAACGATAGGAGGACGAGGACAAAATAAAATCAGTATCCGGATTGAATACCACAACAACTGCCTAGCAAAAAGCCGAAACAGTGTCTCTTTAGATTGAATATAGAACGGCCATGCAAAATTTGATCGAAGTCGATTACCTATATGGCAGACCCTCTCCTTGTGAGACGGCCTGTCTTGCTGCTCCTACGTAAGTCACTTCATTTCAGTATTGCATCACTACGTGTGCGCGCACAACGTTGAAAATTTTGCGACCTTGAATGTTCCTTTCATTTGTTTCGTGGCCATTATGTGACCGTTAAAAATACTCTACGCCTTTACGGACACACTATATGTACACTGCCCTCCATAAGTTTGAAAATACTATGCTGCTTATTACAACGGAGCAAGATTGAAGTGGTCAATGCGAGTTATTGGTTAGAATACGGAATAGAAAGTTCAAATAACGGCTAATAACGACACTTACAGTGTTGTACACTTCATTAATGTAAGTATGCATGCATATTGGAACATACTAGTATTGCTCCGTTTTATGTAAACCGACGTTACCTGTCCAAGCAGTTCTACTAAACACGCCAGATGGCTATGTAGAGGTATGTAGTTTACAGTTATGTTCATTTGTAGTTGCGTTTGCATAAAGGTATAACACGCCGCGAGAGTAATTGAAAATGGCCTCAAGGTGCCAGAATCCTTATGAATTACGGATAATGATAATAACATTACACCAAGAAGGCAATATTGTCCGACAAATAGCAAAGAAACTGAAGATTTCCATCAGCGAAATTGTCAAAAGTGTCAAAACCATACACCTGCATGGAGAAACAGTCTCCTATGAACATCGTCCTCGCTCAGGAGCACCCATGAAAATAACAGAACATAGGAAAAGTATTTGGTAGTGACCAGAAAACTTAACAGATTACAAACTATCCGTGAATTGACTGTTGAACTAAACACAATGAGGGATACACCGATGAGTGAGTCAACAATGAGACGACGCCTGGTAGACAACAACCTCCGAGCAAGGAAACCACTGTTGCGCCCTGTTAACAAGAACAGGCTTCAGTGGGCTAAGACACACTAACACTGGACAGCGGAGGATTGGGAAAGAGTCTTATTCACTAATGAATCCAAGATCGAAATATTTGGAAGTAAACGCAGTCAATTTGTACGCCGTTTACACCATGAACGCTTGAATCCTCAGTGCGGAATTCCGACTGTAAAGCAAAGAGGGGGTTCTGTGATGGTATGGGGTTCCTTTGGAGGAAATAATGTCAGAGATTTGGTGAAAATAGATGAAAAAATGAACCAAAAGGATTATCATGCCATTCTCCAGGGACATGCTATGACATTTGGTTTGCGTATGAATGTGAAAGGGTTACTCTTGCAGCAAGACAACGACCCGGAACATACGTCTCGCTTGTGTCGGAACTATTTGAAGTCTATAGATTTTCATAAAATATTGAAAAACATAGAATGGCCGCCCAATCCCCTGATTGTAACCCAATCGAGCTGCTTTGGGATGAATTGGACAGGAGGATCCGAAAACGGGAAATCATGAGTGGGACACAATTGTGGAAGGTTCTGCAGCAAGAATGGAGATTAATTCCAACTGAAACCTTGGCCAAACTGATGCAGCACGTGCCGAGAGTGTGTAAGGCAGCGATGAAAGCAAAGGGTGGCTATTTTGAGGAATCGAAAATTTAATTGTTGCATCTTTCTGTGTGTTATTTGAGCTTAATAAACATCAGCGGTTCAAAATAATTGAAGACGGAACGTGCATATGTAACAGAGCTGTCCAAACTATTGACTACGTGCTTTTTGACTGCTGCAGCTTACTGAAAGAGAGGGACCATCTCAGGAAAAAAATAGCTGCCAAAGGAGGAGGATGGCTCGTCAGAAAATATGACTTGGTACACTTCACTACAGACTTTTACAAGTTTTGTAATTCAATAAGATTTCCTGATGTATAAAATCGTTTGTTCCTTTGTAAACCCTATCAACTTATGTACTGTACTTGTGTTTGCAAAAATATCTGATGTAAACGCCTGAACCTAACCATCAAACATGTAATATTACTATGTAATGGGGCATGTTAAATAATAAATAAATAAATAAATAAAAATATTTGGTAAACAACAAAATGTATTTTTATACTGTACTTCCTTTCCAGTTTCTAACTTAGGGAGGGTAGTGTAAATGCCTCCAAACATGGATCCATGCATCGTGATGAATACACAACCATGACTGGTCTGGGAAGTTGTGACGATGGCACTCCAGGCCGCACCTCTTTGGGCGCGGCTGTGTGTGGGTTACTCCGCCAAGTAAAGCCGCTTTGTTGCCAGTGTGTATTGCACCACAAGCTGTCACACTGGACGTATGGCTAACAGAACTACTGTAAGCAAACCCAGTGCCAGGCGATGCGTTGTCTGCTGTACTCACCTAGATACGTTTGGTTGATTGTGGGATGCATCACACTCCAGTCTCGCTCACAGTTTTGGTGAAAAAAGGAACGATGGGGGGACGCTGACGTAAATTATAGTGTCAGTTTTGTAGAACTTCATCCTTCTGAAAAATGATGGTATTGAGCACGAAAGAAACTCGCCTTAAGGGGAGCCGGACGTGAAAATGACTGAAAAATAGAAAAAAAAAATCCTTCGTTTGAAAGACAAATTTCTCCTGTTTCCAAAAATGTATGGTATATTTACTTTGCAATAGTTATAATAGTCTTAAACGGTCTTTGAACAAATGTCTGCACACTGGCCATGCTCATGCTTCTGGGAAGGAATATCATCATAAACGTCCCATGCCTGCCACAGTCATGGAAACAATAAAGCCAATAAACAGGGACCTTTCAGATAAAAAAAAAATACTTAGCAGCTGTCTATTTGGCCGTACACAAAATCCTAATAAGGATTTCAACAGCTGCTTGTAGCAACGAGTACCGAAAACAGTGTTTGTTAGGTGGACAGTCCTCAAAATAGGTGTGATGGGCCGGCCGCGGTGGCCGAGGGGACTGAGGCTGCTCCAGTCACGGTCTGCACGACCACTACGGTCGAGGGTTCGAATCCCCCCTCGGGCGTTCATAAGTTAGTTCATAAGTAGTTTGTAAGTTTAGGGACTGATGACCCCGCAGTTAAGTCCCGTAAGCTATACAAACATTTGAACATTTTTGAGGTGTGATGGATGCTGTTATCTATTTCAATAATGGTGAAAATGGACGTGAAAATGACTGAAAAACCGAAAAAAATTGCCACTATCTGAAAGTCGAATTTCTCCCGTTTCCAAATTATTATGGTTTATTTACTTTTAAATAGTTATTATAACTTAGTCTCATATGCTCTTCGAACGATATTCTGCACACTGGCTATGCTGAAGCTTCAGGCAAGGAATATAACCATAAGCACCCCATGTCTGCCACAGTCATGGAAACAATAAAGCAAATATTCAGGGACGTTGCAGATAAAAAAAATTACTTAGAAAATGTGTACATGGCCATACATAAAATCTTAATGAGGGTTTCAACAGCATCGCGTGGCAACGAGAATCGATAACAGTGTTTGTTGGGTAGACAGTACTCAAAGTAGGTGTGACTGATCTGTTTCAATGATGGTGTAATTAGAAGGTCAAAAGAAATTTCCAAATTAGGCATCCAACCAGGAAATAATATGATAGTTGCCCTCACTTCCGTAGATCGTCAGCGAGCTACGCAAGCCAGCACTAAAGAGTCCAGCGTAACGAAGAGACTCCTGAAAAAGTCTGCATAGGATGCAGAAGCAGCTGGAGAGCAAGATTATGCCACTCTAATGTTCTGAAAGAGGCATACGGTGAGTCAAAAATATTGTAAACATCCTTTTCTCATTTTCTCGAAACTACATTTTCAGAACATTAGGAACATATATTTTCAAAATGATGTTAGCTATGTTCACCAAATTTCTCCCAATTGAAGAATGGGACATTATCTTTGTATTATAACTAATACATTGCAGAAATGATCTATGTCATTCTGTGTATAATTTTAACGCTGAATTTTAGACAAAATAGTAACGAAGTGTGATATGTAATAAGGGTTTTTCTATTTCCTCAAATATACTCCAAACTACAAAACAAGAGGCATAATGTGTTCCTACGAATGTTGACACAGTATAAAAGCTATTAGACTGACGATGCACCAGAAAATGGTTCCAGAATGCGAACGTATGTTACAAAAACATGTATTAGGCAAAATATTGTAATTTTTGAACTATAACAGATATTTCAATATATTTCCTATTTGAGCTTGAGTTAATGTCATTCAGTGTTAGCACAAAATCGCAACTTCCTGTGCGTTTTAGATCAAGATTAATGTGCATCGAAAGCAAGGTAAGAAAATGCACTCCATTCACGTCGAGGTCCCCTTCAGTGATGTTTCTTGTACAATTTTTCTCTGACTTCCGCGCTTAGACTCGATAGAGGAACATCTTGTTGTTGTTTCAATTAAATCCCTTCAGGAGCCCGCCTTTTGTGGTAGTACTGTTAAATTGCAAACAACACTGTCACCATGTATTATAAGCGTCAAAGTGCGGACTGAGCGAGTTTATAGTGGGATATAGGGATACTTCCAAATTATATCTGACCACTGCGACTGCAGGATGTAACTTTATCATACTTGCTTGAAAATATTTGTAAAGCTTATGGGACTGCGCTGTCATCAGTCCCTAAACTTAGAAACTACTTATAAATTATCTTATACTAAAGACGGCACAAACATTCATATCCGAGGGGGGAATCGAACCCCCGATGCAGGAGGCCTCGCGATCCGCAACGTGCCGCTCCAGACCACTCGGATACTACCGCGCGGCTACTTGGTTGAATTTCTTGATAGATATACCATTAGCCTTACTACACATAATATTTTACCGTGCTAAAATTTGTGAGATTGATATACCAAAATGTTGAAAGATGTGATTCCACAGTAGAAACGTACAGTAGGAACCATAAAATGTTCAAATGTTTGTATAATTTATGGGACTTAACGACGGGGTCATCAGTCCCTAAACTTACAAACTACTTATGAACTACTTACGAACTAGGACGACACAAATATCCATGCCCGAGGGGGGATTCGAACCCCCGACCGTAGTGACGTGCAGACCGTGACTGGAGCGCCTCAGTCCCCTCGGCCGACGCGGCCTAGGAACCATAGAAATCATGTTTAGATGATATCTTCTCAGAAAGATAACAAACTTCAGGAGTGTTTGCACCATTTCACCAGCCGTATGGTCACATATAAAACAAATCGTGACTTATACTTTCACGTAGATTAGAAGATATTTTAAGTGACTCTGAGTTGGGGTAGAGGCATTAGGGTAGTGTTACTTGTTAGAAAATTAGTCAAATATTTGATAAAACATTGCATACACAGTGATTTAACAGATGCAAATAACGTTCCCGATGACCATGGGCATGATAATTGTAGTCCGGATGCATTTGCATGTAATTCAGGCTATTACGTACAGTTAGGGTCGAAACACCTGTGGCTGTACGAAAATCATAATAAATTATAAGTATCGATCATCAGCTGCTGTAATAACGCCTGGGCGGTCGAGTGATGGACATTTCTTTTATCTCTGTACATCCTCCACGCCCGTAAAACGTTTTTGTTACTCCTAGCCGTCTGGAAAGATCCTGTGAAGAGAATTCTTCCTGACAGCCAGTAACGATGCGGATAGCATGGAATCGTGGCGGAATAGCCGTGCACACCAGGCGCCATGCTGTGGTGCGCGCGGCCGTTCGTCGTCGGAGGTTCGAGTTCTTCCTCGAGCATGGGCGTGTGTTGTTCTTAGGATAAGCTAGTTCAAGTAGTTTGTAAGTTTAGAGGACCGATAACCACGTCAGTTAGGTCTCATAACTTCACAATCATTTGGTCATTTGGATACCATGAAACATCAATTTCTGGGTATGGGAGAACTACCGACAACTCAAGCAGCGTACTTCCTTCCTGGTGTTATGCATGTAACTGATCAAATAATCTTCAAATGATTGTAATTGTAGTATTTGTAAACCTATTGGAATAAACTACTATTGTATTCTGTCCCTAGACATACAAACTACTTTAACTTACTCCACTAACAACACATACTCACACCTATGCCCGGAGGAGGATTGGTACCTCCGGCGGAAACAGCCGCCCAGTCCGTACCATGACGTCTTAGACCACGCGGGCATTCCACGCTGTTTGTAATTCTAAGGGACAAACTACGTCAGTCATCGGTTCCTAGATTTACAAAGTTCTTAAACTAAAATGAAATTTTCACTCGGCAGCGGAGTGTGCACTCATTTGAAACTTCCTGGTGGATTTAAACCGTGAACGGAACCGAGATTCGAACGTAGGACCTTTGCCTTTCGCGAGCAAACCCTCTACCGACCATTTTCCCCCTCTCTCTTTTGTACCTAGGCTTGATGTGCTCTTTGCGGTCGACGTATAGTATGTATTCTGTTTTTGATCTCTTTGTTCTTAGCTCAATATGTTTTGTTTTAATTAGAGAGAACGTGCAGCCATCTCACCGAACGCTCTGAGCCGCCGCGCAGGCATCGACATCGAATGAGCTATCCCGGTACGCTTCACGGTCCGTCGTCACAGCTTTACTTCCGCCAGTACTTCGCCTTTTACTTTGCAAAATTCACAGAAGTTCTCCTTCAAACCTTGCAGGACTAGCACTCCTGGAAGAAAGGGTATGGTGGAGACATGGCTTAGCCACAGCCTAGAGGATTTTTCCAGAATGAAATTTTCACTCTGTAGCGGAGTGTGCGCTGCCTGGTGAATTAAAGCTTTGTGCCGGAAACGGGATTCGAACGTGGGACCTTAACCTTATGCGGGTAAGCGGCCTACCAACTAACCTATCCCGTCATGCTACGCTGTGCGTTGTCACAGCTTTACTTCGTCCTCTACCACCTTTCTTGAAGGAATGCTAGTTCTGAAACGTTTGCAGGAGAACTTATGTGAAGTTTGGAAAGTAGGGGGCGCTGTAAAGTTGTGAGGAAGAACCGTGAAGCGTGCCGAGATAGCTCAGTCGATAGAGAGCTCGATCACGAAAAGAAGAGGCTCCTGATTCGAATCCCTGTCCCAGCACACAGTTATAATCCGCCGGGAAGTTTCATACATAAACTTTCTTATACTAATTCAGATATTGGTGACAGTTGTAATTTGTGTGTGATACGGTACGACATTTTGCTGCCTCAACTCCTTACTTGACGTTTACAAAGTGAGAGTGAGTCACCATGGGGCGTCCATAATGGTGTAAAAGTCATTCCCGTTGGCCTTTAATGTGGTGTGTGATCACCCCAGGACCAGTACAGTTAGACACCTGCGCGGCGTGGACAGTATGATGTTATCAATCAGCTCTTGAGGAGCATTTGGCCATTGTTCCCTGAGTGCAATATCCAGCCCTGCAACCGTTGTGGAACTATCAGGTTATCAATCTGCTCTTGAGAGACATTTGGCCATTCTTGCATGAGTGCAATATCCAGCCCTGCAACCGTAGTGGGAGGTGCTGGTCTGACTGCAATGCGTCTGCCAAATGGATCACAGATATGTTCAAGCAAACTGGCCACTCCACTGGCTCAATTCCCTCAGTTGAAACATGTTGTCCACCAGTGCATCTTTGTGGAGACGAGCATTATTTTCCACAAGAAGGAACTCCTTCCTATGGTACCAGGGAAACGCACAACAATAGGCGCGACACAGAGTGCCATGACCAAGAGAGGACTCGTACTTCCCACGGGAGGGGAACTGTTGGGCCGTCTTACCCACTCTGTCGCATTGGAACTATTCATGCTTGTTGCGCGGGTTGGGTGATATCTTAGGAACAAGGTTCTTAGTGCAATATATAGATTCATCGACTGTGTTCAGGAGACCTTGGAAACAAGCTGATGCAACACTTTTTTATCAGTGTATTTGGTATTGCGGATACATTCTTTGTACACTTTTTACGTTGCTTCTGAAGAGAATGAATAAATAAATTAGAACGAGGTTGAATTTCTGGTTATAAATATGCTGAATCAACCGTCCGCGACGATCGCACGCAGGAAACATTGCTCAGGTGGAATGTGTGCGCTGAATGTCTACCGGGATGTTGAGGCAATGGAGGAGGAGGAGGAAACAAAGGCGAGAGAGAGCCAGAGCGGTGTCGGGTGTCGTTAGCACGTGGCTGTTGTCTGTACGTAACGAGCCTGCCAGAGAAAACGGAGACATTCCGGAGGCAGCGCTGCCCCCTGCCAGGGCATCGGCGGGGATCCACCGCAGGCGGCGCGCGTGGCTGTGTACACTGTGCAGGCGTGAGGCAACGCGGAACCAGCAGCCGGCCGAGGAGCTGTCTGACCGAGCGACAGCCGCAGCAATATTGTACAGAACAGGCAAACATTACTACCCACAATGGAAGACTAATGCCATTGTGTGGCTACTAGGACAATACAACAGCTACGTCATAAATAAACTCGGCGGTGACAATATTACAGAGTTTATGACACACATGGAAACTGAGTACGTCAAATTGTGTAATTATGAAGATCACAAGAAGAAATTTCAAAATGCACTTCATACAATTTTTAACAGTACAGGCATAGGCTAGTGGTGTATCAAATATTAAATATATGGCTGTCTAAAAAAATGGGCAAAACACCTGTGACATATGTGATATATGGAGGGACAGCTGAATTATGAAAACACCCTGAAAAGGAAAAATGTAAAACAAGAGGATAAATACGAAGGAGCAGCTCAGTGTTTTTATTTCATTTTAGTTTTTTTATTACTTTTTTTTTTTTTTTTTTTTTTATATTTTTCTTCTTCTTGTGAAATCTGAAAGAAAAAAGCATTAACTTACTTACTATTTGATATTATTGTAACAGAACTAATATATTAATAACTGTAAATACTGACCAATAAAAGTAATAAACGATGTACAAAAAGAAAACAGCGGCAGCCATCGAGTAAATTATATACGAGGGGGGTTTGAAAAGTCCGTGCAAAAATAAAAACTACTAAAGTGTTTTGGGAAAACCATTCTTTTCGTCTAACACTGTTCTAATTTGTTGATCCCTTCCGAATAATAGGAATTGTCCAAGTCTGCAAAATAGCTATCAGTTTCTGCAATCACCTCCCCGTTTGCATGAAATCATCGTCCTGCCAGCCATTTCTTGAAATTGGGGAACAAATAATAGTACGAGGGAGCCAAGTCGGGAGTATAGGGGGGAGTTGGAATCCTGTTTCCAATAATTCTGCGACCACAACTGCTGAGGTGTGTGCTGATGCATTGTCGTGATAGAAAAGGACTTTTTTGCGGGCCAATCTCCGACGTTTGCCTTGCAGCTCGGTTTTCAAACGGTCCAATAACGATGAATAATGTGCACCTCTAATAGTTTTACCATTTTCCAGATAGTCGAGATAGTCGATGAGGGTTACCCCTTGCGAATCCCAAAAGACCGTCAATATATCCTTTCCGGACCGGCCGAAGGAAGATTCTCCCTTGCTAACCCATGGTGTAGATTGTTCTTTGGACTCAGGAGTATATTAATGTATTCATGTTTCACCCACAGTGACGAAACGACGCTTAAAGTCCTGCGGATTGTTCCTGAACAGCTGCGAACCCTCCTTGCAACACTTCTCACGATTCTGTTTTTGGTCAAGCTTGAGCAATCCCGGCACCCGTCTTGCGGATAGCTTTATTATATTTATGCAAAATATTATGTACCCGTTCATTCGAGAAGCCAGCAGCACTATCAACCTCACGCACTTTAAATATTCTGTCATCCATCACCATATCAGAGGTTTTATTAATGATTTTCTGGGGTAGTAACTTCCACAGGGCGTCCAGAACGTTTAGAGTCACTTGTGCCCATATCACCACCCCGAAAATTTTGAAAGCGCTTATAATCTGTTCTAATCGAAGGTGAAGAGTCACCATACTGTTTATCAGTCTGTCTCCTGAGGCATTTTGCCTTTCATCGTGTTTAATCACCCTACGAAATTCTTTCTCGTCCATTCTTTGACAATCACTCGAGTTCCTTGGTTAAGACGAATGCCAAACACAAAGAAATAGATTAATATGGCTGAACTTTCTGTGTGTTTTTTCCAAAGAGGCTACTAACTAACCCATGACCTCGATACGCGCCGGTGGTACAATCTCTTGGACTTTGCACTGGCTTTTCATACGCCCCTCGTAAGTTTGATTCAGCTCACTCTACTGATTCCTGTAAGTACTCTGCTTGTAATCAAAATTAGTACACAATAACAGAAAGTTGCTGCAGAGTCGGGTGCTGTATACTTGTAATTACTCTACCAAACGAATTACACAAACAGTTGGGTTCAGATAGAGTAGCGAGCAGGTAGTGCAATGCAACAACAACGTGACTTACCCAAAGATATGGAATGGAGAGCCATAGTAAGGTTGGAAGTGGGACGAACACACAGGGAGTGGGACGAACACACAGGGAAGTGGCTGCAGCTATTGGAGTGTCCAAAAGTGTAATTTCCAGGACCTGGACGCGGATCAGACAACAGGAACCGTTAAAAGCAGGCAAGGGTGAAGTCGTCCATGGGTAACAACGCCAAGAAACGACCGTTATCTCCGGTTAACAGCCCGTCGAGACAGGAGGCTGAATACAACTCAGCTGCAACGCACCCTCCAGGCAGCAACAAGTCGTGAAATATCAACACAATGAATCAGAAATCGCCTTCGGGAATGTCGCCTCTACGCACGGAGTTCGATGGTGTGTGACGTATTAAAACCACGATTCGGTTTGCCACGTAGAAACTGCGTGGAGGGACATCAGGACTGGTGTCGTAAAGAATGTCGCCGGGATCCTGTTCACAGATCAGTCAAGATTTTGTCTTCAACCGGACAATCACTGTTGTCTCATCTGGGGAAGACGTGGAGCTCGGAACAATCCTGATTATGTACAGGAAACGTCGCCATATCATGGTGGTGGACGAATGGTATGGGCAGGAGTCAGTATTGGCGCTCATACTAACCTCTATGACGTTCAGAATGGCGGTTTGAGTGCTCGGTGGTATAGAGAAGGGATCGTTTCACCTCTTGTTGTGGCCTACGCTGATGACATAGGAGATGGATTCCTTCTGCTGGACGATAACACTCGTCCGCACAGAGCTGCACTAGTGGACACTTTGCTTGAAGCTGAGGGAATGAACGATTGGAGTGGCCCGTTTGTTCACCGAAATTAAACGAGATTGAGCATGTCTGGGACGCAATTGGCACATGTATTGCAGCCCGACCAGCACCTCCCACAACAGTTTCAGTCCTTGATATTGCACTCGTGCAAAAACGGCCAAATGTCCCTCAAAAGCTGATTGATAACCACGTACTGTCCTTATCACACATGTGTCCAACTGTAGTAATTAGGCATCCAACCAGGAAATAATATGATAGCTGCTCTGGCTGCCATAGATCGTCAGCTATTAGTTGAAATTGGAAGGGTTACGGAAGCCAACACTAAAGAGTCTAGCGTAACGAAAAGACTCCTTAAAAAGTCTGCAGAGGGTAAAGAAGCAGCTGGCGAGTAAGATTATGTCACTGTAATGTTCTGAAAGAGGCATACGGTGAGTCAAAAACATTGTGAACATCATTTTCTCGAAACTACATTTTCAGAACATTAGGAACATATATCTTCAAAATGATTTTGCTCTGTTCACCTAATTTACCCCCAATAGAAGAATAGGACATTATCTTTGTATTATCCCTAATACATTGCAGAAATGATCTATGTTCGTCATTCTGTATATAATTTTAATGGTAATTTTAGACAAAATAGTAACGACGTGTGAAGTGTAATAAGGGTTTTCCTGTTTCTTCAGTTATACTCGAAACTAAAAAACAAGTGGCAATATATGTTCCTACGAATGTTGACTGCAGTCTGCCACAGTCTAAATGCTATTAGACTGACAATGAACCAGAAAATGGTTCCAGAATGCGAACGTGTATTATAAAAACATATATTAGACAAAATATTGTAATTCTGAAGTTATAACAGATGTTTCATTATATTTCCTATTAGAGCTTGAGTTAATGTCATTCAGTGTTTGTACAAAATCGCAACTTCCTGTGCATTGTAGATCAAAAGTAATGTGCACCGAAAGCAAGGTAAGAAAATGCAGCCCGTTCACGTCGAGGTCCCCTTAAGTGATGTTTCTTATACAATTTCTCGCGAAAAACTCTACGGATAAATTATTTCCTCAGCGACTGGCTTCCGCGCTTAGTGTTGGAATTATATTTAGGTGGGAACTATTTCGTATATTAAAAAAATAGAGCATGTAGCACGCGATCCAAACACGGGTGCTCGTGGTCTTCTTCCGTTCGGCAGTGAAGATGAAATTAAAGTGTTTCTTCAAACTGGTTTTTTTTTTTTTTTTTTTTTTTTTTTTTTTTTTTTTTTTTTTTTGCCGGATGCATATAACTGATTTGATCTAACCAACGCGGACGCGGATCTGTTATTACAATTCCCCTAGTGAGCCTAAATAACTATAGTATTACGATGATGTCGTAAATATTAGGGTGATTCGTAAATCACTGATGGTTAGTGTTACATTGTGATTTGCGTAAACTATTCTTATCGATTAAAGTACAGCGAAAATTAGTGGTGTGGGAATGATGTAGTCACATATTCATTTAATTACAGTATTTTGACTTTATAATAACGTTTTTAATTATTTGAGTTTGTACTTGTTAGGAAGAAAACTGATATTTCGCAATATGACTATGCTGTAAACTGACGATTAGAGTTCAACCTAACTTTGACCGGCGAAATTTGACCAGCCAAATATGATCCGAGTTCGCGGCGGCAAAAACTGGAATTAATCTCTATACAACGGAGATAAGCGCGTAAAGTTTTATATGAGATAATTTTCTGTCTTAAAGTGAAGTTAAATGCTTTATACACTGCTCAAAACAATTGGGGTATTAGGTGAGATATCATACACAACATACATATGGCAAGTACTTTATTCAGATATTGGCTGAAAGTGTAATTTGTGTGTGATACAGTATATTTTCTATCTCAATTCCTTACTTGACGTTTAGATAGCTTTCACGTAGAGCGAGGCGCCATGGGGCTTCTATAATAGTGCAAGTCATTCTCGTTGCCCTGTAATGTGGTGTGTGATCACCTCGGACGGTTAGTACAGTTGGACACATGTGTGATAAGGACAGTACGAGGTTATCAATCAGTTTTTGAGGGACATTGGGCCGTTTTCCCACGAGTGCAATATCAAGGTCAGCAACTGTTGTGGAAGGTGCTGGTCTGGCTGCAATACATGTGCCAATTGCGTCCCAGACATGCTCAATCTCGTTTAATTTCGGTGAACAAACGGGCCACTCCAATCGTTCAGTTCCCTCAGCTTCAAGCAAAGTGTCCACTAGTGCAGCTCTGTGCGGACGAGTGTTATCGTCTCCTATGTCATCAGCGTAGGCCACAACAAGAGGTGAAACGATCCCTTCTCTATACCACAGAGCACTCAAAGCGCCAGTCTGAACGTCATAGAGGTCAGTATGAGCGCCAATACTGGCTCCTGCCCATACCATTCGTCCACCACCATGATATGGCGACGTTTCCTGTACATAATCAGGATTGTTCCGAGCTCCACGTCTTCTCCAGATGAGACAACAGTGATTGTCCAGTTGAAGACAAAATCTTGACTGATCTGTGAACAGGATCCCGGCGACATTCTTTACGACTCCAGTCCTGATGTCCCTCCACGCAGTTTCTGCGTGGCAAACAGAATCGTGGTTTTAATACGTCACACACCATCGAACTCCGTGCGTAGAGGCGACATTCCCGAAGACGATTTCTGATTCATTGTGTTGATATTCGCGACTTGCGCTGCCTGGAGGGTGGGTTGCAACTGAGTTGCATTCGGCCTCCTGTCTCGACGGGCTGTTAACCGGAGATAACGGTCGTCTCTTGGTGTTGTTACCCGTGGACGACCTCAACCTTGCCTTCTTTTAACGTTTCTTGTTGTCTGATACCGCGTCGAGGTCCTGAAAATTACACTTCGGGACATTCCAATAGCTCCAGCCACCTCTCTTTGTGTCCGTCCCACTTCTAACCTTCCTATGGCTCCCCATTCCATATCTTTGGGTAAGTCACGTCGTTGTTGCATTGCACTATCTGCTGGCTACTCCATCTGAACCCAAGTGTTTGTGTAATTCGTTTGGTAGAGTAAAGGCAAGTGTACACCACCCGACTCTGCAGCAACTTTCTGTTATTGTGCACTAATTTTGATTTCACGCAGAGTACAGGGAATGGTAGTGTGAGCTGAATCAACCTTACGAGGGGCGTATACAAAACATCGAAACCAGTCGTCTCTCATAAATAAAGACGAAATACCGCAATCTTGGCATTTCATTATTTACAAAATTAGTTAGTAGTGTCTTTGGAAAGAAGGCACACCAAGTTTCAATCATATTAATCTTTTTCTGTGTCTTTGGCATTCGTCTGAATCAAGGAAGTCGAGTGATTGTCAAAGAATGGACGAAAAAGAATTTCGTGGGGTGATTAAACATTATGAAAAGCAAAATGCCTCCGGAGACAGACTGATAAACAGTATGATGAGTCTTCACCTTCGATTAGAGCAGATTATAAGTGGTTTCAAAATTTTCGGATTGGCCGTATGGGCACAAGTGACTCCGAACGTTCTGGACGCCCTGTGGAGGTTACTACTCCAAAACTCATTAATAAATCCCATGATATGGTGATGGATGACAGATGGGTTAATGTGGGTGAGATTGCTAGTGCTGTTGGCATCTCGAATGAACGGGTACATAATATTTTCCATAATCATTTGGACATAATAAAGCTATCCGCAAGATGGGTGCCGGGATTGCTCAAGCTTGACCAAAAACAGAATCGTGAGAAGTGTTGCAAGGAAGGTTTGCAGCTATTCAGGAAGAATCCGCAGGACTTTAAGCGTCGGTTCGTCACTGTCGATGAAACATGAATACATTAATACACTCCTGAGACCAAAGAATAATCTGAACCATGGGTTAGCAAGGGAGAATCTCCACCAAAAAAGGCGAAGACCGGTCCTTCGGCCGGGCCGGAAAGGATATGGCGACGGTCTTTTGGGATTCGCAAGGGGTAATCTTCATCGACTATCTGGAACAGGACAAAAGTATACAGGTGCATATTACTCATCGTTATTGGACCGTTTGAAAACCTAGCTGCAAGGAAAACTCCGGAGATTGGCCCACAAAAAAGGTCCTTTTCTATCACGACAATGCACCAGCACACACCTCAGCAGTTGTGGTCACAGAATTATTGGAAACAGGATTCCAAATCCCCCTCCTGTTCTCCAGACTTGGCTCCCTCGGATTATTATTTGTTCCCCAATTTGAAGAAATGGCTGGCGGGACGAAGTTTTCATTCAAACAAGTAGGTTATTACAGAAACTACAATCTATTTTACAGTCTTGGACAATTCCTATTATTCGGAAGGGATCAACAAATTAGAACAGGGTTGGACGAAAAATAAAAATGATTTTCCCCAACACGACAGTAGTTTTAATTTTTGTACGGACTTTTCAAACCCCCCTCGTATATAAAGTGTGTAATTTACTCGATGGCTGTAACAAATGCACTCTGTAACCCAAAAATGGAAACGTTTCTTTAAAATTTTATAGCTTTCAGACATCTTTAAGTGTAATTCTCGAGTAAATGTACATAGTAGCTTCTTGGAACTCCTTAGATACACTCCTGGCCATTAAAGTTGCTAAACCACGATGATGACGTGCTACAGACGTGAAATTTAGCCGACGGGAAGAAGATGCTGTGATATGCAAATGATTAGCATTTCAGAGCATTCACAGAAGGTTGGCGCCGGTGGCGACACCTACAACGTTCTGATAAGAGGAAAGTTTCCAACCGATTCCTCATATACAAACAGAAATTGACAGGCGTTGCCTGATGAAACTTTGTTGTGATGCCTCGTGTAAGGATGAGAAAAGCATACCAACACGTTTCCAACTTTGATAAAGGTCGGATTGTAGCCTTTCGCTATTGCGGTTTATCGTATCGCTACATTGCTGTTCGCGTTGGTCTTGATATAATGACTGTTAGCAAAATATGGATTCGCTGGGTTCAGGTGGGCAATACGGAACGCTGTGCTGGATCTCAACGGCCTCCTGTCACTAGCAGTGGATATGACAGGCATCTTATCTGCATGACTGTAACGGTTCGTGCAGCCACGTCTCGATCCCTGAGTCAAGAGATGGAGACGTTTGCAAGACAACAACCATCTGCACGAACAGTTCGACGACGTTTGCAGCAGCACTGACTTTCAGCTCGGAGACCATGGCTGCGGTTACCCTTGACGCTATATCACAGACAAGAGCGCCTGTCATGCTGTAAGCAACAACGAACCTGGGTGCACGAATGACAAAACGTCATTTGTTTCGGATGAATCCAGGTTCTGTTTACAGCATTATGATGGTAGCATCTGTGTTTGGTGACATCGCAGTGAACGCACATTAGAAGCGTGTATTTGTCATCGCCATACTGGCGTATCTCCCGGAGTGATTTGTATGGGGTGCCATTGGGTACACGTCTCGGTCACCAATTGTTCACATCGACGGCACTTTCGACAGTGGCCTTTACATTTCAGATGTGTTACGACCCGTGGCTCTACCCTTAATTTGATCCCTGAAAAACCCTATATTTGAGCAGGATAATGCACAACCGCATGTTGGAGGTCCTGTACGGGCCTTTCTGGACACGGAAAATATTCGACTGCTGCCTTGGCCAGCACATTCTCCAGATTTCTCACCAATTGAAAACGTCTGGTCAATGGTGGCCGAGTAACTGGCTCGTCATAATAAGCCAATCACTACTCTTATCTGTGGTATCGTGTTGAAGCTGCATGGGCATCTGTACCTGTACACGCCATCCAAGCTCTTGTTGACTCAATGCCCTGGCGTATCAAGGCCGTTATTACGGCCAGAGGTGGTTGTTCTGAGTACTGATTTCTCATGATCTGTGCACCCAAATTGCATGAAAATGTAATCACATGTCAGTGCTGGTATAATATATTTGTGCAATGAATACCCTTTTATCATCTGCGTTTATTCTTGATGTAGCAATTGTAATGACCAGTAGTGTAGGTATCCCATATATCTCCTACAGGTTAGTCACCAGTCCAAGGCGTAGAGCTTGCTTGGACCTGTTTGAAGACAGAAATGCTACTAGAGATACACTAGAGATACATTGAGATAACTTTCCTGCGAACTGAATGAGGGTTTTGAGGAAATGGAGGAAAAAAAAAAAAAAAAAAATGCATTTCGTAACTAATGTAGTAATATGTGATGATACGGTACTTTATTAGTTATTTGTATAATGTCAGCAACATTTGTCAAAATACTATGCAAAATCGTTTGAGATTCATTAATTTACGTTTGGAATCAACTTCACCCGACCACGACAGCCAAGCGACTGCTCGTTTGACCGGTAAAATGCCGGCGTGTGTACAGGCAGCGCTGCACCGGTAAAATATCGGTGTGTGTACAACCAGCCTTATCTCCGACAACTGGACTCCCCCGGAAACAGTCACTTGTCAGCGAGCGGTCTAACGTGTCGCTGTCGCTATGTTATCGAAACAGGAACAACGGAGTTGGACCAAGATTGAATCTGCCAGAGGTAGTACAGCACGACAGTGTCATCAAGGTCTTCAAGAGGCGTGCGGGAAATCGGCATTGAAAATTCTTCAACGAAGGTCGGCAAACTGTGGCAGACATGCATCGAGCAGGTCGTCTAGCGTCTCTGAAGAAGAAGTGCATACTGTTGCCACGTTAGTGGACAACCGACCGCGATGGCCGAGGGGACCGAGGCGCTCCAGTCACGGTCTGGACGGCCACTACGGTCGGGGGTTCGAATCCCCCCTCGGGCATGGATATTTGTGCCGTCCTTAGTATTAGCTAGTTTGTAAGTTTAGGGACTGATGACTCCATAGTTAAGTCCCATAAGCTATACCAACATTTGATTCGAAAAAAAAAAAAAAAAAAAAAAAAAAAAAAAAAAAAAAAAAAAAAGTTGAAATGTTTGTAAATCTATCGGACCAAACTGCGTGGTCATCAGACCGTAGCTTACAAACTACTTAAACCTAGGTAAACTAACCTAAGGATAACACACACACTCATGCCCCAGGGAGGACTCGAACCTCCACGGCGAGCAACCGCGCGCTCCGCAGCGAGACGCTTTAGACCGCTCGGCTACTCCACCGCGGAATTTGATTTGTGTTGTTAGTGGACAGTCATCGAAGCCAGACGATTCGTGAGCTCCACGAAACCAGATTAGCGCATACGACTGTGCTTCACATCCCTAAGGAACTCTTGGGAATGCGAACACAAATCATCACTATGGATTGCGCATGAATTCTGACTTTGATTTGATTCCGAAGATGAAGGAACCACTTCGTGGCATTCGCTTCAGAACTGATCCAGAGATTCGACTGGCAGTAGACCGCTGAATTCGCACCATCATCAGAACAGACTCAGATAACGGTATACGGCTGTTTGTTCACTGAGGCTCCGCACGCTATCTCGCAGGCGCAACGCAACCCGCAGTACCAGTCTTTGCGTAGCAGGCGAGCAGCTGAACGCCAGCACGCCTCGTGCAAGCGACCGCTCTTATCGTGGGCGTCTACCTACTGTTAGTCGTCTGCCGTCGACATAGGACCACAAAAAAGAAGACCCACAGTCTAACATATACAGTAGCGACACTCACTGCTGTGAAAGATGGTACCAAATGACAACGACAACGACACTAGCGCTCCCAGCGGTGGGCTAGTCGCCAAAGTAGTGATGTTTGTTTATAATTATTTTTGTACGAAATTAATTAAATACTTGGTATAATTTTTGCGTTTCGAGCATTAGTAAAATATCAAGAGACATACATAAGACGGAAATAAATATAAAAACAGCCGAATTTAACTGATTTAGTGGTATAAAAAACAATATTAAAAAAATATTTACGAATATGTGTGTATTTGCAGTTTATTTCGCTGGAAGTAAGTAGAATTTAAACATAAGAAAATAATAAATTTCTATTATGGTCTTTTCTTACTATGACAGGCATTTTTTGACGTGTATCAGTTCGTTGTGGAGTCTAACGATTCGCACATTTTTACACCTCACTCGTCTTTCTTAAACGTGCATATTCTGTTGAGTGTGATTGCTTTAGCTTTAAAAGCCAATATTTTGATAGTTCTTGCCATCTGTTGTTCATCTCTAGCAACAATTGTGGAATTTGGTTCTTCTCTGTTAGAGAAGAGATTAACAGCTTTTGGCGATTTATTGCAACGTTTGTGACTCTTCCTTCAGCCACAGCTGCTGTGACTGATTTGGCACGTTAAGTACTGTTGTTATTGAATTCTATATTCGTTTCCTTCATTTCACCCTCAACGATTATACTGGAATTGTAATGAAGAATCCTTAACGTTTCTGCGTAGAAAAGCGACGTCTCTCTGCTAAAGGTCAGGTCTTATGGTGCTTCCGAGGGATTGTTCATTTTTAATGGGAAATGAAATTATTCAGTTAAATCTTTTATGTTACAAGATAATTGTGAGGAGACTGTCCTGTAAAGTACCGTTTCGTACCTTGTCAGGGATCTTAGGAAACGTAAGAAAGACAAGTGTGGAGCTATTTTTAAATTATTACCTATTTACCTCTGGCAATGTTGATGATGTGAAAAATATCGAGTAGCACCGTGGTTCGTGTTGGCTGGGCAAGTCAGTTCGAAGGTCGGAGGAAGGCTACGGCATACCACCTCCAAACAGGACCGTGTCTAGTAAAGCACTGTGATGTTCAAACCAATCTTCTTGATTGTTAACTGCTTTACCTTTTTTTATATGGCATTACATACGTTTCGTAATGTAAAAAGTATGTTAAAATCAACATATCCGACACTATTCGCAGACGTCCAATATCATAAACAGAATGGTAGCTTGTCGACCGCTTGGAGAGCTGTTGTCGCTACGTATAACAAATATCTGAGGGAGTGTCGTGACTGTAAATGTCAAACTGTGGCAGACCGCTCCCTGGCGCAAATATAGCACACCGTTTCTGGGTATGAGGTCCGCCTTATATGCAAAACACTGTTTGATTATGCACCCAAACTAGTTTCAGCACTTCTGTGCCATCATCAGTCGGCTTTCAATTTTTTTTTTATGCTGTGAAAATAAATTCATTTATTTTACTACAGTACTATGTGTAAATTTAGGCCTAAAACGTCGTCTGTCTTATTTTGGTTTTTACCTTATTTTACATTCTGTGGTCATGTGGGACCCTTTTTACATACTTATGTAGTGGTAGCGTTGTCATCTGCAACCAAAATTATCTCTTTTAAAACTTGTGATGTTTTTAAAACGGTACTTATGGTACGAAAACGTTATATTGGTAAGTGGGGATATTTCTATCGTCTGCTTACTATCTATTACTTAAAGTTTCTTTTGCCATACATTTCTGCTTCCGCGCTTTTTTTACGTGGACATATGTAATACACATATTTTGCGGACTTTTTCTATCACAATCACTTCCCACTTTAAAAATTCGTCCGTGTTTAGTTTGTTAAAATGCGCATGTGTCAGTTGACTTTCAGCTGTTCTCCAATGGAATGGCGGTAGATTTGAATAATGTTTGTTTTGTCTCTGTGTCTGTTGTGTGTGTGTATGTGTGTGTGTTTTAGCTGTCTGTGTCTTCCTTTCTGCACAATTCATTTAATGGGTGAAATAATGTATTTTTGCATAGAGTGGTGTATTCGTTCATGACTGATTTTCCTTCTGCTATTGCTTTTTGTGTGTGGTAATTTTCTTCTATTGTGAGTTTGTGGTATGGGTTGTGGCTTGATTTTAATATCTTTAGGTCTGTTTCTGTTTTGGTTGGGTAATGGTTGTGAGCTATTAGGTGGTCTGCAAATGTGCTGTGGGAACTGTGACTTTTTAGTGCTCTGAGATGTTCTGAATATCTGGTTTTGAAATTCCTACAAGTTTGTCCAATGTATACTGACTGACATGTATTGCATGTGAGTTCATAGATGCCTGATCTTTTGAATTTGCATCTATGAACTCACATGCAATACATGTCAGTCAGTATACATTGGACAAACATGTAAGAATTTCAAAACCAGATATTCAGAACATCTCAGAGCGTTTCGTGGGCGAGCTCTCGAATCGCTGGGCGTTGACCACCGCCCACTAACGCGGCAACAGTATGCAATTTTTCTTCAGAGACGCTAGGACATCCTGTCCGATGCATGTCTGCCACAGTTTGCAGACCCCTGTTGAAGGCTTTTACCTAAAGTACCACTGTTCTGTACGGCAATTCCGATTCCTCTCACGCCTCTTGAAGACCTTGATGACACTGTCGTGCTGTACGACCTCTGGTACATTAATTCTTGATCCAACTCCGTTGTTCCTGTTTAGAAAACATAGTGACACCGTTACGTTAGAGCTCTCGCTCACAAGTGACTGAGTTCCCTCGATTGTGCGCACGCCGGTGTCTTGAGACGGGCGAGTCCATTTACTTGGAGGTAAGGCAGGTATATCAACACGTGTGCTATCAGTGACAATAGTAGATTCCATTGCATAGTGTCTCCACAGCAGTGTTGCCTCTATTTAAGTTCCAACCTTCGTATAATAATATATTTAACAACAAATTCTCAATCATTTATGATAAAGCTACATTGTCAGAAATAAGTTGCATAAATCCCTACATATCGCTGTAGGTGCGCTTTGTCCGTCGTACGACGCTTCTCATACTTGGCCATACTGTTGCTTGCAATTTCACAGTGCTGCCACAAAAGGCAGGCTCCTGAAGGATTGTCGTGTCCTACATAGGAAAGAGGGAAGAGGTAGCAAGGTCAGTCTGCATATCCCGAGCGGAAGGGAGTGATTGCAGAGATACAGTACAGGCATCTACTAGAGATGCGGATTTCTGGACTCGAGAGGATACTTGTTTAGGAAACTTTATGGAACATCTAGATACCTTGCATTGAATCTATTGCATCCCATTCTAAGTCTACTACGCTGGGGTTAGTTATTAAAAAAAGTAAAAATTAATAAAAAAACAAGAAGTATAAATCGTTTGCCACAACAGAAGCCAGTAATTACGTTCCCTAGCAGCATCCCCTAGACAGACGCACTCCCCGCGAGAAACAGACTGTCATGGAGCACCCCGAGGCCGACGGCGATAGTCACGGGCTGGCGCCCGACTCATCTGACTGAGAACTCCCCTCTTGATCCAAAAACCGGGGGTTTTTACGGCCGATGTGGGCGCACCTCTTTTCCCCACTTTCCAACAGTTAACAATTTCCTATTGGCCGCTGCTTGGTTCAACTAATCTAAATTGTGGCTTGCCCTCTCTCTGAATCCTCTAGCGAATCACGTTTCAGCCCTGTCCTTTCTGCCATTCCCCGGGTGGGGAGGTGGCTTGTTTGTGCACTAACAAAATCCATACTTGGTAGCAACATTGTTCAGCTGAAAGTAAAACGTCACGACGCTACCCAATAGGGGCAACAACAACAATGTTTTACGTCAGTTGGCCACACCTTAGGCTCCGCCTTAGGCCACGCCACAGGGGAGCTGCTAACTTGCAGTTTTTCGTCTTTACCCTCTCACTCTAGCCTCGTGGAACCACTGACGTTGCTGTTCCCAAGTGACTGGTATCAACTTTGCTACGTACATTAAAACGTGCCTATTGGACACGAAGTACTAATGTAACATCTTACCACAGCGTCTAGACGTTATGTGAAGTTACGCCCATCTTCTCCGAAAGGTAACCTCCACCCTGGGACGGTGGCTGAGGGCATCAGCAGTTCGCTAGGAGATTTTTTTTTAGTGCCTACTTCCCGTAAGATATACGTGTCTGTTTTAGCCTGTTATCTGCAATGGTCTCTATTTCTCAGCCTGGAGTGCGTCTCTGTGGCTCACACAGCCTTTCAACAATTCCAACAGTAAAATCAATATATGACAGGATTTCGTTGAAGCAACAATGTATTGGTGGAGTCTGGAAATAGCCATCTGGCGTTGTGCCATAAAAAACGACGAGTGAAAAATAAGCGCATAAGTCAATGTCATAAGTAGTAATTAAGACATATAGATTTTCACGATAAATTGTATACGAGACGTCACTTAAGGTGAGTTTATTTCCTGCTGAAACTTTCATTTTCCAGAAGTACGTGTTTTTTTTTTTTTTTTTTTTTTTTTTTTTTCCAAGTCGAGAGCGAGACTTGTCGTGGGATGCATCCCACAATAAACCGAACTTATTTGGGCGAGTCCAATCAACACCGCCTAGAAGACAAGGTCTCACAACAGTCCATGCCCAAGACACACCGAGAGGCCGCAAACGCTAACGGATTGGCCGGCCGCTAGAAGGCGGTGGGCTGTGCCCCAGCGGCAAGTCAGTCAGCTAGCGTTCGCGGCCTCTCCGTGGCCGGCTAGAAAGACAGGCCTCAGCGCACACATCATTCCATGTGAGCAAGGGAGTTCCGAGCCGGCGCGATCGCTACCCGATTGGCTGGCCTCTGGGGCACACACCACTGCGTCACAGCGGGTAGCCACTGAGCTAGCGATCGCGCCGGCTCGGAACTACCTTGCTTACATGGCATGGCGCTGAGGCCTATATTTGCCGTTGGCCGCGGGCCTCTCGGTGTGACGTGGCACGGCCTGTTGTGAGACCTTGTCTTCTAGGCGGTGTTGGTCCAACCCAAGACGCATCGCCTGGCGTTGGATGTGCTTCCAGCAGCTCCGTTGGCTACACGGCCAGTGTGACGGCTTGTGGCACAGCACGGACCCTCAGCACAGCGGCTTTTCTTGACAGAGTGTCACAAACACACAGCCACGCCCAAAGAGGTCAGGCCAGGAGTGCCACCGTCATAACGTTTCAGACGAGTCCTGGGTGTGTCTCCATCACGGTGGATGAATCCATGTTTGGAGGCATCAACATACACAGTGTGTCATGACGCTATTGTAACTGGTCACAGAATGACCGCGAGACAATTAAATGGGTGAGTTGAAAAAGGTACACATTCCAAAAACATAAACTTTCGGCAAATAATGATAATTAATAAAAAAACAGAAAAGTTTACTATTGTAAATGTGTACATTTAAGTGTAAAAAAGCCACATTGCATGTAGCACCTATGTATAAATATTTGTTATCTACCCTGCAACTGCGTAAATATGTTCAGGAATATGTACCTTTTTGAACTCAATGTTTTAAATGTCCCAATTTATTCGAATTTGTGGATTATGCTAAAAAGGTTTCAGAAATAAGCAAGTAAAATTATTAAATATTTGTAAAAAGGCAAAAAAATGTATGTCGAAACTGTTGGCAACATGTATTTACAAAATAATAATAATAATAATGTTTACCGATTAAACATTTTCATTGATGGACTTTTCATAGTAGACAGTCGTTAATTTTCTTATTCTAGTGGATCAGCAGCTGGAAAAAAGCCTTTTTTGAAAAACATTATAAAAAATGTTCTTTTTATTTTTAATATCATGAACGCCTGCTGAAAACTCCTCGCCACGATGGCTTGCTAACTTTTCCATCTGCCGCCCATGTTTTTCTTTGTGATGTATTCCCTTTTTACGAATTGGTTCACCGCTGTCACTGTATGTTCCTGAATTGTTACTTGGTTAAAGTAAACCAAAAACTAATAAACTTCACTAAACTAATTTGGCATTGATCTTATCACTCTACACTGGAAACATAACCAACATACCCTTAAACAGCTCTCTTATTGCCGGCCGCGGTGGCCGAGGGGACTGAGGCGCTCCAGTCACGGACTGCACGGCCATTACGGTCGGAGGGTTCGAATCCCCCGCCGGGCATGTATATTTGTGCCGTCCTTAGTCTTAGCTATTTCATAAGTAGTTTGTAAGTTTAGGGACTGATGACCCCGTAGTTAAGTCCCATAAGCTATACAAACATTTTTTGCTCTCTTATCTGCTACATTACACGCCAAACACATCATTGAGTAGCGAGCACCAGCACTGCAGTGGGTGTCGCCCACACTAGCGCGGCTTTGAGTTAAGGAAGGAACATATTCCGCGAATATGTCCCTTCTTCAACACACTCGTATCTGACTATTGTTGGCAAGCGCATTTGAAGTAGAAGAAGATGTTCTTTTTTTATGCTCAATGGACGTAGATACGTCCAAAGAAGAAATTGGCTGTCTCAGTTTAATTTATGAAATTTGTGGGATGAGTACCTTTTTCAACTCACCCATTCAATTGATAACCTTCACTAAGAGAAAGGAAAACTCTCCATGTATCGTAATTATCATAATTGTGTGCGCGCAAGTACTGATGCAATATTAAAAGAAAGAGAATTACATAGCCGCAGCAATTCGGGGCATTAAGTTTGTTAAGCTTATGGGAATTAATTACAAGGTCATCAGCCCCTAAACTTACAAACTACTTCTCAACTACCTTTTACTAAGGACGGCACAAATATCCATGCCCGAGGGGGGATTCGAACCCCCGACCGTAGTGGCCGTGCGGACCGTGACTGGAGCGCCTCAGTCCCGTCGGCCACCGTGGCCGGCCAGGCCATTTCAGTTCAGATATGGACGGTGCAGAGGTAAGTCCAGTGCGTTCAGTGACTCGTTGAACTTGAATTCGTGACACGTGTTCAGCATGGAATCGTCGTGTGTGCTATAAGCTCCCTGCTTCCACTACCGAATCTCTTAATCATTTAATCCATTGCAAACGCATGCCTCAACCAGGCAAATGACCATTTCGTTGTGCTTATAGAAAGGAGTTCGATCCCTTGCGGAAATGCAGATAAAGATGCGAGAAAATAGAATAATGGGCACTAGTACGCGATACGTTGACGCTTTGGGCAGGACTAGAAACGTTTCTGTACAGCCGATTGCTCAGAGGGCTAGCCACCCTCCATAATAAAACCAAGCGGAGATCTCGTTAACATCATAAAAAAAGGACACAATCTACGCGAAGAATAAAAAAGGACCATGGCCTAACACGCCATTAAATTTTATAAAGTGCCCTGTAATAGGCGAGAATTGAAATATTTGTAATTTATTGTATACAGAATCAATATTTTTACATTTTCGTCCTATATGTGCTACGTCGACTGTATGGCGAGATGGGACAGTGGGAACTGTACAGGGGAACGGCCGGTAAAAATCGGTGCGTATGGAAGCTCCCATTTGCCCACGAGCGCCACTGTATGGCCGGCACCGACCCGACGCCGGCGGTCTGCAGTGACAACGGCTATTTGCCGGTCCGTGGCCGGCCAGTATGTAAGCTGCAATGCCCTCCAGTGGACCACTGTTGGAATGTGGACGTCTGATATTTTACAGGTCGTCCAAAATCGGCAGGTACGCCAACAAAAATGTGTGCTATCAGCGACAATAGTAAATTCCATTGCATTATGTCTCCACAGCAGTGTTGCCTCTATTTAAGTTCCAACCCTCGTATCACCAAGAGTTATCAATCGTTTAATTTTGATCGCTTGTCCTGATTGGAAACTAATCTTAGAATCAGGCGGAGATATATTAAGAGAAATTAAATGCGTTCACTATAGATAGAAATAACGCAACAAAATATTTTTGAATATAGTGCAGCCACAGCTGAAATATTGCTGTATTTTTCTCTGAACATTCAGTCATGACATCTTGCGAGCCATGGATGAAGGGCAACAGGCGGATTGTGTTTTTTTTGCTCGACTTCAAAAAGGCGTTTGACGCGGTGCCACACTGCAGACTGCTAACGAAGATACGAGCTTATGGAATAGGTTCACAGATTTGTGACTGGCTGGAAGACTTCCTAAGTAATAAAACGCAGTACGTTGTTCTCGACGGCGAGTGTTCATCAGAGACGAGTGTATCGTCAGGCGTGCCCCAGGGGAGTGTGATAGGACCGCTATTATTTTCTATCTATATAAATGATCTGATGGACAGAGTAAGTTGTAAATTGCGGCTGTTTGCTGATGATACTGTGGTGTATGGGAAGGTGTCGTCTGTAATTGACTGTAATAGCATACAAGATGACTTAGACAAAATTTCTAGTTGGTACGATGAATGGCAGCTAGCTCTCAATGTAGAAAAATGTAAGGTGATCGGCATGAATAGGAAAAACAATCCCATAATCTTCAAATACAGCATTAGTTGTGAGCTTCTTGATGCAGTCGCGTCGTTCAAATATCTAGGCGTAACATTGCAGAGCGATATGAAATGGAACGAGCATGTAAGGACAGTTGTCAGTAAGGCGGTCAGCCGACTTCGGTTTACTGGAAAATTTTGGTAAGATGTACTTCACCTGTAAAGTAGACCGCGTATAAAACGCTTGTACGACCACGTCTTGAGTATTGCTCAAGTCTTTGGGATCCGCAGCAGATCAGTTTAAAGTAAGACATAGATGCAGTTCAGAGGTGAGCAGCTAGATTTGTTACTGGTGCGCGAGTCTCTCGGAAATGCTCCGGCAACTCAATTGGGGATCGCTGGAGGAAAGACGACGTTCCTTTCCTGAACTTCTGTTTAGGTAATTTAGAGGGCCTGAATTTGAAGCTGAGTGTAGTACGATCTTGCTGCCGCCTACTTACATTTCGCGTAGTGATCACAAAGACAAAATACGAGAAATTAGGGCTCGTACGAAGGCATATAGGCATTCTTTTTTTCCCTCGTTCTATTTGGGAGCGGAATAGGAAAGGAAATGCCTAGTACTGGTACAGTGTCCCTCCGCCACGCGCCGTACTGTGGATTGCGGAGTATATATGAAGATGTAGATGTAAATTAGATTAATTGGGTCTTAAAAAATTATCGTTTTCTGAGTGAAAGAGCGAATACCACTGCACCTCTATTTAATTAAGTCATTTATACTACGCGACTTGTTTTGCAACACTCGTTATCTGTATCTACTGGTGGTCCGTTAAGAATACTACAGCCATTACTATAAAAATGACAGTTGGAATATATTAATCATTTAAACACATACATTCATTTTTTTTCTTTTCTTTTGCTGCAAGAGAAACTTAAAAATGGCTTTAATTAAATATTCAAAAATGTTCAAATGTTTGTAAAGTCTTATGGGACTTAACTACGGGGCTATCAGTCCCTAAACTTACAAACTACTTATGAACTACTTACGAACTAGGACGGCACAAATATCCATGCCCGAGGGGGGATTCGAACCCCCGACCGTAGTGGCCGTGCTGACCGTGACTGAAGCGCCTCAGTTACCTCGGCCCCCGCGGCCGGCAATTAAATATTCCGTCGGTGCTTTACAGAACATAATATTATTAAACAGAAAAATTCCTGATGTTCTGCAAAATTATTTATTGAGTTACTAACCGACTTTCGGCTTCGTAGGCCATCATCAGGTAACAAATTAATGTCGCTAACATTGCTGCACAGTTATGACACAAAGATGATATTAAATTACAGATGATACAAATTCACGCGTTCATAGGAAAGTCTCACATTTTATGGTACTGAAATAGTTTACTAATATATAAAAATATATAAAAAAACTGATGTTAAAAGATGAGTGTCTAAGCTTGAATATTATAGTTAAAAGCTTGGGGGAGAGGGGTGGGGGGAGAGGAAGGTGGGGATTGTTACAGCGTGAAATAGTATTAAAATGGTAACATGGATTCACTTAACAAACTGATAACTAAAAGTTATTTTAGTAGAGGGGGAAAAGGGAAACTGGGTTTAATCATTTAATACTATACTGGTGTCCGCTGTCATTAAATGTTCAAATTTTTGTAAATCTAAGGGTCTTAACTTTGTTGTTCATTACTCCATAGGCTTATAATCTAATAACACTAAACTGAAGCAACTTATGCCAAGGACAACACAAGCACCCATGCCCAAGAGTGGACTCGAACACCCGACAGCGGACGGTCGTCCGCACAGCAGCAGGGCGCCTTAGTGTGCACGGCTATTCTACCGCGGCGTCCACTGTCAGGTGTTCATTGATTTCCAGTACTTTCAATACTGTCATCTGTCTGCTTTTCTTGAGAGAACGTAAGATTTCACATCCTACATCGTAAGTTTGGTTTTTTGTGAGCAGATGTTCGGCTAAGTTTGAATCTTTCTTTTTCAACCTCCAATTTGCTCTGATAATCTAATCACTTCTTGCCTGATGATGCGCTAAGAACCTGAAAGCCGGTTGGTAACTGAATAAATAATTTTGCAGCACTTCAAGATTTTTTTCTTCTTAGTAATTAAAAATGGCTCTTTATAAGCTAGTAACTGTGGGATGAGTTTTGTTAACTCAGCGAAATTACGTCACTGCTATTTCATGTGATGTACGACATTTACAGCTAACAAGCCATAATGGTTCCCTGACGTCAGACAATGCCCACAACAATTACAAAGTACAAAACTGCGTGACTTGCTGGTAAGTGTTTTTAAGATTAAAAAAAAATTAAAAAATGTAAAAAGACTAACGAAACTTACTGTTGTACTGCCATACAGCTAACTACTAGCACTACTGGCACTAACTACTAGCACCCGTGAAATTGTAACAACTAACTCACCTTAAAAATCCCCACGCTGCTTTTCAACTGAGACGAAACTGCGCGCATGGTTCGTGCTCCTCGTTTTTCCACTTGGATATGCAGTTATGAAAACAATTGGCCATATAATTAAACGTACATTAAAAGAATCTACGAAAATTACAGTCAGATGGCCTGACCAAACTACCCGGCCCATTTCCTTAACTTTTGCTTCAAACGAAAGGTATTCATCCACAGATTTGTCATCAAGTATCAGAATTTACATAATTTTCGCCTTCCTTTTTCTATAGTCAAACGCGATTTCATTTTGTTTATTTATTCTGGGGATGTCCTTGCTGTAAACTAAATTCAGTCGGTCAGGCCGTTCTATCCGACCGACGTCCTTCATTTTTTTGCTTTAAACGTAAGGTATTTATTCGCAGATTTGTCATCAAGTATTAGAATTAAGTCTCTCCATCCTTATTCAAAACCGGTATCCTTCTGTCCTTGTATTGAAAATTTTAATCGATTTCTTTTACGATATCTTCGGTTCTAATTAAGGTACGCATTGATCTAACAACACTCAGCGGACAATCTCTTTCAACGGCGCTTTTATACACTTACATTGATTGATTGCTTGTGAAGAAAGCTATGCGTTAACATTGAAGTTTAGTTCCATTTTTTCCCATTTAAAGTCAGTCGGTCAAGCCGCTCTATCCGACGGATTTCCTTCATTTTTTGCTCTAAACGAAAGGTATTCATTCGCAAATTTGTCATCAAGTATCAGGATTGACTTAAGTCTCTCCATCGTTTATTTTCACTCAAACGCGGTATCCTTCTGTCCTTGTATTGAAAATTTTAATCGGTTTGTTTTGCGATATCTTCGGTTCTAATTAAGTTACGCAGTTCTTTTTGACCAACAACACCCACCGGATCAAGATCTTTTATTTGCGCTTTTAATGGCTTGCATTGATTGATTCTGAAGAAAGCTATACGTAAACATTCAACTTCCGTTTTTTCCCAACTTTTTTGTCATTCCAATAACGGTATACGAAGTGTTCGCACTGCTCCTCTAGTCAGTTATTATTTGAAGCTTACGCTTGATAAAATAATCTTTCATTGTTAGGATCGCGTAGCTTTTGAAACGATATTAACACCTGAAGTGAGGTCAGCTGAACTTACTGTCTACGTGCACTTTTATACGTACTAGTGACACAACCGAGACTGCTGTCCTAAGACGCGAAACTGTGGAGTCGTTATGTGGCTATCGTTTAACGTGCTGTTGGTTAGGATATTCCGTACGAATTCGGCCAATTTAATCGGAAAGGCTTTCTTTACTGCGTCCGTTCGCCTGGTTTTCTCTAAGAAGAAAGTTTTATCTTTCAAGTTTGAAGGTTCCAGTACAGGTGACGATAACGAGTGCGTGTGTTTTTTTATGATGATGAAACAAGGAAAGGTGGCCTCTAGAGAAGCAGCAGGCAGACCGCAGACTTTTATGCCTCTATCTGACGGTCGGGTCATCAACAGTGCTTCTCAGTGCCTCACTCCGGAGAGGTTTGTAATTCAACTCTGAACATCCGAGCAAAGTTTGGTCATCCGAGACTTTACGCCAGCACATCTCTCTTTGCCAACTAAATAACGGGAATGAAAACTGCTCCTCCAGAAGGTTCCAGACTCTCCAACACTGACACGAGAGCCTCTCCTGGAGCGCGCGTTTACGGCTTCGTTAGCTGAGGAAGTTTTCGTGAGAGCGCGGTAACGCTGTAATAAAATACGGCCGAGTGCTGAATCTATTTTTAAATTAATTTCTTCATTTTGAGTACCTAAGGCGAGGGAAAGACGAAATGGACAGAATCAGGGAGAAAGAGGAGAGGTCACAGAGTGGAGACAGGAGGAGATGAACAGATAGTCAGAGAAAATGATTGTTCATCATTTTTTCGATTTGCAGCCGAGGGAAACAACCTTAGACTACATCTAGGATACAGTGATTCAAATTCCTAAGATAGGAAGTGCAGACAAATGTGAAAATTACAGAACTATCAGTTTAATAAGTCTTGGTTGCCAAATACTAACACGGATTATTTACAGACGAGTGGAAAAACAGGTGGAATCCGACCTTGGGGAAGAACAATTTGGATTTAGGAGTAATGTAGAAACACGAGAGGCAGAGTCAATATCATTCAGAAACTCGCAGGCTCTACGACAATGCTACGACACTTCGCACTTCCTCCATGGCTCCAATCTACAGCGTTGCAGAATACTGCGCACATGTGTGTGCTAACAGTTCGCACGTCAACAACGTAGATGTTCGCCTAAATGACACCTTGCGAACAATAACTGGAACGTTGAGACCTACTCCAACACCATGGCTCTCTGTGCTGGCAAATATTGAACCTCCGTCACTCTGCAGACAACATGCAATCCAAAGAGAAATGGAAAAAAATTGCTGCTGACATCACACTTCCCATACACGCTTATCTACATGGCCCTACACGATTAATGTCTAGCAATCCCTTCTGGAACCACTCGTCGAACAATCGGAACACCGTAACAGAATGGAACCACCTATGGCAGCAAGCAAATGTTCACAATGGACACCTCATTAAGAACCCGGCTGATCGTCTTCCTGGTTCAACCTCCCTCGAAGAACCTGGGTGGCATTAAACAGAATGAGAACCGGTGTTGGACGGTGCAACGAGCTGATGGCCAAGTGGGGCTACGTGGACACTGTGACTGCGGCGAAATACAGACGATACAGCACATATTTGATTGTAAAATCCATGGTTTTCGGGACGGGTCGCTGGAGGATCTCCATAGACTTACAGACACTGCCATTTCTCGGCTTTGTAATTTAAGAGTTTCCGTTTAGTTGTAAATTATTTTGACAAATTTGTGTTCCCTTTAATTCTTAATTTATAAGCATTGTAATAAGTATAACTCATTTCATAACGAATAATGTTTTGTTAGATTTGTATGTTAATTTAGTTTCTCGTTTTGAATGTGTCTAGTACTGTGAGGCATGTGGCATATCTAACGTAAAATAAATAAATAAATAACGAGAGGCAGTCAGTACTCACATTACGACTTATATTACAAGATAAATTAAGGAAACGGAAACCTACGTTTTTAGAATTTGTGGATCTGGATAAAGTTTTTGACAATGTTGACTGTAATAAACTTTTACAGATTCTGATGGTAGCAGAGTTAACATACAGGTAGCGAAGAGTTATATTCATCTTGTACAAAAACCAAACAGCAATTATTGGAGTCGAAGGGCATGGTTCGGAAGGGAGTAAGACAGGGTTGTAGCCTTTCCACAATGTTGTTCAATCTATATATTGAGCAAGCTGTGAAGGAATGCGAGGAGAAATTTGGTGAGGGAATAAAAACGTTGCGGTTTGCTGACGACATAGTAATTCTGTCAGAGACAGCAAAAGACCTGGAAGAGCAATTAAACGGAATGTACCGTGTCTTGAAAGGAAGGTATAAGATGAATATTAACTAGAGTGAAACTAGGGTAACGCAATGTGTCAGATAATCAGGCGATGCTGAAGGAATTAGATTATGTAATGAGACATTAAAAGTACTAGAATGCAGAATGGCTATGGGAAGAAAAGCGTTTCTTTCTTGAGCATATCGTGCGGTTACATAAAGGCTTCAATAATTAAAATCAGATCAGAGAAAATAAAGATATCATAATTTACTCATTTGTTTAAAAGTCATCGTGTATGTTTATTAGTTGAGGATAATCTCCAAAAGTGCCACACGAACTTTCATGCATGTCCACAGTTAAATTGAGAATAGTTTAGGCTTCATATGATCAAAATCGGATCAGAGGAAGGAAAGATATCGCAATTTGAAGTTTTATGTGTATACTGTGCTTATAAGTATGGTGTAGTACAGCAAATCTCCAAGAGTACTATACGAACTTTCATGGGGTTTCATAAGACAACTGAGAGTACCTTGGGGAAACATATAAGCTTCATATCATCCAAATCGAATCAGGGGAAGAAAAGATATCGTAATTTATAGTTTCTGGTGTATCCTACGCTTGAATTGCATCGTAGTATAGCAAAGCTCCGATAGAGGCGCTGTTACTTACATAGTACACCAAATTAGTAATAATTGGCTATGCTGAGTTTTTATTCACATAACTAAAGTGTAATACACTGAAACAAGGGCTACGATTTTCCTTACGGCAGCGGTGTAGTGTATTGATGTTGAATCCATTTGGAAAAATCAGTCACGTACAATGAGGGGAATGATTCTTTGTGTTGATAATGAAATAAATAATTAATTTTGTTCCGATCAGTAAATTAATGATCCCCTTAAAGCGAATATTTCGTTGACAACGTTAACATACTAAACCGCTGTCACTGCAAGTGAAATTTAACTCAGGTACGACACAAAAAAATAATTTTTATTTGCCGTGACCCGCATGCCTTGCAATGCCAAGGAACGAAAACAGTGCGTCTTTCCACGGATACCATTTGAATTTAAAACATAAGGTCTGTCTTTCGCGTCTATCGATGTTTTCATTTACCAAGAATTCTTTGCAAGGAAACACTAATTTATGTAGTTTCCTTTGTAATTTCGGTGGGTACTTATTACATCTTGAGTCCATTCTGTTTAGGAATGCCTAGAAAACGGTGTAGTACAATACAGAACAAATTGAGGCCCTAATAGTTACGTAGTGCACCAAAGAACTAGTAGTTGGCGCTGCTGCATTTTCTAATTTTTTATTTCTTTTAGATGATTACGCCATAGAACAGCAACGCACCATTAAAGATGCTGTTGGTTTTGTAGTGTACAAAGAAACAATACATGATCGTGTTGCGCGTATTCCTTCAGTAAAAGAACTATTTAGGAGCCGCAATCATATCTCTGCAAATACAAACTAACATTGAACAGCGAGTTGCTGATTACACTTCGTATATCCACTGCTTAACGACATTTCTCTGCTTCTTTTGACAGGGAACTTTTGAATATAAAACATAACGACATTCCGTCTACTTAAATTTGACTTCTTGGCTATGAGAACTGAGTTTATTGGCAGAAGGAGCTAACAAGGATTCTGTTTTTGCTGACCTAGGTCAGGATATAGACTCTGATCATAACTTATTGGTTATGAAGTGCAGATTAAAACTTAAGAGACTGTAGAAAGGTTAGGAAATGGAACCTGGACAAATTGAAGGAACCAGAGGTGGTTGAGTGTTTCAGAGGGAGCATTTGGCAATGATTGCCTGAAACTGGGGAAAGTAATACAGTAAAAGAAGAATGGGTAGCTCTGAGAGATAGGATAGTGAAGGCAGCAGAGGACCATATTGGCAGAAGAACTAGGCCTAATAGAAATCCATGGATAACACAGGATATACTGATCATAATTGATGAGAGGAGAAAATATAAAAATTCAGCAAGTGAAACAGGAAAAAGGGAGTACAAACAGTCTGAAAAATAATGCTGACAGGAAGTGCAGACTGGCTAAGCAGGAGTGGCTAGAGGACAAATGCAGAACCGTAGAAGAATGCGTAACTAGAGGAAAGATAGATATCGCCTACAGGAAAATAAAAGAACTATTTGGAGACAAGGAAAGAAGCTGTATGAATATCAAGAACTCAAACGGGAAACCAGTACTAAGCCAAGAGGGGAAAGCTGAATTGTGGAAGGAATATATAGAGGTCCTATACAAAGGGTATAAATTTGAAGGCAGTATTCTAGAAATGGAAGACGAAGTGGAGGATGATGAGATAGGAGATATGATACTGCGAGAAGACTTTGACAGAGCGCTGAAGGACGAGTCGAAACAAGGCCCCTGGAGTCGATGATATTCCGTCTGAAATGCTGATATCGTTAGTAGAGCCAGTCCTGAAAACATTGTATCGCCTGGTATGCAAGATGTACGAGACGGGAAATTACCTCCGACTTTAAGAAGAATGTTGTAATTTCAATTCCAAAGAAAGCAGATGCAGACAAATGTGAAAATTACAGAACTATCAGTTTAATAAGTCATGGGTGCAAAATACTAACACGAATTATTTACAGACGAATGGAAAAACTTGTGGAATCTGACCTCGGGAAAGATCAGTTTGGTTTTAGGAGAAGTGTAGGAACACGGGAGGCAATACTCACATTACGAGTTATCTTAGAAGATAGGCTAAGAAAAGGCAAACCTACGTTTTTAGCTTTTGTAGATTTGGAGAAAGCTTTTGACAATGTCGACTGGAATACACTCTTCCAAATTCTGAAGGTAGCAGGGGTAAAATATAGGGAGCGAAGAGTTATATTCAACCTATACAAAAATCAGACAGCGGTTATTAGAGTCGAAGGGCAAGAAAGGGACGCAGAAGTTGGGAAGGGAGTAAGACAAGGTTGTAGCCTTTCCCCAAGGTTGTTCAATCTGTACATTGAGCAGGCAGTGAAGGAATGGAAGGAGAAATTTGGAGAGGGCATTAAAGTGCAGGGAGAATAAATGAAAACATTGCGGTTTTCCGATGACATAGTAATTCTGCCAGAAACCGCAAAAGATCTGGAGCAGTTGAATGGAATGGACAGTGTCTTGATAGGAAGATATAAGATCAACATTACCAAGAGTAAAACGAAGGTAATTGAATGCAATGTCAGAAAATCAGGCGATGCTGAAGGAATTTGATTAGGAAATGAGACAATAAAAGTAGTAGATGAATTTTGTTATTTAGGTAGCAAGATAACTTCTGATGGCCGAAGTAAAAAAGATATAAAATGCAGAATGGCTATGGGGCGAAAAGCGTATCTGAAGAAGCGAAACTTGTTAACATCCAATATTAATTTAAATGTTAGGAAGTCCTTTCTGAAAGCATTTGTCTGGAGTGTAGCATTGTATGGGAGTGAAACGTGGACGATTAGGAGTTCAGATAAAAAGATGATAGAAGCTTTTGAAATGTGGTGCTACAGACGAATGATGAAAATTAGAAGGGTAGATCACGTAACTAATGAGGAGGTGCTTAACCGTATCGAAGAGAAAAGGAGTTTCTGGCATATCCTGACTAAGATAGATTGATTGGACACATTCTGAGACATCAAGAAATTGTCAACTTAGCATTAGAATGAAGTGTGTGGGGTAAAAATCGTAGAGGGAGAGTGAAGGACGAATATAGTAAGCCGATTTAAAAGGATGTAGGTTGCCGAACCTATTCTCAGATGAAGAGACTTGTACAGGACAGGGTAGCGTGGAGAGCTGCATAAAACCAATCTACGGACTGAAGACCACAACAACAACAACAACAACAACAGGTCAGGAAGCCTAAAAACCATGATATACACAGGTACCTCTTTAACATGCGAAGCACGAGCATATAAGGTAGTATTTTATATGTGTTACATCCGTTTTTGTGGGAGAGTTCTGACATCCTACACTTTATACTCGCAGGAATCGGATGAAACTCTGCAGGAAGTTAGATTGTCAGGCAGCAGTTAGAGTTTACTGTAAATTGAGTCCATGGTTCAGGGTAGTTTCAGGGGTAAGACAAAGCTGTAAACTATCATCACTGTTGTTCATACTACTTACGGATCATACGTTGAAATGAATAGACTGGCAGGTTGAGATTAAAATAGGAGAAAATAAAATAAGCAGTATCGTATTTGCGGACGACTAAGTTGTGATAGCAGATTTGATTGAAAGGTTGCAATCTAATATTTCAGAGCTAGATCAGATATATGGTTTATGATAGGAAGTCAGCATCACCAAAACGAATGAAAATGCCCGTGAGAAAGAGATTTAAACAGATTGAGGGCAATATCGGAAGAATAAAGCTAGAACAGGTGGATAGTTTTAAGTACTTAGAATGTATTTTTTCACAGGATGGCAACATAGTGAAAGAACTGGATTCAAGATGTAGCAAAGCTAATGCAGTGAGTGCTCGGGTACGTTCTTCTCTTTTCTGCAGGAAGGAACTCAGCACCAAGACTAAGTTAGTAGTGCACCGCTCCATCTTTCGACAATCTTTTTGTATGGGAGCGAAAGCTGGAGTGGATACACTTTACCATATTAATAAGGTTAAGACTGCAGATTTGAAAGTACAGATGACCTATTATCTTATCCCTTCATTATCGCTTTCAAAAGTGATCTTTTTTGCCGATCTTCTACAAAATTCTTTATTTGCCATCTTTGATGTCCAAGGCATTTTCTGCATCCTCCTCCAACACAATAATTCAAATGCTTCTTGTCCTCTCTTGGTGCAAATGCTGAATGTCCAAGTTTCAGGGCCATACAATGCCACACTCCACACGTATCATTTTATAAATGGTCTTTTGGTCTCTTCTTTCATATTTGTTGATGTAAGAAGCATCCGTATATTGTTGAAGGCTATTTTAGCTGGCGCAGTTCTGCTTTTTATCTGTTTAACTTTTGCCACCTGGTGTGATTTTACTTCCTAAGTAGGTGAATACATTAACTTGTTTCAATGGTACATCATTAATCCTAATGTCAGTTGTAGTTTGCATTCGTCTGCATACCATGATCTCTATCTTCTTTGTGTTCATTTTCATGTTATATTTATCTGGAAGGATCTCATTCATTCTCGATACTGCCTTTTGCAGATTTTCTTCGCTCTCTTCAATAATGGCTATGTCATCAGCAAACCTAAACATTTTAATTTCTACTCAATTGTTCTTAATTCCTTCCATAGACTCTTTTCATTCCTTAATTCCCTCCTCAATATTCAAGTTGAAGAACACTGGTAATAAACTGCACCCGTGTCTTACTCCTTTCGGTATGTAAGCCATATATATTTACTAGCTTAAACCCGCGGCTCCGCTCGCGTGTTGGTTGATTATGATAAATAAGATATATTTCAGTAGTGTGCTATGAGACTGGTTTTGAAGGATGAAATGAAATACAATACCTTCTTTAGAAACAAACATTTTTAATCAACATTATCAGGAAAGTAAGTAGTGTAGATCAAATCACACGTAAAAATGCACTCGTTTCGAAGAATCCAATCACGAAATTCAACAATAATGATTGTAATAATATCACAGAACGATCACTTGATGTAATGCGCGAAACGTCAAATCGATTTTTTAAAGAGAGTTATTAGAAGAAATTACTTTTTTACTGCTTCATTTATGTATTCTTATATTATATTTCGTTAATCATATGCTTATCCTTACAGAGAAAGAGCTGAAGACATCGTAGCACGCATACACCAAAGATATGGTGTGTGGCATCACGTTTCGCTATATGTAACCTCCTTGCTATAGAGTCGTAAACGTCATCGTTGGCCTTCAGTCCGAATTTTTTTATAATTTGACGACTTGCAACCACCATATCTTCCACCCCCTTATAGCTGTCGGCATGGAACTACTATGGTGTACAATGGGAGACTTCGGACAACAATTACACACAAACCATTCGTTTGCGTTCTGCAGCTTTCCCTGCAGAGCATAATATTAATACACACACACACACACACACACACACACACACACACACACACACACAGAGAGAGAGAGAGAGAGAGAGAGAGAGAGAGAGAGAGAGAGAGAGAGAGAGAGAATTTTATATAAACCGATAACTTTCCATCCCAATACACTCCACCCTTTTATCCTTATCAACCCTCAAGCAACAATGCAACCAATAAAACCATTTTCAAAGAGTAATTATTATTCCGCCTTCGCGTTATATTCTTCAAATTACTAACAATCTATCAGATCGCTATAAAACCGTGCCTAAAACCTTCCTCAGGTATAAATTAATAACTGTACAAATATTTAAGTCTCTGCGTCTTGTCGTTCGGACGTGATAAACGTACACTGAACAGACATTCACATTAATGTATATATAAAAAATAGTATCCGATCGCCATAAAACCCAGCCTAAAGCCTTCCCCGGGTAAACATTAGTAACTGTACAAATTTTTAGCTCTTTATGTCTTGTGGTTCAGACGTGATAAACGTACACCGAACAGACATTCACATTTATAGATATAGATAGAAGATAACCCGTCTTTCATTTTTGTAGAGTTCCTGTACGATCAGTCTGTCTTTAAAATCTAGCCATAATTTCCATCAGAACATTCCAATTCACGTTAGCGAAGACTCTTACATAGTCCACGAGAGCTATAAACACTGGTCTTTTTAGCTCCAGTATTTTATCCATGATTTGTCTTAACATTAAGATAGCTTCTCTTGCTCCTCCATTCTCTCGAAATCCAAATTGATCTTCAACCAAATTCTGCTCAGATTCACTTTTTATTCGGTTGTATAATATTTTTGTTAATAATTTTTACATATGTACTATAGGCTCAAGGTACGGTGCTCTTCACATTTTGTAGTGCCTGGCTTCTTTGGTATAGGAATTCTGCTACGTGAAGTCCATAAATTGGTGACAACTGACTTTAAAAACCCAACATAAAAATTTGCAGTGAACTAACGGCTCATTCGTACCAGATGAGCCAGTTCATTCCACTATGGGGACACCTCCAGTTTCGCACAGCGTCTTGTTGACAACTTGGGTTCATGACTTCGTGGGTTGTACGCTCCTCTATGATCATATCATCAGCTCTTACTAACTCATCTCACCAGCCACAGATTTACAGTCGTCTAGGGTCCAACCAATATGGTCACGAACGCAGGAGACCCCACAGCCGATGTCGTACTGTTAGCAAAGGCTTCTGATGATGGTGATCGTGTGGCATCTATGGTCGTAACGCCCCAACTTGGGTATTGTTCAGGTTGCCTGAAGTCTTTTTAGCTGACACCATTTCGGCGATTTGCGTTTCAAACATGATGAAATAATGATGAGGATGATACAACACCAGTCCGCGAGTAAACAAAATCTCCGACCAGATCGGGAAATGAACCCTGACGACCCGTCGTGCTGTCCACTTATTTTCCTTTTCTGTTCTGTAAGTAGATCAATGATTTCCGTTCGTTTGTTCAATGTTCGTTCTGGGTTGTTCGTTGAGAATCTACATCTACAGCTTAAAACATTTTAATGTTATTTACGTAATTACATTTCATTCTACCACTTTCACACATGATACTCGTCTTTTCAGCATTCCGATGTATGGGGGTTCTGCTCGCTGCAACATTATTCTCCTGGGGCGTCGTGGTAGAAATAAATACTCGATATATACGGCTTTACACTTCTTCTTTAATTTGCAATCAAACTTCTCCACCAAAACAATACGAATTCAAAACATATACAAAGCACCAGAACGGTAGTACTTCCATTTCAAAACAACAGACTGACATAGCTTCCAGTGCACTTTAGAAAAGCCAAAACTCGAACTCCCCCACGCAAGGCGGTGAGGCAAATATATAACATCGGCAATAATGACCTTACATTATGCATTGTTCATAACAATTGAATATACTAATTTACAATGAACAAACACACAAAGAAAACATTTCATGTACACAAAAATAATCGCAATATAAAATGAAAACTATACATACAATAATTTTAGATGGCACATCTTTTTAAGACGAAATCGCGGTACTATTTGTTTCACAACAAAGAATAATGATAAATGTCAATTAATTTGTTAATGAGTACTTCACACATGTTCCTAACATATACTGAACTATCAAATCTCATGGCCATTCACAAAATATACTCAAAATCTCACGTCAGTCAATATAAACAAAGAATTCAATATTGATAATTAATGTAATAATCGAAATAACACAATTAGCTGGTCTACACAACTTGTTTATGAGCCTAACATACATAAAATTCTATTAATTATCATTTCTTTTTGTTTTTTACGAAAGATTTTACAATTTGTCTGTTTAGTTAATGAAATAATGTACAATGACGAAACTATTGTTTATAGAACTGTCTGGAAAGCATCTAAACGAATCTCTTAATTAAAGAAATCTATCACTTGTTTTAATCAATTATCACCGAGACACTGTCCTACACTGATTCCTAGGCTGGCTATATCGTTTTTAACTAACTTCACACGCAACTTTTATCACTATTGAACCACAAGATTCCGGATCCGACGCAGACGGTATCGTAGGATGACATTGAGATGAGAGGACCAGGCAGACGGTATCGTACGATAACATTGAGATGAGAGGGCCAGCAGTATCGTCACAAGCTACATTTACATCTACAACTACGTCTACATAAATACTCTGCAAGTCAAACTGAAGTGCATGGCAGAGTCTCCATCGAACCGAATTTATTATGTTTCTCGACAGTTCCATTCTCTAATAGCTCGCGGGAAAAATCTAAATCTTTCCGTTTTCTATCTGATTCCTCGTATTTTATTTTGATGATCATGTCTTCCTATGTAGTTGGGTGCTAGCAAAATATGTCCGTATTCGGAAGAGAAATTTGCTGAAAGAAATTTTGCAAATACATCTTGTCGCAACGAATAACGCATTTCTTTTAATGATTTCCACCCCAACTCATCATTTCTGTGACACTCTCCCCCTATAACTCGATAAAGCAAAACGAGCTGCCCTTCTCTAAACTTTCTCTAAATCATCTGTCAGTCCCTCTTGGTGAGGATCCCACAATGCGTAACAATACTTCAAAATAGGACGCACAAGTGTAGTGTAGGCAGTTTATTTAGTAGAACTGTGTCATCATCTAAGTGTTCTGCCAACGAAACGTAGTCTTTGGATCGGTTTCCCTAGAATATTTTCAAATTTAAGTTTTTCGTAATTGTTACTTCTATGTATTTAGTTGAATTTCCGGCCTGTAGTTTAGATTGATTTATGGTGTAAATGAAGTTTAACGGATTTCTTTTCGTGTTCATGTGGATGATTTCACACTTGTCATTATTAAGGATCAAATGCCATTTTTGCACCATACAGATATCTTATCTAAATCATTTTTGATCTTCTGGTGGCTTTACTAACCGATAAACGACACCACATCCGCGAACAGTCTAAGAGAGCTACTCAGATTGCCTCCTAAATCGTTTATAACAATAAGGAACAATAGGGGTCACATAACACTTCCCTGGGGAACGCCAGATATCAATTCTGTTCTACTCGATTACTTTCCGTCACTTACAATGTAATGTGTCCTTCCTGACAAGAAATCACGAATTCAATCGCACAACTATGGAGATGTTCCATTAGCACGCAATTTGAATGGAAGACGCTTATGAGACATAGTGTCAAAAGTCTTCCGGAAATCTAGAAATGCGGAATCTATTTGACATCCCTTGTCGATAGCACTCATCACATTATGTGAGTAAATGTATGTATTTGGCCCAGATTTTTTTTTTTTTATTTTTATTTCAGAGGGCGTCATGCTCTTGACCGAGTGCACTGAGCCAACACCGCCTTGAAGACAAGGCCTTACAACTGGCCGTGCCTACGTCACACCAAGAGGCCGCGAACGCTAGCTGACTGCCCGGCCACTATGAGGTGGTGGGCGTGCCCCAACGGGGAGCCGGTCATCTGGCGGCCGCGGCCTCTCGGTGTGACGTAGGCACGGTCAGTTGTGAGGCCTCGTCTTCTAGGCGGTGTTGGCTGAGCCACTGTGCACTGTGTCCGACATTATTTATTCACAGGCGATACAAAAGCATTACATGTTTCTACCTCTTATTGCCCTTCAAAGTAGTCACCAGCGTTGTGTAGAACCTATTGTCAGCGATGTGCAAGGTGTACTATACCGTTAGCGGAGCCTGTTCTCTTTATAGTGCGAATGGAGCAGTCTACTGCCCGTTGAATTTCTGGAACAGTTCTGAAGCGAATGCCACGAAGTGGTTCCTTCAACTTCAGAATCAAATCAAACTCTCAAGTACTTAGGAGCGTGGGGTATGGTGGATGGTACAGTACTTCCCAGTCCCATCGACCGAACAGACCAGCCACAGGTTGCGCTGTATGCGCCTGCGCATTGTCGTGCAAAATGATCAAATGTTCAAATGTTTGTAATTCTATGGGACCAAACTACGGTGGTCATCAATCCCTAAACTTCAAACTTAAACTAAGTTGAATTAACCTAAGTACAACACATACATCCATGACCGATGGTTGGGTTGCACAGAAAGCGTTGCTGCCTGTTTCGCAAATCTGGTCGCAGGTGATACTCCAAAAACTAACAGTAATATTGTGCATTAACGGTCTGTCGTGCAGGAACGAAATGCGTTAGGATAACACCATCACAGGGGTACACGAGATCACCATAACTTCCACCACACTGGGTCTATGACGCAATTTCGACATTAGTAGCGACCCCTAATGACTGTCTTGCTGTAAGACGTCTGGTAAATCCAATCCTGATCGAACTCCATTGTTACAGTTACGAAAACATAGTGACACCGTTACGTCAGACCGCTCGCTCATAAGTGACTATGTTCCCCTCGATTGCAGAAAAAAAACCTAATTAAACTAAGTTAAACTAACCTAATGACAACACGCCTGTGAGTCCATTTGGTCGGAGGTAAGGAAAGTATGTCAACAACGTGTGCTATCAGCGACAATAGTAGATTCCATTGTATAGTGTCTCCACAGCAGTGTTGCCACTATTTAAGTTCCAACCATCGTACTATGATGTCACCATTTTCTGTAGCAGGTATGTAAATAAAATTTTATAAATTAAAAATACCTTTCTCATACTGAAACATAATATTAACGTCGAAGGTGCGTTTAGTCATTCACATTTAAGAATTCATAAGAATTCACTCCATAATATGTATATAAATGCAAATTACAACTACCTAACTGTAAGTAACTTTTTATTTCCTCTCCGGGGGACACCACTTTGACGAAACACTGTCCGTGCGGGTAGAGAGACTTGACCGTCCGGGGGAAGCTGAGGGCTACACCGAAGGTAGAGAATCTACTGCCGGAAAGACCTAAGCTGATGGATGAGACTAAGAGTGTCCCACAACGTCCTGTCTTCCTTATCCTCTCCCAGTCCTTTCCCATTTCTCTTCCCAACCCAAGGTGTGATGCGATCCGTGCCGAGGGGTGCGTGGCACATGGGTGGATGTGTCTTGAACGGAGCCTCAGGGATACCGGGCGACCTCCCTGAGTAAGTAGCCTTGCACCGCGCGGGGTTATCGTGGTGTGGATCATATAAATCCCCAAATCTCGTGGGACTAAGATAAACACGGAGAAAAAAATTATTTTAAAAGAATCCGAGGGGCAATCTGAGGCCTCAGATACTCAGACATCGGGATCAGGACCGATGGAGTGCACTCCTACTTCTCAGTCAGGGTCTAGACATGAGCAAGAAGTGGGAACTGTTACAAAGAAGTTGGACCAGATTAGGATTAAGGCCTTGTCTGGGGCTCAGAGGAGGAAACTTCTCAAGGAACAGAAGAAAAAGGAAAGAAAAGAATGGCTTCCTAAACATAAGTGGAGGGAATCAAAAGGGCTTGAGCCCAAGACCCCCAAAAAGAAACTGCCTCAGGTCGAATGGGATACACAGACCCCCTCGACGACAAAGACAGGTGGCAAGAGGGTTAGGGAGGAATCTAAGACTCCCTCCTCTCTGGACAAGCGTGAGCCTAAAAGGCTGAGGCAGGAAATAGGGAAACAGACCTATAGTACTGCAATCTCGGTCTTTAGAGAGGCGGTTGTCCAAGAAGGATACCCACTGGTAAGCATCACTTCGCAGCAGGAGGAGCTCATGCAGATGGCCCTCTTTGAAGAGATTGGGGGGGACGCTGGTCCAGGACCCAAATTCAGGAGGGTCTATCTAGATCATGTCTGCAAGGGGGAGCACTCAGCAGAATGGCTTAAGTACAAGGTGCCCATGATATCCCCATGGGAGGATGCAAAGGTGCTGGTCAATAAAGCAGCCGAACTCCTGAAGACCGCAAAGGTATCAATATGGGTATCAAAGATCCTTAAGGATGTCTCTCCAAAGACTCTATTCGAGAAAATAACCCAAAAGTCTCGACAGAGGATTGGAGGGTAATTAACCAAAAGGTCGTTCCGGAAAGACGAACCCTGGTGGTGGAGGTCGGAGATAAGTCCCTGAAGGCATTGCGAGAGCAAGGCCTAAACTGTTTTTAGGGTTCTCGCAGGTCGCCGTCAGGATAATCAAAGACCTTAAAGGCAATAATGGCAGCAAGATGGGGACTGGAAGTGCTGCAGATAAACCTGAGCACAGTAAAGGGGCCACTGCTCCCTGAGCCGTCGCCTGAGGAGACAGGAGGTGGACGTGGCTTTGATACAAGAACCCTATTTGTACAAAGGGGGTGTATCGGGCATCGGTGGTACTGGAGGTAAGTTGATTTATGCCAGAAATCTAAAAAACTCCAGAACATGCATTTATGTTAGAAATGGAATACGTTTCATACCAATGATGGATTTTTGTTCCAGGGATCTGGTGACCATCAGGATGCAGCAACTTATCACAAGGGAAATTGTTTTGGCCTCGGCATACCTTCCTTACGAAGACAGCTCTCCTTCTTCTTTGGAAGTGAGGAGACTGACGGAAGCCTGCCATCGGCAAGGTGACGATCTGGTGGTGGGATGTGATGCCAATGCCCACAATCTATCGTGGGGCAGCAAGGACACCAACAGTAGAGGTGAGCACCTTCTTGAATTTCTTCAACTTGGAGATCCTGAATAGGGGTGATGAACCTACATTCAGGAATAGTAGAAGGGAAGAAGTAATTGACATAACTTTTGGTTCCATGATGATGGGAAGTTACGTCAAACAGTGGCATGTGGTCCTGGAGCCATCCTCATCAGATCACATGTATATTAAATTCAAGGTTGAAATGGGAACCAGACAGACCATGGCCTATAGGAACCCCAGGAAAACGGACTGTGAGACATATAGGAAAGACCTTGACTTCAGCCTATCGGAAATTAAAACTTCGATAAGGAATCCAGCAGAGTTTGAGGAAGTAGCAGAGGCCGTAATCTCTGCTATAGTGACCTCATACCAGGACAACTGCTCAATCACCAAGAAGTGCACAAATAGGAGTGTGCCTTGGTGGAATAATAACCTGGAAATGCAAAGGAAACAGGTACGAAGACTGTTTAACCTTGCGAGGCGCAAAGGACAATGGGCAAAGTATCGTGAGGTCCTTGTCAATTACAACCTTGCCATCAGACGGGCAAAGGAGGCAACCTGGAAGGTATTGTGTGAGGAAGTGGAGGGCACGGCTGCTCAAGGGAGACTTCATAAAATCCTCACTTGGGTACCAACTAATCCAGGAGGAACAATGAGGAAGGAGAATGGGGAGTATACAAAGACAGTACATGAAACACTAGAACTGCTCCTCAAGACTCCCTTTCCTCAATATACTCTAGGGGATAACTCAGACCAGAATGCGATTCCTGAGAGACAACGGTTCTCAGGTATTCGTAAAGAGGACTGGGATTTGGCCAAGGAATGTGTCGATCTCAGTAAGGTCCGGTGGGCGGTGGGAACATTTCAACCGTTCAAGTCACCTGGCCCTGATGGAATCTTTCCAGCTCTCCTGCAACAAGCGGGAGAAAATCTTATTAGATTCCTATGCAGGTTATACAGGGTTAGCCTAGCAACAGGAATCATTCCCAATGCCTGGAGGGCAGTGGAGGTTGTCTTCATTCCTAAACCAGATAGAATTGATCATACCAAAGCCAAGGATATGAGACCAATCAGCCTGTCCTCCTTCATTCTTAAGACATTGGAAAAGCTGGTTAATGTGCATGTTGGAGAAAGGAGGTTAAGTAGGGCTCCTCTACATTCAAACCAACATGCATATTAGCCAGGTAAATCATGTGAGACAGCTCTCCACCAACTCATTGGGAAGGTGGAGAAAGCACTACACTTTCAGGAAATAGCCCTCTGTATCTTCCTGGACATTGAGGGGGCTTTTAGCAACACGACCTTCGATTCCATGGTTAGGGCAGCAGAGGTGCATGACCTAGAGACCACTATATGTAGGTGGACTAGGGCCATGCTCAGTGGAAGAAAGGTAGAAGCTACCATGATGAATGAAAAAAATGGTAATCAACACCACTAGGGGTTGCCCGCAAGGAGGAGTTCTTTCCCCTTTATTGTGGAATCTAGTGGTGAATGATCTCATTGGAGAATTAAACTCTAGGCAGTACTTTTGCCAAGGATACGCAGATGATCTTGTCATAGTAATACTTGGCAAATTTGCTGACACACTAAAGAATATGGCACAAGGTGCGTTGGAAATTGAGCAAGACTGGTGAAGAAAACAGGATCTGGGAGTTAGTCCTAAGAAGGCTGTTGTTGTACCATTCACAAAGAAGCATATACAACATTCAAGTTGGAATCTAAAGCTTTTCAATGAAGCGCTACCTGTGAAGGGGACAGTGAAATATCGAGGAGTTACCCTAGATGAGAAACTGACATGGACCCCTCACATCAGGAATATTTGCTCCAAGGCAAAAGGTACTCTTGTGAGTACCAGGAGAGCTTGTGGTAAAAATTGGGGCCTGAGCCCCAAGGGTATGTACTGGATATACACCACGGTGATTAGAACCAGGATCACCTATGGGGCGGTCGTGTGGTGGAAGAAGGTAGAACAGCAGGTTGCTGCTAAAGAGCTTGGTAAGGTTCAGAGATTAGCCTGCTTAGCCATAACAGGCGGAATTAGCAGCACACCAACTGATGGAATGGAAACCATGCTGGATATGCCCCCATTACACCTTTGGGTCAAGATGGAGGCAGCGGCTGGTGCATACAGACTCGAATCTGGCAACAACTGGAACCCTTTGGGATATCCAGAATCACACACTAAAATAGTGAATGAGGTAATATAGGAAAGCTTGGGGAAATGCCAGCCGACTATATTATAACCCCATACTGCTTCAACAATCCTTTCAATATAGCAATTGGAAGTAGGGAGCAGTGGGAGAAAATAGTTCTACACCGTACGGGGGATATTGTCTGGTTCACTGACGGGTCAAAATCAGACCAAGGTGTTGGGGCCGGGGTATATGGGGTGTAGCCAAGACTGGAGGGCGTCATCTCTCTAGGAAAACTGGCCTCAGTATTCCAGGCCGAAATCACTGCCATCAGGGCGTGAATGGAGGAGAATTTGCGTAGGTGCTACATAGATCGTAGTATCTATATCTATTCAGCCAGGCAGCCCTGAGATCACTGGCAGATCCTGCAACAAGGTCTAAAATTGTTGCAGAATGTCACAGGGTTATGGTGGAGCTAGGGGAAAGCAATAGAGTAAACCTATTGTGGGTCTCTGGCCACTCGGGGATCAGTGGCAACGAACATGCCGACAGATTAGCCAGGATGGGGGCAGAGACTCCATTTATTGGTCCGGAACCTGTCCTGACAATCACCAAGGCAATGATCAAATTGGAGCTACATAATTGGCTCAGAAGACAGCACGTAGAATATTTGACCAAAGTCTATCAACAAAAACATGGCAAGGTAATGATGCCAAAGTCATGTTTTACAAGAAGCTCTGCAATCCTGGGTCTGAACATGAGAGAGATTAGACTCATGGTTGGATTGCTTACAGGCCATGGGAATTTCAAAAACACCTACGTACAATGGGAATAACAGAAGAGGACCCTAAATGTAGGATCTGTGATGAGGGTGATGAAACTGCATCACATCTAATCTTCGAAGGCATTGCATTGGACAATAAAAGGCACAGAATATTTGGGGCAACCAGACCCGAAGAAATTGTGTCTAATAAAGAACTGGTAAAGGGACTCCTTGCACTGTTCAAGGGCATTGGTTGGCTTTACTAGATATACAGGGAGCGATACCGCACAATAAACTTAGTTTCGGTTTGGGCAGTGGCGGGTTGGACCAAGACTGTTTTGGCTTCCCTGGAAAAATCAATCAATCAACTTTTTATTTTTTGTGTGAATTATTTCGATTATTACGTTAGCGTCTTTCTACAGACAAAACTTTTTAATTGAACAACAAAACTCTTTGACGATGTCTTTTCTGTAATAGGCGAAACTCTAAAAATTAAACATTCTTCAGTAAGCAAAACGTATCTGAATACATAAAACGATTAAATATGCTGCGTTTGCAAAAGGAGATGTAAATAACGTTTAAGTTGTGAATGTGCGTTAGATGGCTTGGACCATGGTACTAAGCATGGCTAATAATTTTGAGAATGTGCAAAACTTAATTTGATCCTGGCAGGGAGTCCAAGACAGTTTAACTCAAGAGTATTTTTACTGTGGGAATTATTCTAACTTTTTTTTCCAAAATCGAATACTTCCTTTACATTTGATTCTATATACGAGGCGTGTCCAGAAAGTAAGTTCCGGTTCAATTTCTCTCCGCTGCAGCGCTACGATTGCAGTTCAGCACATGCGCTGTAGACAATGTGTATCAAGAAGAAGAACGTATGCCATTTGGAGATCGCTGTCAGTTACGTACGCTTTGTTGTGCTTCTTTGAAATGTCGGCGTTGATTGAAAATCTCGCCTCTTGTGAAATCAGGTCGCTGATACGGTTTCTGAATGCGAGGAAAGTGAAACCAAGTGAAATTTATCGACAAATTTGCGATGTTTACGGACCAAATGCGATAAGTGATTCGATGGTGAGAAGATGGGTCCGACAGTTCAATGGGGGGGCGTAGTGATGTGCACGATGAAGAACGAAGTGGGCGTCCACCTTTGGTTACAGAAGAACTGGTTAACGCGATTGATGACAAGATCTAGGAAGGTAGTGCTCTCGCTATGGACTTCCCCCAAATTTCACTGTTTCCAACTGGTTGAAGACACACGCTATGACAAATGCCTGCAAAATTTCGGCAGTTATGTGGAAAAGTAGTTTAAGAGTTGTAGAATTTTGTGCAATAAAAATTTCTTCTGTATCTGTGTACAATTTCATTTTATTACCAACAGGAACTTATTTTCTGGACGCGCCTCGTACATTAGTACATTTTCCTAGAATTCGTGTGCGTTTCGTGGGATTTGGTTCACAGAACTGCTGGATATAACAGTGTCGTCAGTTGCGCTTCTGTTTACACCCACGGCGTAAACGCGAGCGACGCTGCAGTGATTGGCTGGTCCGACCAATGAGTCGTCTGACGTAACGCCGTTCTCCATGGTGCTTCCCCTTTATCACAGAAAGGCTGGCGCGTTTGTGTTGCAAAGTCGCGTACTTCGCAACGAACTCGTGCGGCAACTTTTCTGCCGTCCTCGCTGCGTGTGACTTCCTTGTGAACAGAGGCAATGGGCAGTAAGAGCAGCACTGAAATTACGAGAGGCAGCGTTGGCTGAACACCCAGTAAAATGGCGTGACGCTACTTAAAATTCTCCGAATGCTGTCGCTGATGACGCTCTTGAGAGCCCCGAAACCTGCTCCACCCAATGACGAACCACCCACTTCACGTTGAGAACGAAACGTTTCCACACCAACTCTTTCCCCTGGCATTATGTAAAGTAAATCCCAAACGCTGTTATTTATATTCTTCTTTTTTTTTATACTATAGTCCTATTTTGGAAATACTTCCATCATCAGGTATCTGTAAGTAATATAATATTGTAGGCATTCCTTTGAATTTTTTTTTAAATGCGAGTTATTTTACGTATATAGATTTTATTAACACTCATACCTTATCGCCGGCCTGTCTATAGTTTTCCTATTAAATCAACCCCAGTGGGGTATCAACAGTTATTTTGTTGATGGCCGTAATATTCCGATGAAATTTTCGGATTTTTATTTCCTATTTCTTACGTTGTTATACACGTGACAGCTAGTTTGAGAGATGACAGAAATATTGTATGGTTACAGGCTGCTTTGTTTATTAATTTGATTATGATGATCTTTGCCAGAGATAACGGAAAATTTGTATGACCTTTGCCTGTTATATAAACATATTTTTGTTTATCCATTTTCTTGCTGGTTAATTGCGATGAAGAGATCTATGTAATTTTTAAGTATCAGGTCGATTTGTTCATCGAGTGTTTCTAGTGAATTGTGGTGTGTATGTAAAAATATTTTCATTTCTTCCTAAATGTTCATAAGTGGTCCTTTGGATGCTACGTGTAGAATTTTGATGGCTTGTTCTAAATTGTCTTCTGTCTGTTGTTCAGTTTTTAAGTGGTGGAAAAAATTTGATGGATTACTGTTACAGCACGTAGTATGTTCTCGGTACCTAATGTTAAAGTTTCTACCAGTCTGCCCTATTTAAAATTTATCACAGTTCAGGCACTCAATTTTATAAACGCCAGTGTTCTAATAAGCTGGGTTTGTTTTACCTGATACAATTTCAGATTCAAGATTGTGTCGTGTGAGGTAAGCGGATTTATATTCGTATTTTTCAGAAGTGCATTAATTTGTCATTAAAGGACATTTATAACGCAGCAGGCCCGAAGGACTATAAATTCTTTCCACTGGATACAAGAATCGAAACGTGGAAGATTCAGAGGAAACTAAACACTTGGGGAACATTTTTCAGGGGTTTTCCTGATATACAAACGCAATGGGACGTTGGAGACAGGCAAAGAACTGAGGCGAAAGTTATTCAGAAAAATGTGTCACGAGCTGCGACATGGTCGCGAATTTGTAACAGTGATCCTTTTTGTAATTCTTTTTAATATCTCTCTTTCCGTCAATGATCACCAATTTTCTCGTCGTTTCTACGACCTGTTTCTGTCAGTGGTGACCATTTTCAAGTCTTCAGCAAATCAGAGACAGAAGGATACATTTAGTAACAGACTACCTTATAAAACATAAATAATGCATAACAGTCATCAATACATACAACGTGTTTAAAAATATTATACAACATTCATGTTATATTTCTCTTACGTTGTGACGATGCCATTATGGCTGTATTACATTAAGGAATGTAACAACAGGTATCAAAAGGAATCAGAAAAATGTCTTGTGGGATAACTGTGTTAGTGGAACATAAGAACCTACGATCTGTTCTTTATTCAAGGGAGATGATTTCTAAACTACAGTGTTGATGAAATTGTATGAGAAACGAACGTGGCCAACATGTATGCCCACAGTGTGGAGGGATACGGACAAAAAGCTTCGCGAAAGTACTTAATAAACATTCGATTCATACAAATACCGGGATATAATAGGAGAAATATAAAACGGAATTGTCATATGTGCTTAATCGTACGGAAAGCAAGTGAGGAATTTCGTTTGTATCATACAAAGCAAAAGATTGATACGAGGGAGAAATAATTTTATGTGAAATAGGTGATACAATAATGAGGCTGAATGTGAAAATGATATCGCGGCCTAGCATATTGAGTTCGCGGATATGTTATATGACACAATAAATCAGAAATTTAATGGGACGACACAGAAATACACGGCGTGCCTATTTTGCAATATGCTTCGCGGAAGCAAGGGAATAACAATAGAGATACTAACATCATCATTTGAAAATGTAATTAGTCTGGCTTTCAATATTGCACTTCGTGCATGCGTAAGTGATTTGGAATGTGATAACGTGCATTTTAGTGAGGAGTGCACTTTGTTTTCTCCCACTTTGTTTTAACCTTATCGGATTCCTTCTCTTCATTTTGAGGAGATAAAAACTTTCATGTGTGTGGTACTGCTGTATATGGGTTTTGCGCTATCATAAGTACTTTAATCAGAGAGTTTTTGGCGCTACTGATTAAAATGATACACTGACGTCATTAAATTACATATAATTTCCTTCCTACGGTATATCTTGTTACTTTGTTTCTCTCTGTTAAAATGTTACTTGAGGTACAATGCAACGGTTTGCATGGAAATAACGACCACCACTGTCCTGTTTATGACTGCCTGTTATTCCAAGCATGGTTTCGTGCGGTTCTGTGCATTCGAGGTGCATTCTACGATGTATTAGAGTAACCTGGATTCGGTATAAGGAAGAGGGAATGTAATATGGGAAAAGTTCTAAGATTGTGCGAAATTCTGAAAGCAATGTTAAAATCTGGGCATATTCCTTCCGTTTGTAAAACAAGAGAAAATCTTGACATGTGCGGTTGCATTGTCCACGAGCACTAAAAGGCTTGGGCCATGGTAGGAAGCTTCGCCAATAATTTTGAATTTGCAAACCTCTACTTCATACTGGCAGGGAATCATATGTTTATATGTTCATATGTTTGTATAGCTTATGGGACTTAACTACGGGGTCATCTGTTCCTAAACTTACAAACTACTTATGAACTAACTAATACTAAGGACGGCACAAATATCCATGCCCGAGGGGGATTCGAACCCCCGACCGTAGTGGCCGTGCAGACCGTGACTGGAGCGCCTCAGTCCCCTCGGCCACCGCGGCCGGCGGCAGAGAATCCAAGAAAACTTTGAATCAAGTTTATTTTTACAGTAAAAATTGTTCTAAATTAAGTAACATATGTAAGAGCGTCTGAATGCATAGCGCTGAATATAACAGCACCTCTGGGTAATAATGGCTGCAGAAAGAGACATTACTGTTGTTGAATAAACGGATGTAATTGACATATACCTAATAACGAATAAATAAAAGCAACAATTTGTTCAAATGTATGTGAGGTCTTATGCGACCAAACTTCGTGGTCATCAGACGCTAGACTTACACACTAATTACTTGACTGACTTAAACTATCTTACGCTATGATCAACACAAACACCCATGCCCGAGGGAGAATTCGAACCTCCGACCATAGCGGCCGTGCAGACCGTGACTGGCGTGCTGCAGACCGCTCGGCCACTGCGGCCGTCTAAGAGCAACAGAATACGTTTCTCGTTCATTGTGCTTGCGACTAGAGTACCGGTTTTCATGAAAATGATTGCAACAGCAGATACTTCTGGCTTGTGATGAAATAGGGCGAAACAAACTTACAATATCTTTCGCATATGTAAAAAAGTGAGGTGTTTATGCTTATATTTCACTCTGCAGCCACAACTACACGTTACAAACAAGCAGTGTTTGTTTGTAATATAAATTATTACTCTCCCATTGTGCGCTATGGTGGTTGAGGGTATGATAACGGTAAAGAGGTTGAAGATATCTGTACTAAAAACACACACAGTATTTTATACAAGTCGATAACTTTCAACAGGAATACATTCCAGCCCCTTATCGTTATCAACCCTGAATCAACATTGTGTAGAATGTGAGACTGATACTACCACATACAAAAGCTATTTGTTTGCAATGTGTATTTTTTACTTCCGAGTGAAATATAGGCACTAGTACCTTGTCTTTTATATATGTTTGTGCCTACATTTTGATGAATTTTTGAATAAAACCAATTGATGTATCATTAGGATTATTGTATTGTATGTCTTAGTATTACTGTTGCAGCTTATTTATATTGACATGCTCAAAATCCACGAGGATCTATACTCAATACGGATCTATGGAATAAACAGCTAATCTAATCTAATATATTCCTTCGACCCTTATAACTGCTGTCGGGTTCTTGTATAAGTTGAATACAACCATTCGTTCCCTATATTTTACTCTTTCAGATTTTGGTAGAGTGTACTCTAATCGACATTGTCAAAAGCTTTCACCAAATCTACACAAGGTGAAAGCGTAGGTCAGCCTTTCCTTAACCTATCTTCTAAGAATTAGTGTAAAGTGAGTGCTGCCTAACGTGCAATTATATTTCTCCTAAACACAAACTGATCTTCACTGATGTGACGTGTGGTTGAGCAGTCATTGCCCTCCGATTAGCGACTAGAGGTGACTGAAGACGTAACCTATGACTCACCACACCACGACATTGGGCGTTACACCTGTCAATCTCTCCACAATAGTAGCAGAATGTGCTCTTTCCCATTAAAGTCGTATGGCTCGGAAAACCCAGAAGAGCAGGTTCAGCCGCCTAATTGGTAAGATTTTCTCTATCCTTCTCGCCCGCAGGCCCCTCTCCTTGGCAAAGTGTGAGAACTTTGTACTAAAGTGTATATGTTAAACGCAGGTGACCGTAATGGATGCGTGTGTAGCGTAGTGTCGTGTTCGTGTTGGAGAAGATGGGAGAAGGGAGAGAGTGAAACCCGGTGCCGGAACATAGCCTATTCCTCTCGAAAAGCACCAAGGGGGCCGTCTAATTTAGCGTCCCCATCAGTGTCCCATGCCCTCACTCCATGAGACACTGCGGAGAGATTTGGAACTTAACCCAGGACATTGGTGCAAAGACTGGTGATCAGGGACTTTACACCACCACCTCTCCTGTACCCTCTCCCGTAAGACCCATCCAAGCACTGGCCACGCCCAAAGGTGCTTAACTTCGGCTGTAATCATACGAGGTTACGGGGAAGTGGGACTCGTTACTGGTCATAATGGGACGCCATTTTTCATCTGTCTGTGCATCACGGTCACGGTACCATTCCAACCATCGCCCCTGGATTTCTGGTATCAATGGCAACCGAAACATAGGGCCGTAAGAGTTCATCCCATTACATACGAGTCGTCAAGGTTATGTGCGGGAATTCATAGTAGGTTGTAGATTCCTCACTTCAAGTTCACGGATGTTGGATACCTGGTCAACCGATCCCCCACTGATTGACCCTGAAAGACGTGAGTTGGTGCCCTCGTGTATCCATCGATTCCTACATCGTGCCATTGTGAGATGTGACTGTCCCACATGCCTGGAAGTTGCGCGATACGACCACCCCCCTTATACTTTCTGTTGGAGAATAGGCTGTGTATCGCGTCTGCGAGCATTGCAAGTGCTCCGTACTGTACGTAAACGACTTTCTCCACTGTCTGGGTACCTGCAGTTGACTGGTACCAGCTTCGCAATATGAGGGCAGTGACATCACGAATGAGTTCAGTTGGGCGTTCTACACATTACAGCTTTGTAAATCTGCACGGTTACCGTTGAAACCCTTTTTTAAAAAGTGGGTTTGATTATTTAATTCCGGTTCTCGTTGTTCAAAAAATGATTCTATTCCAGTGGACTTTATCTGGCATGACATAGGAAAACATATTTTTTACGCCACAAATCTCCTCTAAACTCAACAGAAGGTTTGGAGGTACCTACTGGCATTTTTCATAATTTATCAGATGCATCAGAGCAATATTTAGCAAGTAATTTGCACGGCGAACAACATGTTCTGCTTTTTACTGTCTTTCGAGGTTCGCTGCACGACCGACAACGTTTCAAGCTTTCGTCAGTCATTCCTGTGGCAAGCCCATCGCCTTCCTTTCTACTTCACTACATAAGCATCTTAGAATTACCCAGCTATCTACAAACCAAGCATTTCTGTTCTATCCTACCAATACATTAATTAACCACAGCACAGCCACACTACATGCACTAACTCTCAGAAGGAAAGAAAAGGGTATCGGGAAAAGGAAAGTGTGATACACCCGAAAAAATATAATGAAGTGATAAAAAAAATGAAACACAGTTGCCACTTTCCATGTCCAATAGTTGGTTACCTTAATAACTACGCAAGACACGCTTGCAGAATCCATAAATGATAATTTAAAATTAAAAGTGGCTTTTCAGTGCCTTCGGCTGCTGTTTTATAGTAAGTGAGTGTTGGTTAAGGTGCAAGAAGCATACCTACAGTACCGGTTCAATTCCAGTCATTTAGTCATAGATCAGTAGCAAGCATGTATGTTGAAACGGGATAATATTGGACCACTATTACTGGCAGCATCACTGTTTTGTCAGGCTTCCACAGCCAGTGTCGTTTTAAATTAAATAGCTTTGGGTGTACGGCCGTGTTAGCATAGAATACTGCAGTAAACAAATTACCTTCAGGGTGGTTAAGAGGACCTTTGCAAAGAGATCTAAATTTTCATAATTCGCTTGCTCTTAGTTTTTTCAATAATTCTGCCACCCGACAGCTGCAACTATTTTGATGAAAAGGACATCTTAGTGTAGAATCAAATAGTCGTGACCCAGAGAACTGTGTACTCTGCGTGCAAAGGAGGATGAGTCGAGAGTGTGAGCCACAGAAATCCTAGACGAAGTCAGTGATACTGATTTGTTTGCAAACACATTTGCTTGATTACGGTAGGACAACGTTTCTCATGGCATGAACCAAGTGCTGGAGAGCGACATGGGCGAACAGTTGTTGCCAACTCGCACACCCCAGGATGTCTAAGTAGAGTGGCTCAATCAGGATCCACGCCTTCAGCAGTAGCGGCCTAAGACAGGATTTCGATCTGGAGTTCATCAGGAGTTACTCGCCTGAAGAGAGAGTGGTATGCTTTTGACTGTGGCGCTTACCAAGATATTGGTAAACGGTTGGAAACCAGATATCGAGACACTCTGTGATCAAAATGGCGTTGAAATAGGGGATAACATACTAAATGTTGTTGTTTTTTTTTACACGGAGTATGCGAAGGAACTTGCCCTGCTTCCAACAGTAATGTTCCGAAGCGTTCCTAAGGCTTGCAAAAACAACGCAGGTTATACACCGTATCGATCCGATGTGCGAAACTAAAGGCTCATAGCTCTGAAACAATCATGAGAAACCAAATTTGATTTTATAAACAGCCACAAGTCGCTGTTAACCGTTCACTCTGTACACAAGAGCATCGTTAGAATACTGTAAAAATTGATATAGATATAACAGAATTTTTTTACATTAATATTACATCAATTACAAATTAAATTTCTAATTTGGAGACTTACGTTTGATAATAATTAATAGCTGTTGATTTATTTAGTCATATGTCAGTACATTAATTTAAAATAGTTGTAGTATGACAGCTGGATAATTGGATGTTATCAACAGCTGATAGTGACAGCGGCAAATATATAATTGTTTAGTATTTGTAACATCCATACACAGACACATATTACTAGACTGGCAATGCCGTATACTGTATCATTGGTGTCAGTGAAGTCTTGCCGCCATATTTCTATACTATACACGTAAGAGCAGTCGCGTGTGTTATTAGAGAAAAAAGTCGTAAAATACGGATGACAGTGAAGTCTTGCCGCAATCTTTCTATACTATAAACGTGTGTTATTAGAGAAAAAAAGTCGTAAAATACGGATGAACTGACGTAAATACGCAGTCTTTGGAGTTTTGACATATGGGAAATTGGTGTGTTGTAAATGGCTGCAATTGTTTCAGCTGGAGTAAAATTGACACATACAGTTATGAGTTGCATCGATTTGCTGTTATTATTAATCTCTTACTAATTTCAGTCCATTTCGGATTTTCCTTAAGTAGTATGGTAATTATAAAAGTGTTGTTTATCGTGTATAACACGTATCATTCTTTTGAGAGTTGTCAGGAAATCTATAGTCTGCTTTGAGATATACACTAATGAGTCGCGTTTCCGGTTTTTATTAATCGGTTGTCAGTTTCGGTCAACTTCGGCTTTTCTTTCAATAGTATGACCGTGATAAATGTGCTGTTCGTCGTAGATAACATATATCTTTATTCTTCTTGGTGTTTTTCAAATAACTGCTTCTGCTTTCACTGTATCTAATGGTTAAAATTTTACCTACCATCCCAGCGGTCTCGCATGATTATGTTGGCAACATCAACGAAACGAGAAAAAGCTTTTGCCAAGATGTTAATATTCTCAGAAGTCCGCATTGAGTAACTTGATTAGTGTTTCGTACAGACGATGAAGCAAATAAATAATGCTGTTCCTGCTCTATGGTTGACACGTTCTTGTGTGTACCCTCGTTCACTCAGTAAAAGAAACTGCGCTGGTAAAACGAAGATTTCATGAAAAACATTTGCGTTGTCACGCGACAGGATAATGTCAACGTAACATGACCGAAAACGTAATCACGCGAGGGCTTAAGTAAAATTTAACCGTACGTAACACGTTCTTCGCATAACACGATTCGACCATGTGTGTTTTAATTCATTGCGGAAGTATTTGCTCAAATGCAAATCGTGTTCAAACCTTGTAATATGGTTTACAACGTCAAATCGTGTCAGAAGTTCATACTAATACCGTGCAGAAAATTTATGACGTGAGGTGAGGCAAAATGGCGGCGTCAGGCTTCAGTCACAGGGGCAAGTTTGCCAGTCTAGTAATGTATCTCTGTGGATCCATGGTATGATCTGTAAACATTATCTTTGGACGTATAACGTAATTTACATTTCGATCGCCACTTTCATGGCAATGTGTACAAATTTTTATATATAATATTATTATTATAAATAATCCATTAAAATAAATTCAATAATGCATTCCTAAAAATATCATAAAACATTTACCAAATCGTTACAATGTACATGCATTCAAAATATTTGGTATTGCGAAGAACCATGCTAGGGTAATACGGCAGGTTAGCATCTTATTAGTAATCAGCTTACTATTAATCGTATTACCAAATCAAATGTTCAAATGTTTGTAAATCTATCGGACCAAACTGCGTGGTCATCAGTCCGTAGCTTACAAACTACTTAAACCTAGGTAAACTAACCTAAGGACAACACACACACCCATGCCCCAGGGAGGACTCGAACCTCCACGGCGAGCAACCCCGCGCTCCGCAGCGAGGCGCTTTAGACCGCTCGGCTACTCCACCGCGGCAATCGTATTACCATAGCATAGTTATTTGTATTACCAAAAATTTATAAGAGCACGTTAGACTATGCTAAGTGGCTTCACGTACCTCTTACAGGAAAAAAATTATATCTCCATAGCACAAAGTGGTGTATTCTTGGAAAAGACAGGAGGAGCTGTAGAAACCTGCTACACTACAATGCCACACAAAGGCAAGTGCTACCAACACCACGAGACTGACAAATGGCGCGATACCATATGTCGATCGGAACTGTACCTACATCGAATTTGTACCACCTTACCCTAGGTCTGAGGAACATAAAATCTGTACTTTAGTGTTAGGAAGCCCTTTGTAAAAGCATCTGCCTGGATTGTGGCACTGTACTGTACGTGGACTATAAGGAGTTCAGACAGAAAGATGATAGATGCTTTTGAAATGTGATGCTACAGACAAATGATGAAGATTAGATGGGTAGATCAAGTTACAAATGAGGAGGTGCTTAACGTAACTGAGGAGAAAAGAAATTTCTGGGATATCCTAAGAGAAGGGATCGATTGGTAGGACACATTCAGATACATCATAGAGACGTCCATTTGAGGGAAGTGTATGGGGTAAACATTGCAGAGGAAGACAGAGAGACGTCCATTTGAGGGAAGTGTGTGGGGTAAACATTGCAGAGGAAGACAGAGAGATGAATATAATGAGCACGTTCAAAAGGATGTATGTTGCCATTCTTATTCCAAGATGAGGCTTGCACAGGACAGGGTAGCGTGGAGACCTGCATTACACCAGTCTGCAGACTGAAAACCACAACAACCACAAGGTGTCACAGCGTTAACACACTGGCTTCGCTTTCAGGATGGCGGTACAAAGTCACATCCGGCTATCCTGATTTAGGTTTTCTATGATTTCCCAAAATATCTCAGTGCAAAGGCCAAGGTTGTTCCTTCAAAATGGCAGGGACAATTTCCTTTCAAAGTGCGTGCTGCATCTTGAATGACCACAATGTCTACAGATAGTTTAACCCTTATTTTCTTTGCTTCTTGATGGTACGAGATGTAAAGTATAATATTAGCTGTGGCATCTCTCGCGTCGCATTTGATGAATATTTTCGTCTGTTCTGGCCCTCCTCCCAGCGCTCATGACAGCATTGTTGTCTAATTTGTGGCATCTTAGTTTCTTTCCGTGAATTACTTTCTCCCAATTTTACACTCCTGGCCATTAAAATTGCTACACCACGAAGATGACGTGCAACAGACGCGAAATTTAAGCGACAGGAAGAAGATGCTGTGATATGCAAATGATTAGCTTTTCAAAGCATTCATACGGTTGGCGCCGGTGGCGACACCTACAACGTGCTGACATGAGGATAGTTTCCAACCGATTTCTCATACACAAACAGCAGTTGACCACCGTTGCTGTGATACCTCGTGTAAGAAGGAGAAATGCGTACCATCAAGTTTTCGACTTTGATAAAGCTCGGATTGTAGCCTATCGCGATTGCTGTTTATCGGTTCGCGACACTGCTGCTCGCGTTGGTCGCTATACAATGACTGTTAGCAGAATATGGAATCGGTGAGTCCTGTACGGGCTGTTCTGCATACGGAAAATGTTCGACTGTTGCCCTGGCCAGCACATTCTCCAGATCTCTCACCAATTACAAACGTCTGCTGAATGGTGGTCGAGCAACTGGCTTGTCACAATACGCCAGTCACTACTCTTGCTGAACAGTGGTATCGTGTTGAAGCTGCATTGGCATCTGTACCTGTACACGCCATCCAAGCTCTGTTTCACTCAATGCCCAGGCGTATCAAGGCCGTTATTACTTCCAGAGGTGGTTGTTCTGGGTAATGATTTCTCGGGATCTATGCACCCAAATTGCGTGAAAATGTAATCACATGTCAGTTCTAGTATAATAAAGTTGTCCAATGAATACCTGTTTAGCATCTGTATTTATTCTTGGTGTAGCAATTTTAATGGCCAGTAGTGTATGTAGTCTGGTAATTATTCTTCTATTCATATTGCTGTTCTACCACGAGTTGCCATCTTTAACACCCTCCCCATCTATTTTATAGCGCATTATGTCTTTGTTCTTGGCCCAAGTGAGTCTCCCAGCCCATACTGTCGATTATGTTTCCGCTTGCTGTCACTGGCAGTGCCCTTGTGCCCTTCTTATGCACGTGTACTGATAAGTTGGGCCACCTGCACTGGATAGGGATTCTGGCCGGCAGTCATTTGCTGTTCGGCGATGTTAGCAGAGCGGGCGGAGAGTCCCAGAAGTATGTCTGTGGTGGCGCCGATGGCAGATTTCGTCGTGGTAGCTGATGTGTACCGGTATCAGCACTTAGGTGTAAATTGTGTTTTGCATTTTTCTCAAGACACGATGGGTTGCTCAGTTTCTGGAGGACTTGTGCACCGTTTCTTTCGGTAGCATGGTGGCGCTCTGGGCTGTGCTATGTTGTTCATGCAACCAAGAACGTCTTACTTTCGTTATTGCGGAACTGATAAGTAGGTCTATACCTTGGTCATATCTTGTTATATGGACCAACATCTTTCTACAATTTCTGTTTTGGCTTTGTTTAATAGTTTCTCGGTGTGTCATGTAATATTTGAGCACCTTGTTGTTTTCATTGCAATTTCTTAAGTGTAAACACGTTTTTTTCTTTCTGCTAATGAAGCTGTTGCCCGTCAGTTACCTGCCCTGTCCATCGACGTATTTGTCGACAGCGTTCTTTTCGCCCCTTCTCGATTACTGCCTCAGAGGTGGGTGTATTTGGCAGTTTTAGGGAATTTGGGTAAGCGCCCTGTCCAATTTTGTGTGGAATTTCTTCCTTTTATTGGTTACGTGATCTGGTTGGATTGTTTATATTATGCTGTCTTCACCTGCTAACTGCTACCTCATGTATTTGATTCATTGTGGTGTTTAACATCTGCCGTCACTGGCGTATCTTAAGGTGTAACATTATTGTTAGCCAGGTGTGCTCAGGACATCATCGGACTTGTATGCTAGTTTAATCTATTCTGTTGCATCACGTATGTATTGTGATTTTAAATTTTAATTGGTTAGAGGCACTTTTCTTGTGGTAATGTTTAGTTTCAGTGAGCCTTTATAAAAATTCCCTTAAGGTTCATGCTGTGCCAGATTAATTACTTTGGTGATTATTGCCTAAGAATTTCCTTAAAGTTGGCCTTTTAAAACTTTTGTAAGGTTTAATTTTTGGTACCGGCTTCACCCGCTCGTTCTCATATTTTGAGTGGGCTACACCCAATGACAAATTTCATTTGGTAATTATTTTTAGGAAATCATTTAAAATTGCTGCTTTGCCCTTTGAAACCTTTGCAAGACTAATTAATAAATTAATGTACGGACGTCTCTGCTGCTTGTTACATTTTAAGAGGGCTTCACCCAATGATCAGTTTAATTTGATAATTATTGTTTAAAAATTCAGTTAAAGTTGACGCCTTGCCTTTTAAATTCTTTGTAAGATTAATTAACATTTTAATGCACGGGCCCCTCCCGCTGCTTGTCAAATTTGAAATATTTAAACTGGGCTTCACCCAATGATTGGTGACGGTTATACTATTGAAAGAAAAGTCGAAGTCAATCGAAACTGGAAACATATTAATAAAAACAGCAAATTAACGCGACTCATTACCTTATCTATCGAGGCTGACTGTATTTTTCGTAATACCGATGGGAGTTATCCCCAACAAATAACACTTTTATAACGACAATACTACTGAAAGAAAAGCGGAATTTGAATGAAGTTGGTAACACATTAATAAAAACAGCATGGATTGAAACATGTTCCTTACCTTCGATCTTCCGTTTGCTGTACGAAAAATTAAAGCCATATACAACACAATAATTGGCTATTAAGTTGAAACTCCGATTTTGTCCGATAATTACACACACGACTGCTCACATGTTTATAGTATGGAAAATATGGCGGCGAGTTTTCAGTCACACCAATGTTACTGTATACGGCATTGCCAGTCTAGTAATATATGTCTGACTGTAGACCAACGTGCCACCAAATGCTTTCGTGTTTTAATTGTAGCGACTAATGTAATTATAGTAAAAATATTATTATCTGTTTCATTAATAGTGCATAAATATTTGTAACACAGAAAGATTGTTCTTCTGTTCGTCAGTATTTCGTTGATGAGAGAGAGACATAATTTTAGTTCTGACGTCACTAGATTGTTTTTCGATATTAATGGATTATATCAGCAAAAAAGATGTGTAAATACAAAATTTTGCCTAAATATGTTAAGTATATTTATTAAAGATGCGTGTGTGAATTTCATTTAATTTTGGAAATATTATACCCGTTTTGAGAGATTGTCAGCAAAATTTTAGTAGTTGTTGCGCCGGCCGCGGTGGCCGAGGGGACAGGCGCTTCATTCACGGTCTGCACGGCCACTACGGTCGGGGGTTCGAATCCCTCCTCGGGCATGGATATTTGTGCCGTCCTTAGTAGTAGCTTGTTGATAAGTAGTTTGTAATTTAGGGACTGATGATCCCGTAGTTAAGTCCCTTAAGCTACACAAACATTTGAACATTTAGTAGTTGTTGCAGCGAGCTGCCCCCGACCTTGATTCCAGCATCCTGCTAATAAATCAGGGACAGGTGTTAATGAGCTTAGTAATGATTTAATAATTCTATTTCAGCTCTTCTGGGACAATTCAACGTAATTTTACAAACATTGTGGTAATATATCAATACGAGATTCTAACAGTGACATTCATTTAATGCCAGTTAGGATGGATAATAGTATTTCACAAAATAAGATAAATCATAGTGAACCAGCTTTTTCTGTCAGGAGACCTTTATTTATTTGCAATGTAGTTTGTAGATTTCAATTATGGACAAGATTTTTAATGCTAACAATTTTCTATGGTGTCAACTGAACGGTGACTAAAAAATCTTAACATTATAAAGAAATTTACGTATTGGTTGGTAATAGCTTCCACATTGCATTTCATATAAATACAATGAATTTAAATCCAGTAATAGAAATTTACTTTCGCAGTAACTAAGTGGAACTGTCTTGTAAAAATACTCGTACAGTCAAATTTAGCCCTGACAGCGCTAGTCAGTGAACAAATAATTAATAAATCATTAAAGTAATAAATAATATTAATTTAAATTAGATAATACCAGACACGAGTAATGTTACAAGCTGTACACGTGTGTGCAGTGTCGTAATTGTGACCGGGCCATTTCAGTAATGTCAGCGGGCTGACAGGCGTCCTTGCACATAATTTCCGCATTGTTACTGCATCCTGCATGTCGTCATGGTGACGTCGCGGTGCAGTCGTTCTGCTGGGGCACAGGCTTCGCTGTCAGCTGTAGTCTGGTGTGGCAATGCCTCTGTTGCACGCCTCACTGTCAGCAACAGTCGCTTTCCTTCCTGGTATACATTCTGATTGAAACATTGCACTGGGACCCTATTTCTGCTCTGTTCTTTACTTACCACGAAAGCCAACCAGTAGACTTGTCATGTTCCGTTCTGTACTGCAATAAAAATCTTCAAAAAATAAAGGATATAAAAATATATTCGTATAAATAAAAAGTTTGACATCATAAAACAGACAGATAAGCCTATAAATTGAAGTTCCAGATACCCTGTCGAATTCTTCATGGAGCGTATATACTCGTCATGACTACTATGATTCAGACTGGTTTGATGCAGCTCTCCACGCTACCCTGTCCTGTACAAGTCTCTTCATCCGAGAATACGTTCGGCAACCTACATCCTTTTGAATCTGCTTACTGTATTCGTCCCTCGGTCATCCTCTACGATTTTTACCCCACACACTACTTTCTAATGCTAAGTTAACGATTCCTTGATGTCTCAGAATGTGTCCCACCAACCTCTCCCTTCTCTTAGGATATGCCAGGAACTCCTTTTCTCTCCAGTTCTGTTAAGCACCTCCTCATTAGTTACTTGATCTACCGATCTAATTTTCATCTGTCGTATGTAGCACCACATTTCAAAAGCTTTTATCATCTTTTTATCTGAACTCCTTACCGTCTACGTTTCACTCACATACAATGCTACACTCCAGACAAATGCTTTCAGAAAGGACTTCCTAACATTTAAAGTAATATTGGATGTTAACATGTTCGCTTCTTCAGAAACGCTTTTCTTCCCATAACCATTCTGCATTTTATATCTTCTCTACTTCGGCCATCAGAAGTTATTTTGCTACCGAAATAGTAAAACCCGTCTACTACTTTTAATCTTTAATCTAATTCCTTCAGCATCACCTGATTTTATAACGCTACATTCCATTATCCTTGTTCTAATCTTGTTAATTTTCATCTTATACCCTCCTTTCTAGACGCTGCCCATTCCATTCAATTGTTCTTCCAGATCCTTTGCGGTCTCTGCCAGAATTACTGTCGTCTGCAAACCGCAAAGTTTTTATTTCTTATCCCAGTACTTAAAGTCTCTCTCCAAACTTCTCCTTGCATTCCTTCACTGCTTGCTAAATGTACAGATTGAACAACATTGGGGAAAGGCTACAACACTGGCTTACCCCCTTCCCAATCACTGCGTCCCTTTCATGCCCTTCAAAAAATGTTCAAATGTTTGTAAAGTCTATGGGACTTAACTACGGGGTTATCGGTCCCTAAACTTACAAACTACTTATGAACTAACTAAGACTAAAGACGGCACAAATATCCATGCCCAAGGGGGGATTCTAACCCCCGATCGCAGTGGCCGTGCAGACCGTGACTGAAGCGCCTCAGTCCCCTCGGCCACCGCGGCCGGCTTCATGCCCTTCGTTTCCAATAACTGCTGTCTGGTTTTTGTATATCTTGTTTATAACTCTTCGCTCCCTATATTTTACCCCTGCTACCTTCAGAATTTGAAAGAGTGTAAATGCAAACATCTCGAAACTGGCTTAGTTAAGAATACATTGCTATGGCATATGAGAGAGGTGTGCAGAAATTGGTCACGTTTACAAGCCGGTGAGACAAAGGATTTTGTGTCTATTCGACACCACGCTCTAGGCGTAATCTCAAATTCACATAGAACTTGTGCTGGGCGTTTCCTCGACTAGGTTGTTTAGAGTAGACTGCTATTATCAGGTAGACGTCCAGTTCAATTGACGTGTATAACGCATTTTGGTTCCAGTGTGGTTAAGTGACGCGATCTGTAAATATGAATTGTTCGACATCGAAAAATACGAGGCGTGGAACTTAAAGAGAAGCCGTTGCCAGTGATGTGAAAGACGAGTATACCGTTAGCAGAGCCTGTTCAGTTGATGGTGCGAATGGAGCGAATGCCACGATGTGGTTCCTTCATCTTCGGAATCAAATCAAAGTCAAAAGGGGAGTATGGTGGATGGTACAGTACTCCGCAGTCCCATCGACCGAACACAGGAGCCACAGGTTGCACTGTATGCGCTTACGCATTGTCGAGCAAAATGGTGGAAAGGTTGCGCAGAAAGCGTTTCCGCTTTTTTCGCAAAGCTGCTCGCAAGTGATGCTCCAAAGACAAACAGTCATACCGTCCATTGAGATCTCCATTGTTCCTGTTTCGAAACATAGTGACACCGTTACGTTAGACCGCTCGCTCACAAGTGACTGTTTCCCTCTATTGTGCGCACGACTGTAACGTGGGGCGGGCGAGTCCATTTGCTCGGAGGTAAGGTAGGTATGTCAACAAGGCGTGTCATAAGCAACAATAGTAGATTCAATTGCATAGTGTCTCAACAGCAGTGTTGCCACTATTTAAGTTCCAACACTGGTATTTAATAAATTACTAATTTAACACTTATCGCTACTATGATTTATGTTTCGAAATGTTTTATGTTTTTGAAACATAAAGCATCATAGGAACGAGACGTGTCAAATTATTTCTCAAATACTTTTCGATATCAAGAAAAATCGTGATTTACATATCTCGTGCCGGACGCGGTGACCGAGGGGACTGAGGCGCTCCAGTCACGGTCTGCACGGCCACTACGGTCGGGGTTCGAATCCCCCTTCGGGCATAGATATTTGTGTCGTCATTATTATTAGTTAGTTCATAAGTAGTTTGTAAGTTTAGGGACTGATGACCCCGTAGTTAAGTCCCATAAGCTGTACAAAAATTTGAACATTTTGAACATATCTCGTCACGTAAGCTACTCTTACTCCCATATGCATTATGCAGATCAGTCGAACTATACATCCATTTAATATCGGCAGTCTAGCAGAAACAAGTTTGTTGTAAAAAACCTCAGTGCAAGCTAAATAAAAAATAAGCTGCTGCAGACTGGATTCGAAGACATATTTTAACATTAGGTATGTTGCGCAACCAGTAAAGAGAAAATATAAGAATAATTCTGAATAAATATATCTCGCCTATACTTTTTATCTATATCCACATCTACATAGATACTCTGCAAATCACATGCAAGTCCCTGGCAGAGGGTTCATTAACCACTTTCATAACTTTTCTCTACCGTTCCATTCTCTAATAGCGCGCGGGAAGAAAGAACACCTAAATCGTTCCGTTTTCGATCTGATTTCTCTTATTTTATTGGGATGGTCATGTCTCCCTAAGTAGGTGGGTGCTAACAAAATATTTTCACATTCAGAAGTAAAAGTCGGTGATTGAAACTTTGCAAACAGATCACGCCGCAATGATTAACGTCTTTCTTTTAATGATTTCCACCCCAATTCGTGCAACATTTCCGTGACGCTCCCTCCCCCCCCCCCCCGTAACGTGATAAAACAAAACGAGCTGCCCTTTTCTGAAGCTTCTCAATATCTTCCGTCAGTCCCACCTGGTGAGGGTCCCACAAGGGGCAACAGTACTCCAGAAGAAGACGCACAAGTGTGATATAGGCAGTCTCTTTGGTGGAGCTGGTGCATCTTCGTAGTGTTCTGCCAATGAAACGTAAACTTTGATTCTCCTTCCCCACAATATTTTCTACGTGTTCTCTCCAGTGAAAGTTGTTCGTAATTGTAACTCCTAGGTATTTGGTAGAATTTACGACCTTAAGGCTTGACTGATTTATCGCGTAATTGAAGTTTAGCGGATTTCTTTTAGTGGTAATGTGTATTACTTCACACTTTTCTTTATTTAGTGTCAATTGCCAATTTTCGCACCAAGTAGAAACTTTGTCTAAATCGCTTTGCAGTTGCTTTAGATCCTCTGTCGACTTCACTAACCGATAAACGACAGCATCATCTGCGAACAGTCTAAGGGAGCTATTTAGATTGTCTCCTAAATCATTTATAAACACAAGGAAGAATAGGGGACCTATAACGCTTCCCTGTGGAACGCCAGATATCACTTCTGTTTTACCCGATGACTTACCGTCAATTACAACGAACTGTGTCCTTTCTGATAGGAAATCGTGAATCCAATCGCACAATTGGGAAGATATTCCATAAGCACGCAATTTCATTAGAAGCCGCTTGTGGGGTACAGTATCAAAAGCCTTCCGGAAAACCAAAAATATGGAATCGATTTGAGAACCCTAGTCGATGGCACTTAACACTTCATGTGAATAAAGGGCAAGCTGTGTTTCGCAAGAGCGATACTTTCTGAATCCGTGTTGACTATTGGTTAATAGGTCGTTCTCTTCGAGGTAGTTCATAATATTCGAACAAAGTATATGTTCCAAAATCCTACTGCTAATCGACGTCAATGAGATTGGCCTGTAATTTTGGGGATCACTCCTATTGCCTTTCTTGAATAATGGAGTAACTTGGGCAACTTTCCAGTCTTTGGGTACAGATCTTTCGCTGAGTGATTGGTTGTAAATTATAGCTAAGTACGGAGCTATTGCATCAGCATACTCTGAAAGGAATCTAGTTGGTATACAATATGGCCCGGAAGATTTGTTTTTGTTTAGTGACTTAAGTTGTTTTACTACTCCAGGAACATCTACTTCTAAGTTTCGCATGCTGGCAGCTGTTCTTGGATTGAATACTGGAGTGATCACTTCGTCTTCGTTGGTGAACGAATTTCGGAAAGCTGTGTTTAATAATTCTGCCTTAGCAGTACTGTCCTCGGTAGTATTACCATTGCTATCGCGTAGTGAAGGTATTGTTTGTGTTTTGCCGCTAGTGTACTTCACATATGACCAGAATTTCTTTGGATTTTCTGCAAGATTACGAAACAGGATTTCGTTGTGGTAACTACTATAGGCTTCTCGCATTGAAGTCCGCGCTAGGTTGCGAGTTTCAGTAAAAGATTGCCAGTCTTGTGGATTCTGTGTCTTTTTAAATTTTACATGTGTTTTTCTTTGTTTCTGCAACAGTGATCTGACCTGTTTTGTGTACCACGGGGGTTCAGCCCCCTCTTTTATTAATTTATTTGGTATAAATCTCTCGATTGCTACTGATATTATGTCTTTGAAAGTAAGCCACAACGGATCTACACTCGCATTTTTAGTTTTGAAAGACTGCTGCTTATTTGGTATAAATCTTTCGATTGCTACTGATATTATGTCTTTGAAAGTAAGCCACAACGGATCTACACTCGCATTTTTAGTTTTGAAAGACTTCTGCTGTTTTGTTGCGGGAGTACGTTTCGTTTCACGTCTCAGTCGTTTTGTAATAGTATTAAAATTTTCATAAAATATAGCGGATATTGTATACGAATTAGTTTCTAAGAAAGAAACTGGATTAAATGATTAGAAATTTCGGATTGTTAAATTCTTTGTAAGCAAATAATACTGACAACTGGATAGAGTATGAATATTAACTTAGATGAACTATGAACTACAGTTACCTTACTGTGCTTCGAAATAGTCAGCTCACATAACTATGCACCGATGAGATCTGCTATACATGTCCTGGAAACTTTGCACCAAGTCTTCCTTTCGGAATGTGTTCAAAAGCCTCGTCACGTTTCGTTGGATGTTACGAACATCGTCAAGTCTCTTTCCTCTCCAGTCAAGTTATAGTCGATGGAATTGGAAGAAATATTAACGATCGATATCTGTCAAGTATGGTGTAGATTCACTATCCCCTTTTTTCTCAGCATCTATTTGACGATATTGGCTGCTTGTGGACTTGCTTTGTAGTGCATCTTGAACATCCACAATACTGGTCAGATTTCAATTCTCCAGACAGTTTCCTATTGCCTCCACTCACACTCGATTTGAAAGGAAAGAGATTTGACGACATTTCTGACGTCCAACGAAACGAAACGATGCTTTTGAACACAACCCAAAGAACAACGTCGTGTAAAGTTTGGAGGACATGTATCGCAGAACTCAGCGGTGCACAGTTATGGGAGGTGACTGTTTCAAAGGACAGTAAGGTAACCGTAGTTCATAGTTCATCTAGGTTAATGTTACAGGACTATTCAATGAACTTAACTGTCAGACGTTGTACGTTCACCAGTATATCGCAGAGAGTCACCATTTCGTGATACGCATCACTGCCTCCAGATTATCTTTGAGCTTACTATTAGCCAATCAAGTGTGATTTCCCCTGTATTCTCTCTCTCTCTCTCTCTCTCTCTCTCTCTCTCTCTCTCTCTCTCTCTCTCTCTCTCTCTCTCTCTCTCTCCAGGTGTATAAAGTTTCTACAGCCATTTGTCTTATTGAACCACAAAATGAAATATCATATTTGACCAAATGGAAAGACGTAACACACGTAAGAACTGAACTGTCGTGATCCGTGTGATCCATGCATAGTTATCTTTTCTCACAAATAATAACTGCACATGCATCTTGGGTTAAAACTATATGAATGTTAATATGTCACACAAAAATCTATCATTAGAACACGGTAGCGATGTAACAAATATGTTTGACAGGTCAGACCGCAGAATCGGTATTTTGGTAATACCGAAAATGAACAGGCAACTTTCAGACAATTGCTAAAGAAGGAATATTCCAAAAGCCCTCACACGACCGTGCCGTTAAAATTCTACCACCGTTTTCCAAGTTCTCCTTAATGACCACAACTATTCGCATTAATACAAGTGAGGCCTTCCCAAATATCATATCACGATTACTGCTTTGATGTTAGAGACGAGCTGTAAATAAAATAGACAAGAATGTTAGGTGTACCTTTTTTTATAATACTTCATAAAATTTTCGACTCATAGAATCCGATCTTAGAAGTGAGACTTAGAAAGGTAGTTGAACCCTTGCTTGAGGAAGAACCACATGGATTCAGGAAATACCCAGTAATATGGATCTTATTTTTGCAATAAGAATTCTAATAGAAAAGTATTGGGAATATGGAAGAAATCTTGTTATTATATTTGTAGACATCGAAAAAGCATATGACAGTGTTCCTCGAAACAAGATATGGGAATGTTTGGAAAACCTAAAGGTGCCAAAGTATCTGATTTATAGTCAAAATGCTATACCAAAACTGTTATAGCTGTGTCCAGATAAGCAACAGACGATCAGAATGGTTCGAAACAACGAGAGGTGTCCAGCAAGGAAGTGCCCTATCACCACTCCTATTTGTAACAGTAATGGACAAAATTATAAAATCTATCGAGGAAATAAACAGCGAAACTAATGCCCTTGTTTTTGCCGATGATTTGATGGTATGGGGAGGGACAGAAGCTGAAGCACAGAGGAAACTGAATGATTGAAACAACACATTCAAAAATTTTGGACTGATGATAAGTAAGAAAAAGACAGTAGAAATGACCATCAACAGGCAAGGAACAACATCAAATACATTTCTAGATGGGGCCAAACTAGAATCTGTTTCTCATTTCAAATACCTAAGAAACATGATCTCTAAAGACAACACCGTTAAGCAGAAAATACTCAGCAGACACAGAAAGCATCCAATTTTTACAGTCAAATAAGGAATATTCAACGCGATGATAAAATTCCACAAAAAGCAAAAGCAACCATGTACCATACCTATTTCGTTTCAATCCTTACATACGGCTTAGAAACGTGTACCATATTAAACAGAGACATCAGTAGAATTCAGGCAATGGAAATGAGATTCATTAGAACTATGAATCAAACAACCAGACAGGATAAAATTAGGAATGAGGTGAATAGAAAAGTAGCTGATATTGAGGTTCCTGTCACCAGCAACATAAGGAAATGTAGACTTCAGTGGTATGGGCACTTAATGAGAATGAATACTGAAAGACCTGATAAAAATTATTTCAACCTCAACATTATAGGAAGAAGACCACGGGGAAGGCCAAGGGAACGCTGGATAGAGACTGTAAGATCAGATGTGGAGGAGAAAGGACACAAATGGGAAAACATTCTGGAACAGAAGATGTATGAAGACAGGAGGAGATGGCGAGCGCTTGTACACCACACCCGGGAAACTGGAGTTGGAAAATGATGATGATGATGAGAATCCGACACTCGCATAAATTATTCTTAACGTACAGTACGTTAATACCGCTCATGCCTTACGACCGTTAACAATGTAAACGTTCGAAGTTTAGGTTACAATGAAAATATACGAGAATATCATTGAAATTTCTCACTGTGTAAGCTGAACACTTCGTAAAAATACAACTGTAAACACTCACAAAAGTCAACTGTTAAAATGTTTATAAATCGGAATAAAACTACTAGATTCTTCTATCTATACTTCATTCATAAATGTTCTTCAGAAGACAAAAAATTTTTATTTAATCAAAAATAAAACACAAATCAAAATTATCTTCTTTATTTGGTCCAAATTTCAATTTTAAATTGACTTCCTTTGAAGAAGTCGCACCGAGATGTTACCTCCGTTAGAAAGTACTAAACAGTCTTCATATTGAATACTGAATTCAGGTAACCGCTCATATCATTGGCGCGTCACCCATTTGACTAACAATGTCAGATATTCCTTGCTAGTTTAGCTCACGTAGCATAGCTTTTCAATGTAGACATCCCTCCACATATACTGACGAAATACCTCTGCCATTTAATCACTGGTTCTATCAGTTCAGCGTATACAGCAGAGTCCCGAAAACACGGTCTAATGTGGACCGAAGGTTGGCCGAGTTTGTGAAAATGCCGGGTTATCGGGAACGCTGTTAAAAAAGAATAGTTAAGATTTTTTGCTATATAATACCTTCTATTGTTACTTTAGAATACAATACAAATGACGAAATAAAGTAACACAAAATAAATTTAACATAGCCGGCCGCGGTGGCTGAGCAATCTGCGGCGTGCAAGTGACGTTCTGAACGGCCACTACGGTCGGGGGTTCGAATCCCCCTTCGGGCATGGATATTTGTGTCGTCCTTAGTATTAGCTAGTTCATAAGTAGTTTGTAAGATTAGGGACTGATGACCGTGTAGTCAAGTCTCATAAGCTCTACAAACATTTGAACATTTTTGAAATTTAAGATAATATCTGAGAAATGGGACTTAGCTGCGGGGCCATCAGTCCCTAAACTTACAAACTACTTATAAAGTACATTATACTTTGACAACACAAACATCCATGATCGACAGAGGATTCGAATCCCCGACGGAAGACGGCCTCGCGCATTGGAGCATAGGGCCTCAATGCGCTCGGCCACTAGCCGCAGCTGTAGTTCGTTACTTACAAGTACATACTTTAATTTACATTTAGAAAACTACATTAAGAAGGCATACAGCCTTGAACAATTAAAAGTATAGACAATAGTGAGTTACTTCATAAAACATAATCCACTAAAATTCCCATCTCGCCTGATTTTAAAGGGCACTATGAAAAAATACATTCTCATAATTTTGATCACGACTGTTCTTTTACTATGAAGACGCATCTACATACAATATTAATGAAACTCAAAGAATTTTTAAATAGAGTGGAGGTGCACATGAAGAGGTTATGTCTAGGCCCATTTATACCATAGCCTGTAACTGCTACACGCTACGATTTCAATTCTGCGAGTACGGAATAATTCCAGGGGGTGTGCAGGGGGGTGGCCGAGTTACTCAGACTGCGGGATTACCGAGTGCCGAGTTTTCGGGGCTCTATTGTACTTTATGACAACACACACAGACTGTGTTCCCTGTACCGGTGTACCTATATATAATACAGTTTACGTCATAGTGATGATTACGTCACATCATGTGACACACAAATCTCAGGGTTTTAGCATATTAAGCTTCATAATTATTATTTGTGTTAAATGAGTCATTCCAAGTAGTATATTGTGAATACAATTACTCTTAGTCACAAAAAATTGTTAATATAAGTTGAAGATCGGCAAACAAGTGATCGTCAATAGCAATTTCTTCTTAAGAATCTTTGAAATACATCGACTGTAATACTAAACAAAATACAACATGGGCCGATTCCGACCTTAAGTGAAATTTTATATTAAATTTCATGACACAATGAACCTGAAATATCCATCAATAGCAGTAAGAAGGTGAGTTGCAGTATATTCTGTTCTAATAACTGCAATACAAATGATTAGTTAAAAATTTCAAAACATCACAGATACTACAGAAATAAATATTAGGACCTGAACTTTTCTCATTACTAATTAAGAAAGAGTAATGAAATTCGGAGTCATTTTCGGATGTTTATCTGGCAAGGCAGCTGTTTCTTACATTGCGATACAACGTAAGTCTGAAAATTTATAAAAGCAAGATATTTTAGTAATTCGCTGAAGGTCAACTAGCCGTGAGTTCCGAGAATTCCATTCACTGCGTTTTGCGTCACACTTGCCCCAGGGCAAAACCCTCCGTTAAAATCAGATCGACGTCCTGTTTGATCGCTGTATGTACCCATCGCTCTTTATTGTGGATTGTATGCATATTTATACACGAACATGACACACAGTAAGTAAAGTGCGTTTTACTGTTTGATATTGAATAAATTTGTCTTTCGCACATATTTGTGCTGTAGTCAAAATATTTACCTGCATTTCTTTCGTGCCCTAACAGAGCATGTCATATTAGTGCAGAGAAATAAGTAAAATAAACGCATGTTGTTTTACAGGGTTTCCAGCGGTCTGACAAAGAACGCCTCTGATCCCCACCACCATCATGGATACGTGTGGCTTGACGCTGTAGAAGAAATAGTGTATACCGAACAAGTCAGAGAATTAAAATCTTCATTACTCAGTATAAGGCAGTTCATTCCAATGCTCTCTATAATTTATATTATGCTTGTACTATAACTCACCTGTAAAATATTTAACTTATTTTATCCAACAATTTTGATATTTAAATTCAATGTAATATAAGATGCATTCATTTTGATTCAGTTCGTGTTTTCTGGTATCGAGACGTAGTCATAAAATTGACATATCTTTTAAAAAACCAAAACTGCATAGGTATGTAGTGTCTGTTTTGTGTGGACTACATGCTCAGAATTAACTTACCTGACGAAAGCCTAAAAAGCCAAAATCCCATTCATTAATAATGTAGAAATATACAACTTATTCAAGATTTTAATATATCTATGTTCCTCCACGTTACGACTGAATATTCCTTAAATAGAAGGAAAGGCAAAACACTGATCATTAGAGTGCGGTAGCGTTGTAATAAATATTTTCAAGAATGCCGAGCGATAACTCGTAAGTTTGGAGTCTTAGTGACCAGTTCTTATTTGGACTAGGATCATAGTCCAAAGAATTTTTGGTTTAGACAGGATTAGCGTTCATTAGTACGAGAGCTGGACAACACTGCTGTGGAGGCACTAGGCAATGGAATCTACTCTTGCAGCTGATACCACACATTTCTGACATGCCTACCTTACCTTCGAGCAAATGGACTCGCCCGTCCCACGTCAGCAGCGTGCGCACAACCGAGTGAAACACAGTCACTTGTGAGTGAGGGGTCTAACGTAACGGCGTGACTATGTTTTCCACACAGGAACAACGGAATTGGATCAAGATTGAATGTTACTGTTCGTTTTTGGAGCATCACCTGCGATAAGCTTCGCGAAAGAAGCGGCAACCCTTTCTGTGTAACCCATTTTGCATGTCAATAAGCGAGCGCATACAGCACAATTTGTGGCTATTCTTTTCGGTCTATGGGACAGGGAAGTACCGTACCATCCACCATACTCCTAGGACTTAAGTCCTTGTGACTTTGATTTGATTCCGAAGATGAAGGAACCACTTCGTTGTATTCGCTTCAGAACTGTTCCCGAGATTATACAGGCAGTAGACACCTCCATTCGCACCGACAAAAGAACAGACTCTGCTAACGGTATACTGTGCCTTTCACATCGCTGCACAACGCTGGTGACTACTTTGAAGGACGGTACCAGATAAAAACCTAAAGCTATTGTATCGATTGTGAATAAATAGTTGCCACTATTTTAATTTCCAACTCTCATATATAGCCAGTTTGAACCTTTGACCGTAACTGAATACATGTGCTGCAGGACCAAGGACCACAATTGCTTTTTATTGCATAAACAGGGTGTATCAAAAAAGATGGAGCAAACTTACACAGATGAAAGTACATGAGAAAAGAAGCAAAAGTGACCTAGTAAACAGGTCCGGAAACGATCCGCTTGCGAGATAATTATGAATGATTGGCCCAAGCTGCGACTGACGTCATTATAAATATCGTCCTAGTTAGTACACATTAATTTGAAATTTAGATTTCACTATCAAGATTTACAACGTATGTTTTTCACGTTTCACTGACTTTATTGTAAACATCGTCCTAGTTAGTGCAAATAAATTTGAAATTTAGACTTTACTATTAGGTTTTACATCGCATTTAGTTGACATTTCACGTAGGGGCCACCTGTTAAAGGAGGAGTTCGAAGTGTCTTCCTTGCATCTGTACTCGTCTGTGCAATGAATTTGGAATTCTTTAGAAAACCCTGAATCATTACCGAATTCTTGACAAGCGTCTACAACTCTCCGCTCCAGTTCTTCAACCGTGTTAACGGGTGTGCTGTACACTTCGCTTTTGAGGTGAATTCAGACACAGGGATCCAAAGGATTTAGATCACGTGATCTTGGAGGCGAAGGTGCAGGTCCGCCTCGACCTATCCATCTTTGGGCGTGTCTGTCGTCTCACAGCAGCAGCAAAATGTGCCGGAGCTCCATAATGCATGTACCACATACTCAAAAGTTACTGAAGGGGAACCTCGACAAGCACTCTTGGACGATGACGCCGCAGAAACCTAAGGTACATCTGTGCATTTAGTTCTGGTCAGTGGCGGCTCGTAACCACACATTTGCAATTATCTCGCAAAGGGTACGTTTGTGCGACATTTTTGCTTCTAATATCGTGTACTGTCAACCGTGTAAGTTTGCACCATCCTTTTTTATACACCCTACATATATATATATATATATATATATATATATATTATGGTGTTTCACTAAGTGTGTTTGCCTCTGTAACTTATAAAATAATAGGTGACGGGAAATTTTAATGCGGTAGGTGAACACAAGAAATGTTACACTTCTGCGGAGCTATGAACATAGTTTATTGTATCATTTTCCAAAGAGTTATAACACAAAGATATAATTTTTTTAAATAGAACAATAGTTTTTTTTATATCGTGCATTGGATTAGTTGAAACCAGCTGCGTCCAAATCAATTTAAACTACATTCCTATCACTGTTAGTTTGGGAACTACAACCCTTCAAAGTTTAGGGGACGGAGGCTACGGCAGCGTAGCTGACTGCCTGGTGGTCATGAGACAATGGGCCGTGCCCCAGGGGATAGCCACTCGGCCAGTCAGATACGCTATCGCAGCCTCCGCCCCCTGAACTTTGAAGGGTTGTAGCTCCCAAACTAACAGTGATGGGAATGTAGTTTAAATTGATTTGGACGCAGCTGGTTTAAACGAATCCAATACACGCTAGAAAAAACAATTGGTCCATTTAAAAAATTATATCTTTGTGGTGTAAATCTTTGGAAAATGGTACAATAAACTATGTTCATAGCTCCGCAGAAAGTGTAAGATTTCTTGTGTTGACCTACCGCATTAAAATTTCCTGTTACCTATTATTTTATAAGTTACAGAGGCAAACACACTTAGTGAAACACCCTGTATATAGACACAAACCATGTCTGAACTAAGACCCGCACAAACGTCCAGGCAAAATATGCAAATCGATTCTTCCTGAAAAATATGTCAAATGGACTGCAAGTGATGCTCAACAAATGGCATCATTTTTATACACACTGTTCGGCTTTTATTTTACGTGCAAGAATCTATTTCTGAAGCATGCCACTTTAATCTTGTACTCATCGATTCAAACTTTGCGCTAAGTTAGAGAAATGGATAAAGTCAAAACATTTTTTCCTAATAATCTTTAGATCATGGTTTCAATAGGAGTTAAATTTAAAAGTCCAGCTAATTTTATCACGTTCTGGAACTTGTTGGACGTCCAGACAACGGTGAACTGATAGTAGTGAGTTACATAATCATCGTTCAGTTGTTTGTATGTTAATTGCAGTAATCTTTGTAGTGATTACAGCAAAACAACAGTAAACATAGTACTTCTTTATTAACACGTAGAAATTTTGAATAACTGAATGATTCTTACAATGAAGAAAACAGAAACCAACCCTTTTGATTATGCTTTTTATTTGTGAAACAGGACCATTACCCGTTCCAAACCTTCCAGTTCATCGTCCACATAAATTTTGTTTGTCATCTACATTTCGATTATGCACATAAGTTTTCATTGCGGCGAAAAGTTCTTGGTTAGGTGGTGCCGGCGAAAAATTGTATTTTAACATGTCTGTGTCCCTCCAAGTTACGACGGAATAGTCCTTAAATAAAAGAAAAGTCGTAACGCTTACCAAGATCTTTCCGCCACAAGGCAACATTATGTGCCTAATCGAAACGTAAATGACAAACAAAATTGATGTGGACGATGAACCGGAAGCTTTGACCCGGTAAGGGTTCTGTTTTAGAAAGAAAAAGCATAATCAAAAGGGTTGGTTGCTGTTTTCTTCGTTGTAAGAATCATCCTGTGTTTTATACACAACCCCAAGCTCAAAATGTCAGTTTATGACAAAATAGCATTTCGAATAATTGCTGCATGAACACTCTCATCACGACATGCTTATATCACAACACAACTGAAGACAAATATGTTCCGGGCAGACTCAGAGAGGAGAACTAGCTTTTCGAATCAATTGGCATTTTCACAAAAAAAAAAAAAAAAAAAAAAAAAAAAAAAAAAAAAAAAAAAAAAAAAAAAGAGAGAGAGAGATCTACATACTTTTCCCACTTTTTTTTACCAGTTTACTCTAATTTCCCTGTGTGATGTATATAGATACTGGATACTGACTCTAAACCTTCCTTACGAATACGGTTAATAGTTGAAATGTAAGAAATTAAGACGTAGCAGCATATGCTGAAGTAAGTGTTGTAACTTTCGGATAATGAATTAAAAAATTGTAGTATTTGAGTCCTCAGCTTAAATACAAACGTACAGTCTCTATCAAAAATTTAAGTAAGTAGTATTATTTGTTTCTTATCAGCAGATACCACGCCCCAAAAACCACACACATTGCCGAGGTGGGGTGGCTTACGTGCCTCAACGATGCAGATAGCCGTAACATAGGTGCAACTACAGTGGAGGGGTATCTATAGAGAGGCCAGACAAACGTGTGGTTCCTGAAGAGGGTCAGCAGCCTTTTCACATGTTACAGGGAAAACAGTCTGGATGATTGACTGAGCTGGCCTTGTAACATCAGCTAACATGGCTTTGCCATGCAGTTCCTTCGAACGGCTGAAAGCAAGGAGAAACTACAGTCGTTACTTCTCCCGAGGACATGCAACTCTACGGTATGACTATATGATGATGGCGTCTTCTTGGGTAAAATGTTCCGGAGGTAAAATAGTCCCCCATTCGGATCTTCGGGTGAGGACTACTCAGGAGGATGTCATCATCAGGAAAAACAAAATAGGCATTCTACGGAATGTTCTAACCCTTAATCGCGTAGGTAAGCTAGAAATTTTGAAAAGAGAAATGGATGGGTTAAAGTTACATATGGTAGGGATTAGTGGCAGGATGAACAGGATTTCTGGTCAGGTGAGTGCAGGGATATCAATACAAAATCAGTTGGTGGTAACGCAGGAGTAGGTCTGATAATGAATAAGAAAATAGGAATGCGGGTAAGTTACTATGAAAAATGAATGAAAGAGGCGATCGCTTACTATAATTCTGCGCAGAGCTCAATTTAATGATCACCATCACTTAGTTTAATCATCATGAAAGAAGGCTGTATACAGGAAACACTGGAAGGTACGAGATTTACTTTATAATGGTAAGGAATAGATTTAGAAACTAGGTTCTAAACTGTAAGACATATCCAGGGGCAGATATAGAGTCTGACCATGACTTGTTGGTTATGAACTATAGATTAAAACTTAAGAGACTGCTGAAAGGTAGAAAGGTTAGAAGATGGAACCTGGACAAATTGAAGGAACTAGAGGTGATTGAGAGTTTCAGAGGTAGCATTAGGCAAGGATTGGCTGAAACGGGGGAAAGTAATACCGTAGAAGAAGAATGGGTAGCTCTGAGAGATAGGGTAGTGAAGGCTGCAGAGGACCATAAAGGCAGAAGGACACGGCCCAAGAGAAATCCCTAGATAACACATGATATACTAAACTCAATTGATGAGAGGAGAAAATATAAAAATTCAGCAAATGAAACAGGGAAAAGGGAGAACAAACGTCTGAAAATGAGATAGGAAGTGTAGACTGGCAGAGGACAAATGCGGAACCGTAGAAGAATGCATAACTAGGGAAAAGATAGATACCGCCTACAGGAAAATAAAAGAGATATTTGGAGACAAGAAAAGAAGCTGTATGAATATCAAGAACTCAGACGGAAAACCAGTACTAAGCAAAGAGGGGAAAGCTGAACTGTGGAAGGAATATATAGAGGGCCTATACAAAGGAAAGAAACTTGAAGGCAGTATTCTAGAAATGGAAGACGAAGTGGAGGAAGATATGATAGGAGATATGATACTGCGAGAAGAATTTGACAGAGCACTGAAGGACTTGAATCGAAATAAGGCCCCTGGAGTAGATGATATTCCGTCTGATGTCGTTAGGAGAGCCATTCGTGAAAAAATTGTATCACCTGGTATGCAAGATGTATGAGGCAGGGGAAATACCTTCCGACTTCAAGAGGAATATTGTAATTCCAATTACAAAGAAAGCAAGAGCAGACAATTGTGAAAACTACAGAACTATCAGTTTAATAAGTCATGGGTGCAAAATAATAACACGAATTCTTTACAGACGAATGGAAAAAACTTGTGGAATCCGACCTCGGGGAAGATCAGTTTGGATTTAGGAGAAATGTAGGAACACGGGAGGCAATACTCACATTACGACTTATCATAGAAGATAGGCTAAGGAAAGGCAAACCTACGTTTTTAGCGTTTGTCGATTTGGAGAAAGCTTTTGACAATGTCGACTGGAATACACTTTTCCAAATTCTCAAGGTATCAGTGGTAAAATACAGGAAGCGAAGAGTTATATTCAACCTATACGAAAACCAGACAGCGGTTATTAGAGTCGAAGGGCAAGAAAGGGACGCACAGGTTGGGAAGGGAGTAAGACAGGGTTGTAGCCTTTCCCCAATGTTGTTCAATCTGTACATTGAGCAGGCAGTAAAGGAATGGAAGGAAAAATTTGGAGAGGAGATTAAAATGCAGGGAGAAGAAATAAAAACATTGCGGTTTGCTGATGACATAGTAATTCTGTCAGTGACCGCAAAAGATCTGGAAGAGCAATTGAATGGGATGGACAGTGACTTGAAAGGAAGATATAAGATTAACATTAACAAGAGCAAAACGAAGGTAATGGAATGCAATGTCAGAAAATCAGGCGAAGCTGAAAAAATTAGATTAGGTAATGAGACAATCAAAGTAGTAGATGAATTTTGTTATTTAGGTAGCAAGATAACTTCTGATGGCCGACGTAAAGAAGATATAAAATGCAGAATGGCTATGGGAAGAAAAGCGCATCTAAAGAAGCGAAACTTGTTAACATCCAACATTAATTTAAATGTTAGGAAGTCCTTTACGAAAGCATTTGTCTGGAGTGTAGCATTGTATGGGTGTGAAACTTGGACGATAAGGAGTTCAGATAAAAAGATGATAGAAGCTTTTGAAATGTGGTGCTACAGACGAATGATGAAAATTAGATAGGTAGATCACGTAACTAATGAGGAGGTGCTTAAACTAATTGGGGAGAATAGGACTTTCTGGCATATCCTGACTAAGAGAAGGGATAGATTGGTTGGATACATAGTGAGACATCAAGGAATTGTCAACTTAGCATTAGAAAGAAGCGTGTGGAGTAAAAATCTTAGAGGGAGACCGAGGGACGAATATAGTAAGCAGATTGAAAAGGATGTAGGTTGCCGAACATATTCTCAGATGAAGAGACTTGCACAGGACAGGGTAGCTGCATCAAACCAGTCGGTGGACTGAAGACCACAACAACTTCAGCAGATTTCGGCTTCTTAGGCCATACTCAGATAACTTAGTACTGAATAGTAGTCCACACGTAACATTGAGGTTACATATACAAACATTGTTTTTTCAAAAATATATGTGAGTTTCTTATGATTATGAATCGATACTACAGAACAAGTGTACTATAAAACGAACGGATTTTAAATGAATACATCTTAGGTTACAATTGTATTAAAATATTAAAACTGTGGGATTGTATGAGAAAGTGCATACAAAAACTTTGATTACTGGACTTGGTTCGAATAAGTCGACTTTCATTTTCAAGTGTCACGAATATTTTTTCTGAAAATGTTTCTGGCCTTAAAAAAAAATAAAAAAATAAAAAAATAAAAATAAAAATAAATCTAATTGTGAGTTTAGTATTGCGTTCACCCAAAAAAAACTTTGAGAAACGCTCTTCTTTCAGATTTCCCAATTTTTCAGTAGGTTTTCCACACACTTTCTTTCATATAAACCTTGGCCCGCAGAATACGAACAGAACGAAGAAAATCAACCAAATCGGTTGAACTGTTCTCAAGTGATGCTCGTACATAAGGTGTGTCTTATATATATAGCACTGCTGTGAAGCGGAAGTACTCTCTGCGACCAAGCTAACAGGGTCTGTGTGAGAACGTGTGCCATTGCAAAATGGAGCGCAAAATGGAGCAACGCGTTATCAGCAAGTTTTGTTTCAAATTAGGCAAACCAGCGACAGAATCCCATGGGGCGTTAGTGAAAATGTATGGTATTGAAGCACTGAGTAAAAAGGGTGTTATTAAGTGGCTTAAACGCATTACAGACGGAAAGGAAGGTGTCACAACTTCAAACGATTGCAACGGATGCTTACGGAAGATAGGCAGACTTCTTTCTGTGTCCTTGCCTTAAATTAGCCCTGAAAAACGTACGCTTCGAAATGATTGCAGAGAGCCGGCCGCGGTGGCCGAGGGGACTGAGGCGCTTCAGTCACGGTCTGCACGGCCACTACGGCCGGGGGTTCGAATCCCCCCTCGGGCATGGATATTTGTGCCGTCCTTAGTTGTAGCTAGTTCATAAGTAGTTTGTAAGTTTAGGGACTGATGACCCCGTAGTTAAGTCCCTTAAGCTTAACAAACATTTGAACATTTGATTGCGGAGATCAGACAACATAGCTACATACATGTGAAATTATCTGCCACAACAAAAATAAGAGACGCATTTTTGTGAAATGTACAATGACATTTTCGTCTAACATATCCGTTGACACCATAGTTACATACAGGTGAAATTATCTGCCTCAACTAAAATAAGAGACGTTCGTACACGTGACCACTGTGCTTCGAGCAATTCCACAAGATGCGTTTGCTGACAGTTTTCAACATTTGTACAATCGATATGACAAGTGTATTGTAGCCACTGGCGATAAATTTGAAGGCCAGTAGAGGTTTATTGTTTGTAACTCTTGTTTCCTGTATTTCCTGAGACCAGTTACATACACCGAGCTTTTCAGATGCGAACAGCTCATTCCTCAAAACAAACACAGCTTATGTACCATGCCGTGCAGTTTAAACTCTCTGTTCAGCACCTGTCTCGTAATATTTGAGCCGTATTAAAAGCAATAACTTCTCTAAATACAATAACTACTGTACGAACTTACCATAACAAAAATCATTTGTGAGGAATGAAATTGCTCAGAAATATTTATAGATGACGTTTCAATACTTGAAAATGACATGTAAGGAAATCGTTATTCCTTGACTCCTTTACAACACCGCTCAGTGAAAATAATTCAGTTCGTCTTGGTGTTGCTGTGGTATTCAGTCCGCAGTCTGATTTGATGCAGCTCTCCACGCTACCCTGCCGTGTACAAGCCTCTCCATCTGAGAATAAGAATGGCAACCTATATTCTTTTGAATCGGTTTACTGTATTCGTCCCTCGGTCTCCCTCTACGTTTAGTATCCTACACACTTCCTTCTAAATCTAAGTTAACTTTTCCTGAGATCTCAGAATATGTCCCGCCAACCTATCCTTTCTCTTAGTCAGGATATGCCAGAAACTCCTTTTTCCCCAATTCTGTTGAGCACCACCTCATTAGTTACGTGATCTATCCATTTAATCTTCATCATTCGTCTGTAGCACCACATTTCAAAAGTTTCTATCATATTTTTGTCTGAACTCCTTATCGCCCACATTTTACTCCCATACAACGCTAGACTCCGGACAAATGGTTTCAGAAGGTCCTTCCTAACATTTAAATTAATGTTCGATGTTAACAAATTGCGCTTCTTCAGAAACGCTTTTCTTGTCATAGCTCTTCTGCATTTTAACTTCGGCCGTCAGAAGTTATTTTGATACCCAAATAAGAAAACTCGTCTACTGCTTTTATTGTCTCATTATCTAATGTAGTTCCTTTAGCGTCGCCTGCTTTTCTGACACTACATTCCATTACCCTTTACTCTTGTTAATGTTCATCTTCTACCTTCCTTTCAAAACACTGTCCATTCCGTTTAATTGCTTTTCCAGGTACTTCGTTGTCTCTGACAGAATTACTATGACATTTGTCTGCACTTGCTTTCTTGGGAATTGGAATTACTACATTTTCCTTCAACTCGCAGGGTATTTCCCCTGTCTCATACATCTCGCATACCAGGTGGAACAGGTGGAACAATTTATTCGTTACTGGCTCTGGCTCTCCTAACAATATCAGCAGTTCAAACGGAATAACATCTAAACTAAAAAAAAAAAAAAAAAAAAAAAAAAAAAAAAAAAAAAAAAAAAAAAAAGGTAAGGAAATTTAGGGTTTCACGTCTCGTCGACAGCGTGGTCATTAGAGACGGCATCTAATCTACGGGCCTTTTTTCTACTCATATCTTTTAGTGCTCTCCCATATTCTTCTCACAGTATCGTATCTGCTATCTGATCTTCCTCTATCGTCTTTCATTTCTGGAATACAAGCTTCAAGTTTATTTCCTTTGCATAGACCCTTCATATAATCCTTCCACCTTTCAGCGTTCCCTTCTTTGCCTAGTACTGGTTTTCCATTCTTGATATTCACACTGCTGATTTTCTTGTCTCCAAATATCTCTTTTATTTTCCTGTAGGCGGTATCTATCTTTCTCCTAGTTATACATTCTTCTACGGTCTTGCAATTCTCCTCTAGCCACTCCTGCGTAGCCAGTCTGCACTTTCTGTCAGCCTCATTTTTCAGACTTGCCTGTTTTACTTGCTGCATTTTTATACTTTCTCCTATGATCAATTAAGTTCAGTATCTACTGTGTTATCCACGGATCCCTATTAGGCTTTGTCCTTCTCCCTATATAATTCTCTGCGGGCTTCACTACTCTATTACTCAGAGCTACCCATTTTCTTTTAATGTATCACTTTCCGCAGTTCAGACAATCCTTGCCTAATGCTCCCTGTGGACCTCTCAACCACCTCTGGTTCCTTCTATTTGTCCAGATTCCAACTCCTTAAATTTTCTACCTTTTTGCAGTGTCTTAACTTTTAATCTACAATACATAATCAATAATTTATGGTCAGAGCCTGTATCTGCCACTGGATAAGTTTCACAGTTTAAAACCTTGTTTCTAAACCTTTGACGTACCATTATAAAGTCAATATGTACCTCCCAGTATCTCCTGATCTCTACCGCATATATAACTTTCTTTCATGGTGATTGAACCCTGTTCGTAATTATTAAATTATGCTCTGCACAAAATTCTGCTAGGCGATCTCCTCTATTCCTTTTCCTCAGTCCATTTTCACCTAATACATTTCCCTCTCTTCCCTTTCTTACTACCAAATTCAAGTCCCCATCACATCTTGTTGTCCTCTCTTTTAACTGTCTTTATAATTTTTTTTAAATCCTCATACATTTCTTCGATCTCATCATCATCGGCAGAGCTAGTTGGCATATAAACTTGTACTACTTCGTGTCTAACTTTACTCTAATAATGAGTTCATTATACCCTGTGAAAATGTATCTTTGGTAAACTTAAGCTTAGAACATTTCTGTAATACATGTTTGTGACAACTGATTTACTTGTGTACAAAGATATTATATGTGATGTTTGACATGTGTGAGAGCTGTCACAGATGGATCAGACGAAAACTGTAAGTAAAAAGCTTTTTTCAAAAAAAATTCCCATTAACTCCATATAAAGATAACCATAAAGTAAAATCTGGAGTATTTATATATTACAGCAACGACAGCAGAATGAAGCAGGCACTCACACACTCAAAACATCGTAAACAATATGAAACAGCACAAAAAACGCACTTGAAGATGGGAATTATTTCTGGAAACGCTTCGTGCTAAATTAAAAATAAATTAAAAAATCGTGACTGGTAGCAGTATTGTTATTTATAAACAAATCCATTTATCTCACAGTCGTAGGCTTTAAAAAAATGTCTAATGGATAAAATCAACTTATCATTATTGTTGGGCATACAGGGAAGTAAATATCTTTTAAAGTACATTGGAATGAAAGATGCAGTATTACTGCTTAAAGTTTAATATTTATTGCAACAGCTGTTTCAGCAGCTTGCCATCCTCAAGTGCTGTGTGCATATAATAATTATGTATATTAATTTCACATATAACATGAATTTTAAGTGAAGAAAATTACATACGAAAATCTGACTTACGTCTACCATGTTCCGTCGTTCACATAATGTATAATATTTGGGGTTAATGTGATAGTACAGTTGATGAATTATCCATGAATTTTCCAATTATCATTATTCTGATAAGTTTCGTATAGCTTATATATATATAACTTTTTATATTTTACTCATTGTTTAACAATTCTGCCGGCCGCGGTGGCCGAGGGGACTGAGGCGCTCCAGTCACGGTCTGCACGGCCACTACGGTCGGGGGTTCGAATCCCCCCTCGGGCATGGATATTTGTGCCGTCCTTAGTCTTGGGTAGTTCATAAGTAGTTTGTAAGCTTAGGAACTGATGCCACCGTAGTTAAGTCCCATAAGTTCTACAAACATTTGAACATTTTTTTAACAATTCTGACAAAGATGTTTTATATGTTTAGTGCAATCAGTTCTGCCACTAGAGAACTAGAGACATTTACTGTTTCCACTAATCACAGAGTATTTTGTTTTTTAGATATCTCTGGTCGTTTGTTGTGACTTTGGTTTTGAGCCAGGGCTGCAAAGACGGGCTTCCAGTCTCTGCTGATAAGTGTGTTTATTTTCATTGTTTTCGTGATATTTCTAATCAATCAGACTTGCAAAGAGGGGCGCTACTCTTCATTTTAATGACTCGTTGTGGTTTCTAGGCCTCATTTTCGACCACAAATTTCTGTGGCAGCGACATCTGAGAGAACTAATAACCAGTCACCAAAAGACGTTGAACGTTTGAAAATGGTTAAGCCACGGGTCTTGCAAAAAGGGGGGAGGGGGCACACAGGGCACGTCAACACAAGGGACTCACACCTAGTGAGTTCGTGGCTGGCTATCATGGGGTGGTGAGCTGAGTCCTGAGCATTGCTTCCACTTACTTATGCCAGGCTCCTCACTTTTATCTTTCCTATCTGGTCATCCTCGGCCACCTCTTGTTCTTTCCGACCCTGATGCTATTAGGTTTAGAGGGCTAGGGATCTTTCATTTTCCAAACTATACTTCTCATGACCGAAAGATGACCGGGATAAGTCATCAATCCAGTATTTGCTGGGCAGGACGCCCTCTTGTCCTGGAAATAAGAAACCATTACCGAAGGTGGAAGAATCAGCTGATGGTCAACGGCATAGGATGTGGAAGGCAACGGGAAACCACCACATTAAAGATCTACGGACATCCCAAGGATCAGCGGCAAACCATGCCAATATCTTCTGTAAAATTTCCCGAAGATAAAAAAGTCCCCCAATCGGATTTCCGGGTGGGGACTGCAAAAGATACAGACAAGATGAAGGAAAAGAATCCCAATTTTAACATAGCAACTTGGAATGTAAGAACACTGCTGCAGTGCAGCGAACTAGAAAACCTAAAATTTAAAATAGAACAACTGGAAATCGATATTCTAGGTATATACAGAGATGAGATGGCCCCAACCAGGTAATTTTTGGTCTGAAGAATAAAGACTCATCCACATCGAACCTGACCAAGACAGACCAGAAATGGGAGAAATTGGAATAATTCTAATGAAAAAACTATGGCTCACGTGTCAAGGGATATGTGCAGTACAGCTCCCGAATAATACTAGTCATACAGGGTGTCCAGAAAAGGGCTCCCTGATTACAAAATTAAATATATAGAAAACAAAGATGCAGTGAACGGTATGTGTAAGAAATTTATATGTTCAAAAATGTTTGTTAAGCTTAAGGGACTTAACTACGGGGTCATCAGTCCCTAAACTTACAAACTACTTATGAACTACCTACAACTAATGACGGCACAAATATCCATGCCCGAGGGAGGATTCGAACCCCCGACCGTAGTGGCCTTGCAGACCGTGACTGAAGCGCCTCAGTCCCCTCGGCCACCGCGGCCGGCAAGAAGTTTATACAGCAGTTTGAAATAATAGTTACAAAAGCTGCTAACAGATGGTGCTGTACGCTGTACAGCTCATATCAGTAGACATCAGTGAAATAATCGTCTGAAAACACTCTTTGCAAACAATCACATCACAATGTTTTCAAAATGTTCACCATTGGTACTACACAGGTGGCGCAAACGAAGAATGAAATTTGCCATCACATTTCGTAGTGTGTCAACCGAAATGGATTCACATGCCACAGAGATCCCCGATTCAAGCTCGTCCAGCGTGGCGGGATGCTTCGGGTAGACCATGTCTTTCACTGTGCTCCTAAAAAAAAAGTCACAGTGAGTCAAATCCGGCGAATATGGCGGCCAATCCATACCTGCACCAGTAAATTTGGGATATTCCAAAGCAATGACTCGATTCCCGAAGTATTCCTCAAGAAAGCGAAACACTTGTTCGGTCCGATGTGGTCGGGCTGCATCTTGCATAAACCATTCAGTACCTGGTCGATCCTCTAACGCTTGCTGTGTGGCGACAAATTGTTCGAAAATTGCAACGTAACGTGCACCAGTGACCGTTTCTCGAATGAAAAAAGGGCCAATAATGCCTCTGCTGCATACTGCAGCCCACACAGTAACTTTAGGAGAATACAGAGGTTTCGCTTCACACCAATATGGCTTTTCGGAACCCCAAAATCGCCAGTTCTGCTTATTCACGTATCCATTCAGGTGGAAGTGTGCTTCATCTGTAAACCAGATGCAGCCGACATCAAATCCTTCACTACCAATCATTGTGAACATCTGATTAGCAAAGGCAACCCTTTGTTGCACAGCTCGTACGGGTATGGCCTGGTGCGTTTGAATTTTGAATGGAAACGTGTGTAGGCTCTTTCTCAGTATTTTCTGCGTGCTGGAACGATTGAAGCCAGTCTCAGATGCAATTCTACGGACGGGTGACACTGGATTTCGCTGAATAATTCCAGAAACTGTGGCGATATTTTCAGGCGTAACTGAGGTTTGCTTGCGGCCAACATGCCCCACTAGATCATTAGTTACGCTGCCTTTTCGTTGAAATTTTGCGAAGAGCGTACGAATGGTTTTCGCATCGGGTCCTTTTGAAACATTAAATCGTGCTTGAAAACTTCGCCTTGTTGCCGTAGGACTCTCTTCTAACCTGTGGTACTCTAGCACCAGAAAAACGCGTTGTTCAATGGAGTACATGGTTTTAATCTCTTCCTTCGGTACGCTAACCTCCTTTCACGTTTCAATAGTGGAACTGATCGATCTGGGCTTCGGATCATTATTTATACTAGGCATTACGTATGGCGATCTGTTAGCAGCTGGCCGGCCGCGGTGGCCGAGGGGACTGAGGCGCTTCAGTCACGGTCTGCACGGCCACTACGGTCGGGGGTTCGAATCCCCCCTCGGGCATGGATATTTGTGCCGTCCTTAGTTGTAGCTAGTTCATAAGTAGTTTGTAAGTTTAGGGGCTGATGACCCGTAGTTAAGTCCCATAGACTCTACAAACATTTGAACATTTGAAAACCTGATTGTAATTGGTGACTGGAATGCGATTGTGGGTGAAGCACCGGAGGGAGAAGTTGTTGCGAAATATGGACTTGGAAAGAGAAATGAAAGACGTGACCGAATAACTGAGTTCTGCTCGAGGCACCAATTGCTTCTTACAAACACACTTTTCCAACGCCACAAACGAAAAAGATGCACATGGCATCTGGAGACATAGCGAGACACCAAATTGACTATATCCTACCAGGTAAAAGATAGCAAGAGCTATCCATCTGCAGGAGCAAGAGCTATCCATCTGCAGACATAGGCAGTGACCATAACCTCGTCATGATGAAAATTTCACTCAGATTTAAATGTCTCAAGAAGAAGATAGTAAAATTCAAATGGGAATTAGAAAAACTAAAAACCGAGGGACTGGAAAGCACTACGCTCATTAAACAGATAATTTAGACATAAATTTCAACATGGTGGAGTAAATGAAGTTAGGGATCAAATTAAATCTGATATATACAAATCAGCAGAAAAGACATTTGGAAAAACTAAACCCAAAAACAAGAGGAAATGGATTACAAGAGATGTTGTTGAGCTAATAGAAAACAGGAAATTATACAAAAACGCAACTGATGAACAAGGAAAATCTGAATATAGAAGACTAAGGAATCTAGTCAACAGAGAAGCTAGAAAAGCAAAAGAAAATTTTCTCAAGGAAATTTACAGGGAATTGGAAGAAAATATGCAAAACGGAAGAACTGATTTAGCCTACAGAACAGCAGATAAATTTTTTAGCAAACGAGAAACAACACTCTTCTTCAATAGACAATAAAGAGGGAAAAATTCTGTTTGTTGAAGATATTGTGAAGAGATGCTGGAACACCGATTTCACGAAGAGAAGAGCAAGTAGATTAAGATGACAAGGGAGATGATATTCTGCAAGAATTTGACAGACCTCTAAAAGACCTACAAGACAACAAAGCGACGGGCATTGATGAAATCCCTGCAGAACTAATAAAGAATGCTGATGACAGCGTGAAAAAAATGCTGCTTAAACTTATTAGGACCATCTATAACACAGGAGAATTACCGACAGACTTCCAGAAATTCATCATTGTTCCTACACCAAAGATGGTAGCAGGTACAAAATCAGAAGAGTACCGAACATTCTGGAATATCCTGATATTGTATTTTATATTGTATACAAATAGCCTGATATCGCATACATCAAAAATTCTCATAAAAATAATTCGCCGCGGTGGAGTAGCCGAGCGGTCTCAAGCGTCCCGCTGCGGAGCGTGCGGTTGCTTGCCGTCGGAGGTTTGAGTCCTCCCTGGGGCATGGGTATGTGTGTTGTCCTTAGGTTAGTTTATCCTAGTTTAAGTAGTTTGTAAGCTACGGACTGTTGACCACGCAGTTTGGTCCGATAGATTTACAAACTTTTGAAATTAAAAAATAAATAATAATAATAATTCTGAGAATAACTGGAAAGAAGGATATGCTAAGTGAAGACCAAATTGGGACTGACAACAAGAGAAGTGATTCTGGCACTGGAACTCCTTATCGAAAAGCAATTATAGAAAAATAAACCAACTTTATTGCCTTTGTAGACCTGGAAAAGGCATTTGATTATGTTATCTGGCAAGAGATGTTCAAATGTTCAAATGTTCAGATGTTTGTAAAGTCTATGGGACTTAACTACGGGGTCATCAGTCCCTAAACTTACAAACTACTTATGAACTACTTACTAACTAGGACGGCACAAATATCCATGCCCGAGGGGGGATTCGAACCCCCGACCGTAGCGGCCGTGCAGACCGTGACTGGAGCGCCTTAGTCTCCTCGGCCACCGCGGCCGGCGGCAAGAGATGTTCCGAATGCTGAGGACAAGTGGTATGAAATACAAAGACATCCCTGTGATACTCATTCTCTGTAAGTAGGAGGTGGCAGTGATCAGGAACTGTCACCAGGTTCAAGAAGCAAATATCAGAAAAGGAGTAAGACAAGGATATGCTCTCTCTCCTCTTATATTCAACGCCTGCATCCAGGAAGCTATAGACCAAGTTTGTGAAACTAAGAGGTGGGGATCAGCATTAATGGGCAGAGGATAGACCTGCTATGCTATGCAGACGATATTGCTATAGTCACGGAGACAAAAAAAAAAAAAAAAAAAAAAAAAAAAAAAAAAAAAAAAAAAAAAACTGGTAGAAGCCCTCAGAAAAATGGAAAGGATTTTCTACAGCTAGTATGGTAAGAGAATAAACATGAAAAAGACTAAAGTGATGGTATGCAGTACATAAGCAGAATATGAACCTCCAAGAATAAGAATTGGAAGATAGGAGCTGGAAGTGATAGAGGCATTTACTTACTTGGGAAGCAAGATGACAAGGGATGGTAGAAGCCTCACAAGGAATGGCAGAAGCCGGAAAGAAATTGTGAGCAGAATACCACAGGCCAAAATTGCTTTCATTCTGAGGAAGAACTTACTTACCAGCAAGAACATCAGTATGGAGGTAAGAAAACGTATAATAAAAGCTTTTGTCTGAAGTGTGGCTCTATACAGTTGCAAAACTTGGACAATGGGAAGAGAGGAGAGGAGACGGCTAGAGGCCCTGGAGATGTGGTGTTATAGAAGGATGAAGAGAGAGTGACAAATGAAGAGGTACTTAGGAGAGTACAGGAAAACAGATCCCTATGGAGGCACATCCAAACAAGACGAGACAAACTTACAGGGCACATCCTAAGGCACTATAACATCATTTGAACAATAGCAGGAGGAGCTACTGAAGGGAGAAAGCGACGGGGCCGACCAAGAATATCACACATGTAACAGATCATGAACGATGTTGGATGTAACACGTATGTGGAAATGAAGAGGAAGGCAGACAGAAGAGAGGAATGGAGCTCTGCTGCAAACTAATCTCAGGATTGAACACCGAAGAAGAAGACACAAGTTTAATAAGGCTTTCATACGATCTCGACTAGACTGTGGATGCACTGTTTATGGATCAGCGACGTCTTCATGTCTGAAGACCACTGACGCTGTTCACCGTCAGGGGGATTAGGCTACCCACAGGTACTTACGGGACCAGCCCCATATTCTGTGGTGAGGTTGGTGAACCGACACTCACCAATCAGAGCACTCCTCATGATGCGTCAGGCCAGTAGGCTTCTCGCTAATCCCACTTCACCAGCTTATCATACTGTTGCACTGTTGCTAGTCCAGCTATGGAAAGCATTTTCTCAAATAGTCCACTAGCAACAAGGTCGTTTAGTATCCGCGTGCCGGCCGCGGTGGCCGAGGGGACTGAGGCGCTCCAGCCACGGTCTGCACGGCCACTACGGTCGGGGGTTCGAATCCCCCCTCGGGCATGGATATTTGTGCCGTCCTTAGTCTTAGTTAGTTCATAAGTAGTTTGTAAGTTTAGGGACTGATGACCTCGTAGTTAAGTCCCATAAGCTGTACAAACATTTGAACATTGAGTATCCGCGTGCAGCAATAGGTGAAGTACAAACAGTTTTTCTAGCTTCTTGTTAGTTCATGGTTTTGGTTTTTGTCGTGGCTTGCTACAAGGTATGTTTTAACATGGCTACGGCACCTCCCCTTGGCTATGTATTATTGGTTATTCACAATCCCATAATTGGTTACGGGATGTGACATGAAAATGGGAGGGGGTGCGACATTGACATGTTTTAAGTATTCAGTTTCCTATTTTCACTATGTTTTTGCTGTTTCAGTAGAGGTAGTATCGGTATTGTTCCGATTCACTGTGATACTTTGTTCCTAAAAGTATGTACAGAAGACGTTTTTGGAACTTCCCAGTGTAGGAAAATGTTACAAGAACGACAGAAGCATACTTAAATGCATTATATCGGGGCGGAAAGCGATTATAATGTACTAATTTCAGCGAAAATTCTGAAATAGCATAATTTCCTTTGAGATACATAACTTAAACACCTCTGTTTCTTATTAATCAACTGCCAACTGTCAAAGTTACCACAACATCGTAAAATATGGTATTGACATTGACAGTCATAGAAACTGTTCCACTGTAACTTACAAATTTATTAGGCCTGTGTGATAAATATGAATGATTCTTTAACCACGTACTGATTAGTAAGCTAGAAGATGCGCTTTGGTCTCATGGGTGAAACTGATGCCTTATTTCAATCGTCAAGTGGCTGCATTTCTGCTTGGGTCGCTATGTAAATGTTCGTCCCACGCCAAATTTTTAGGGGTTAAATCTGATAATTGACAAAATTTTAAAAGTCGCAACACGGTCGCTTGATCATCAATTAAAGTAGAGGACAGATCTCCTGGCATAAGACCTACTGACCTTCGGTCTGAAAATAAAACATTCAACCAACCTTTCAGGGGGCTTAGCATAAACCTGCTCGGTACGGGCTTGCCGAATCTGGTGTCCTTGAGCTGGGGACTGGTAAACGCCGCCAGTCCTCTGACAACGTAACCTCTGGGCACGCTTCAGCGACCACCATGCAGCGCGATGATGGAACGGTGTGTCTCTCATGGAGTGGGGATCTTGACTTGATCTGAATCCCAAGGTGTGATGCATGCTAATGGGATGCATGGCTGTTGAGGCAGAACAGTTGCTAGCAGGCAACCACTGGGGATACTGCAGAACCCCAGTTGTATCAGGCATGTGGGGCTCTGTCTACACAAACATTTATTTCCCTAGCTGCTAGTGTGACCGTGATGGATGATTCAAGGTTTTCCTGTACACCTCCTAGTGGGAGGGGTGTACCAATCTGAGCAACCAACATCCAACCAAAACAGAGTGCTAAGGTATCGTAGAGTTAGGTTCCTCTAAAAATGCCATGTTGAGAGTAACAGAACATAGGCTGTTAACGAGAAAGTGTATCTTCTTGTTAAAGTAAAGAAATGTGTCGCCTTTCTATATAAACAAACGTTAAGAAGAAATTGCAGGTATGTTGAAATCGATGAAACGGTTGCGGAATGGTACCCTCTTGGTGGAAACATCAGATTCCCAACAGGCATCGAAACTTCAGAGCTACGCAGTAGTCTGAGTTATAGTTATGGTGTAGTCTTCGGTACAGATCTGATTCATATTCGAGTAGATGAAATGAAGAAAAAATGGGCTGTAGAAGGTTTACTCGAGTTTCAAAATATTTAGAAAACGATGGGTGGAGAACTTGTCCAGTCCGAGTCCTTCACCTTAGTTAGAAAAGGCTGGTTGGTGAACTTGTCCAATTCGAGTCCTTCATCTTAATTTGCTATAGCTCTCGACGCCTGAGCATATACAAGGAGGTTATTTACGATTAACTGGTAGATTCCATCTATGCGCGAGTGTTACTGAAATGCTTCGAGAACTGAAATGGGAGTTGCTGGAGAGGAGGCGACGTTCTTTCTTTTTTTTCGAGAAGCACTATTGAAGACATTTAGAGGACCGGAATTTGAGGTGGATTGCAGAACGATTCTACTGCCCCCAATCTACATTTCGTATAAGGATCACAGGGATAAGATCAGAAAGATTAGGGCTCGTACAGATGCAGACAAGCATTCGTTATTTCTTCGTTGTAAATGTGAATGTAACATGCAATTGAGTAACCAGTAGTGGTACTGAGTACCCTCCGCCACGCACCTTTGTGTTGATTGCGGAGTATGTACAGAGGTGGACGAAAGTATTGAGACACTGGGAATAATAAGAGAAGTAAACCTTAAATATTTTCAACTCAAAAATGTATTTTATTCTTTACACATGTGTAATACATATGTCAATTGAACACATGCAGAACAACAAGTAACAAAACACGCCTTAGGTGAGAAAGAAAAAAGAAAATCGAAATATGCTATGGGCAAAAGTATTCAGACATTCAGCAGTCAATATTTGGTAATGCGTCCCTTTCTCTGTATTACAGCCCTCAATCTTCGTAGCATGGAGTAAACAACCTTGTTTGTTATATCCGAGCCGATATTCACCCACTCTTCTGCTATATATGCAGGCAAATGTGTCAAACAGCTCACAGCATTTTGTTTTTCTTTTCTTTTTTATTTATTTTTAATTTCTTAATTTTTTTATTGTATTTTTTCTCTCGTTTCCAATTTATTCCAGATGTTTTCGATGGGATTGGGATCCGGAGACTGCGGTGTGGTAATGAGGCGATAAGGTGTGCTGTATAGTATCCACAATGTGACAGTTTCCGTCGTATGCTTCGGATCATTGTCTTGTTGGAAATAAAAATCATCTCCAAGATCCAACTTCTCAGCACTTTTATTCAGACTTTCCTTGAGTATATCGAGAGTCACAAATTTGTCTATGGTGCCTTCAATAAATACAAGGTCGCCAACACGTCTGGATGACATGCACCCCCACACCATCACACTGCTGCCCCCACGTTTGATGGTTGCCTGCATGTTTCTCGGCTCCCACTCTGTGTTTGCTTCTCGCCACACTAAACTGCGGCCATCCACATGCCTCAAAGTAAATTTGCTTTCGTCACTCCACAGAATCTTGTCCCAAAAGGTTACATCCTTGTCGACGAAGTCTTCTGCAAAAACCATCAGCTTTTTTGCGTTGCACTTACTGACGAACGGTTTGCGCCTTGGCACTCTGGCATTGCAGCCAGCACTGTACAGGCATCAGCGCACTGTTCTAACGTCGGTACCAACGCCTTCTGCCAGTTCTACTGCTATAGCAGGGGCCGTTGTCCGCGGGTCTTCTTTCACCATTCGAACTGTCTTCCTCTTGTCTCTGTTCACGAGTTTCTGAGGACGTCCCTGTGTGGACGATTGACGAGAGTTTTTTTTCCATTTCTGGACGATACTAAATATAGGGGAATGTGGTACAATTTCGATCATTTCAGACAAATGTTATTGTAACTGGAAATATACTGAGAAAATAAATAATTTTAATTATGATAGTTGTTCTTGAATGTTTCATGAATATATAACACAAATATTAGACAATTACAAATGTTGGTATAAACACAAAAAAGGTTATAGAATTGAGAAAAATCGATCGAAAATGTACCACAGTAGGTATTGTGATCACTTCGTGGTGCAATTTTGATTACGAGCATCTTGCACATAAAAAGCACTTTTTGCTTCAGTCACCAACGCATACTTCATGGTACTAAACATTGGGTTTTTGGTAGCTAATCCAGACACCCTTAACTAGAAAATTTATAAGAGCGCGTTAGAGTAAGTAGCTTCACTTACCTCTTAACAAGAAAAAAATTTTGAGTCCTTAGAGCAAATTGGAGTATTCTTGTAAAAGACAGGAGGAGCTGTAGAAACCTGCTACACTACGAAGCACACAAAGAGACACTATAAGGCTGACAAATGGCGCGAAAACTAATGCTGATCGGAATTGTACCTATATCGAATTTGTACCACCTTACCCTAGTCTTACGGCTTCGGTTACGACCTTGCCTATTTCTGCATTTTCCCTCACTATACAGCCGTACAATATTCCTTCGCTCTTCCACTGTCGTTTCCCTACATTTACGGGACATGGCGCTACGTTAGTTTTTTCTACGAGACCTATGCTTTTCTGTAGTACGAGGCAGTTGCCTCACGTAAACTGACTGCTTGCTGCCGCCGAGTTGTGCCTTCAGACTGCGGTTACCTCGTTAAACGGGGCATTGTCTGTCTGCTTTTGTCCCGCGTGAAACACTCGCCTGTGCTGGTAACACAAAACGAATCGTTCCACGTAGAGGGTACGGTGACATAGTCGACGTCTTCTGAAATGAGGCGCTCGTGGCTAGATAATGGTAAGCCACACATCAAGATAAATAGAAATTTCTACGTTTTCCGTACCTCCTACACGAATGCAAGCCACTGGCGGAGCAGTATTTCAAGAAACCAAGAAATGGCAGCACAAACCCTGTTGCTATGTATTGCACCAAGTCACAGCACATCATTTTTTGTGCTTTAGTAGGAAGCCACAGACAAGATGGCGACTTACAGAGGAAGCATCGCAAGTTGTTTAAACGAAAAAATGCATTATGGAAGTGAAACAGAAGCCAGTTGTTTTGATAATGAATCTTCGCGCGATTACAGTGTCGTAGATGTGGATTATCAACCTAATTCAAGTGATATCTCGTCGTCATCAGCGGTAAACATTAACAAAATGTAATTATGTGGCATGCCATACTGTAGCATGTGGTAATTTGGCTTATCATAACAGAGCAGTACGCTCTAAATACTACATATTTGAAGTATAGGACAATTTCGAAGATATGTATTTGGAGCCCATTAACCGTAAATGATACTTATAACTGTGATTGGCTTCATTACGTGCCTGCTGTAGTGCGTATTGTGGTTTGCCATTATATAGCTATAAATTCTGTATTGTTCAGCGTAGTGTTTTAGGTTCATGGTATTTGTAATTTTTTTTTTTTTCCTCAAGGAGGGAGACTCAGCTATCAATCCTGCTAAAATGGAAGCCGTCGATAGGGCAGCGGACACCAGAGTGGAATAAAAGGACTGAACTAAACACTGACAAATATGGTATAGACGTTAATCAGATTCAAAGATTATTACAAAAAACTTTTACGTAAATAGTAACAATTATTAATATTACACTCCTGGCCATTAAAATTGCTACACCACGCAGATGACGTGCTACAGACCCGAAATTTCAACTACAGGAAGAAGATGCTGTGATATGCAAATGATTAGCTTTTCAGAGCATTCACACAAGGTTGGCACCGGTGGCGACACCTACAACGTGCTGACATGAGGAAAGTTTCCAACCGATTTCTCATACACTAACAGCAATTGACCGGCGTAGCGCGGTGAAACGTTGTTGTGATGCCTCGTATAAGGAGGAGAAATGCGTACCATCACGTTTCCGACTTTGATAAAGGTCGGATTGTAGTAGCCTATCATGTTTTCGGTTATCGTATAGCGACATTTCTGCTCGCGCTGGTCGCGATCCAATGACTGTTAGCAAAATATGGAATCGGTGGGTTCAGAAGGGCAATACGAAACGCCGTGCTGGATCCCAACGGCGTCGTATCACTAGCAGTCCAGATGACAGGCATCTTATCCGCATGGCTGTAACGGATCGTGCACCCACGTCTCGATCCCTGAGTCAACAGATGGGAACGTTTGCAAGACAACGACCATCAGCACGAACAGTTCGACGACGTTTGCAGCAGCATGGACTATCAGCTGCGGTTACCGTTGGCGCTGCATCACAGACAGAAGCGCCTGCAATGGTGTACGCAACGACGAACCTAGGTGCACGAATGGCGAAACTTCATTTTTTCGAATGAATCCAGGTTCTGTTTTCAGCATGAAGATGGTCGCATCCGAGCTTGGCGACGTCGCGGTGAACGCACATTGGAAGCGTGTATTCGTCATCGCTATACTGGCGTATCGACCGGCATGATGGTATTATGGGGTGCCACTGGGTACACGTGTCTGTCAGCTCTTCTTCACATCGAGGGCACTTTGAACAGTGGCCGTTACATTTCAGATGTTGTCACGACCCGTGGCTCTACCCTCCATTCGATTCCTGCGAAACCCTACATTTCAGCAGGGTAATGCACGACCGCATGTTGCAGGTCCTGTAAGGGCCATTCTGGATACGGATATTATTTATCCGTCATTCACTCCGAAGCCACAGCACAGTTTGATGAGCCGAAATTAATTGGTGGAACTGTTTTGGATTACTCTGACAGCGACTGGAAATGTGACCAGTGTAGATAAATTTTGGCACCAGTACTATACAGTGACAAGCCACAGTATTATATGTACTACTTATCCTTAACGTTGTTTTTCACTTTGTGCACTAATTAACCCTTTCGTGGTTGTTGGGACATATACGTCCCACTAACTTCGGACCTCATTTGTACCACAAGGTGGCGAGTTGCGTAATTCTGCATAGTGCTGACATCTGTTGGTGGCCCTTCAGAACGTGGGAAAAAATCGAGGCACTGAAATTCTTACCGTGTAGAAGGCTGTGACTGTTTATATGGGCTGCCGCGTGAATTTTCCCGCCGTAACCATTGTTTATTATGCCTTGAATCGGTTTTCGTCGTTTTCTCGCTACCGAACATGTCCGAAGTAAGTATATTTGCTATTTTATGTTTCTTAGGAGTTTTCAAACAACAATCACGCTTTCTAAACCTCATTTTACATCAAAAGTTTTTTTCAGTGAATTTACAATTAGTGGGACGCATGTGTCACAGTGACCATTGTGTAGCCCTATAGTGCCTTTATGTTGCGATATTATAGTATTCATCTTTCAAAGAGAAACAGTTTTTCTGTAAATTTTTGCGCTAATAAAACACGGTATGTGGTATACCATTATCTGAATTTTCTATTATAGTAGCTGCGAGGCAGCTCTCTTTCGTCTTTTTTTTTTTTTTTTTCCTAATATGGTGTACGTTACAAACTTTTGAATCATGTACTTGTTTAGACCCTATTACAGTTAGGATAACTTAGGAAATTATTTTAAAAAGTCTTAGGTAAATCAGTGCCAGAAATGATCAGTGGGACGTATGTGTCCCACCTTTTTTTAGGAAAAATGGAATGTGCTAAAATTTTTTGAGTGTCATATTTGTAATCCTGACCCAAATCAGACTCTGTAACAGCTGAGATAACTTAAGATATTCTAAAAAATGAGTAAAAACCACGAAAGGGTTAAAAATGTTTCCTTTCAGGAGAGAAGAATACCTTAATGTATGTTGTACCTTATAAAGGATAAACATACTTCTCAAGTCCATCACCTGATTTATGGAATTTTGTGAACTTTCAAACGCCTCTGCTGTAAAGTTTACTCCATGTGGCTTACCATTATCTAGCCCCGAGCGCATGAGATATTCTCTGCATTATGGGAAACTCGCAGATAGACATTCAGTGTATACATTAGTCACAATTGGCCGCGGTGGAGTAGCCGAGCTGTCTAAGGCGCCTCGCTGCGGAGCGCGCGGTTGCTCTGTCGGAGGTTCGAGTCCTCCTTGGGGCACGGGTGTGTGTGTTGTCCTTAGGTTAGTTTACCTAGGTTTAAGTAGTTCGTAAGCTACGGACTGATGACCATGCAGCTTGGTCCGATAGATTTACAAACATTTGAGGTCACCACTGAGCGTGAGATACGCATGTGACTTGTGTCTGAATACTTTTGTCCGCCCCTGTATGCAGACGTTGGAACAGCAGCGAGTGTAGCTGGCTTGGCCCTGTAACAGGCGTTGCCGCAGCCCGTTTGAACTTTACCGTCGCTTCCAAGAGCGAGCACAGTCGGTGTCCGCAGCTGCGCGGCCCGCACAGATTCCGAGAAGCTGTGAGTGGAGCGGAAAGGTGTCGGCAGGCGAGGCTTTTCGGGCTTCCTTTGGGCATACGCGGCGGCTGGCACGCCGCTCGCCCCCGCTGCGCTGCGCTGCGCTGTATCGGGGCCAGCGCTTCACCGCAGTGCATCCCCTGGCCGCCTGCCGCCGCCGCCGCCGCCTTCCTGGAACGCAGCCCTGCCCGGTGCCTTGCGACACGGAGCACGTTGCTCTAAACGTGAGCTGTCGCCTGCCGCGTGGCGAAACACACGTTCTGCAGCGACTGCACTCAATCACGCGTCGCAACAGAGGCCGCGGCGGAGTCGGCGCGTGTAGGACCAGACAGCTGACAAGCGGATCTTACGGTTTCGGAAATTCAGTCCGAGGTGAAACGTCGCAGTTTAGTAGTGTGCCTGAAGTACGTTCAACCATAAAAAAATGTAAAGCGCACAGGCAGGCTGTTTGATAGTAACGGCGCTGCTACTGAAAGCAGATTTACTTACCACAGCCTTCCGAACTTCCTTCACGAAAGAAGACGAAGCAGATACTTTAGAATTCCTATGAAGAACACTTGCCAGCATGCGTAATCTTCTTCCTCTTAGGCCCTTTTCCCGCACATGCTGGGTCGGTTCAGTGTTAATCGCGGATTTGGCTTCCTGCCGCCACCCCATGCCCCCCAGGAGGAAATCTGTACCCCAAATGTCTGCGTATCGTGTTATACGTGTGTGAAAGTGTAAAGTGTTACGAAAAGCCGGCCGCGGTGGCCGAGGGGATTGAGGCGCTCCAGTCACCGTCCGCACGGCCACTACGGTCGGGGGTTCGAATCCCCCCTCGGGCATGGATATTTGTGCCGTCCTTAGTTGTAAGTAGTTCATAAGTCGTTTGTAAGTTTAGGGACTGATAACCCCGTAGTTACGTCCCATAGACTCTACAAACATTTGAACATTTTTTTGTTACGAAAATATTTGCGAATCGTGTAACCGAGGTCGGACTTGGGGACCGCCGGCCGCGGTGGCCGAGGGGATTGAGGCGCGTCAGTCACGGTCTGCACGGCCACTACGGTCGGGGGTTCGAATCCCCCCTCGGGCATGGATATTTTTGCCGTCCTTAGTTGTAGGTAGTTCATAAGTAGTTTGTAAGTTTAGGGACTGATGACCCCATAGTTAAGTCCCCTAAGCTTAACAAACATTTGAACATTTTGAACTTGGGGACCAGCCCAGTATTCACCTTGAGGGATGTGGAAAACCACTTAAAACCCACATCCAGGCTGGCCGGCACTCCGACCCCTTTCGTGAATCCGCCAAAGGGATTAGAGCCGGGGCCGGTACGCCTCCCCAGCTCGGAAAGCGGTGCGTTAGACCACACGGCTAACCGAGTGGATTGCCAGCATGCGTGATGTAGAAGTTGATACCTCTGATTTTATTTATTTCCTGTGGCTATAAATACAGCATCAGGTTACATCTGGTACAAATTAAAGATAAAATATTTATATACAATACATACACGTTAAAGATGAAAAATTAATTTTATATATATATATAAGTCACATGGAATAAAATAATAATTGCTATGATTCCGTAAGGGGCCATATAGTTGGCATCACTGCACTGCTCAGGGATGTGTATCCAGTCTTTCCAGCCACGCGACAGCTTCTCCCTTAAGTGAAAGAAGGTCTTGGAAAGTTCCTCTGAATTTCCTTAAAGAACATTCAGTGACGATGCGCTGGAGTGTCTGTTTGTTCTGTCCACAGTCGCAGTCAGGTCTATCAATCACGCCCCATTTATGCCTCCAGTAGTGGCAATTTCCATGTCCTGTTCGCAACCGGTTGCGATCTTTGATTAGATTATTTGGGTCTGGGTAGGAGGTAGACCATTCTCGGCGCCAAGTGTCATCAGTGTTAAAATGGTATACGAGACCTTAATCGAGATTGTGAGGTGAGGTCTTGATGGATAGGGAGTTGACGGTTGCCTAGGCGTTTCTGCCACTCTTTTCTCAGTGCTAGCTGCCTTCGTAAGTGTGGAGGATGAATGTTGGACAGAACAAGGAGCCACTGGGTTGGTGTTGACTTGATGGTTCGCGATATCAGCCTTATAATGTTATTTAGTTGAGTATCTACTGTTCTGGTGTCGGCGCTATTTAACCACGTAGGGCTGCAGTATTCTGCCACTGGATAGATAAGGACAAGGGCTGTTATCGCATTCGTTCCCCAGCCATTTCCCGTCAGTTTTTTGAGTGTGTTATTTCTTGTTTTGATTTTGCAGGCTGGTTGAGGGTTTTATCTCAACATTTGGCTTATGAAAGTGATTCCAGTTGCATAGTGTGCCTGTTTATACAATAAAAATGCATCTCTTACATGGATTAATGCGGACGGTGCCCAGCCTAAATTATACATGATTTAACGCTACTGCGGGGAAGGATTCACAAACAACACTCATTCTCTCACACACAAGCAATGCCACAGGGAAACTCACCAAAATCAGCGTGCTGAGACCAGGCAGAGGCAGGCGCCGTTATCGTAGGCGAAATTCAGCAAGTCGGAGGTAGCACAAAACACAATATACAAAAACACTTTGAAGCTGGCTGTGGTCTGACGTGCCTCTTTTGGCCGCGAGCAAACACGCTAACGGCGACACACGGCTGCGTTACATGAACGCACTCCACTAAAGGTGAAGTGGTTGAAAATCGGATTCATTATGCAAAATAACGGTGGATTCTTAAGTTGCAGTCTGTTACAAATCGATCTAGATACTGGTTTTATATTAGAAGCGGCGTGAACTCAGGCGACTAGCTGCAAACCCCGGAAGTCGGAACTCGGACACACGTCGTTCCGAAAACCGATAAAATTGAATAAATTCAGATTCCCATATAATCCATAGAAATGCTTTGAATTATGTAAGGAAGCGAATTAAATACAGCTACACGCGACAGGGGGCGAATACAGAGACGGATGGGGTCCTGTCTCAGAAAAACCACAAAAATGAAATAATCACAAAGTCGGAAAAATAAAAATAAGAATTACGGCATGCAACCCATAGAAATGTTTAGAATTACATGAAGAAGCGAAAGAAACGCAGCTACACGCGATAGGGAGCGATTACACAGACGGATGAAGTCCAGTCTCAAAAACTCGTAAAAGTGAAATAATTACAAAGTTGAAAATAAAATTAAGTATTACAGCATGCAACCCATAGAAATGTTTAGAATTACATAAGGAAGCTATTGAAAGAGGTTCTACAAGGCTCAGAGAGAATTACTGACAAAGACAGAGTGCGTACTACCAGACGGAGAAGAGACACCAACATTAAAATAGGCGGGGAGAGAAGATCGCGAAATATTAGTGGAAATCAGAGGGATACCCACATAGTTACTTGCCTGGTGGGCATGGAACACACAAGAGTGGAAGCTGAAGGCTTTGTTCTATGAATCAACCACGTGGAACACATATCACTCATGGAAGAAAACTATGAGAAGACTTTTACATGCACTGTACAAAAATGAAGATATCACCTATTATAAATAGGGCCCCACCAAGCTAGAAAGTATTTACACAGAGTTGATACACCGCCAAATGATCACAAAATGTTTTAACATATCAGGCCGTTATAAAACTGCAACCAGAATAACACACATCGCGTTTATCTATTGGAAATCACTGAATTGGAAAACGAGAACACATTTCCGCACACGATCGGAGATAATATTCCAAAAAAATGATTCTAAGTTCACGAATCTAAGTTAAACGTGCTGGTCAATGAAACGCTACCATCTCCAAAAACAAGAGCAGAACCAACCTTACCTCACCAGACGACCAGTCCAGAATGATCAGATCGAGCGGCCACCGGACGCGGGAAACGACCGGAAGCCGGAAAATCCAAGAAACAGTGGTGGTGGGGATGGACATCGATACTCGCGCTAAAAGAGGCCTCGCTGACTGAACTGTACCAAAGGGCGTAGAAACCTCTTTGGTAGTATCAGCAGCTATCGATACTGAGCCAGAGAGGACGATACAAAGCGAGCTATCATTCCCCACATTCAGACATCCATAGATTATCGTACACACTTAAAAGTACAACAACTGCACATTCTCACAGGTACAGTGGTGTAGCGGAGAAGCCACATTTATGCCACATTAATTAATACAATAATAACTTATTAACATTACAAAATAAGAAAAACCTAGCAATATTAACTAATATTTTAACACATGAAATAAAAATGCTAATCTTCAAGCCTTGCAAAGAGTGGGGTTCAAGTTTTAACAAAATTATAATCTAGCGACATTAAATGAATTATAACTTTACAGAAATATACAAAAAATATATGGAAGACGACAGACGGTCGTCTTTCACTGTCAAATGTGCACCACAGTGGCACTATGGAGGGTCCTCGCAACGCGGAAGATGCCTGTGTGTCAGTCAAGTATGATCGATGCAGAGACCACAAGGGTCCCTGCGAAAGGTCTGTATGTTGTCTCCTTTATTACTCTCAATTTATTGGGCGTGCATAGGGTAGGCCATTTGGTATTTCACAACCCGAGAACTCGAATGCGTAACACCGAACGGAGGTCTCTGGTATACCGATCTCCAAAAGTAGGTTTATGAGTAGTCTCTTTCGCTATCCTGTCAGCAATTTCATTCCCCTCTGTACCAACGTGTCTTGGGGTCCAGAGGAACGCAGACAGCCACACAGTTGTTCGACGACGTAAATGCCTGGCCTCTATCAATCAAAGGCAAGGGAAGCGCTGATGGAGGGCTTGCAGACCGCTCAGGGAGTCGCTGCAGAGGAGGAAGGACTCACCGGTGCAGAAACGGATACGAGGGAGTGTGCGAGAGATGGCTACTAGCACTGCAATTAAGACACTGCAGCCATCCGGCAAGGGGCGTAATTCGGCATGTCCTCCATGGGGCAGAAGAGAAGTCAATGCAACCATCAACTATGCTACCATCTTCGTAGCCCATTTTGGAGCTCTGTGACACGTTAGGAATCGACTGGAATTGGCGGCGAAGAGTTCCTGGTGCACAGCGATAATTCTTTCCACATGTTCAAATATTCCGTTCTTCCAAAACAAGGGTAATGGAATGCGGCTTAGAAAATCAGGCGATTCTGAAGGAATTAGATTGGGTATCGAAACAATAAAGGTGGTAGATGAGTTTTGTTACTTGGGCAATGAAGTATAAAATGCAGAATGGGAATGGGAAGAAAGTGGTTTTTTTTTTTTTTTTTTTTTTTTTTTTTTTTTTTTTTTTTTTTTTAATATACATTTGCTAACATTGAATAGTAATTTAAGTGTAAGGAAGTCTTTTCTGAAGGCATTTGTGTGGAGTGTTGCCTTGTACGGATGTGAATCATGGACGATAAATAGTTCAGACTGATAGATAATAGAACCTTTGAAATGTCGTTCTACAGAAGAGTGCTGAAAATTTGGTGTAACTAATGAAGAGGTACAGAACATCATTGGGGAGAAAAGTAGTTTGTGGCATATCTTGACTAAAAGAAGGGGTTGACTGGTAGGACACATCCTTAGGCATTAAGGAATCATAAATTTAGCATTGCAGGGAAGTGTGTGGGGGAAAAATCGTAGAGGGAGACCAAGCGATGAATACAGTAAGCAGATTCAAATGGCTGTGATTTGCCGTTGTTATGAGGAGATGAAGAAATGTTCAATTCGAACCTCCAACGCGGGAGGCCGCGCGACCTGCAACGTGGCGCTCCAGACCGCGGCGAGGATATGAAAAGGTTCGCTCAGGATAGAGTAGGGTGGAGAGCTGCATCAAACGAGTCTCCGGACTGAAGACTGCAACAACAACTGACAACAGTCTTCAGATACAGAAAACAATAAATGCTTTAAACACCAAGATACACAAAATCAACAAATTGCCACACTAAGAAAAAAGAGAAAATATTTGTCAACATCACGTACCTACGCCACATCTCACGAGTAATTGCTAAACGTTTCCATTTTCACTGATAATAAATTGATTTGTTAGTCCACAACAACTGCAGATCCTCAAAAATTCAACTTCAGTGGATTTTATGAAGTAAGAGTTGTAAAGCCCACTATCAGCCGATTAGGATAAAATGGCTCTAAAATTTTTGTGCAATGGATATAATGGTCAATATGTTTTGGCAGCACAGCGAAATGCCTTTGCCTATAGCGACGGGAAGATTGTTTGTCATAACATTAGTCTTCCTGTTTCTCCGGTGAAAGTGGCGTCCTCACGTTTCCGTCCTTGTGAATATCATCAAACGGCTTTCATATTGGCCTTAACGCAACGGACCCCTGCACCCGTTGCCGTGAAACAGATACTTTGTATCATCGGTTGATCTACTCCAGTCATGAACATTGGAATTGTCTTCGTCGACAGCTGGACTTTCTACACCGAACAACCGAGCCCAATTTTTCGGCCTTGATTCTCTTGTGCACAAATTTAACCTTCTTTGTCTGAATGAACAATAATACCATTATATGGGGCATCGGGCGTTTTGTCCATTATATAGTGGTCAATATGTAGTGACCAGGATCCTTGTAGCGTCTCCCAATATACGATCACGCCCCATTGGACATGGTACAAGGTGCCCCACTATCGAGCACGTTTTGAAAATATGCTAAATCGTGTATTTAATTGGCAAGGAGTTGCATGATTTGATAACCCCCTCTTTGTTTTCATATGTTCACTATTGTTTTGGAAGAAAATAAAATGTCCCTCAAGAGAGAACAGGCACCTAGTAAATTTTTTTAAAAAAATGCAAAAGTCTTTGACAGACGGATGATGTTCATTGTTTTAAAAAATAAAGATAGACCTAAAATATTCTCAATTAAAACATATGTAATTTTATTTTTTAATGGTACGTTGGTTTATAAATTAAGGGAATTGCAATCAATATTTTCTTTCTAAAATGTGAATGATTTAAAATGCGTTTTTATTGGAATAAATTACAAAACCGGGAAGTATGAATAAAAACATTTTCATTCACTAATTATTTCGTGCTTTATTAAAATAAAAGTGCATTTCGTACCTTCAGATGCTTCGTCAGGTGAAAATCTCATTAGATCCTTTCCTGTTACAGTTCAGTGGGGTGTCAGGTATGTTTCTGTCTTAAGGTTAGTTGTTACGTTAGCATTTCGTCAACCAATGGCGGAAAATCTTACTGAACCAATTGGGAAAAAGTGAGAAGTTAATTAATGATTAATCCACGAAGTCTTCAACTTTGTTTCGTGCGTATACGTTGGTTTTTCTTTTCTGATCTTACACTTCACTGAAGGCGCACCTTTTCTTATACATTGAAAACCATCTCACATATGCGGTTTAACAAGGACGAAGTTGTAACTTAACATCACAGTGTCAAAGATCTGATCAAACGTTCAAAATGTTTGTAAAACTATGGACCCAAACTGCAGTCCCTACACTTACAAAGTAGGACTCGAACTTCCGACGGGGAGCAGCCGCGCTCTCCGCAGCAAGGCGCCTTAGAGCACACGGCCATTCCCTGGCGGCCAGACATCTGAATATGTATACAATATGAGTACACAATTAAAAAAATTAAAGAAAGTCCCAAAATTTCTACTAAAATGACTGGTGAACGAAATCTCTCTGTTCATGTAGTGCAGATTCCGATTTTTTAATTTTATAAGTGTACCAGGAACCCACTCCGGCTTCGCACAGGAAGCAGACCGTATATAAGCCAACACCTTTTTCTGTAGTATTGTCGTATCAGCCTGATGCACGGTGCATGTTTATAAGATTAAAAGGTACCTAATGTTCATACTACGCACTGTGAAACAATAACCGCATTGCCACTTGTACGGTAATGATGGTAAGTCACAGAATGTAAAGGTTTTCCTAAAAATATGTATTGCTCACTCTCGCGGATTTTTGCTCGTCACACTGAACCACTGCCTTAATCAATTACACACCTACACATTCCTCTTAAATCACACCGACCATTAGTGAAAATCGTATTAAAATGCGTTCAATAGTTTTAGAGTTTATCAAGGACTGACAGATAAATGCGGCAGAAGGACTTTGTTTTATGGTAGCATGACCGTAGCGACCTCTGTTGGTTGGTGCGATAAAAGAATGTGACGTTGCCTTCAAGAGATAAAAAAACAGCAGAAATGGGCACCGTGGACTTGTAGAGGTTCAAGGTAGCGTGACTGTAGACACATCTATCGGTTGGTTCGGTAGGTGGTGTATGCGGTTCAGACCACCTCCAGACGTCTGTCTCTGTTGGTCGTGAGTAAAGGATTAATTGAGGAAAAAGGACTGAGAGAATAAAATTAATATATTTTGTAATGAAACACAGTCTTGGTTGTAATAATTTATTTTGATCAACGCATTTAATCTCTTCTGGGGCACCATCAGAATCTTAAAATAATTATATCAGGCAGCGTTAAAAAGATTTCGTGCCGAAGCCTGTCAGTATAGGTAATACCTATGCAAGATGCCAATTGTGTCACCAGTAGGCCGTTTTGAAATGCAGAAGTGCAACGGTGGTATATTAATAAATTTTCGCATGTGTCCAAATTTGTCACTGTGAGTCAATCTTTTTACTAACGTGCCCGTTGCTGCAACCTTATTTCACGTGTTTGACGTGTGCTCTGCACCCAGTGCTATTTTCAAATACTGATGTTGCCAGGTTTTGACACAAAATCTTTTTAATGGTGACTGATGAAATTTCTAAATGATAGCCCAAAATGGCGAAACACGTTGATGAAAATAAATTATTGCAATGAAGACTGTGTTTCATCAGAAATTATATTGCTTTGGTTGCGGTACCAGACGACCTGATGGAGTTGATTTTACTGATGCATTTGACGTCATGTCTTGATCGTGCAAGCATCGTATTATGAAAGAAGAAATGCATTTGCACATGTGCGGTAGAGTTAGTAAGTCAGAGAATATATATCTTTGAGTGTAACAAAGCAATGGAAAGTCCAGAAAGAAACAACAGAATACTGTTAGATTATGACTTTATATGATATTTCTATCTTTTATGCCTCTTTGAATCATCAGTAAAGTGTGAATGAGGAAAACGCGATGAGAGATTAAAAATTTATGTGTCTGTTACACGATTTCGTAGTGTCGTATGAGCCTGATGCATGGACCATGTTACCCCACTTTCATCAAATGCATTATGAAGTAATAGCCGATTGTTACATGCATGGTGACGTTCGTAGGTCATAGAATATATAGCTAGTCCTAAGAGTATTTATACCCTACATTTCGCGGATTTTTGGTCGCCACACTAACCCACTGTCAAGCATCTTAATGAATTATACACGAAAAAATTCGTCGTGAATTACACCGTCCAGTGGTGAAAACTGTATGAAAATCCGTACCAGAGGTTTTAGAGGTTTTACGGTTATCGAGGACAGACGTGACAGAAAGATTCTATATATATATATATATATATATATATATATATATATATATATATATATATATATATATATATATGTGTGTGTGTGTGTGTGTGTGTGTGTGTGTGTGTGTGTGTGTGTGTGTGTGTTGCCTACAGACATTTCCAGTTACTTCAACAGATATAGGTTATCACATAATTACATACCTTTAATGGGGGAAGTGTACCAGAAAAAAGAAAGTTTTGCTAAGGGAACCAATTTATCATAAATCCTAATACATATTTAAAGAAAACTGATTTTGTCGTTGTTGTTGTAGTGGTCTTCAATAGAGAGATTGGTTTGGTGCAGCTCTCCACCCTACTCTATCCTGAGCAAGCCTCTTCATCTGCTCATAAGAACGGCAACCCACATCCGTTTGAATCTACTTACTGTATTCAACACTTGGTCTTCCTCTGCGATTTTTACTCCACACAAATCCCACTATCGCTTAATTCACGATTCTGTGATGTCTAAGAATATAACCTACCAATAGATGCATTCTTTTAGTCAAGGTACGCCAGAATTTCCTTTTCTCCCCAATTCTGTTCAGTACCTCCTCATTAGCTACGCGATACACCCACCGAATCTTCAGCATTCTTTTGTAGCATAACATTTCAAAAGCCTCTGTCCTCTTCCTGTCTAAACTATTTATCGTCCATGTTTCACTCTCGTACAAGGCAACACTCCACACAAATGCCCTCAGAAAATACTTCGTTACGGTTAAATTAATATTCGATGTTAGCAAAGTTCTCTTTTTCAAAGACGCTCTTCTTCGCATTGCCATTCTGCCTTTTATATCCTCTGTTCTGCGACCATCATATGTTATTTTATTGCCCAAGTAACAAAACTCATCTACCACCTTTATTGTTTCGTTATCTAATCTAATTCCTTTAGCATCTTCTGATTTTCTTAGACTGCATTCGATTATCCTTGTTTTTCTCTTGTTAATGTTCAACTTCTCAACACAGTGTCTATTCGTTAAATTGCCCTTCCAGTCCTTTGCTGTCTCTGACAGAATTACAAAGTCATCGGCAAAACGCAATGTTTTTATTTCTTCACGCTGAACTTTAATTCCTTCTCCAACTTCTTCTTACTTTCTTTATAGCTTTCGAATTGAACATCATTGTGGAAAGGTTACAACTCTGTCTTCCTCCTTTGTGAACAAATGCATGCCTGTCATACCCTTTCAACTCTGATAAGTGCTGTCTGCTTTTTGTACAAGTTGTAAATCACCTTCCGTTTCCTATATTTTACTCCTGCTTGCTTCAGAAATTGAAAGCGTGTATTCCAATCAACATTGTCAAAAGCTTTCTCCAAATCAACAAAGAAAGCTAGAAATGTAGGTTTGTCTTTCCTTAATCTAGCCTCTAAGATAAGTTGTAAAGTTAATATTGCCTCTCGTGTGCTTACATCTCTCCTGAATACAAACATCTTCCCCGAGATCGGCTTCTACGAGCTTTTCCATTCTTCTGTAAATAATTCATGTAAAAATTATACAACCATGAATTGTTAAACTGATGGTTCTATAATTTTCACGCCAGTGTGCGCGTACTTTCTGTGGAATGGGGATTATTACAGTTTTCTTTAAGTCTGGGGGTACTTCTCATCTTAGGTGAAATAGTTTTGTCAGCGATGGTCTCCCAGAGGCTTCAACAGTTCTGAGGGAACGTCGTTCACTCCAAAGGCCTTGTTTTGACTTAAGACTTTTAGTGCTCTGTGAAGAGTCTTCTCTCAGTATAGTATCTCCCTATTTCATCTTCATCTACTTCCTCTTGCCTTCCTACAATATTGTCTCCAAATTCATTTCTTTTCTAGAGCCTCTCTATATACTCTTTCCGCCTATCAGCTTTCTCTTCTTTGCTGAGAACTGGTCTTCCACCAGAGTTATTTATATACATACGGCTGTTTTCCTTGTCGGCAAACGTCACTTTTATTTTCCTGGAGGTGGTATCTATTTTTCCCTATTCTTATATAGATTTGCATTTGGCTTGGAGCTACTTCCTGTCCATCTCATTTATTAATCATCTATACTCCACTAACCTGCTTCATTTTCTGTGTTTTTATTTCTCCTTTCATCTATTAAACTTAGTATTTCTGGTGATATCCAAGGCTTTTTTGTAGGTCTTACCTTTCTACCTATTTTTCACCTGCTGCATTCACTATTTCATCTCTCAGTGCTTGCCATTCCTCTTCTACTGTTTTATTTTCCCATGTTTCTGCCAATTGTTGCCTAAAGCTCCATCTGAAATTCTCAAGAACTTCAGGTTCCTTCACTTTATCTAGGTCCCATCTCCTCATTTTCCTATCTTTCCGATTTTTTTTTTTTTTTTTTTTTTCAATTTCAGCCTAGATTTTATGACCAATAAGATATGGTCAGAGTCTATATCTGCCCCTAGGTACGTCTTACAGTTTAAGACCTGGTTCCCAAATCTATGTCTTACCAGTATAAAATCTATCTGGTACCTTCCTGTGTCTCCTGGTCTCTTCCACATATAAAACCTTCTTTCCTGATGTTTAAACCAAGAGTTTGTTATGATTAAATTATTTTCAGTGCAAAATTTACGAGGCCGCTCCCTCTTTGATTCCTTTTGCCCAGTCCATATTCACCTACTATTTTTCCTTTCCTTCCCTTTCCTTCCCTTTCCTTCTACCGAATTACGGTCCTCCATAACAATAAAGTTTTCCTCTCAACCACCCGAATAATTTCCTTTACCTCGTCATAGATTTCTTCGATCAGCTCATCATCGGTAGAGCTAGTTGGCAAATAAAACTGTACGACTGTCGTTGGTGTTGGTTTCGTATCTATCTTGACTATGGTAATGCGATCACTGCGCTGCTCATAGTAGATTACCCGCATTCCTATTTTCTTATTCGTTATCATACCTACTTCTGTAATACCCCCAACTGATTCTGTATTTATAATCCTGTACTCACCTGACCAGAAATCCTGTTCCTCTTTCCACCGAACTTCACTAATCCGCACTATATCTAACTTCAACTTATCCATTTCTCTTTTTAAATTTTCCAACTTCCCTATCCGATTAAGGGATCTAACATGCCACGCTCCGATCCGTAGAATGTGTAGTCTTTCCCGATGATGACATCTTTCTGAGTAGACCCCGCCCAGTGATCCGAATGGGAGACTATTTTACCTCCGGAATATTTAACTCAAGAAGATGCCATCATCATATATTCATACAGTAGAGCTGCATGTCCTCTGGAAAAGTAACGGCTGTAGTTTCCCCTTGCTTTCAGCCATGCGCAGTAACTCTTTGGCAAAGCCATTTAGCTGATGTTACAAGGCCAGCTCAGTCAATCATCCAGACTGTTGCCCCTGTAACTACTGAAAAGGCTGCTGCCCCTCTTCAGAAACCACACGTTTGTCTGGCCTCTCCACAGATACCCCTCCGCTGTGGTTACACCTTCGGTATGGGTATTTGTATCGTTGAGGCACGCAAGCCACCCAACCTTGACGGTGTCTGTGGTTGATGGGGGTGATAAAGAAAATTACAGTTTCTAATGTTCAAACGTTTGTAGAGCTAAAAAATGTTTGTAAAGCTTATGGGACTTAACTACGGGGTTATCAGTCCCTAAACAAACAAACTACTTATGAACTAACTAATACTAGGGACGGCACAAATATCCATTCCCGAGGGGGGATTCGAACCCCCGACCGTAGTGCCGTGCAGACCGTGACTGCAACGCCTCAGTCCCCACGGCCACCACGGTCGGCTACAGTTTCTAAACTATAATGGTATAATACTGAAGTTATGTGTATGATACAACGCTTCTGAACGATGATACGAGATTGAAGAATTACTTAATTACTATCGAAAAAATAATGTTCGTTGCAGAACACTAGGATAACAAAAGTATATTTTTTCTGGCTTTTACATTCCTCATTCAAACCCATTTTTACAGAGAGCAATAAAATTCATTGGAGGAACCTTCCATCATTAGCTAAACACTTTGTTGCTCCCATACTCATATATGTAATACTTATCACTGTAGTAGCCTGACGTGGTGCCACTGAAATTAATTTTGTCCGTAAATCTTCGCATTTTCATTACTTACTACGGATTTAATTTCCTGTCTATTTTTAATTATTTCTTTTTCACAATTTATCACTCTATTCGACAAATTATTAACCGACTAAGTGGTTACTATCTCAAATGTATTTTGTCTGTGTACACCATCTCCCACCCAGCTTTTCCCTTGCATTTTATTCAACTTTTCATCTAAATCCTTTTGCACTGTGATGACTCTGATGTTAACCACGCCAACCTATTCATAGGATTTGCCAGTATAAGTCCTTACAAGGTCTATTTCGACTCTAATTTATCCCATCACAGCTGTAAAACTGTTCAGGTTTAAATTCAGACTATCTAGCTCTGAGGTTTTTTTTTTATTATTTTTTATTTTTTACTTTTATTTATTTATTTTTCTTCAATTTTTGCATCAAAAATTGAATTCACACTTTCAATTTTGACATTAAAATTTGAATTTATTTTTGATTTTACACTATCAATTTTCGAATCAAAGAAAATATATACTATTTATATCTGACTTTATATGTCATTACATGTGTCGCCAAAACAGCTCCACCTCCGGCCATCCAGATTTAGGTTTTCCGTGATTTCCCTAAATCACTCCAGGCATATGCCGGGATGGTTCCTTTCAAAGGGCACGGCCGATTTCCTTCCTCATCCTAACCCAAAAACTCCGAGCGTTAGCTCCGTCTCTAATGACCAAGCTGTCGACGGGACGTTAAACCCTAAGCATCCAATCCAAAACAGCACCATCTGTGTCTTAAAATCACTTATAACATACAGTTCAGTCTCTGATTTTAGTTTCTGCATTTTTTAATTATTATTAGTAGTAGTACATTCCCCACTGACTCTACTACGTCCTGATTTGGGACTACCGGTAAGTGGGTCATTCTGATTTTCTGAACCACGTATACTAGGAGACTGTTTAATCGTTGTTCTCCAACACTGCCAATCAATCTGAAAATTCACACACATGCCGATGCCGACGTTGTAGAATTCTAAGCGATGTGCATGACGTATGTAGACTGCCGTTGTTGTAGCCGTCGTTTGTCGTACCGCCAACGATGACTACTACTTGTTGCTGCTGGCTGTAGTTTAACGCGTTTCTTCGGAGATTATTTTCTTTCTTTAAGTCCACTTTTACCTCTCCACACCTAAATATTTCTACCAATTCTCAAGTGTGCAACTGCTGCAAGAAACGTATGCTAAGAGCCCCAACGCCAACTTCCTATTTTGCAACGAATATCAGGACCTGGATCACAAAATTATTGTAATGTCTAGCATTACAGCTGAATTTTTTAGAAATATTGTTCATATCTCGAACGAGAAACCTTAATTGCGACTTTACGCTGTTTCCTTTTTTCTGCTTTTATCACAGCTAAGAGTTAAACGAATGTGACTTTAGTCTGTAAGAACCTACGTATTGGGCTATGTACGGTCTGATGTAGAGGTTTGGGCCGGTGTTATTTTAGAGTCTAACCGTACAGGTCTCTTTTCATGCCACAGCAACTACCGCAGTTGCATATTTAACCTTTTACCTGTGGCCCTGTAGTTAAAAACACTCTATACATAGGCTGCAGTTTGCGAAACAAATGCTGACCGCGGTGGCCGAGGAGACTGAGGCGCGTCAGTCACGGTCTGCACGGCCACTACGGTCGGGGGTTCTAATACCCCCTCGGGCATGGGTATTTGTTCCGTCCTTAGTGTTAACTAGTTCATAAGTAGTTTGTAAGTTTAGGGACTGATGACCCCGTAGTTAAGTCCCATAAGCTATACAAACATATGAACATATGCGAAACAAATAAGAAAACTTACATTAAATATCTGGTTCATTAATAAATATGGATTTATTCTAAACTTTATTCACCTAAATCTCTGACTTTGCGTACATCATTTGCAAACGTTATTCTAACGTTTGCAAATGATGTACGCAAAGTCAGAGATTTAGGTGAATAAAGTTTATTCAATCAAATTGGTTCCTTATTGGAAGTGGTCATATGAAATATTAATCATAAATTCAATAAAATGATTAAACAGTTGCATCTCCTGCGATAAGAAATTTGTAGCACTTTTCGCCAACTAAGTAATCATAACTTTAAAAAAGACAAAAAAATTGTATATTTCGCGAGCACGTATCATGAAATTATCGACAGTTCAAAATAGTTTAAGTTTCCCGTACACCATTTCTACACTCTGACGTTCTTGTGTAAAAACATAAACACGTATCCGCTGCACTGGCGTTCCCGGGAAGCGACCGTTCGCTGCGCAAATCTTAACACTGACAGATCGAATCACTCCTATCATCCAGGAGGGTGCTTCTTCTGCCAATATTAGACATGGAGTCCCTTTTTCCACACACCCCTTCGCTCACCTCCTCTCTTCCAAACACACACTCCCCACCAGTTCTCTCGCTTGGCCGCTTCCTCATTTCCTGACCGCCATCCCCTTCAAAATAGTATACATCTCAACATGAGATATTTCCTTAAGTAAAAACTGACCATCTGAAACCACGTCCTTACTGAAATAACATTATTTAAATACAAAAATGACTGTTAATTAGAATTACATAAACTCTGAAATAAATAAATAGACAATCCACCTCTCATGAGCTTGACCGCTCATTCCACACAATGTTTATGCACAATGAAACTTTCACTGTGGAAACATACCTTAGGCTGTGGCTAAGCTATGTCTCCACCATATCCTTTCTTCCAGAGTGCTAGTCCTGCAAGGTTTGCAGGAGAACTTCTGTGAAGTTTGGAAAGTAGGAGTCGAGGTACTGGCGGAAGTAAAGTTGTGAGGCGGGATCGTGAGTCATGTCGGAATAGCTCAGTCGGTAAAGCGCTTGCATGCGAAAGGCAAAGGTCCCAGGTTCGAGTCCCGGTTCCAGCATGCAATTTTAATCTGCCAGGAAGTTTCAATGTTTATGTAATTTATTTGCAAATTTTACAATTAATCGACAAACTAAATTAAATATACGAGAAATAAATCATGCTGCTTGTATTTTCAGTGTTACTGTGCAGAATATGATGATCTGTTTACATTTCCATTATAAATTTATATCAGTTGAAATCAGTCATTAAATAAATATATACAAGTGCGACGCTTTCAAGATTATACCTAGAGACAATAAACTATTATCTAAACCAGACCATCCAACCAGAAACTGATTGCTAACATTTCGTTGACAACAGTGTTGATCACAGATAAAGTGAGGAAGCAGTAATATAACTCCCTGCCGTTGACGTAAGCCGGACAATTTTATTTTATTTACTAACCAATTAAAAATAGCAAAAAACATTTTATCCGAAAACTGTACCGGTATGAGAGCCCCTCTTACATGAAAATTCTGCTAAATGTTGTGAATTGTCTTCAGTTAGATCTAAATCTACATCTACATGGATACTCTGCGAATCACATTGCAGTGCATGGCAGAGGGTTCATCGAAGCACATTTATGATATTTCTCTGTTGTTCCATTCTCTAATAGTTCGCGGGAAAAAGGAACACCTAAATCTTTCTGTTTTCGTTCTTATCTCTCTTCTTTTATTATGGTGATCATGTCTCCCTATGTAGGCGGATGGTAACAATATATGTTCGTATTCTGAAGAGAATGTTCGTGAAATAAATTTCGCAAATAGATCTCGTCGCAACGAACAACGCCTTTTTTTAATGATTTCCACGCCGAGCATCATCTCCGTGACACTCTCTCCCCTATATCGCGATAATACAAAACGAGCTGTCTTTCTCTAAATGTTCTCTACATCTTCCGTCAGTCCCACCTAGTGTGTGTCCACAATGCGCAGCAATATTCTAAAATAGGACGCAGTGTGACTAGCTACGTTGAACTATACTTTGAAATAAAAGACATTATTAAAATTTTTGCTACTGTGTATGTTTTAGTGTGCTTTAGTACTTATTAAGTGTGAGGACCAGAATCTAAACTATGTAATTCGATGTTACATGCAGCTACGTGGAGTCACCTGGACCAAAAAGTTGTACAAGCGAGAAAAAGAAGAGAAGGAGGCGAGCTCCATCCTTCTGACGATTACGTGGAGGACTTGTATTCAGTTACGTTATTGACTCCGATTTCCGTTTGGTTCCGATTAACCCTTCAGTGCATAGTGTAGCTGATCAGCTACATACCTTACTCTTTCCTTTATCTCTGAAACTGATCAACATTTTACCACAAATTCATTTGTAGCTGCTTGTATACATAATGTTACATATGATAGTAGCTCGTCCTAAGACAAAAGGTAAAGCAGTCAACAATTAGAAGCTTGGTTTGAACACTACAGTGCTCTACTAGTCACGGTCCTGTGTGGAGGTGGTATGCCGTTGCCTTCCTCCGACTTTCAAAGTGACTTTTCCAGCCAGTTGTAGGGGGACCTATAGTTTAACGTGGGCTCCGAACCACGGTGTTACTCGATATTTTTCACATCAACAACACTGCCAGAGGTGAAAGACGTGGAAAGTGACAGATAAAAATCCAAGGACCTAGTGAGGATCGAACCCACTTTGGGTTCATAGTCTGGCAGTCTACCACTGTGGTACCGAGACGCAGAAATTATAAATTGCAGAGTGCTACTAAATCATGTCGACAGTTAGCTGTATTCGAGTTACTCCTAGCAAGATAAGAACCATAACAGTGACATTTTCTGTATCGGATACATCATGGGAACACTATATAGCTGACCAGCTGCGAACGTTTAGTTGCTGTTGTTGTTGTTGTGGTCTTCAGTCCGGAGATTGGTTTGATGCAGCTCTCCACAATACCGTGTCCTGAGCAAGCCTCTTCATCTCCACATAAGAACGGCAACCTACATCTGTCTGAATCTGCTTACTGTATCCATCTCTTGGTCTTCCTCTGCGATTTTTACCCGACACACTTCCCTCCAACGCTAAATTCACAATTCCTTGATGTCTAAGAGTGTGTCCTACCAATCTATCCCTTCTTTTAGTCAAGGTATGCCAGAAATTTGTTTTCTCCCCAATTATGTTCAGTACCTCATTAGTTACGCGATCCACATACCTAATCTTCAGTATTCTTCTGTAGCACCATATTTCAAAAGCCTCAATCCTCTTCCTGTCCGCACTGTTTATCGTCCATGTCTCACTCCCATACAAGGCAACACTCCATACAAATGCCTTCAGAAAAGACTTCCTTAGGCTTAAATCGATATTTGATGTTAACAAATTTCTCTTTTTCAAGAACGCTTTTCTACCCATTGCCATTCTGCATTTTATATCCTCTCTACTGCGACCATCATTTGTTATTTTACTGCCCAAGTAACAAAACTCATCTACCTCCTTTATTGCTTCGTTTCCCAATCTAATTCCTTCAGCATCACCTGATTTTCTTACACTGCACTCCATTACCCTAGTTTTGCTCTTGTTAATGTTCATCTTATATGCACCTTTCAGCACACTGTCCATTCCGTTCAATTGCTCTTCCAGGTCCTTTGCTGTATCTGACAGAATTACTATGGCATCGGCAAAACGCAATGTTTTTAATTCTTCACCCTGAACTTTAATTCCTTCTCCAAATTTCTCCTTGATTTCCTTTATAGCTTGCTCAATGTACAAATTGAATAACAATGGAGAAAGACTACAACCCTGTCTTACTCCCTTTCCAACCACTGCATCCCTTTCATACCCTTCAACTCTGATAACCGCTGTCTGATTTTTGTACAAGTTGTAAATAACCTTACGCTCCCTATATTTTACTCCTGCTTGCTTCTAGTAGTGCGTAACAATTGTAAGAAATTTTCCTTTTTCAATATTTTTCTCTGTATATACGCACTATGTATTAACCGTGGTAGCATTTATGGCTACAAATAAAGAACTATGCATTAATGGGTTAATTCACATGTAAAAGATGACAGTGGTTGGTCTGTCTGAACATGACCCGCTCGTGTTAAAGGAGAATCATGTCAGGGAGAAACAAGTGGGTTTACAAGACATTGCCGACATCAAGCAGGTTGTGGATGTATACATCGGAACAGTGACTTAACGATAAAAGTACTGCTTGAAGGGATAAACTGTTGCACGATGACACCCCCTCAGTTATATTCTCGGAGGAGTGTCTGCTGCTGCTGCTCTATGAGAACTCTGCACAAACATATGCCTTCTTTCCTCATAGCGTGTCAGGGGAAAAAAACTTTTGTTACACACTGTTCCGATTCGTCTGTCGCCTTCTGACATCAGACGGAAATTTCTAGCAAAAAGAAGAAGAAAAACTCTTAAGAGTGGAGTTTGTACTCAGTGGCACTCTTCTCAGCATTTCCCAAGGAAGGAATTTATTTAATAACGTACTTTCTCGCCACTGGAGTGAGGCCACTAACTTTTATATAATTGGCGGTTTCTGCGACTACTCGTGGTTGTATTTCCCGAGGGTGTGATTATTCTGGAGTTCTGAGCCCAGCCGTCACGATGATGACTTCGCGTAATCTCGAGACAGCTGACTGGTGGTGTTCTCCTAACCACATCATCCACCGCGACAACGGTATTTGTTTGGGAGTGTGTTCGCAGCAGCGGCTCTTTGTATAGGAACTGCTTTCAGCTAATTTCAGAGTTAGGAGACCGGTTTATTGTACTGATGTCTGTATCAAGTCTACATCCACATGAATACTCTGCAACTCACATTGAAGTGCATGGCAGAGGGTTCATCGAACCGCTTTTATGATATTTCTCTACCGTTCCGTTCTCTAAAGCTTTTTTTAAACGATGAACGAAAGTGGACAAGATATATAATAGTCCACTGAAGCGCTCCTACCTTGCTAGTCTCAAACTGTAAACTCATGCAAGATCTTGCGGCAGCGTGTTTAGACGATAAACGTAAAGAGAGGAATGTGTCGCGAATCTCGATTGTTGTTCACAGAATGAAACTTTCACTCTGCAGCGGAGTGTGCGCTGTTATGAAACTTCCTGGCAGATTAAAATTGTGTGCCGGAATCGGGACTCGAACCTGGGACCTTTGCCTTTCGCGGGCAAGCGCACTACCGACTGTGCTATCCCGACACGACTCACGATGCCGCCTCACAACTTTACTTCCGCCAGTACCTCGCCTCCTACTTACCAAACTTCACAGAAGCTCTCCTGCGAACCATGCAAGACTAGGACTCCTGGAGGGAAGGATACGGTGGAGACATGGAAAGTAGGAGGCAAGGTACTGGCGGAAGTAAAGTTGTGAGGCGGCATCGTGAGTCGTGTCGGGATAGCACAGTCGGTAGTGCGCTTGCCCGCGAAAGGCAAAGGTCCCAGGTTCGAGTCCCGGTTCCAGCACACAATTTTAATCTGCCAGGAAGTTTCATAACAGCGCACACTCCGCTGCAGAGTGAAAGTTTCATTCTGGAAACATCCCTTAGGCTGTGGCTAAGCCATGTCTCTACCATATCCTTCTATTGATCTATTTGCGAAATTTATTTCACCAACTTTCTCTTCAGAATGCATACATATATTGTTACCACCAACCTACATAAGAAGACATGATCACCATAATAAAAGAAGAGAAATCAGAACGGGAACAGAAAGATTTAGGTGTTCCTGTTTACCATAAGCTATTACAGAATGGAACTACAGAGAAATATCATGAATGTGCTTCGATGAATCCTCTGCCATGCACTTCAATGTGACTCGCAGAGTATCCATGTAGATGGAGATCTAACTGAAGACAATTCACAACATTTAGCAGAATTTTCATGTAAGTGGGGCTCTCAAATCGGGACAGTTTTCGCATAAATTGCCTTTTGCTATTTTTAATTGCATAGTAAACAAAATAAAATTGTCCGACTTACGTCAACGCCACATAGTTATATTACTGCTTCCTCACTTTATCTCTGATCAACAATGTCGACCAACGAAATGTTAGCAATCAGTTTCTGGTTGGATGGTTGGGACAGGCGGACCAGACTGTTAACGTCATCAGTTCCCCGGTGGGGAGGGGAAGGAGTGAGGATAGCAAAAAGGAGGGGAAGGGAAAGAAAATGCAATAGAGGGAGGAAAGAAGGAAGAAAGACTGCACTAGCTCAGGCCCCGTGATCACCACGCACGTACTCACGAAAGAACCGTGAGCCCCCTTGTGGGTTTCAAGTTATGTATCGTGAGTCAGACAAGGTGAAGTTCCACTTCAAATAAAATCTTTAGTTTAAACTGCCTAATCTGAGCTAGTATTCTAACGACTTTATCCTTGATAAAATAATTCCTCACTTCCTTTTATATCCGAACTTTTTTTTTTTTTTTTTTTTGGATCAGTGGTACTAGCGCCTCGTAGTTCAAATCACTGGATAATACAGGTTAAACCTTGAAACTTAATAATTTACTTGTCTGGTTCAGTTTATTAGTGCTACGATCTCCTTCCCTTAATTATATTACTTTTTATTGGTTTTTAATAAATTTTGTTGCAATATGTCGTAGAAACAGCATGAAATAAATTGATAAAATTACAAAAAAAATCATATATATGTATGTATGTATAAATTGAGGTGTTTGTGCCTATATTTCACTCTGCAGCCAAAACTACACATCGCAAACGGATAGTGTTTGTATGTGGTATTAGGTATCAGGCTTCCATTATACACTATGTTGGTTGAGGGTTGATGACGTTAAGGGGATGGAAGATATGGAAGTTGAAGGTTACCGACTTATATACAATTCTATGTGTAGGTGTCAATATTTTATTCTTCAGCAAAAACTACACAGTGGGAACGAACGATCTCTCTCTGTTGTTGGAGTACAAAGTATCCCGTTGTACATCATAGCAGTTCCGTGTCGATAGCTATAAGATGGTGGGAGATATAATGGTTGAGTGGTTGAAAGTCGTCAGCTTATATAAAATTCAGATTGAAGACGAGCGATGACTTTTGACACTATAATAGCAAAGAGGTTCTATACAGCGAAATGTGATGCACATTCTTCAGTTGTTTTTCTGCGACAAACGTACGAATAAAAAAATAATGAGTGCATATTGTATTTTGAAAAATAAAACTACCAAGAAAGACCCCAAAGCGTAAGAAAGAAATTTCGCGTTCTCGAGCCGTTTCAAAAGGCAGGAAACGGCACTGAAAAGTGATTCTATAGACGATAGAAACTAGAAATTTGTAGACGTTGTTTATCTTACATTGTAGGCATCAGCGATTTTTCGATATTCCCTTCCCTAAGGGAGTGAAATAATGGATGAACAGTTTTTTGAAAATACGTTGCTATTCAGGTAATTTTGAAGCAAGAAATACAAAACTTCGGATTTAGATGTTTGATTGGAATTTTAAAAACACTTGTTTCGATGTTTTTGCAAATTTAACCATTAAGCGTGTGAAATAAGGGAAAATTGTTTAAGATGTTTGTGTTGAAATGCCCTTGGGATGGGGCGTTAAGCCATCTTGTAAAATAAAATAATAAAGAGCCATTAGAGACAGAGCACAAGTTGAGATTTATTTTGTTAAGGATTTGGAAGGAAATCAGACGAACGTTTTGAAAGGTACCATACCGGCATTTTCCGGAAGCGGTTTAGGGAAATAACAGAGAACCTAATTAAGGATGGGCAGTAGCGGTTCAAACCGACGTCCAGAGTGCTGTCCGCTCCGCCACCACACTAGGTGCCACCATCTGCTACATATACATACATACTCCCCAATCCACCGCAAGGTGCGTGGCGGAGGGTACACTGTACCACTACTAGGCATTTCCTTTCCTATTCCACTCCCAAACAGAACGAGGAAAAAAGGAATACCTATATGCCTCCGTACGAGCCCTAATTTCTCTTATCTTGTCTTTGTGATCACTACGCGAAATGTAAGTAGGCACCAGCAAGATCACACTACACTCAGCTGCAAATTTCGGCCCTATAAATTTCCCCAACATAATTCCCCAACAAAATTCTCCTAATAAACCGAATTCGATTGTCCGCCTTACAACTCCCCTTACATGTTCGTTCCATTTCATATCGCTCTGCAGTGTTACGGCTGGATATTTGAACGACTAGACTGCATCAAGAGGCTCACTACTAATACTGTATTCCAACATTATGGAATTGTTTTTTCTACTCATGCGCATCACCTTACATCTTTCTACATTTAGAGCTAGCTGCCATTCTACAAACCAACTAGAAATTTTTGTAAGTCATCCTGTATGCTATTACGTTCCCATACATCACAGCATCATCAGCAAACAGCCACAAAATATAAGTTACTCTGTCCATCAGATCATTTATGTAGATAGAAAAATAATAGCGGTCCTATCACACTCCCCTGGAGTACGCCGACGATACACTCGTCTCTGATGAACACTCGCCGTCAAGAACAACGTACTGCATTCTATTACTTAGGATGTCTTCCAGCCAGGCAAAAATCCGTGAACCTGTTCCATCTGTTCGTATCTTCGTTAGTAGTTAGCAGTGTGGCACCGCATCAAATGCCTTTCTGAAATCTAGAAAAAAAAAAACAATCTGGCTGTTGCTCTTCATCCATGGCTCGCAAGATGTCATGTGAGAAAAGGTCAACTGAGTTTCACACGAACAATGTTTCCTAAATAAAGAAGCTTATCCGTCTCAAGGGAATATACTATATTAGAACTGAGAATACGCTCCAAAATTCTACAGGAAACTGATCTCAATGATATTGGCCTGAAATTACGTGGGTCCGTTCTTTTACCTTTCTTATAAAAGGTAATCACTTGCGCCTTTTTCCAATCACTAGGAACATTGCTCTGAATTAAAGATTCCCGATAAATGCAAGCTAAGTAAGGGGCCAATGTCGCAGAATACACTTTGTAAAACCGAACTGGTATTCCGTCCCGTCCAGGAGACTTTTTTATATTCAGCCCCCCAGCTGCTTCTCTATACCGGAAATACCTATTGCTATGTCCTCCATTTGGGAGTTACTGCTATCATCAGAAGATGATACATTTGCGCGGTCCTCCTGTGTGAAAGATTTCTTAAAGGTTAAATTTAGAACTTCAGCTTTCCGTTTGATTTCTTCTATAACTGAATAGTGGAGTTTGACCCGCTTATCGATTTTACATACGACCAGAATTTTTTCAGGTTCTCGGAAAGCTCTTTTGCTAAGTTATGGCTGTGGTAATTATCTTTTGGCGATTTGACAGGAGTCGACTATACACAAGCTGGCACTTTGTTTCTCCCTCTCCCTTCTCTCAGCATCTGACAACGCTCGCGACTGTTGTACTCACGTATACTCCCAAACAGACAGACGACACAACTGTCAGATATCCACAACGAAACAGGCCATCCAGTCAGAGTTCGTAGGTAATTCCTTCCCATTTGATTCTGCAGCCAACAATACCGTTGGACTTTTACTTTTTTAATGCAAATGTACAACAAGGTTACGTTTATTTCCAATGTAATAACTTGTTTACTAATGAAACATCATATACAAACAGTGGAAGAATTATCATTGTGATTGTACCTCTAACATTGTCCTGCAAACCAACGCTGGTTGAGAAGCGTGGGTAAACAACGACGTTTGTTAACGTTTGGTGCGGGCTCTTCAAGAATTACGTCATTCGTCATTGTTTCATTGATTGAGCCTTTAAATACACATTCATTTTTACCGCTTCCAACAGGTATGATGCTACAGTTATCCGATGACATTATACTGGAAGTAAGTCTGGTATCGAGAAGACTAATATGTTACGCATTTAATACAAAAGTAACTGTTTCATTGACAGAACCGTTAAATAGATACAAATTTCTACCGTTGATATCAGATATGATGATGCAGTTATTGCCGTGGTGTAGTGGCAGAGCGTTCTAAGGCGCCTAGCTGAGGACCGCACCGCTGCTCGCCGTCTGAAGTTCGTGTCCTCCCTCGTCAGGGGTCTATTTGTTGTCCTTAGTAAAAGTTAGTTTAGGGAGTCTGTAAGCCTATTTATTCGATGACATTATACTGAAAATACATCTGGTATCAAGAAAGCTAATGTCTTCCATATTCCACGCAATTAACTGTAGAACAGTAGTGTAGCGTAAGTTCGCTTATGAGGGGAAAAGGGCTACTCGTTCACCACATTTAACACCTTTGCTTTTTATCCGTGAGGATAACACCGTGTAACAGGCCAATGCTGCGATAAGTCGAAATGAAATTCAGTTTGCAGTATTTTTCGTCAATACTTGACGTTGCGACAATACGCTTTATCAAATTAAATGTTGAAATGTTTGATAATCTTAAGTGACTTAAATGCGGGGTCATCAGTCCCTAAACTTACAAACTACTTACCTTATACTAAAGACGACACAAACATCCATGCCCGAGGGGGGTTTAGAACCCCCGAGGGGGAACGGTCTCGCGCATCGGAACATAGCGCCTCAGTGCGCTCCGCCGCGACGAGCTGTACAGTTGTATCACGCTTTATGGATCGACTAGCGTTGATTCCCCGCGTCGTCCAGTAGTTCATTTTATTCCTTTATTATTATTCCTTTATTTTCGTTTTCCCTCTGCCGCTTTTCTTCTATCCTAGTCTCTTTCCATTGCAGTGTTCATGCAGCTCAGTCCTTACGACGCCTTATTTCCTGAACAACATGTTCTACAATAATATAATTTTCAGGTAGGAAGAGTGGAATATTAGGAAACTGTCTGCCAAACGTGTTCCGAATAGTGTTAGTAGAGCCTCATGCGTGATGCGACGGTTTTTCACACACTTCATTGTTCATAACGTCATATGTTCTGAAGTGTGTGTTGTAGTCTACTAAGACATGGTTTAGAAGGTAAATTCTTTGGTATATGTAGATACTCTTTGCAAAAAGTCTCAGGAATACGCTTTACAGTGTAGAAGTAATAAATTGTGGCGTTATACCGATTGCCGTAGTTTTAGTGCATAAAAAAGGGGAGAAGTAATAAGCAATTAACGTCTTCCCTTACATCATGTTGATGGAGTTTTCAGCGATGAAAAGTGTCATAAGTTTTGTTTCTGCTATAATAATGTCTGATATGTTTACTCCACAAGTCTTAGAGTTCCACAGGCTGACAAATAAGCTTAATTAACATTTCGTCACTATTTTTCTAATTTCATTTCATTAGTGCTGCTGCTGCTGCCTTCCAGTACGATAAACCAGGACGTACTTTTGGGCGCGGTGGAGTGTCGAGCGGTCTAAAACGCCATGCTGCGGCGCGCGCGGTTGCTCTTCGTTGGAGGTTCGTGTCCTTCCTGGGGCGTTTGTGTATGTGTGATGCACTTACGTTAGTGTAAGTAGTTTTTAAGTGTAGGGACTGATAACTAAACAAGTTAAGTCCTATGGACTTACAAACATTTGAACATTCTTTTGCTTACATTTGTTGCTAGCAATTGTAATGGCAATAAATAGGACTTATATTTAGTGTCGGTGAGTTTCATTCTAGATTTTAAGAAAGAATGTGAACGGCCGTACTTGGCGGTGAGTTGCTGGTATTGTTACATCCAGGGCCGGCGCTAGGAATTACGGGCCCCAGTAAGTGATCTTAGGCCCCTTCCCCAAATATTTCATTTTAAACTTTCGTTTTTTGGATAAAGTCGGTAAATTTTAATGCAAAAAAATCAAACAACGCCTTTTATAAGAAATTTTTTAATGCTCACAGTTTACATACATTCAATAGTTCACAAAATTATACCATCTTTCTAACTTTTCTTAGATGCGAACTCTTTTATAACTGCAGTATAATCTAATGAGCGACCTAAATCTGACTCTATTGAGATCATGTCTAATCCAACAAGGCGCTCTTGCCCCGTTGTATTTCTAAAACAATTCTCGACTCTCGAAAGAACGCTGAATGACCGCTCTGCTTGGGCATCAGTAACGGGCAAAGTGCAGAAAATGCGTAAGGCTACCATTATATTTGGAAAGATATTACTGAAATTCCACTTTTGAAGAGCATTGAGAAGACGCAGAGGGCTAAGTGCTTCAGGCCCAAAATTAGCTGCATGAATATTTTTAACTGCAAAATTTCTTCTTTCAAATCCTGCTTATTGACGTCTACGCTGTACACTGATGCCGTTAATACACAAAGCGAAATCAGTAACACAATGTTCAATGTTTGTTGGTATTCGTAGACAAAAGATTGCTTAATTCTGTAACAGACGTTCGCTTCCTTGTTTTACTACCTAATACTTATTATGCAGCAGCGGTGTTTCAAAAAATCAAATGTTCAAATGTTTGTTAAGCTTATGGGACTTAACTAAGGGGTCATCAGTCCCTACTTATCAACTACCTTATTCTAAGGACGGCACAAATATCCATGCCCGAGGAGGGATTCGAACCCCCGACCGTAGTGGCCGTGCAGACCGTGAGTAGCGGTGTTTATTATTTCTTTGGTGCACTACAGCGTCTCTATCGCTTGTTCGCTGTTCTACACTACTTATACTTCAAGCATAACCTACAACTAAAACAATTTCCCTGATTCCACTTTTATGAAACGAAGTTGCTCCTTGCAAATCCGTAAAGTAGTTTAGGAGATTAGGTATTTCTAATAGATGAACAGACAGTTACTGAAAACACTTAAGGTTCCGATGTATCTTTTTTTACGTGATCTGATTTTGATGAAATCATGCCTATATGTTTCTCCAATCTTATCTCAAATATCCCGTGAAAACCGAATGAAAATGTGTCAGTAGTTTTTTTATTACGTTTGCGAAACTTCTTAGAAATAGGTAATTAATTATATCTTCATGAATATGATGTAGCTAACGTCACACATCTGTTATATTCGGCATTTAAAACATTTATTTCATGATCATTCATAACTCTGGGCAATGGACTGAGCCATGGAAAGCTGAAATATAATAAGTATTTCCTTAATGAAGTAGAAATATCACTGAAAACAATTATTATTCCGACGGTTGGCTCTCTTTCGTTAGATGCACTATTGTCGCTGCAAGCCTGAGACTTAAACTTCCATAGCAGTTGTACATATACGTTAGACTGTGATATCAATATGTAAATATATGGATTAAACACGGTGAGGATTGTATCAGTTTTATATTCATTGCGTTGACTCATATTTTGTAGAACATAGCAACCAAGAAAACGATTGTTAGAAATATGGTAAATTTAGAGAGTCAAAGAATAAGTACTTTTTTCAAAGGGTAATAATCCGATCGCTGCCCCGAACTTCACACGAACACCCGCAGCGCTAGCTATTAGTTCTTTGCTGCATTACGCCGTGCTTTCCAAACATAAGATACACCTCAAACTTCAAGTTACGATATATTTTAATTTACTGATCTGATTTTGATGAACTGAAGCCTATATGTTTCCCCAGGATAGTCTCTATTTATCTATGATACCCACCATGAATGTTCATTTAATACTTTTGGAGATTACTCCCTACAAATAGACACATGCGATTGTTTTCAGAGAAATGTTTAAATTGTGATAGCTTACTTTTTCTGATTCGATTTTGTGAAATGAAACGTTTCTGTAACCGCAAGATACTCTGACGTTTCCTGTGTAAAACCCTTGAAAATTCGTCTATTAGTTTTGGAGATGAAAGAAAAAGATAGACATGGCGGTTGTTGATGAAAAACGTTAAACTGTGTTGTTTTTTCCGTGATCCGATTTTTATGAAACTAAGTCTGTATGTTTTCCCAAGATACGCTGAAGTTAACTGTTAATACCCCAAGCGAATTCGTGACGTAGTTTTCGAGAAGTGGTTTATAACAGGAGAACAGACAGACCCGACGGTCTATGAAAACACTTCGTGATTCTATTTTGATGAAATCAGGCCTAGATCTTGAACCAATCTTCGCTCATGTTTCCCAAGAAAATTCGTCCAGTAGTTTTGAAGATTGAAGCGAACAGCGACAGGCCTACATTGACAGATTTATTTTTGATATAGATATGTTGTACAACTGTAAAATTTTGCAGGAATATATTGATTTGTATAGGTTCTGTATGTCGGTAAAATCTGTTGCGAATATGGTTAGTAGTAAAGAAGTAATAGATTAAAACGTGATGCTTGATGGGGCGGTTTTCTATGAACATTACTCTTTACGTCCTCATATCTCATAAACTACGTGTCGTACTGCAGTGGCGTAACTTTGGGGGGGATGAGGGAAATAGAACCCCCCCCCCCCCCCAGAACCCTAAAAAAGAGAAAAGAGAGAGAGAAAGAAAAGAAATCGTACGATAGCAATTTGGTAAAGGTAAAGATTGAAAACTTGGGGTGTTTTACCATAATCTTTTATTGGATGGGAGTGAATTAGTTTCTTCAACAGGAGTAGTAGATGGTAGTCTGCCTGGAAACTGCACGTCAAGCAGATCTATCGCCCCCCCCCCCCCAAAGCCAAGTTCTAGTTACGCCACTGTCGTACAGTGATACAATTTCGAACGTACATTCAGCTTAAAGTGTGTATTCTGCCTGCAACATTTCCTGCGAGTTCAACTGGTAATGTAGAAATTATAAATTGTAACGTTATACCGAATGCCACAGTTTGCTCCATGAACAGCGGAAAAGTAGTAAGTGAGAAACTTTTTTCCTTTCATTATTTTGATGTGGTTGTCTGCGAGAGAAAGTTTAATAAAGGTTTGAAATTATGTTTAAAGTTTGTGACAAGTTGCCAAGTACTGTCATTCTCATATAGTGTATTTATAAAGTCTCGTCGCATTATGTAGCAGTTTTTTGCGATTCCTCCCATGAACCACAGACATTGCCGAGGTGGGGTGGCTTGCGTGCCTCAACGATACAGATAGCCGTACCGTAGGTGCAACCACAGCGGAGGGGTATCTGTGGAGAGGCCAGACAAACGTGTGGTTCCTGAAGAGGGGCAGCAGCCTTTTCAGTAGTTACAGGGGCAACAGTCTGGATGATTGACTGAGCTGGCCTTGTAACATCAGCTAATGTGGCTTTGCCACACAGCTACTGCGAACGGCTGAAAGCAAAGGGAAACTACAGCCGTTACCTTTCCCGAGGACATGCAGCTCTACTGTATGAACATATGATGATGGCATCCTCTCGGGTAAAATATTCCGGAGGTAAAATAGTCCCCCATTCGGATCTCCGGGCGGGGACTACTCAGGAGGATGTGATCATCAGGAAAGACAATACTGGCATTCTACCGGTCGGAGCGTGGAATGTTAGATCCCTTAATCGAGTAGGAAAATTAGAAAATTTAAAAAGGGAAATGGATAGGTTGAAGTTAGATATAGTGGGGATTAGTGAAGTTCGGTGGCAGGATGAACAGGATTTCTGGTCATGTGAGTACAGGATTATAAATACAAAATCAATTGGGGGTATCACAGGAGTAGGATTGATAATGAATAAGAAAATAGGAATGCGGGTAATCTACTATGACCAGCACAGTGATCGCATTATCATTGTCAAGATAGATAGGAAGCCAACACCGACAACAGTAGTACAGGTTTATATGCCAACTAGCTCTGCCGATGATGAGGAAATCGAAGAAATATATGAGGAGCTAAAGGAAATTATTCAGACAATTAAGGGAGAGGAAAACTTAATTGTTATGGGAGACTGGAATTCGGTAGTAGGACAAGGAAGGGAAGGGAGGATAGTAGGTGAATATGGTCTGGGAAAAAGGAATGCAAGAGGAAGCCCCCTGGTAGAATTTTGCACAGAACATAATTTAGTTATAACAAACACCTGGTTCAAGAATCACAAAAGAAGGTTGTATACGTGGAAGAGACCAGGAGACACCGGAAGATACCAGATAGATTTTATAATGGTAAGACATAGATTTCGGAACCAGGTTCTACAGTGTAAGACATACCCAGGGGCAGATATAGACTCTGACCATAACTTGTTGGTTATGAACTGTAGGCTGAAATTAAAAAAAATTACAAAAAGGTAGGAAAATAAGGAGATGGGACCTGGGCAAATTGAAGGAACCTGAGGTTCTTAAGAATTTCAGAGGGAGCTTTAGGCAACAATTGACAGAAACAGGGGAAAATAAAACAGTAGAGGAGGAATAGGTAAAATTGAGAGATGAAATAGTGAAGGTAGCAGAGGACAAAATAGGTAGGAAGGAAAGACCTAAAAAAAATCCTTGGATATCACAGGAGATACTAAATTTAATCGATGAAAGGAGAAAATATAAAAATGCAGTAAATGAAACAGGCAAAATGGAGTACAGACGACTAAGAAATGAGATTGACAGGAAGTGCAAAATGGCTAAGCAGGAGTGGCTAGAAGGCAAATGCAAGGATGTAGAAGAATGTATAAATAGGGGAAAAATAGATACAGCCTACAGGAAAATAAAAGAAACATTTGGAGATAAGAAAAACAGCTCTATGAATATCAAGGCCACTGATGGAAAACCAGTTCTCAGCAAAGAAGGGAAAGCTGAAAGGTGGAAAGAGTATATAGAGGGGCTCTACAAAGGAAATGAACTTCGAGACAATATTGTAGGAAGGGAAGAGGATGAAGAGGAAGATGAAATAGGAGATACTATACTGAGAGAAGAATTTGACAGAGCCCTCAAAGACCTAAGTCGAAACAAGGCCCCTCGAGTAGATGATATTCCCTCAGAGCTACTGAAGTCTCTGGGAGAACCAGCCATGACAAAATTGTTTCACCTGGTGTGTAAGATGTATGAGACAGGTGAAGTACCCTCAGACTTTAAGAAAAATGTTATAATCCCCATCCCTAAGAAAGCAGGCGCAGACAGGTGTGAAAACTACAGAACCATCAGTTTAATAAGTCATGGCTGCAAAATATTAACGCGAATTATATACAGAAGGATGGAGAAGCTGGTAGAAGCCGACCTTGGGGAAGATCAGTTTGGGTTCAGGAGAAATGTAGGAACACGGGAGGCAATACTCACTTTACGGCTTATCCTAGAAGATAGATTAAGAAAAGGCAAACCTACATTTCTAGCTTTTGTAGATTTGGAGAAGGCTTTTGACAATGTTGATTGGATTAAACTCTTTAAGGTTCTGAAGCAAGCAGGAGTAAAATATAGGGAACGTAAGGTTATTTACAACTTGTACAAAAACCAGACAGCGGTGGTCAGAGTTGAAGGGCATGAAAGGGATGCAGTGGTTGGGAAGGGAGTAAGACAAGGTTGTAGTCTTTCTCCAGTGTTGTTCAATTTGTACATTGAGCAAGCTATAAAGGAAAGCAAGGAGAAATTTGGAGAAGGAATAAAAGTTCAGGGTGAAGAATTAAAAACATTGCGTTTTGCAATGAATCGTGGAGAAAAGAAATTTCTGGCATACCTTGACTAAAAGAAGGGATAGATTGTTAGGACACATTCTTAGACATCAAGGCATTGTGAATTTAGCGTTGGAGGGAAGTGTATGGGGAAGAAATCGCAGGGGAAGACCAAGAGATGGATACAGTAAGCAGATTCAGACAGATGTAGGTTGCCGTTCTTATGTGGAGATGAAGAAGCTGGCTCAGGATATGGTATTGTGGAGAGCTGCATCAAACCAGTCTCTGGACTGAAGACCACAACAACAGAAGTGTGCGTTATGGTGCTTATGGAGCTGATGAAGAGATCGCCGGCCGCGGTGGCCGAGGAGACTGAGGCGCTCCAGACACAGTCTGCACGGCCACTACGGTCGGGGGTTCGAATCTCCCCTCGGGCAACATTGTTAATGACGTTATATGTCCTGAACCATGTGTCGTATGCGGTTCGTACTCCTACAGCAATTGTTATCTTACGTAAGAAATATGTGTACCAACTCTGCTTGAAATCGGTCCAGTGGTTTAGTAGAAAATGTGCAGTATTGTCGTTTGACGCAGCAACTTTTTGCACATCTCATTGTTTATCACCTCATATCTCCTTACGTATGTGTCGTAGGTGACTCTTATCCCGGCAGCGATTGTTGCCTAATATTAAGGAACATGTGTACCAAGTTTGGTTGAAATCGGCCGAGTAGTTTAAGAGGAGATGTGGAACATACTTACATACACACACACATACAGCCTATTTTATAAGATGTAAGATTATACCATTTGAAATTAATAGTAGGTAAATTTCGTCTTGTATGATGTATAATATATTCTAAATTATATTGTATGATAAAAATATTCTATGCTTTTGCAGAAGCCCAAACATAAAGAATAATTTAAATAAAAGATTTTTCTAAATTGTTATCCTATATGTATGAAAAATACCCCTGATAAGTAATGAAATTATTAGGACTGAATATTATTATACGTTTATCTACATTTCATTACATCTCTTTTAAAGATCATCGTCCACGTAATGGCGCCCAACAATGGTGTCTGCAGTGATTACCTAGACTTACTGATAATTTATTTAATTCTAATAAATAATTAATTATGGTGAAAAATAAAAATATTAAATCTGAAATGTTGCTATTTATTATATAAATATGTCTTCTGAATGCATCACACAAAAATGAATCGCTGATCACCAAAGCGACCGACTTTGTCCTTTCCTGTACTACGGCGTTTTTGACGCACTTCAAAACAGAACGCACTCAAATTGTAAGGAGGATACACCGAAATCAGAAAGGGAACTACATACATTCTTATGTAAATTAGAGCATCGATAGCCGCGAAGGAATGTCATTATGTTTTAAATTCAAACGATACCGCAGAAAGGACCACTTTTTTTTCTTTCCATGGCATTGCAAGGCATGCGGGATACAGCTAGTAAAAAAATTATTTTTTGTGACGTACCTGGGTTAAATTTTATTTGCAGCGGCCGTTACCAACATCAATACAGTACACCGCTGCCGTAAGGAAAATCATAGCTCTTTTTTCAGTGTATTACACTTCAGTTATGAGAATAAACAACGCAGCATCGCCATCTATTAGTTATTTGGTATACTTTGTCAGTAACAGCGCCTCTAACGGATCTTTGCTATACTACGCTGCAATTCCATCATAGCAAACACCACAAACTATAAATGACGATATCTTTTCTTCCCCTGATCCGATTTTGATGAAATGAAGCTTATATGATGCGCAAAGGTACTCTAAGTTGATCTATGAAACCCCATGAAAGTTCGTGTAGTACTCTTGGAGATTTGCTGTAGTACACCATAGTTATAAGCATAGTATACACAAAAACTTCAAATTGTGATATCTTTCCTTCCTCTAATCTGATTTTGATGAAACTAAGACTATGTTACTCTCCAAACTATTTTTAATGTATCTGTGGAAACCCATGGAAGTTCGTGTTGTACTTTTGGGGATTACCTTCAACAAATAGACATACACGATGGCTTTTAAGCAAATGATTAAATTATGATATCTTTAGTTTCTCTAATCCGATTTTAATCATTGAAGCCTTTATGTAACTGCGCGATTTTCTAAAGTTACGTGTGAAAACCGCATGGAAATTCGTCAAGTAGTTTTGGAGATATACGTGTTCATAGAGACAGGCAGACATGACGGTCGTAGATAAAAAATTGAAATTACGATTTTCTTTTTTTCCGTGATCAGACTTTTATAAAGCGAAGTCTATATATTGTCCAGTTACGTTCAAGTTACCTGTGAAAACCCCATGCAAATTTGTGAAGTAGTTTTGGAGATAAGAGGTTTTTAATAGCTGAAAAAACAGACTCGATGGTTACTGAAAACACTTAAAATTACGATATCATTTTTTTCCGAGATCCGATTTTAATAAAAATATTCCTATATGTTTACCCAAACTTTTCTCATGTTTTCTGTGGAAACCGCATGAAGATTCGTCCAGTAGTTTTGAAGATTGAAGGGAACAGCGACAGGCCTACATTTACAGATTTATTATTAGTATAGATAACATTGAAAACATTTAGTTTAAAACTGTCCTCTGGGCTCAGGTTTAAATTTTCTTCTGCTGTCGCATCTACGAAGCATTTTCAATTGCCTTTCCGTATCTTTGTGCCGCGAATCGTTACAATCAAGTTAGGTGATGTACCAATATTTTCTGCTACCTTGCAACTTTCTGCGTAAATAGTATCCCAACTATTTCTTAATATGTTTAATTCTTTCACTAGACTCTTCAAATTGGTGCTTTCGACTTCTATTGTAGCTTCCCTTGCTTGAAGCACAACGTTGCCTAAGCTTATAGCAGCTACTACAGCAAGACACACTGAAATGATTTTAAATACTTCTGAATGTCCTTTAGTTCATTACATGCCTCTGCAGTCATATTAAACTTAAAAGCAAGTTCAACAGCAAATGCTTACCAAATGGATGCACTGCATCCATCCTCGCAGACCATATCCTTCCCGACAAGCCGTGAAGGGATGACCCAATATCCCAATATTATCCTTTAAAAGTTTCCATCTTTGGGGACTGGAATGAAAAAAATTATAGATTTTCGAAACAATTCCGAAAAATGTTGCTGCATCCGCGCAACTCTCCGCAGCATGGACGCCACACAGATTTAATGAATGAACACTGCAAGGAGAAAAATTTGCCAACGCGTTTTCTTTTAATATTAGCGCCTGAGCTCCCTGATAGATGCCACTCATATTGGTTTTGTTTGTAAGGCTTAAGGGACTTAACTGCGGGGTCATCAGTCCCTAAACTTAGAAACTACTTATGAACTACCTTATACTAAAGACGACACAGTCATCCATGCCCGAGGGGGGATTCGAACACCCGACGACTCATATTGGTCCCGTTGTCGTAACCCTGCCCACGACAGTCTGAAAGCCATAACGTTGAAGCTCATCGCAAATCATTTTAGCGATTAACTGACCTGTCTTGTTGAAACACTCAACAAAGTCGAGAAAACGCTCTCTAATCCTGTACTGATTTTGTTCCTCAAGGGAAACGTAACGCAGTATAAAAACAAGTTGCTATGTTTGGGCTTAATCGAAAGTCGCATCTACTAAAACAGAAAAGTATTTATTACGTTTCAACTCTGTTAAAATAGTTTGTCGAACAAAGTCTCCAGCTATTCAACAAATTCGTTCTGAACGTCGTGTGACAGATAATAAACCATGCGTTTTCCTCCTTGTTGCGACGCTTCAATATTTCTTAAATGCTCTTTCATAACTGGATCAAACTTCGCCAAAAACTCTAAGAGGCCCAAAAAATTGCCATTCCGACGATCTCCGACTAAGTCATTTCTTTGCGCGAGGAAAGAATCGCTTCGATTACGCGATTCAGTACTTCAATCCAATACTGCCCTTGTCGTAAAATGTTTCGCTCTAAAAGATTTGCTATGGCCCAACTCCTATTTAGCGCATTTTCTAATTTGCGCTATTCTAAGTAACACGTTTTGTGATCAGCGCTGCTTTCATGCTCACTCAGTCTTTGTTTTAGCTTATTCCAGCCTCTTGATAACCCCCAGCCATTGCCTAGAGCCAAATCAGACTCAGAGACATCCGTGCGTCGCGAAAATAATCGGCAAGTTATGCAGTAGAGTGCTTCCTTTTCTATGCTCCAAACAAGCCAGTCTCTTTTTGAAATTTCTCTCAAACGCACCTAAAGGGAAAGGTTGATTACTTTTTCCGTCCCGCCGCAGTCTTTTCGGTGTTTGCACAGGTCCTCGCTTCTGCAACCTCTAAACTGCTGAAGTGCCTTTTTCCACTCCACATACAGATGTCGAAATCGGAAAGCTTCTTATTCCCTGGCCATGTAGCCGTTAAAACCAATTCAGTTTCTGCAACGATTTTGTGTGCACTCCTCCTGAACGCAGATGCTACCCTTACTGTCGTCTCTCTCTTGATCGACGTGATCCCATCTCTGCAACGCCGATGCTACAGATGCTTCTTAACGTCTTTCTTGCGTACCAACATCTGCAAAATTATGCAAAATTAGACTAATTTTTGGACGAGAGGGTCGTTCTTACGTACCTAAACGACAACAAGCTTCACATTCGAGCGGGCGCGCTGTTGTAAAAAGCACAGCAGAGGTGGTTTTTATGCCTAGTCTATGCCTTAAACTTGAGATATCGCACCACCATTGCAGTGTATTCCAGTACTGATGCTTACTCAACAGTGTTCAAACGGCACCTGTTCCTTGCTTAGCTCTGTCAGTTTGTTTTCTGAATTGTAAGCAACGAGGTGTCGAATGTTGTAAAAAGTATAACACGCACTTGCTGGCGTGGCAGTCACAAGCTTTGTTCCAGCAGTCAATTTGCAGAGGTATCTGTAATAAAAAGTTAACTATATTTATTCATTGTTTATTTTGTGTATGTGAAGATTAAACGTTATTTCGGTTAAACTGAAACGTGAATTTAATCGGTTCTTCTGGTGTTTTGTTTGAGTTCTAAAGGGCCCCACACACGTGCGACGGATCGCGGTCCTTCGCATGGGCTACCGACTGCTTCGTGGATTGTTCGTGTGTGGGCAAATCGCAGTGATCGGTCGCTAATCGCCGATCGCAAGGAAATCCCAGGCAATGTCACGGATTGCAACCAGCTCGTGATTGCAATATGACTCTGTGGCTGGTTATCAGCTGTATGTGGCAATTTGACTCGACTCGTATCTCCAATTATTAAGTATGGTTATGCAGTTTTCTTGTCCGATGTTCATGAAATTTTAATAGGTAATAGGCACATATATTGACAGAGGAAATGTCAAATTACAGAACTTCTCAGTTAATAAAAAAAAAGTTCTTGTGATTTTTCTAAAGTAACCTTTTCTCAGCCGAGGTTAAACGTATAACAGTGTGATATGGATTTTATAAAGAGTAATATTGAAGGGAGATAGTGTGCGAGTTGGACCATGCGATTAGCAGCGGTTTTAGTATAAAAATCACATGACCAGGTCACAGAATAAGGAGTATACAGAAAGGAAACTCCCGCTGCAGTCTGTCGTCCAAAATTTAGTGCGCATGCGCGGAAACGGCCATCTTGAAAAGCAGTAAACGCGTGATCACTCCCTACTCTGTGGCGTGGTAATGCGCCGTCTTTGTTTGTTAATTGTGTATTTTAACAGCCTGAATCGCATTAAAGTGAAAAGAAAGAACTGTGTGTCAGTAGTTGGAGCTGTTCAGTTTTTATTATGAGCAGCAATAAAAGAAAAGGCGGCCGATGGTGTTCAGCACCTGATTGCCGCGATAATTGTAATACATTCTTCAGTTTTCCCGGCGTATTTGATAATCAAAATATCCACGGGTGTACTGCCGGTATATAGTGTCCAATTGGACACTATACCCGTGGATATTTTGAATTCTACTACAAATAAGGATATAAGTTTCTTCACCTTTCCAGAACATGCTGAGCAGTAAGTGAACGTCGCTATATGTGTAGTGAAAGTTAAATGTTATCAGTTTCGAATGAGGGCAATGTGTGCATAATTATTAAAAGTAGCCTTGCTTCTTCTCTTGACGATAACTCTCGCTGTTGCTGTTGCTGCAGCAATTCAAAAGCATCGAAATGTTGAAGTACATTTATATAAGTTTAACGTTGTAGGGAATAATATAAAATGAATGACAAAGAATAGTGCTTAAGTAGGCAGGTAAAATCTTACTTACGGCATTGGAGGCGTAGTGTGCTAATGTTGGCAACGAATGCTCTTTGGATACTCTGTTCCTGCTCTGTGGTTGACAGATTCCTCTATATGCCCTTCTCCGATCAGTAAATAAATGATACTCCTAAAGCAAATACAACTTTTATATACGCCCAGACGTCATTAGTTCTGTGTAATCATGTTGTACTGCTAAGCCTGACTCAATATTTTGTGCGAATTTATTCGTGTCAAATAAAACCTGGCAGTTGTAAAGTCACTTTCTTCTTTATAACTAATTTACCAAACATAACTCAGCATCATTTGGGATTTTTCTAGAGATAAGCACCAAATAAAACGATCATCGATTCTACCGTACATTTTCGTAGTAGTATTAAAATTTAGGCCTATTTTTTTCGTTGGATTACTATTAGGTGCAAGAAGAGGGTGCAAAATAGATGAGAGCATAATGGAAAGCCATTTCCTTTCGTAAAAGTCGGTGAGATTAGCTGCAGTTCGTAAAAAGTCCATTTCCAGCCAAAGTACTAAGTGGCTATAGTTCGGCGTTTACTGCTTTTCAATATGGCGTCGAGCGCAACGCTTGGTAACATACACATCAAAGGCGCCGCCCCCAGCTTTCCCTTCTGTATGCTCCCTATTCTGTGACCAGGTGTTAGCGGTTGCGGCTCGGAAGGAACGCGGGTTAGTTGGCAAACAGTGCGCGGCAACGCTGCACGCATTTTCACAGTGGTGCTCACTGTTAATCGCGAGATCGCACAACCAGTCTCAAATCCGTATCACACTGTACAGTCACGCCAATATGGCTTTTCGGACCCCAAAATCGCCAATTCTTCTTATTCACGTATCCATTCAGCTGGAAATGTGCTTCATCTGTAAACCAGATGCAGCCAACATCAAATCCTTCACTATCAATCATTTGAGCATCTGATTAGCAAAGGCAATCCTTTGTTGCACAGCTCGTACGGGTATGGCCTGGTGCGTTTGAATTTTGAATAGAAACATACGTAGGCTCTTTCTCAGTATTTTCCGCGTGCTGGAACGCTTCAAACCAGTCTCAGATGCAATTCTGACATTGGATTTCGCTGCATAATTCCAGAAACTGTGGTGATATTTTCAGGCGTAACTGCAGTTTGCTTGCGACCAACATGCCCCACTAGATCATCAGATATGCTGCCTGTTCGTTGGAATTTTGCGAAGAGCGTACGAATGGTTTTCGCATCGGGTCCTTTTGGGACTTTAAATCGTGCTTGAAAACTTCGCCTTGTTGCCGTAGGACTCTCTTCTAACCTGTGGTACTGTAGCACCAGAAAATCGCGTTGTTCAATGGAGTACATGGTTTTAATCTCTTCCTTCGGTACGCTAACCTCCTTTCACGTTTCAATAGTGGAACTGATCGCTCTGGGCTTCGGATCACTATTTATACTAGGCATTACGTATGGCGATTACAGCGCCATCTGTTAGCAGCTTTTGTAACTACTATTTCAAACTGCGTATAAACTTCTACAGCTTTCACAATAAACATACCTTTTACTGCATTCCTCTATCGATCTTTGTTTTCGAGTTATTTAATTTTGAAATCAGGGAGTCCTTTTCTGGACACCCTGTAGGTTTCAGGCTATACAATTCTGAAGTCAACAGTTCTTAGCAAAGATGCCGAAAACAGCACAGTCCTTACTACAATCTAAAATAAAAAAATATATACTGAATTTTAAAACCAAATTGCTGCATCCACATTCCCGCCTGGTAGCAGGCACCACCGTGACGTTGTTTATAACGTTCGTACGATCTGCTTCCAAGTCTGCCGTCGTCCATGCTGCTAGTCGTGCTGCTCGTCGCCGTTCCGGTGTCACGAGGTCCTGCTGCTTGCCGCTGCCGCCTGCCGCTGTCGCCGCCCAGCCCTACCTGGAGGCGCCGCCGCCAGGAGGCCCTGCCGGACCTGCTCGCCGCCCCGTCGCCCCGGTCCAGCCCGGGGGATCGGTTCGCCGCCGCCGTCGCCGTAGCAGCCGCCGCCGCCGCTCCGTGCCCGGCTACAGCCGCCGTCGCCGCCGCCTTCGCCGTCGCCTACACCGCTAGGACTGCCCCTTGCAGCAGCGGTAATCATGGCGTCGCCACCACCTCCACCATCATCGTCGTCGACCTCCTCATCCTCCATGCCCCCTCCACCGCTTCCACAACTAGCGTCTTCGCAACCAACCTTCGTCCCCACTATGACTTTGCCCCCCGTCACCACCACGTCCGTTGTTCTCACCACCACCCCGTCTCTTCACTCCACCACGATCACGTGTAGCCCCTCATCCCTTCCTCGCACCACCATCCCCTTAAATGTCCTCCTCTCCGCCGCTTCCCCCGCCCCTGATGCTCCACTGCCTCCCCCGCCACCCCCAGTTACCACAGTCACCGCCCCTCATGAGTTACCTGTTTTGTCTGCCCCCACCATGTTCCAATCCAACCCATTCCCCTGTATATCCCCACCTCAACGATTCCGAAAAAATCAATCAAACGTACCAGCGCGGATCCCCTTCCCAGCACTTCCAAAAAAGCCCCCTCCACCACGGCCTCTGCTCCGCTCCCCCCCAGCCTGACAATGGACACCTCCCCCATTCCCCAATCTCAACCTTCTGTCACCTCGGCCCCTCAGCTTTTTACCTACGTCCTTTCTCGCCCTGCCCCTCAGTTTTTAGACAACCGCCACCTGTCCCGCGAAATATTAATACTTCCCCTCGGCACCTCCATTTCAACTCATCCCTCGGAAGGACTCCGTCCTCATAAAAACACCCTCTCCCTCCTTCCACACAGATCTTCTCTGGCACGCTCCCCGGATTACGTTTGGGGAACATACTCACCTCACACCTCATATCACCTCCACCACTCCATCCCGGTCTCAACCACAAACACCTCGCCGCCCACCCACCCTCACCGCCGTGATCACCAAGCTTAGCCCGGTGATCACGGAGGGTGAGGTGTTGGCCCATCTCCAATCCATCCCTGACCTCCACATCCGATCTGCCAAGCGGATCAACAATGACCACGGCCCCACCTACCTCATGCGGGTCTTCTCCGAAGACCCTGCCTCCATCGACCGCCTCCTCACCGAGGGGGCGGTAATCTACAACTGCGGCTCCCCTCCCCAGTCCTATAGGTGTGGCAAATGTCGTAAAAAATGTCGTAACCCACCCACCTGTCCCTATTGCAAACAGTCCCACTTCTTTAAGCAATGCCCCAATTTGTCCTCTCCCCCCACCTGCAACACCTGTGGCGGCCTCCACCCCACCTACTCCTATAAATGTCAGGCTCGCCCTGACCCCACCTCCCCTGAGCTTACAGTTTCCGTCCATCCCATTGACCCTCCTATGCACCCCAACCATTCCCTGCTTCCCCCTCCCACAGTGGAGAACGTCATCCGCTTCGTCACCACCGTCATTCAGAATATCCACCCATTCCAGCGTCCACACTCCATCCAACAGATCGTCCTCGCCGCCCGCTCTGTGTGGCAATTGGAAACAATTGCCACACTCTCCCGCAACAACTCCCACTTCACCTTCTCCCGCAGCGCCACCCTCGTTTAACTTCCCTTAACCTCTTTCCCGTCGCCCCCTCCCCACCCTCCCCCCTTCAGTTGTACCTATTATGGCAGGCTCACCCCATCGTATCCTTTACCACAATATCTGCTCCCTCCCCGCCAACAAACCCCTCTTTATGCATACCCTCTCCCAACACCGAGTGGATGCCTTCCTCCTCAATGAAACCTTCCTCCAACCCCGTCACTCCGTCTCTACCACTCCTTACACCCTTCACCGCACGGATGGTCCTCCCCCCCCTGGCTTGAGGCGGAGTGGCGATTGGCCACCTCCACCACCACCCTGTCTGGCCACAACCCCCTGTCAATAATCCTGCCGAACACCTCACCCTGACGCTCTTCCTCCCTTCCCTCACCGTTACCCTAGCCACCATTTACATTCGCGCCCGTGTTCCCATCCCATATGATTTCATTTCCCACATAGACAACTCCTTCACGACCTATGTGATTGCCGCCGACCTAAACCTTCATTCCCGCTCTGCAGCTGAACTCCAGCGGTGGCATCAGTTCCTACCCACGCTTCGGGGCGACCTTGTTCCCCTCCCAAGTCCTATGCGCCCTGAAAGCAATACCACTCCTGATGCTGTCCTTGTCTCTCCTAACCTCCTGGGACGCCTGCAGGCGGAAGTCCTTGACCTCATTGGCAGTGACCATGCCCCCGTACTCCTCACCTTCAACCCCCACGGCCGTCCTGGCTGCGCCACCCGTCCCGTACCCCCTCCTCGGCTAGTCCATGATTACTCCCGCGCCGACTGGGATGCCTACCATCGTTCCATTAACACCTCGGTCGATAGCCACCCCCTCACCCTCCATACCCCTGATGATATCGTCCGTGCCTCCTCTTTCCTGCACCAGACTGTTGAGAAGAAACGCCGGGATTGGCGACAGACATGCACCCGTCTTAATACTACACTCCCCATCCACTCCTCCAAATATTGGAAAGCCTTCCACTGCCTTACTGGCAGTCACTCAGTCCCCGATTACCCTCTTCTCCATAATAACCTTCCTCTTCCTGACAATGCCAGTAAGGCACAGCATTTTGCTGACCACCTTTCCACCCGACAATCCCAGGTTCGACTACTCCCGTTTCCCCGACGTCCATGAGCGCATCGATACCTCAGTCCCTCCGCTCGCCCCTGGCTTTCAGTATTTGGATCACATTCCCCCCTCAGACCTCAACACACCTATCACAGCACAAGACATCGTACACATGCTCCGCACAAAAGTAACACTGCTCCCAGTCACGACCGCATTACCTACAGGCACCTCTGTGCCTGTCCCCCCTCCTTCCATTCCACCCTCGCTTCACTGTACAATGTTATCCTCTTCACCGGTTTCTACCCAGACCTCTGGAAAACCTCCCGTATCCTAATGTTCCTTAAACCTGACAAACCGCCCTCCGAAGCCTCCTCCTACCGTCCCATCTGTCTCACCTCGGTTTTCAGCAAAGTCCTCGAATCCATCCTCTCACGCCGTATCCACGAACACCTCCGTCTACACCACCTCCTTCCCCTTTCCCAATGTGGCTTCCGGTCGTCCTTCTCTGTCGATGACTAGCTCCTTCGCCTCGTTCACCTTCTCTCCGTCCAGGTTAATTCCCGTCGCACCGCCATCCTCGTCTCCCTCGACATTGAGAAGGCCTACAATCGTGTCTGGCATTCTGATCTCCTTTTCAAGCTCCAAACCTACGCCCTTCCTATTAATTACGTCCGTCTCATTGCTTCCTTCCTCTCCAAACGCCCATCCTATGTCACTGTCAATAACCAAAATTCCCGTTTGTTCTACCCCTCCACCGGGGTGCCCCAGGGCTCCGTCCTTTCGCCCCTCCTCTATCTGTTATATTCAGCAGATATGCCCCGACCCCAGCCTCCTGTCCATCTTCTTCAGTATGCTGATGACACTGCCTTCCTTGCCCTTGCCCCGTCCCTCGCTAGCTCCCAACATCTCCTTCAGTCCCATCTCTCCGAATTTTCCTCCTGGTGTAACCAGTGGCTCCTTACTGTAAACCTTACAAAATCCCAGGCAATCATCATAGGTCGCACCACCCCTTCCTTTCGCCACTGAGACCTCTACCTCACCCTCCATGGTCGCCCCATCCCGCAAACGAAGACCCTCCGCTACCTCGGATTAACCCTAGACAGAGACCTTTCCTGGAACCCTCACCTCAAAACCGTGCAACAAAAAGCCCTCTCCCGCCTAAACCTCTTAAAATGCCTCTCTGGCCGGACATGGGGACTAAATCCTTCCACCATCCTGTATACCTACCGTTCCCTCATGCGTCCTGTCCTTTGCTGCTTCCATCCCGCCTGGATATCCGCTCCCCTCTCCTATTATGAATCCCTCAAAATCCTCGAACGCCACGCCCTTCGCCTCGCCTACCGCATCCGCCTCCCCTCCCCCACGTGGATCCTCTACGACATCATCCCATTCCCACACCTGGTCAAATTCCTTCAACACATCCGCCTCAAGTACGTCCACCGAAAGAAGAGTCCCATAACCCACTGGTATCTCCTCGCCTCCTGGATCCTGGGCCCCTGTCACGCCTTTACCGCCACATCCCTCCCTCCCTTCACCTCCACACCCTCTACATCCTCTCAGAGGGTGGCTTCCGCCACCTACCTCTCCCTGACGACGTTCTCCAAAACCGTCCCGACATCTTTACCTCCTTCCAACTTTGACCCCTCTCTGTGGATTGCCGCCGCCTCCTCCCTCCCCCTCCCCTCGCACTCCCGTCCCCCGCTTGGCTCACCCCCTCCTTTCTCCCCCTCCCCAGGAGCTCCTTCCGGTTTCTCCCACTCTCCCTTCCCCCACCTCCTTGCCCTTCCCCCGCGCCTTCTCCATCCTCCCCCCTTCCCCTACAGGGCCAGTACAGTGCTGTGTTTTAAGTGTTCAGTGCTACGTGTGTATAGTGTATCATCGCCCAGTGTTTTTTAACATTGCGTACACCAGTGTTCAGTGTTTTTTAGCTCAATGTCGCCGTCTTTGTCTCGTCGTCTCCAGTGAGTGTTTTTTAGCCACCGTGGCAATGTCTTGTTTTAACGATCATGTATGTTTCTGTCCGCAGTCATAGTCTTTTAACTTTCTCCCAAATTTTCATCTTGATATTGTAAAAGCGCCTTTTATCACCTTTCATTTTATTTTCTGTTTTGTTCATTGTTTACGTTCGCCTGGGCAGTAAAATAACAAATGATAGCCGCAGTACTGAGGTTATAAAATGCAGAAATAGCAATGTGTAGAAAAGAGTTTTTCAAAAAGAGAAATTTGTTTACATCGAATATTGATTGAAGCCTAAGGAAGACCTTTCTGAAGGCATTTGTGTGGAGTGTTGCCTTGTCTGGGAGTGAAACATGGACGATAAACAGTGCGGACAGGAAGAGGCTAGAGGGTTTTTAAATGTGTTGCTACTGAAGAATGCTGAAGATTAGGTGGGTGGTTCGCGTAACTAATGAGGAGGTACTGAACAGAATTTGGGAGAAAAGAAATTTCTGGAATACCTTGAGTAAAAGAAGGGATCCATTGGTAGAACACATTCTTAGACGTCAAGGAATCGTGAATTTAGTATTGGAGGGAAGTGTTTGGGGTAAAAACCGCAGAGGAAGACGAAGAGATGGATACAGTAAGCAGATTCAAACAGATGTAGGTTGACGTTCTAATGTGGAAATGAAGATGCCTGCTCAGGATAGAGTAGGGTGGAGAGCTGCATCAAACTGGGCTCCGTACTGAAGACCACAAAAACAACAACAAAAAAACGTAGCTATAAATAAAGATCAGTTTAAAAGGAGCCTAAAGGACTTCCTATTGGCCAAGTCCCTACACCACTGACGAATTTTTAAATAGAATCATGCTGTTAGTATTATTATACTAGCTTAAACCCGCGGCTCCGCTCGCGTGTTGGTTGATTATGATAGATAATGCGCGAAATGTCTAATCGATTTCTTAAAGAGATGTATTAAAGGAAATTTCTTTTTTAATGCTTTATTTATTTATTCTTGTATTTCGTTATTCGTATGCGTATCCTTACAGAGAAAGAGCTGAAAATATTGTAGCACGCGTAGACCAAAGATATGGTCTGTGGCATCACGTTTCGCTGTACGTAACCTCCTTGCTATAGAGTCGCAAACGTCATCGCTGGCCTTCAGTCCGAATTTTTTTTATAATTTGACGGCTTTGAACCACCATACCTTCCACCACCTTATAGCTATTGGCATGGATCTGCTGTGGGGTACAACGGGAGACTTCGGACAACCAATACACACTGACCATTCGTTTGCGTTCCGTAGTTTTCGCTGCAGAGCGAAATATTAACACACACACACGTAGAATTTCATACACACCGATAACTTTCCATCCCAATATACTCCACCCTTTTATCAATCTACAAGCAACAATGCAACCAATAAAACCATTTTCAAAGAGTAAATATAATTTTCAAAGAGTAATTATTGTTCCGAATTTCGCGTTATATTCTTCAAATTACTAAATATCTATCAGATCGCTATAAAACCGAGCCTAAACGTTCCTCAGATATAAATTAGTAACTGTACAAATATTTAAGTCTCTGCGTCTTGTCGTTCGGACGTGATAAGCGTACACCGAACAGACATTCACATTAATATATAGATTTTTAGATCTCTATGTCTTGTGGTTCAGATGTGATAAACGTACACCGAACAGACATTCACATTTATAGATATAGATATTGCAACAGTTTTATCACTGCGGTTGCTGCAGTTGTACGCCGAACATACAATGGGCGTGATTTACCACTCTATAACACGTTAGTTTAGATTACAAACAGAAGCGTCTGCTCATTCTGCTGCTTCAAAACAGTGTTCACAACCTGAAACGAGGCAACTATCGTACTCGGGCCGTAAAATTATCGTAAATGCACCGGATTTAACCAAAATTATCGTAGTTACCTGCAAAATTACCATAATACATAATATTTACTAGCAAATTTGATTTTGTATACCTTATACGGTACTGTAGTCTGTCTCTTGCGTATATTACTTTTTCCGAATGAAGAGCGGTTTTTAAAAATTGTTTTGTGCATGACGTATAAAACCGTTCCAGGAAAAGTTGTGCGACTGCTCCTGGTTAAAGTCCGTTAGATATCGGCTTCATCGGAAAGACTGCGTTTACTTTCTCCTTCCTCCGATTGCTGCCAATGTAGCCGATCTAACAATTGGGACACAATAGTTTCGTAACGGAACTAAGCGTCGTTGTATTCCTTGCTAGTAAGTACTTTCCCTCACTGTCACTATCTTCGTTTGAAGGATTCATATTACAAAGAAAAAATCATAGAGTGTAACGATAAATCTATATATAATACGCAGCCGAAGAACTAACGTATTTGAGAGATATACTTACTTCTCAAGCCAAAATCAATCACTCGTCCAGTTAAAATTTCTTGTCAGAATGCCGCTTTGTTTAAGGGAATGCGTGAAACTTCAGCGCCACTAAGCGCGCTTCAAGCACTTTAACGTCACTACGAGCATCGTAACGTGAATATATAAGAAAGAACGAACTTCAACAATCAAATTATTTATCCCGACAACGGCACTACATTGTCGCTCACCCATCGGTAGACGCTCACAGTCACTGAGATTATTAAATCGACGAGCTGTGTTACGAAAGTAGCCGTTTAGCTACTGAGATGATTAAAGCGACAAGTTTAATTACGAAAGTAATTTACCAGTAGGGTAGCGAGAAAAAAATCTTTCAAGACACAATGTATTGTTACATTTTATTACGTTCGAAATTATCGTACATCTGCGTACGATAGTAACATTCTTTCGTGCATCGTACGCAGGCACGAAACTATCGTACATGTACGATAATTATCGTACGGTTGTGAACACTGCTTCAAACTGACGTTCTCAAATATGTCGGCCAACGTTGGTTAGTGCTGCCACCCAGAGCGCTGTAGTTTGCCTATAGTCTCCAAGCCCCTACCACGCCGTAGCGGAGAAGCGAGGCAACTGTCCCCGAATTGAAGCGGCTGATCGCCGCCATTTGCAGGGAAGACTCCCAGCACTGGGGATGTGATTTGAAGTGTAGGAGACGCAACAAGAACAAAATAAAGCACAAAATAAACTCATGGTTGTTTAAAAAAAATACTTATTGTTGCTGTCTGTTTAAAAAGTATTCTTAAATGAATAAGTTTCCTAATTTTCGAAAAATCGTCTGCAATAGAGACAAGTAATTTAAGAATGTAAGGCCCTTTTCTAATAAGGTGGAGCGGCTTTTCATCCAGATATTTGCCTAAGATGATTCCATGAAACTTGTAAAGTAGCAGAGAGTGCGATTACTTTTTAATTCACGTAATTTTCTGTCAGGTCCTGTTTACTTTTCGCCGACTACTCTGTACGTTTTTCACGCTTATTTTTGTACAGCACAATCTTGCCTACATTCCTTTCCATATTACATAGAATCTTTTCATTCAACTTCCTCGAATTTGGCTATGAATAATTGTAATAGCACACAATATTTTAAATACGCATTTCATTCGCACTTACTTTCTAACAGAGATACTACTTCTCAAAGTGGTTGAGTATGCAACATTCGAATCAAGTAATGACCATTTGCGAAGTACGATCACCACCTGTTAAGTGTCTAAAAACAATTATTCGACCTACTTCTGCGTCATACTTATACGCCTAGTCATTCATTTAACTCAAATTAGTCTTTTAGTAATTTATATGCAAGTAAAATATAAGTACGTTTCTCAGTTTTGGAGAATCATTTGTAAGAGGAAACCTAAACAAACACAAACGCTCATGATTTCTTATTTCTCCATGAAAATACTACGCGGTATACAAGTAATGGCAGATCTGCGATATGTAACATTGTTTCCGTCTTCGTCTTTGCTTCCGTTCTAACTTTAAAAGCGGCACACTGATGAGTGATGGATAAAGTGGTGTCACCATACCAGTCTTGTGGTGTGCCCCGCAGAAATATCTTCCAGGCAGCATCTGTTTACAGGGATGCCGTGGCCTCCACAGCACTCACGAACGCAGGTGCGGCAATACTGTCACTCGACTTTGCCCAGGCGTTTGACAGAATCAGCCACCAATAACTACGGTGCGTCATGAGCAAGATGGGTTTCGATGGCCGGTTCTTACGGGTGCTGTCGAACCTTGTGACCAGTGCCACCTCATCTGTCATAATTGACGGATGGCAGACACAGTCCGTTGCCATCAGGCGCTCAGTTCGACAGGGGTGCCCAATGTCGATGTTTCTGTTTGCCATTGCAGTCGATCCTCTGCTGCGTGCTTTAGGGCAATCGATCAGTGGCATCGACATCTATACTGCACGGATCTCGTGTACTGCATACGCAGATGGAGTGATCGTTCGCAGCCCATCGGATATAGACACGGCCCATACGATCCTGCGGCTTTATGGACGCGCCTCCGGGGCTGCACTCGACACCCGAAAAATGGTGCTCCTGCCCATCGGAAACCGCAGCCTAACTGTCAGCCGCCCATGGTACCGTCTTGTTGTCGAGCACAAGATTTTAGGTCTTCTCGTTGACGCATGCCCTTACAGGATGAAGGCGAAGACCTGGAGGCGCATATTGTGCACCATCCAGGGCGCCTGTAAGCAACATGCCACTCGTCGCCTCACTCTCCACCAGAAGATCGGCATTATCAACGGGTCCATTCTCTCTAAAGCCTGGTATGCGGCTCAACTTCTCCCAATCCCAAAACTGATCGGCAGGTCGATTTCCAAAGCAGTTTACTGGCTTCTCTGGCGCCATGAACTGTTCAAAGTTAAGGGAACCATTTGCGTCTTGCCGCAACAAGATGGTGGACTGGGTTTGGTGGATTTTCCACGTAAATGTTCAGCATTGTTGTTACACTGTGCTGCCACCCTACAACGCAATAACCCTACTGGAACGACGGCGGCATTGCTTACCCAATACTGCCCTTGGTTGGAACGTGCCCCCATAGACCTTCGGGAAATCCCATACAAGCTGCCTTTTTTGATGGAATACTATTTCACCAGGAGTTATGTGCTGGATGTGGCGCGCGGCAGGAACAGGACGGTCCGTCGGTTATACGATGCACTGGTCGGACGCCCACCCATCCACACAATGGTCGAACCACAGCCTTTAGTTAACTGGCGCCAGGTATGGAACAACATTAGCCATCCGGCTCTGCCGTCGTCTGTCTCGGCCACCTGGTACATCCTGGTGAACGACAACTTGGCCACCAACAAGCGTCAGGCAGCCATCCGCCTCCGTGCATCCGCAGCATGTGAGCACTGTGATGCCCCCGACACACTGAAACATCGCTTCCTATGCAGGCATGTCTCACAGATGTGGGACCTCTGCCGCAGCATGGTCGCGCTGCTCAGCGGGATAACCCCGACTTCAATCCCGGTTGGATGGGCCCTGGCCCCGGACTTCAGGCACACACCACGGTCTGTACACAATGCCACCGTGTGGCTCATGGGGCACACTGTGTACGCTGTCCTCCAGCGGAAGCTTCGAGACCCTACCTCATATCTCACTTATCTTTGGGAAGAACACCTTCAAGTACGGAGACACCAAAACTATCAAACTATCTTCACGACGTGCCTTTCTGCCACATTGATTCATGCGCACCAGATGGTACTCGGCCTTTGACGCATTGACGTTTCTCCGTCGACACCCCTAGTTAACATTCATTATCGTACCCTATATATATATATATATATATATATATATATATATATATATATTTTTTTTTTTTTTTTTTTTAACCAAGGATGTTTTTCGTTTTCTTACTGCTGCCTCTTCGGCGGGATACTCTTTCCGTTTTTCAATTCGGGTGGTTTTCAATTTAACACATTTTTCTTCACACGGAAGTTGTAATTGGTGGGGATAGCTTACCCCACTTATTCCTTTTACGTTGCGTTTTTAATTTTTTCTTTGCGATAAGATTTTGTATATTTTGCTTGTATATGGGTTTGACATATCTTTTTATAATAAGTGCCCTTCACCTTTGTTTCACACGACTTTTTCCGTTCCCAATTCTCATTTCCTTGGGCACGACGAAAAAAAAAATGTAGTTAACTGGAGAAAAAAAAAAAAAAATCCATGCTACGCACGACTGCCCTGCAAATGGCGGCTTCAATGTGGGGACGCGACACTAGCGCCAGCGAGCGGTCTAGTTTCTATTTAGTAAGTCTATGATAGCCTCTCTATGTTGTTTATATACCTCTTTGAGGCTGCCAGACTCCAGAGTCCTTGTCACGCGCTGCTGGCCTGCCACCTCGCGGTGATCGCAGTAGCCGCTAGCTGCGGCCACTACACGTGCTGGTGACGTCACATGACATGACGGCGCCGGTCTTCTGCGCACGCGCAGGTGCCGCAGCGGTTGCACGCGCGTTGCCCGTCCACGGGCGACCTTGACGCTGCACTTGCTGATCTGAATAAAGCAAATAGACCGCTAATACACCGTACGTCTCGGCGTAAATAGTCCCCACCCGTGCCATTTTCAAATGTTCAAATGTTTGTAAAGCTTATGGGACTTAACTACGGGGTCATCAGTCCCTAAGCTTACAAACTACTTATGAACTACTTACGAACTAGGACGGCACAAATATCCATGCCCGAGGGGGGATTCGAACCCCCGACGGTAGTGGCCGTGCAGACCGTGACTGAAGCGCCTCAGTCCCCTCGGCCACCGGTGCCATTTTCCCTGACGCGTGGCGACTTGATTGGATTGATTTCTTGCGTAACTGTCGATATAGGAAATGCGGCTGGTATAAAACACACAGACAGAAAACTGCAGGTCCAATATTTTTAAATTAAATAAATATTGCTGTTACTCAAATGGTTTGTCTACAGTGCAGGGGCGCCGACTCCGTGGGTGCTCCGGAGCTCGTGCACCCCCCAAGAATTTTTTGGGGGTGCTGAGCACCCACATAAAATTGAGGTGGAAAATAAAATGTATAAATAAAAAAAAATCGGGAAAAATCAAGACCTACCTTATGACTCAAGAGGCAATGCAAAACTTGACCATAGCAATACACGATATTTCATACGTGAAAGAAATGATGTTTTCCACGCGGGTCCCCAAGCGAGTAGTAATGAGTGTCCGTGTTTTACCCACTGTGGTAGCTTTATTCATCCTGAAGCACGTCGGTCCTTTTGACCTTTCAGGTGTACGTATTTATGAACATTCAGTTGTGTTCATTCAGGAATTTAGCTTGAAGAATCTGATGTTGATGCTAAAGTTAATCGTTTTTCATTTATCTTTGTCACTTTCCTTGTTATTAAAATTATAGATTCAGTTGAAATTTATAATGCTTTTCTCTCAGACATAAAAAAAAAACCTTCGACTATATTAATATTGTCAGAGGTGTCATGAAGTTATCTCGAAGTGATGAAAGTTTCGATGAAGTATACAGCTCTTGCTTGGAACTGACGAAAAAAATTTGATGTCGGACTTCAAAATCTCAAAATATTTCAAATATTCCTTTAAACCTTGGTGACGGTGTTCTACCAAACGCTTTTGTCAGAAAGAATAGCTTCGCACAAAAAGTGTTAGATTAGTGTACAGTGAAAAATTATTTCATTGGTCGTGTAGAAGTTTTGGGGTGTTACTTATATCGAAATATCCACTTCGGCTAATTAGATGGCTTTATTGTAGTGTCCTAATGCAGCCATGCTTTCATTTATTCCTCCTCCTTCTTCCTTCTATCTTTAAAAGGCCAAACAACTGCCTATTTACTTTTATCAAGTATTGCTCATTCAAAAATGCATGAACATGATTTTCAGGAGGGTTGGTTTCGAACATTTGTGAACCGTGATATAGAGCACCCACGCTGATTTTCAAAAGTCGGCGCCTCTGCTGCCGTGTATCTATGCCTGTAAGTGGAATGTTATGGTCGGCAGTAAAGGCGATGAAATACTTTTGAAAGGTACTAATACAGAGGAAAAGTGAAATTTTGAGGGCGAGATCGAATGAATAATGAAATTGTAAATCGAATTGTGGAAAAATAAATCTAGACCTCAACGTGAGAAACAGAAAGGCTTGGTTGACAGGACACATCCAGAGGCATCAAGAAGTTGGTTCGTGTACTTGTGGAGGGAAGTAAAGGAGAGATGGGGAGTCCATGATTTGAGTACATTAAGCCGTGTGCATTATTCATGCGGAGATGAAGAGCAGTGCACAGAATAGTTTAGCGTGGAGAGATGCAGCAAACGAATTTTTGGCCTGAAGACCGCAACAGCAACGCTTTCACCCTCATGTTCAGTATGACTCGTATGTTCACACTGTACAGGATGGCAGAGATTATACATACTGCTGATTTGATCGCGACCTCCCATTGACTTTCAGCATTCGCAGTTCTTGTTGTTGATGTTATGGTCTTCAGTCCGGAGACTGATTTGATGCAGCACTGCATCCTACTCTATCCCGAGCAAGCCTTTTCATCTCCTCGTAAGAACGGCAAACCACATCCATTTGAATCTGCTTATTATATGCGTCTCTTGGTCTCCCTCTGCGATTTTTACCCCACACACTTCCCTCCAATGCTAAATTTATGATTCCTCGATATGTAAGAATGTGTCCTACCAAGCGATCCCTTATTTTAGTCAAGGTATGCCAAAAATTCCTTTTCTCACCAATTCTGTTCAGTTCCTCTTCATTGGTTATGCGGTCTACCTACCTAATCATCAGCATTCTTCTGTAGCACCACGTCTCAAAAGACTCTATTCTCTTCCTGTCCGCACTTTTTATCGTCCATGTTTCACTGCCGTACAAGGCAACACTCCACACAAATTCTTCAGAAAAGACTTCCTTACCCTTAAATTAATATTCGATGTTAGCAAATTCAAAAATGCTTTTCTTCCCATTGGCATTCTGCATTTTATATCCTCTGTACTGCGACCGTCATATGTTATTTTGCTACCCATCTTATTGATTCATATAGATGTTCTTAGTTTCTCCGTCACTGGATACTTGCTGTTGCCGCAACTGTGGTTCAAATTTTAATGAAACTCCAGCTCCAGTTGCATTTATTGGTGCTTTATTTACGCCCACACTAACGGTTTCGGCCTCTATGTTAGGCCATTTTCAAGTGTGACAGACGTTATGCCATAGAGAAAGCAACGTCAAGTAATTACAACAATAGAACTCAGAGAATTTAAAACTTATGGCGCCCAATGGCGACGTGAGAAAAATGGGCGTGTCGTATTTAAATACGAGGCCGAAACCGTTAGTGTGGGCTTAAATAAAGCACCAATAAATGCAACTGGAGCTGGAGTTTCATTAAAATATAGATGTTAATTTGTCCATATAGATTGTTTCCGTTATAAGTGACTCATTTTACATAATGTGGACCAATATTCCTGTTTGGTTACAGTTACAGATTACTGTATGATTATTTTTATTTGATTTGCACATGTAAGCATGTACGCTATGTTTCTCTACATGCTGTAGTATATTTTCGCTAGGTCTATCGTTCGTTAATCATGGGAAAATATTGTTGTACTTCCAACATCCGGTTCAGGAGACAGCCTGCGCAATTCTTTACTTAGCTAATTCTTCATTTCTTGGAAATCTGTTCATCCCTTTCTAGAAGTCAGAGTGAAGTTGCACTGCAACCTAGAACGATATATACTTACAGGGAGAGGACGCCTACTCGTCATCGCCAAATTCGTCTAAATTTGTGGTACATGTAGGGCGCGGTGAGGCACGGAAGTGCCCCAAGTAGGAATCCAGACGACCAGGCGTTTAGGAAATAAAAGGAAGTTTGATACGGATCTACCACCATATGAATATTATCAACTGCCCCTTAGAGAGTCTGTTTAGAAAGAGCTGTTTGGCTTAGCGGTAAAAAGATATTGAGAAGGTCGCGGGTTCAACTCCACCCGGCGTCAAATTTCTTTCTGAACCTTGGCAATGCGTACACCTACATATCGTTCCCGTAGAGATCGTGAGGACAAGATTAGATTAATTACAGCACGCACGGAGGCATTTAAACAATCATTCTTCCCACCCTCAATAGTTGAATGGAATAGGAAAAAAACCCAATAACTGGTACAGTGGGATGTACCCTCTGCCATGCACTTCACAGTGGTTTGCAGAGTATTGATGTAGATGTAGACTGACTTCACAGTTAACTGAGACGTCATATATGATATTTTATTAATTTATAAAAGCAAAATAAATAAATAAAACGCATTGGATCAAAATCGGGACCACAATCATTTAAAAACGGACTGTAGTTAACGCTTATTTGTGGACGACGCGTATGTAAATCAATATTTCCTTTCTTTTGCAGTTGATCAATTTCATGTACGGGGTGATATTCATCGAAGAAACAGGGGAAGCAATAATTTTGAGCGCATTTTGCGCACGTTATGAACGCCGCCCTTTTGCAGTCACATTTTTTTTAATGTCTCCATAGAAAAACAAACTTGATTGGCATTCTGAAAACAGCTTATTTCATCGCACAGTCCAGCAGCGAACCACGCGTAACGCAGCGTGTCGCTGAATACTTACGAGGACAGATGGTGATCTATAATGGAATGTAGTTTGATGCAAGCTTCTCGGGAAGTGATTTCTCCTTCTTTCTCGATTAGGTAACTGCAATTTTGAGGGGTTTTTATTAAATTTTTTACCTGGCGATAAAAATACACATCGCATGGTTGCACTAGTGGCGTACATTTGGGGGGAATTACTTTGATACTGCATTTTGGCAATCCAAAATAACGTACATGATGTTGAGGTTAATTGTGAATTCAGTATCGTACGCATTGCCAAGGAGAAAAACAATATTTGCCACTGAGCCAAACACAGCTTTTTAATCAGACCTTATCAGGGGCAGTTGATAAGGTGCATATGGTGATAGATCCGTATCAAAATTCCTTTTATTTCCTAAACGCTTAGCCATCTGCCGTTCCCGCCGCGTGCACTTTCATATCTCACCAGACCCTACATTCCTAAGTTCCTAGTGATTGGAAAAGCGCAGGTGAGTCCGGTTTATAAGGAAGGAAAGACAACTGACTCACATAATTACAGGGCAATATCGTTGACATCAGTTTCCTGTTGAATTTTGGAGCATATTCGCAGTTCGAATATAGTAAATTTCTTTAGACGGAAAATCTTCTTTCTATGAATCAGCACGGGTTAAGGAAACATCGTTCATGTGAAATTTAGCTTGCCCTTTTTTCACATGACATCTTTCGAGAAGGGCACAGGCGCGTCGTGTTTTTCTCGATTTCAAAAAAGGCGTTCGACGCAGTGCCTCACTGCAGCATATGGAATAAGTTCACAGATGTATGACTGACTGGAAGACTTCCAAATTAATAGAACGCAGTACGTTGTTTTCGACGGCGAGTGTTCTTCAGAGACGAGTGTATCGTCAGGCGTGCCCCAGGGGAGTGTGATAGGACCGCTATTATTTTCTATCTATATAAATGATCTGATGGACAGAGTAAGTTGTAATTTGCGGCTGTCTGATGATGATGCTGTGGCGTATGGGAGAGTGTCATCTTTAACTGACTGCAATAGCATACAGGATGACTTAGATAAAATTTCTAGTTGGTGTGAAGAATGGCAGCTAGCTTTCAATGTAGAAAAATGTAAGGTGATGCGCATGAGAGAGAAAAACAATCCCATAATGTTCCAATACAGCATTAGCAGTGAGCTTCTTAATGCAGTCGCGTCCTTCAAATATCTAGGCGTAACACGGCAGAGCGATATGAAATGGATCGAACATGTAAGGACAGTTGTGAGTAAGGCGGACAGCCAACTTCGAATTATTGGGAGAATTATTGGAAGATGTAGTTCATTTGTAAACAAGACCATGAATAAAAGGCTGTATGACCACGTCTTGAGTATTTCTCAAGTGTTTGGGACCCGCAGCACATCGGTATAAAGGAAGACATGGAAGCAGTTCAGAGACGAGCAGCTAGGTTTGTTACTGGTAGGTTCGACCAATGCGCGAGTGTCACGAAAATGCTCCGGCAACTCAATTGGGAATTGATGGAAGAAAGACGACGTTCTTTTCGTGAATTTCTCTCGGGGAAATCTAGAGGGCTGAAATTTGAAGCTGAGTGTAGCACGTTCTTGCTGCCGCCTACTTACATTTCGCGTAATTATCACAAAGATAAGAGAAATTAGGGGGTGTACGGAGGCATATAGGCAATTTTTCTTAGTTCTATTGGTAATGGAATAGGAAAGAAAATGCCCAATAGTGGTACAGTGTACCCTCCGCTACGCATCTTATGGTGAATTGCGGAGTATGTATGTAGATGTACATATACCATAAATTTGGACGAATTCGGCGATGACGAGTAGACGTCCTCTACTTGTTAGCCAGCGAACCTGTCAATGATTTGCAATTGCTAAAATGTATAATAATAACGTACATCTTATACTCCTAATCCTCTCTCGGGCATGTGTGTTGGACTTAGGCTAGTTTAAGTAGTTTGTAAGCCTAGGAATTGAAAACTGCAGTAGTTGAGTCTCATAGATTTAAAACATTTGAAATTCTACACTCTTTTCTTTAATCGCCCTACCCATCAGTTCCCCCATATCTATGCCCATTTGTTAACTTCTCTCTATACTTAGAAATCTAAGAAGCCGGTGCTGGTCGGGTAATTAGTCAGTCCATGTACTGCTCCTTCCTCTCTCTGTCAGTCACCTCCTAGCTCTGCCTTCATCTACTTTTCCTCCTCCTTCGCCACTTTCTCCTTGTTCTTCTCCGCCGCCTCCTCTATGTGTTCTTCCTCTTCTTTCGCCTCCACTCACCCATCGCTGTGCCTGTGTCATTACCTCCCGTGCTTCTTGCCAGTCTCCCTGTCCCCTTTCTCTGTTCCTTCTTTACCTCCCGTCCGTATGAAAAATTACATGTATCTGCCAAATTTCATGGTTCTTGGTCACACAGTCCAAGTTTATGGTAGGAAATCCTCCGTTATCTAATGTATGAAACCTAATGAAAGCTGCACGTTTATTTTGTTTTCTTCCATGAGACTGAGCTGCTCCTATTCTGGTCATTCCAAAAAGACAAATCTTTGGTGATATCGGCCACTGAAGCATGTTCTCGTTGGCTACAGGGATACATTGTATAAGTTGTACCTAATCGATTACAATCCAGATTAGAGTAACTGTGATTTTGGTGATGCAGTGGTGCCAATCGAGGTGCAAAAAGGTTTTGACTACTGCTACTATCCCTGGAAGTTTCTGTGACCGTCAGTTGTGGCAAAGCCTGCAGGTAATGTTCAAATTTTATACTGTGACCCGATAGTTACCTCCTTAGACAATGACACTATCAATGGAATAAGGATCCAGGACAACACCTGTGAAGTGACGCTAATAGATATTATCACCACAATATACAGTACAATTCTTTTATTGGGGTAATATGTAATTACACTCCTAGCCATTAAAATTGCTACACCGCTAAGATGACGAGCTACAGACGCGAAATTTAACCGACAGGAATAGGATGCAGTGATATGCAAATTATTATCTTTTCAGAGCATTCACACGAGGTTGGCTCCAGTGGCGACACCTACAATGTGCTGACGTAAGGAAAGTTTCCAACCGATTTATCATACATAAACAGCAGTTGACCGGCGTTGCCTGGTGAAACGTTGTTGAGATGCCTCGTGTAAGGAGCAGAAATGCGTACCATCACGTTTTCGACTTTGACAAAGGTCGAATTGTAGCCTATCGCGATTGCGATTTATCGTATCGCGACATTGCTGCTCGCGTTGGTCACGATCCAATTACTGTTAGCACAATATGGAATCTGTGGGTTCAGGAGGGCAATACGGAACGCCGTGCTGGATCCCAACGGCCTCGTATCACTAGCTGTCGAGGTGACAGGCATTTCTTATCTGCGTGGCTGTAACGGATAGTGCAGCCACGTCTCGATCCCTGAGTCAACAGATGGGGACGTTTGCAAGACAACAACCATCTGCACGAACAGTTCGACGCCGTTTGCAGCAGCATGGACTATCTGGTCGGAGACCATGGCTGCGGTTACCGTTGACGCTGCATCACAGACAACAGTGTCTGCGATGGTGTACGCAACGACGCACTTTGGTGCACGAATGGCAAAACGTATTTTTTTCGGATGAATCCAAGTTCTGTTTACAGCACCATGATGGTCGCATTCATGTTTGGCGACATCGTGGTGAACGCACATTGGATGCGTGTATTCGTCATCCTCATACTGGCGTATCAACCGGCGTTATGGTATGGGGTGCCATTGGTTACCTCTTGTTCGCATCGACGGCACTTTGAACAGTGGTCGTTACATTTCAGATGTGTTACGACCCGTGGCAGTACCCTTCATTAGATCCCTGCGAAACCCTACATTTCAGTAGGATAACGAACGACCGCATGTTGCAGGTCCTTCGCGGGCCTTTCTGGATGCGGAAAATGTTTGACTGCTACCCTGGCCAGCACATTCTCCAGATCAATTTAAAACGTCTGGTCAATGGTGGACGAGCAACTGTCTCGTCACAATACGCCAGTCACTACTCTTGAAGAAGCTGCATGGGCATCTGTACCTGTACACGCCATCCAAGCTCTGTTTGACTCAATGCCCAGGCGTATCAAGTCCGTTATTACGGCCAGAGGTGATTGTTCTGGGTATTGATTTCTCAGTGGGTGAAAATGTAGTCACGCGTCATTTCTGGTATAATATATCTGTCCAATGAATATCCGTTTATCATCTGAATTTCTTCTTGGTGTAGCATTTTTAATGGTCGGTAGTGCGAGTTTTAGAAAGGTCACAATCAGACCAAGGAATGAAGAAGGTCTTAAAATAATCAAATGTACACAAATTTTGAAAGTCAGAAACTGAACCCGCAATTAATATTTCATTTAATTTTGGAGATGATAATAATAATAAATACTTAAAATACCTATCAACTCTGACTCTTTCTTACTGACAGTTCCAAGTATTTAGGACTAAGATGGCGAAAACAGGAATAATTTTACAGCAAGAGAATTTGAGCCCGTTTTAATCTGTTAGCGAATAAACAATAACAGCAAGAAAGCCACAGGTTTAAAACCCCTTAAAATTCAAATTACAATAATATTACAAATGCAGGACCTGAAATCGTAATTAATTTTTTATTTAAGGCTGGCGATCATAGAATGACATTAATAATCAATACTTTAAGTAACAATCAACTCTGACTCTTCCTTACTGACAGTTCCAAGTGTTAGGACTAAGATTGCCAATACGGAAATAATTTCACTAAACAGAGTTTGAGCTGAAATATGAAAGCGCAAGGACCCTCGGTAATGATCAATGTTGATGTACAAATATTCAAATAGAGAAAAAGAAAGAGCATACGTCCTCTCCTAAATTGTACTTAAAGCAGAGTCTGAACTATTTTCGCAAGCCAACTATACAGGACGATGCACCGAGTGAGTGAGATTTGCAATTAACTCGTCATTATCTGTCCTGAATGCGTGGATTCATTCGGCTTGGAGGGGTGTCATAACGCGTTGTGTCTTCTCCTGAGGCAAACTGAGCCTCAAATATTGTAACTGACCTTTGATATCCTGAGTAACGCACCGGGACGTACTTGACGTCTACGTTTGTACCGCCTATGTTCTATCACAGAGCAATCTGACGATCTTGTCGGCCATTCGAATATCTCCGCTCATGTCATTTCGTAGGGGTATGAGGAATGTGAAGACAAGTATTATTCTGTTGAAAATGGCAACAAGATACTGTCACATTAGACGAGGGGTATACACCATCAACAGAGCCAGAGCCTCTCTGATCCAATGCCGTGGAATGGATTTAATCATCTTCCTCACTGGAATTTCAGCTGTATTTTCAACCGTGTTATCTTGGTACAAAGTGTTATCTCCCCAATAAATTATGTTGGGACACCTCCGGTATTATTTGGTGTTGCATTTTGAATGCCCAGCAATGTATTTTAATATTCTTAAAAATATATTTATTGTTATTTATGTAGTCTTCTACCGTAATTCTGTAAAAAGTTTAAAGCTTTGCAGGTAAACAGATCCCAGAAATTTAACTTTTAGTACATCTCCGACATCAATAATGTTCATAATGTTCAAATGTTTGTAGAGCTTATGGGACTTAACTACGGGGTCATCAGTCCCTAAACTTACAAACTACTTATGAACTAGCTAATACTAAGAACGGCACAAATATCCATGCCCGAGGGGGGATTCGAACCCCCGACCGTAGTGGCCGTGCAGACCGTGACTGGAGCGCCTCAGTCCCCTCGGCCACCGCGGCCGGCATCAATCAATAATGAATAATTAACGAAAATTGTTCAAAATGATTTAGTATTCCTAAGAGAGTGATAAATAGTTTAGTTTCTAGATCGTACTTACACATCAGCACACCTTTTTAAAGTACAGTAAGTATGATAAGTGAAAATTTACATATTTCTAAGTTACAAACCTAGTGATTCCTTGCAATGGCTAAGTATGCAAGATATGCAGCCTACACTCTTTCCCCGAACTTCTCCGTACATCTACATCTAAATACATACTCCGTAATCCACCGTAAAGTGCATGGCGGAGGGTACAATGTACCACTACTAGGCAGTTCCTTTCCTATTCCACTCCCAAATGGAACGAGGAAAAAAAGAATGCCTAATGCCTCCGTACGAGCCCTAACTTCTCTTATCTTGTCTTTGTGATGACCATGCGAAATGTAAGTAGGCGGCAGCAAGATCGTACTACACTCAGCTTCAAATTCCGACCCTCTAAATTTACTCGACAGATATTCACAAAAAAAGCGTCGTCTTTCCTCCAGCGATCCCCAATTAACTTCCCGGAGCTTTTCCGTGACACTCGCACATTGGTCGAGCCTACCAGTAACAAACTTAGCTGCCCGCATCTGAACTGCTTCTATGTCTTCCGTTAAACTGATCTGCTGCGGACCCCAAAACACTTGAGCAATACTCAAGACGTGGTCGTACAAGCCTTTTATACGCGATCTCCTTTACAGTTGAAGTACATCTCCCAAAATTCTCCCAATAAACCGAAGTCGGCTGTCCGCCTTACTCACAACTGTCCTTACATGTTCGTTGCATTTCATATCGCTCTGCAATGTTACGTCCAGATATTTGAACGACGCGATTGCATCAAGAATCTCACTACTAATGCTGTATTCGAACATTATGGAATTGTTTTTCCTACTTATGTGCATCACCTTACATTTCTCTACATTGAGAGCTAGCTGCCATTCTTCGCACCAACTAGCAATTTCCTCCAACTGTATGCCTATGTCTTACTTTCTTTTTGTCCTCTGGTCCCTCTCTCTCTCTCTCTCTCTCTCTCTCTCTCTCTCTGTTAACTGCCTAAGAAACCGGCGTTGCCCGGATATTATTTATTCCAACATTCTGTTAGTTCAAGTACTCCTCCCTCTTTTTTCTGATCATTTCATCCTCCCCGTCTACCTACCCGTGTTTCCATCTCCTCCTCCTTCTTCGCTGTCTCTTCTTCTCCCCTACCCCTCTACGCACCCATTCATCCCTCTGCCTCCGTCATTACTTAAGACAAAATGTTCAAATGTTTGTACAGCTTATGGGACTTAACTACGGGGTCATCAGTCCCTAAACTTACAAACTACTTATGAACTACTTACGAACTAGGACGGCACAAATATCCATGCCCGAGGGGGGATTCGAACCCCCGACCGTAGTGGCCGTGCAGACCGTGACTGGAGCGCCTCAGTCCCCTCGGCCACCGCGGCCGGTGAGAGAATTATACTGAAAACACCAAAAGGTTTATCAAATGGAGAAAATGAAACACGTCTCATCTGCTGTGTGGTGCTATGGAAACCTAATCCCATACTACAAATTGGCAAGGTGTATAGGCGATGTTTTTATAGCAAACCACTAAAGACGAAAACACACAACTACAGACAGGAAAATGTTTCGTGATGTTTTATTTTTTATTATTATTATTATTATTATATATATATATATATATATATATATATATATATATATATATATATATATATATTCTTTTTTTTGGTGGCCAGTACTAACACGAGTGCACAACCAAACTAACTAAACTGGGTACTCAGCTACCGCGCCGCTTATAAGCGTCGGGCCGAGCTGTCTAAAGCACCTCGCTGCGGAGCGCGCGGTTGCTCGCCGTGGAGGTTCGAGTCCTCCCTGGGGCATGTGTGTGTGTGTTTGTCCTTAGGTTAGTTTACCTAGGTTTAAGTAGTTTGTAAGCTACGGACTGATGATCATGCAGTTTGGTCCGATAGATGTACAAACATTTGAACATTTTATAAGCGTCGGCAGCTCTGGCGTGTTGATCGGGGAAACGCTTATAAGCGTCAGCCGCAGCGAACGTGTTAACAAGGATTACAATAAATGTTATCTATCTTACCAATGGGATGCGAGATGAGAGTAATAATTAATTCTGATAAAGTTAATTTGCACTAGTGACACTGCATCCACGAAGTGCTAAATAAATATTTTTAATTGACAGAACTCTCACACGTTTGCGAGACCACAGCAAATCCGGACACGACTAATAGAAGGCAGAAGGCAAGTCATCCTAGCCTAAGGTGACCAGACGTCACGTATTTTACGGGATCGTCCCTTATTAAGCTTAATTGTCCCGTTGTCTCGGTAAAAGAAATACGGCTCATATTTTGTCCCGTTTTTCGTTAACTGTCCCGTATTTTCGAAACGCTGTGCTTTTCAGTAACATATACAAACAATAAAACCGAGAAGTCGATGTGTGATCTTAGCCAAAGGATAAAGAAAAGTCCACTTTTTGATTAAAGAAAAGCGTACGAGGAACGATTTATGAAGTTCTTTGTTTGGTACTATGTAATGCTTTCACATGGCGAGTAGGTGGGTAGTGGTCATTACTTCAGGGCATATCATTCAGATCTGTCGTTTTAAGTCAGTTAAGAGTCACCAGTTGCGTTACTTTTTCATATATTATTACCAAAAGGAATGAACGCAAGTTTTCATTTCCGAAATTAAAACAGCATAGCGAGAAATTATTTTCACATTGAGTAGAAGCACTTTTTCGGTCGACAATGGAGGTCGGTTAGACTTTGTCCAACACGCACGGCCTAGCTCTTTAGAGAAAAACATCGCCATAAAGTTTCATATCTCTTGTTACAAAACGTGAGAATGGTGTCATATCAAGTAAAGCGTCTTATTGATTAGGAAGTTTTGTTCTGTTTACAAGCAACGAAACATACGTAACTATTCCCTCATGTCAATGGAGTGCACTAAGTGAACAATGTTAAAAATATATGGAAGTGGTAAAGCAGGAATTTAGAAATACTGTCTGGGTGAAAAATATTTCTTTCAACTTATTTCACATCGTGGTATCTGCTGCAGAGTTTGCAGCTCTTAATTACCTTTGGACAGTGTCTGTCTGACGCCATCGCTTTATGGGCTGATGAAAACAGCGTATGAAGCATTCTAAACATGAGTCTCAGTTATAATTATAGCCTTAACACTTTCAACACATCTTAAATTTATAAGGGGCAGCCCTTAGTCGCACAGCACGAAAATAATCGTTACCAGGTTTCAATGCCACTATGGGCACCTTCTTCAGACGAAGATGAATATATTAAACCTACATGTCAAAATTTAAAATACAAAAAATATATCTGACATAATCAGATAGTCATAAATGGTTTGCATTTTCCGCCGTATGCAAGACACCTGATTTTTAATTGTTCCCAAACATGTTTCAGCACATTTTGTGCTATCTTCAGTGGGATGGTTTATTTTTGTTCTTTTACATTAGGCTACATGAAACTCGTTAAGTAGCCTACTTATTTGTTGTTTTGGTACAAACTTGTCATGATTCTTTTCTTCCTCTGTTATAATTTGGTTGTTGCTGTTAGTTTTAATGTGGATGTCACTAGTTTTCCACGTTTTTTCGTGCTATGCATTACGCCAAATATTCCCACTGGCGTAATGCATAGCACGAAAAAACGTGGAAAACTAGTGACATCCACATTAAAACTAACAGCAACAACCAAATTATAACAGAGGAAGAAAAGAATCATGACAAGTTTGTACCAAAACAACAAATAAGTAGGCTACTTAACGAGTTTTATGTAGCGTAATGTAGTAGAACAAAAATAAACAATCCCACTGATGATAGCACAAAATGTGCTGAAACATGTTTGGGAACAATTAAAAATCAGGTGTCTTGCATACGGCGGAAAATCCAAACACAATATCCAAGCAAGCACGGAAGAAAGAAAAACAGCAGCATCAAAACAGATAGTCATACTTAAAAAGTAAGTAGTTGTAGACAGGCGGAGCAGTCACTAGGAGCTGCAATGTATCCGCTGCGTCGACGTTGGTAACGATTATTTTCGTACTGTGCGACTGAGGGCTGCCCCTTATAAACTTAATTGTATTGTAACAGTCGCTGATTCACAGCCATGTACAAAACTAAACCTCTTACTTTTCACAAAACTGTATTTCAAATTATCATACTCCGAAATAACATGAATTCTTCTGAAAAATATAATGGAGAGTGAGAAATAAGTAACCTGTTTACATAATAACAACTTTCAGCCCTAATGAAAGATGTCGTTATGTAAAAGTGGCATACTGTGTTTGCATGTGATAGCAATATAATACTTACACCTTTAACAACGCTTTTTAAGTGCGCGTCTTATGTACCTGTTGTATGGACAAAATATTTGAACTCAAATCTCTTTTACTGATACAGTATTTACGAAACGTTTCATAAAATGTGGCTCCATTTCAGCTGTTAATTTGTGTCTCGTATTTTGATTTTGGAAATTTGGTCACCCTAGCCTTAACCCCCCCAGACTGATAATCCGCATTAGCCCTTAGCTACACGCACTGCTGAAAATTACGCCAATACACGCGCGCGGGACTCCGTGCCGCAGTTCCATTTATCGGCAATCAAACCATATAGTATTTGCAAAATATTTATTGAACACTAAAACTTAAGTAGTACAACAATTACAAATGACTCATGATGCCAAACATAATACACTTTAGTAAATATTTCAAATGTGTCAAAAACAGAACATCGAAAGTAGACTTAGAATAAGGTATGATGCAAAAAACGGTATGCATCTCTAAGACTTCCTGAATTATACAAAAGTATTGTCATTTTCAACAACAAATTAAATATTTCAAATATAACTCATTACTTATGACTAACTAGGAACAAGGTTGCATAAAAAACAGAGATGAACAAATATTTAGAAAAAATAAATAATAAGAAGTCAAGGTTCGTCGAATGTAATGTTGCAGGCATTGCAAATAGTTTCGGAGGTGGAATGCTTTTTGCACACAAATCGTGTACACTGTGAGCATTTTACTGTAGTTTTATTGTTGCGATGTTTACCGCACACATGACATGGACCAGATCTTGGTCGCTCTCCTGAGGCTTGAGGGATTACTGGTAAATTAGAAGGCTCCTTGTATTTGGCCAAATATGCTTTTATATCTAGGGGCAATGATTGTATGTAGAAACAGAAATACACGCAAGCGGTTCAGAGTGCCGCAGCGACGCAGTGTCTTAGTTTTAGCGCTTGCAGCCAACTTACTGTAGATCACAGAGGCACGGAGTTATGCGGAAATCACGTGGAGACACCTGCTGGGAGAATACATGGAAGCTCAACGTCAAACCTGCAAAAACTCAGAAGTACGAAGTTTGCGGCACTGCGTGCCGCTAATCGTGTAGCTAGGGGTTAAGGAAAACACATAGTTACAATAGTGTTAGGCTTAGTGCACTTGAACAAGGTTATTATTGATCACTCAGATGATGTTTTGACTCTTACAAATTGAGTGTAATAGAGTTTAATATATTTATAGCATTAACAACGCTTTTTTAAGTGCGCGTCTTATGTTCCTGTTGTATGGACAAAATATTTGAACTCAAATCTCTTTTACTGATGCAGTATTTACGAAACGTTTCATAAAATGTGGCTTCATTTCAGCTGCTAATTTGTGTCCTGTATTTTGATTTTGGAAATCTGGTCACCCTAGCCTTAACCCCCGAGACTGATAATCCACATTAAGGAAAACACATTGTTACAATAGTGTTAGGCTTAGTGCACTTGAACAAGGTTGTTATTGATCACTCAGATGATGTTTTGTCTCTTACAAATAGAGTTTAATATATTTACACCATTAACAACGCTTTTTTAAGTGCGCGTCTTATCGACCTGTTGTATGGACAAAATATTTGAACTCAAATATCTTTTACTGATACAGTATTTACGAAACCTTTCATAAAATGTGGCTTCATTTCAGCTGCTAATTTGTGTCCTGTATTTTGATTTTGGAAATCTGGTCACCCTAGCCTTAACCCCCGAGACTGATAATCCACATTAAGGAAAACACATTGTTACAATAGTGTTAGGCTTAGTGCACTTGAACAAGGTTGTTATTGATCACTCAGATGATGTTTTGTCTCTTACAAATAAAGTTTAATATATTTACACCATTAACAACGCTTTTTTAAGTGCGCGTCTTATCGACCTGTTGTATGGACAAAATATTTGAACTCAAATATCTTTTACTGATACAGTATTTACGAAACGTTTCATAAAATGTGGCTTCATATCAGCTGCTAATTTGTGTCCTGTGTTTTGATTTTGGAAATCTGGTCACCCTAGCCTTAACCCCCGAGACTGATAATCCACATTAAGGAAAACACATTGTTACAATAGTGTTAGGCTTAGTGCACTTGAACAAGGTTGTTATTGATCACTCAGATGATGTTTTGTCTCTTACAAATAGAGTTTAATATATTTACACCATTAACAACGCTTTTTTAAGTGCGCGTCTTATCGACCTGTTGTATGGACAAAATATTTGAACTCAAATATCTTTTACTGATACAGTATTTACGAAACCTTTCATAAAATGTGGCTTCATTTCAGCTGCTAATTTGTGTCCTGTGTTTTGATTTTGGAAATCTGGTCACCCTAGCCTTAACCCCCGAGACTGATAATCCACATTAAGGAAAACACATTGTTACAATAGTGTTAGGCTTAGTGCACTTGAACAAGGTTATTGTGGTGTCGCACAAGTCTAAAGTGCGCGCCACCTACTTTCGCCGCGCGCCGCCATGCACGCACGGCGCGGCGTTCTTACGACGTCAGCCACGAACGCCCTCTGCTACAACTCCGCTCGTGGCCACCACTGAACGACATCGTTCACTTGGGACTGAGATAGGAACCAGTTAACACTTCGGAATCAGATAGGCAGCAGTTAAGACTTGGCTATCGGATAGGCACTAGAAATCATTAGTAGGCAGGCCTCTATCTAATCTATGTATCAGCATTCTGCAGTCAAGAACTATGTAAAAGTTAAGTATTACTAAGTCTTTATGAAATATATATCTCTTCTAATTTACTCTAGTGTCTCTAGTTGCTGCTGTCCCACTGGCTGGTCACCTCCATACCGCACAAGCGTGCATCCTTTATTCCAGCGTCGGTCTCTTTCTACTCGGCCACCGACACCAACGACGGAAACGAGACACAAAAGCGGCGACGAGGCTGGGACACAAAAGTTATTATTGATCACTCAGATGATGTTGTGACTGTTACAAAAAAAAGGTTCAAATGTTTGTAGAACGTATGGGACTTAACTACGGGGTCATCAGTCCCTAAGCTTACAAACTACTTACGAACTAGCTAAGACTAAGGACAGCACAAATATTCATGCCCGAAGGGGGATTCGAGCCCCCGACCGTAGTGGCCGTGCAGACCGTGACTGGAGCGCCTCAGTCCCCTCGGCCACCGCGGCAGAGTATTGGCGACGAAAGCTACAGGCACCTCGGATTTACAGGCAAGAGTTTCGCAAACATCAGCGGCCACGACGAGACGCTGGCAGGAACAGGGACAGTCAGGTTCCTGGTCGAGAGTCCTTCCCCCGTTGCTTCCGCTGCCAGAATTTCCGACCAGAGCGTAACTCACTGCACCGGCATACGTCATCAGCCGAACAGCTCACTGCCGGAGAGTAGAGTCCCAAACAGAAATCAGGCAATTTATTGGCCTCACCGCTGTTGCTGCAGATAAACGTCCCACGATATTGCGCAGATTCTTACAGAACAGGAGTGGCTCAACAACATTCGATTTCCCTCGACCAGATCGTTTCGATGGGCGAGGGATCGGATGAACAGAGAATCAAAGGCAATAATACAATTCGATGCCGGCCACGGTGGCCGAGGAGACTAAGGCGCTCCAGTCACGGTCTGCACGGCCACTACGGTCGGGGCTTCGAATCCCCCCTCGGGAATGGATATTTGTGCCGTCCTAGTTCGTAAGTAGTTTGTAAGTTTAGGGACTGATGACCCCGTAGTTAAGTCCCATAGACTATACAAACATTTGAACATTTTTGAACAATTCGATGAGCGACGAACAAGTCTTGAAAGTTGCGTGCGACGAGTGGTCGCACATAATCGCATTGCACTGTAGCAAATGGCAGCGTCCGAAGCCATGGGAATACCGCAGGCTCCCCCACTTCCCAGATGTACTGTAAAACGTTTACTTGCTTATTAAGTAATTACAGTTCATTCTACCGATACTCAGCTTTTCAACATTACGATGTATGGGTATTCTGCTCGCTGCAAAATTATTCAGGTGGGGGGTCATGGTAGAAATAAATACTCGTAAATACGATTTTTCACTTCTTCTTTAATTTCCAATCAAACTGCTTCTTATTCCTCCAAAACATCACAACTTCATAACATACACAATGCAACAGAACTTTGTTGATAGTACTTCCATTTTAAAACACAGACTAACATAGATTTCACAGCACTTTGCAAACGCTAAAACTCCAATTCCCTCACGCAAGGCGGTGAGGCAAATATATAACCTCGACAATAATGACATTACATTACGCATTGTTCATAACAATTGAATATACTAATTTACAGTTAATGAACACAACAGTAAAACATTTCATGTACACAAAAATAATCACAATATAAAATAAAAACTATACATACAATAATTTTAGATTGCGCATATCTTTTTCAGACTTAATATCGGTTCTTTTTGTATGACAACAAACAGCAATGTTAAATGTCAATTAATTTCTTCATGAGTACATCATACATGTTCCTAACGTATATTGAACTATCAAATACCTTGGCAATTCTCAAAATAATTACAAAATCTCACGTCAGTCAATATATACAAAGAATTACAATATTCAAATTTCGACTATTACATTAATTAACACAATTAGCTGGTCTACACAACTTGTTTATGAGCCTAACATATATACAATGCTATTTATTTTCATGTCTCTTATATTTATATAAAGTATCTATAATTCGTCTATCTGGTTCTTGAAACAACAAAAAATGACGAAACTATTGTTTATAGAACTGTCTGGAAAGAAAATATATGAATCTCTTAATTAATGAAATCTATCACTTGTTAACTGATCACAGTATCACCGAGACACTGTCCTACACTGACTCCTACGCTGGCTATTTCGTCTGTAACTAACTTCACACGCAACATATATCACTAGTAAACCATACGATTCCGGGTCCGACGCAAACGGTATCGTACGATAACATTGAGATGAGAGGGCCAGCAGTATCATTACGACTGCTTGCTGATTAGAGTACCAGCAACACAGACTGAGAGGAATCCAATACACCCTAAACAGTAAACTATAAAACCGGGTATGCAGGTTGAATCTAAATACCCGCAGTCGTAGCGCGATTTCTCACATGCTAGCAATAAAAAAATGTCTCTCACAAAATTTCGTCCTCCGTATATTTTCGGCAGTAAAGGGACGTCGAAGATTGAGATGGGTGTGTGGTCCCACACGTCAGTGTGTTTCAGAATTACACTACTACACCAACAAACTTCTAGGGGAGGTGTCTTGAGGAACAAAGTGAGCATAGAAACCCAGGCCCGAAAACGTCATCTAATGACGCTACAGAGCGTCTAAGTCGCTGGAGGAAATGTCTAGCGGCTGGAGCTGGTGCCTGTAACTTGGACTCTCCGTAGCGTCGTTGAATGGCGTTTCCGGGCATGGGTTTCCATGCGCCATTTTGTTTCTCAGCACACCTCCCACATCCCCTAGAAGTTTACTGGTATAGTAGTGTAATTCTGAAACACAATGACGTATTGGACACACTCATCTCAATCTTCGACGTCCATTTACTGCCGGAAATATGCGCAAGACGAAATTTTGTGAGTGACATTTTTTTGTAGCTACCGTGTGAAGAATCGCGCTGCGAAGCCCGAGTGTGCGAATTTAGATTCACCCTGTAGAACTTGTAGCGGAACGCTCGGTTTCGTATGTCCGCTATATATGGAGCCTATGTGTAGTCGTTTCATCTTATTACGATTAAGCAGTATTAAATAGTTGTTATTGATCATAATCGATGTATTGTAATTTTTTCAAATTTTTATCATGTTAATTTGTGTATTGTTTGTTGGTATGATGTAGATTTATTCTGCGCCTGCATACGTAGTATGAAAGTTTTTTTGCGAAAATCCACATCACCAAAGATGTTCCTTGCTGCCATGGATGAGCGACGCACGACGAATTAAGAATGAATTTAATTGTAATTGTCTTTTTATATGGCCTGATTGTAGTAGGGTTCTAAGATTGTGTCGTCTACTAACATTAATGTGCAGCCCACATACCTAGAAATAGTGACAGCAACACATCAACTTTCTTCCAGCACTTGAAATCACAACAACATGTAGCTGACGAAATACAACGAGCTATTGACACATTACACATTACACAAGAGAGACAAATGATTTACGTCCTTGAAGAAATTGAAACTTATTGACACACAATGATTTACCATCAAGAAATTTTAAATGAGCAGATCGATATGAAACATAAAAACTACATAGAAAATGTTATTTATACTATCCTGCCAAAGAGATAAACAGATGAGCGAAATTTACAAACATAGCAGAGATCATACTATTACGAAATTAATAGTAATCACTGCAAACAAACAATTACGCTAATAATTACATTAAATAGTTACAAAACTTGCAAATTTTAAAAACTTTGGACATCACCAGTTCTACAAAATGTTCAAATGTTTGTAAAGCTTATGGGACTTAACTGCGAGGTCATCAGTCCGTAAACTTACAAACTACTTATAAACTATCTTATGCTAAAGACAGCACAAACATCTATGCTCGAGGGGGGATTCGAACAGCCTCGCGCATCGGAACATAGCGCCTCAATGCGCTCGGCCGCGGATACAATATATATATATATATATATATATATATATATATATATATATATATATATATATATATATGCTACTCCATTCGTCCCTCTTTCTGGCAATCAGGTCAAAATGTCCAACTATTTTGCGAAAAACTTCGCGTTTTCATAGTTGCACTGTCATCTACTGCCATATCTGTGTCCAGTGTATATTGTTTTGTAAGTGTTGCCAACTTTCTCGGCTGATCTTCATGTTGTGATAGTACTGCTGGCCCTCTCATCTCAATGTTATCGTATGATACCGTCTGCATCGGACCCGGAATCGTGTAGTTTAATAGTGATATATATTGCGTGTGAAGTTAGTTACAAACGAGATAGCCAGCCTAGGAATCAGTGTATGACAGTGTCTCGGTGATACTGTGATTAGTTAACAAGTGATAGATTTCATTAATTAAGAGATTAGCATATGAGATGTCCAGACAGTTCTATAAACAACAGTTTTGTCATTGTACGTTATTTCAAAAACTAGAAAGAAACGACATGAAAATCCAAAAGACATGAAAATAAATAGCATTGTATATATGTTAGGCTCATAAACAAGTTATGTTGACCAGCTAATTGTGCTAATTAATGTAATAGTCGAGATTTCAATATTTTAATTCTTTGTATATATTGACTGACGTGAGATTTTGAACCTATTTTGAGAATGGTCAAGATATTTGATAGTTCAATATATGTTAGGAACATGTATGATGTACTCATTAACAAATTAATTGACATTTAACATTGCTGTTTGTTGTCAAACAGAAAGGACCGAAATTACGAATTAAAAAGATATGCGCCATCTAAAATTATTGTCTGTAAAGTTTTCATTTTATATAGTGATTATTTTTGTGTCCATGAAATTTTTACTTGAGTGTTCCTTAATTTTAAATTTGTATATTCAATTGTTATGAACAATGCGTAATGTAATGTCATTATTGTCAATGTTATATATTTGCCTCACCGCCTTGCGTGAGGAGTTCGAGTTTTGGCTTTTACAAAGTGCTGTGGAAGCTATGTCAGTCTGCGTTTTAAAATGGAAGTACTATCATCTAAGTTCTGTTGCATTGTGTATGTTATAAAGTTGTAATGTTTTGGTGGAATGAGAAACAGTTGCCGCGGTGGAGTAGCCGAGCTGTCTAAAGCGTCTCGCTGCGGAGCGCGCGGTTGCTCGCCGTGGAGGTTCGAGTTCTCCCTGGAGCATGGGTGTGTGTGTTGTCCTTAGGCTAGTTTACCTAGGTTTAAGTAGTTTGTAAGCTACGGACTGATGACCACGCAGTTTGGTCCGATAGATTTACAAACATTTGAACATTTTTTGAGAAACAGTTTGATTGGAAATTAGCAGTGTTGCTAATGTGAAAAATATCGAGTAGCACCGTGGTTCGGAACCCACTTTAAACTGTAGGTGCCCCTATAACTGGCTGGGTAAGTCAGTTCGAAGGTCGGAGGAAGGCAACGGCATACCACCTCCAAACAGGACCATGCCTAGAAAAGCAATGTGGTGTAAATTAAATAATAAGTGAAAAATTGTATCTACGAGTATTTATTTCTACCACGACCCCCCAGGAGAATGACGTTGCAGCGAGCAGAACCCCCATACATCGTAATGTTGAAAAGCTGAGTATCGTTTTTGACATGGTAGAATGAACTGTAATTACTTAATAAGCTAGTAAACGTTTTATTTGGTGTAGCATAGCTGGGGTTGCGTCATATACAGTGTCTACAGAGTGTTTGTGTTACAGGAGAAGTATCATTGGATGTTTATAATCGATGTTGGAAAAACAAAGGAGGACGTGAATCTTGAATTATACGGCAAAGAAAAACGGATCACTAACCTGGAAATTGGATGCTTGGGCCCGGATCGTCGCATCGCTGGACACGGAATAACAAGATAAGTACAGCATCACTTATTCATTTGTATTTGTAGTCTGGGTTGTTTGGCACTGTAAAAGACGATTTCAACTGAGAACAGGAAATCTAGTGTAGACATGTCAGATCAGAATGTGATGGCCAGTACACCTCGTAGCAATGTATCAAATAGTGCAGAAATAATTCTTGCATCACCAGGTCTTTTAGAGTCGTTAAATCGATTTACAGAACAATTAACTGAACGTATTGACAAGGGAAATCATGAAGTGAGTAAACAAGTAGAATCTGTTAGCAAAATGTTAGATGACGGTTTAGCAGATTTAAAGTCTCAGTTGAGCGAAACTAACATAGCAGTTGACGAAGTCAGGAAACAAACATATGACCTTGAAAAGGCAATGAAGTTAGGACATGAACAGCTGGACACTCGTGTGACTGTAGTACACAGTAAAATCGGTAATGTTGAGTCTGACCTTGAAAACAAAATTAGTACTGTAGAAAAGTATTTTTTCAGGAAAATAAAATTAGAAAAACTTAAATTCAGGAAGTTAAAGTGTCATTAGAAAATAAAATTTGTGAAATTGTGACAAATTCTAAAGGTGTTATTAAGAAGGATGTGTATAAGCTCAGTCAAAGGGTCAATTCATTGCAAGAAAGTGTAGTAAATAGCAAAATGTCGATCTGTGGTGGCTTTAATTGGGCAAATGTAGTAATTAAGACATACCCTGGGGAAGGTAAAATCCATCCTAAAGACTTTTTACATCATTGCTCTGACAACTTCACTTTAGAAATGACTGAGACAATGAAAATTAAATTTGTAAAGAAATTTTTGGACAAAGAAGCTTATACTTGGGCCAATCAGTTAGATACAGAGGACATGTCATGTAGTGAGTTTGAGAGGTGTTTTTTAAATAAATTCTGGTCCAAAATCAAGCAGGCTAGAGTAAGAAGTGATTTCTTGCATGGGGGAAAGTACAGGGAAAGTTATGGCAATATGAGGGACTTTTGTGAGGCTGAAATCAGAAAATTAGTGCACCTTGACTCACCTTTAGATGAAACCATATTGGTGGACACCCTACGTAGAAGATTACCAGGTAGAATACAACAAGCGTTAGATTGTGGACCTGACGATTCAGGTGAGGACTTCTTAAGATTTGTTGGAAGATTAGACAGAAGTTATGAAAGGGAGAGAAACCGCTACCAAGAAAACCATCATGGAAGAGACAGAAGAGATAATAACCAAGAAGATAGTCGTGAGAACCGAAGTAGTCAGCAAGGTGGGAGTAGAGATTATAGGAATAGACAAGGAAGAAACGATAGGAACCAAGGTTACTACAAGTCTAATGGAAACGGGCAGGGAAACTAAATGTCGCCCCTATGGAAGCCTGTCAGGTTGGGGCGAGAAATAGGACAAGAAATCAAGGTACCACAAATAGGATCAGATTTGGACACAAATGGGAAAATGAGTAATATAGACAGGGACAGAAGGTAACACACAGGGTAAATCGGCTCAAGTTTAACAAAGAACTGTGGGAAGTCATTAAGAACCAGGCTTGGAAAAAAGAGGACAAGTGTATAGAACCAGAAGAGGTTGTACTAGATGATGATACTGTAGCCACATGTATAATGCAAGTGAAGATACGGCTGTAGAAGAACCCAAAATAAGTGAAGAACTGGACTGTGTAAATTGCTAAGTGAGAAGGTTGAAGATGCTGAAGACAGACTGAATGTTACTGCTCATGAAACTGTGAAGACTGAGGATCATGAAGATTTTAATGTTTTGTTTAGTGTGAGTTCAGAGAAGTCAGAGGACGGCACTGTTAAAGATAGTGAAGAAGATGTGGAAGTCATGGAGTTTGCAGATTTGGAGAAGGAACTTGATGGGATGATTTATGTTGAAGTCAAGGAAGGTTGCTTCGTGTCTGATGGCCAGTGTGAGACAGAGTGTGTTGTAGATTATGTCAAGTCTTGTGAGAATCAAGTTGTACCCGTGAAACTGAGCAGTACTGAAAGTTGTCGAAGCAGAAACAGACAAGAAGAGGTAGGGAAAGACATCTTGCATTGTGTCATACAGAGCTACATTGATAAGGAAGAGAAAGCCAATGTTCTAGATAAGTTGCTGTGTAAATATCATGAGCTAGAAGATAATGTGCCTAGGTTAGAGCAGTGTGTTACCAATGATAATTATGTTACTAATGGATGTATGCCACGTCAACCTGTTGAAAGTAATGTGTCCCTGAATTATGTAAAAGCTAATGACGATTCTTGTACTATGAAATACGAAGATATTATTGAAGATATTACTCATGAAGAAGAGGAAGATATACAATATGATGTCACTGGATGTCCATATATTACTGTGTTTATTGATGCAAACGACAAGGAAGGTAGTCCAATCAGTGGAATTTCTGAACAATTTAGAGATTGTGTGAAACATGTACCGGATTACATGGAGATGCCTGCAGTATGAATCAAGATCAAGGGTTCTACCAGCAGACACAGCAAGGTTGTTAACCAGCAAGCCTTGTTGAACTTTAGTGTGAATGATGTCAATCTATGTCAAGGATTTCTAGTAATACCTAATCTGTCTGAGGATATCTTGCTAGGAACTGACTGGATGATGAAAGTGAATGCTATATTTGACTGGGGAGGAAGAAAAGTTATGTTTGTGGACCCAAAGACTGGTGTTTTACATTGTACTGCTATGATATTGAAAAATGGGAATAGTCTGAATAAGCAGAGTGTACAATTAGATTTATTAGATCATAATAGAGATGTAGAAGACATGCATGAAGAGCCTGAAGAAGTCACGGAGGATTATCAGGAACTCGTAAATACCAAGGTGGAGGAAGCCAAAAAATTAGACGAAGAACAAAAACAAGAGCTGAGAAGAGTCTTGTGGAACTATAATGATGTGTTCGATGACAGACCGGGGAGAGTGAAAAACTACCAATGTACCTTGCGGGTCAAACCACACGAACCATTTTACATCAAACCATACGGTGTCCCTATTGCAAAAAGGAAAGGTGTAGAGAAAGAACTTGAAAAGATGGAAAACTGAAACATAATTGACAGGAGTGCTAATGAATACAACCCGATCATCGTGATATCAAAGAATAATGGAGATGTGAGGATTGTACTTGACTCCAGACATCTGAACAAGTTTTTAGAAAGGGAAGCTGACCATCCAGAGAGCATCGATGAAATATTGTATAAATTTGAACATATAAAATATATGACTAGCCTGGACTTGACTTTTGGTTTTCATCAGGTGCCACTTGCCAGATACTCAAGAAAATACACTGCTTTCTTGTATAACGGAAGAAGCTATAAGTACTGCGTGGTCCCATTCGGATTAAATGTTCCTGTAGCTGAATTTATCAGAGCTTTGGATTTGGTATTAGACAAAGATCTTTTTGAAAACTTAACTATGTATGTCGATGATATCCTTGTCACTGGTCAAACCTGGGAAGAACACATAAGCTTACTGGAAAAAGTGTGCAGAAGATTAAGAGCAGGAGGGATCTCTCTTAAGCTAGAAAAATGTAAATTTGCTGTGGAACAGTTAAAATTTCTTCGTCACATTGTAACTGAAGAAGGTATACTCCCAGACAATGAGAAAATTGAAGCCATAGCAAAGTTTCCTGTGTCCAAGACCAAGAAACAACTCAAATCTTTTTTTGGCATGTGTGGATTTTACCGAAAATACATAATTACTCAAGCCTTGAATGCCCCATGTTTGAATAACCTGCTAAAGAAAAATACTGTTTGGAATTGATCAGAAGAATGCATGAGGACATCGTCGAGCTGATTGGGGGGGGGGGGTATTGTGATCATACTGCTGGCCCTCTCATCTCAATGTTATCGTACGATACCGTCTGTGTCGGGCCTGGAATCGTGTGGTTTATTAGTGATATATATTGCATGTGAAGTTAGTTACAAACAAAATAGCCAGCCTAGGAATCAGTGTAAGACAGTGTCTCGGTGATACTGTGATTACTTAACAAGCGATAGATTTCATTAATTAAGAGATTAGCATATGAGATTTCCAGACAGTTCTATAAACAACAGTTTTGTCATTGTACTTTATTTCAAGAACTAGAAAGAAAAGACATGAAAATCCAAAAGACATGAAAATAAATACCATTGTATATATGTTAGGCTCATAAACAAGTTGTGTTGACCAGCTAATTGTGCTAATTAATGTAATAGTCGAGATTTCAATATTTTAATTCTTTGTATATATTGACTGACGTGAGATTTTGATCCTATTTTGAGAATGGCCAAGATATTTGATAGTTCAATATATGTTAGGAACATGTATGATATACTCATTAAGAAATTAATTGACATTTAACATTGCTGTTTGTTGTCAAACAGAAAGAATCGAAATTACGACTTAAAACGATATGCACCATCTAAAATTATAGTATTCATTTTATATTGTGATTATTTTTGTGTTTTACTTGAGTGTTCCTTAATTGTAAATTAGTATATTCAATGTGGAAGACTACGCAGTTCATCATGGCACTAAATTCGTCTTTTTTAGTACTCGATTTTTAGTACTAGGAAGACAGTTAACTGCGATTAGACCGTGACTTCTCCTCTAAATGTTTTTTTTTCTTAACTGAGACAATAGACAACGCCGTAATACGGCTTTTCATTGTCATTTTTCTTAGGTCTCAAGGCATTTTGTTAATAACGATTAAAGGATTTTGTTGTGAGAACAGTGCGTAATGTAATGTCATTATTGTCAATGTTATATATTTTCCTCACCCACTTGCGTGAGGAGTTCGAGTTTTGGCTTTTACAAAGTGGTCTGGAAGCTATGTCAGTCTGCGTTTTAAAATGGAAGTACTATCATCTAAGTTCTGTTGCATTGTGTACGTTATAAAGTTGTAATGTTTTGGTGGAATGAGAAACAGTTTGATTGGAAATTAAATAATGAGTGAAAAATTGTACCTACGAGTATTTATTTCTACCACGACACCCCAGGAGAATAATGTTGCAGCGATCAGAACCCCCATACATCGTAATGTTGAAAGGCTGAGTATCGTTTTTGACGTGGTAGAATGAATTGTAATTACTTAATAACCAAGTAAAATGTGTATGTGTGTGTTTTATTTGTTCACATCCTTTTTTTTATGTGTATCTCTCTCTATGTGTGTGTTCGTGGTGGTGGAGGGGGGGGGGGATTGTGGGTTTCTGATTATATGTTGGTATTTGTGTCTATCACATGGTTAATCAGTGAAACAGTGATTTTTCTCAGCTTTTATATATATATATATATATATATATATATATATATATATATATATATATATATGTGTGTGTGTGTGTGTGTGTGTGTGTGTGTGTGTGTGTGTGTGTGAATTTTTTTTGTAATGTTAGGAGATGTTCTTCATTACTTATTCTAATTATCTTCATGTCTTTTTCTATTTTGTTGGGTTTGTGCTTATATTCTTTCAGATGTTCTGTAAAATTGGAGTGGCTTGTTCCATATTTCCATGCCCTGATATGTTTTTTGCGTCGGATGTCAAACGTTGTGCTGTTTTGTCCTACATACCTTCCATCACATGGGTTACATTTTAGTTGGTATATTTCAGCTCTGTGGTAGATGTATGTGTCTTTTTATTTTTGGGATATATTTTTGGATTGTGTTGTCTGTTATGAAAGCTATTTTTTTGCCTTGTCTTTTGACAATATTTGTTGTTTTATGTGTTAGTTTGTGTTTGGGTTTCATTGTGTACCATCTTGACTTTTCTTTTTTGTTTTCATGTGTTCTTTGTACTGTTGTTTGTATTGTGTTTCTTTGTGTGCTGGTTTGCTGGTTTGCTGTGTTGTTGTTTGTGTGTCTGTGGGTCTGCATCTTAGGTATTTTTTTGCCAATATCTGCTTTTTTATTTTGTTTTATTATTTTTGTTGTTAAATTTTTCTATTAGATTGTTTCTTGCTATTTGTGTGATGACGTCTAGTTCATTATGTTTTGTACATATGTAAAATCCTAACCTATATTTGTAAACAAAAACATGTAAATATTTCAGGACACACAATGATGATGCCTTGTGAAAAAGGTAAAAAGCGTATGGGTAGATTGTAAAAATAATAAACCCTTCATTTGCAGTAGCGGAAGGCGTTTTCTTTTAAAAAAAAAATACTACTGTGAAAATACATAGAAATATTATTTGATTCATGAAAGACAGGGAAAAGTAAATGTTGCAATTTAGAAATTTTTTCCTTAAATTCTGTGAAACGTTACCTAAAGAGTCCAAGAACAACCGCAGAAACAAAATGGTGAAGCACAGAGAGCAGGTATACGGACACTTTGAGTGGGCGTCAAAACAGGTTTGAGTAGCACAGTGGAATTCACAGAGCAAGTCAGTAAAAACTGCGAGTGAGTTGTAACGATCACATGGTTCTGAAATGACGTAAGCAAGAGAGAACAGCGTGTGTTTCCCGTAGGTCGACCTCTCGTGTATGTCCACAGCCGGGAGAATACTCACACAGTGTAGGCTCAAGTCTGGTCGACACTCCCATGTATGGTGACTGTCCCTACCAGTTCAGGAGCGAGTCCTCCTACGTCTCCACGCAAGGCACAAGAAACAGCACTACAGGATTCCTGCATGGCATCCAGTGCTGCTTTAATGCGAACGTGTGTGTAACTCAGTTCCCACCTCATTTACACTTCAGACCAACCTCTGATATATACAGCCCTTACGACAGGCTACTCCAAACCCTCTCTTTGGAATTCCTGTTAAATTAGACAGTCACTGACTGACAAGTTTCCTCGTTTGTGAGATTGCAGGTTTTAATAAAATGCCTCTTCAGAAGAGGCCGCTAATAATCGTCTATTTGGTGGCACTTATTAGGAAACTGTGTAACTGGTCCGACAGAAATATAAGTGCCGAACGCACACTATATAGCATCAACAAACAGATAAATAAATACAATCCTTCAAAAATCTGTATGTAATTACAGCCTAAAACTTAAACATAAAGTATCCTTCTACTACGTATTATAAAAAAACAATAAGTAAATAAAATATTTACCACCATACTAGGGCACAAGAGTAATCTCACAACAAAATCCTTTAATCGTTATTTACAAAATGCCTTGAGATCTAAGAAAAATGACAATGAAAAGCCATACTACGGCGTTATCTATTGTCTCAGATAAGAAAAATAACACTTAGAGGAGAAGACACGGTCTAATCGCAGTTAACTGTCTTCCTAGTACTAAAAATCGAGTACTAAAAAAGACGAATTTAGTGTCATGAGGAATAGCGTAGTCTTCCACATTTGGCGTCAAACTTAAATATGCACAAAATTATACTCATAAGTATACGTTCCCAACAGCTGAACGAATTTATGTATATTGATTCTGCAATAAGCCATCAAGAAGACCTCAAGACTTAAATTAGGTTAAAAGTATTCGTTTAAACGAATTATGACTGTTATGCTTGGTTCATTACTTCACAATCGTGATTTCCCCCATGAAACCACTTTCAGGTGTCATATAAACTATAAATTACAAAGTGCAAGGGACAGAATTCAAGGAACTAATTAATAGACGCCTTTATATAAAATTTAAGGTTATTAGTCACAAATTAAAATTGAATAACAAGCCTAAATTACATATTATCATCACATCGACGTACACTTGGATTTATAAATCCAGCTGTCAATTTAGAAAAAATAGCAAAAAGTTAAAATACATTGCATTTTTGTTTCAAAGAATAAAAATGCCAGGATCGTAATATTTTGTTTTTCATTTTTTATGCAAGGTGACCGGTTTCGAAACTCAACGGTGTCATCTTCTGGTCTGTGATGCAATTGGGATATGGGTGATCCACGTCAAGTGAACCAGAGGTCCCCACCTGACCGTCTCCAATTTTGTTAAAACTTTCACCATATCTGCAAGTACATGTCAAAGGAAGATATGTCAAATTTTAGCTACATACATGCCGTGCTTTTCGCTGTAGGGCCATCATCTTAGAGGTCGGTCAGCCAATGAGCATAATTTCGCGAAAGAATCGTCATGTTTGACAGCTCTTTATTAACTGACTATTGTAGTGAGAAATTTGCAAATTGGTATTTCCACTCAACTTTTCATGGTAAGTTCAGATATCATATGGACAAAGTCAATGAGGAAACACTTTTTCCACAATTTCTGCAAAAAAGTGAGCACAAAAAAAAACGTCTAGCTGGCACGCCACCCCATTTTCAACCATTGATGTCTTCTTTAGTTAGTGAGATATGTGCACCTAGACTTGGTGTTCTAAATTCAATTGCCATATCTAACCAATTTTCGAGGTGAAATATATCAAAATAGTGGTCAAACGATTTTTTTCTAACTAGTCTCATTAGAAAGAGCTGCATTTTGTCTTCTAGGCACTTGTTTTTGTTTGTTGGTATCTTTTATTTCACTGTTACACAGTCACAATTTGTCACATTAACTGTGTATGAAATAAGGTGCAAAATTAACATGACTCTACGCACCTAAGATATTTCAGAGTTTGAATATTCACAGCAGTGCCATAACAAGTCACTGACCTTACAGTGACACCTACAGACATCAGTTTTAAAATATAAACTCTAATAATTTGACTCACGACATCTGATGAAGTTTATTGATTACAAAATAAGCAACTGGGCACTTAAACTTTTCAGTGTATAACTAGGGCTTCAGCAGCCAATTCTTCTGTGACCATATTTACTATGTTACCTAACTCTACATAGCCTGAATAGATATTTTTCTTATTCTTCCACACTAGCTGCTTTGTAATTGACATACTTTCAAAAATAAGAGCACACTCACTAAGACCTAGCTTGTCACATTAGGTTTTAGATAATTGAAACCCTCCTGAAAGTAGCGAGGCTCACTGAACAGGAGGTACCCAACCACGAAGAATAATAGGGCGAGAGAAAAGAAACACAGAACATACAAATCTGAATGCCCTAGTGAAATAAAAATGCAGAGTGAGGACAAATTATTTAGTTAGTTCAGTGTATCGCCTAGACTGCTTTTGAACACTACTGTTTTTTAAATGAGCTGTAATGAAATCTATCGCAAAACCACTAAAATATTTCTGAAGCACACTTTCAAGATAGTCTTTCAAATAGTTTTTCCTCTTCAGCATTTCTGTTAACTCTGTCATTGCCTCCAACGTCTTTTCACGAAGCTTCAGTTTCATTTGAATTTTTTTCACTCTTCTTCTGAGTGCTGCAATCCTGTGAGACACGTCTGTCTGAATACTTACATCACGTTTTGTGTTATCGGTTTCCGATGAAGACACGTACTGACTGACGGTATCTCATTCATTTCCTGAAATGAAAGGAAAACACTACATTAGTAATGATCCATCAACTACTGCAACTACATAACGATACATGCAACAAGTCTGATTGTGAATAAAAAGTTCTTGGGTTTCCGTCCACGTCAAGTGGTTAAAACTCCACGAGCTTTCGGCCAAGCAGTCCTTGGCCATTGTCAATGCCATTCATATCTGCAACAAGTCTGTTTTCTTGTTGATCTAGTTAAACAGATAGACCTCTGACACTATTGGTGCATTCCGAAACATCCCCTACTTAGGATGCCTGTTGCAGAATCATTTGAATGCCCAACAACATCACAAGTATACGGGCCTCTTTGGAAACTTCCTCACTATTGCTGTCATACACGGTTACCAACGGACACTTGGTCCATAAAATAGGACTTGTTCTACTTTACGATACAATTTTTGACTTTTTTTTGTTAGTTTTCACTTAGTTTCTCCTTTCAAATGATTTGCTGTAATTCGGGAATGCGATTAGTGTTCTCCTTGTTGTCTGGATATTTTAGTTCTCTTATTTTCACATGTGAATGTTGGACAATGAACACTGGCTCCAACGAGAATGTTTCCTTGTGCTTCGTGGCAGTGGCATGTGCACTGTTTCATTCTTCTGTGTGCCACACTTTGTTTATTTTCTTGATTAACATTACTATTAGCACCTGTGGAAAAAACTTATTTATTTATTTGACATAGGAAGACCTTTTAATTTTTTAATTTTCAATTGCTTTAGTACGATTGAATACAAGAAATTTAAAAAAAAGAAAAAGAGTAATAAAAAGTGAGTATTCCGGCGAAAAAAAGAAACTAGTTTCATTCTGCGACTGATTTTGACATGAAAGTGAGTAGGAAATCGGAATATACTTGGAACAGCGTCGTGTTTTAGTAGCTATGTATCAGCATCTCGTCAAATTACATAGTAGTCTTCTAGAAAGTGATCACTAAAAATGACGCTATATTTAGAAGGCATCCAGTCTTTGCTTCTCACAGATGAATCCATTGTCTTAAAAGTTCTGGAGCAGTGAGAGGAAAGCTGCAACATAAGATGCATGTTTGTAGTACCGGTACTGTTGTTCCTCAAACATCATTTTCATTACCAATATATTAAATATGTGGAACTTACCTGTGGAACTGAATGCCACTTCCTGTAGTCCATCGATAAGAGCATCAGTATGCAACGCAACTCTTAACCGTTTACGCTAAAGGTGGCAAGAATCAGCGTATAGTCGCAAACTGCATAATTTAACCAACTAAACTGATGTCCTGGCTCAAAATGGCGGCCTTCCGAAAGGCCGTCACGCATTTCGATGCAAAGATGCATTTGAGTAGTCGCTCCAGTTTAGTGTTATAGGGCCACTACTGTTCCTTATTTTTATAAACGACCAGCTGTGAACCCGGCGTTGCCCGGGTGTTTATTTATTCTCCACTGTCGTAGTCAACCTCCCCTTCCCTCCTCTCTCAGCATCCACCTCTTTCTCTCTCATCTCTATGTTGGTTTCCACATTTCCCTCTCTCAGCAAAGTTTTTTGCAAGGTACTCTCTGTCTTGTACCATTCAGACATACATGTACCCAGTGAACTTCCTCTTTGTTTAAACGTCTTAATGTGCAAAAATTAATCAAGATAGGAGCAAAACTACGCATTTTGTCAATGTCTGTAAGTTAAGTACCCTACAATATGCAACGAAAGAAATTTTATACAGACTGTCAATTTCCTCTTCTTTTTAAGGTAAAGTGTGCAAAGTTTCATCAATATTGGAACAAAACTATAGATTTAAATAGAAACACAGGGTCACATTGTAAAACACACTTTGTTGTTCTCAAATTTTCCAGTTGTATTTCATTCAACCCTTGTTCTGAGAGTAACAAAAACAAAAAAAAATGCATCTATGAAATCGGTCGAGCCGTTCCCAACTTATGGCGTGACCAAGGTATTTAATTATCCATTTTATGTTGCAAACTACCCTCTCCGATGCACCGTAAGAAACTTAAGATAGACGGTGACCTTCCTCTTGTTTAAAATTTCAAGCGCGCAAAACTTCGTGAAGAACGGAATGACACTGTAGATTTCGTCAGTTTGTAAGAAAAATATCCTCCGTCATGCACCTTAATTATGTCCTATCGCAAAATACTTTCTTAGCTGCCGTCTTCTATCTATAAACTACAAACCGGCAAAATTTCAGCTTCATAGGTGCAGAAGTTTTAGAGATTTCGTGTTTAGTCAATGAGTGAGTGCGTGATTGAGTGACCTTTCGCTTTTATATATATATATATAGAGAGATATCTCTTCAATTATGTGTTCTACAAAAACATTATTTACCAGGTTCGTAGAGTGGAATATCAGGAAACTGACTGCAAAATGTGTTGTGAATGGAGTTGGTAGTAAAGACGCAGTAAATTACAACCTCATGCTTATTAAGGCCAATTTTCATGTATTTCATTGTCTTTGACGTCATAGCATCTGCACTATATGTCGTAATACGATATTATTTGGAAGATATATCCAGTGGTGCGTATGTGACATGTCTGCAAAATACGTCGCAAATAGAGTTAGTAGGAAAGTCGTAATAAATCAAAACGTCATGTGCGATGAGACGCTATCTCGTGAAACTAATTGTTTATGACTCCATATCTCATTAACTGCGCGTCCTACTATGATAAAATTTTAAGCGTACGATCAATGGTACGTGTGTATATTGTCTGTAACATCTCTTGCGAATGCAATTAATAGTCTACAAGTAATAAATTGTAACAACATGCCAAATGCCGTAATTTTATAGCATGAACGCCATAAAAGCAGTAAGAGGCAAACTTTTTTCCTTTCATCATTTTGCTGGGGTCTTCAGCGATAAAAAGGTTTCCTAAAGGTTTGAAATTATGTTTAAAGTTTGTTGCAAGTCGCCATGTGCTCTCCTTCTCAAATTGTAAACTGATAAAGTCAAACTATCACATGCTGCAAAATGGGGAAGTTTTCATTGTGTATGACGTCATATCTCCTGAACTATCAGCCCAATCGCAAAATCATTTCTTAGCTGACGTCTTCTACCTATAAACTACATTCCTGCCAAATTTCCACTTCGTGAGTGAAGTAGTTTTCGAGATTTCGTGTTTAGTCAGTGAGTGAGTGAATGAGTGTCCTTTCACTTTTATATAGTTAGAGATTTAGGAGAAAATCTGAGCAGCTATCTTAGACTGTTTGCAGATGATGCTATCATTTATCGGTTAGTAAAGTCACCAGAAGATCAAAAGCAACTGCAAAATGATTCAGATAAGCATGGTGCAAACACTGCCAATAGACCCTAAACAATGAAAACTGTGTAGTGATCCATATGAGCACTAAAAGAAATCCGTTTGCTCACTATATTTGGCGTAATGTAGGAAGGCGCTTCCGTGCATAGTGGCAGTGCGATAGGGCAAGCGAGGAGGGGAGGAGCTACGGCCGAGCTCCAACAGTTGCGCCTGTGGGAGAGACATTGCGTTACTGACGGAGAGTCGCACGCCTAAAGAATGAATATTATTGGCTGGCTTTGCGGGAATGGAGGGGGATGCGCAGAACGGCTGAAAACTGGGCCGCCTTCGTACGTGACGGCGAGTATAGTGCCAGCAAGGAAGGCGACAGCGGCAGAAGCAACGAGATCGCGAGGCCAAACATCTCTGACTGCGTCACCCGTGCTGCCCCGCGGCCGCGAACAGTCATGGGACGAGACTGCGACAACGGTGACCAGGATCACGATATATCCCGATTTAGCAAATGTCATACGATAGTGGCAGATAGTGTGACTGGTGCTTCACTACCGAGAACCTAATAAGAAAATTCTTTTGTAATCTATCCCTCTGCGAGAAATACAAGCTTCCTTCACATAGTTTCACAAACCAATGGTGTTTATGGCCATTGATCTCAACCAAACGTATTTCTAGTTACCAGTGGCTGAGGAATCTACATCTACGTGAATCTTTGTGAAACACATTTAAGTGCACAGGAGAGAAAACCTAAATCTTTCCTTTCTCCGTCTCATTTCTCTTGTCTCATATACTAAAAGAATCTATGAAAACTAAAGTCGGTAAGCCAGACCAAACTACCCGGCAGATTTCCTTCATTTTCATTTTAAACAAAAGGTATTCATCCACAGATCTGTCATCAAGTATCAGAATTAACATAACTCCCTCCATCCTATTTCTATACTCAAACGCGATTTCTTTCTGTATATTTCTTATGGTTATGTTATTGTAGTAAACTTAACTCAGCCGGTCAGGCCGTTCTATCCGACCGATTTCCTTCCCTTTAGCTTTGAACGAAAGGTATTCATTTGCAGATTTGTCATCAAGTATCTCTCGCTCCTTTATTTTTATTCAAACGTGGTATCTTTCTTTCTGTCCTTGCATTGAATATTTTAATCAGTTTGTTTTAGAATATCTTCGGTTCTAATTAAGGAACGCAGTTCTTTTTGACCTAACAACACTCAGCGGATCAAGCTCTTTCATTTCCGCTTTTGAATACTTGAATTGATTGATTCTGAAGAAAGCTATGCGTGAACAGTGAACATTCGACTTTACTTCCATTTTTTCCCAATTTTTTGTCATTCCACTAACGGTGCGAAGTATTCGCACGGGTCGTCTAGTTTTATAATGTTGATGATGTCTCCCTGTGTACGTGGGTGCTAATACAATACATTCGCATTCGGAGGAGAAAGTTAGTGAAAGAAATTTCTCAAAACTAGCTCACTGCAAAAGTATAACGCCTTTCTTTTAGTGATTTCCACCCCAACTCGTGCTTCATTTCCGTGACACAATCCCCCCTATACCGCGTTAATACAAAAAAGAGCTGCCCTTCTCTGAACTTTCTCTAAGCCGTCCGTTAGTCACACTTAGTCATCATCCCACAAAGCGCAGCAATACTCCAAACTAGCACGCGGAAATGTAGGGTAGACAGTTTCTTTAGTAGCACTGTTGCATTTCCTAAGTATTCTGACACCGATACGTAGCCTTTGGTTTGACATCCCAACAATATTTTCTGTGTGTTCTTTCCAATTTTACTTTTTCTTAATTGTTATTCTTAGGTATTTACATGCATTTGCGACCTTTAGATTTGACTGATTTATCGTGTAAATGAAGTTTAACGGATTTCTTTTAGTGTTCATATGGATCACTTCACAGTTTTCATTGTTTAGGGTCTATTGTCAATTTTTGCACCATGCTTATCTAACTGATTTTGCAGTTTCTTTTGATCTTCTGGCGACTTTACTAACCGATAAATGACAGCATCGTCCGCGTACAGTCTAAGAAAGCTACTCAGATTGTCTCCTAAATCTCTATATATACAAGGAAGTGTCCCGAATGACTGACTGACTGATTGACTGACTGACTGACTCATCATCGTCCAGCCCAAATCACTGAAGACAGAAACTTGAAATTTGTGGATGGTGTTGATCTTACTCTGTAGGCGTCATTTAAGAAGTGATTTTTCGATATTCCGTCCGTAAGGGGGTGAAATAGGGGATGAAACTTCTTTTTTTTTTTAAATACGTAACTTTTTAGGCAATTTTGAAGCTAGAACTACAAAATGTCGGATTTTAATTCAGGGTGCCGTGTTTCGGCATTTTTTTAAATTCGACAAATAAGGGGCTAAAATAGGTGACGCAAAAAATTGATTTTCAAAAAATGTTGCTGTTAACTCAAATTTCAAGCTATAACTACCAAACTTAGGTTATGGACTCTTTATCAGGATTAAAAAGACACGTGTTTTGGTATTTTTGGAAATTCAACAACTAAGGGGCTAAAAGAGGGGATCAAAAATTATTTTCGAAAACACATTGTTGTCAAGTCAATTTTGAAGCTATAGCTACAAAAATTGGTATTTGTATTGTTCGTAAGAATTTAAAAAACACGTGTGTCGGTATTTTTGGAAATTCAACCATCAAGGGGGTTAAATTGGAGAGAGGATGTTTTTCAAAAATCTTTTGCTAATTAGGCAATTTTGAAGCTACAACCACAAAAATTGGTATATGTTTTGTTGATCAGAATTAAAAAGACACGTGTTTCAGTATTTTCAGAAAATTAATCAATTAGGGGGTGAAATATGGGATGAAACATTTTTTGAAAATACGTAGCTACTAAGCCAATTTTGGTGCTGTTAACTCAAATTTCAAGCTATAACTAGAAGACTTAAGATATGGATTCTTCGTCAGGATTAAAAAGAAACAAATGGTACAGACCAAACAGCCTACGCATGCGAAGCAGCGGGGGTTCAGCTAGTCTCTATATATAAAAGGAAGTGTCTCGATTGACTGACTGGCTGATTGACTGACTGACTGACTCTTCATCGCCCAGCCCAAATCACTGAAGATAGAAACTTGAAATTTGTGGATGGTGTTGATTTTACTCTGTAGGCGTCATTTAAGAAGTGATTTTTCGATATTCCGTCCGTAAGGGGGTGAAATAGGGGATGAAACGTTTTTTGAAAATACGTAGCTATTTAGGCAATTTTGAAGCTAGAACTACAAAATTTCGGATTTTAATTCAGGGTTCTAATTTAAAAGACACGTGTTTCGGCTTTTTTTGAAATTCGACAAATAAGGGGGACAATAGGTGACGCAAAAACTTGATTTTCACAAATATGTTGCTGTTAACTCAAATTTTAAGCTACAACTACGAAACTTCGGATATGGAATCTTGGTCAGAATTAAAAATCCATGATTTTTAGTATTTTTGGAAATTCAACAAGTAAGAGGGTTAAATAGAGGATCAGAAATTCTTTTTGAAAACACGTTCCTATTGATACAATTTTGGAGCTAGAGCTGCAAAAATTGATATTTGCATAGTTGGTCAGACGTTAAAAAATACGTGTTTCGGTATTTTTGGAAATTCAAGCATCAATGGGGTTAAATTGGAGAGGGGGTGTTTTTCGAAAATCTTCTGCTATTTAGGCAATTTTGAAGTTAAAATTACAAATTTTCAGATTTGGATTCGGGGTTCGAATTTAAAAGACACGTGTTTCAGTATTTTTGGAAATTAGACTAATAAGGGGGTGAAATACGAGATGCAAAAATTGATTTTCAATAATACGTAGCTGTTAACTCAAATTTCGAGCTATAACTGCGAAACTTAGAATATGGACTCTTGATCCGGATTAAAAAGACACGTGTTTTGGTATTTTTGGAAATTCAACAACTAAGGGGGTAAAAGAGGGGATCACAAATTCTTTTAGAAAACACATTGTTGTCAAGACAATTTTGATGTTATAGCTACAAAAATTGGTATTTGTATTGTTCGTTGGAATTGAGAAAATACGTGTTTCGGTTTTTGGAAATTCAACCATGAAGGGGGTTAAATTGGAGAGGGGATGTTTTTCGAAAATAAGGAAATTTTGAAGCTAAAACTACAAAAATTGCTATATGTTTTCTTGGTCAGAATTAAAAAGACACGTGTTTCGGTATTTTCAGAAAATTAATCAATTAGGGGGTGAAATAGGGGATGAAACATTTTTTTAATACGTTGCTACTAAGCCAATTTTGAACCCAGAATTACAAAAAATTGATATTTGCATATTTGGTTGGAAATTCCGATGTGAACTCTTGGTCATGATTTAAAAAATGCGTGTTTCAGTGTTTGTAAAAATTCAACAACTAAGAGGGTCAAACAGAGGATCAAAAATTCTTTTTGAAAATACGTTACTATTGGGACGATTTTCAGGCTAGAGCTACGGAAATTAATATTTCGCCTGTTGGCCAATTAAAAAAGAAAGTATTTAGGTATTTTTGGAATTTCACACATCAAGGGGGCGAAAGAGGGGATGAATAATTATTTGAAAAAATATTGCTGTTAAGGCAATTTTGTAGCTACAACTACATAAATTGGTGTATGGATTCTTGGTTACAATTTAAAAAAAATTAAAAAGTACGTGAGAAAACCACATATAGTTGTGCATAAGTATTTTACAGATTTCCTTTCAAATACGACATGCATCCTTTAAAGATGCGAGTAGACTTTTGCAAAAATAGGTTTAAGAAAACACGCCTGCGTTTGAATGCAGTTTGTGTCAAAAATTCCAATCGGTCAAGAACTTTCAGAACTTTGGTATTTAGAACAATCAAATGGAAAATGTAAATGTTCGTAAACTCTTATCTCTTATCTCAAACGACTGAATTGAAATTTTTTACAAGATGTTCCTTTGAAATATGCCCAAGGTTTTAGATCCTTTTTAAATACGTGCCTGGGAAACGGTCAGCGTGTTTACTTTACATCTGAAAACGTGGCTGAAAAAATTAACAGCCCACCAGAAACAACACTGCTGGCCTTCTTTGAGTTATGCAAAACCGACCACTTTGCGAAAACGCTGTTGTACTATGAAGTTCCTTCCTACTAAGTATGGAATAAGAATAAGTTTACACGAAGGAGACAAGGGTTGTAAGTGCCTGGTTGGTCAGGAGTGATGAAAGACTATGGTCTTGGAATAGTCTACACTGTACACCCAAACAATATTGAATTATATCATCTACGCTTACTGCTACATAAAGTTAGAGGATCCACAAGTTATTCTGATCTTAAGATGGTAAATGGCATCCAACATCCCACATTTCAGTCTGCATGCAAAGCTCTCGGTTTGCTGGAGGATGATAAACATTGGGAAACTGCACTGGAGGAAACCGCACTGTGTGATTCGCCGTTTAAACTACGATAGCTGTTCAGTGTAATGTTAGTATTTTGTCAGCTCTCTGATCCGCTAAGCTTTTGGGAGAAGTTTAAAAATAAAGTATCTGAAGAATTCATTCACCAATTTGAGAAAAGTTTCCACTGTGCTACAGATATTATTTTTGAGGACTCACAAAATAAATGCCTGCTATAGATTGAAGACTCAGTGTTTGTGTTGGGAGGACAATCTTTGCCGCAGTATGGCTTACCTGAAACAAAACGGCTTGAAGAAGTCTTGCAGAATACAGATTGTTTAAGGGAAATAAAGTACGACAAAAATGCATTGAAGGAAGCACTCTCCAATAACCTAACATCCCTAAATGTTGCTATTAAGGCAATTTTGTAGCTACAACTACATAAATTGGTGCATGGATTCTTCATCAGGATTAAAAAGAGACAACTGGTGTAGACCTACCAGCCTACGCATGCGAAGCAGCGGGGGTTCAGCTAGTCGTTTATAAACATAAGGAACAGTATGGGCCCTATAACACTTCCCTCGTGAACGCCAGATGTCACTCTTCCGTTCTACTCGATGGCTTACCGTCAGTGACAAAGTACTGTTTCTTTCCTGACGGGCAATCGCGAATCAATCGCTCAAATGTGACGATATTTCATAAGCACGTAATTTGATTAGAACGTGCTTGTGATGTACAGTGTCAAAAGCCTTCCTGAAATCTAGAAATATGTAACCGACTTGAGATCCCTTGTTGATAGCGCTCATCACTTCATATGAGTAGATAGCCATATGTGTTTCACAAAAACAATGCTTTCTGAATCCGTGTTGACTATGGATCAATGGTCATTCTCTTCGAGGTAGTTCATAACGCGTGAGAAAAGTGTCTGTTGTGAAATCCTGCTGCAAACCGGCATCAGTATGTTTTGCAAATCACTCCGATTGCCTCTCTAGAATATTGGAGTCACGTGTGCAACTTTCCAGTCTTTGGGTATGGATGTTTGGCTGAGCGAAACCAGTTACGGCTTTTCTAACAAACTGCAATTTATATGTATACAGCCGAGTTCCTTTTGGCCTGTCCTCGAGGACAACTGTGCTTTCGAGTATTTTGGACAAAATATTTTCCTCAAGTTCAGTTGCCTCTTCCATTATCTTGATGACCTAGTTACTGTAATTCAAAATTTTGAATAACATGTAGATCATGTTAAAAGGTAAAGCAGTCAACAATCCAAAGATTGGTTTGAACACCACAGTGCTTGGTCTTTGAGGTGGTATGCCGTTGCCTTCCTCCGACCTCGGAACCGACTTACCCAGCCAGTTATAGGAGGACGTACAGTTTAACTCGGGTTCCGAACGACGGTGCTACTCGGTATTTTTCACATCAGCAATACTGCCAGAGGGGAAAGAAGTGGAAAGTGACAGATAAAAGTCCCAGGGCCTGGCGAGGGTCGAACCCGGGACCCTTGGATTTGTTGTCTGGCACTCTACCACTGTGCTACGGAGCCGCACACTTTAAGGGAGTGTTAACATGTTTGCGTGAGGGAGTATTTACTGTCGAATGCAATAGTGGGCGGCCGAGTGTGAGTTAACCCTAGTTTAAATAGTTTGTAGCTCTAGGGATAGATGACATACAGAGAGCCACGTATCGACAGAGTATTTAAAGCAAGGAGGTTAAAATAAGGTGAGACGGCGCTATGATGCAAAGCTTAACTGTCGATTGAAGCCAGTCCGCCATCTTGCGGAGCCAAGGAAATATGTCATCAGATTAAAGCTCTGTGTTGTTCTTGCCCTGTTAACTGACACACATTTATACGACTGTCATTTCTGAGTACATATTCGATATGCAATACTTATGTGGACAAATACAGACCTACCAGATAACTGAACTGAGATTTATTAACACAAAATCTCATTCGATAAGTATGACTTACATATCGCGATAATATCCAAATGCTTTACGAGACCTGAAATTGTCAGCTGTAATAGTACATAGGAAATGAAGAACAAGATTTTTCCAATAATTACAGAACCAAGCTGCATCATTTTCGTAAGTTCAGTTGCGAAGAGACGATTTTTATATTGAAGAAATACGAAAATTCTGTCTGCAGGTTGCACATCGTTAGATATTCATACTGAAATTTTGTACCACCAGGCCTTCGAAATTTCAAGGTAACCCATATCTCGTAAAAATGAAAATTAGAAGTATTTGAGAAGAAAATGCAGAGAGGAATAGCAAGTATAATTTATCAACAAAACTTTTATGTCTAAAATAGCAGATGACTTTCTTGTTTTGTTTGCACATACATAGATAATACAGGTTACATTTTTTGCTTTTTACACGAAGTACCACTTTCAACTCAGAAAGCAATGAATACACATTCGTCAGCGCAAAAGTTATTGGCTCCGCAATATGGTGACGGTGGCTTCACTCCTGTGGCGTTAAAGGCACCTCCCTCTGTTCTAGCCTCCTTAGTTTAATGCCTGCATGTTGGCAAAAATGTGAACTCCATTCCAGGCGTGTTACAAACCGCGTCTCTTTCTGAAAGGAGAACCACAGTCCGCCTCCGTAGCTCAGCGGTAGCGTCGCTGACTACCACGCAGCATGCCCGGGTTCGATTCCCGGCAGGGGACTGGGTGTTGTGTGTTGTCCTAATCAACATCATCTCATCACCATTGACACGTAGGTCCCCCACGCGTCAAATGAAAAGACTTAAAATCCCCAAGAAAGCCATACGCTCATTTCATTTCAGGGGAACCACAGGTATGACATCACGATACCCGCAGTACCACACGGCTGTAAGATGGAGCAGGTGGGAACGTCCTTCGTGGGAATGTGAACTCTGAATGTCGCGCAACACACTTAAAAGGAAACGGCGTAACCCTCGTTAAGTAAACTTCGTTAAATGCACTGATGTTGGTGGAACCGCATTCAGAAGTGAGCAGTGTCCGAGTGAATGTCCCGCTTAGAATGCTGAAGTGAAATGTGATCATCTCTCAGAATAGCTTCCACCTCTTGAGCGGTGTAATAATTTATCTCGCAGATATGTAACGGCAAACCGCAAGCGGACCTTTGCGATGAAGAGCCGATGACGACGTGAGTGAGACAGTGGGAGAAGAATGCGGAGCTCGCAGTCCAGCGTACGAGCGAGCCGCAAGGCTGGCCCTGTACCAGACAGACTGACGTAATCGTCTGCAGCGGCATATTCTCATGGAGTAATTGCCACTTCAGCCTCAGCCTTTGTAACAAGGCACTAGAAAAAAAATGCTAAATGGTGATGCGTGTTTCAGCATTAATGATATGAAACAATATTCCTAATACATAGGAAGGAGCCGGCCGCAGTGGCCGAGTGGTCTGCGGCGCTCCAGTCACGCTCTGTACGGCCACTACGGTCGGGGGTTTGAATCCCCCCTTCGGGCATGGATATTTGTGCCGTCCTTAGTTGTAAGTAGTTCATAAGTAGTTTGTAAGTTTAGGAACTGATGGCCCCGTAGTTAAGTCCCAGAAGCATTACAAACACTTGAACATTTTAAACATAGGAAGGAAGAAAACAACGTTTACTACGATCATGATCACGAGAAACAGAACACCTTGAAAGGATGAAGTTAGGACATGCATATTCAAAGGTAAAAAAAAAATACCAACGCCTTATCGAATATCAATCAAATACGAGGGTTACCTACAAAAGGAAGTTTGGAGTTTAACGTCCCGTCGACAGCGTGGTCATTAGGGACGGAGCTTAACGCTCGGAGTGTTTGGGTAACGATGTGGAAGGAAATCGGCCGTGCCCTTTCAAAGGAGCCATCCCAGAATTTGCTTGGAATGATTTAGGAAAATCACGGAAAACCTAAATCTGGATGGCCGGAGGTGGATTTGAACCACCATCCTTCCAAATGCGAGTCCAGTGTGTTACCACTGCGCCACCTCGGTCGGTGTTACTAAAAGTGATGTCAGAGATAACTGTTTTAAACTAATGATTGTAATAATCAATTATACCTGAGAACTTATAATATTATCACAGTCTAACATATACAGTCACGGCACTCACACAGATTTTTGTTACGCGCTACGACAGCAGTGCTCCAAGAGACCGGCAAAGTTAAATTTCTGAATACGATATTGGATGAGTGCGAATGGTATCGTTTATATTGATTTCAGCATAGTTTTAACATTAGGGACCATATGTACTGCTGTAGAAATAGGCAATAATTTAAAAAAACGACATTTGCCTTTCTTGGGTTTTTTAAGATCCCTGACAAGGTACGAAATGTTACATTACACGAAAGTTAATTTACAATTGTCTTTTAACATACATGCTTCAAATGAATAATTTCATTTTCTATTGTTGTTGTTGTGGTCTTCAGTCCGGTGACTGGTTTGATGCAGCTCTCCACCCTACTCTATCCTGAGCAAGCCTTTTCATCTCCTCATAAGAACGCAACCCACATCCACTTGAATCTGCTTACTATATGCGTCTCTTGGTCTCCATCTACGATTTTTACCCCACACACTTCCCTCCAATGCTAAATTTACGATTCCTCAATGTCTAAGAATTTGTCCTACCAAGCGATCCCTTCGTTTAGTCCATTCCTCACCAATTCTGTTCAGTACCTCTTCATTAGTTATGCGATGTACCCACCTAATCTTCAGCATTCTTCTGTAGCACCGCAATTCAAAAGCCTCTATTCTCTTCCAGTCCGCACTGTTTATCGTCCATGTTTCACTTCCGTACAAGGCAAGACTCCACACTCTTTCAAATTCTGAAGTCAGCAGGGGTAAAATACAGGGAAAGGAGAGTTATTTACAACTTGTACAAAAGCCAGACCGCAGTTATTAGACTCGAAGTGCCTTCAGAAAAGACTTCCTTACACTTAAATTAATATTCGATGTTAGCAAATTTCTCTTTTTCAAAAATGTTTTTTCTTACCATTGCCATTCTGCATTTTATATCCTCCGTACTGCGACCGTCATATGTTATTTTACTACCCAACAAACAAAACTCATCTACCATCTTCTTTGTTTCCTTACCTAATCTAATTCCTTCTGCCGGCCGCGGTGGCCGAGGAGACTGAGGAGCTCCAGTCACGGTCTGCACGGCCACCACGGTCGGGAGTTCGAATCCCCCCTCGGGCATGGATATTTGTGTCGTCCTTAGTATTAGCTAGTTCATAAGTAGTTTGTAAGTTTAGGGACTGATGACTCCGTAGTTAAGTCCCGTAGACTATACAAACATTTGAACATTTTTTAAATTCCTTCAGCATCGCCTGATTTTCAAAGACTGCATTCCATTATCTTTGTTTTGCTCTTGTTAATGTTGATTTTATAGGCCCTCTTCATCACACTGTCCATTCCATTCAACTGCTCTTCCAGGTCCTTTACTGTCTCTGATAGAATTTCAATGTCATCAGCAAAACACAATGTTTTTATTTCTTCACCCTGAACTTTGGCCCTATTCCAAATTTTTCCTTGCTTTCCTTCACCACCTGCTCGATGTACAAATTGAATAACACCGGAGAAAGGCTACAACCCTGTCTTACTTCCTTCCCAACTAATGCTTCCCTTTCATGCACTTCGAGTCTAATAACTGCGGTCTGGCTTTTGTACAAGTTGTAAATAACTCTCCTTTCCCTGTATTTTACCCCTGCTGACTTCAGAATTTGAAAGAGTGTATTCCAGTCAACATTGTCAAAAGCTTTCTACAAATCTACAAAAGCTAAAAATGTACGTTTGCTTTTCTTAATCTATCTTCTAAGATTAGTCGTAAAGTGAATATTGCCTCCCGGGTTCCTACGATTTGAATCAGTTATACGTGAGTAGGTCCACAGACTAAACTGACTGAAAATGGGAAACCTACGAGAGATTTCGTGTGAATGATCAAATTCTGTAATTACTTAATTCTTCTGGGAGAATATTATAAGTTTATTATATTGTGGTGTCCAATTTATCGTGGGCAAGCAACAGTCGAAGAAGTGATAATATATTTCTCATGCATATATAATTCTCAGACTTAAGAGTAGCCGGTGCAAACCACAATGAACTCTTTTATTTAATTTGTTAATGCAAATGCAGTCAACATTCAATCACGAAATATTTCGCGACAAAGGAAGCTATTAAATTGTTATTGAAATCAGATTCTCTACTTATGTAGGTAATATCACAGATTAAAGTGTATCGGACATTTGCAAGACCAGTTAAGCTCAGTGATTTATAGGATAGGTAACGAAATATTTGACCCCATCCAGCAAAAGATTTTTTCAGTGCGCATGGCATAAAAAGATTTATTTTTCACCTGGATAAAAAACGAACCAACAAACATTTGCAGTGTAACAACATTATCATTGAATATGTATATATTATTTCTCACAAATATACAGGGTGTAGATAAAGTTGCAATATTTCTGGCTTACAGCCATCATATTAATATTTGAGAATTGCTTCGGTACAGCAGGTTAAAACCAGCAGGTGACAGATGGTAAAAACTGGTGAGAACCAGTACAGTAGGTCGGGTTCTCATGCGAAAGAGTGCTGGCGAGTTTCCCCGAATTCTAGGGAAGTCCCCGAGCGGCACTGGACGCCGATTGGCTGTAGTACTGGCGGTCACGCGCCAAAACGCGATCATATTTTTATTAATACTTAAAAACTAATTATTTATTCCACGTAAAAATGAAATTAGGAAACCTCTGAAAGCCAAGCTATGCCCTGACTAGATAACATTTATTATTTCTTAAAAATTAATAAACAAAACAATTAATATAAGACGGACGATGTTAGCGCGCCAAATTGCGGAGCGAAGCAGCCTTGCATCGAGCCGCCACACTTCAGTTCAGAACACGCACTCGGAGGAGTAATATGTCGCATACGTAGGCGGTCATAAGACGGTTTAATTATTTGAGAACAATGCAGGATAACAAAATATTGTACTTCCAGTTAAGACAATGAGTGGCAAGTGTATATTTATATGCGGTTTGCTAGTTTTCTGCATTCTTTAAATAAATTAGCTGGCATCCCAGAAACTTGAGTACTATTCTTTAAATAAATTAGCTGGCATCCCAAAAACTTGAGTAGTATTCCGTAATTAGATGAATTCCTGCCTCTCTTCAAGACCTCCGACCTGTGTGCTATCATCTGCGAGCCGGCCGCGGTGGCCGAGCAGTGTGCGGCGCGCCAGTAACGTTCTGCACGGCCACCAAGGTCGGGGGTTCGAATCCCCCCTCGAGCATCGATATTTGTGCCGTCCTTAGTGTTAACTAGTTCATCCGTTTAGGGACTGATGACCCAATAGTTCAGTCCCATAAGCTCTACAAACATTTGAACATTTTATCATCTGCGTGGAGACAACAGCTATAGAAGACATCAAGTTGGCGAGCTTTAAGAGTTTCAACTCTGCACACAGTGCAGTGGGGAGTAACTACAACCCTCGCGTACACTGTTATTGCGGTAAAACGCAAACGGTTGTGCGTCATTAATGGCAACATGGGGAAGGAAAGAAAATGATATAGGACAGGTTAAACACCTCCCCTCCTCCCTAAAGATAAAAATCAAATGTTTGTAAATCTTATGGGACTTAACTAAGGGGTCATCAGTCCCTAAACTTAAAAACTACTTACGAACTAGGACGGCACAAATATCCATGCCCGAGGGGGGATTCGAACCCCCGACCGTAGTGGCCGTGCAGACCGAGACTGAAGCGCCTCAGTCCCCTCGGCCACCGCGGCCGGCCTCTAAAGATAGTTTTGCTGTTGTAAAGTCTGGGAACATGTTCAATTATTTATTGCACATTGTACAGATGCTATACATATTGTACTTTGAATTGTAGCTCTTAAAAGTTTTTTTTTTTTTTTTTTTTTTTTTTTTTTTTTTTTTTTTTTTTTTTTTTCAAACGTTCAATATGCGAACCATGAGTGACTCGGCCGATGTAAATATGATAATAGAATTCTTGCCATACCCACTAAGCAATTTGAGCAGCTGCCCTCCCGAGCCGGCCGCGGTGGCCGAGGTGACATTCCGGCTTGGGCCGTCGTGGAGGGCGGTTGTGCTTACGCTGTGCTCCGTCGCTGCTCACGTCAAGGCAAGTTTACTGTTTATTCTGACAGCGGAATCTTGTATCTTCGTGTTACTGGGTGATATATTCTCTACTAACGTCTTCGTCTGGTGTTTGTGGCTGGGATTTGGTCGTTTTGTTTATAATATGAATTTGTTTTGAATATGGCTACGATTTTAAGGAGATATACTTTGAAGTTTACTTTTGATCGTGGAATTGTGAAACCTGCTGCATATGAAGTTCATAGATTCCTTATTGAACAAGTTAAGATTCCATTAGACGAACTTTACGGAATTAATCTGTCTCAGCTAGCGCCTGTATTTTTTGTAAAACTTTTGAATGTTGATCTGTGTCTGCGTATTGTAGAAGAAAGTGGAGGGACGATGAAATTTTTGCGTTCTGATGGTAGTGTGATTGATGTAGAAGTTTCCTTTGGCGGTATGGGTTTGCGCACTGTGCGCGTATTTGAACTACCATTTGAAATTCCTAGCGAGCACGTACGCGATGTTCTGAGTGCCTACGGCCGTGTTCTGTCTGTTCATGAGGAAAAGTGGGGGAACAACTTTCCGTGCCCCGTACTGAATGGCGTGCGTCAAGTAAAAATTGATTTGATGAAGCACATACCGTCCTTTATCAGTGTGTCAGGCTATCGTGCACTTGTGATATACGACGGACAGCCCAGGACGTGTGCCATTTGTAATTCGACGGAGCACTACCGGGCGGAGTGCTCGCGCCGTCGGGTGGCTCAGCTGCCTCCCGGCGACGCGGTGACGCGCGCGCCTGGCGTTGTAAACATGCCTCTGTCGTATGCGGCGGCTGCCGCTGCGGTGCCGGCGCCGTCTCCCGTGACAACAAGTGTCGTGCAGGACTCGGCCACCGAAGACGCTACACAGGCCGTGCTTCAAGTTAACTCCACCGACTCTACCCGGAGCGAGGCTGAATTACCACAGGTGCAACAGGAAGAACACGTCACCCCCGCGGATGCGACTGTTTCTCACCAGGCTGTGGTTGACCAACAACCGTCACAGCAAGTGAACGAAACCGCTATGGAAACGGCTTCCAGTCCTTTGACGACCCATGACGTTGTACAAAACATGGAAGTTGAACACATTGTATCTGTACCCTGTACTTCTCCTCCGAAGAAAAACGAAAAGAAAAGGATTGCACACCCGGAAGCGGAAACTGAAGCTCCCAAAACTCGGGAGAAACTTCAGGAAATCAAGAAGAAACACAAGAAGAGGAGAAATAACGGAACAGACGAAAATAAGGAATTGTCCGATAGTTCTACGTATAGTCAGGACAAAGAAGATAACAGTAAAGCTGGTTCTCACAGAACGCGTGCTCGACGAAAAAGTGTAGACATCGCAACAGCCACCGATTTTGGTCAACGGGTACGGATGTCTGAGAACCCGGAGAAAGGTGACTCGACGGCTAGAATGGACTGGGTGACTGAAATGGAACAAGAGAATAAACGTCCGGCGTCAACTACTAGTGTTAATCTTCCTGTGTTCTCTGGGAACACAAATGCAGAAGGACTCCAAGAACTTCACCTAGAATCATTGCGATAAGTCGCAATCGATGGCAGTTATGTGTTCATTGTTACTTGATGAATCTGACGTTTGACATCATACTCGTGTTTGTGACTAGCCTTTGTGGTCCTTGACTATGGCACACCGATTGCAGACAACGACACAAACGTATAATATATTGACCCTCAATATCAACAGGATCTCGAATCCATTAAAATTATCGGCCTTGAAAGATTATTTGTACCAATCTGACACTGACATTGCACTGTTGCAAGAAGTACTCGTCCATGAATTTCAGTTTCCAGGCTATATAGAAATTGTAAATGTGGCGTTAGAGAATGAGTGTGGAACGGCAATTTTAGTTAAAAATGGAATACCTGTAGAAACTCTGTGTCTCTTAGAATCCGGCAGGGGAATATCTTGTAAAATTTTTGAAACAACGGTAGTAAATATCTACGCACCCTCTGGCAACAATGCCAGAACTGCTAGAGCTAGCTTTTTCATGACCGAAATCGTTCACCTACTAAAAGATAATCCAGAAAATCTAATTATTGCAGGAGATTGGAACTGTGTCTTGAACCCCAAGGATCAAACCCCAAACTTTAATTTCTCCAAAGAACTGAATGATTGTGTCCGTGATTTACGTCTAAACGATGCTTGGGAAGTGCTATACCCAACAATGGTAAAATTTACGCACGTTACCAATGTCTCTGCTAGTAGAATTGACAGACTGTATGTTTCTGACAGCCTAAGGCAGTGTATAACTTCCATCGACGCGATACCTGCTAGTTTTTCTGATCACAGTGGGGTACGTTGCAGCATCAATCTCGTCCGGCAAAAAACGTTCTGGGGACGGGGTTTATGGAAACTGAATGTGAGTGTTCTTAACGACACAGAACTAGATGAATGTGTACGACTGACTTGGGTAGCGTGCCTCAGGGCACGACCAAGATACGGTTCAGCAATTGAATGGTGGACGAAACATGCTAAAAAGAAACTACGAATGACGTTGATTCAGTATGCGAAAGAAAAGGCCACATATTTTAAGGACACTATAGAATTTTATTATACCTGTCTCAGAGAACTTTATGATCGTCCTGTTTTATCTGATGAGCACTTCATGCAAATAAAGAAAATCAAGGCAATTTTAACACAACTGAAAAGGAAACAACTCGATGGTTTGAAGGTAAGGTCTAGGTCGCAGTCAACTGTAGCAGAGGAAACTGCTTCTCTGTACCACATCATCAGACAAACAAAAAACAGAAGGAAGACTTTTTTGGAGAAGCTGCGAGCTGCAAACGGTGATGTCCTATCTGAACAACGAGCAATAATGGATGAAATTCACCGATTTTTTCAGGACCTATACACAGCTACTGATTTCAATGAGGCATCTGCAGCAACATTGCTGGACAGTACAGACGCTATTGTCACATCTGATGACAATAGAGGCTTACTAACAACCTTTTCTAGCGACGAACTGCTGGAGATCATAAAAACTTCTCCACTGAATAAGACTCCTGGTCCTGACGGAATACCAGTGGAATTTTATAAAAAGTATTGGAATATGATTGGCGTCGCTTTTACTGACGTTGTAAACGAAGTTCTTACTGGTGTCGTCTTACCGCCCGAATTTAAAGAAGGCGTTATGGTGGTGGTTCCCAAAGGGCAGGGGATGAAAGACGTGCGCAAACTGCGGCCGCTGTGTCTACTGAACACTGACTATAAACTCGCTGCTCGTGCATTGAAAGCCCGCTTGACAGTTGTTCTAAAAAGAGTCATTGGAAGCGATCAGACGGCTTTACCTCATAGGAGTATAGTGAAAACCGTCAGTGAATATCGTGACATTATTTCCATCTTTTCGGCGACTAAAGTTAAGGGATCTTTGTTTTTTATTGACTTTGCCAATGCGTTTGATAGGGTTGACCACCGTTACCTTTTTAAAACGATGACAACTATGGGATTTGGCAACTCATTCTTACAATCATTAAAACATATGATCACGGGAATGACAGCGAAAATTCTTGTAAATGGACAACGTACGAAGAACATTGATATTCTCAGGGGATTTCCGCAAGGCAGTCCGCTCTCAATGCTACTGTACATCATATCGATAGAACCTCTTGTCCGAAAAATAAATAATGACCTTGAAGGAATAACAATAATGTCTGTCAAGAAAGTAACCAATGTGTATGCTGATGATTTAGGAGTCATTGTCCGGAGTAGTGAAGACGTTCAACATCTAAGCGACGCGATTCAGATGTACTCCAGTGCCACTGGCGCGGTCGTCAATAAAACGAAAAGTTCGCTGCTCAGTTTAAATGGCTTTGAAGGAAATGATTTAGACTGGATTACTACTACAGACCACCATAAGACCCTTGGCGTCATATTTTATAACTGTCCACTCCGGATGACTTCTGCCAACTGGAAAGAAATGCTAGCAAAAATCAGAGGTTTAACAAGGGAACATAGAAACAGGAATCTAAATTTGGTTCAGAGGGTTCAATTAATCAACTGCATTATCCTGTCTAAAGCATTATATTTAGGTCAAATACTGCCTGTCCCATTAGGTATAGCAAAAAACATTACAAGAGCCGTGTGTCAAGTGATTTGGCAGGGATGCATATTCAGAGTTGCAGCTAACACAGTGACCTTACCATATGGTGATGGTGGCCTCGGTCTTACAGACATTCGGCAGAAAACGATGAATTTATTTATCAAGAGGACACAAGATATTCTCCGTAACAACCCTGAGAGTATTACGGCTCTACTCTTCAAAATGACAGAGCCAAAGAGTTTAGCTGCCCCCGTCAATGTGACCCCCATTAATTACAAGCTGAACCATGTCAGGGAGTACTTCATTGAGTTTAGTTACAAGAAGAACAGACAGACAACAGGAGAACATAGTAATAGGCCATGTCATCATGACAAACCACGGACGAGTGCTGTTAGAAACAGAATGGAGAAGAAATATCCTACAAAAGACTGGTGCTCTGTCTGGAGGAATATTAGCAACAAACTTTTAACATCGGAGGTACGTTCCACGTGGTATCAGGTTGTCAATGCAACTATAGCAACGAACGAGAGACTGAGTGTTATAGGCAAGGCTAATTCCAGTTTATACACCACCTGTGGACATGTAGATACGTTACTCCACAGATTTACCTGCTCGGGCTACAGTGACCTATGGACAAAAGTGAAGCAGCAGGTGGCGTTCCTCCAAAGAAATGACGGCCGATTCATCACCACAGAAGAATTACTGATACCGGATAAGACATACTTCCCACGACAAAAAAACAATACAATAATGTGGATATTCGGACATTTTGTGCACTTCGTAATTCATCGAAGTTGCCAGAACGACGCTGAGGATTATAGTAGCTATATGGCAATGGAATATTACAAACTATTAAAGAATAGAAATTTCAAGAAGGATTTCGGTAACATGCTGCAAATAGTGTTCCGAAAGGAAGGTATAGGATAAAATATGTTACGCTAGAGAAATACAACCAGTTGAACTCCATGAGATAAATAATGTTTTACCAATAACAAAATGGAACAGAAGAATCAATATACCATTTTTTGTTATTATTATTTCTATTATTATTATTATTTTACTCCGTACTGACAACTCCTTAGTTCAACTAACATGAAGAACAATCACTAGCTCTAGAAGATTCACTAATGCAGACGTAAGAAGAAGTCTCGTTTTCTGTTTTTATTAGAGGAAGCATTGTTTTCCAGTCCTCACAGAGGTGGTACAGTTAATTTACTTATGGCGTAGAAGTTCAACGCATATGAAAGGAGATGTCATAAGTTTCTGTTTGATTTTCAATTCCAATCAGCAGAGAGGCAACTAATTTCGTTACAGCGTGAGAAAGCTCGCCGATGAAAAAAAAAAAAAAAAAAAAAAAAAAAAAAAAAAAAAAAAAAAAAGGTGACTGAGGCGCTCCAGTCACGGTCAGCACGGCCACTACGGTCGGGGGTTCGAATCCCCCCTCGGGCATGGATATTTGTGCCGTCCTAGTTTGTAAGTAGTTCATAAGTAGTTTGTAAGTTTAGGGACTGATGACCCCGTAGTTAAGTCCCATAAGCTTAACAAACATTTTTTTTGCCCTCCCGAATAGGAGTCTAGTGCGCTAATCATTCAGATGTTCAAATGTTTGTTAAGCTTAAGGGACTTAACTGCGGGGTCATCAGTCCCTAAACTTACAAACTACTTATGAACTAACTAATACTAAAGACGACACAAACATCCACCCCCGACCGTAGCGGCCGTGCAGATGTGACTGGCGCGCCGCAGACCGCTCGGCTATATATATATATATATATATATATATATATAAATCAGCAGTCTACATACATTACAGTTCATGGTCAACAGTTTCCGTCTTTCGGCTTTTTTCAGTTCCTACGTTAACATACATCAGGGGCGGCCACAGCGTGCCAAACTGCACGCGTGTACAGATGTGCTGCACGCGTGCCGTCCAGGGCTCGGCCCGTCTCGCCACTTAGGCCCGGCGGAAGTGGAAAATATCAAAAATGTTTGTAAATCTATCGGACCAAACGGCGTGGTCATCAGTCCTTAGCTTACAAACTACTTAAACCTAGGTAAACTAACCTACGGACAAACACACACACACACATGCCCCAGGGAGGACTCGAACCTCCACGGCGAACAACCACGCGCTCTACAGGAGACGCTCTAGAGCGCTCGGCTACTCCACCGCGGCGCGGAAAAATATCACCCGGGCAAAGAACCCATATGGCGCCCCCTACAACCCATTCGTATTACTGACTTTAAATTTGCTATGCTACCTTACAGATAGCTGCTTTTAAAGGATAACTCCTTGAACTCTATAAGAATCAATTATCAAACTGAGTAAGATCTTAACTTTCGTCATTTAAATACAGAGAGTAAGTTTTGTTTAACGACATACGAAAGAATTATTTACAGATGAGCATGCAGAATATTCTACGTCACTGATTAGAAATTTACAGAACGATTAAAGAAACAATGATGTATATAAAATTAAGATTGATGCTGCTATACAGCATTTATTTACACATATACAGGGTGTTTCACTAACTGTGTTTGCTACAACCCTTCAAAGTTCCGGGGGCGGAGGTTACGACAGCGTAGCTGACTGGCTGGTGGTCATGAGACAGTGGGCCATGCCCCAGGGGATAGCCACTCGGCCAGTCAGCTACGCTATCGCAGCCACCGCCCCCGGAACTTTGAAGGGTTGTAGCTCCCAATCTAACAGTGATAGGAATGTAGTTTAAATTGATTTGGACGCAGCTGGTTTAAACGAATCCAATACACGATAGAAAAAAACTATTGTTCCATTTAAAAAATTATATCTTTGTGCTGTAACTCTTTGGAAAATGATACAATAAACTATGTTCATAGCTCCGCAGAAAGTGCACCGTTTCTTGTGTGGACCTACCGCGTTAAAATTTCCCGTCACCTATTATTTTATAAGTTACAGAGGCAAACACACTTAGTGAACCACCCTGTATACATAAACAACCTTGTTAACTGCGAAAGAGAACACATATATGAACAAAAAATATACAAATATATTTAGTAACAGCATTGTACACTGATTTCGTAATACAAATAATAAAACCAGTAATATAATTTTATATCATTATACAGTTTTAAAGCAAATTTTGAGTTGTTTACAAAGCTAAGTAAAGTTAACTTTTCTTGCCTTTTTCTCTGCAAAGTCTTTAATTAAAGTTGGTTAATACACGTCTAACGAGTAAAAGTCTTATCGCTTTGGTACATGTATCAAGCGTAAGTGTTGGTATAGAATGTAATTAGTGCTACTTATACCAATGGGGAAAGAACTTTCTTTGATCCTGAAGTTCGCCGCCTATCTGAGAGGCCGACACCCTACGCAACCCAGCCTGCTAAGACGCTACGTATATAAACACCTCTTCTCTGTTAAACGTAATAAAACGAAAATACGTTACTTAATGTAGGCCTACTTACTTGTACTGTGTTGTTATCTTCTGTAGTATTTGTTGATTTCTTGCTGGTTTCCTCATTCTCTGGTTCTACGTTTCATTTCCATTATTGTCTATTTCAGGAGTACGAAAGAATTTCTTTAATGCTGCTGCCTATTTTTCATTTAAAGCCGCTAATTGTGCTCTTTTTCTGTATACATTTTCAGAAGGCTTCTTTTTTCCGACATGTTGATAAAGAACACATTAACGCAACGATTCTTCTACTAAGATTCGAAATTCAGGAGACAAAAGAAGAACACGCACACCATAAAGCCTGCACTACATGTACATGACTTCTGATTTATAATTTTCTTTCACGAGACATTTGACAGTACAAACAGGACTAATTTCTTTTTGGTTGCCGATAACTCAATATTGTTTGTGTGTATTGTCAGAGCTGCCGACAAAACTTTGTCGCAAGGTGTGCAATTGTCGGCACTGCGGCGGTTGTAATTGTCACAGCGTGTTATTGTTGCTTAAAACTCCCAACTCTCAACAACAGCCTTTTGCTTTGTCAGCGGAGATTTTTTTATAGACAAATAAGGTGAAGGGATGAAGGGATTTCTGTAATAGGAGATTCAAGAAGAAATCGGGGTTGTTATAAAGAGTGAGGCCTATGGCATGAGGTAGTAACAAATGTTGCTACACAATTTATGAAAAAGTTATTTTTTAGTTCACTGTTTACAATAATATAAATTTAGCAAGGATTTTGGCACCCCCCAAACTCCCCTAAAATTTGGCGCCCCAGGCGGTCGCCCGGCTCGCCCGGCCCTTCCGCCCGCCGGTACTGTCGTCACTGCTCGGCTTTCCTCGGTCTTTCGTGACACTGCTCGGCAAGGCGCGACATTAGACTAGCTGTGCGATGCGTCATTCTTTTCTTCCGGCGTATGGTGCGTAAGTTGATTCGTAGTGGCAGCCGTGTTTATTCCTCGCTATTTGTTAGCAATTCGTATGAAGTTTATAAGTACAGTACAGTGGTTTTCGCAATGGAACACACACCCACAAAGAGGCGGTCTAGTGACACAACGCCACGAGCCTTCAGAAGGAAATGGGAATTGCAATTTTTTTTTTTTTTCGAAGAGAAGAATGAAAATTCCCAATGTCTATTATGCAGTCGTATACTCGCCGGGCGCCGCAAATTTGCAATAGAACGGCATTATAACACCACACACAAAGAACTTAATGATTTAGTTGGGCCTGAAAGATCAAACGAGTTGGTGGAATTAAAAAGACTTAGTGTTATGCATCGAGACTGACCGAACATAAGTATCCCCTACAAATCTTCGTGTTTCTGATGTTTGTATTTGTACATATTTGACGTTAGAATTGAAATTTAGAGTTCACTCGGTTTTTGTTTCCTTTTTTTAGCCTACAACTGAACGTAGCGACCTGTCTTTATGAGCAAGCTACGAAATAGCGCTCAAAATTCCAAGAGCGAATAAGCCTTTCAGTGATGGTGATATCATCGAGTATTGTTAAGGCGGCGGAACTCTTGACACCACTGGAAGTAAAGTAGTTTCGTGAAAGACAATAGCTCGCCGCATAGCTAACATGGCAGCTTATGTTTACAGGCAGTTAACTGATAGTGCCAGCAAGTTTATTGCATTCTCGTTTGCTTTGGACGAGTCGACCGACATTTCGGAACAGCACAACTAGCGATTTATGTTCGTAGAGTCGACAAAAATTTGCACGTGGCGGAAGAACTGTTAGATTTAGTGCCAATGAAGGACACAACGAGGGGTACCGACTTGCTAAAAGCAGTTAAAGAGGCAGTTGAAGCCTTTGGCCTGAATTGGAAAATATTAGTTTCAGTCACCACGGATGGAGCGCCAGCAATGCGAGGGGGCCGGACGCGGTGGCCGAGGGGACTGAGGCGCTTCAGTCATGGTCTGTACGGCCACTACGGTCGGGGGATCGAATCCCCCCTCGGGCATGGATATTTGTGCCGTCTTTAGTGTAAGCTAGTTCATAAGTAGTTTCTAAGTTTAGGGACTGATGACCCCGTAGTTAAGTCCCATAAGCTTTACAAACATTTGAACATTTGAATTTGAATGCGAGGGGCTCAAAATGGGCTTGCAGCATTGTTGCGTAAAAAATTAGAACGATCGACAGATCTGTACAGAATTCACTGTTATGTGCACCAAGAAGCTCTTTGTGCTAAATATGTAAATTTGGAGCACGTGATGAAGTTGGTAGTCACAATAGTAAATTTTTTGAAGTCGCATTCTTAGTACACCGTCAGTTTCAATAGTTTCTCATGGAACTGAACGAAGAATACGGAGATGTTATTTACCACTGCGAAATACATTGGTTAAGTCGAGGGGCTTGCCTCGAAAGATTTTTCAATTTAAGATTCGCTATTGTTGAGTTCCTGAAGTAAGAAGGAAAGGAAGAGCCAAAATTAGATCCAAAATAGATTGCAGACCTCGCCTTTTTAGTTGATCTGACTGCACACTTGAACGCTCTCAATAAGACTCTGCAAGTTGAGAAGCAGCTTATTTCTGATCTGATGGAAAAAGTGGATGCATTTAAAAAGAAAATAATTCAAGTGGTACCAACTTCTGCCTTGCGTACTGGTCAGGTGATATGGTAAAAATGCAGCACTAAAGCATTTTAGTTACGTTCATCTTTAATGGTTAATTTTCAGTAAGATCGATCATGATATTAGCAGTGGAAATCAAATCACCATAGAAACAAATTATGAAAAAAACGTTGTTTGTAGTCGTTGTTATTTAATTTAATTTTATGTAACAGTAGCTTTGAGATAGTTTTCAGCATATAACATATTTGAAGCAATTCCCTAATTTTCAATTTCTTCATTTTATATAGGTACGACGAGCGAAAGACGATACGGGCATAGAGATAGATGGCGGAGGAGATGGGAAATGGATGGAAGGAAAGGGAGTGATGAACAGAGGCCGGGGATTAGATAGAGGGAGGATGAAGAGGTAGGTAGTGGGGAAGCAGGAGATAGACATAGCGGATGGGAAATAGGAAATGTGGTGTCGCACAAGTATAAAGTGCGCGGCACCTACTTTCGCCGCGCGCCGCCATGCACGCACGGCGCGACGTTCTTACGACGTCAGCCACGGGCGCCCTCTGCTGCAACTCCGCTCGTGGCCACGACTGCTGCATCGTTCACTTGGGACTGAGATAGGAGCCAGTTAACACCAAGGAATCAGATAGGCACTATATAAGACTTGGCTATCGGATAGGCACTAGGAATCATCAGTAGGCAGGCCTCTATCTAATCTATGTATCAGCATTCTGAAGTCAAGAACTATGTAAAAGTTAAGTATTACCAAGACTCCACGAAATATATATCTTGTTCTATTTTACTCTAGTGTTTCTAGTTTCTGCTGTCCCACTGGCTGGTCACCTTCGTACCTGCACACGCATCCTTTATTCCTGTGTCGGTCTCTTTCTACTCGGCCACCGACACCCAGGTCTACCGGCGGAAACGAGGCACAAAAGTGGCGACGAGGCTGCGACACAAAAGGAAAGAATGTAGAAAACAATAGCTTTTTACCAAGGTGAATTATATGTCACATGGTCCAGAGTCGGTAAACTGATTTGTATGTTTGTGGAGAAAACGAAGGACAAAAATGTATTCTGTCTGATTGGTTAAAAATAATAAGTATCTGCGAAACTATATTTTTTATAACTTTCGTTTCACTTAGCCATAGTAACCCAACGAACGAAATTGATTTGACTGAAGCATTCTCTCGGTGATTCTATGTTCACATTTTCTATTTATTTCATACGAGAGTAAGCCACAGCGAAGCGTGGACGGGTTTAGCTAGTTTTATACTACTTCTCTCAGCTCCTGAACAAAAAGGTGTCACTTCACTCATTTTTATTCAGGAGCTAGGGAAAATATTATAACGAAGCCTGTATATACGCGCGATTTTGACTGTTCACGTGAATGGATACATGGTAAGACATGGCCTGAAGATGTTGTTACTGTGATACCGAAACCGGTTGCATAGATAAAACAATATAGATTTACGGCTGTAGGTGGACGAATAAATACGTTGAATTAATAACCTAGTTGTCGCCGCATGCGCAGTGATGTTGTCAGTGGGTTTAAAAGAACGGATCGAGTGCTAGATCGTTTGGGCAAAGGGGCATATAAGAATTATAAAGAAAAAAAGAAACTTCAGCATTAGTCAGCGGATCGGCTCCGTAGCACAGTGGTAGAGTGCCAGACTACAAATCCAAAGGTCGCGGGTTCGATCCCCGCCGGGTCCTAGGATTTTTATCTGTCACTTTCCACTTCTTTCACCTCTGGCAGTGTTGCTCATGTGAAAAATACCGAGTAGCACCATGGTTCGGATCCCATGTTAAACTGTAGGTCCCCCCTATAACTGGCTGGGTAAGTCAGGTCGAAGGTCGGAGGAAGACAACGGCATACCACCTCCAAACAGGACCATGCCTAGTAAATCACCGTGGTGTTCAAACCAATCTTCGGATTGCTGACTGCTTTACCTTTTTTACATTCTGAAGATGAATGGATGGTACGCAAAAGAAATGTTAGAAGAAGTAAAATTTATGCGACTGAACTCCCAAAATTAATGTCTCAGTCATTGTGCCATGAAAATTGGAAGATACTATTTTCTAGTTTAAATCATGAATCGCCATTAAACTTCTTAGAATCACATTCATGTGACAATTTAGTATCCTTCTGCATCTGGAACTTTACCGGAATTTCAGTTTTGTCTTCGTTAGCACATTAAAGTAATGACCAACTTTCGTGCTGAAAGCATAGAGATGATACTGGTTTTCCGAAATCTCCGTCACACATTTTTTTGAGAGTGTCGTGTCAGTAGCAGTGTCACGGGAATGATTCCGCCTACCGCTCCCTAGAAGCGTAAAGAATAAGCGTGTGAATGAGAAACAAGAGTTACCCAACCTGCGGTACGACATTTCCTCTTAGACCCTCAAGCAATTATCACGTTTTTTGTTCTTTTATTATTCAACCGAAAACATGACCTCACGCGGAGGTACAAAAACTTAGATGTTTGTGTTTGTAGTGCTGTTTGTGGCGCCGTGTGGATTTCTAAAATACCAAAAGACAGCCACAGCGTTAGAATTGTATTTTGGAGACACAAAATAATATGAGCACCTATCGTCTTTCGTAGACACACGTGCGACAATACATTACGACTTATCTTAGATAGCTTAAGGAAAGGTAAACCGATACAAAAGCGTTACGTGTTTGCACCTGTTACTATCCTTCAAAGTAGTCACCAGCGTTGTGTATAACCTGTTGCCAGCGATGTGGAACGCATAGTAGGCGTAATAGCGGTCTACTGCCTGTCGAATCTCTGGAAAAATTCTGAAGCGAATCACACGAAGTGGTTCCTTCATCTTCGAAATCAAATCAAAGTCACAAGGAATTAAGTCCGGGCAGTATAGTGGACATTACGGAGTTGCGACACTTGTGAGGAGCGACAATTGTGAGGAGCGACATTTCTGAGGAGACCCGGCCGAACAGGTAGTGGGCGGTCTACAGGGACACCAAAAAGTTCACAGACTAGAGCACCGCAGTTCAGTACTGCTGTTAGACTCTCACTGAGAAATTGTTGCTGATTCGTAAGTGTTGTAAAGATGGAATTTACCAACCACGATAAAGAAAGGGAAGCCTCCTTCATTTATAACGGTTACCGGTATATAGTGGTATATACCAACAATGAAGGTAAAAGTTATTGGCCGTGCGTAAACGTAAACGAGAAGTGTAAAGCAAGACTATCCACCAGAAACATCTTGGTTTTAGGCGAAGGCAGCCATACATGTATCCGGATGTCACGGTTAATGAAGTACGAAAACACGTGGCAAACACCAAAAGGCGTGCAAAAGAAACGGACACATCAATTTCTTTTGTTTACGCCTAAGACGTTTGGCCCCTGATCGATCGAAGATACGACATCGTCACATCACTACCGTCACATAGGAGTGCAAAACGATCGCTGCAACGCATCAGGCAAAAAAAGCATGGGATCTACACAAGATCCGACCGGTGCTACAGAAATATTTCTGCAAGAACATCATTTGCTAATGAATGACGGGAGCAAATTTTTACTTGCAGATGACGACAGAGGACCAAAGGATAGGATATAGATGTACGCCAGTGAAATGGGAAAATACTGTTTAACAGACTGCAATTCTATATATACATGTGGCGTCTGTTCGGAAAGAACAGACGTCACATTCTGATCCTGCAGCTGTTATTATTTAATATTCATAGAATATATGCCTTCAACTGCGATTGGGCAAAGCTGAAAATGTGTACCCAGCCGGGATTCGAACCCGGGTCTCCTGCTTTCTAGGCAGTTGCGCTGACCCCTACACCACTGGGGACACAGTGATCACCGCACCTGCAAGGACTACCCATGCACGCCTCCCGTCAGATACAAATTCCCAGCTTCGCCCTGCCCATAGTACTCAAACTCGTACGAAGCGAAGCTGGGCAGGGCGAAGCTGGGAATTTGTATCTGACGGGAGGCGTGCATGGATAGTCCTTGCAGGTGCGGTGATCACTGTGTCCACAGTGGTGTAGGGGTCAGCGCAACTGCCTAGAAAGCAGGAGACCCGGGTTCGAATCCTGGCTGGGTACACATTTTCAGCTTTGCCCAATCGCAGTTGAAGTCATATATTCTATGAATATTAGACTGCAATTCGTTCTTTGTCGATGGAACATTCAAAAGCTCCAGCAAGCATTTTGGACAGTAATTTATTGTTCATGCCGATATTTTTGGTTCTGAAGAGGAAACAAACACAGTTCCAACCGAGTACGCCTTGCTACCCAATAGAAAGCGAGAAACCGCTTTTTCACAGCTGTTAAGTGCAACGTACCTGGAAGGAATCTATAGCTATCATGATGGATTTTGAAGCTGCACTCAACTAATCAGTAACACATTTGTTTCCTGATGCAAATATTAATGGCTGCAACTACCATTTCGATCAGTGCTTGTGGAGACAAGTGCAGAATTGCACTCTTGTTGGTGCCTACAAGGAAAACGAAGAAATTCGTTTTCGCATAAAATTGTGTTCCGTTTGGCTCACATTCTCCTGGACATGTTAGATGATGGGTGGCTATGCATTCAGGAGAGCAAGCCAGATAATGAAAAACTGCAGGATTTTTACGACTATTTTGTTGAACAATGGCTGGATAATGAAGTCATGCCAAGGGATATATCAATCTGTGCAGGAAGTTGACACTGCACCAACAATGTTTCAGAAGGATGGAATCGTAGGATAAACACATTAATTTCGAAGGTTCCTCCAAAATTTTACTCCTTGGTAAAAATTCTCAGCCACGGTGGTGTAGCCGAGCGGTCTAAAGCGTCTCGCTGTGGAGCGCGCGGTTGCTCGCCGTGGAGGTTCGAGTCCTCCCTGGGGCATGAGTGTGTGTGTTTGTCCTTAGATTAGTTTACCTAGGTTTAAGTAGTTTGTAAGCTACGGACTGATGACCACGCAGTTTGGTCCTATAGATTTACAAACATTTGAACATTTTGAAAAATTCTCAGAGAGGACGCAGAATATCAGGGGCACCAATTTGACCGACTAGTTTTAAATGTAGGTGAGAAAAGAAGAAAGAAGTCCGCAATTAAGACAGATGAGATAGTTTCAAAGGGCCTTACAAGACTCCAAGTTGACTGCAATATGAAATCAAAAAAATGTTCAAATGTTTGTATAGCTTATGAGTCTTAACTATGGGGTCATCAACCCCTAAACTTACAAACTACTTATGAACTACCTTATACTAAGGACAGCACAAATATCCATGCCCGAAGGGGGATTCGAACCCCCGACCATAGTGGCCGTGCAGACCGTGACTGGAGCGCATCAGTCCCCTCGGCCACCGCGGCCGACAATATGAAATCATTTCTGACTTGCGTGGCCTACGCACAGAAATTAACATGAATAGTAAATGGCTGAAGATACAGCAACACTTGTAAATACTGAAAAAAAAGGGACTCAGTTCACGCCGATCGCCATATTGTAACAACCGAGCGAGGTGGCGCAGTGGTAAGACACTGGACTCGCATTCTGGAGGATGATGGTTCAAATCCACCTCCGGCCATCAAGATTTAGGTTTTCCGTGATTTCCCTAAATCGCTCCAGGCAAATGTCGGGATGGTTCCTTTCAAAGGGCACGGCCGCTTTCCTCCCCCATCCTTCCGTCTCTAATGACCACGCTGACGGGACGTTAAACCCTAAGCTCCCTCTCCTATTGTAAAACCTGCAAATAACTAATAATCCAAATGTCTCTTGCAAATTATAAAGGATTCACTAATGAAGTCTGATAAGTCATAGCTTTTCTAACAACCACAATCAAAATTATTATGTAGAGAAACAATTTCTGAGTGGACGATGAATACATCTTGTTTCAATACATAATTTTCCTTAACGCTAATTACTACCAGGACTGACATTAGACCTTAGTAGACTTCCCTGCGTGGTATGGGAAAATTGAGGTTTATTTCGAAATAATTAAAGAAAAACGTTTCTAGCGAGGACCAAATTCTCTAGTTGGCTCCTCTTAATATATGGTAAAAGATTTCCACTCTTATCATATCAAATTTTGCGTGAGGGGCTGAAACTTGGAAAACATTTTCGCTTTCTATAGTTTCTGTAAAATTCATCGTTAAGTATGAGGTTGAGCGAAAATTATGACCTATGTCAGATTAATCAGAACAAAAATTCCAATGAAAAAGGTCTTACGCATAAAAGTGCTGCAACTAATGGTTGACATGATATCGTGAGGGCAAAATGTGACTTTCCTCAGTTTGGCCAAAACAGCAAAAAGATCGTCTAATAATTAGCTTCCCATGTATGTTTATCGGTGGTGGATATAGCATATATTTTTGGGGGATACTGTATACTAGCAAACACAGTACTGCGTCGCTGTTACAAAATAAGTGTGGGAGTGGGATACGAGTTACAACTCCGTCCCTCCCACTTCCGTATAACATTCCTTTAGACCTTCATTTGTCCATTTCCTTTACCTCTTCCCTCCTGCACAACCTCTTCCCTCCTGCACAACCTCCACGAATACCTTCGAGTTCTCGTGTGCCCGAAAAATAAATTCGAATGTCTACGTAGTATTCTAAAGATCACCACGTAATTAGCCTCGAATACACGCATCACGTGATCTGGAATAAACGCAGAACGCCTCCAGCCGCGGTGGCAGAGGGGACTGAGGCGCTACAGTCACGGTCTGCACGGCGACTACGGTCGGGGATTCGAATCCCCCCTCGGGCATGGATATTTGTGCCGTCCTTAGGATAAGCTAGTTGATAAGTAGTTTGTAAGTTTAGGGACTGATGACCCTGTAGTTAAGTCAGATAAAAAAAAAAAAAAAAAAAACACACAGAACGATTAACCTTAACAACTTTCCACGCATGTTGGATTCTTTACAAGCACGAATATAACATCTCTGTAACATATGACTGTTATATGATTCTTTTAAGATTATGTTTTCTAATTCGCTTTCTGTTGTTAAACCGTGATTATTGAATAAGTTACATGTTTCTAAACTGTCAATTTCGATAAGGAGACTTTTGCACGAACCAGTGTTTTAATTTCGCGATCCTGTTCCGGGTTGTGACACATCGTTAGGGAAATGCAGTGGTACAATAATTCAACCACACTTCCGACTTCAGTTTGTAGCATAAAACAACAAGAAATGGAAACAGATACATAAATCTTCAAGGAGCGGCTTTGTGGTTCTAACTAAACCCGTATGTTCTATTTAATTATTATTATTTTTGATAGTTATGTATTGGCACTTTATATTGGCAGGGCGAAGGTTTAGTTGTTTTTTGGTAAACTTTTAATTTCGAAAGTCTGAGTTTTGCTCATGATGTATTTTTTCTGAGTTGTTAAATGTGTGTAGAAAATGAAGGACATGGAAATGAAATAATAATAATAATAGTTTCTATAATCCATGTAAATGGTACAGAAAAATATTAGTCAACTGTGATTTCTAATTTGACTAAGGCCACTCTTCCTTGCCCAAAAAATTCTGAAATAATCTAAGCTGGCTGCAATGGAGGAGTGTGAATGTCCCTCGGCAGACGCCCGGCCGACCCTAGCACGGCCGGACAAGCAGAGCGCTCAAGCCACATTAAGAGGCAGCAGCAGGCGTGGTCGAGCAGGTAGTGGCGCAGCATTTGCGACACACCCTGTGTCCGTCCCTTAGCATCCCGGATTTCTCACAAGTGTCGCCACTTTTCAGTTTCTCACAAGTGTCGCTTCTCACAAATGTCTACAATTCGGACGGTACAGTACTTTCCAGTCCCAGTCCCATCGACCAAACATCACCGCGGCGGATTAGCCGTGCGCACTGGGGCGCCGTGCTGCGGTGCGCGCGACCGTTGTCGGCTTGCTCTGTATGTACTCTCGCATTGTCGTGCAAAATGATGGTTGGCTTACACATAAACTGTTATCGCTTCTTTTGCAAAGCTGGTCACAGGTGATGCTCCAAAAACGGATAGTAATACTGTGCATGACGGTCTGCCTTGGAGGAACGTAATGTATTAGCATAACACTATCACAGTCATACCACGAGAATCACCATAACTTTCTCCATAATGACGCCATTCGTTGGATTTGCGTTTCAGTTTCGGCTCGTACGATGTGGCCCATGTCTCATCCAGTGTTACGATACGGCGTAAGAAAGCATCTCCTTCGCGCTCATAGCGCTCATAGCGTCTGAGCAGAATCATAACGCATCGATTTTTGTATTTCTGTCAATTCATGCGGAACACGTCGTGATGCAATTTTTCGTATGCCCAGGCGTTCCTTCAGGATGCGAAGCACAGTCGTATGCGCTAATCCGGTTTCGTGGGCGAGCTCACGAATCTCTTGGCGTCGAACACTGCCCACTAAAGCGACAACAGTACACACTTCTTCAAAAAGGTAGGACGACCTGCGTGATGCATGTCTGCCACGGTTAACCGATCTTCGTTGAATGCTTTTACCCAACGTGCCACTGTTCTTTACGGAAAGGCCGATTCCCTGCACACCTCTTGAAGACCTTGATGACACTGTCGTGCTGCACGAGCTCTGGCACTTTCAATCTTGATCCAACTCCATTGTATATCTGGAGAAAGATTTCGACATCGCTGACTCTTTCAAATTCTGAAGTTATCAGTGGTAAAATATGGGGAACGAAAAGAAATATTCAGGTTTTACAAAAACCAGATACCAGTTAATATAGTCGAAGTGCGTGAAAGACACGCAGTTGTTGGGATGGGGGTGTCGGGTTGTAGCGTTTGTCCAATGTTGCTCAACAACAAGGGGTCGGTCTACAGTTGGCATTGAGAACATCAGCAACTCTTCGAAGAACAGATTCGTTCAAATGTTCAAATGTTTGTAAATCTATCGGACCAAACTGCGTGGTCATCAGTCCGTAGCTTACAAACTATTTAAACCTAGGTAAACTAACCTACGGACAAACACACACACCCATGCCCCAGGGAGGACTCGAACCTCCATGGCGAGCAGCCGCGCGCTCCGCAGCGAGACGCTTTAGAACAGATTCGTAAAGTGTTCTTCATAATTTCCTACAGAATGTTATCCATTCTTGTACCAGAACGATCAGTTACTTCAAAGATTTTGGAGCTGTAAATATGGTCCTCACTCTCTGGCCAAAAACTCCCCTAAACGGTTCTCTTATGTTGAGACATGGCGATTTTGCTGTCCGGGGAAGATGTGTGATAATTTTAGAAGCAAACCCAAACCTGTTTTGTTGCGTGTATTGGCGTTTTTTTTTTTCAGTTTGGAATATAGCAATAGCCGTTAGCAATACTATAATCGTGTCAAGAATATACTTTGTTGCAGAGGATGATAAGATATACATTCATAGTTATCCGGCCAGGGGACATAACAGCAACATGCTTGAATGTAGGAAACAGGCCCACAGTTTAGAGTCATGATCACTCAAAACACACAACAATGGTGTAATATTCCAGATATTTATTGTTTTCACAAATCAGTTTTCGGCTGTCACTTCATCATAAGCTACGAAGATTTAAAAATATGCATCAAAGAATCACATAAATAGGCGAAAAATAAACGTTGTGTAGGAAAGTATAAGATGAAGTGGTATGAAATCATTAAGTTTTGTACTACGTAGGTAAGAAAAATAAGCAAAAATTTGAAGAAGTTAATTATAAGACAAATGTTACAAACGTATGCGACAACTAAAAAATTAATTGAATGACAATTGTTCGGGGTTATTCGTTTGCAAAAAAAAAAAAAAAAAAAAAAAAAAAAAAAAAAAAAAAAAAGTGATACATTGAATAATTATAGTCACCTCGTGTAACATTTGGGAAGAGGTTCTAAATAAATGTTTGTTACTTGAAAAACTCTTACAAAACAAGTACAATGGTACAATGAGCATTCACAGACTACGTTTTTGGTACAAGGTCTCAAAGGGTGAAGGATTAGGTAAATTACTCAAAACAGTTTAGAAAGCCTATTGGTAAACTACAGAGATGTAACAAATTATTTAAGATAACTTTCAATAAAACAATTAGACTTAAGAAATGTAATACTTCAGATATTAATTATATGACAATAACATTGTTATTCTCAGTACATTTTTGTTTACTTTGGTGACAGCACCAGTAGAGAAGGAGTAAACATAAGAACTGAGTTTTATGTTTGTAACTAACCAATGAGAACAATTATTTCGAGAGATTAAATAAACAGTTAGTGTAAATAAAAATAAAACATATGGTAATGGATGGTAATGGCAAGCTAAAACCTACATTGTTTTCAGGCTTAAGGGAAAGTAATATGGCAGTATTTAACTTGTGGCAAGAGTGACTGACCCAGTGTAGCGAACTGTAATATGTTCAGTTTTGTAAAGCGGTAAAATGTATGCAAGTGGAAGTTCCAAACTGGAATCTAGCCGTAAGTAGGTGGAGTAATTATAAAGTGGTCTAGGTGTGAGTATTGGTATTATCTGCAGTTAGAAGTGGAGAACATGGGAACTCTGTTTGGTCATTGAGTACCCGACCTTGGCAAGTAAATATGTGTTTATTGTTTTTCAATATGTCTCAGTAGTTCATCTTCTTACCTTTTTGAATGTGGTGTAAAACTTCATGTTGGAATTTATATCTGTGACCCTCTTGAAGTAAGTGGTCTGCAAAAGTGGAGTCACCCTTTCTGCGTCTCCAACTTCTACGGTATTCTTTTAGACGTGTTGAAATAGCTCTGCCAGACTGATCAATGTAGAATTTACCACAATCACAATTGATTTTACATATTACACCCTTTCCAAGTCTGTGTGCTGCCCTTACCCTTACGCAAAATGTGTGTCAAAGTGTTGTGTACAAAAAATTATGTTTTTAGGTTCCTGGATTTTAGTTTTCTGGCAACATGGAGAGAGGCTTTACCTAAATATGGGTTCGTGCACCATTTGTTACGGTCTTGGGGTGGTTTGTCAAGGACAGGATCAAGTAGTAAACAGATCTCTTGTTTTTGTATTTTGTTCAATAATGAGTCCACTTACACTGCAGTGTAACCATTAATTGATGAAATTTGTTTGATAGTTTACAGTTATGTGTGGAAGTTTTCATCACTGATCGATATGGATAGTAAACGGTGGATCACTGAATGTAGGGCAACATGTTTGTCGGTCACTGGATTTGAGAAGTGCCAGGTATGATGTCAGTGATGGGTTTCCTGTAAATGTTGAAGATATGAGTTTCTTGACAAATATCAATGGATATATTTAAAATGTTTATGGAGTTAACTCCTAACTCCATTGTGAACTGGATGTTGTTGTGTTAAGAATTTAACTGTTTGAGAGATGTCTGTAGTTGTCTGGTGGTACATTTCCACAGGAATAATGCATCATCAACGTATTTAAACCAATACCTAACCTTGGAAGAAAGTGGATTATTTAACAAGAAGTGGCTTTCAAAATTATCCATGAAGATTTCTACAAGGATTGGACTGAGATGGGATCCCATAGCTAGACCATCTAACTGTTTGTAGATCTTTCCAATGAAGTAAAAACAGTTTTGTGCTAGGCAAGTATATGTTGCTAACTTTGTCCTCATTGCCAACTGGGTTGACACCTGATTTAACCAGTGAGTCGATAAGAATATTTAAACATTTTAGGACAAGCATGTTAGTAAACAAGTTGCTGACATCAAAAGACTCCAGCTTGGAACTGGAGGAAATTACAATATCTCCTATCTTGTTCACTAAATCAATGAAAATGAAAATCCCTTGAGTAGGTTAACACTTAGTTTTCGTTTTGATTAAATCATTTACCTCTTTAGCTAATTCATAGCATGGGGCTGAGAATGAAGGTACAACTGGGCGAAGAGGGTAGTTGTCTTTATGGAGTTTACGAAGACCATAGAGTCTGGGAGTTAATTTGTGAAAAACAATAACTATTGTAGAATATTACAACATTGTCGTGTGTTTTAATTATCGTGCATCGAATATTCTACCAAGCACCAAAGGAACATTCAGTCACCTTCCTCTAAAGTTTCCGATGTATAAACCAGTTGTTTATAGCAATATGTGTAAACGATGATTCATGGAAACATATCACATCATCCAGTCATAAAGTGTCCAGGTTTAATCATCATGTCGCCACTTAGTAGCTTTGTGTTGGCTTTCGTTATTAAGATCTTAGCAACTTCAGTTATTTCATGAATATTGAGCTCCAGATGTACTGTTTGTGTCGAAACACTGTTAACGTAAGTAAGAATTGAGTTTTGCAGTTGCTTTTGCCGTGGTTGTTTTATGTTGTCTGGGCACAAATATTCTTAATGTTCGACGGTCGTTAACTTCAGGTGTCGCCCACTATTATTTTTAGCTAATGATGTATAACCTTGGATTTGTTTATAAATAAAAATACTGCTACCAGTTACGATTTTTTTATTTAGCACGACGCGTTTCAAGAAATCATTCCCATCCTCAAATGCGTTTTTTGTGCTGTTTCATATTATTTGTGATATTTTGCGTTTGTGAGTTCCTCTTCATTCTGCTGTCATTACTGTAATATATAAATACGCGCGATTTTACTTTATGGTTATCTTTATAGTGAGTTAATGCCGGAATTTTTTGAAAAGCTTTTTACTTACAGTTTTCGTCTGGTCCATCTGTGGCAGCTCTCACACATGTCAAATATCACATATAATATTTTTTGCACTTGAGTACATCAGTTGTCACAAACATACATACAAATAAACAATTACAGAGATGTTCTAAGCTTAAGTTTACCAAAGATACATTTTCACAGAGTATGCTACAAAGAAACACTTAACTGGATTTTATCAAAGATAATATTTCCTCAGCGTATGCATTTTTATAGAGGATATTTTACTTTTGTTCATTGTCCTAATTTATGCATATTTACACTGGTGCTACATTTACACTTATTAATATTTTTATTTGAGTATGCTATCGAAACATCGGAAAAAATTTACAGATTCACTTTGCACTTTTTCATTTAATCTTCTGTCTTCATATTTTTTTAATGTGAGTACACTTCCAATTCTTCATATAGGTCCATTTTATGTTCTTTGTCTAGTCAGTGTAGTACTTTGACATTCTGCTCAATTTCTCTAAATGAACTTCTCCAACTAACTCTGAGTTACAACTATTTCACATTCAATGGCAACATCTACAAGCAGCCAGCTAGCCTAGCTATGGGATCATGTATTTCTGGTGCTATAGCAGACATCTACATAAACCATCTGGAACAAAAGTTATTTACAAGCCAAGAACCATGCCTGCAGAAGATTGAACTATACAGAGGATATGTGGATCACACTCTGATGTTAGTGAAAGGAGATCTCAATGACATAACAGACATACTAAATTGTTTCAACAGTCTACACCAAAAAATCAATTTCACAGTGGAGCTTGAAAAAGAAAAAAGAATGAATTTTCTGGACCTAAATATTACAGGACACAACAAAACCTGCACATTTAAAATTTACAGGAAAAATACAATGACAAACTCCACAATCCCTGCAACCGCATGTCATCCAAAGATCCACAAAAGGCAGCATACAGCTCAATGCTACATAGGGCAACAAAAATTCCTTTAAGCCAAGAAAACATGAAACAAGAAACAGCCATAGTGGAACAAATTGCAGATTCTAATGATTATAACTCAGCCATGGTCGACACCATACTGTACAAAATAAAGAAAAATGCACACACCAGCCACACCACAGATGGACAAGACAATAACAAATGCATATCCAGTATCCCATGTATAGGCAATATTTCACTGCAAACATCTTCAAAAATCACAAAATCAGAATTGGCTTTTCTACAAACAACAAATTACAACAAAAGCTACTACATAACATAACCCATATTCTGACTCCGGAATATATAAATTAACATGCCAAGAATGGTTCAAGTTCTACATAGGACAAACAGGCGAAATATAAACACTCGATACACGGAACACATCGAAGTCTACACAAACAACATACACACAACATCAGCAATAGCAACATAAAAAGGACACCCAATTAGAGAAATTGAGCAGAATGTAGAAGTACTCCACCGACTAGAAAAAGGACATAAAATGGACCTCTGTGAAGAACTGGAAGTGTGTCCACATTATAGAAAATATGAAGAAAAAAGATTAAATGGAGAAGTGCAAAGTGAATCTGTGAATTTTTTCAGATGTTTCCATAGCATAATCATATGCAAACGTTAATAAGTGTAAATGTAGCACCTTTGTAAATATGCATAAATTAGGACAATGAACAAAAGTAAAATATACTCTATAAAAATGCAGCATACTCTATGGAAATATTGTCTTTGATAAAATCCAGTTAAGGGTTCCTTTGTAGCATACTCTGTGAAAATGTATCTTTGGTAAACTTAAGCTTAGAACATCTTCAAAATTTTTCAAATGTTTGTAGAGCTTATGGGACTTAACTACGGGGTCATCAGTCCCTAAACTTACAAACTGCTTATGAACTAGCTTATACTAAGGACGGCACAAATATCAGTGCCCTAGGGGGGATTCGAACCCCATTGTTTATGTTTGTGACAACTGATGTACTCAAGTGCAAAAAGTATTACATGTGATGTTTGACATGTGTGAGAGCTGCCACAGATGGACCAGACGAAAATTGTAAGTAAAAAGCTTTTCAAAAATTCCGCCATTAACTCCATATAAAAATAACCATAAAGTAAAATCACGCGTATTTATATATTACAGCAATAACAGCAGAATGAAGCAGGAACTCAGGGACCCAAAACATCATAAATAATATGAAACAGCACAGAAAACGCACTTGAAGATGGGAATGATTTCTCGAAACGCTACGTGCCAAATAAAGAGAAAATCGTGACTGTTAGCAGTAGTGTTACTTATAAACATATCCATTTATCTGACAGTTACAGGCTTAAAAACATTGTTTTGTGTGAGCTCTGTCATCAGAGCCGGCATTAGACATGTGCAAACGATGCAGTCACACAAGACCCCACACAAAACCATAGAAAGTAATTTGAAAACTATCATCGATAATTTTGTTTCTGAAACTACTTTTAACGTACTGTAGTTCAAGTACATAGCCATGTGACACGACTATGGTCACTGGGGTACATATCAGATTTAGAAAATTATGCCTGTATCTGTGAAGATGTTACCAGGGGTTATTGATCTGATGCGCTATACTGCAGTAATATCCATTGTCAATACATGACTATTGATTATGCTTCAGTTAAGAGATGCGCGAGTCATTGTTTCCCAGCGCCACTTCGCCCCCTTTCTGGTCATCGTTGTAACTAAGGCCACTATTAGCTGAAGGCAACTAGCGTCGCCACTGATGACGTCATGCAGGTGTAATCGAGGCCAACGAGAAAGACAGGCCATGGCGCGCACGTCACGTCACGTAAGCAAGGTATTCCTGAGCCGACGCGATCGCTAGCTGAGTGGCTTCCCACTATGAGGCAGTGTGCTGTGCCGCAGCGACCGGCCAATCAGCTAGCGATAGCGCCGGCTCAGGACTACGTTGCTTACGTGACGTGACGTGCGCGCCATGGCCTGTCTTTCTCGTTGGTCTCCGGTGTAATGGAGCGGTCAACTAGTGGCGCAACTGTCGAACACTTGCTCTCTTCTCATCGAGATACGGCAGTTGAAAGAATGGTGTCCTACGAAGAACTTCTCCTCGTCCCACTTCTTTCAAATAAGAAAAAAATGGGTTAGAAAAATGGAAAAACATCCCATGTATGCCCCTCGACTTAGTAGAGACACTGACGATATATGTGCGGACCACAGTATTTTTTTTTTTTTTTCTTCGAATGTCAAAAGCATCGTTTTAAGAGTTGCTTGCCTACGTAAAAGAAGATATAACTGGAATCGACATAGAATTAAACAAGAAAATTGGGCCCTCACAATGAGGTAAGACAGTCTTTCATTCATTATTATATACTGCACAGTTAACTATAATTTTAAAAAGTATTTATTATTGAATAGACCAACAGTAAATAGCTGTAAGTGATTTAGCAAAAACAAATACCAAAGATTTTGAACACCTTTGTTTTACTAATCAAGTAACAGGCACTTTTATATGTCAAAAATTACAGTACTTTCCAAACTATTATTTTCCATGAACAAATTAATTATGGTTTAAAAACATGAAATTCAGAGCAGCATTTTAAGTTTTATCGCTTTTCCTGTGGCCGGAGGAGGGAGGGTGGGGGTTGAAACATGGCCGATAAATAGTTAAGGCATGAAAAGGTTGGGAGATTTTGAAATGTGATGCTGCAGACCGAGCTGGAAGAGGCGCGTTCCGGCACCTAAATGTTTAGAAATTAAGCACTGAACTGGATACAATTAAAATATTATAAAAGAAAGTTTTGACATGACACGTGGGACTATTTCCTTGTTAGCTATTACGCATTAATAATGCTAAGTAATGAAAAATATGTACAAATATTGAACATTTATCAACTATTTACGAATACTACTAAGTTTCCGTTTTGTTGTATTATTAAATCCTGTATTTAAGTAGAAATACAACAAAACGGAAATTCTGGCATGCACTTCAAACTACTGGGACTGTGTAATCAAGGAAGCGTTAGAAATAAAACTAGGTGACAACCTTATGAATAGGGATGGAGGCTTCTGCTTAAATTCCACTCGGGATCCTGTTCTCTCACTTGTCAAAAACCAGAGGCACAAAACTAATCCGACCTCATCCGTCGAGAATCGACGTTTATTGTCAATATTCTGACCGGTTTCTCTCTGATCGTGTCGGCGCTGTGTGCTTGCTTGCTCGGTGTGTGTTGTCTTTCCTGTTTATTCATTGAAAACCGAGGTTTTAAAGATCGTTGCACATTGCTTCCATACTGCAGTTTCGCCTTGAAAATGGCAGGGTGGTCTCCTGCCGAAATATCGGACGTCGTATATTTTGGTACCTGGCAGCATACCCGTAAGTTTTTCGAAGTTGTTATTAAAATGTTCAAATGTTTGTAAATCTATCGGACCAAACTGCGTGATCATCAGTCCTTAGCTTACAAACTACTTAAACTAAGGTAAAATAACCTAAGGACAACACACACACACTCATCCCCCAGGGAGGACTCGAACCTCCGACGGCGGGCAACCGCGCGCTCCTCAGCGAGGTACCTTAGACCGCTCGGCTACTCCACCGCGGCGAAGTTGTTATTCGCCTGGAGAAATGAAGGAATAACATTCTTTTCGCTTGCTGGTCTCTCCTCAAACTATGAAATGAACTTCCTTAAAATATTGCACCAAGCACCCAGTTTGTCACTTTTGTCGGAATATACTTTGCTCGCGAAGCGCTGGTTTGCTTTGTACCTCAGCAATTAGGTCTTCGGTATTTATTTTACTTTCGAAGAACTTATTCAGCTCCTCTAACTCTCGATCAACCGCATACACTGAAATCAAATATTTGTGTAGCTTATGGGACTTAATTACGGGGTCATCAGTCCCTAAACATACAAACTACTCATGAACTAGCTAACACTAAGGACGGCACAAATATCTATGCCCGAGGGGGGATTCGAACCCCCGACCGTAGTGGCCGTGCAGACCGTGACTTACGCGCCTCAGTCCCCTCGGCCACTGCGGACGGCCGCAATCACTGTTTCCATATTAATAACATTATGGTAACACAGTGCAAGTACAGCGCACACAGTACTGCAGTTGACAAGCTGCTGAATGACAGCTGCCAGAGCGAAGCGCCATATGCGCGCGAAAGTGACGACGCCAGTGTCTCGCGGCTAATAGGCTCCTGTACATATGCCGCAAAGCCCCAAGACGACTCTGGGCGACTCCGAGTGTCCGGGGCAGTTGCCCGGCCCCTAGATCGGAATCTCGGCGTCGCCACTGGTGTCCGCCGGCTAATACCAACACCACCTAGAGAGAAGGCCGCGGCGCTCTCGTGTGACGTCAGGCAGAGTAGGTTGCGCGCGCATAACTGACTAGGTAGCCGCTGGGGCACAGCCCACTAAGCCGAAGCAGCGAGCCAGTCAGCTAAGCGCGCGCAACCTACTCTGCCTGACGTCACACGAGAGCGCCGCGGCATTCTCTCTATGTGGTGGTGCTAATACGCGCCATGAAAATCAATGCCCCGTGAGTCGCCGGAGACATTAGTGGCGACGCCTGTTGCCTTCGGCTATACCTGGCGTCATGTAAGAAGGCGCTACCACGCATAGAGGCGGATGCGACACAGCACTGGCGCGGTATTGCTAGACATATAAAAGGCTTTCGGCCGCATCTGGCAAAGAGGTCTCATCCAAAAGCTCGCCAACTATGAGGTGCCAGGACACATGATTAATATGCTCTTTCCTCAGGGGAAGAAGCTACTTTACAAGTGTAGACAGAGCCAACAGCAGCAGGAAAACCATAGAGGTTGGCGTTCCTCAAGGCCCGGTGCTCGGACCAGTCTTGTACCACATCTACACTAACGATATACTTAAAAATCGGGGAAACGAAATAGGTTTATATGCTGGTGATACACCTATCTATACCTCTGGCCCAAACCTCAATTACATCGCCATGTCTCTTCAAAGGCACCTTGAGGAAATTATCCGATGGTGCAACCTTTGGAAAATCAAAGTAATGCGACCAAATGTCAGGCAATTATGTTCACTTCCAAGAGACGTCCACCACTCTGCCATATCTACCTTGATGGCACCGACGTCCCTTGGATGAACTCGGTTAAATATTTAGGCCTTGAAATTGGCAGTAAACTTACTTGCAATTTACACATTTCTAGGGCAAGTATTAGTGGTTCGGCCACAATGATCCTACTCTACCCTTTCCTAAAAGGGGATGGGCTGACCACCAAAACCAAGCTAACCATTTATAAATCTATTATCCTCCTCTATGGGTTCGAAACTTGGAGCATGGCTTCAGACATACATTTAAAACAGATCCAAAGATTACAGAATCGTACTCTAAGGATCATTAACGACGCCCCTCGGTATATTCCAAACAGACACATACATCGGGACCTCAACAGACCCAAAATCACCACTCATAAAAACCAGACTCACCTCTTTCTACGAAAAATCTGAGATATCTCCTCACACTCTCATAGCCGCACTTGGTACCACAGAACATAACATTGATTATAAAAGACCAAAACAAACCATTTCGCGTAATTTCACGTTTTAACAATAACACACAAATACCAACTAAATAAAATACACACCATGTCCTACACTCGACACCACACATAAATCATACCTACACCGAAATACCCTTCACATAACCCAATCATCCGAAAACAACCTAAGACAGAAGTCGGAGGAACATTTCCTAATACTTCAGTTTTATTTGGGCTTGCCCAATTCGATCTAATCCGTCTTCAAGAGGCGTAGCGATAAGCGTTGAGGGGAGGAGTTACGTTCGAGCGCCAACAGTTGCGCCTTGGGGAGAAGCATTGCGTAACTCGCGGCCAGCCACGCGCCTACAGAATGGACATTATTGGCTGTCATTGCGGTAATGGAGGAGGATGCGCAGAACGGCTGAAAACTGGTTCGCCTTCGTAGATGACGCCGACTATAATAGCGGCCCAATTATAAAGCATTTCATTCGTCAGTTAGAAGGTGTTTTCCACTCAAGGTCGGTGCAAGGCACGTGAGAAACGAGCGGCCGCAAGGGGCGGCACTTTCCGAGGGGCGGAAAATCTGACACCCTCCCCCTTTTTTAAGTCACTTGAGGGACTATCCTGGGGGCGAGGAACTGCTCCACTTCAGAGGTGATCCGATCCAGCCCTGGGGCTTTCCCCCTTTTCAGGTTTCTGAACAGGTTTGCCACCTCATCTTCAGACAAGGGGTAGACCATTCTGTTGTTGTTGTATGGGAGGGCATCAGTTGCCCTCACTTGCATCTGAGTGTCAGAGTCAGTGTCTGGGTCGTCGTCAGGAAGTAGAGCCCAGAGCAGGACCCCAGCAGTCTCCTGCCAGGTTTCCGTGTACTGGTCTCCATCCCTGATTGTCGGCATCACCATAGGTGAGCGGATCTTGTCTCCAACGAGTTTGTAGGGGGTGCCCCAAGAGTCCGTTGCCAGTTGTGACTTCACGTACTGCTCCCAGCTGTGCAGTCTGGTTGACTGAAGTTCCTTGATAAACTGGTCTTTCTGGTTTCTGTACTGCTGGATCCAGTACTGTTTTTGCTGCCAGACCACACTCCTCTGATAGTACCGCCTCGCCCGTCTGACGTCCTGCCGCAACCACTGCAGTTCTGCAGACCATGGCGAAAGGAAGGCCGCGACGGCCCTCCTCCTGAATGGTACGGCCACACTCATCGCAATTGTCAACATCCAAGTCACCGTCCGGGAATGTCGGCAAGCCACACTCCCTCTTTAGGCGTTGCCAATCCGTTTTGTTAAAATTGTACTACCACTCCCACCCTGCTTCCCACCCAAATCTTCTCCACCTATATCGAAAGTGATCATAGTATGGTCATTTGTTGTCACTTTGTCATGGATTCTCCAGTTCTTGAGGTCGTTGATCAAGTTGGACGTGGCCAACGTGACGTCGATGATTGTACCTTCTCCTCCTCCCTCGGTGTAGGTGGGCAGGTGACCAGGTTTGTCGGCGATGATCAACTGGAGAGCCATGATGGCTTCTTCAGCCTTCGCACGTCTGTCATCTCGAGTGCGGCTGTTCCAGAGGGAGGACCAGGCATTGAGATCTGCCATGACAACCACCCTTCGCCCACACAGTGCCGTTATTACATGTACTAGCTGATCGATGTGTCCATCAATCACATCCCTCTACTGAAAGTACATGTTCACTAGTACCACTAGTCCTGTATGGGACTGGAGTTCAGCGACAGTGCAGTTGACGTTGGACAGCTGAGGAATGACAGTAATTCTCAGAGCTTTGTTGACTATGATGATTGCTGTTTTTGGGTCTGGGCCAGTTGCAACTATCTGCCAGCCAGTGGCTGCATATGCTAGTTGTCCCGAGAGGGTGTATGCCTCTTGAAGACAGACCACCTCAAGTCTCATCTCGTCCACCAACCTACGAAGCTCCTGCATTACAAGTCGACTATTATGCGCGTTCATCTGTCCAATTGAGATCTTTGCCATTAGGGGAAGTACGTGTGCACGTTACATTCTGGCCAGCTTTTGCTGGGATCCAACGCTATCTTTCCGTTGGCCAGAACGGCCTGGTTACAGATTTCGTCCAAGTTGAATACTCCCCCCCCCCGGTCAATTTAGAAAAAATCCTCAAAGCTAAGCTATGCCCTGAGTAGGTAAAACATATTAACTATCGCTAAAAACATAAACAAAAGAATTAATATAGGACGGACGATGCACGGCAGCCATGTTTGCGCGCCAAATTGCGGAGCGAAGGCAGCCTTGCATCGAGCCGCCACAGTTCTGTTCAGAACAGGCACTCGGAAGAGTAACAAGTGACTTCAGTACACGCACTCGGAGGAGTAACATGCTTACGTAGACGGTCATAAAACATTGATTAATTATATTAGATCAAGGCGAAATGACTTTATATTCAATTTTCAATTAAGACAATGTGTATCAAATGGATGTTATTATGCAGTTTGCAGTTTTGTGCTCCCATATAACCACGATTCGTAACCTGTAATTATACTATTTAACAAATCTGGATCATTTTTAGTGCGATTAATCAGTTCTTGGCACACTTTAAGTCGGTAATGTATCTGGTCACTTGACAACGCTTTTGTAATGCATTTTGCGGATACTCGACGCATGTTCAGATCTTCAGTTAAAATTAACTGAACTACATAGAAACTTAAGTTCATCATCCATATCTCCAATTGTATGTACACGATCAAAGCGCACTAAGATCCGAACTTTCACAACATTTTCATTCGTTTTTGAGGTGGAAGGACGGCCAGACCGTAGTTCATTTTCAAGTGATTCGCTGCCATTTTCAAATCTGTTGAACCAGACAAGCATTTTACTGGCTCATATAAGTATCTTCAAAAGCTGTTTTTAATAGCTCGTAAGTCTGAGAAGCTCATTTTCCGGTTCTAAAACAAAAGTCCACAAACACTCGTGGCTTTGTTTTTATGTCCATTTTCACGCAGACGGAATCCGGCAACAATCCCTAACAGACTCGCTCTCTAACAGCTACCACAACGAACTGAATAGGGCGTTCAAGGACAACGCAATGACTCACACACCACTCTTCATGTACCTGCCCGTGATTTTGAGTAACAGTGGGCATGGAAAAGATGAGACTTTGTATGTGAAATGTGGCGCGCTTGAGTAGTCCGTGCAGGTGTTATCGCTGTTTTATCAGTGGTGCAGCGGTCAGCTCAACTACCCATCAAACAGGAGATCCGGGTTCGGATCCCGGCTGGGTATACATTTTCATATTTACCCGTTCGCAGTTAATGTCATACATTCCGTGAATATGAATAGCGAATTCATTATCTTCCTAATTCATACCGGGCTGTATTTTCAATTATTTGAGCTTTGTACAGCGTGCCATGTTCGAAATAAGTTTGGCTGTGATATCTCCAATCCCTCATGGTGCTGCATTTTAAGTAGCCGGCGGTATTATGTTACACATATAAATATATAAATAAAAACAAAGGCATCCGTCTTACAAAGAAAATCTGACGTCTTCTGACACTGACTATAGCAAACAAAGAGTTCTTGGAATATGAGAAGTAATTTTACTTACGACACTATTGGTAGCTTTCATTGTGCGAATGACAGGAAATCTGTCGGCCAGAGCTTTCCAAAATGACTGTTGCGATACGCTGAAGTGTCGCAGAGTGGCATTAAGGGAGTCGCAATACAAAATAATTAAAAATTCATGAAAAAAGATATGAAACTTCCTTCCCTACATTCAGTGTGTACTGTACTCAGAAAGTAAACATAAATAAGTAATTTTCTTTGAAATATAATTTATTCCAATCGAATGTCTCAAATTAATATTAGTGAAAGGGGGTCGCGGAAAACTTATTTACTGAGACCGCCATAAAAATGTATACACATTTTAAGGAACGAAAAGTATTACTTATGTTTTTATTTTATATTTAATAGCTGATCACACATCATCTACAACATTCGATTTATCACATAGTTGCTATAAATGTTGACCGTTGGTAGCCATCCACATAGCGGATCGACGACCGGTCGCCGCAACTGTCAATCATTGTTTCAATGGACATGGCTGCGTATGACGCTGTAATCTCCCTGCGTAGTTCCTCCAGCGTGCGTGACCTACGTCGATAGACGTTATCTTTCACAGCTCCCCACAAGTATAAGTGGACTCAAATTTGCAAATGTTTGTTAAGCTTTAGGGACTTAATTGCGGGGTCATCAGTCCCTAAACTTACAAACTACTTATGGACTAACCTATGCGAAAGACGGCACAAACATCCATGCCCGAGAGAGGATTCGAACCCCCGAGGGGGAGCATAGCGCCTCAATGCGCTTGGCCACTCCGCCACGGCTGAATATAGGTGGAGGCAACTCAATGGACGTCCTTGATCCAATTCAATGTCTCTAAAACTTGCCATCCAGGAAAGCTGGTACATCTAGGTATTGTTGGTAGAAGATCTCTTCATCAGCTCCGTAAGCACCATAACGCACACGCCTACCTGACAAAATTGACTAGCGTGTAACATTTGCAAGTACACTTCTCCAGTGGAAAAAATAACAAACGCTTCCAACAGGAGAGCCGACGAAGCAGGACTTGTAAGTGTACGCTGTCTTCCTGATCTTCCTTTGTGAATATCACAAATCGTTCCATGCAAATTCAGACTTGTCAATAAGGAGTTTAATTGGTCGGCGGGTCTGCACTTCAACGGCGTTATCAAACTTGAAAAAACCACTTCACAATACATTTTCGTTGTTCGAATGTCAAGCGTGCTCTGACCACCGTGTTTTCGCAATACCGAGATGAAAGTACTAACATCTATTGAGCCAAAGACCATACTACAAAAAAAATCAAACGACAATACCAATACCTCGATAGAACCTGGCAAAGAGTGTATACATTTTCCTGTATTAAAAAAGGATGTCAGCATAAGGGAAAGTTTGGAAAGGACTGCTGTACACATACAAGTTGTGATTATTATTGTTTCGGTTGCAGGTGGTATGAATTTTACCGTCTGGTTGACAGCGTAGCGAATAGAGACATACCACTCTCCTGGGTAACTGTAGTGGGGAATACCGGTTAGGGTCTTTCAGAAGGAATTATAAATTAATCTAGGGAAGAAAAAAAATGAATGTGAAAGGAATGTTCGAACCGCTACCGGATAAGCCACATTGCTTCAGTTCTTTAATACCCCTCTGGTTGCTATCAATTCTTTTACAGGTTTATAAAAAAACACAATCTTGCACGATGCTGTGCGCTTAAAATCAGCGGGAGGGATAGGTATGGACGTACTACATTATTTCGATTCGCCAGTGTTATAGCAGAAGAAAAAAAGTCCCACAATTATTCACATATGAAATTAGTAAGGCATGGAGAGAGCCAGTGACAAGTAAAAGTTTTGAGTATTTCTCTGAGAGTTCTTGTGTAGTTCTAGTGAGAGTAAGTTGCCAGCGAAATGCTCAGAATCCATAAAAATCATCATCCTTGACTTTCATTTGCGACAAAGGAGAGCATATGTAACGTAGTACACATTTGGCTTCGTCAGCAGGCTGTGTTCCTGTTGCAGAAGAAGATTTACCTTTCTTGCCGTTCAATGTGCAATTATAGGTACGGAGATAATTATTCATACATAAAATTACTGATTCTTGGTTTTATTTTCTTTATTTTAGTGCTTCATGTTAAGGTTTAGAAGTAACGTTATCCGCTGGGCTCATTTATTGACCAATATAAAACATGAAGGCAGTTACACAAATTTGAGCCTGTCAGGACGTTTCAATTGGTCAGTCATCCACGTAACTCGGATTACAGTGTTACATACAGGGCACATGTTGCGTGACTTGCTATCGACACAGAGCAACCATTTCCGCTTTTGCATATGGCGCTATCGGCATGCCATTATCAGTAAATAAGCAGCCTTGTAGTCTTGCAGCCTGTGTTACGCTGATGTTGGGGGCAGTCCCTACTTTATCGCCGAAGCACTCGATAAACTGTGTTGGCAACACTCAATATTACATCGTGCCTTCGTTTCTGTTCATCCGGAACACATGATATACAGTAGAGAAAATGCAATACTCTAACTGTAACTGTCTTGCTAAACAGGTATTAGTAGCAATGAGTCATGGTAACCACCCATCTTTGGCATCTGGCATATAGTATCATGATTTTGTGAATTCGACTATTACATGTTGTATAGAAGAATTATTTATCAACATGTGGTCTTTTACAAATTCTACTAAATTATAGCCCATGGCCTTTGAACCTTCCTCTAACGCTGCTAATTTGATGTGCTTGTCTAGGTATCCGTTGTATTTTTCTTTAGTTCTCCTTTTGAATTTTTATAAAATCATTTGCGTAGCAATTTCGAAGATCCACTGCGTGAAGTAGACTGACACAGGAAATGGGGCGTCCATTAATTACGTGAGGTGATGTTGGCGTTTATTAAACCTCCCTTCCCTTGGTGAGATGTCGTGAAAGTATACTCGACCACCTCCCCCTAATCTCAAGTCAGATTTCCCAAAATGAGTGTCTTGGCGTAAATAGATTAATGTGTGCTTGATTAGGTTGAAAATTACCGAAACTAAGGTAAACTAACCTAAGGACAAAACACACCCATGCCCCAGGGAGGACTCGAACCTCCGACGGCGAGCAACCGAGCGCTCCGCAGCGAAGCGCCTTAGACCGCTCGGCTACTCCACCGAGGCGGGAGAGGGCGGGAGGGGGGAGAATGTCTGCTGACTATATTATAACCCCTTACTGCTTCAACAAGCCTTCCAGTATAACAATTAGAAGCAGGGAGCAGTGAGAGAAAACAGTTCGACACCGTACGGGGTACATTGTTTGGTGCCGTGCGGGAGTAGCCGAGCGGTCTGGAGCGCCACGTTTCGGATCGCGCGGAATCCCACGTCCTCCCTTGGGCATGGTTGTTTGTGTTGTCTTTAGTATAAGTTCATAAGTAGTTTGTAAGTTTAGGGACTGATGACCCCGCAGTTAAGTCCCATAAGCTATATGAAGAACATCGTTTGGTTCACTGACGGCTCGAAATCAGACCAAGGCGTTGGTGCCGGGGTATACGGGGTGCAGCCAAGGCTGGAGGTCCTCTGTCTCTCTAGGTAAACTGGCCTCAGTATTTCAGGCCGAAATTAATGCCATCATGGCGTGTATGGAGGAGAATTTGCGTAGGCGCTACAAGGAGCGTAGCATCTACACTTATTCAGGCAGCCCTGAAATCACTTGCAGCTCCCGCAAAAATTATCTAAGACTGTTGGACAATATCACAAGGTTCTGGTGGAGCTATGGGAAAGCAATAGGGTAGACCTATTGTGGGTTCCTGACCACTCGAGGATAGGTGGCAATGATCAAGCTAACAGATTGGCCAGGATAGGGCCGAGACACCATTTATTGGACCAGTACTTGTCCTGACAATCACCAAGGCAATTACCATACTGGAGCTACGTAACTGGCTCAGAAGGCAGCACGTACAATATTGGAGCAAGGTCTGTAAACAAAAACATGGTAAGGTGCTGATGGCCAAAGCAACGTTTTAAAAGAAGCTCTATAATCCTGGGCTTGAAAAGGATCTGTCAGACAGGAGGAAGCAAATTATTACTTATGAAGATTTCAATGTTGATTCTCTCAAATAGTGTAACAGGAAGAAAGACCTTAAACAATTACATCGTGCTTTCAATTTGACATCCTCTATTCATTTTGCTACTCGGGTAGTAATGTATAGCAACACACTATAGATAAATCTGATGTAGACCAATATGAGTTCAAAAACATAAATGCTTATCATGTTGAGAATGATCTATCTGATCATGGTGCATAGTTGGTTACAATACGTGGCGTAGTCACTATGTCTGTGTTGAAGAAAACTTTGCTCTCACACCGAAGACACTTTCCGTGACAGAATTTATCTTTTCTGTGGAGCAAGCGGTGTCTCGTCTTCCCGATGATAGAGCAGGTGAAATCAGACAGGAAGTTTCAGCTGTATTACATAAGTCTCCCCACCACACAGTAACATCTCTTCTGTTGAGATGGCGGCTAGCCGATCCCTTAGGCAAGATTCGGATTTGGTCATCTTACCAGCGGACAAGGGCAATGCCACAGTTCTTCTTACTCGTCACGACTATGTAGACAAAATGGATCGTCTATTTCAAGACTCTGCGTACCGCAAATTGCAAAATGACCCCACAGAGCGAGTAAATCGTAAGACGTTTTCGCTGTTGAGAAGTAGTTCATTATCTCAGGAGGCGGACAAAAAACTTCGCCCTAGTGCTGCGGTTCCTCCGTGACTATACGACCTACCGAAGGTCCACAAAGGTGGGGTGCCATAACGTCCTATAGTGAGTAATTTGGGAGCACCGACTTATAACTTGGCGAAGTTATAAGTCCTTAGTCCTCATATTGCAAACTGCGAACACCATATCCCCAACTGTTTGGTGTTCACTCAACGTCTGAAATCTTTGTGTCTTGGTCCATCTGATATGCTTGTCAGCTTTGACGTTGTATCTCTGTTTACACGGGTCCCTCTTGAAGAGTCTTTGGAGTTAATTGGCGACAAACTGGACGCAGAAACGACTAAGCTTTGTCGTCATTCGATGACCTCTACATATTTTTTATTTAATGACCAGTACTTTGAACAGAATGACGGAGTGGCTATGGGAAGTCCATTATCCCCCATAGTCGCCAATTTATTTATGGAGGACTTTGAAGACAGGGCACTGAGGAGAGCTCGTTTCAAACCTACCTGTTTCTGGAGATACGTGGATGACACGTTCATGGTGTGGCCTCAAGGACCTGATGCTCTTAATCGGTTTTTGGATCATTTTAATTGCCTCCGCCCCAACATCAAATTTACGATACAAGTGGAGAGGGATAGGAAGGTTTCATTTCTGGATGTATTAGTGTACAGGAAGGACGATGGAATCTTAGGACACAGTGTGTACAGAAAACCCTTGCACACGGACGGATCTCTACATGCAATGAGTTGCCACCCACCGAACCAACGCACAGGTGTCCTGAGAACGTTGGTTAGAAGAGCTTACGCCATATAGGATGCAGATACCTTAACACAGGAACTAGAACATCTGATGTTGGTTTTTAAGGAGAATGGGTTCACAGAGAGACAGATCCGTCATGCCATGCAGATTGCGCCATCACCAGAACCAGAAGAGGGTCAATTCAGATCAATTGCTTTCCTTCCATACGCCGGAAGTGTGTCTTCAAAACTAGGAAGGCTCTTTATAAAGTTTAATATCAATAGTGTGTTTCGACCACCTGCTAATACTAGGGCTCTTCTTGGCTCAGTTAAAGATTATTTGGGTCTGAGAAAGCCCGGTGTTTAAGAGATTCCTGCCACTGTGGGAAAGCATATATAGGACAAACGATTCGCACCGTTAATGATCGATGCACCGAGCACCACAGAGATACACGGTTGTTGCAACCTGACAAGGCTGCAGAAGCGGAGCATTGTCTAACCGAAGGACACAGAATGAAGTATGACGATATACCAAAAAAAAAGTTCAAATGTTTGTTCAGCTTATGGGACTTAACTATGGGGTCATCAGTCCCTAAACTTACAAACTACTTATGAATTAGCTAACACTAAGGACGGCACAAATATCCATGCCCGAGGGGGGATTCGAACCCCCGACCATAGTGTGACGATATACGTGTACTTGCTTCTGCGTCTCGCTACTGGGAATGTATTTTAAAGGAATCGATTGAGATTAAGTTGGCGGACGATTTAATAAATCGAGACAAGAGTTTCCCTCTAAGTAACGTGTGGAATCCAGTTTTGTGTAATCTTAAAAAACAGCGCACTCTTTTCTCCACCTGTGACAACTAGCGCATGTAAGCGATACATCGTCTCTGCCGGTTTTCTCCACTGAGGCGCTGCACCGACTGCTTGCTGCAGAGGACGCAGCCACGACTCTCTGGCGCACGCGCCGTTAGTACTTCGCGGCGTATATCAGGCCGCCGATCACAGCAAGACTTCAGTTTCCAACGAGACCCAGCAGAATCCATATCACCTGAAGATATCGGCCAGGTGGTCCGCAGAAATATTGTGTCTAGATGACTCTACGATCCGGCTGGAAACCCGACATGAATATCAACATTACGAAATCTGGCATTCATGTTCTACGGAACAAGTATTAATCTAACCTAATCAGAATTTTACGATTAAACAATACCATTTTCTTAAAACTGGTTTTATTTCAAAATTTAAATATTTATCACCTTCACTGTGGTAAACTAATTTACGAATTCGAAATAAAGAAATATCTCAAGTGTTACAGGTCCTTAAAGCAAATTCAATGGGGAAGTTCAAAATATGTCCTTGACCGAGATTCGAACCCGAATTTCCAGATTCTTAACTAATTTTATTTAGTCATTCATTTATTTTATTTTGATTTACTTTATTTGTTTTTCGTTCCTGGGGCAGATAGATTCCTTTTGGACGTCGTAATGTTCTTGTTCTCATTCATTGAGATGTTGACACAGTTTCTTTTTATTGGTGGAAGTATTCATCCTTCACATCGAACACGCTGAGCCACCGTGCCAACAAAAAAGATGGTGGATTACGGTTCAACCTCCCATCAACATCTTGCTGATTAGAGACGGAACAAATGTTCAAATGTTTGTAAGGCTTAAGGGACTTAACTGCGGGGTCATCAGTCCCTAAACTTACGAACTACTTATGAACTACCTTATACTAAAGACGACACAAACATCCATGCCCGAGGGGGGATTCGAACACCCGACTGCGGACTGCCGCGCGCACCGCAACAAGGCGCTCCAGCACGCGCGGCTAATCCGCCGGGCGAGACGGAACACACGTATACTTTTTATACTTTTTATGACAGATGAAGAAGGAAACCGTTAGTGATCTCTGAAAGGAACCATCCCGCCATTCGTGTGGAGTGACTCATGGAAATCAGGAGAAACGTGAATCAGGTTGGCCAGAGGTGGGTTTGTTCTGCTGGGGTTGTAACCCTTGCACAGAGAGACATTTGCACGGAGTAACACTTGTACGGAGCCAGGGGCTCTTGCCGGGAAAACCTTTCCACAGGTTCAGTAAAGGCACCCTAAGGGCCGATTGTATAAAGCAGTTGATCTTAGATTAGCGTAGAAAATGATCTCAGTTCAAGCTGAACTCGGAAATTTGCGTTGTATAAACGTTGATCTTCGATTATATCGCTGAGAACTCGGGTCATCTTTGACTTGACGAATTTCTCCGATCAAATGAAAGTTCAACTTTAATCGTCCGTCTTCCACGTAGCGTCGTTACAAAACAAGGCATCTGTTTTGTACAAATGTAAATAGGAAGTTCTAATAAATGATAAAAAGTTGTTATTATTCCAAAAATGGCAAGTAAATATGTGAATACGTCACTACCACACTTTTGAAGCTCGAAATGTGTATTACATCTCTAAAGTTAGATTAAGGAAATTAGCGGCTATGTAAACTGAGACTCCGGATAATCATTATTGCTCTCATAACAATTCTTGGAGACTACATGTAATTTATGTAATCAATTTAAAAGTGGCAGTAGAAAAAGGACATCTGAAAAATTTAGCACTGTTACCGTTGTGAAAATGAAAGTAGCAGATAACGCCTGAACATCTTTTACATACGTGCTGTCTAGGCAAGAGTAGCAGTAATTATACAATTCGTAATAAATTTTTAACTACCAAACATTTGTTTAAATTGCTTTTAAAGTCGCATGTGCATTGATTAGTATTAGTATTAAGCATATTTACGTCATGTGTAACTGCCTTATATAACTTTGTGGAACTTGGATCTAAATTCCGCGAAGTGAATTTAATGGCAACTTCTTTCCACGCCCTTTCCTTGCTGTTCATTGATACTTTATCTGTTTTCTTACTTTCTATTATGTGCTGTGCACCCAAGACGATTTCTACAAGAGAATCATTTTCCGTTTTTGAAAAGTTTGAAGAACGCGCCTTTTTCCGTTGGCTTTCCTCCATTTCCATGACTTTCAATAAAAACTAGCAAGTAGTGTACAAAGATCCGTATATGCTATTTGTTGATACTGTTTTTATGTTTGGTCTCGATAAATTGCGATCATTATCTGTGATCGAAGCGAGACAAACGCGTCGATGGCTGAATTTTGTTGTGTTGCCAAGTATGTTTCGTGCTAACACAGATCAACTCTGAACCTTATCTGTTGATCCAAGGAAAGCGTTATACAACACAGTGCATTCATGAACTTGGTTCATTTTCTTGAGCAAGGTCAAAATTTATCTATCGTCAGCAATGTTTATACAATCGGCCCTAACAAGTCTAGCAGTTCAGCATAGCCGCTCCTGCGAACTGGTTGGCGTTCACGCCACAACAGTATAGGCAACCGTGTATGGCTTCAAGGTGGCTCACTAACGCATTTCCTGGAAAATTTATTTCTAATGCTGTAGTAGTAACGAGAACTGATAATGAAACTCAATATAATGAGAACTGACGATGAAATTCATAATCTCCTTTAATATTTCGATGATACAAAGATCAGTTGACAGCCAAATACGTCTGTTTAGGGCGAAATTAAATAGATAAATTTATATTTCATCACCATTTTACTTAAAAATTAAATATATTAAACATACAAACATAGAATATCAATTAATAATACTTATTTTCCTTTTCACTAAATCATGAATATGTGGTACCACTTTTCCAGTTATGCTAATTCGGAGACAAGCTTGTAAGTTGAAATCTGACTGTGAACTTCTATAGGTGGATGTCGTTTTCATTGCATAAAAAGCAGCATATACATGGAAGTTTAAATCTCGACATAATCGTAGCTGCAAATCTACATTGAAACAACAGAAGTCTCCGAGAATAATTTTGAGACTTGAAGGGGCAACACAGCGCTGTTGAGAGCCCAGGGTACTCATGGACACTGACGGACAGACAGGAAGCTGAGGATGTGCCCAAGGGTACCTGTGGCAGACAGGCCGGGGTATCCTATTTCAGGAACATCCTGTCCACCAGGCAAATGTCAACACATTCCCTCGTCCAAGGGTACCAGTGGCGGACAGGCCAGGGTATCCTACCACATCCACCAGGCAAATGTCAACACATTCCCTCGTCCAAGGGTACCACTGGCGGACAGGCCAGGGTATCCTACCATGTACACCAGGCAAATGTCAACACATTCCCTCGCCCAAGGGCACCTGTGGCAGACGGGCCGGGGTATCCTACTTCAGGAACACCCTGTCCACCAGGCAAATGTCAACACAATCCCTCGTCCAAGGGTACCTGTGGCGGACAGGCCAGGGTATCCTACCATGTCCACCAGGCAAATGTCAACACAATCCCTCGTCCAAGAGTACCAGTGGCGGACAGGCCAGGGTATCCTACCACATCCACCAGGCAAATGTCAACACATTCCCTCGTCCAAGGGTACCAGTGGCGGACAGGCCAGGGTATCCTACCATGTACACCAGGCAAATGTCAACACATTCCCTCGCCCAAGGGCACCTGTGGCAGACGGGCCGGGGTATCCTACTTCAGGAACACCCTGTCCACCAGGCAAATGTCAACACAATCCCTCGTCCAAGGGAACCTGTGGCGGACAGGCCAGGGTATCCTACCACATCCACCAGGCAAATGTCAACACATTCCCTCGTCCAAGGGTACCAGTGGCGGACAGGCCAGGGTATCCTACCATGTACACCAGGCAAATGTCAAAACATTCCCTCGCCCAAGGGTACCTGTGGCAGACGGGCCGGGGTACCCTAATTCAGGAACACCCTGTCCACCAGGAAAATGTCAACACAATCCCTCGTCCAAGGGTACCTGTGGCGGACGGGCCAGGGTATCCTGCCACATCCACCAGGCAAATGTCAACGCATTCCCTCGTCCAAGGGTACCAGTGGCGGACGGGCCAGGGTATCCTACCATGTACACCAGGCAAATGTCAACACATCCCCTCGCCCAAGTGCACCTGTGGCAGACGGGCCGGGATATCCTACTTCAGGAACACCCTGTCCACCAGGCAAATGTCAACACAATCCTTCGTCCAAGGGTACCTGTGGCGGACAGGCCAGGGTATCCTACCATGTCCACCAGGCAAATGTCAACACAATCCCTCGTCCAAGAGTACCAGTGGCGGACAGGCCAGGGTATCCTACCACATCCACCAGGCAAATGTCAACACATTCCCTCGTCCAAGGGTACCAGTGGCGGACAGGCCAGGGTATCCTACCATGTACACCAGGCAAATGTCAACACATTCCCTCAACCCAAGGGCACCTGTGGCAGACGGGCCGGGGTATCCTACTTCAGGATCACCCTGTCCACCAGGCAAATGTCAACACAATCCCTCGTCGAAGGGTACCTGTGGCGGACAGGCCAGGGTATCCTACCATGTCCACCAGGCAAGTGTCAACACAATCCCTCGTCCAAGGGTACCAGTGGCGGACAGGCCAGGGTATCCTACCACATCCACCAGGCAAATGTCAACACATTCCCTCGTCCAAGGGTACCAGTGGCGGACAGGCCTGGGTATCCTACCATGTACACCAGGCAAATGTCAACACAATCCCTCGCCCAAGGGCACCTGTGGCAGACGGGCCGGGGTATCCTACTTCAGGAACACACTCTCCACCAGGCAAATGTCAACACAATCCCTCGTCCAAGGGAACCTGTGGCGGACAGGCCAGGGTATCCTACCACATCCACCAGGCAAATGTCAACACATTCCCTCGTCCAAGGGTACCAGTGGCGGACAGGCCAGGGTATCCTACCATGTACACCAGGCAAATGTCAACACATTCCCTCGCCCAAGGGTACCTGTGGCAGACGGGCCGGGGTACCCTAATTCAGGAACACCCTGTCCACCAGGAAAATGTCAACACAATCCCTCGTCCAAGGGTACCTGTGGCGGACGGGCCAGGGTATCCTGCCACATCCACCAGGCAAATGTCAACACATTCCCTCGTCCAAGGGTACCAGTGGCGGACGGGCCAGGGTATCCTACCATGTACACCAGGCAAATGTCAACACATCCCCTCGCCCAAGGGCACCTGTGGCAGACGGGCCGGGATATCCTACTTCAGGAACACCCTGTCCACCAGGCAAATGTCAACACAATCCCTCGTCCAAGGGTACCTGTGGCGGACAGGCCAGGGTATCCTACCATGTCCACCAGGCAAATGTCAACACAATTCATCGTCCAAGAGTACCAGTGGCGGACAGGCCAGGGTATCCTACCACATCCACCAGGCAAATGTCAACACATTCCCTCGTCCAAGGGTACCAGTGGCGGACAGGCCAGGGTATCCTACCATGTACACCAGGCAAATGTCAACACAATCCCTCGCCCAAGGGCACCTGTGGCAGACGGGCTGGGGTATCCTACTTCAGGAACACCCTGTCCACCAGGCAAATGTCAACACAATCCCTCGTCGAAGGGTACCTGTGGCGGACAGGCCAGGGTATCCCACCATGTCCACCAGGCAAGTGTCAACACAATCCCTCATCCAAGGGTACCAGTGGCGGACAGACCAGGGTATCCTACCACATCCACCAGGCAAATGTCAACACATTCCCTCGTCCAAGGGTACCAGTGGCGGACAGGCCAGGGTATCCTACCATGTACACCAGGCAAATGTCAACACATTCCCTCGCCCAAGGGCACCTGTGGCAGACGGGCCGGGGTATCCTACTTCAGGAACACCCTGTCCACCAGGCAAATGTCAACACAATCCCTCGGCCAAGGGTACCTGTGGCGGACAGGCCAGGGTATCCTACCATGTACACCAGGCAAATGTCAACACGTTCCCTCGCCCAAGGGCACCTGTGGCAGACGGGCCGGGGTATCCTACTTCAGGAACACCCTGTCCACCAGGCAAATGTCAACACAATCCCTCGTTCAAGGGTACCTGTGGCGGACAGGCCAGGGTATCCTACCATGTCCACCAGGCTAATGTCAACACAATCCCTCGTCCAAGGGTACCAGTGGCGGACAGGCCAGGGTATCCTACCACATCCACCAGGCAAATGTCAACACATTCCCTCGCCCAAGGGTACCAGTGGCGGACAGGCCAGGGTATCCTACCATGTACACCAGGCAAATGTCAACACATTCCCTCGCCCAAGGGTACCTGTGGCAGACGGGCCGGGGTATCCTCCTTCAGGAACACCCTGTCCACCAGGCAAATGTCAACACAATCCCTCATCCAAGGGAACCAGTGGCGGACAGGCCAGGGTATCCTACCACATCCACCAGGCAAATGTCAACACATTCCCTCGTCCAAGGGTACCAGTGGCGGACAGGCCAGGGTATCCTACCATGTACACCAGGCAAATGTCAACACATTCCCTCGCCCAAGGGTACCTGTGGCAGACGGGCCGGGGTACCCTACTTCAGGAACACCCTGTCCACCAGGAAAATGTCAACACAATCCCTCGTCCAAGGGTACCTGTGGCGGACGGGCCAGGGTATCCTGCCACATCCACCAGGCAAATGTCAACACATTCCCTCGTCCAAGGGTACCAGTGGCGGACGGGCCAGGGTATCCTACCATGTACACCAGGCAAATGTCAACACATCCCCTCGCCCAAGGGCACCTGTGGCAGACGGGCCGGGGTATCCTACTTCAGGAACACCCTGTCCACCAGGCAAATGTCAACACAATCCCTCGTCCAAGGGTACCTGTGGCGGACAGGCCAGGGTATCCTACCATGTCCACCAGGCAAATGTCAACACAATCCCTCGTCCAAGGGTACCAGTGGCGGACAGGCCAGGATATCCTACCACATCCACCAGGCAAATGTCTACACATTCCCTCGTCCAAGGGTACCAGTGGCGCACAGGCCAGGGTATCCTACCATGTACACCAGGCAAATGTCAACACATTCCCTCGCCCAAGGGCACCTGTGGCAGATGCGCCGGGGTATCCTACTTCAGGAACACCCTGTCCACCAGGCAAATGTCAACACAATCCCTCGTCCAAGGGAACCTGTGGTGAACAGGCCAGGGTATTCTACCATGTCCACCAGGCAAATGTCAACACAATCCCTCGTCCAAAAGTACCAGTGGCGGACAGGCCACGGTATCCTACCACATCCACCAGGCAAATGTCAACACATTCCCTCGTCCAAGGGTACCAGTGGCGGACAGGCCAGGGTATCCTACCATGTACACCAGGCAAATGTCAACACATTCCCTCGCCCAAGGGCACCTGTGGCAGACGGGCCGGGGTATCCTACTTCAGGAACACCCTGTCCACCAGGCAAATGTCAACACAATCCGTCGTCGAAGGGTACCTGTGGCGGACAGGCCAGGGTATCCTACCATGTCCACCAGGCAAATGTCAACACAATCCCTTGTCCAAGGGTACCAGTGGCGGACAGGCCAGGGTATCCTACCACATCCACCAGGCAAATGTCAAAACATTCCCTCGTCCAAGGGTACCAGTGGCGGACAGGCCAGGGTATCCTACCATGTACACCAGGCAAATGTCAACACATTCCCTCGCCCAAGGGCACCTGTGGCAGACGGGCCAGGGTATCCTACTTCAGGAACACCCTGTCCACCAGGCAAATGTCAACACAATCCCTCGTCCAAGGGTACCTGTGGCGGACAGGCCAGGGTACCCTACCATGTCCACCAGGCAAATGTCAACCCAATCCCTCGTCCAAGGGTACCAGTGGCGGACAGGCCAGGGTATCCTACCACATCCACCAGGCAAATGTCAACACATTCCCTCGTCCAAGGGTACCAGTGGCGGACAGGCCAGGGTATCCTACCACGTACACCAGGCAAATGTCAACACATTCCCTCGCCCAAGGGCACCTGTGGCAGACCGGCCGGGGTATCCTACTTCAGGAACACCATTTCCACCAGGCAAATGTCAACACAATCCATCGTCCAAGGGTACCAGTGGCGGACAGGCCAGGTTATCCTACCACATCCACCAGGCAAATGTCTACACATTCCCTCGTCCAAGGGTACCAGTGGCGGACGGGCCAGGGTATCCTACCATGTACACCAGGCAAATGTCAACACATCCCCTCGCCCAAGGGCACCTGTGGCAGACGGGCCGGGATATCCTACTTCAGGAACACCCTGTCCACCAGGCAAATGTCAACACAATCCCTCGTCCAAGGGTACCTGTGGCGGACAGGCCAGGGTATCCTACCATGTCCACCAGGCAAATGTCAACACAATCCCTCGTCCAAGAGTACCAGTGGCGGACAGGCCAGGGTATCCTACCACATCCACCAGGCAAATGTCAACACATTCCCTCGTCCAAGGGTACCAGTGGCGGACAGGCCAGGGTATCCTACCATGTACACCAGGCAAATGTCAACACATTCCCTCAACCCAAGGGCACCTGTGGCAGACGGGCCGGGGTATCCTACTTCAGGAACACCCTGTCCACCAGGCAAATGTCAACACAATCCCTCGTCCAAGGGTACCTGTGGCGGACAGGCCAGGGTATCCTACCATGTCCACCAGGCAAGTGTCAACACAATCCCTCGTCCAAGGGTACCAGTGGCGGACAGGCCAGGGTATCCTACCACATCCACCAGGCAAATGTCAACACATTCCCTCGTCCAAGGGTACCAGTGGCGGACAGGCCTGGGTATCCTACCATGTACACCAGGCAAATGTCAACACAATCCCTCGCCCAAGGGCACCTGTGGCAGATGGGCCGGGGTATCCTACTTCAGGAACACCCTCTCCACCAGGCAAATGTCAACACAATCCCTCGTCCAAGGGAACCTGTGGCGGACAGGCCAGGGTATCCTACCACATCCACCAGGCAAATGTCAACACATTCCCTCGTCCAAGGGTACCAGTGGCGGACAGGCCAGGGTATCCTACCATGTACACAAGGCAAATGTCAACACATTCCCTCGCCCAAGGGTACCTGTGGCAGACGGGCCGGGGTACCCTAATTCAGGAACACCCTGTCCACCAGGAAAATGTCAACACAATCCCTCGTCCAAGGGTACCTGTGGCGGACGGGCCAGGTTATCCTGCCACATCCACCAGGCAAATGTCAACACATTCCCTCGTCCAAGGGTACCAATGGCGGACGGGCCAGGGTATCCTACCATGTACACCAGGCAAATGTCAACACATCCCCTCGCCCAAGGGCACCTGTGGCAGACGGGCCGGGATATCCTACTTCAGGAACACCCTGTCCACCAGGCAAATGTCAAAACAATCCCTCGTCCAAGGGTACCTGTGGCGGACAGGCCAGGGTATCCTACCATGTCCACCAGGCAAATGTCAACACAATTCATCGTCCAAGAGTACCAGTGGCGGACAGGCCAGGGTATCCTACCACATCCACCAGGCAAATGTCAACACATTCCCTCGTCCAAGGGTACCAGTGGCGGACAGGCCAGGGTATCCTACCATGTACACCAGGCAAATGTCAACACATTCCCTCGCCCAAGGGCACCTGTGGCAGACGGGCCGGGGTATCCTACTTCAGGAACACCCTGTCCACCAGGCAAATGTCAACACAATCCCTCGGCCAAGGGTACCTGTGGCGGACAGGCCAGGGTATCCTACCATGTACACCAGGCAAATGTCAACACATTCCCTCGCCCAAGGGCACCTGTGGCAGACGGGCCGGGGTATCCTACTTCAGGAACACCCTGTCCACCAGGCAAATGTCAACACAATCCCTCGTTCAAGGGTACCTGTGGCGGACAGGCCAGGGTATCCTACCATGTCCACCAGGCTAATGTCAACACAATCCCTCGTCCAAGGGTACCAGTGGCGGACAGGCCAGGGTATCCTACCACATCCACCAGGCAAATGTCAACACATTCCCTCGCCCAAGGGTACCAGTGGCGGACAGGCCAGGGTATCCTACCATGTACACCAGGCAAATGTCAACACATTTCCTCGCCCAAGGGTACCTGTGGCAGACGGGCCGGGGTATCCTCCTTCAGGAACACCCTGTCCACCAGGCAAATGTCAACACAATCCCTCATCCAAGGGAACCAGTGGCGGACAGGCCAGGGTATCCTACCACATCCACCAGGCAAATGTCAACACATTCCCTCGTCCAAGGGTACCAGTGGCGGACAGGCCAGGGTATCCTACCATGTACACCAGGCAAATGTCAACACATTCCCTCGTCCAAGGGTACCAGTGGCGGACAGGCCAGGGTATCCTACCATGTACACCAGGCAAATGTCAACACATTCCCTCGCCCAAGGGTACCTGTGGCAGACGGGCCGGGGTACCCCACTTCAGGAACACCCTGTCCACCAGGAAAATGTCAACACAATCCCTCGTCCAAGGGTACCTGTGGCGGACGGGCCAGGGTATCCTGCCACATCCACCAGGCAAATGTCAACACATTCCCTCGTCCAAGGGTACCAGTGGCGGACGGGCCAGGGTATCCTACCATGTACACCAGGCAAATGTCAACACATCCCCTCGCCCAAGGGCACCTGTGGCAGACGGGCCGGGGTATCCTACTTCAGGAACACCCTGTCCACCAGGCAAATGTCAACACAATCCCTCGTCCAAGGGTACCTGTGGCGGACAGGCCAGGGTATCCTACCATGTCCACCAGGCAAATGTCAACACAATCCCTCGTCCAAGGGTACCAGTGGCGGACAGGCCAGGATATCCTACCACATCCACCAGGCAAATGTCTACACATTCCCTCGTCCAAGGGTACCAGTGGCGCACAGGCCAGGGTATCCTACCATGTACACCAGGCAAATGTCAACACATTCCCTCGCCCAAGGGCACCTGTGGCAGATGCGCCGGGGTATCCTACTTCAGGAACACCCTGTCCACCAGGCAAATGTCAACACAATCCCTCGTCCAAGGGAACCTGTGGTGAACAGGCCAGGGTATTCTACCATGTCCACCAGGCAAATGTCAACACAATCCCTCGTCCAAAAGTACCAGTGGCGGACAGGCCACGGTATCCTACCATGTACACCAGGCAAATGTCAACACATTCCCTCGCCCAAGGGCACCTGTGGCAGACGGGCCAGGGTATCCTACTTCAGGAACACCCTGTCCACCAGGCAAATGTCAACACAATCCCTCGTCCAAGGGTACCTGTGGCGGACAGGCCAGGGTACCCTACCATGTCCACCAGGCAAATGTCAACCCAATCCCTCGTCCAAGGGTACCAGTGGCGGACAGGCCAGGGTATCCTACCACATCCACCAGGCAAATGTCAACACATTCCCTCGTCCAAGGGTACCAGTGGCGGACAGGCCAGGGTATCCTACCACGTACACCAGGCAAATGTCAACACATTCCCTCGCCCAAGGGCACCTGTGGCAGACCGGCCGGGGTATCCTACTTCAGGAACACCATGTCCACCAGGCAAATGTCAACACAATCCATCGTCCAAGGGTACCAGTGGCGGACAGGCCAGGTTATCCTACCACATCCACCAGGCAAATGTCTACACATTCCCTCGTCCAAGGGTACCAGTGGCGGACAGGCCAGGGTAACCTACCATGTACACCAGGCAAATGTCAACACATTCCCTCGCACAAGGGCACCTGTGGCAGATGCGCCGGGGTATCCTACTTCAGGAACACCCTGTCCACCAGGCAAATGTCAACACAATCCCTCGTCCAAGGGAACCTGTGGTGAACAGGCCAGGGTATTCTACCATGTCCACCAGGCAAATGTCAACACAATCCCTCGTCCAAAAGTACCAGTGGCGGACAGGCCACGGTATCCTACCACATCCACCAGGCAAATGTCAACACATTCCCTCGTCCAAGGGTACCAGTGGCGGACAGGCCAGGGTATCCTACCATGTACACCAGGCAAATGTCAACACATTCCCTCGCCCAAGGGCACCTGTGGCAGACGGGCCGGGGTATCCTACTTCAGGAACACCCTGTCCACCAGGCAAATGTCAACACAATCCGTCGTCGAAGGGTACCTGTGGCGGACAGGCCAGGGTATCCTACCATGTCCATCAGGCAAATGTCAACACAATCCCTTGTCCAAGGGTACCAGTGGCGGACAGGCCAGGGTATCCTACCACATCCACCAGGCAAATGTCAAAACATTCCCTCGTCCAAGGGTACCAGTGGCGGACAGGCCAGGGTATCCTACCATGTACACCAGGCAAATGTCAACACATTCCCTCGCCCAAGGGCACCTGTGGCAGACGGGCCAGGGTATCCTACTTAAGGAACACCCTGTCCACCAGGCAAATGTCAACACAATCCCTCGTCCAAGGGTACCTGTGGCGGACAGGCCAGGGTACCCTACCATGTCCACCAGGCAAATGTCAACCCAATCCCTCGTCCAAGGGTACCAGTGGCGGACAGGCCAGGGTATCCTACCACATCCACCAGGCAAATGTCAACACATTCCCTCGTCCAAGGGTACCAGTGGCGGACAGGCCAGGGTATCCTACCACGTACACCAGGCAAATGTCAACACATTCCCTCGCCCAAGGGCACCTGTGGCAGACCGGCCGGGGTATCCTACTTCAGGAACACCATGTCCACCAGGCAAATGTCAACACAATCCATCGTCCAAGGGTACCAGTGGCGGACAGGCCAGGTTATCCTACCACATCCACCAGGCAAATGTCTACACATTCCCTCGTCCAAGGGTACCAGTGGCGGACAGGCCAGGGTAACCTACCATGTACACCAGGCAAATGTCAACACATTCCCTCGCACAAGGGCACCTGTGGCAGACGGGCTGGGGTATCCTACTTCAGGAACACCCTGTCCACCAGGCAAATGTCAACACAATCCCTCGTCCAAGGGTACCTGTGGCGGACAGGCCAGGGTATCCTACCATGTCCACCAGGCAAATGTCAACACAATCCCTCGTCCAAGGGTACCAGTGACGGACAGGCCAGGGTATCCTACCACATCCACCAGGCAAATGTCAACACATTCCCTCGTCCAAGGGTACAAGTGGCAGACAGGCCAGAGTATCCTACCATGTACACCAGGCAAATGTCAACACATTCCCTCGCCCAAGGGCACCTGTGGCAGACGGGCCGGGGTATTCTACTTCAGGAACACCCTGTCCACCAGGCAAATGTCAACACAATCCCTCGTCCAAGGCTACCTGTGGCGAACAGGCCAGGGTATCCTACCATGTCCACCAGGCAAATGTCAAGACAATCCCTCGTCCAAGGGAATCAGTGGCCGATAGGCCAGGGTATCCTACCACATCCACCAGGCAAATGTCAACACATTCCCTCGTCCAAGGGTTCCAGTGGCGGACAGGCCAGGGAATCCTACCATGTACACCAGGCAAATGTCAACACATTCCCTCGCCCAAGGGCACCTGTGGCAGATGGGCCGGGGTATCCTACTTCAGGAACACCCTGTCCACCAGGCAAATGTCAACACAATCCCTCGTCCAAGGGTAACTGTGGCGGACAGGCCAGGGTATCCTACCATGTCCACCAGGCAAATGTCAACACAATCCCTCGTCCAAGGGTACCAGTGGCGGACAGGCCAGGTTATCCTAACACATCCACCAGGCAAATGTCTACACATTCCCTCGTCCAAGGGTACAAGTGGCAGACAGGCCAGGTTATCCTACCATGTCCACCAGGCAAATGTCAACACATTCCCTCGTCCAAGGGTACCAGTGGCGGACAGGCCAGGGTATCCAACCATGTCCACCAGGCAAATGTCAACACAATCCCTTGTCCAAGGGTACCAGTTGTGGACAGGCCAGGGTATCCTACCACATCCACCAGGCAAATGTCAACACATTCCCTCGTCCAAGGGTACCAGTGGCGGACAGGCCAGGGTAACCTACCATGTACACCAGGCAAATGTCAACACATTCCCTCGCCCAAGGGCACCTGTGGCAGATGGGCTGGGGTATCCTACTTCCGGAACACCCTGTCCACCAGGCAAGTGTCAACACAATCCCTCGTCCAAGGGTACCTGTGGCGGACAGGCCAGGGTATCCTACCATGTCCACCAGGCAAATGTCAACACAATCCCTCGTCCAAGGGTACCAGTGACGGACAGGCTAGGGTATCCTACCACATCCACCAGGCAAATCTCAACACATTCCCTCGTCCAAGGGTACAAGTGGCAGACAGGCCAGGGTATCCTACCATGTACACCAGGCAAATGTCAACACATTCCCTCGCCCAAGGGCACCTGTGGCAGATGGGCCGGGGTATCCTACTTCAGGAACACCCTGTCCACCAGGCAAATGTCAACACAATCCCTCGTCCAAGGGTACCTGTGGCGAACAGGCCAGGGTATCCTACCATGTCCACCAGGCAAATGTCAACACAATCCCTCGTCCAAGGGAATCAGTGGCCGACAGGCCAGGGTATCCTACCACATCCACCAGGCAAATGTCAACACATTCCCTCGTCCAAGGGTTCCAGTGGCGGACAGGCCATGGTATCCTACAATGTACACCAGGCAAATGTCAACACATTCCCTCGCCCAAGGGCACCTGTGGCAGACGGCCCGGGGTATCCTACTTCAGGAACACCCTGTCCACCAGGCAAATGTCAACACAATCCCTCGTCGAAGGGTACCTGTGGCGGACAGGCCAGGGTATCCTACCATGTCCACCCGGCAAATGTCAACACAATCCCTCGTCCAAGGGTACCAGTGGCGGACAGACCAGGGTATCCTACCACATCCACCAGGCAAATGTCAACACATTCCCTCGTCCAAGGGTACCAGTGGCGGACAGGCCAGGGTATCCTACCATGTATACCAGGCAAATGTGAACACATTCCCTCGCCAAAGGGCACCTGTGACAGACGGGCCGGGGTATCATACTTCAGGAACACCCTGTCCACCAGGCAAATGTCAACACAATCCCTCGTCCAAGGGTACCTGTGGCGGACAGGCCAGGGTATCCTACCATGTCCAACAGGCAAATGTCAACACATTCCCTCGCCCAAGGGCACCTGTGGCAGACCGGCCGGGGTATCCTACTTCAGGAACACCCTGTCCACCAGGCAAATGTCAACACAATCCCTCGTCGAAGGGTACCTGTGGCGGACGGGCCAGGGTATCCTACCACATCCACCAGGCAAATGTCAACACATTCCCTCGTCCAAGGGTACCAGTGGCGGACAGGCCAGGGTATCCTACCATGTACACCAGGCAAATGTCACACATTCCCTCGCCCAAGGGCACCTGTGGGGTATCCTACTTCAGGAACACCCTGTCCACCAGGCAAATGTCAACACAATCCCTCGTCCAAGGGTACCTGTGGCGGACAGGCCAGGGTATCCTACCACATCCACCAGGCAAATATCAACACATTCCCTCGTCCAAGGGTACCAGTGGCGGACAGGCCAAGGTATCCTACCATGTCCACCAGGCAAATGTCAACACAATCCCTTGTCCAAGGGTACCAGTTGTGGACAGGCCAGGGTATCCTACCACATCCACCAGGCAAATGTCAACACATTCCCTCGTCCAAGGGTACCAGTGGCGGACAGGCCAGGGTATCCTACCATGTACACCAGGCAAATGTCAACACATTCCCTCGCCCAAGGGTACCTGTGGCAGACGGGCCGGGGTATCCTACTTCAGGAACACCCTGTCCACCAGGAAAATGTCAACACAATCCCTCGTCCAAGGGTACCTGTGGTGGACGGGCCAGGGTATCCTACCACATCCACCAGGCAAATGTCAACACATTCCCTCGTCCAAGGGTACCAGTGGCGGACAGGCCAGGGTATCCTACCATGTACACCAGGCAAATGTCAACACATTCCCTCGCCCAAGGGCACCTGTGGCAGACGGGCCGGGGTATCCTACTTCAGGAAAACCCTGTCCACCTGGCAAATGTCAACACAATCCCTCGTCCAAGGGTACCTGTGGCGGACAGGCCAGGGTATCCTACCATGTACATCAGGTAAATGTCAACACAATCCCTCGTCCAAGGGTACCAGTGGCGGACAGGCCAGGGTATCCTACCACATCCACTAGGCAAATGTCTACACATTCCCTCGTCCAAGGGTACCAGTGGCGGAAAGGCCAGGGTAATCTACCATGTACACCAGGCAAATGTCAACACATTCCCTCGCCCAAGGGCACCTGTGGCAGACGGGCCGGGGTATCCTACTTCAGGAACACCCTGTCCACCAGGCAAATGTCAACACAATCCCTCGTCCAAGGGTACCTGTGGCGGACAGGCCAGGGTATCCTACCACATCCACCAGGCAAATGTCAACACATTCCCTCGTCCAAGGGTACCAGTGGCGGACAGGCCAGGGTATCCTACCATGTCCACCAGGCAAATGTCAACACAATCCCTTGTCCAAGGGTACCAGTTGCGGACAGGCCAGGGTATCCTACCACATCCACCAGGCAAATGTCAACACATTCCCTCGTCCAAGGGTTCCAGTGGCGGACAGGCCAGGGAATCCTACCATGTACACCAGGCAAATGTCAACACATTCCCTCGCCCAAGGGCACCTGTGGCAGATGGGCCGGGGTATCCTACTTCAGGAACACCCTGTCCACCAGGCAAATGTCAACACAATCCCTCGTCCAAGGGTAACTGTGGCGGACAGGCCAGGGTATCCTACCATGTCCACCAGGCAAATGTCAACACAATCCCTCGTCCAAGGGTACCAGTGGCGGACAGGCCAGGTTATCCTACCACATCCACCAGGCAAATGTCTACACATTCCCTCGTCCAAGGGTACAAGTGGCAGACAGGCCAGGGTATCCTACCATGTACACCAGGCAAATGTCAACACATTCCCTCGCCCAAGGGCACCTGTGGCAGACGGGCCGGGGTATCCTACTTCAGGAACACCCTGTCCACCAGGCAAATGTCAACACAATCCCTCGTCCAAGGGTACCTGTGGCGAACAGGCCAGGGTATCCTACCATGTCCACCAGGCAAATGTCAACACATTCCCTCGTCCAAGGGTACCAGTGGCGGACAGGCCAGGGTATCCAACCATGTCCACCAGGCAAATGTCAACACAATCCCTTGTCCAAGGGTACCAGTTGTGGACAGGCCAGGGTATCCTACCACATCCACCAGGCAAATGTCAACACATTCCCTCGTCCAAGGGTACCAGTGGCGGACAGGCCAGGGTAACCTACCATGTACACCAGGCAAATGTCAACACATTCCCTCGCCCAAGGGCACCTGTGGCAGATGGGCTGGGGTATCCTACTTCCGGAACACCCTGTCCACCAGGCAAGTGTCAACACAATCCTTCGTCCAAGGGTACCTGTGGCGGACAGGCCAGGGTATCCTACCATGTCCACCAGGCAAATGTCAACACAATCCCTCGTCCAAGGGTACCAGTGACGGACAGGCCAGGGTATCCTACCACATCCACCAGGCAAATCTCAACACATTCCCTCGTCCAAGGGTACAAGTGGCAGACAGGCCAGGGTATCCTACCATGTACACCAGGCAAATGTCAACACATTCCCTCGCCCAACGGCACCTGTGGCAGACGGGCCGGGGTATCCTACTTCAGGAACACCCTGTCCACCAGGCAAATGTCAACACAATCCCTCGTCCAAGGGTACCTGTGGCGAACAGGCCAGGGTATCCTACCATGTCCACCAGGCAAATGTCAACACAATCCCTCGTCCAAGGGAATCAGTGGCCGACAGGCCAGGGTATCCTACCACATCCACCAGGCAAATGTCAACACATTCCCTCGTCCAAGGGTTCCAGTGGCGGACAGGCCATGGTATCCTACAATGTACACCAGGCAAATGTCAACACATTCCCACGCCCAAGGGCACCTGTGGCAGACGGCCCGGGGTATCCTACTTCAGGAACACCCTGTCCACCAGGCAAATGTCAACACAATCCCTCGTCGAAGGGTACCTGTGGCGGACAGGCCAGGGTATCCTACCATGTCCACCCGGCAAATGTCAACACAATCCCTCGTCCAAGGGTACCAGTGGCGGACAGACCAGGGTATCCTACCACATCCACCAGGCAAATGTCAACACATTCCCTCGTCCAAGGGTACCAGTGGCGGACAGGCCAGGGTATCCTACCATGTATACCAGGCAAATGTGAACACATTCCCTCGCCAAAGGGCACCTGTGACAGACGGGCCGGGGTATCATACTTCAGGAACACCCTGTCCACCAGGCAAATGTCAACACAATCCCTCGTCCAAGGGTACCTGTGGCGGACAGGCCAGGGTATCCTACCATGTCCAACAGGCAAATGTCAACACATTCCCTCGCCCAAGGGCACCTGTGGCAGACCGGCCGGGGTATCCTACTTCAGGAACACCCTGTCCACCAGGCAAATGTCAACACAATCCCTCGTCGAAGGGTACCTGTGGCGGACGGGCCAGGGTATCCTACCACATCCACCAGGCAAATGTCAACACATTCCCTCGTCCAAGGGTACCAGTGGCGGACAGGCCAGGGTATCCTACCATGTACACCAGGCAAATGTCACACATTCCCTCGCCCAAGGGCACCTGTGGGGTATCCTACTTCAGGAACACCCTGTCCACCAGGCAAATGTCAACACAATCCCTCATCCAAGGGTACCTGTGGCGGACAGGCCAGGGTATCCTACCACATCCACCAGGCAAATATCAACACATTCCCTCGTCCAAGGGTACCAGTGGCGGACAGGCCAAGGTATCCTACCATGTCCACCAGGCAAATGTCAACACAATCCCTTGTCCAAGGGTACCAGTTGTGGACAGGCCAGGGTATCCTACCACATCCACCAGGCAAATGTCAACACATTCCCTCGTCCAAGGGTACCAGTGGCGGACAGGCCAGGGTATCCTACCATGTACACCAGGCAAATGTCAACACATTCCCTCGCCCAAGGGTACCTGTGGCAGACGGGCCGGGGTATCCTACTTCAGGAACACCCTGTCCACCAGGAAAATGTCAACACAATCCCTCGTCCAAGGGTACCTGTGGTGGACGGGCCAGGGTATCCTACCACATCCACCAGGCAAATGTCAACACATTCCCTCGTCCAAGGGTACCAGTGGCGGACAGGCCAGGGTATCCTACCATGTACACCAGGCAAATGTCAACACATTCCCTCGCCCAAGGGCACCTGTGGCAGACGGGCCGGGGTATCCTACTTCAGGAAAACCCTGTCCACCTGGCAAATGTCAACACAATCCCTCGTCCAAGGGTACCTGTGGCGGACAGGCCAGGGTATCCTACCATGTACATCAGGTAAATGTCAACACAATCCCTCGTCCAAGGGTACCAGTGGCGGACAGGCCAGGGTATCCTACCACATCCATTAGGCAAATGTCTACACATTCCCTCGTCCAAGGGTACCAGTGGCGGAAAGGCCAGGGTAATCTACCATGTACACCAGGCAAATGTCAACACATTCCCTCGCCCAAGGGCACCTGTGGCAGACGGGCCGGGGTATCCTACTTCAGGAACACCCTGTCCACCAGGCAAATGTCAACACAATCCCTCGTCCAAGGGTACCTGTGGCGGACAGGCCAGGGTATCCTACCACATCCACCAGGCAAATGTCAACACATTCCCTCGTCCAAGGGTACCAGTGGCGGACAGGCCAGGGTATCCTACCATGTCCACCAGGCAAATGTCAACACAATCCCTTGTCCAAGGGTACCAGTTGCGGACAGGCCAGGGTATCCTACCACATCCACCAGGCAAATGTCAACACATTCCCTCGTCCAAGGGTTCCAGTGGCGGACAGGCCAGGGAATCCTACCATGTACACCAGGCAAATGTCAACACATTCCCTCGCCCAAGGGCACCTGTGGCAGATGGGCCGGGGTATCCTACTTCAGGAACACCCTGTCCACCAGGCAAATGTCAACACAATCCCTCGTCCAAGGGTAACTGTGGCGGACAGGCCAGGGTATCCTACCATGTCCACCAGGCAAATGTCAACACAATCCCTCGTCCAAGGGTACCAGTGGCGGACAGGCCAGGTTATCCTACCACATCCACCAGGCAAATGTCTACACATTCCCTCGTCCAAGGGTACAAGTGGCAGACAGGCCAGGGTATCCTACCATGTACACCAGGCAAATGTCAACACATTCCCTCGCCCAAGGGCACCTGTGGCAGACGGGCCGGGGTATCCTACTTCAGGAACACCCTGTCCACCAGGCAAATGTCAACACAATCCCTCGTCCAAGGGTACCTGTGGCGAACAGGCCAGGGTATCCTACCATGTCCACCAGGCAAATGTCAACACATTCCCTCGTCCAAGGGTACCAGTGGCGGACAGGCCAGGGTATCCAACCATGTCCACCAGGCAAATGTCAACACAATCCCTTGTCCAAGGGTACCAGTTGTGGACAGGCCAGGGTATCCTACCACATCCACCAGGCAAATGTCAACACATTCCCTCGTCCAAGGGTACCAGTGGCGGACAGGCCAGGGTAACCTACCATGTACACCAGGCAAATGTCAACACATTCCCTCGCCCAAGGGCACCTGTGGCAGATGGGCTGGGGTATCCTACTTCCGGAACACCCTGTCCACCAGGCAAGTGTCAACACAATCCTTCGTCCAAGGGTACCTGTGGCGGACAGGCCAGGGTATTCTACCATGTCCACCAGGCAAATGTCAACACAATCCCTCGTCCAAGGGTACCAGTGACGGACAGGCCAGGGTATCCTACCACATCCACCAGGCAAATCTCAACACATTCCCTCGTCCAAGGGTACAAGTGGCAGACAGGCCAGGGTATCCTACCATGTACACCAGGCAAATGTCAACACATTCCCTCGCCCAACGGCACCTGTGGCAGACGGGCCGGGGTATCCTACTTCAGGAACACCCTGTCCACCAGGCAAATGTCAACACAATCCCTCGTCCAAGGGTACCTGTGGCGAACAGGCCAGGGTATCCTACCATGTCCACCAGGCAAATGTCAACACAATCCCTCGTCCAAGGGAATCAGTGGCCGACAGGCCAGGGTATCCTACCACATCCACCAGGCAAATGTCAACACATTCCCTCGTCCAAGGGTTCCAGTGGCGGACAGGCCATGGTATCCTACAATGTACACCAGGCAAATGTCAACACATTCCCTCGCCCAAGGGCACCTGTGGCAGACGGGCCGGGGTATCCTACTTCAGGAACACCCTGTCCACCAGGCAAATGTCAACACAATCCCTCGTCGAAGGGTACCTGTGGCGGACAGGCCAGGGTATCCTACCATGTCCACCCGGCAAATGTCAACACAATCCCTCGTCCAAGGGTACCAGTGGCGGACAGACCAGGGTATCCTACCACATCCACCAGGCAAATGTCAACACATTCCCTCGTCCAAGGGTACCAGTGGCGGACAGGCCAGGGTATCCTACCATGTATACCAGGCAAATGTGAACACATTCCCTCGCCAAAGGGCACCTGTGACAGACGGGCCGGGGTATCATACTTCAGGAACACCCTGTCCACCAGGCAAATGTCAACACAATCCCTCGTCCAAGGGTACCTGTGGCGGACAGGCCAGGGTATCCTACCATGTCCAACAGGCAAATGTCAACACATTCCCTCGCCCAAGGGCACCTGTGGCAGACCGGCCGGGGTATCCTACTTCAGGAACACCCTGTCCACCAGGCAAATGTCAACACAATCCCTCGTCCAAGGGTACCTGTGGCGGACGGGCCAGGGTATCCTACCACATCCACCAGGCAAATGTCAACACATTCCCTCGTCCAAGGGTACCAGTGGCGGACAGGCCAGGGTATCCTACCATGTACACCAGGCAAATGTCACACATTCCCTCGCCCAGGGCACCTGTGGCAGACGGGCCGAGGTATCCTACTTCAGGAACACCCTGTCCACCAGGCAAATGTCAACACAATCCCTCGTCCAAGGGTACCTGTGGCGGACAGGCCAGGGTATCCTACCACATCCACCAGGCAAATATCAACACATTCCCTCGTCCAAGGGTACCAGTGGCGGACAGGCCAAGGTATCCTACCATGTCCACCAGGCAAATGTCAACACAATCCCTTGTCCAAGGGTACCAGTTGTGGACAGGCCAGGGTATCCTACCACATCCACCAGGCAAATGTCAACACATTCCCTCGTCCAAGGGTACCAGTGGCGGACAGGCCAGGGTATCCTACCATGTACACCAGGCAAATGTCAACACATTCCCTCGCCCAAGGGTACCTGTGGCAGACGGGCCGGGGTATCCTACTTCAGGAACACCCTGTCCACCAGGAAAATGTCAACACAATCCCTCGTCCAAGGGTACCTGTGGTGGACGGGCCAGGGTATCCTACCACATCCACCAGGCAAATGTCAACACATTCCCTCGTCCAAGGGTACCAGTGGCGGACAGGCCAGGGTATCCTACCATGTACACCAGGCAAATGTCAACACATTCCCTCGCCCAAGGGCACCTGTGGCAGACGGGCCGGGGTATCCTACTTCAGGAACACCCTGTCCACCTGGCAAATGTCAACACAATCCCTCGTCCAAGGGTACCTGTGGCGGACAGGCCAGGGTATCCTACCATGTACATCAGGTAAATGTCAACACAATCCCTCGTCCAAGGGTACCAGTGGCGGACAGGCCAGGGTATCCTACCACATCCACTAGGCAAATGTCTACACATTCCCTCGTCCAAGGGTACCAGTGGCGGACAGGCCAGGGTAATCTACCATGTACACCAGGCAAATGTCAACACATTCCCTCGCCCAAGGGCACCTGTGGCAGACGGGCCGGGGTATCCTACTTCAGGAACACCCTGTCCACCAGGCAAATGTCAACACAATCCCTCGTCCAAGGGTACCTGTGGCGGACAGGCCAGGGTATCCTACCACATCCACCAGGCAAATGTCAACACATTCCCTCGTCCAAGGGTACCAGTGGCGGACAGGCCAGGGTATCCTACCATGTCCACCAGGCAAATGTCAACACAATCCCTTGTCCAAGGGTACCAGTTGCGGACAGGCCAGGGTATCCTACCACATCCACCAGGCAAATGTCAACACATTCCCTCGTCCAAGGGTACCAGTGGCGGACAGGCCAGGGTATCCTACCATGTACACCAGGCAAATGTCAACACATTCCCTCGCCCAAGGGTACCTGTGGCAGACGGGCCGGGGTATCCTACTTCAGGAACACCCTGTCCACCAGGAAAATGTCAACACAATCCCTCGTCCAAGGGTACCTGTGGTGGACGGGCCAGGGTATCCTACCACATCCACCAGGCAAATGTCAACACATTCCCTCGTCCAAGGGTACCAGTGGCGGACAGGCCAGGGTATCCTACCATGTACACCAGGCAAATGTCAACACATTCCCTCGCCCAAGGGCACCTGTGGCAGACGGGCCGGGGTATCCTACTTCAGGAACACCCTGTCCACCTGGCAAATGTCAACACAATCCCTCGTCCAAGGGTACCTGTGGCGGACAGGCCAGGGTATCCTACCATGTACATCAGGTAAATGTCAACACAATCCCTCGTCCAAGGGTACCAGTGGCGGACAGGCCAGGGTATCCTACCACATCCACTAGGCAAATGTCTACACATTCCCTCGTCCAAGGGTACCAGTGGCGGACAGGCCAGGGTAATCTACCATGTACACCAGGCAAATGTCAACACATTCCCTCGCCCAAGGGCACCTGTGGCAGACGGGCCGGGGTATCCTACTTCAGGAACACCCTGTCCACCAGGCAAATGTCAACACAATCCCTCGTCCAAGGGTACCTGTGGTGGACAGGCCAGGGTATCCTACCACATCCACCAGGCAAATGTCAACACATTCCCTCGTCCAAGGGTACCAGTGGCGGACAGGCCAGGGTATCCTACCATGTCCACCAGGCAAATGTCAACACAATCCCTTGTCCAAGGGTACCAGTTGCGGACAGGCCAGGGTATCCTACCACATCCACCAGGCAAATGTCAACACATTCCCTCGTCCAAGGGTACCAGTGGCGGACAGGCCAGGGTATCCTACCATGTATACCAGGCAAATGTCAACACATTCCCTCGCCCAAGGGCACCTGTGGCAGACGGGCCGGGGTATCCTACTTCAGGAACACCCTGTCCACCAGGCAAATGTCAACACAATCCCTCGTCCAAGGGTACCAGTGGCGGACAGGCCAGGGTATCCTACCACATCCAACAGGCAAATGTCAGCACATTCCCTCGTCCAAGGGTACCAGTGGCGGACAGGCCAGGGTATCCTACCATGTTTACCAGGCAAATGTCAACACATTCCCTCGCCCAAGGGCACCTGTGGCAGACGGGCCGGGGTATCCTACTTCAGGAACACCCTGTCCACCAGGCAAATGTCAACACAATCCCTCGTCCAAGGGTACCTGTGGCGGACAGGCCAGGGTATCCTACCATGTCCACCAGGCAAATGTCAACACGTTCCCTCGTCCAAGGGTACCAGTGGCGGACAGGCCAGGGTATCCTGCCACATCCACCAGGCAAATGTCAACACATTCCCTCGTCCAAAGGTACCAGTGGCGGCCAGGCCAGGGTATCCTACCATGTACACCAGGCAAATGTCAACACATTCCCTCGCCCAAGGACACCTGTGGCAGACGGGCCGGGGTATCCTACTTCAGGAACACCCTGTCCACCAGGCAAATGTCAACACAATCTTTCGTCCAAGGGTACCTGTGGCGGACAGGCCAGGGTATCCTACCATGTCCACCAGGCAAATGTCAACACAATCCCTCGTCCAAGGGTACCAGTGGTGGACAGGCCAGGGTATCCTACCACATCCACCAGGCAAATGTCAACACATTCCCTCGTCCAAGGGTACCAGTGGCGGACAGGCCAGGGTATCCTACCATGTACACCAGGCAAATGTCAACACATTCCCTCGCCCAAGGGCACCTGTGGCAGACGGGCCGGGGTATCCTACTTCAGGAACACCCTGTCCACCAGGCAAATGTCAACACAATCCCTCGTCCAAGGGTACCTGTGGCGGACAGGCCAGGTTATCCTACCATGTCCACCAGGCAAATGTCAACACAATCCCTCGTCCAAGGGTACCAGTGGCGGACAGGCCAGGGTATCCTACCATGTACACCAGGCAAATGTCAACACATTCCCTCGCCCAAGGGCAACTGTGGCAGACGGGCCGGGGTATCCTACTTCAGGAACACCCTGTCCACCAGGCAAATGTCAACACAATCCCTCGTCCAAGGGTACCTGTGGCGGACAGGCCAGGGTATCCTACCATGTCCACCAGGAAAATGTCAACACAATCCCTCGTCCAAGGGTACCTGTGGCGGATGGGCCAGGGTATCCTGCCACGTCCACCAGGCAAATGTCAACACATTCCCTCGTCCAAGGGTACCAGTGGCGGACAGGCCAGGGTATCCTACCATGTACAACAGGCAAATGTCAACACATTCCCTCGCCCAAGAGCACCTGTGGCAGACAGGTCGGGGTATCCTACCCTGTCCACCAGGCTAATGTCAACACATTCCCTCGCCCAGCAAGTGCCACTCCGTGCAAGTGTCAGAAACTCGTACCAACGTCCTCCCGAATGCACGTCATATCAATAAGGCTATCCAGACACGCTTCCCATCCTGGCCAAAGTCACAACATGTCACACACTATATTGGTAGTGGCCTCAGCCAATTATCTCCTCTAGCTCGCAGATGAAATTGCATACATACGATCATAGGTACGACGGAAAGAACAAACACAGTATATATAATTGTGAATAGGATGGATGTAAGAATGGATATGGGGGTTTTGCGCACACGACAACGAGATTTTAGCTCCCGAATGAGACGAGTGTGAATAAATTAAAGAGAAAAGGGGGTAAAATCAGCACTGGAAAAAATACATCTCGCAAAACGAGTGTGCAGCAAAAAGTAAAACACAATAACGGTAGGCACAAGTAAAGATTAAAACGTTGTCTACAAAAGGGAAAGGTTGAGGAAGTATTTAACAGAGGACCATGGCTGGCTGGTCATAGGAATAAAACGAATGAGCCAGCCACTCAGCAAGATACTAAAACCTCCAGCTAAAACTTTTAGGCGACTCCTCACAAAACTTTCAAACCTTCGTCACACTCGTCTCAGTATCAGCTAAAATACAGAGTACATCAACACCAAATTCCACTTCAACCCTCTCAGGACGATATAAAATACACTCAGTAAAATGTGTGGTGCAATGAATTACGCCCCACAGACACCACAGTACGGGAGGTCCTCTCGATGGAGTAACACGCTATGTATCAAAGAGCAGTGCACGATTTGGAGGCGTGTCAACGTCAGTGCCATCAGAATGACTGGCAGAAGGCCCGCCATTGTCGGACAGTTGCTTTCACTATAGTTGGCGTCATGTAAGAAGGCACTACCGCGCATGGCGGCGGAGCGATAGGGGAAGCCTGGAGGGGGTGGGAGCTACGGCCAGGCACCAATAGTGTAGCCTGTGGAAGGAACATTGTTGTTGCTCACAGCCCACCATGCACAGAGAATGAATATTATTGGCTGCCAGTGTGGTAATGAAGAGGGATGGGCAGAACGTCTGAAAAATGGGCCTCCTTCTTTCGTGACGCAGAGTATAACCAGAACTTATTCTGCCAGCGTTCCACATCTCCATTGTGGATCTCAGCTACGATAGAGAGATGACGTCCCACAGGAAAATGCAAATTCTGTTTACTGCAGGCCACCTCAGTGGTCACATCAGCCGCTTCATTGCTCCGAATTCCCACTCGCCCTAGTACCCAAAGAAATGACATCTCATTCCCCTGTGGTTGGAGGAATTACTGCTACTCACGAATCAACTGGTTATAGTCTCAGATGGGTAAATGTTTCTCGGTGATTGTAGGGCACTAAGGAAATCTGTACAGAGAATAAATCATATATGTTTGAAAACATTTTTGTTGCTTTGGAGATAACAGTGTCCTTATTTTTACTTTATATATAAAACAGTGACAGCGCCTAAGGAACTCCCAGCTCCTGCTCCGCTCCACACCATCTCGAAGCAACAGCCTTAAGATGGCCCCCAACATTGCGTCGAAACTAGTCGGAAATCAATTATCAATTTTGCGCTCTAGACTGTTTTATATATAATGAGAATAAATCGTTTGCCCTCTACACACCCTATTTGTTTTAGTGCATTGAGGATCGCATGAAGCTTTGCTGGAAAAAAAAGAAAAAAAGAAAAAAGAAAAAAAAGGCGAATCCTGGTGATGGGGAAACACTATGAAAGAGCCCACTCCTCGTTATTTGGATCTACTGTGAAATCGTGATGTCCGTATAAAATTAAAAAAAAAAAAAAAAAACTCAGACTGAATTGTAAATTAAGAGGTGCGTACTTTTTTAAAATTCGTCAAGTCTAAAGGGTGTTTTTTTATTGGTTTTTTCGGTTCCATAGGACCCAATTGAGGAGACTCCATGGTCATGGAACAAGTCAATACGTTAATTGTTACTCAAGAATGGTAATAGAAAATTTTTAAGTAGTCCTTTGGACCCGACAATTTTGAGACAAACTGAAAAGAATCAATAAAGAAAAAAATGAGTTAGCTTAATTGTTTAACGTTTCTAGGAGTTCCTCGATAGGAGTTCCGGGCCGTCTGTAATAGCCAAGGTGGAAATCTGCTCCAAACCTCGATGTAAAACCAGCTGTACGCAGATCTGAAAGACAATCCTGAGTGCGAATCCCAAAATATCTCGTTGCTCGAAGCCGATAACGAAATAGCTTCTCCATAAGAGGCTGAGCAATGGTACGGTATCCAGGTGTATACGGCGTGAACAATGTGGTATATGCCTGGCACAGCATGACGAGTTGTCACCGAATGTGAAGCGGCGGCACAGCAGCCTCGTCGCAGGCACTGGGTATGGGGCTGGTCCAAAATTATCCAGTGGCCATTCGTAAATTAATATAGCGGTGATTTTACTTAGATACTAGCTTAAGCCCCCGGCTCCGCTCACGTGTTGGTTGATTATGATAGAGCTATCTTTCAGTAGTGTGCTTTGAGACTGGTTTTGAAGGATAAAATGAAATACAATACCTTCTTTAAAAACATACATTTTAATCAACATTATCAGGAAAGTAAGTAGTTTAGATCGAATCACACATAAAATGCACTCGTTTCGAAGAATCCAATCACGAAATTCAACAATAATGATTGTAATAATATCACAGATCAATCACTTGATGCAATGCGCGAAAAGTCAAATCGATTTTTTTAAAGAGATGTAATAAAAGAAATTTCTTTTTTACTGCTTTATTTATTTACTCTTATATTTTCTTATTCTTATGCTTATCCTTACAGAGAAAGAGCTGAAGACATTGTAGCACGCATAGACCAAAGATATTGTCTGTGGCTTCACGTTTCCCTGTATCTAACCTCCTTGCTATAGAGTCGCAAACGTCATCGCTGGCCTTCAGTCCGAATTGTTTTTTAATTTGACGACTTTCAACCACGATATCTTCCACTCCCTTATAGCTATCGGCATGGAACTGCTATGGTGTACAACGGGAGACTTAGGACAACAATTACGCACAGGCCATCGGTTTGCGTTCTGTACTTTTCGCTGCAGAGAGAAATATTAACACACACACACGTAGAATATTATATACAGCGATAACATTCCATCCCAATATACTCCAGCCTTTTATCATTATCAACCCTCAAGTAACAATGCAACCAATAAAACCATTTTCAAAGAGTAAATATAATTTTCAAAGAGTAATTATTATTCCGTATTTCGCGTTATATTCTTCAAATTACTAAATATCTATCAGATTGCTATAAAACCGTGTCTAAAACCTTTGTCATGTATAAATGAGTAACTGTACAAATATTTAAGTCTCTGCGTCTTGTCGTTCGGACGTGATAAGCGTACACCGAACAGACATTCACATTAATATATATATATATAGCTATCCGATCGCCATAAAACCGTGCCAAAAGCCTTCCCCGGATAGACATTAGTAACTGTACAAATTTTTAGCTCTTTATTTCTTATGGTTCAGACGTGATAAGCGTACACCGAACAGACATTCACATTTATAGATATAGATAAGATAAGAGTTCCAGGGGCAGAAAACCCGATGGAGAAATCAAAAACAAGGTCTTCCACAGGGTAGCCTTCTGGCCCCTGTGCCCTTCAATATATACACCAATGACCAGCCCCTTCCTCGAGATACCCAGAACTTCATATAAGCAGACGACCGTGCTATCACCGCCCAAGCAGACAATTTTGAGAGTGTAGAGGAAAAGCTATCACGAGCTCTCGAAGAGCTCACAGCATATTATAGGAAAAACCAACTCAAACCCAATCCTTCTAAAACTAAAACCTGTGCTTTCCATCTAAAGAAGAAGGCCCCTACAGATAAGCTGGGAAGTTATTTCACTAAAACACAACGCCACCCCTAAATATTTGGTATGACTCTTGACTGAACGCTTACCTACAAAGAGCGCTGCATGAACACCAAATGCAAAGTAGTTGCTAGATATAATATTGTTCGCAAGCTCGCAGGCTCAAACTGGGGTGCACAACCCAATACATTAAGAACCACAGCCCTGTCCCTGTGTTGCTCAGCTGCAGAATACGCGTGCCCAGTATACAACTCATGCCACGCTAAACAAGTGGATGTGGCTCTAAACGAAACCTGCCGCATTGTTACGGGATGTCTAAGGCCAACGCCAGTTGAAAAACTATACTGCTGGCTGGTATAGCGCCACCTGGGATTAGAAGGGAAGTCACAGCCAGAATGGAACGAGCGAAGGCATCGAAATTATCAACCCATCCACTTTTTGTTTATCAGCCAGCCCATAGCAGACTCAAATCAAGGAAATGCTTTCTGCATGCAACGACGGAGCTCGACAAATCACCACAACTGACCAGGCTGGAGATGTGGAGAGCAAAGATCGGGGACCTTGGTGGCTGGATAACCCCACAGGAAGCACTCCCACCTGGCTATGAGGAGGACTGGATGACGTGGAAGTCCCTCAATAGACTGCGGACCAACGTAACAAGATCCAAAGTCAACATGAGAAGGTGGGGCCTTTCTGATGCATCTGTCATGTGCGAGTGTAGAAAAGAACAAACCACCGAGCATCTGCTACAGTGTGAGCTTTTTCCAGCCTGCTGTACCATGCAGGACCTGACTGGTGCTACACGTGATGCATGTGATGTAGCCAGATTTTGGGCTAGCATAGTTTAATGTTTAATCCTGGGGAAAAGACCTTTTGAACTGTTACCACTGTTACTTGTAAATATGTGTACTATTAATGGCTAATTTGTATTTATATTCTTTGATCTTCATTTTTTTTTGTCTGTGTTATGTTTGTACAAGATGCTTCTGACACGAATAAATAAATAAAAAAAGTAAAAAAATTGAAAGAAGAATTGTTACAACAGAGGACAAGCCAAAACAGAAAAACATCCGTTACTCGGAACTACTAGTATCGGTCGGTTTTCCGCATCCGCGCGGCGCTACGGCTACGGCAGTTAGGTGGCAACTGTCGCGCCAGCGATTGTGCGGCCGGACGCGGTCGGTTCCGGCGAGCGGCGCGTCGGTGAGGTCGCAATTGGCACGGGAATTCCCGACACGGTTAGATAACGGACTGGCGCCACTTATCTTGGCACGGCGCCAGCAGCTGAAGCAATGCCCTCTGGCCGCGCTGGCTATCAATCACAGGCTAATTGCGATTTGGCGGCATAGACAACGTACTGTTTTTCGCCGTCTAAATGTGAGATATTATGCCAGAGAGTTACATAGTTGCCGGCCGCGGTGGCCGAGGTGACTGAGGCGCTCCAGTCACGGTCAGCACGGTCACTACGGTCGGGGGTTCGAATCCCCCCTCGGGCATGGATATTTGTGCCGTCTTAGTTCGTAAGTAGTTCATAAGTAGTTTGTAAGTTTAGGGACTGATGACCCCGTAGTTAAGTCCCATAAGCTTTACAAACATTTGAATTTGAATTTGAAGTTACATAGTTCAGAAGTGAAGACTTACTCTCATAAAACCTGAGTGTATTAAGTCATTTTCACAATAACGTCAGGAGCGATTCTTACCAACCTCGTACCGCTTCTAGCACCATCTACCCTCGTATATTATTTCGTGATTATCATACATAGGTATGGGATGGTTATCAGAGAGTACGCGTTTCGTTGTTGCCAGAAGGGAAGCAGGAACTAAGATTAAACGTCCAGTGGACATCGTAGTCTCTAACCCCTTAATGCCCGAATTAATTTTTACGTGACACAGAAAATCAAAAAATCATATTTTGTTACCAGTGAACATATGCTAGAAATTATATAATGTGAAATATGTGATGTTGTTTACTGAAGCGGTGTAATTAAATGCTTCAAATGTTTGTGTAGCTCATGGAACTTAACCACGGGGTCATCAGTCCCTAAACTTACAAACTACTTACGAACTAGTTAAGACTAAGGACGGCACAAATATCCATGCCCGAGGGGGGGATTCGAACCCCCGACCGTAGTGGCCGTGCAGACCGTGACTGGAGCGCCTCAGTCCCCTCGGCCACCGCGGCCGGCTACTGTAATTAGGACGTCGCGTATTTGCGACAACGGGCATTTGAGAAAGTGAACACTTATAAGATTTCATGTGGTACCACATTTCATTTAGCATTTTAATGGTACAGTGTGTGATATTAGGTTATTAAAAATTGAACTTCTATAACTAAAAATCGAAATTACATTGCTGCTTTCAATTTGACTATACATATGGCATGTAACCTTATTCATGAAATTCGCGGAAACCGTTTTTTTTTTTTTTTCTTGTTAAAACAGAGATTTACGTTACATTTGCTACAAATAAACGCTGCCTGCCTTCTACAGTTTTTTTTTTTTTTTTTTTTTTACATCTTTGCCTGTTCCTTGTTGCTGGACCCCGATGCTTCTTACGCTGCAGTTCAGTCTATATACTGGTTGAAGGCCTACCTCTCGTTTTCTTTGTTATATCTTGTCCCTGTTTGCAGAGTGCCTCTGCTAATCTAGAATTGAATTCCAGAAGGACATTTTGTTTATTATGGGGAATTTTGAAGCTCTCACAGTCCCGACGTATTAACAACCAGAAATTTACAATTAAAAGATCCATAATTTGCAACGGAAGACGTTTGGTAGTGTTCATCGAAAGAACTATCCATTTACACTTTGTTACACGGGCACACGGGAACACAAAAGTATGCAAATGCATCAATGATGAATATTTTACACAAACCGTATTTCGAAATTTACTTGTACTTTCAATACCATTATTACATCAAAATGTGATTTAAGTAACGCCACAGATACTAAACAATACATTAATAATTTTCACAACCAAAATTATCTCTTTATTCTACCGTAATTCTCCAAAACAAGACGATAACTTCATATGTCAGTCTCATGATCAAAATCAAACTGCTGTAGCATTCCCTACACCATCCAGAGAGGTGGCAACACGTGTTAGAAACATTATCAGATTCGTGCAGATTCGGCATCTATCAGAAATGGCACTGAAAAACATTTATCCTTCCATTTATAAGCATCACAAAGGAATGATGCGAATTCGCGACATTGGGCATTAAGGGGTTAAGGACGGAGCTTAAAGTCGGGTAGTTATCAAGTTTGACTCCATATCGGATTCCCATTCTCAACAGCTGTGTTGTTATATGAAAATAATGTTCAAGTAATAATACAAACAAATGAATGTATTGCTATGTTGAATTTTTAATAGGTCCCCCATAATTCCCAGACGACGAATATTCTCACAACTTTTGTCCACAGAACACTCATTATTTCTGTAGAAATCAGTCTGTAAGACGATCGTTTCCACTTTAAAACTTTTATATTACAGATGGTGTGTAATGGAATTTTTGCATTATTTGTGTTATCCATAAATCCATTGTCACAAATGGTAACATGCACACATTAATTGTTCTGATATGCACTTCACGCGTATTACACAGCATAACTGGTGGCATTCACATATTTATTCTGATGCTAAACACTTTATACATGTTTTCCACTTTATTTGAAGCCTACTGGAATTCTCCATAGCAGATACAGCAGGCGCTGCAAATGAAACCAAAGGAGGCCACAAAGAATGCGGAAGAAGACGTAGAAACGTTTAAATCCATGGCTGTCCTGTCATTATGTTGGAAGCCGCTCGTCGAAAGTAGGATGGGTCCTCAATAGACACAAAGTGAAAGCGATTCTTCGTCCTCCATCCAAGACAGCTGCACTCGTGGGCTTCATTAACTATGAACCGCCACTCCGAAAATATGGAGTTTACAAGATTCTCTGCAAATGAGTCATTTCTTACATCGGACATACAACTCCTCACTGTTCATGAATAAATGTACGGGACCCCGGAGGTACATACAGCCCAAAAAGACGGCAGGGGCAGAATACTGTACGGACATTGGCCACAGAGTTGTACGACAACGTCGAAATTTTGGCAAGTACATCATCCTGACTCAGTGGTGCACGGGACAATTGAAATTCGTTTGACCACGAAGCTAACTAACAGAGATAATGCTTTCAACTTACATAAATCATGTAACCGGACACTCTCTATAATAAACTTACACAGACGTCGCCGATGTGCGGTTCACTGTCAAATATCGACATCCAAATATAGGTCGACCGCACATCCATAGATTTAACTTCTGCATTATGCACTACTTTCCAACCGACTAACATCTCTGGCGCTTATCTGTCTTCAAAATAATATACCAAGATCACCAAAAACTTTGTTTGTCAAAACAATTATATATATAATTTCATTTAATATGCTATTCGGTTCTTAACGCAAAAAAAAAAAAAAAAAAAAAAAAAAAAAAAAAAAAAAAAAAAGACAATTCAACCTCTTCCAGGTTAGACAGCAACCATCCGTTATTCTCATAATGTATTGGCCTCATACTGTTATTAATATCGCCCAACGAATGCCGTGCGTTAAGAAAAGAATCGAATAGCATATTAAATGAACAGACGGAATTGTCTAAAGGACATTTCTGGTCTCATTTTGGTAATGTCCTTGCCGCGGTGGAGTAGCCGAGCGGTCTAAAGCGTCTCGCTGCGGAGCGCGCGGTTGCTCGCCGTGGAGGTTCGAGCCCTGGGGCATGGGTGTGTGTGTTTGTTCTTTTGGTTAGTTTACTTAGGTTTAAGTAGTTTGTAAGATACGGACTGATGACCACGCAGTTTGGTCCGGTAGATTTACAAACATTTGTTATTTGTTGTTTGGTAATGTCCTTCTCGATAAACAGTGAAACTTCCCCTCGCATTCTGTTCCTTTGGGTTGGGGTTGGCTGATTTACTGTTAGAAGTTTTTTGGATACATTTTATATTGTGTTTTTAGACGGGTTTACTTTCGATAGTAGCATATGGTAAGTTTATCTTTGTTAGTCGGTAGCGTTTGGACTATCTCTGACATAGCAGAGCAGATAGTTAGCAGTCCACAACTGTGCCTCCAACTAGTAACATATTATACTGTGAGGAATGTTTATCTGTTGATTTGCGCATATGCCGCAAATATTTTACGCTTGACGTTGCCTTAGGACAGATATGTTTTAGAATTCAAGGTAAGCCAGTCTAGGATGAACATACTTTGTTATATTGACGTGGATCGTATTTAGGGTTTTAGTGTTTTCGTTTTAATTTACGTTTTCCTTGACTTTCTTTTCTTTAGAACTTGAGAATAGGCTAATGTAGACCCGAAACATGTCGTTCGGGCATTTTTACATTGTGACAACTGGAGCGGCATCCAAACAAACGATCATACTTGATGTACCTAAGAAGTTCGGTGAATGGTATCATATGTGAACGGCAGCTTGACCCATGTGTACGTATATGTGCATGCGTCTTCAAAGACTTGAGGAGAGTCGATAGATAGCCTGCACTGCATGTGACTGACAGTGTAAACAAAGTGCGACCAGTTGACTGTAGTCAGTGTGAGAGGAAGCGTCACAGTGCAATGGACCGACGTGTAAACATCAACATCTAGTTCTACTACAATTTGGGAAAGATTGCAACTGAGACACATCAAATGTAGATGCAGGAGTACGGAAGGTAAGCCGTCAGTAGAAAATGTGTTTAAGAATGGTTGAAACGCTTCCGTGAATGGAAGGAAACGACTGAAGAAGAGCCACGTTGAGGTCGGCCAACGACAAACAGAACTCCAGAAATAATCGAGAAAGTGTGACAAATGCTGGTACACCACGTATGTACGAGGAGTGTTCAAATAAAGAGCTACGAAACGTCTTAACAACCACACCGGCTGAAATTTGAATATGTCGCTTTCTGATAAACTAGTGCGACATATAGGCACATGAAACATGTGTCGTCACCCCCTAAAAAACTGAAGGCTGTGCCGTCAGCAGGCAAGGTGAGGCCCACGCTGATCACGGAGGGAGTGATTCTGCTCCGTGGTAACCCGCGTCCATACGTCTCCAGGGTCACGCAAAGTATACTGGCCACTTTCATGTGGGACCAGCTTGAGCATCCGCCCTACAGCCCGGACATGCCCTGTGACTTCCATCTGTTTGGTCCGCTATAAAAACATCGCAAATGGAAGCGCTTCAATTCGGACTACGAACTGAAGGACACAGTAGATGACTGGCTCTTGTAATAGACATTGGAATTCTGGGAACGGTGTGTAATACGTATGAGACAGGTGAAGTACCCTCAGACTTTAAGAAAAATGTTATAATCCCCATTCCAAAGAAAGCTGGTGCAGACAGGTGTGAAAACTATAGAACCATCAGTTTAATAAGTCATGGTTGCAAAATATTAACACGAATTATTTACAGAAGGATGGAAAAGCTGGTAGAAGCCGACCTCGGGGAAGATCAGTTTGGGTTCAGGAGAAAGGTAGGAACACGGGAGGCAATACTCACTTTACGGCTTATCCTAGAAGATAGATTAAGAAAGGGCAAACCTACATTTCTAGCTTTTGTAGATTTGGAGAAGGCTTTTGACAATGTTGATTGGAATAAACTCTTTCAAGTTCTGAAGCAAGCAGGAGTAAAATATAGGGAGCGTAAGGTTATTTACAACTTGTACAAAGACCAGACAGCGGTTGTCAGAGTTGAAGGGCATGAAAGGGATGCAGTGGTTGGAAAGGGAGTAAGACAGGGTTGTAGCCTTTCTCCAATGTTATTCAATTTGTACATTGAGCAAGCTATAAAGGAAAGCAAGGAGAAATTTGGAGAAGGAATTAAAGTTCAGGGTGAAGAATTAAAAACACTGCGTTATGCCGACGACATAGTAATTCTGTCAGAGACAGCAAAGGACCTGGAAGAGCAATTGAACGGAATGGACAGTGTGCTGAAAGGTGCATATAAGATGAACATTAACAAGAGCAAAACTAGGGTAATGGAGTGCAGTGTAAGAAAATCAGGTGATGCTGAAGGAATTAGATTGGGTAACGAAGCAATAAAGGAGGTAGACGAGTTTTGTTACTTGGGTAGTAAAATAACAAATGATGGTCGCAGTACAGAGGATATAAAATGCAGAATGGCAATGGGTAGAAAAGCGTTTTTGAAAAAGAGAAATTTGTTAACATCGAATATTGATTTAAGCCTAAGGAAGTCCTTTCTGAAGGCATTTGTATGGAGTATTGCCTTGTATGGAAGTGAGACATGGACGATAAACAGTGCGGACAGGAAGAGGATTGAGGCTTTTGAAATATGGTGCTACAGAAGAATGCTGAAGATTAGGTGGGTGGATCGCGTAACTAATGAGGAGGTACTGAACAGAATTGGGGAGAAAAGGAATTTCTGGCATACCTTGACTAAAAGAAGGGATAGATTGGTAGGACACATTCTTAGACATCAAGGAATTGTGAATTTAGCGTTGGAGGGAAGTGTGTGGGGTAAAAACCGCAGAGGAAGACCGAGAGATGGATACAGTAAGCAGATTCAGACAGATGTAGGTTGCCGTTCTTATGTGGAGATGAAGAGGCTTGCACAGGATAGGGTATTGTGGAGAGCTGCATCAAACCAGTCTCCGGACTGAAGACCACAACAACAACAATCTTTCAAGTATGTATGTAAACAATGTATCTTATTTGATAGAACAGTTAAGTTTGAAACATTGTTGGACTACGGCTGCCTTAGGTCTGGCGCAGCGGCAGAAGAAAATGAGGACCCCCCCCCCAACCATTTGGACATACATGTATTACTATAAAACAGTAACTTAAGATATTTGGAGGTCCCCAAGCACGAGAGACACGGGACAACATAAAAAAAATGCTTTCGAGATTTGGATGCCCCAGAACAAGAAGCCAAGGGCGCACCAAAACAAAAAAAAGAAGTCCTTTCGAGGCATTTGGAGGCCCCCCGAAGACGAGAGACCCGGAGCGGTCGCCCCCCCCCCCCCCCGAAGATGAGAGACCCGGAGCGGTCGCCCCGCCCCCCCCCCCCCCCCCCCACCGCTTAGTCTGCCATTGGTCTGAAGATGGAACTGTAAGCCGATAACCAGTTAACGAATCAAAATAAACTTGTGGAACATACACAAAATTTTGAGTTTTTTAATCCAGGAGAAAATGTTGTTCACCATGCGCCCATCACCACAGAATTAATTGAGTAATGTAAACAGGAAAAAAAAAGAAATCAGACAGATTATAATCACCTTTTCGAAGTCGTTGAATATATTAACCCACATAATCTGAAATTAACATAGACCATTCGTAAAATTGCAATACTATGCGATGTAATTGTGAAAATACGTTATTAACGAAGTAGTTAATATAATTTTTGCATTACAAGTATTGGTAAGATATCAAGAGACATACATAACACGGAAATTAAATAGAAAAGGACGAATTTAACTGATTCAGTGATACAAACAGCAATTTCGTCATGAAGAAATACTTACAAATATATGTATTTTTGCAGCTTATTCCGCTGAAAGGAAGTAGAATGTAAACATAAGAGAAACATAAATTTCTATTATGGTCTTTTCTTACCATTGCAGGTAATATTTTTACGCGTATCAATTCGGTGTGTACTCTAATGATTCGCACATTTTCACACCTCACCCGTCTTTCTTATACGCTCATATTCTTTTAAGTCTAATTACTTTAGCTTAAAAAGCCAATATTTTGAAGATTCTTGCCATTTGAGGTTCAGCGATAGCAACAATTGTGAAAGTGTGTTCCTCTTTTTTGGAACACAATTTGAATGTTTTTGTGACTTTTTCCTTTAGCTACAGCTGTAGTGGCTGATTTGGTACGTTAAATACTCTAGTTATTGCATTCTGAATAGACCTACGTTTCCTACGTACCTCCCTCACCAATTTTACCGGAATTGTATTGAAGGAACCTCAACGTTTCTGACTAGAAAAGCGACGTCTTTCTGCCTGCCAAATGATCGGTCTTATGTTGTTTCCTAGCCATTTTTAATTTTTAATAAAAAGTAAAATTATTAAGTAGAAGCTTGTAGGTTACAAGATTATTGTAAATAAATTGACCGGTAATGTATGGTTTGGCATCTTGTCAGGGATCTTAGAAAATCTAAGTAAGACAAATGTGGAGCTATTTTTAAGTTATTACCCATTTTTATGGCACTGCATATAGTCCCTAATGTAAAAAGTGTGTTAAAATCAACATGTACGACACTATTCGCACTCATCCAATATCGTAATCGGAGATGTAGCTTTCCGGCCGCTTGGAGCACTACTGTGGCAGCGAATAACAAAAATCTGTGCGAGTGTCGCGACTGTATATGTTAGACTGTGGTAATACTTTACCGCAGGCTTAGATTCTGATGACGATTATTTCGAAACGCATTAATAAATGAACAGCCGCATCACCACCTGTGGCCTTTATATTTCTACAGTGTCCCTAATAGTACTGTCTAATAACTAACTTTGTATATCGATAAAGCATCAAGCAAAGCTTCGATATAAATCGTGCTGTGTGCTGTTGTCCAGGAAAACGTGCAAAAACTATAATAATATGTAACATCTTACCTAGAGACAGAGAGCCTATGACGTCCAGCTCATGTAGGTATGTTGGTAGAGCGTCAGTTTGTTTTGCCAAGGGTCCTTGGTTCACGTTTTGCTCATAGTGACTGTTTTTACTGCAGTACGTTGCCAATTGTTACATTGGGCAACGTGTTCCTGGCATGTAAAAGAACTGTTCGAATATTATAGCAGCGTGTTATCGGAAGAATGCTTTTTCTTCATTTATTTGACAGTAGCAAACATATAGTGTTTCTCGTCGTTTCACCGAATAAACAAACACAGTCAGAACGTAAGAATAAAGAAACATCTGCATCACGCGTGCAGCAGTATTAATATTAATAATAGTAAAACAATAACAATAATAGTACTAATAATGAAAATAATAAGCATAATTAAAGTAATAATACAAGTAATAATCATCATCATTTATTGTACATAACAGGCCATTAAGACCCATGACAGAAAGCAAAAGAAATATTACAAAGATTAATTACTATATAAAGTTCACTGTCAAAATCAGTCACACAGGAAGGAGTACTGTCCCAATCACAGTCGCAGGTATCTATTGCAGATGTTGAGCCACTTTCTTCTGTCCATCGCATCTTCAAGGGATGCTGTTGGTTCTACCTGCTGCAACGTTCTCATCACCCTATCTTTCCATCTAGTCCTTGGACGATCTCTTGGACGTCTTCCGATCAGCTGAGAGTTAAACGCTCGGTTAGGAATAGATTCTCCAGCTCTTATGACATGTCCCAACCACTGAAGTCGTCGCCCTCTGATGTACCTACCAACGTCTACTTTTCCAAAACGTTGGTACAGGTCCTCTTTTTGTCTCCTTTCCCATCTTCCATTTTCTATATTAAAATGGGCCTACATTTAATACAAGTAATAATAATAATAATAATAACTACATACAATTCAGGCAAGAACACAAACACCACCAGACACACACAGTGTCGTTCATTCAGAAACGAGTTTCACAATAGTTGTTTTGTACAAATATGTGTGTGAAGCAAATTTCTTTCGTGCACCAAGCACATCTGATGAATCCCATATTTGACCATCCACCCTGTAGATTGCAGAATGGTAGCTTGTTCTGAAAACAGAACTGTGTCGACGTTTCAGAGGGTCTGGGTTCATCAACGAGCGTAGCCACTATCCATCTGTGACGATGAGAATTATAGAAACTCCGAGAACACAATTAATTGTATGTGAGCGATGCAGCTAAAGAGGATTAAACTCTTCGGAAGAATCTCAAGCTGCATCGGATCATAGGCTTGCACGTTCTGAAAAAATGAATATCAAGCGGTTGACACATGGAGATAGTGTTTGTTGGAATTACGGTTGTGTTTGTTTAGCTTGTGAAACTACGAATTAACCCCACAGATTTGCTAATTTGGTACAGATCTGTCTGCCATCTGGAGGTTTGGGTGTAATCAAGGAATAGCGGGGGGTCACGCTGTGCTGCGCTCGGTTATGGACCCGCAGTTAAATGTTAAGAAAATAAAATTTAAAAAAACGGCCAGTTAGGCGACCACGCATCCTCCTGAAGGTTACGTTGTACGTAGTCGTCCGCTCCGAGCTTTTTCACACACGGTGGGGTTCACCGTTTCCTGCATTACGAGCGTAATAGCGATCTCGATACAAATACCGCCGTACACACCTGTAATACTCGCCGGGTCTCAATCCTCCAAACATCATCCTATTCCCTCGACTCAAAATCACTTTGAAAGGACAGAGATTTTACGATATTCCTCACATCCAAAGAAATGTGACATGTATCGCAGAGCTCAGCCGTGCATACTAATGGTTCATCTATGCTAATGTTCACCGTACTTCATTGTCAGTGGTTGTACAATTACAAAGAAGTTAACAGTAAAATTTCACAACTGCTTTTCTTACAGCAAGGAAGGCTAGAAATAATGATTATGAGACTAGTTACTGTTCAGCGACCGTTGCATTTTTTTCATGCAGAAGTTTGTTTTAAAATTCTCTTTTGGTGCACTGTTCAGCGACCGTTGCATTTTTTTCATGCAGAAGTTTGTTTTAAAATTCTCTTTTGGTGCAGATCTACAGATTTCAACTATGCTACAGTTAAAACAAGGGGCGGCTCGTTCTAAAGAGCCATAGGGGCCCGGCCTCAGCAGAAAATATGTGGTGACATGATCCCCTCAACATCCTAACTCAGTTTACAATGACGCAATCAAATGGTTTCGCTTGTCTCTCACCGCAGCGTAGCTGAGGGCCCACTAGCATGTGCCCCAGTGGACATAGACACCTCTCTCTTCGTTCCGCAGCCATACCGACAGCCGAGGGCGCTGTTTTTCCTTTTCCTGCCGGGCGCCGTTGCTCAGCGCGCCCGGTCAGGGGGCTAAACGCTCTCTGTAATAAAAAAGCTGAGCCAAATATGCAACGAACAATCATGAACAAACTAAACGAACGACCGCAAAATATAGATCAAACTGAAGAACAAAAAAAAAAAAAAGTGGCGGCTGGCCTGTACCACAGTCTAACATACACAGTCACGAAACTCCCTCAGACTTTAGTTATACACTCCGACAACAGCGATAGTGGATCAGTGCGAATAGTATCGTTTATATTGATTTTAACACTTTTTACTTTAGGGAACCTGTGTAGTATCATGAAATAGGTAATAACTTAGAAATAGCTCCACCTTGGTCTTACTTAGGTTTCCTAAGATCCCTGACAAGGTAGGAAACGGTACACTGCTGCACAGTTTATTTACTGTTATCTTGTAATCTACAGGCTTTCACTGAATAATTTAATGTACTATTAAAATTAGAAAAATGGCTAGAAAAGCGCCAGAATACTTGCCTTTTGGCAGAAAGACGTCTTTTTTCTTCTTAAGAACGTTTACGTTTCTTCATTACAATTCCAGTGAGGGTGTAACGTAGGAAACAAATATAGAATGCGGTAACTACGGTATTTAAGGTACCAAATCAGTCACCACAACTGTAGCCGAAGGAAAAACATCACACACGTGGCAAGAAAACTGAAAAAGCGGTTAAACTGTATTCAACAAAGAAGAACCCAATTCCACAATTGTTGCTGCAGCTGATACACAAACGGCAGGAAGCTTCAAGACATTGTCTTCTCAAGCTAAAGTAATCACACTTGAAAGAATATGCGCTTATAATAAAGACGAGTGAAGCCTAAAAATGTGCGCATCATTAGACCCCATACCGCACTGATATGCGTAAAAAAAACTCTTTGTCATAGTAAGAACAGACCATAATAGAAATTTATGTTTCCATTATTTTTATATTCTACTTAGTTTCAGCGGAATAAGCTGTAAATACACACATATTCGTGAGTATTTGTTCATGACGAAGTTCTTCGTTATTCCACTGAATCAGTTAAGTTCGATTTCCGTATTATGAATGTTCTTGATATGTTACTAATGCTTGTAACACATTAATTATACTATTTCGTTAATTACGCACACAAATAATTATAAACAAACATCACTCTCTCGGCGGCTTGCCCACCACTGGGAGCGCTAGTGTCGCAGCAACTGTCAGTTGGTAACAACTTTCACAGCAGTGAGTGTCGCGACTGTATATGTCAGACTGTGCCTGTACTCCTAAGACTGCAGTCGCAGTGACGTCACAGAGCTGTTTTTCCTTTTCCTCCTCGCCCTGGTGCTGCTTGGAGCCCGGCATCTATGGCCCGGTGCTCCCTCCCCCCCCCCCCCCCCCCCGCTCTCGGCACTCCTAAGAAGAGGGTTATACCTGTTGTGCACCTACTCCACACCGCTCACACACCAATCCACAGGTTCGCACAGTTTGGGACCGGTGACTCTAGGACCTTAGCACCTACATCAGTTGCTTTACTGCATTCCTTCTCCCCTCCCCCCCTTCAGTACTGGCACTCGTCAACAGGAAACGTGTGAAACAGCAAACAAGGCCACCCGTCAGTAATGTTCAGTATTCTGGAGCTGCGTCGTTCCGACTTGAGTGTTCGTAAACCGAGTATAAAACGAATAAAGTAGACTCTTTGCTTAAATCGCCCTTTCATTTATTAAGTATGCAAGAAAAGCTAGAAATCAAAGCGGTTAGGCGCTCATCAACCAAAAGATTTCTTGTTGTCTCAACTCAATGGAAAGAAGATAACTTTCTGCAATACGTGCTTCTTCAAACTGTGAGTGAAGAGAAACCGAAATTGTTTTGTTTATATTGTGTGTTCTTTGGTGGTGAAGGATTGTGAACAACAGTCAGCTGAACGGATTAAGAAACACGAGGAAAGTGGACTTCATTCGGAAAATTAAATATAAAATGTTTGGCACAATTAACATTGCTGCCCAGATTGATTCGGCATATAAAATGGCAATTCAGAAACATAATAAATTAGTTACAAAGAACAGACAAAAAAAATTATATTATCCATTACGGATGTTTCAGAACCCGTGACAGTTAATTTCAATATGATTCAAGAAAATTATCCAGTCACTTTTTCTTGAAATGATGTTTACTCAATGAACCGGTTTTCCAACCTTTTCACGTTCATCTTCAGATGGATCATTTTACAATATCATTTTAAGCGTCATGTTGGAAGCTGGCTCGGTTGTGGGAAGAGGGAAAAATTGTAACATGATCCATCTGAAGATGAGTCTGAAAAGGTTCGAAAACCTCTTCATGAAATAAACATCATTTCAAGAAAAAGTGGCTGGTGCATTTTCTTAAATCATATAGACAAAAAAATGTTCAAATGTTTGTAAATCTATGGGACATAACTGCTTGGTTATTGGTCCCTAGCTTACAAACTACTTCAACTAAGTTAAACTAACCTAAGGACAAGATACATACCCATGCCCGAGGGAGGACTCGGACCTCCGACGGCGAACGGCCGCGCTCACCGCAGCAGGGCGCCTCAGTGCGCACGTCTATTCCGCCGCGGTGAAGAACAGACACATATTAAACAGATTAGTAGAACGCTTTATGTTTTGTGGAACTCATGAGATAGCACTAAGACCTGACAATGAAAAATAAGAGTCAGCAAACCGTGGCAATTTCTTAGAGTGGTTCTCTGATTTGCGAAATCTTGACAGTGTATTAGATGATCATTTTAATAATTCCATGTGTAAATATACGTCTACAAAATGAGCTTCTGGACTGTATGTGTGGTGTCGCACAAGTACAAAGTGCGCGCCACCTACTTTCGCCGCGCGCCGCCATGCACACACGGCGCGGCGTTCTCACGACGACAGCCACGAGCGCCCTCTGCTGCAACCCCGCTCGTGGCCACCACGGAAAGACACCGGTCACTTCGGACTGAGATAGCAACGAGTTAGGACCTTTGTAATCCGATAGGCACGAGTGAAGACTTTGCTATTGTACAGGCACTAGGCAGGCCTCTAACAATTATGTATCAACATTCTGCAGTAACATGTAAAAGTTAAGTATTGTTACATTCTGTGCAAAATATATCTCTTTCTAATTTACTCTAGTGTTTGTAGTTTCTGGCTGCTCCCCTCCGTACCTGCACCGGCGTGCTGTCTTGTTACTGTGTCGGTCTCGTTCCACTCGGCCACCGACACCTACGACGAGGCTGGGACACAAAAGCGGCGACGAAGTTGGGACACAAAAGTGGCGACGAGGATGGGATACAAAAGTATGTATCAAGTTTACATCGAAGAACTGATTAAAGAGATTCACGAAGTCACTTTCGTTTCTTTGCAGGCTGACGAAACAAAAGATATTACGTGCAGAAGTGAATGTGTCATTATACTGAAGTATATTAAGTGGAAGAAACCTGTTGAAAGATTTATTTCCTCTGAAAACGTTAATGATAGGACAGCATATGGACTTAGTGAGGTTTTAAAAAGAAGTCTGTAACCTTTCAATGTTCAAGAAAAACTCACTGATCAAGTGTATTATGGCGTCCCAGTAATGAGTGGCGGTCACAGTGGTGTGCAGACACTGATGCACAGCACTTTCCCACATACTAAGTACATTAACTGCTATGCGTACGAATGAATAGGGTACTTCAGAATGCTTGCAGTAAAAGCATAAAGTCTGTAAGGTTGTTCTTCGCAAATATTGCTGGTTTTGCATTTCTTTCTTCATCTCCCAAGATAAGTGTTTTGTTACAGACGGTCTGCAACAAGAGAATTCCTTGAGTCTCTTCAGGTAGATGGAAATTCCAGTCCCGAATTGTAAATACAACAAATTGCACTTATTGGAACGTTTTAAAAAGATTGAGGAAGAGGAGTCTTGGGATGATGTTACAATAAGAGAAGCATTTGCGTTAAGAAATTTACTTCAAAATCCACAATTTTTGTTCCCAAGAAATTTTTTCTATGATATCATGAAACACTTTGATACTTTCTATAACACAGTTCAGATATAGAGAGCAAATTCCGTCACCATATCCGGTGCATTACATCATTTTGAGTGTGCTGTATCTGAAATACGAGAGAACATTCAACGGTTTCCTCCAAGAAAGCGTAGCAAATGTATCAGTGAACGTAATGCCACAGCAGATGCCAAAGAAGTGTGTAATATTATGACCAGCCAACTGAAAGGAAAATTTCAAAACTCTCATTTATTTCGCAGCTTCCAAATCATTGATCCACAAACAGTTTGCTTCTTTTAGAGAACATTTCAAGGCCACTTTGGCGAATAATTTTTCATTAAACTACATTTCGTTTATTTGCCACGATAAACTGAAAAACGAACTGTCAGTGATTTATCGCAATGATACATTTAGAGTCATTATATCGGTTTGTGAGCTGTTTATTTTCTTTGTGGAACATTCATTTGAAGAATCGTTCACTGAAGTGCACAAAACATTATAAATTGCGCTAACTACACCAATTTCAACAGCAGAAGCAGAGCGCAATTTCAGCACATTTTAAAACAATCAAAACCTTCCTCAGGAACAGTGTAAGTCAGGAATGGCTGAACTCACTGGCTGTTTATTTCATTCACAAGGAGGAAATCAATGCCATTCCAAACTTCAATAACAGAGTAATTGACAAGTTTGCCTGTCAGAAAGACAGACGTACACATTTACTGCGTAAATAACCTGTCAGAAGACAGACCTCATTAGTTAACGTGCTAGTTAGGTAATATGCGCATGAAACTGCTCATAGCCAAGGTTTTTCCCAGAGTTTTTACCTTGGTCGTAAGGCAAACGCCAGGAGGGTCCCTGTTGTCCCTCTGGTGCATTCCCAATGGTGAAGAAGTCACATACGTCTTCCCACGGTTCATTTTTATGTTGACATCACAATCAGTACACAGAAGCACAACTACAGCAAGTAGGAGCTTCTGCATGAGAAGAGCTGGTGAACTTCGGTTCGAATCCAAACACCTCGCCGGCCGCGGTGGCCGAGGGGATGCGGCGCGCGAGTCACGGTCTGCACGGCCACTATGGTCGGGGGTTCGAATCCCCCCTCGGGCATGGATATTTGTGCCGTCCTTAGTATTAGCTAGTTCATAAGTAGTTTGTAAGTTTAGGGGCTGATGACCCCATAGTTAAGTCCCATAAGCTGTACAAACATTTGAACCAAACACCTCCAAGCCTCCCAAGTTCTTCAATAAATTGTATCACCACAGCATAAACTCAGGCATCCACAAAAGTGCACGGAAAACCAGCGGAGCTGGTAGACCAGACGAACTACAATATAACACTCACATCACCCCCCACCCCAAAACAAAAAGAAATAATAATAGTAATAAAATAAAAATGTTTATTGCACATTTGTATAAATTTTTATTAGCTACAGTGTTTCGTGGATTATATTATCCCTTCAATGCATGGTGTTTCATACCTGCAACATCGATTGTAATATTATTTTATCCGTGTCTAGTGGGAATTAATTGAACTAATGCATGTTTAACAGATGTAGCACAGTTTGTAGAAAGTGTCTGTGATGTTTGTTGTGTCGATATTGGCTGCAGTGTGAACTTCTGTTTGCTTGTGTTTCGGGAAAACGACGGTGTAATGATTTTGCAGTATTTGACGTTTTGTTTTCCACATAAAGAGCCAGTTTTGAGAAGACAGGTATGGAGAACCATAATAAACACAAAAATTCATTTAAACTATCCAACTTTGAAAATTATGTAATAAGTTACTGAATGTTGCAAAAAAATGAAGGTAGGATTTTCTTAACTATTGTTTCCCTTGTTTGTACATCTTAAAGAACACAAAAATAAGTTTAAGATAAAAAAATCATGCATTTAAGGGCAAATTACTGCAAAAATGGCATATATAATGTCCTTCGAATGTGTTCAAATGAAGTTATATGAATGGAGGTTATATAATGAAGAGTTCAGACTGATTCCATTATACTGGGTACTATTTGTCTGGGCCCCACCAACTAATTGAGCACGAGTCGCCACGGGTTATAATATGTGTACAATAGGGTGATGATATTATGCTCTACGGCGGCGTTTTTCAAAGTCGCAAATTCTTGGTTGCGCCGGAGAGGCCAAGGGCATTTAGGCGCTATGCTCCGATGAGCGAGGACGTTCCCCGTCGGGGGTTCGAATACCCCCCTAAGGCATGGATTTTTTGTAAGATTAGGGACTGATGACCCCGCAGTTAAGTCACATAAGCTTTACAAACATTTTAACATTTTTTTTATTATTTTATTTTTTTATTTATTTATTTTTTATTTTTTTGCAATGTCTTGCAAAAGAGGTCGCGATCGCATGAGGTTGCAGTAGCAGCACGCTCGATCGCAAACTTACGTTTCGTGACGTTCAGCTACTGTGGCAGAAGTGCCACATGGAAGTAAGAGGTTTTCGTGTAAGTCGCTTAGTTAACAAGTCATCCGTAAGTGGAAAATGGCTTTGGTGTGACACATTTCGGATGCCCCTTAATCAGGCGTCAAAAGTGTCACCGGTATAAGGTGACCTAAGGCACTTTTGATTTCTGATACGGGCCGACCGCAACGCGAAACAATGAAGCCATTTTTCCACCTCATGATGATTTGTTACTTCGCAGCGTTTGTGCGTTACTGCTATAGTTATTTGCAGTGTTGGCAATCTTCTTGTATGAGTGTCACATGTTCAAATATTGTTATGTCAGAAAACAAATAATCACAACTTAATATTATTTTTAATCAGTACATAACAATACCTTTTTACTAATGGATCATAGTGGTTTGCAGCTGGTTAAAGATGTTCAGTATCCTTTCGCAGAAATCCAATATTTGAGCCATCTTGAAATATTAGAAAGTTATGCATCAGCTTTGATGGTTTCATACTCCCACATAACACGTCGCCACAAATTACACCTTTAGATACAAAACCATACATCAAATAATCGTAATCATGGAGTATATTTTTTCAGTTTTGATTCGTTTCACAGACGTGAATGGCTGCGTAGATCTTAGAAAGAAAGAAAATTAAATACTTTGCCTTTGGAATCAGTGACATAGTTTTATTACGGACCTTGGGGTCGTCGGTCGTTTTTACTCGGAAAGGGGGTCGCGGGTTCAAAAAGTTTGAAAAACGTTGCTTTACAGTATAACATCAAGCTTCGGACTAAATACTGCCTGGAATTTCCTGATTGATTAAAACTGTGTGCCAGAACTGGCATACGATCCTGCGACCTTTGCCTTTCGCGGTCAAGCTTCTTACCGACTGAGCTATCCCGACACTCTGTTAGGCCCTCCTTACAGCTTTTACTTCCTCCACACGTGCTTTCTTAGTGTGTTGGGATATCAGCCTTTTGCCCTGGCTGTCTGATCACCAAACTTGTCGCCAAACGAAAGAGTGTGGGTTTTGGAGAAACGACGGGTGAACCAGACCCAACCACTACAAGTGAATTTTGCAAACAGTTGCATGTAGAATGGATTTGTAGACCACACGATGCGATTCGCGCCTTATACGGATCGATGAAATGACGCATGGAGCGAGTTATAAATGCCCATGTGCAACCAAGGTCCTACTTCATCTTGCAAATATAGCCCACCAGGATATATACTCAGGTTCAACAACAAAAATACCATGAAAGGAAAAAAACATGAAGTTCAGTTTTGTTTACTTGTATTCTCTGAAGAAATGATTAGCATTTCAGACACCTCGGTTCCACATGGGATTTTGTAACTCGCTCCATGCGTCATTGCATCGTCCCGTATAAGGCGCGAATCGCGTCGCGAGATCTACAAATCCATTCTACATGTAACTGTTTGCAAAATTCATTTGAAGTGGTTGGGTCTGGTTTACAATGTTGCAATCCGTCGTTTCTGCAAAACCCACACACTTTCGATTGGCGACAAGTATGGTGATCAGGCAGCCAGGCCAAAAGGCTGACATCCCAACACACTAAGAAAGCACGTGTTCGTCTGCATTATTTTGCTGAAAAATTGCGCGTGGGTGTCGTGCAGAAAGGTCTTGGCTACAAGTAGCAGGATGATGTCGTTCACGTAGGTCAAACTGTTCACAGTGCCCTGGACACGCGCAACCATGATTTGTGTTGTAGCCAATAGTATCCCACACAATGTGGCCTTGAATTGCCGTAGTACCTCTTGTGCGACTGTGGTCCTTGTGCTGCCGTATTGACAAAAAATGCGTGATTTGCCTTAATATTTGATCGAGACACAGCTGAACGATAACGTCAAAATTCCAGTCTATATTGATCATCACTGGCTCTCAAAGCGTGTTACAAAAATTACGACATCCAACATTTGACAAACAAGCTAACAGACATATTATTGGACATCTTGGAGGCCATAACAAATGCACAGACAGTGGGCATCGACATCCATTTACTTTGGATTAAAGGACATCAAGGCGTACTCCATAACGAAACAGCTGACCGCCGCGCCAAGAGAAGTATTACGGAAGGACAATTCCGACCCACGCCGATTGACTTCAGATCGACGATTCAGAAAGCTGCCTATCACACCTGGGACCACGAATGACACGTCTCTCAAGCGTTTAAGGGAGGACACCTGGCAACTATACAACCAAATGTCTCCTCTCGACTATGGGTTTCGTCAATGAAGCTCAGTAGACGTCATGCAACGTCTCTCATTCGGATGAGACTGAGACAAGGATGTTGCCCTGGCCACCTACACCGTTTAAAAATCATCACTTCTAGACGTTGCGACAAAGATCCAACAGCAGTGGCGGATTTCAACAAAAAAAAAAAAAAAAAAAAAAAAAAAAAAAAAAAAAAAACTTTGAAACTAACCTCCCTTTTTATTTTCTTATTTTAATTTAAATTTTTAAGTCAGTATAAATTTTTTCAAGTTAATGTGAGCACGAAATAGAATAATTGTAAAGAGTGGTTGGGAGAAAAAAAATCTATTGAAATGAATCTACTATGCTGTACTTTTAGAGAAATTAATGAGCTACGCACCAAGACAGTAGTTAAAATCCTTTTCTAACCTGGCTGATACTGATAAGCAACGTGAACCTAACTGTTGGAGACATTATCACTATTGCTGATTTTGCAACTAAGTTTGCGGCTAGTTGATCTGTTACTAACCGAAAATGGTGTCGCTCGTAATCTCAGGGTCGCAGTTAGAACAATTATTTAATAAAAGAACATGATAAAAATGGGTCCTATTGTAGGCCTACACATCTCCAACAATTAGATTCGTAAATCAGTGTAATTCATTATTCTTTTGTCCTGAAAAATAAGTTGCATCACAGTTAAATGAAAAATGTGAAAGGAAAACAATAAGGTTCCAATCTCAGTACAAATAAGTACTCGGACTAATTTCGGTAAACTCACGAAATAATTATAATTGAAATAAATGAAGCATGTCTACATATACATCACATTCAAAGTTTAGTTACCTTTGTGAAATCTGACTAAATTCATACAGTCGAGATCAGGTCATAAATTCAGTACATCATTTCAATTACAACTTTCTCATTGAGGTATATCGTACAGACATTTTCACAATTCATCAGGTCATACAAGCGTAATATGAGAGAGAAGTTTACTAGACGAGAGCATAATGCAGAAGAGAAAAATGGCGCCACTACTCCTTTCTTTTAAATGAAACAATAGTTAAATATATATGTATTATTCTAATTGCTCTTTGTTCAGAGTCAGTCTTTGACTTAAGTTTTTCAAAGAATATATTGCGTCTTTAAGAATTCAGTGACACATTGAAAATGATACGAAATTACAAGAAAAAATATACAAATATAAGCATAATTAATTTAAATATGGGCAAATAAATATTGTTTTGTATGTGGAGGCGCATGTGACACTACAAGTTCAAATGTTTGTAAAGCTTATGGGTCTTAACTGAGGGGTCATCAGTCCCTAAACTTACAAACTACTTATGAACTAACTTATATTAAAGACAACACAAACATCCATGCCTGAGGGAGGCCGCGCGATCCGCTAGGTGATGCTCCAGACCGCTCGGAAACTCCCGCTCGGCTCTTAACCACATTATACTGACATGCACCAAGTACAAGGCCGCACAAAGTGTCTTCTACAGAAAGCTGGTTTCGAGGGGTAACCCCCTCCCCACATGTCATTGTCTTACTTCACCGATTCTACAAGTTTCAGTGCAGTACACTCGGGGAATACCTAAAAGTCACTGGCATCCAGCTCTAATCTAAGAGCTGGTGTAGCTCCCATGTTAACCTTGAACCAGCACAGCTTGAAACTGGAGAAGTAATTTATATTTTATTTTACATTTTCACCTTCATTATGTCCTTGAAACTCATTTTTTGTGATGTTTGTACTTACGTTTTATTACGTCCGTCAAAACGTCTGTTAAATATGTATTGTTTCATATCTTATCTTACAAACGTGTTGTTTCTAATTGTATTGTAAGGCAGTCTGATGAATGATAACTCTAAATATCGTCATAGGTATTCTAAGAATTTCAATTATATTCTAATGCTACTATTGTAATTCCTGCTGGCTGTATGGTCACTGCAACCAAAAGCCGTAATAAAGAGAAAAAATGGCGTCAAAATAGATTTTCAAAACTGCAAGAAAGAGGAAAATTTTTCAAAATACAACAAAAAATTGCGGCTTCTCAAACGGTTTATGTGAAGGGTAGCTATACCTGTAAGTGGAACACGTGTGACAGCCGTAAAGTTAATGAAATGTGGTGGCGCCACAGAGGAATAGCGATTATTGGGTAAGTAGATCGAATAAGTAATGAAATTCTATATTTAATGGTGAAAAAAAGAAATTCGTACCGCAACATGGGTAACAGAAGAGATGGGTTGATAGGACACATCAGAGACATCAAGATGTGATCAGCCTAGTTGTGGAGGAAAGTGGGGAGGTAAAAATTGTACAATGGTACCATGATGTGACTACAATAAGCAGTTCCAAGTGTTAGCGTGTTGCAACAGTCATGCGGAGATGAAGATGCTTGCACAGGACAGTTTAGCATGTAGAGAAGTCTCAAACGAATTTTTGGACTCAAGGCTGCAACAGACCTACAGCAGAACAGAATTATCGTGGCTGACTGCTGTGTTTCATGAAATCTTGGCCTGGGCAAATGATACTCGTGTTCGAACATGCTCGGGATTTCCCGATACAGCAGAGAAATCGATACAGTATCGAACTGTTCGAACACTCAGATAATAAATGACTCGCTCTGCGTATCTACAAACGATACACGGGGAATTTCAAAGTTACCGGGCTACCGCTTTCCTCAGAACTAATTTTTAAAAAAAATTTAAATGTCTGTCAATCTATCGGACCAAACTGCGTGGTCATCAGTCCGTAGCTTACAAACTACTTAAACCTAGGTAAACTAACTTACGGAGAAACACACACACACACATACACACCCATGCCCCAGGGAGGACTCGAACCTCCACGGCGAGCAACCGCGCGCTCCGCAGCGAGGTCCTTTAGACCAATCGGCTACTCCAACGCGGCAGAACTAAATTCATAGGAAGTACAAGTACATGTAAAAGAAAAGAAGGGCATAGCTGTGAAAAACTGAGCATTTTTTTAAAACAAAAAAAAAAATCTTCAAATGTTTGTTAAGCTTAAGGGACTTAACTACGGGGTCATTAGTCCCTAAACTTACAAACTACTTATGAACTACTTACGAACTAGGACGGCACAAATATCCATGCCCGAAGGGGGATTTGAACCCCCGACCGTAGTGGCCGTGCAGACCGTGACTGGAGCGCCTCAGTTCCCTCGGCCACCGCGGACGGCTTTTTTTAAAACAGTCCACAGTACGTGACTTGTCTGGTAGGACTGCAAGATATGATCCATTGATAAAATATCTACTACTATAACAGAGCTACTACATCATATTACTAAAGGCTAACACTCAAATGAAAAAAAATGTGAATCCTTTATAACTAGAAATTACATTCAATGTGATTATAAGAGGCAAGTTGCAAGTGGTCTTTCCATTCCCTGTTCATACGGTACAGTAACAGATAAAAATGGTAACACCTTTTAATCGCTTTAAAAACATTAAGGGAGGAAACGGGGAAAACATTAGAAATTTAATACACAATAACGGAAATATGTCATGTAAAAATAAACTGTAATTGCTACTCCGGATTAAACGGTGCAGGAGCCGCTGTGTACGTTGTATCAACAGGCGAGACGCTAGATCGTAGCACTTGAATTTTAAATCGCGATTGCTCTCGATTAATTATAGCCTATATTCGTTACTGTTTTTACTTATGACCTGCACCCTATAAGGCAATATAGTCGGAATTTCAAATTTATTAATCTTAATAGTACACTAATAATACCGTATCTTCGTTATAAATCGTATATTGCACAGTACAGAAAATATTTATGAATATCATTGTTGTAAATCGTAGAGATAGTACCTCCTGACATTGCTAGATAGCGTCGTGATCTAATGTTCGAACATTTCCCGAACTGTGACGCAAATTGTTCGAACAGTTCGAGTCATGTTCAAACCCACCTCTAATTAAATCCATATAATGTTATATTATCCTGTGTTTGAAAGTGGTAAGTGTGAATTAAAATCAGACGTTCAAATGTTTGTAAACCTAAGGTACCAAACTGCTCAGCTCATCGGTCCCTAGACTTATAAACTATTTTTTTTAAACTTATGCTAAGGAGTTTGTGTGTGTATGTGTGTGTGAGTGTGCGCACGCGCCCAAAGGCGGAATCGAACTCCGACGGGAATGACCACAAAATCTTTGACGCGGCGTCTCAGATCACGCGGCCACTTCCGTGAGTCACGTGTGAATTAGTTGCAGTGTTTTATGACCAATAGTGTAGTAACTTCTTGGCGGTTGGCGTAAACCATATTGTGCTGTGACATAATCTAGCCGCTTTGATCCTTCTAAATTATCAGCTTGCAGCGTAGGATAGTTTCAGTTTTTAGTCGTTTGTATAACATGCGACGTTCGAACCTTGTAAAGTCAGTGTACTGTCCTACTCGGACTGAAAGAGATAGAACTCACGTGGACTGCATGTGTCTTGTATCTACAGAGTCACACGCTAGCCTCGTTTAACGACACCGGGCTTGAATTATCGGTTCCACACGAGGGGAAGTACCCCGAGTCTCAAAGATAGTGTATATCTTCCCGACCGTACGGACAGGCACTTCATGACAACACACAGAGAGAGAGAGAGAAAGAGAGAGGGAGAGAGAGAAAGAGAGAGAGGAGAGAGGAGTGGGAGGGCAGAGAGATGTCGACATAACGAGTAAACTATTAAAAGGGGCAAAGGAAATAGCAACACGGTAACTTCATGAAATAAAGTTAAGAAGAAAAAGACATGTACGTTCCAAGCAACACGCCGTCATTGAATTTATCACTGCAGACATAGGAAGTGTCAGGAATACTCACTAAAGTTCGTGCAAATCATCTGCTGGCCACAGGGAGCACAGATAGTCGCTCGTTCGCTGGGCAACGCCATCCACCATTAACTTTGATAATAACACAGGTCAACGATGAAAAAACTGTTTCAACATTTTAACATTTTTCTTATGAGTTAATAAAATCTTCTCGAGCTTCCAGCCGCGTCAAATGTTCAAATGTTTGTAGAGTCAATGGGACTTAACTACGGGGTCATCAGTCCCTAAACTTAAAAACTACTTACGAACTAGCTAATCCTAAGGACGGCACAAATATCCATGCCCGAGGGGGGGATTCGAACCCCCGACCGTAGTGGCCGTGCAGACCGTGACTGGAGCGCCTCAGTCCCCTCGGCCACCGCGGCCGGCCCAGCCGCGTCAAGTGGTTGTGAACCCACGAGCTTTCGGCCAAGGTCTGCTGTATCGTCGTCGCCTTGCCGTTGAATAGCCGCGCTGCTGGCTGTGACGTCACTGGAGCCTTCTGCTTCGCCATATAAGGCAATGTTTACATCCTGAGTCGGCTGCGTCCGCTTTTGTCTGCTGGCTGTGACGTCACTGGGGCTCGCTTCTTTGTCCCGTGTCCGCCGCGTCTGCTTCAACCTCGCTATGGCCGGGCCCCACGCTGTGCTGAGCTGCAAACCGACGTGCTTGTTAATGGTGTTCTCAGATATTTTGATTTCAATAGCTTCCTTTATAACGCTATCCAATATCCTTTCGTTTTAGCAATGACAGATGTTTCGTCGAACTGATTCGGTGCCGATTTTCTAAAGAATGTTCTGCCACGGCTGATTTTTCCTGGTAGCGAAGCCGTAAGCACCTCTCGTGTTCTGTCCGGCGGTGCTCCACTGTGTGTACAGTTTGCCCAATACAGTAGCAGCCACACTCACATGGTATTTTATATACTCCTGGTGTTTTGAGACCGACGTCGTCTTTTACTTGGTCTCATCATCTGTCGCATTTTTGCTGGGTGCCTGAACACAGAAGCGATGTTATATCTCTTTAGGATCCGGCTAATCTTTCCCGGCACAGTTCCACAAAAAGGCAAAAAAGCTAGATTCTTGCTTTCTTCTTCTGACGTACTTTTCCTCCTTTTATTCAAATGTTTGTAAATTTATCGGACTAAACTGCGTGGTCATCAGTCCGTAGTTTACAAACTACTTAAACCTAGGTAAACTAACCTAAGGACAAACACACACACCCATGCCCCAGGGAGAACTCGAACCTCCACGGCGAGCAACCGCGCGCTCCGCAGCGAGACGCATTAGACCGCTCGGCTACTCCGCCGCGGCCCTCCTTTTATCGCCAGAAAATTTTACCACTTGACAATGGCCAAGGAGAACTTGGCCGAAAGCTCGTGGGATCACAATCACTTGACGCGGCTGGAAGCTCGAGAAGATTTTATTAATTCACTAGCTGTAAACTCGGCGTTGCCCGGGTATTTATTTATTTATTCCTGCCATTTTTCAGTGCTGTATGCCTGTAAAATGTCTTGGGAATACAATTATTAGTAAAGAAGTAATAAATTAAAACATCGTGCAAGATGGGGCGGTTTTCCATTAACCTTATTGTTTATGTGCTCATATCTCATGAACTACATGTCGTACTGTGATACAGTTTAGAAGATACACTCAACTATACGCGCGTATACTGTCTGTAAAATTTCCTGCGGCTATAATTTGAAGTGCAGAAATTATAAACTGTAACGTCATACCGGAAGCCGTAGTTTTAGTCCATGAACAGCGGAACGTTGCCGTTTACGTGCTCATATCTCATGAACCACGTGTCGGAATGTGATACAATTTAGAAGCTCCATTCAACTATATATATGTATACTGTCTGTAAAATTTCCTATCGCTACAATTTGTAGTGTTCAAATTATAAATTATAACGTCATACCGAGAGCCGTAGTTGAACTCCATAAACAGCGGAAAAGTAGTAAGAGAGAAATGTTTTTCCTTTCATCAATTTACTATGGTTGCCAGCGATAAAAAGTTTAATAAAGGTTTGTTTTTCGGAAGTCTCTCCGCATTATATGGCATGTTTTGCGATTTCTATTGGTTATGACGTAATATCTTTTGAACCAAGTGCCGTATGTGATTCTTAACGATGCAGCAATTGTTACCCCATGGTAAGGAATGTGTGTACCAAATTCGGTTGAAATCGGTCCAATGGTTTAGGAGAAAATGAGCAGCATTGTCGCAAAATGCAGCAGTTTTTCGCGCATCTCATTGTTTATGACGTCATATCTCGTGAACTATATATAGTGTACTTACGACGACCGTCCTCATGGATTGAAGATTACGTGTACAAAATTTCATCAAGATTGGAACAAAACTGTAGACTTGTATGCAACACGTACACATATACGGACACTTTGCTTTATGTATTAGATATCGCCGCGAGACCGTGCACTCATACATTTTTCTTAAGTACTTCAAGCTACTGAACATAAAAATGAAGTTAATTGTCATACCGCCCACTGTTAGTTTTTCAATTGTAATATGTATTATTCCCATATTTCATTAATAAATCCGTAATTGTGAATAACAAATAATAAATATTTTTTATTTCATTACTGTAATATGGTTGACAAACGATTTGAAGTGTAATTTTATAGTGTCCATTCGTGACCGTAAAAAATTTCCTGATAATTTCTGTTTCATATGTGCTGAGTTTCTGATTTAAAAAAAATCAGAGAATTATAGCTGACTTTGTTAAAAAGTGTACTTTTCGTATTTTGACATAAAGTTAGAAGATCAAGACAAATCATGGGCACCGTGCATGTTTCGTTATGTCTGCGTTGAAGATTTTAGAAAATGGTCAAAAGGTTTGAAGGAAGCATTTAGGTACAATATCCCAATGATATGGAGAGAGCCAAAAATGACTATGATGATTGTTATTTTTGTAGTTCTGCGGTACATGGTTATAATTCAAAAAACAAGAAAGTTATATCTTATCCTAACCTTTCTTTTGCTCTTCCTGATGTACACCATGGTCGAGGTATTCAAAATGTTTCAAATGTTTGTATAGCTTATAGGACTTAACTACTTATGAACTAACTAATACTAAGTACGGCACAAATATCCATGCCCGAGGGGGGATTCGAACCCCCGACCGTAGTGGCCGTGCAGACCGTGACTGGAGCGCATGTCTCCTCGGCCACCGCGGCCGACCGAGATATTCCTCAGACAGTAGATTCATTAGAAAACATGATACTTAGCAGTTCTGAGTCCGAGGAAGATGATCAGGATGCCTTTCAGCGTAATACAACAAACATAGAACCTCAAAAGTTTATTCAAGCTGAGTTAAATGACTTGGTAAGAGATTTGGGGCTAACTAAGGACAAAGCTTAACTTCTTGGCTCTAAACTAAGAAAAAAAACTTACTAGTTAGAGGTACATCAATTTTTGTGTACAGGAGTAGAGATCAACAGTTTTCAGTCAGTAGATCACTCAGTACATCTGGAAGAATCCTGTGTAAATATGGGACTTCTTCTCAACAAAATCAACTATCGAGCTCATAGTTGGAAGCTGTGTGATGACTTGAAGGTATTATGTATGCTTCTTAGCCATCAGGCTGGATTCACGATATTCCCATGTTTCCTCTGTGAATGGGATAATTGAGCAAGAGATCAAACACTGGGATAAAGAAAAATGCCCAACACGGGACCCCTTACAGAGTGAAGAAAATAATATTTTGCGAAAACGCTTTTACTACCACCACTACACATCAAACTTGGTTTGATAACGCAATTTGTCAAAGCTTTATCGACAGAAGGGCAATGTTTTCGTACGCTTAAAATTTCCTAACTTGTCATACGCTAAAGTTAAAGCAGGTTTTTTGTTGGACCTGATGGTCGAAAAATATTTCTTGATCCAAAGTTTGAATCAACGATGACTTCGAGTGAAAAGGAGGCCTCGAAAGTTTTCAAATATCTCGTCACTGGATTTTTGGTAAGTAACAAGGATCTTGAATATCTATCCTTTGTTACAAATATGTTACGAATTTTAAAGTTGGATTGTTTGTTGAGTTTAAAGATTCACTTCTAGAAAAGTCATTGGATTTTTTTTTTTTTTTTTCTTCGAAAAGTTTGGTCAACGTAAAAAGAGCTAGGAAAGCGTTTTTACTAAGATATGGAGGTAATGGAGAAGTCATACCAGTGACGCTGGAACGTTAGCATAATGGGAGACTACTGTTGGTCACTTTATAGAGATAATCAGTGTGTGCCGCGCAAGAGGAAAAGATATCTGCGAAGTTTTCGAGAGAAGAGAGTAAAGAAATATAAAGGTATGTAGTATGAAAAAATTCGATATTGTGTGTATGATTTACATGAAAGCAAAAGTAAAATGTATGATCGATTTTTATGTTGCAGTTTTTCATTGTGTTTTCATATATACGCTGTTTTTTGTATATGTAACACAATAACAATGCAAAAATCTGTACGTGATAGAAAAAAACTGAGTTCATATTTTTATTCGCCACATTTATTTATTCGTGACTGAAGCACTTAAAATGTATAAACTAATGTACAATATTTACATGTTTTGTGAATACATCATATTTACAAGACAATTATTGACACTTTTGAAGCCCAAAAGTTAGCGACCTGTATTGGTGTATTGTCGTTGCATGTAGTAGTAGATCTTCTGGTGCGCATGTTGCTGGACACTGGGTACACTGGAGTAGGTGGGAGGTCGTCTGCGTTGCTCCACATTCACAGAGTGGCGACTCCACTAAGGGAGACCTATTTAGCCAGATTACTCTTACATTTTGTGACACCTGAACGTAGTCTGTTGAGTGATCTCCATGGACTCCACTTCTCTGTGCAGCCATAGTTCGGTTCGGCATTGCTGCGGTGTCCCAACTGGACCCTCCGTAGATCAAATGTTCAAATGTTTGTACAGCTTATGGGACTTGACTTACAAACTAATGAACTAGCTACGACTAAGGACGCCACAAATATTCATGCCCGAGGGGGGTTTCGAACCCCCGACCGTAGTGGCCGTGCAGACTGTGACTGGGCGCCGCAGAACGCTCGGCCGCCGTGGCCGGCCTCCGTAGATCTAAGGAAGCTCTTCCTGAATTTTAGTCGGTGGTTTGCTGGTTGATGCCCATATAGGGGATGGGCTTCGGAAGTTTCTGATTTTCCCCTCTCACTTTTTGCTGCTACCTCTCGGCGTATGTTGGGTGGGGGGGGGGGGCAATTCCCGCAAGACTGTACAGTTTATTCAGAGGAGTGGGCTTTAGGCATCGAGGGATAATGCGACAAATATCGTTAAGAGCAACATCTACTATTCTGGCATGGCTGGATTTGAACCATGCTGGACTTGCATATTCTCCGGCAGAGTAACTTAGTGCTAGGGAAGAGGTTCTTACAGTGTTGGGGTGTGCCCCCCATGTTGTGCGTGTTAGCTTTCCGATGACATTGTTTCTAGCTGCCACTTAGTATTCAGGCAGCGTCTCTTGTAGGTTAATGCACGGACCATGGTAATTTCTAGGTATTTTGGATATGTACAGTGTTCTAGTGTGATATTTTCCCAGGTAATTTTGAGGGTTCTAGCTGCCTGCCTGTTTTTGAGGTGGAAAGCACAAGTCTGTGTTTTCCCAGGATTTCCTCTCAATTTATTCTCCCTGGAGTAAGCTGATATTTCTCTTAATGCTATGGACAGATTCTCTTCAATAGTTTCGAAGCAGTGGGCTTGGGCGGTGATAGCACAATCATCTGCATAGATAAGGCTCTGTGTTCCTTCGGGTAGTGGTTGATCATTTGTATAGATGTTGAACAAGGCTGGAGCAAGCACACTTACCTGGGGTAATCCATTCTTTTGCGATCTCCATCTGCATATCTGTCCCTGAAATTCAACAAAAAATCTTCTGTTTTCAAGGAGATTCCTTATGAAGCAGGTAAGTTGGCAATCTTTAGTGGCATTATACAGTGTTTCATAAGAAGTGTTCTATGATTAACAGTATCGTCAGATCTATAAATACAGGCCCTGTGATCTCTTTCCTTTCAAAGCCATCTTCGATGTGCTGTGTAAGTTTCATCACTTGAGATGTGCAGGTCTTCCCCAGTCTAAAGCCAGCCTTCTGTGGTATGTATATTGTCTCTAGCTTCTCCATTAGTCTGTGTAGGATGAGTCTTTCAAGAAGTTTATACAGATGGCATAGGAGGGATATAGGACGCTAGCTTTTAGGATCTTTTTGGTCCTTTCCTGGCTTACGGATAGCTATAACTTTGGCATTTATTCGCCATCAAAAAGAACATATAAATCAGTCTAAATTATACAAACTATTGTTTGTTGAGGTGTGTAATTGATTCCTAGTGATCACGTGTAACAAAGATAGATATTAATGCTTGAAAATTAGCTTACAGCGAAGTAAATAATATATCACACTCTGGACTGACGGAGTATGTGGTCAAATTTATACGCAATAGAAGCATGTTCCCAGCAGTATAATGTGTCATGTAGGGCGGTTGCATGAACTATCAACAGAGGTAAGTAAAACACTGTGAATATAGCTTCGAACAGAGTCTGACGGGATCAGACGGCGGTTCGCCGTAGCTCCCAGATCTGCAGTGGTCAGGGAGACCACCGACGGCTGCAAGAACTGACACTCACACCCAAACCTTCAGATGTCGCGACACTCAGATCGATATCAAACATTGTATATCGATAGAGTACCAACCGAAACTTGTATATAATTCGTGCTATGTGCTGCCATCCAGGATAGCATGCTTAAACGAGAAATAACATGTAATATCTGTCCTACGGAGCACAGGAGAAGCGGATCTGTAGGGGTCTGCCGCTTCCCATGGGGTAGTTGATAGAGCGAATGTTCGTCCTTACGAGGGTGCTCGGTTTAAACATTGGTGGAGCGATTATTTTTTTTTTCTGTACGACGTTGCAATTTGTTCTACGTCGACAAACGTATACCGAGTTATATGGGTCATGTTCCTGAAATGTGAAAGAACTATTCGGATTTTATAGCACTGTGTTATCGGCAGTTTGCTTCTGCTTCGTTTTATTTGGAAGTAGCAAACCTGTAGAGTACCAAAAAAATCAAAATGTTTGTAAAGCTTATGGGACTTAACTGCGGGGTTATCAGTCCCTAAACTTACAAACTACTTATGAACTAACTACTACTAAGGACGGCACAAATATCCATGCCCGATGGAGGATAGTAATAGAACGCGGTACGTTCTTCTCGACGGCGAGTGTTCATCAGAGACGAGTGTATTGTCAGGCGTGCCCCAGGGGAGTGTCATAGGACCGCTATTATTTTCTATCTATATAAATGATCTGATGGACAGAGTAAGTTGTAATTTGCGGCTGTTTGCTGATGATGCTGTGGTGTATGGGAGAGTGTCGTCTGTAACTGACTGTAATAACATACAGGATGACTTACAATGTTTACAATGTTTGTACAGCTTATGGGACTTAACTGCGGGGTTATCAGTCCCTAAACTTACAAACTACTTATGAACTAACTACTACTAAGGACGGCACAAATATCCATGCCCGAGGGGGGATTCGAACCCCCGACCGTAGTGGCCGTGCAGACCGTGACTGGAGCGCCTCAGTCCCCTCGGCCACCGCGGCCGGCGCCTGTAGAGTACATTCGTAGAAGTATAAAAACAATTGCACCATACATGCGGCTACTAGACAGGCACTACGGACATTCAGCGCTTGTGCGTGTTTTGGCTTGAGTTCCGTGATGCCGTCTGTTTGCCCACACCATCAAGTGGGGCTGACGTTGCTGCAACTGACAATGCTGTTTTGCGAAATGAACTCGTGGAACATAATAGACATTCTGTTTTAACACTTTCCAACGTACTGCAGTAAAAAAAGGAAGAAAAAAACTGTATGCGGGTCTTAATCCCATGACCCTCTGTTTGATGATCTAACGCCCTACCAACTATCTTACGGTAGCACAACATAATATTATGCTCTCACAGTTATTGTTTTCCTCTACTCCGTAGGACAGGTGTTACATATTATTTCCCGTTTAAGCACGTTCTCCTGGACGGCAGCACTTAGCACGAATTATATAGAAGTTTCGGTTGATACTGTATCGATATACAACGTTTGGTACTGATCTGAGTGTCTGATATCTGAAGGTTTGGGTGTCAGCAGCGAGCTGATGTTCTCAGTCTAGAGGGCAGACTCGTTACTACTCGGCAGTTGGCGATAAGTCTGTCAGCCAGCAAAGGAAGTGTGGATGCAATTATGCCCTAACAATTCTGACGACTAATGAACACTCCTCGGGACGGTTCGACAGTGATAAGCCATCCAACTTACAGCCATGACCTAACCCCCCTACCTAGGACATCCACTTTTTTGGGCCATCATAGCACGAAATCACTGTGTGACCAGAACAAGGATGGTACAGACAGGGCTCACACGTCCTTACTTTCTCGCCGGAGAAGGTCATAGAACGGGACGGAGATTTCGTGAAAAATAGGATGTGTAGATGAAACTTCCTGACAGATTAAAATTGTGTGCCCGAACCTGAGACCTTTGCCTTTCGCAGGCAAAAGGCAGTCCCAAGTTCTAGTCCTGGTTCCGGCACACAATTTTAATCTGCCAGGAAGTTTCAAATCAGCGCACACTACGCTGCAGAGTGAAAGTTTCATTCTGGAAACATCCCTTAGGCTGTGGCTAAGCCATGTCTCCACCATATCCTTTCTTCCAGAAGTGCTAGTCTTGGATGGTTCGCAGGAGAGCTTGTGTGAAGTTTGGAAAGTAGGAGTCGAGGTACTGGCGGTAATAAAGTTGTGAGGTAGCATCGTGAGTCGTGTCGAAATAGCTTAGTCGGTAGAGCACTTGCCCGCGAAAGGCAAAGGTCCCAGGTTTGAGTCCCGCTTCTGGCACACAATTTTAATCTGCCAGGAAGTTTCATAGGGCCATCTGTTTTTCCCCCTCAAGCAAGAAAAGTTTTGTTCTTTGTAGCTTTTTCGTTTGATGCTTATTTCGTGAGATATTTGGCCCGATCACTATCAATACTCCACCCTGTATATATAATATTCGACAAGACGAAACGCAGGTATTTCATATGCAAATCACAGGAAATATATAGAGCATAAGAATTTCAAACGAATTCAATGCGTAAACTAGAGTGAGTTTTAAGTAATAGGTTTCTTATGAATTAAAATACCTGCAGTTATAATATGGATTATTCAACACCACAACTTTTTGATATTTCCATTCTGTGCAGCAGGGTAAGAAATTTTAATTATTTTGTTTGTCCCTCATAGTTTCTAATTACGTTTTTTTATTGCTGGTTACTGGTTTCCGTGAGTTTTCCTGTTACATCACAGTGATGAGAATTTTAATTTATGACGGTTTTTTGTGGCCCAGCACCTTATATATGTGACTGGCTAAGCAAGTAAGCGAGTCTTGCCGTTAAGGCACTGGGATGATGATGGACATATAATCCGTAATTGCTAACCTGTAGTAAAAAACATAATTTGCAACTGTGACGGACAAGCAAAGAAACGCTGTAGATTTTATAAACCTGCCAACGTTCGTCTGAATGGCCGCAACTGATATTCACGTGTTGAATAATAGCGGTATATGTTTGACATTGTACAAGCAAGGGAGCACTTGAAACATATTATAATTTACTGAAAAAAAATAATCTCTGCCAAGCTTGCTGGTATTTTTTGACTGTTTTTTGTTTCGTAAACGGTCCGACAGTCTTTAGTTTTCATCGTAAACTATTATGTATATGCATTTCAGTTGGTATTATGGTCGCATGGAATGAATGTCTGGGTTTTCCCCAAAGGTCATCTTCAGTCGTCTAATTGGAATGTTGTTTTACATCCCTCGCGGCCGCAGGCACGTTTCTTTCGCGAAGTATCAGTTATGCGTGCATGAGTGTACCTGGTAAGTGCGAATGGCTGTAATGGGTGTATGTTTAACTAGCTGCAATAACCTGCTTTGCCCGGGTGTAAAATATGGTTTTCTGTAGAAGCTTACAAAACCTTTTATTTGCATATAATAAAAGGGTACATTTATGTTGAAGCAATGTGATAAACAACATTTCCATTTGGAGTATGTACAAAAAGATTTTCGTCTTTGAACACTCTGGAGCAGGCCACATACAACTGTCCATAAGAGAAGTATGGTGTCTGCAAGTCTATACCAGCAATCCAAAAATTTCATCAAGATCGGATAAAAACTGTGGATTTTGGACGAATCCGTAAGTACCCTCCACCATGTACTGAACGAAATTTTATGTATACAGTGCCTTTCCTCTTACTTGAGGGTCAATTATGCAAAATTTCATCAATATCATTGCGAAGATATAGATTTACAGGGATACATTGAAAACACACTTTCACTTTTTCTCAAATTATAAAGAGGTACGAAACCTCTTTAAGAACCTTCCCCATGTAATTTTGTGTACGTGTACCAAATATTCACGTTATTTGGTTGTCTGGATCTTAGTTAAAAGAGAACAGACAGAGAGACAACAAATGCGTCTTATAAGTATAGAGATATAGTGTCGTGTGAGTAATGGAGATGATGGGAGGAGGGAAAACATGAAGTGAGTGTTAACACATGGTCTTCTTCTCTCGGAGAGCACCAAAGAGGGCGGCCGAGCTTCACTCCCATCCGATCAAGATCATCAGAGTTTCACGTCCTCAAGTCGTGGGAAAGGCGAACCAGAGACTGCGTTTTATTGGCAGAACCCTTAAAAGATGCAACAGAACTACAAAAGAAACTACATACACTCAGCTTGTCCGTCCATTTTTGGAGTATTGCTGCCCAGTGTGGGGTCCTTATCAGGTGGGTTTGACGGAGGACATCGAAAGAGTCCAAAGAAGGGCAGCTCGTTTTGTATTGTCACGATACAGGGGAGACAGCGTTACGGAAGTGATACGGGATCTGGGATTGGAATCATTACAACAACGGCGCTTATCGCTGCGGGGTAGGCTACTTACGAAACTCCAATCGCCAACATTCTCCTCCGAATGCGAAAATATATTGTTGACTCCCACTTACATAGTTAGAAATGATCATCAGAAATACGAGAAATCAGAGCTCGAACGGAGAGATTCAGGTGTTCTTTCTTCCCGCGCGCTGGTCGAGAATGGAATGGGAGATAAAGAGTATAATGGTGGTTCGATGAACCCTCTGCCAGGCACTTAAATGTGATTTCCAGAGTATCCCGTGTAGATGTAGATTTAGTGACACACTGCGGAGAGGTTTCGAAGGGCATTGGTCCCAAGTCTGGTGGTCAGGCACTTTACCCTACCACCCATTCCGCCCCCTCTGTCATAAGGCAAAAGGAGAATTTTGCACTGAATGTCGCGTACCAATAAGATCAGCTATCCAAGTACAGACCACGCGAGACGGTACTAAACTTCCTTCCGTTTATGGGAACTGGTAAATTCGCCGTGTTTTAATCAGGTATGACTATGACTCCGTAACTCCGTCTACCCCGGACGTCGAATTGTGTTTGTTTTGTGTTGATCGTTAAGTTACTGTCTTTTTTTTCCATCACAGAGGATTAAACGCACTGAGATTCCAACTTTGTCAGAGGCCACCTGCAACAGTGGCCGAAACGTCGGAATTTTTACATATTTACAAGTATTCGTCCCTCGGGCTCCTTCTAAGATTTTTACCCCAGACACTTCCTTGTAATACCAAGTTGACGATTCCTTGATGTCTCAGAATGTGTCGCACCAACCTACCCCTTCTCTTAGTCAGGATATGCCACAAACTCCTTTTCTCCCCAATTAGGTTACGTACCTCTTCATTAGTTACGTGATCTACCCATCTAATTTTCATCATTCGTCTGTAGCACCACATTTCAAAAGCTTCTATCATCTTTTTATCTTAACTCCTTATCGTCCACGTTTCATTCCCATACAATGCTACATTCCAGACAAATGCTTTCAGAAAGGACTTCCTAACATTTAAATTAATATTGCATGCTAACAAGTTTCGCTTCTTCAGAAATGCTTTTCTTCCCATAGCCATTCTGCATTTCATATCTTCTCTGTTTCTAACGTCAGAAGTTATTTTACTACCCAAATAACAAAACTCATCTACTATTTTTATTGTTTCCTTACCTAACCTAAATCCTTCAGCATCGCCTGATTTTCTGAGACATTTCATTAACCTCGTTTTACTCTTGATAGTGTTCATCTTATATCTTCCTTTCAAGACACTTTCCATTCCGTTTAATTGCTCTTCCTGGTCCTTTGTTGTCTCTGACAGAATTACTATGTCATCAGCAAACCGCAATGTTTTTATTCCCTCTTCCTGGACTTTAATTCCCTCTCCAAATTTCTCCTTGCATTCCCTCACAGCTTCTTCAATGTACAGGTTTAACAACATTGGGGAAAGGCTACAACCCTGTCTTACTCCCTTCCCAACCACTGCGACCCCTACATGCCCTTCGACTCTAATAATTGCTGTGTGGTTTTTGTACAAGTCAAATATAGCTCTTCGCTCCCTATATTTTATCCCTGCTACCTTCAGAATCTGATGAAGTATATTCCACGCAACATTGTCAAAAGCTTTCGCGAGATCCACAAATGCTAAAAACGTAGGTTTCCCTTTCCTTAATCAATCTTCTAAGATAAGTCTTAATGTGAGTATTGCCAATCGCGTTCCTACATTTCTCCTAATCCAAATTGATCTTCACCAAGGTCAGATACCACCAGTTTTTCCATTCGTCTGTAAATAATTCGAGTTAGTATTTTGCAACTACGACTTGTTAAATTGATAGTTTTGTAATTTTCATATTTGTCTGTATTGCTTTCTTTGGAATTGGGATCACTATAATTTTCTTGAAGTTTGAGGGTACTTCCCCTGTCTCATACATCTTGCATACCAGGTGAAAGAATTTCTTCATGACTGGCTCTTCTAATGATGAGACACCGAGCGAGGTGATTTCCCTAAATCACTCCAGTCAAATGCAGGGACGGTTCCTTTCAAAGAGTACGGCCTATTTACTTCTCTATTCTTACCCAAAACTCGGAGCATTAGCCCCGTCTCTTATGACCAAGCTGTCGACGGGACGTTGAACCCTAAGCTTCCTTCCTAACGATTATAGCAGTTCAGACGGAGTATCATCTACTGCAGGGGCCTTGTTTCTACTCAAATCTTTTAATGCTCAGTCAAATTCTTCTCGCAGTGTAGTATCTCCTACTTCATCTTCCTCATATTCCTTCCACCTTTCACCTTTCCCTTCTTTGCTTAATACTGGTTTTTCATCTGAGTTCTTGATATTCATACCGCTTCTTTTCTTGTCTCCAAATGTCTCCTTTATTTTATTTTTTTTTTTTTATTTTTATTTATTTTTTTTTTTTTTTTTTTTTTTGTAGGCGGTATCAATCTTTCCCCTAGTTATTGATTCTTCTGTGGCCTTGTATTTCTGCTCAAACCAGTCCTGCATAGCCAGTCTGCACTTCCTGTCAACCTCATTTTTCAGGCGTCTGTGCTCCCTTTTGTTGTGAATTCTTTTGGCACACTACATTTTGAGAAATGACACTAAATCGATTCATAATCAACTGGATCGATAAGTAGTAATTGTAAACTAGGCATTTTAATCGCATCGATCGTGTGTGACAGATGATTATGGCTGAGAACTGTGACATTTCTGGAGACCGGAAATATTCTTTTTTGGAATCAACATGGTTTCCGAAAGCAACGATGATGTGGAACCCAGCTCGCGCTGTTCATCCACGAGATCCAGACGGCAGTTGGTACAGGGTGCCAGGTCGTTGCCGTGTTTCTTGACTTCCGTAAGGAGTTCTACACCGATCCGCACCGTAGCGTGATGAGTAAAGTGCGAGAATATGGAATATCAGACGAGATGTGTGACTGGTCTGAGGCGTTTCTAGCCATTCTCAACAAAGAGAAGTCTTCAGACGTTCAAGTGATCTCAGGCGTACCGCAGGGGACTGTTATAGAACCGTTACTTATCGGAGTATATACAAATGACCTCGTAGATAACATCGGAAGTTTAATAAGGCTGTTCGCGGACGATGCTGTAGTTTATAGAGAAGTCGCAACATTGGAAGCGGGCGGCGGAATGCAGAATGATCTGCTGCGCATTGGCGCATGGTGTAGCGCAGGGTTCGGCAAATAATTTTAGGTTGGGTCCGGATATACTTTTGAAAATTATTGTTGGGGTCCAGAAGAAGAACCTCAAATTTGTTATCAATTTTTATTGCCATATTTACTCATAAACATTTAATGCAACAGATAGGCATCTTTGTATTCAAAAATGCAGAAAGCAAACTAACATTCATCAGTAATTTTTACGAGGCGCGTCCAGAAAGTAAGTTCCGTTTCAATTTATCTCCGCTGCAGCGCTACGATTGCAGTTCCGCACTTACGCTGTAGACGATGTGTATCAAGGAGAAGAACGTGCGCCATTTGGAGATCGCTGTCAGTTACGTACGCTTTGTTGTGCTTATTTGAAATGTCGGCGTTGATTGAAAATCCCGTCGCCTGTGAAATCAGGTCGGTGATTCGGTTTCTGAATGCGAGGAAAGTGAAACCAAGTGAAATTCATCGGCAAATTTGCGATGTTTACGGACCAAATGCGATGAGTGATTCGATGGTGAGAAGATGGGTCCGACAGTTCAATGGCGGGCGTAGTGATGTGCACGATGAAGAACGAAGTGGGCGTCCACCTTTGGTTACAGAAGAACTGGTTCACGCGATTGATGACAAGATCCAGGAAAACCATAGATTTACAATTAGTGCTCTCGCTATGGACCTGAAAGTAATTGTTTCCAACTGGTTGAAGACACAGGCGGCAGATTTCTATGAAGAAGGTAACAAAACCTGGTGCCACGCCATGACAAATGCCTGCAAAATTTCGGCAGTTATGTGGAAAGTAGTAAAAGAGTTGTAGAATTTTGTGCAATAAAAATTTCTTCTGTATCTGTGTACAATTTCATTTTATTACCAAACGGAACTTACTTTCTGGACGCGCCTCATATTTTAATTTTCACTAATATTACATACAATAGATAGGCATATTTGTATTAAAAATCTAGACAAAAAACTTAGATTATTCACTATCTTTTGTTTTTATTTTCACCCTCAAAAAATATGAAATACAATACATTGGCATATTTCTATTGAAAAATACAGAATAAAAACCTACATTCAGTACTTTCAGTTGTTTCGTAGTGTCGCTTTAAATTGGCACTTTTAACGACAGCGACAGTTCCGTATGAAGTAAACTGGAATAACTCCTGGCCTATTAGGCAGCGTAAAACTATATTGTTCAGTCCACTCAGTCAAAAACTTCCTATTTTCACTATCAACTTCACGCTTTTCAGGATCCAAAAGAAACGTTGAAAGTCTCGGTACTAATAAAAAACTCTGCCCGACATCGTAACGACTTCTGACAAAGTGGCGGTAAAGTGGTGCCTTTATTTACAGTCGTGCCGACGCACCGCAGAGCAGCTGCAGTAGTTCAGTGTCGAAGTGTATGCCGCCGCACACCAAAGGAGACGCACCGCATAGGAACCGCTGTACAAAAGAGTCGCTTCGTTGTCAACGATCGCAGGCGCCGACTGAACTCGCCACAAGTTTCGTTACAAGCACAAAAATGGTGTTTAAATGAATATGCCTTCTCCGATTTAATGAACCTATAACTTATCATTAACAATTCTAGTTATTCAGCAGTTAATTCTACATTACTAGAAAAAAAATAAGGGTATGCTCAAATGAAGTGTTATTTAATGAAAAATATTTTTAAATAGGGAGTAAGACAGGGTTATAGCCTTTTTCCGATGTTATTCAATTTGTACATAGAGCAGGCGGCGAAGGAAAGCAAGGAAAAATTTGGAATAGGGATAAAAGTTCAGGGGGAAGAAATAAAAACATTGCGTTTTGCTGATGGCATTGTAATTCTGTCAGAGACTGCAAAGGACCTGAAAGAGCAGTTGAATGGAATGGACAGTGTGTTGAAGAGAGCGTATAAAATGAACATTAACAAGAGCAAAACAAAAATAATGGAATGCGGTCTTAGAAAATCAGGCGATGCTGAAGGAATTAGATTAGGTAACGAAACAATGAAGGTGGTAGATGAGTTTTGTTACTTGGATAGTAAAATAACATGCAATGGTCGCAGTACATAGGATATAAAATGCAGAATGGCAATGGGAAGAAAAGCATTTTTGAAAAAGAGAAATTTGCTAACATCGAATATTAATTTTAGGGTAAGTAAGTCTTTTCTGAAGGCATTTGTGTGGACTGTTGCCTTGTATGGGAGTGAAACATGGACGATAAACAGTGCGGACAGGAAGAGGATAGAGGCTTTTGAAATGTGGTGCTACAGAAGAATGCTGAAGATTAGGCGGGTAGATCGCATAACTATTGAAGAGGTACTGAACAGAATTGGTGAGAAAAGGAATTTTTGACATAACCTGACCAAAAGAACTGATCGCTTGGTAGGACACATTCTTAGACATCGAGGAATCGTAAATTTAGCATTGGAGGGAAGTGTGTGGGGAAAAATCGCAGAGGGAGACCAAGAGACGCGTATAATAAGCAGATTCAAGTGGATGTGGGTTGCCGTTCTTATGAAATGAAAAGGCTTGCTCAGGATAGGGTATTGTGGAGAGCTGCATCAAACCAGTCTCCGTACTGAAGACCATAACAACAACAACATTTTTTTAAATAATTTTAGTACGTAAGTAATACTTTCAAAATATTTTTGGCGGTCCAGTTTTTTACCTTCCGCGGCCCGGACCTGGACCACGGTCCGCCAGTTGCCGACCGCTGCTGCAGGCAATGCCAGTTAAGCGTAAACATTTTATTTTATTATTTTATTTATTCCTTTAACTCCTTATTTGGAGCATAGGACTGCAGCAAAGGATCGCCATCTTGTTCTGTCTTATGCCAGTATTTCCACTTCTTCCCATCCGCTTCCTAGCTGTTGACCTTCTGCTTCAACTGATCGTCTCCACGTCACTCTGGGCCTGCCTCGCCTTCGTCGGCCTTGCGGAATCCAGTGAAGTGATTCCTTCGCAATATGTTCATCATGTCTGCTGAGTGTATGTCCTAACCGTCTCCACTTCCTGCTTCCTATTTGCAGCTCAATTGGCTTCTGGCTTGTTCTTTCGCAAGGTGTTTCGTTAGAGATGACATTTGGCCACCGTATCCCCAGAAGTTCCTCAGACATTTGTTGTTCAATGTCTGCAGTTTATATTTCAGCTGCTTTCTCACCCTCCATGTTTCACATCCACATAGAAGCACAGATTTCTATTACTTTCATACATGCGTAATTTTGTCCTCAGTGTTATTTCTTTTGATCTGCAGATAGAGCGGAGAGTTGTAAAGTGCCTTTGGCTTTGTTGATGCGGCTGTTAATGTCCGCTGTTGCACCTCCATATGGTGTAATCATGCTTCCAAGGTAGCAAAACGTATCCACCCTTTCGATTATTTTGCTTCGAAGCGTAAGCTGTGCGATGGTGTTATCATTTGCCCGCATGTCTTTCGTTTTTCGGGCATTAATTTTAAAACCGACTTCCTTCGCTGCAGATTTCAGAGCCGGCCGCGGTGGCCGAGGAGACTGAGGCGCTCCAGTCACTGTCTGCACGGCCACTACGGTCGGGGGTTCGAATGCCCCCTCGGGCATGGATATTTGTGCCGTCCTAGTTAGTAAGTAGTTCATAAGTAGTTTGTAAGTTTAGGGACTGATGACCCCGCAGTTAAGTCCCATAAGCTGTAAAAACATTTGAACATTTTTGAACATATTTCAGATCTACTAGTTTTTCCTTCATGTCCTTGAGGCTGTGGGATAGAAGGCAAAGGTGATCTGCAAAATCTAGGACTTCTAGATGTGTTCCATTTCTCCCTTTTATTCCTCTCACTTTGTCTATTGTTTGCGTCATTACGAGATTAAGTACCATGGAGCATAAACATGAACAAGTGTAAAGTGCTGCGTCTACAAAGAAAGAAATAAAACTCAATTATTGTTTAAACAGCTTACGGGTATGCTGCCGGGTGACGCCGTCGACAACCGCCGATATTTCGGCAGGAGGACACCCTGCCATTCTCAAGGCACAACTGCACTTAAGGAAGCAATGTGCAAGCGTATTTAATACCTCGGTTTGCAAAGGGTAAACAAGGAAGATAACACACACAGTACAAGTCATAGCAGAGTCAACACAACCAAAGATGACCAAACATCAAAAATATCGATAGTGACTGTTAATCAACAGGTGAGACAGCATTAATTTTGTCCCTCCGTTTTTTGACGAGAGTCAGTGCCGAATTCCAAGCAGAACTTAAACATAAACCACCATCTCTGTTTAGAAGGTCGCTTGCTAGTTTAATTTCAACAGCTTCAAATGTTTCAAGTGTTCGTATTGCTTATAGGACTTAACTACGGGGTCATCAGTCCCTAAACTTACAAACTACTTATGAACTAAGTAAGACTAAGGACGGCACAAATATCCATACCCGAGGGGGCATTCGAACGTCCTACCGTAGTGTCAACAGCTTCCTTAATAACTCTAACCCAATAGGTGGAAGTGCATGCCAGGATCTCCGTGTTGTTGTATTCCATAGGATGACCGGTGCCAAGACAGTGTTCTGCAACAGCGGATTTGTTTGGCTGTTGTAAGCGCGTGTAGCGTTTATGTTCAATACACCGGTCTTCCACAGTCCTGATTGTCTGACCAATACATGAATACGATATACACCTGCATTTCGCAAACCAAGATCATCCTTTACGGATGTTTGGTCATCTTTGGTTGTGTTGACTCTGCTGTGACTTGTACTGTGTTTGTTATCTTCCTCGTTTACCCTTTGCAAACCGAGGTATTAAATACGCTTGCACATTGCTTCCTTAAGTGCAGTTGTGCCTTGAGATTGGCAGGGTGTCCTCCTGCCGAAATATCGGCGGTTGTCGACGACGTCACCCGGCAGCATACCCGTAAGTTGTTTGAACATTCACTACGCCGGGAAAAGTTAAAGTCTCACAACTCCATTATTGTGAAAGTATGCAGTAACAGAGCATACACTGAAAGCAGTTACTCCCCTGAAGGATCTGGGAGTAGACACAAGGAGCGATTTGAAATTACTTGTGTTTAATGGAGATGACAGACTGAGATTCATCAGGAAGCGAGTCCATCAAAAAAGGAAGTAGGTTGCAAAACCCTCGTTCGGCCAGCACTTGAGTATTGCTTATCAGTGTGGATCCCTACCAGGTAGGGTAAATATAAGACATACAGAAGGTGAAACTGACAGCAGCACGTTTCGTTACGGGCTCATTTTGTAAGCGCGAGAGCGTCATGGAGATGATTCGGAAACGCCAGTGGCAAACGCTACGAGAGACTTTCTGTATCGCGGTACGGGCTTCTGTCAAAGTTCAGACAGAATACGTGTCTTGAAGAGTCGACCAGTTCTCCTCCTTGTATGTTGTTGTTGTGGTCTTCAGTCCGGAGACTGGTTTGATGCAGCTCTCCACAATACCCTATCCTGAGCAAGCCTCTTCATCTCCACATAAGAACGGCAACCTACATCTGTCTGAATCTGCTTACTGTATCCATCTCTTGGTCTTCCTCTGCGGTTTTTACCCCATACACTTACCTCCAACGCTAAATTCACAATTCCTTGATGTCTAAGAATGTGTCCTACCAATCGATCCCTTCTTTTAGTCAAGGTATGCCAAAAATTCTTTTTCTCCTCAATTCTGTTCAGTACCTCCTCATTAGTAACGCGATCCACCAACCTAATCTTCAGCATTCTTCGGTAGCACCACATTTCAAAAGCCTCAATCCTCTTCCTGTCCGCACTGTTTATCGTCCATGTCTCACTCCCATACAAGGCAATACTCCACACAAATGCCTTCAGAAAGGACTTCCTTAAGCTTAAATCAATATTAGATGTTAACAAATTTTTCTTTTTCAAGAACGCTTTTCTACCCATTGCCATTCTGCATTTTATATCCTCTGTACTGCGACCATCATTTGTTATTTTACTGCCCAAGTAACAAAACTCATCTACCTCCTTTATTGCTTCGTTACCTAATCTAATTCCTTCAGCATCACCTGATTTTCTTACACTGCACTCCATTACCCTCCTCCTTGTATTACGAAGATAAGATTAGACATTAGGCCCCACCAGAAAGCTTGCCTTCAATCGTTTATCCCGCAAACCATACGCGACTGGAATACGAGGAAGAAGTGACGCCGGTTCGTAAAGCACCCTCCGTCACACACCTTGACGTGGAATATGGATGCAGATGCAGCGCGGCCAGCCGTCTGACCAACTGATGAGCGCTTGCGCCGGCTCACCCTTCTATACCCTGGCCGCTGAAACATTGCACTTGACGTTTCGCGTTACGTCGAGTTAAGTTGGCTACACTGCTTTAGTGACGTTGCAACACTAGCCTCTATACACACAACAGGCGAAACGGTTTTCAGTTGCATCTCGTAAATGTAAGCTATTGAGCAATAAAAGTGCATATAATAACTTGTTCTCGAGCTGCAACAACAAAGCAGCAATTAATTAACGGCATAGTAATATAGACAAGAGCACGACAACGCACACACTTTCAATAGCGGAGCAAAGAAGTATAGAAAATAAGCATTTGATCATGACAGATACGAAATAAACAATAATCAAGATAGTAACTTCTCTTTCTACGTTTTATAATTACAATTCTTTTCAATCACCAATTTATGGCGAGAATCGTGCAATTACATCCAGCTCCCCATCTTCACTGTTGTCGTCACTGCTAAAATCGTCTTCATCACCAAGACAAATAATAAATTGTTCATGATTACTGATGATCCCTTCCATTGTTTGCGCTGCCCGAATCATTTTTTCAACGTGCTCGACCCTTGTTTTTCCAAGATGCAGCATCCACATTTGCAACAGCTTCATGCAACAGCCTTTCCATGTCTATTATAGTGAATGACTTATTATTGTTTCTCGTGTAATTCTTCACGTGACTCCATACTAATTCTATAGCGTTAAAATGGCAGTGATCCGGGGGCAGCCTTATTACATCCTGCTCCTTTGTGATTTCGCCTAGTACTTATGTGGGTTTTTCATGAGCGAATATAAGAGAAGTTTTGTCATTGACATATCTGCAGCAATATTTGTTTCTTGTAGCCATTGCACCACACTTTCTTTCCGATCGTTTGAAGCGGGAATGAACTTCCTGCTCAGAGCATAAGCTTCGAAGTTTTTTTTATTCACACGAAATTGAGAATTTACTCAGAAAACGTCACTAAACAAACGTCTTTTCGGTGACATTATCAAATTACTTGAACTCGAAAACTCAAGTTAAACCACTCGCAGTAAAACAAATCGCAGCGAAAAAGTCAGACACAACGTAAACACGCGGTAAACACGATACACAACTTTGTTTACGATAGCACTGAACAAAGCCGGCAACGCGGGAACTTTGTCACGGCACGTGACCACCGGAAGTGTTTAGCGCGCTGTGATTGGATCGTTGCCAGCGACTATCGCCTCGCGCGTCTTGCTCTTCACTTGTTATTTGTAAACGTCAAGTGCAAAGTTTCAGCGGCCCGGGTATAGGGCCGCTTTTAGCTGAGCGTGGCTGCCTTGCAGTGCGTATAAGCAACAGTCCCAAGAGTTTCAAAAAAATGTTCAAATGTTTGTATAGCTTATGGGACTTAACTACGGGGTTATCAGTTCCTAAACTTACAAACTACTTACGAACTAGCTAATACTAAGGACGGCACAAATATCAATGCCCAAGGGGGGATTCGAACCCCCGAGCGTAGTGGCCGTGCAGAGCGTGACTGGAGCGCCTCAGTCCCCTAGGCGTATATAAGGTAACTCTATTTTCCTGACGGGAACCAACCTGCACTGGTAGAACTAAAACCGGTAACTTCAGATTGTGGTTAAGCTTACGAACTCAGCAAATTTCATGTTGCTATGCGTTAGTTTCTCTCAGTTTGATTATCTTCTTTATGTATAGGAAGAGTGTCAGTGCATTCGTTTGTGTAAACGTCCTGCATACAAATCTACAGTTTTGTTCCAATCTTTATGACGTTTTGCGCGCGTAAGCTTCAATCCATGAGGACCGTCACCGTAAGTGTAATAATCACGTATAATACATAGTTCACGAGATATCTATATACAGGGTGTTAAAAAAGGTACGGCCAAACTTTTAGGAAACATTCCTCATACACAAAGAAAGAAAATATGTTACGTGGACATGTGTCCGGAAACTCTTAATTTCCATGTTAGAGCTCATTTTATTATTTCTCTTTAAATGTAAACTGAAATAATTTGTGCAGACAATTGTCAAAATACCCAATTGTTTCGTTAGTATGTACTGTACTTCCTCGACTCACCGCTAGTTGGCCCAATTGAAGGAATGTTTGGGCAGGAATTGCTGGTGATGTCTTGATTGGGCCTCATGTTATTCCACCTACGCTCACTGGAGCACGTTATCATGATTTCATACGGGATACTCTAGCTGTGATGCTAGAACATGTGGCTTTACAAGCACGACACAACATGTGCTTCATGCACGATGGAGCTCCTGCACTTTTCAGTCGACGTGTTCGTATGCTTCTCAACAACAGATTCGCTGACCGATGGATTGGTAGAGGCGGACCAATTCCATGGCCTCCACGCTCTCCTGACCTCAACCCTCGTGACTTTCATTTATGGGGGCATTTGAAAGCTCTTGTCTACGCAACCCCGGTACCAAATGTAGAGACTCTTCGTGCTCGTATTGTGGACGGCTGTGATGCAATTCGCCATTCTCCAGGCTGCATCAGCGTATCAGAGATTCCATGCGACGGAGGGTGGATGCATGTATCCTCGCTGACGGAGGACATTTTGAACATTTCCTGTAACAAAGTGTTTGAAATCCACATAACATATATTCTTTCTTTGTGTGTGAGGAATGATTCCTGAAAGTTTGGCCGTACCTTTTTGTAACACTCTGTATACAAAAGAATGTCGTGTTAGTTACACTGCTTATAACTAAAGAACGTCTAAACCGATTTGGCTCAAAATTGGTGGGGAGGTAGCTTAGAAGCAGGAGACGGACATAGAATACTTTTTGTCCCGTTTGACCGCGTATTATATCAGAATTTGAGAAAAACTGAAAATACGCTTGCAGCTGGGATCATTTTCTCGATTCTCCAACAATCAGATTATTCATTCGCTACTCGCCTAGCGACCAAATACACTGTAACAGAACAAACAAACTATGCCAAGGAGGTTAGAATAAAGGGAGATGGCGTTATGCACAGAAGGTTAAACCGTCTGACAGATTTAACATGAAATGTTGTTTCTCTACAAGCCCCTACGTATTATTCTTACCTTCATAATGTTATCGGTAGTGAACATATCTTTGAAGCATTGCAAAGATAGGATTAATGTTATTTCGTTGTATTTTTGAGTGATACAAACAAATTACCGTAAGTAAAAATTGTGGTTTATTTTTAGAACAATGCCTCCATTGCGTCTGCGTAATATCGGTCGGTGTACGTGCAACGCCATCTTACTACGTGATCGTAGTCAATGAGACCGACGAAGATCGTACACAGCGCTTGGAGGTAAATCGAAAAGAAATTCTCAAGCGCGATCCGGTATGACTCTGAAATTGCAGTTTACGCACGAAATAATTTGGGTCGTCGACAAAACAGACGGCCTCGCGTGGCTATTATAATTGAACTTTTGGGGTACAGATACAATCCAGCAGTCGATTATGCAGCGTATGTATCAGTTGGCTTCGGAACAAACTGTCGCCATCTAATATTTCATCGGCTAGCTTTGCCACGATTAGTCGGCTTCATTCCCACGATCCAACAGCTGTTGCCAACATAGCTATACCACACCTGTGTCGCGGATTGTAAAATTTTACCGGTTTGTAGCAATGTTGTTAATCGTGTTTCAATTAGTTTCCTGGTAAGACAAGAAATGAACGCAACACAAAGACTTTCGAAACGTTGTATTGCCATCCCATTTATTTATTTCAACTAATTTCATATGGAATTTCTATCATTAAAGTATGATCATGCTACAATAAGAAGATATACATGTGTTATAAGCAACATTTCTATACTGCTCGCTGCGAAAAACATATGCTAAGCTGTGCTGTAAACTTGTGCGGTTTCTTTTTTCTTCCTAGTCATTTTTAACATAAAACAGGAAAGTTTTTGTATGCATACACTTACAATCATACCTATTCGTTCAATGCATCCATTAAACGTGGGGCCATTGAAACTACTAACCTCACAGATAGAGCAGCTCGAAACGTCTCTCTAATAACCCGTTTCCAACTGATTCACCTGTCCACTTTGACTTCTATCCCCAATAAAGTTCCCGATTGCAATAACAATAAATAAGATCAAAGATCTGGAAAGGACGAGACAGAGTATGGGGGAATGAAATTGATTTAAAAAGTGGAGATGATATAGACGCAGAGAGGAGGGGGTGGAGATGGATATGGTGTGGGGTAAGAGGGAGTGGTGTGAAGGTAGGGGGAGGAGATGGACAAAGGAAGGGGAAGGAAGGAACAGACATAGGGAGTAGCTACTGCGAAGCTTCCCGGGTTTGCTGGTGATGTCATAAACAAAGAGATGCGCGAAAACCTGCTGCTTTAAGCGACAATGCTGCTAATTGTCTCGTAAACTGCTGGACCTATTTCAACCAAATTTTGTGCAAACATTCCTTACGTAAGATAATAATTGCTGTAGGAGTAAGAACCAGATATAAGACATGGTTCAATAGATATATCGTCATAAACAATAGGAGTTGCAACAAACTGTCACATAATACGACGGAGACTTTATAAATGCAGTATATGAGTATGGTAGTACTTAGCTATTTGCAACAAACTTTAAACATAATTTCAAACTTTTATTAAACTTTTTTCTCACTGATAACCTTATGAAAATAATGAAAGGAAAAAAGTTTCTCGTTTACTTCTTTTCCGCTGTTCATGAAGTAAAACTACGGCATTCGGTATGACGTTGCAGTTTATAACTTCTACACTACAAACTGTAGCCGCGGGAAATTTTGCAGATAGTATACACACATACACATGAATATACTTTAGAAATTGTATAACAGTACGACACGTAGTTCATGAGATATAAGGACATAACAGTAACGTTCATGGAAAACAACACCATCACGCATCTGGTTGTAATCCATTACTTCTTTACAACCAACTCTGTTCGCAACGGATTTTACTGACATACAGCACTCATGCAAATGAATATACAACCGCAAAATTATACAACATATAATTCAATAAATATGAGCTCGTATATACTCCGATGGGTAAAAATCTGTCACATCATGCAACGCGTTTTCCAGTAAGCTTAAGGAAATTCCTGGAAGGCTGACAGTAGTGTTGACAACTTTATGCTCTGAAGCGCACACGGGCGAAGGCGATGGCAATAGACTTCTATAGTCACAGAATAGGGAGCATACAGAAGGGAAAGCTGGGGGCGGCGCCTTTGATGTGTATGTTACCAAGCGTTGCGCTCGACGCCATATTGAAAAGCAGTAAACGCCGAACTATAGCCACTTAGTACTTTGGCTGGAAATGGACTTTTTACGAACTGCAGCTAATCTCACCGACTTTTACGAAAGGAAACGGCTTTCCATTATGCTCTCATCTATTTTGCGCCCTCTTCTTGCACCTAATTGTAATCCAAAAAAAAAAAAAAAAAAAAAAAAAAAAAAAAAAAAAAAAAATAGGCCTAAATTTTAATACAACTACGAAAATGTACGGTGGAATCGATGATCGTTTTATTTGGTACTTATCTCTAGAAAAATCCCAAATGACGCGGAGTTATGTTTGGGAAATTAGTTATAAACAAGAAAATGACTTTACAACTGCTAGGTTTTATTTGACACGAATAAATTCGCACAAAATATTGAGTCAGTCTTAGCAGTAAAACGTGATTACACAGAACTAATGATGTCTGGGCGTATATAAAAGTTGTATTTGATTTAGGAGTATCATTAATTTACTGATCGGAGAAAGGCATATAGAGGAATCTGTCAACCACAGAGCAGGAACAGCATAAAATAATTATTCCCCTTAATCTATTTGTTTGACTATCCAAAGAGCATTCGTTGCCAACATTGGCACACTACGCCTCCAATGCCGAAAATAAGATTTTACCTGCCTACTTAAGCACCATTCTTTGTCATTCATTTTATATTATTCCCTACAGCGTTAAACTTATAAAATATAAATGTACTTCAACATTTCGATGCTATTGAACTGCTGCAGCAACAGCAATGGCGAGAGTTATCGTCAAGAGAAGAAGCAAGGCTACTTTTAATAATTATGCACACATTGCTCTCATTCGAAACTGATAACATTTAACTTTCACTACACATATAGCGACGATCACATACTGCTCAGCATCTTTTGGGAAGGTGAAGATACTTATATCCTTATTTGTATTAGAATTATCGCGGCAATTAGGTGCTGAACACCATCGGCCGCCTTTTCTTTTATTGCTGCTCATAATAAAAACGGAACAGCTCCAACTACTGACACACAGTTCTTTCTTTTCACTGCACTGCACTGTACCAAATACTTGTTTACTTTAATGCGATTCAGGCAGTTAAAATACACAATTAACAAACAAAGACGGCGCATTACCAGGCCACAGAGTAGGGAGTAACCACGCGTTTACTGCTTTTCAAGATGGCCGACTCCGCGCATGCGCACTAAATTTTGGACGACAGACTGCAGCGGGAGTTTCCTTTCTGTATACTCCTTATTCTGTGATAGAGTTACACCGCGTCCACACATTGGTACCAACGTTGGAGCCAATATTGGCCAATATTTTTGCGACAGCGCCAACACATTGGCGCCAACATTCAATTGAATTTGTGGAACGCCAACGGCCGGCCGCGGTGGCCGAGGAGACTGAGGCGCTTCAGTCACGGTCTGCACGGCCACTACGGTCGGGGGTTCGAATCCCCCCTCGGGCATGGATATTTGTGGCGTCTTTAGTATAAGATAGTCCATAAGTAGTTTGTAAGTTTAGGGACTGATGACCCCGTAGTCAAGTCCCATAAGCTTAACAAACATTTGAACATTTGAACGCCAACGTACGCATGTCTGACGTACAGATCGCGGCTGGGGCATTAGCCGTCTGAAGTGTGTATAACTATATTTTGTCACTGCAAAAGAAAAAAAAGGAAAACACATAAAAGAAGATGGTGGGCTGTGTCACTTCATACATCTCGTAATCAGTAAGTTTAAAAAAATAGTAGTTAATGAGCATTACTAAAATTTCGTCATTTCATTTTATTTCCATTTATTCTTGCAGGTATGACGGAAGAAATTTATTAAATCATCTACTGCAGCAACCATCTGGGCAGTTTGACAACTTCTGTCGCATGTCTTCTACAGATTTCGAATTGCTTCTGCAAATGATTGAACCGAAAATAAAAAAAGCAGAATACATTTTGGAGGGAAGCTATACCAGCCAGAGTACGTTTGGCAGTGACACTTAGATACCTCGCTACAGGAGATAGCCTTAAAAGCTTACACTTTCTATTTAAAATTTCGACATAAGTGATTTCACTTATAGTACCGGCAGTTTGCAAAGCAATATGTGAAGCCATGCCGGTCGCGGTGGCCGAGGAGACTGAGGCGCTCCAGTCACGGTCTGCACGGCCACTACGGTCGGGGGTTCGAATCCCCCCTCGGGCATGGATATTTGTGCCGTCCTAGTTCGTAAGTAGTTCATAAGTAGTTTGTAAGTTTAGGGACTGATGACCCCATAGTTAAGTCCCATAGACTATACAAACATTTGAACATTTGTGAAGCCATGAAAGGATATGTTAAGGTAATATTCACTTTTACATTTGCATTCACTGGAGTGTCTCAAGTTTGCAAAACAATATATATAGGGCCCTAAAGTATTGTGTTCATATAATGTTCACTTTTAAAACTGCATTCAGAAACAATGTGTGTCAGTAAAATTTTACTTCGCGTCCTAGCGGCCTCGCGCGATTATGTTGGCGACATTAAAACGTTTGCCAAGGTGTTAATATTAGAAATGCAAACAACACAGAATGACTTGATTAGTCTAATCTAATCACAAACCAACATTAAGTTTGAAAAGCCTATCTTTGCATATTAAAGAACCACGTAAGTGAAGACACTTATAACATTAAAAGTTTGTAAAGCCAGTAGTATTTCCATTAGCATATAAATCGACCACACAATTTCATTTAAAATCTGAAGCTCAGAATGTAAGTATTTAGAGAAAAATTTATAAATTTGATAAAAACACTTTACTACAATAACAACTACAAAATAAAAAACAGCTCATTCTAATAATGCTTGTTGGATAATGTCAGTCCTTCCTCCAGTTTGTGGCTGTTCCACATACTGGTAATGTACATAGTCTGTATTAAAAGAAGTCTGTTGAATAGTAACACACTGTGATTTTTCTATTTATCTTTAGTACATGAAATTATATATTGCATGCATTATCTGTGCCCGGTCTTCGTCTTCAATGTTTTTTTTTTATTTTTAGGTTGATTTTTTTTTTTTTTTTTTTTTTTTTTTTTTTTTTTTTTTTTTTTTTTGCCAGTAACTGACAGTACAGATCAACCTCATCAGCCTCCGGTTCCTTCTTTTCTGATGGATTTCAAAATCGACACAGCTTGTTCCATTTGTTTTTTTCGCTTCATGTAGTTCCGGCTGCCTGCGGCGTTTAGCACTGACAGTTTCCACGGATTCCTGTACCACTGTTTCCCTTTCTATCTTTTCATCACAGCATTCGTTTTCAATTGAGAAAGTCTGAAAGTAACACATATTATTAGTAAATGGAAACTGTATCCTATTATTATTATATTATTACTAATGTGAACAACAATTATTTTATACAACTACAGTGATGTACTGTTACAAATTAGCATTTTTTCTTTTCCTGTTACAGTTGCCTGCAAGCAGTGAAGAATGGCTCACTGTTGCACAAGGTTTCCAAAACACTTGTCAATTCCCACATTGTTTGGGGGTTTGGATGGAAATCATATAAAGATACAATCTCCTATGAATAGTGGGTCGGAATTTTTTAACTAAAAAGGCAATTATAGCATTATATTACTGGGTCTAGCTGACAGTGAATGCAATTTCCTGTTTGCATATGTAGGGACTCATGGTCGGATGAGTGACGGAGGGGTTTTCAATGATAGCTTATTGTATCATAAACTACAGGAAGCTCATACATTTCCTGAATAAACTCCGCTTAGTGGTCGACATCTGCCAGTACCATTATGTGTTTGTTGCAGATGCTGCTTTTGCTTTATCTGGCAGAGTTATGAAGCCATATCCAGGAGTTCCTCCCAATGGTAGTCAAGAAAGGATTTTCAATCAACAATTATCACGTGCTAGAGGGGTAATTGAGTGTACATTTGGAATAATGACATCCGTTTTCAGAGTTTTTCTTAAACCAATGCTGTTAAGTCCAGAAAAAGCATCACTCGTTACACTGACATGTGTACTGTTGCACAACTATTTAAAGAAAAGTAGAACTTCACGTAATATGTATATGCCTGAAGGTGCACTACAGCAAATTTTACATGAAAATCAAACTACATTACTACCACTACTAAACACACCACGAAGGCCAACACAAAATGCCAGAGAAATTCGTGAAGAATTTGCTGCTTATTTTTATACAGCCAGAGCTTAAAAGAGAAAATATGTAAAGAACCTTACAAAAATTATTGTAACGTAATAAAATTCTGATAAAACTAAACGTGTAATTTAAATCACTTACCTCTGTATTTATTGTGTTTGTATCTTTTTTATTGTATACTTGTCCAAGAAACTTATCCATGAAGTCGTACGCAAACCATGTGCATTTGTACACATCATCAGTAGATGCACCAGAACGAATAGAATCTTTTATTTTCTTTTGATACAGGCGATAGGTAGACATTAACGATTCTTTCTTTCTTTTTAAATCGCTCACTGGGCAATTCAGGCTAAAATTCTGCTGTATGCGTTGCCATGCATCGGCAGTTGCATTTTTGTTTCTATGGTTCCTTGCTGCTGGATTCTATAAATGGCTCTCCTTTTGATAAAGCTCCAAAAATTCGAGCATATGAGCATTACTCCATTCGTACTGAGACATTTCCTAACTAACTTTTATTGTACACACAGCGAAGAACGAACACACGCAGTTTCAAACCTCCCGCACTAGCAGACGTTTTTAAAACGAAGCAGACGACAAAGATATATAAACAACGTTGGTTCCAATGTATGGACGGCGTATCGACATTGGCCCAATGTCCTTTGATCTTTGGTCGGAAAACCGACAAGCAACGGATCCGTACCAAAGTTGGAACCAACGTTTGCTCCAATGCTATTTCAAGGACCCACACATTGGACGAATACCGTTGGCGCCAACGTTGGTTCCAATGAGTGGACCCGGCCTTATAAAGAAAGGAATAGAATAAGACAGAGTACATCCAACGAATACACATTACTTACATTAATAAACTTCAAGAGACTGCAGCTTCCAGCGAGACTTCCATTTTCTATTACGATTAATAAACCACAAGGCAATCTATTCAATACTGTGGAGTGTATTTGACATCCCCATGTTTCTCACACGGACAACTTTGTCACTTGATCAGGGATGCCCTCACGAAAGAAATTATTGATATTAGGTCCTGGACAAATCTATACTAATAATAAATCTGTAAATGTAGGCCTGTCGCTGTTCTCTTAAATCTTCAAAACTACTAGACGAATCTTCATGCTGTTTTCACAGGAAAAACGAGAAAAGTTTGGGTCAACATATAGGCATATTTTTTTTTATCAAAATCGGATCACGAAACAAAGAGATATCGTAATTTTAAGTGTTTTCAGTAAACGTCGTGTCTGTTTGTTCAAGTATTAAAAACCACTTATCTCTGAAACTATTTCACAAATTTGCTTGCGGTTTTCACAGGTATTTTGATCGTAGCTCTGGACAACATATAGACTTCGTTTCATAAAAATCGGATCACGGAAAAAAAGAATACCGTAATTTCAAATTTTTTATCTATGACCGTCATGTATGTCTGTCCCTTCGAACACGTTTATCTCCAAAACTACTTGACAAATTTTCATGGAATTTTCACACGTAACTTGAGCATATCGTGCGGTTACATAAAGGCTTCAATAATTGAAATCTAATCAGAGAAAATAAATATATCGTAATTTAATCATTTGTTTAAAAGCCATCGTGTATGTCTGTTTGTTGAGGGTAATCTCCAAAAGTACTACACGAACTTTCATGTGTTTCCACAGGTAAATTGAGAATAGTTTGGAGAGTAACATGAGCATAGTTTCATCAAAATCGGATCAGAGGAAGGAAAGATATCGTAATTTGAAGTTTTTGTATACACAATGCTTATAAATATGGTGTAGTACAGCAAATCTCCAAGAGTACTTTACGAACTTTCATGGGGTTTTATAGGTAAACTGATAGTACCTTGGGGCAACATATAAGATTCATTTCATCGAAATCGGATCAGGAGAAGAAAAGATATAGTAATTTGTAGTTTCTGGTGTATGCTATGATTGAATTGCAGTGTTGTATAGCAAAGATCCGACTGAGGCGCTGTTACTTACATTGTATACCAAATAACCAAGGGGGTATTCTAACCTCCTTGGAAAATACTAATAGATGGCGATGCTGCGTTTATATTCGCATAAATAGTGTAATACAATGAAACAAGGGCTACGAGTTTCCTTACGGCAGCGGTGTAGTGTAAGGATGTTAGCAACGACCGTTGAATCCTTTTTGAAAAATCTGTCACGTACAATGAGAGAAATAATTCTTTGTGTTGATAATGAAATAATGAATGTTATTCCTATCAGTAAATTAATTATCCCCCTAAAGCGAATATTTCGTTACCAACGTTAAAATACTAAACCGCTTTCACTGCAAGTAAAATTTAACCCAGGTACGACAATTCCTTGCAATGCCATGGAAAGGAAAAAAGTGATTCTTTCATGGGTATCATTTGAATTTAAGAAATAACGACGTTCCTTCGCGTCTATCGATGTTACTAAGAATTCTTTGCAAGGAAATCCGAATTTATGTTGTTTCATTTCTGATTTCGGTGCGTACTTATTACATCTTTAGTCCATTCTGTTTATGAATGCCTCGAAAACGCCATAGTGCAGGAAAGTACAAAGTGAGGCGACGTTAGTTACATAGTACACCAAATAACTAAATACGGCGTTACTGAGGTTTTTATTTATTTTTTATTTTTTTTCCATTCTCATAACTACGGTGTAATACACTACAAGAAGGGCTAAATTTTACTTACGGCGTCGGCGTTGTGTGCTGATGTTGCCCACGGCCGTTGAATGCTTTTTCAAAAATCAGTCACGTAGAAGAAGGGAATTATTTATGTTCACGATGAAATAAATAATTTATGCTATCCTTTCCAGTAAATTAATCATCATCCTAAAGCGAATAGTTCGTTGCCAACTATAGCAAACTAAACTGCTGCCACTGCAACCTAGGTAGGACACAATATTTTATTCCCCTAGCTGTATCCCACATGTAATGAAAAGAAAAGAAGTGCATCTTTTGACGGGTACAAACCAAGGAGGTTAGAATAGTATAATCAATAAATTGTGCTTAGAGTAGAAATATCTCTGCATCTGTGCATCTTCTCAACATTAAGCTCTAATTACCACGTGACTGAGAAAAATCCACTCTTTCCACACATTTATTTGCTCTTACGATTGGTTTGTACCGCATTGGCTGCAAAGAAGCCCCACCTTCTTTTCGCAGAGCAACCACATAACATGAAATAATATCTAAATAAATGGGTCTCAGAAGCAACAAGAAATTTGAGGAAGCGTCACTAAAAGGTCCATTTACACATAGTCATCCGTCTTAACGGAACAAAGATGAAGTCAGCGACTAGTAGATTTTCCCCAATATCGCGTTACATTTCCACCTTATGTTGAGGGCACAAAATCTGTTCTGTGCATCTGAATGCTCACTCCATAGATATTTCTGCTCTGTGCCTGCCGCTAGAGATAATATACACACTCGAGCGACCAACTTTTAAGAAAAGTCTCTGCTTTCATAATTTTTCAGTATAATATTGTGATAGAATTTGTAATTACTTACTATTGGTGCGGACTACATTAAGATAGAGAAAAACGTCTTCTTTTGCAGAGACATTTGTACTTAGAGTTCTGTATGTGTAGTTCTATATCAGAAGGTCGTTTTCAACTTCGTGCTTTACGAAGTAATCACTGCAAGACGTGGGAAAATGTATCAGTTGAAAGAGTGGCCGATGCTGCTAACACAGTGAAGACTATTCACTGGAAATACTATATTTATTGGGAAGTTCTATACAGACGATCAGCTGACGCCATTCCTTCCACGATTACCCAGACGTGCTTTATTGCACATTCACACCACCATGACGCCTTATTTAAACAGACATGAACTCCTCTGTTGATTGAATTACCAGACTTTCAGCATTCGTCGAGTTTTCGATAATAGGGATCACTGCATACATAACTACATTGTCCCCAGTGCAGCACTGCAACATACTAATATTTCAGAATACACTTACTGTCAGAGATAAACAGTTTAGTACTACACCAAACATGGCGCTGTTATTGTTATTATTATTATTATTTATCATCTCAATGATAGAAGTATTGTAAGAAGTTTACGCCAAACAATTACACACCGCAGTCTTAAGTTTATGAACACAACATAACATCAAATTTACATCGTTCCAGAGTACGGACATAAATTAATTTCACTTTTTGTATGAAAAACTTAATGAACATTCATCGTTTTCGACAATGACTTCTACTTAAATTTGACATCTTCGCTAGGAGAACTGAGATTACTGACAGAGCGATTAAACAAGGATTGTGATTTTTCTGAAATAGGTCTGGAACCCTAAAATACCATAATATACACAGGTCCCTTTCTAACAACCGTAGGGAAGTACGGGCATCCGCTTCACAACTTTACTTCCGCCAGTACCTTGCCTCCTACTTTCCAAACTTCACAGAAGCTCTCCTGCGAAACAGGCAAGACTGTCACTCCTGAAAGAGAGGATATGGTGGAGACATGGCTTAGCCACTGCCTAAGGGATGTTTCCAGAATGAAACTTTTCACTCTGCAGCGGAGTGTGCGCTGATATGAAATTTACTGGCAGATTAAAATTGCGTGCCGGAACCGGGACTCGAACCTGGGACCTTTGACTTTCGCGGGCAAGCGCTCTACCGACTGAGCTATCCCGACACGACTCACGATGCCGCCTCACAATATTACTTCCGCCAGTACCGCCTTGCAGGATTCGCAGGAGAGCTTCTGTGAAGTTTGGAAAGCAGGAGGCGAGCCTTCTCTAGGGCGAGTCTCTCCGTCCCCACCACCGCTGATCTTGGATTTTCCGGCTTCCGGTGGCTTCCTGCGTCTCGTGGCCGCTCGGTGTGGTCATTCTGTGCTGGTCTTCTGGTGAGGTAAGGTTGGTTCTGCTCTTGTTTCTGGAGATGGTAGCGTTTCATTGACTAGCACGTTTAACTTAGATTTTTTTTAAATATTTTTTCCGATCGTGTACTGAAATGTGTTCTCGTTTTTCAATTCAGTGATTTCCAATAGATAATGCCGTGTGTGTGATTCTAGTTGCAGTCTGATAACGGACTGGTACGTTAAAACCTTTTGTAATCAGGTGGCAGTGTATGTACTCTGTGTAAATATTTTCTAGCTTTGTGGGACCTGATTTCTAATAGGTGATGTGTTCATTTTTGTACAGTGCATGTAAAAATCTTCTCATCGTTTCCTTCCGTGAGTGATATGTGTTCCACGTGGTTCGTTCATAGAACAAAGCTGTCAGCTTCCACTCTTGTTTGTTCCATGCCCATCAGGCAAGTAACTATGCCGGTATCCTTCTGATTTCCACTAATATTTCGCGATCTTCCCCCCCCCCCCCTTCCCCCCTATTTTAATTTTGCTGTTTCTTCTTCGACTGGTAGTATGCACTCTGTCAGTAATTCTCTCCGAGCCTTGTACAACCTATTTCAATAGCTTTCTTATGTAATTCTAAACGTTTCTATGGGTTGCATGTTGTAATTCTTATTTTTATTTTTCCGATTTTGTAATTATTTCATTTTTGTGGTTTTTCTGAGACAGGACCTCATCCGTCTCTGTAATCGCCCCCTATCGCGTGTAGCTGTATTTCATTCCCTTCCTTATATAATTCTAAGCATTTCTATTGGTTGCATGCTGTAGTTAATTTTCTTTATTTTTCGGAAACTGAATTTATTAAATTTTATCGGTTTTTGGAACCACGTGGGTCGGAGTTCCGACTTCGGGGTTTGCAGCTAGTCGCTTGAATTCACGCCACTTCTCATATAAAAACCAGTACCTAGATCGATTTCTAACAGACTGCAACTGAAGAATCTACCGTGATTTTGTATGATGAATCCGATTTTCAACCACTTCAGCTTCAGTGGAGTGCGTTCATGTAACGCGAAAGATCTGTACCCAAAGACTGGAAAGTTGCCCAAGTTACTCCAATATTCAAGAAAGGCAATAGGAGTCATCCCCAAAATTACAGGCCAATCTCATTGACGTCAATTTGCAGTAGGATTTTGGAACATATACTTTGTTCGAATATTATGAACTACCTCGAAGAGAACGACCTATTAACCAATAGTCAACACGGATTCAGAAAGTATCGCTCTTGCGAAACACAGCTTGCCCTTTATTCACATGAAGTGTTAAGTGCCATCGACAAGGGATCTCAAATCGATTCCATATTTCTGGATTTCCGGAAGGCTTTTTGATACTGTACCCCACAAACGGCTTCTAACGAAATTGCGTGCTTATGGAATATCTTCCCAATTGTGCGATTGGATTCACGATTTCCTATCAGAAAGGACACAGATCGTTGTAATCGAGTGAAACAGAAGTGATATCTGGCGTTCCACAGGGAAGCGTTATAGGTAGTCCTGTGAAGTTGGCACCCCTTTTTTGGAAAATGTACATTTTTTCAGATATGCAATAGTTCTGGAGTTCTCTGTACAAAATTTAAATAGTTCTGCAGAATTTCGTGAAATAGCGCAATTCTGAATAGTGGGAGGACTGTGAAGTTGGCACCCCTTTTTTCAAAAGTGTAAATTTTTTTCAGAGTTCTAGACAGATATGCAATAGTTCTGGAGTTCTCTGTACAAAATTTAAATAGTTCTACAAAATTTCGCCTAAAAAAAGTAAAAATTACAACAAACTTTAGTTTTTTTTAGATTTTTCAAAATAATTATTTGCCTATTAGCACAAACATAGTTCTGATCAGAGTTCTAAATAACTCTCAAAGAGTTCTACAGGAAATCCTAATGACATTTTTATGATCAGTTCTTCACAGGACTGTTATAGGTCCCCTACTCTTCCTCGTGTTTATAAATGATTTAGGAGACAATCTGAATAGCTCCCTTAGACTGTTCGCGGATGATGCTGTCGTTTATCGGTTAGTGAAGTCAACAGAGGATCAAAAGCAACTGCAAAGCGATTTAAACAAAATTTGTACTTGGTGCGAAAATCGGCAATTGACACTATATAAAGAAAAGTGTGATGTAATACACATGACCACTAAAAGAAATCCGCTGTACTTCAATTACGCGATAAATCAGTCAAACCTTAAGGTCGTAAATTCTACCAGATACCTAGGAGCTACAATTACGAACAACTTTGACTGGAGAGAACACATAGAAAATATTGTGGGGAAGGCGAATCAAAGGTTACGTTTCATTGGCAGAACGCTTCGAAGATGCACCAGCTCCACCAAAGAGACTGCCTACATCACACTTGTGCGTACTCTCCTGGAGTACTGTTGCCCCTTGTGGGACCCTCACCAGGTGGGACTGACGGAAGATATTGAGAAGATTCAGAGAAGGGCAGATCGTTTTGTTTTATCACATTACGGGGTGGAAAGCGTCACGGAAATGTTGCACGAATTGGGGTGGAAATCATTAAAAGAAAGACTTTATTCATTGCGGCGTGATCTGTTTGCGAAGTTTCAATCACCGACTTTTACTTCTGAATGTGAAAATATTTTGCTAGCACCCACCTACTTAGGGAGTCATGACCATCCCAATAAAATAAGAGAAATCAGATCGAAAACGGAACGATTTAGGTGTTCTTTCTTCCCGCGCGCTATTAGAGAATGGAACGATAGAGAAAAGTTATGAAAGTGGTTAATGAACCCTCTGCCAGGCACTTAAATGTGATTTGCAGAGTATCTATGTAGATGTAGATGTAACGTAGCCGTGTGTCGCCGTTAGCGTGTTTAGTTCGCGGTCCAATTCAGATGTAATTTAACTTGGCTATACACACGCACCATCTGAAAACAGGTACGACAGACCAGAGCCAGCATCAAAGTGTTTTTGTATATTGTGTTTTGTGCTACCTCCGACTTGCTAAATTTCGCCTACGATAGTGGCGCCTGTTTCCGCCTCGTGTCAGGACGCTGGTTTTGCTGAGTTTCGCTGTGGCATTGCGTGTGTATGAGCGAATGAGTGTTGTTCGTGAATTGTTCCCCCCAGTATCGTTAAATCATGTATAATTTAGGCTGGGCAATGTCCGCATTAATCCATGTAAGAGATACATTTTTATTGTATTGTATTGTTCCCCATTTTGCTTGTTTTCTATCTGAATAAACAAGTTTAAGCTCGTCATAATCCGTAAGTTGCCTGTAAATGGTAGTTTTAGAGCACCTTCTTAATTAATATTGTTCTTCACAAGTGCTGAGAACAAGCTCAGATGCAATTTTTCTTATGTCTAAATTCCGTTGTGCCATAAATGTTTTCTTAGGCACCTTTCTAAGATAACTTTAATTGTGGTGGCTTGCTTATTAATGTCTGTGTGTAATAACGTGTGAGCTGCTATGTATATTGAGCACTGTAGTATTAACTTCCTGTTATTGAAGTAATTTGAAACGAGTCAGTTCTCAGTTTGGGCCAGGGAACAAAGCTTTGTAGCAGGGAGTAACCGGTAGTTCACACGGACCTCATTTGCTAATTTTAGTGATAAAACAAGACTGTTGTTTCGTACAGTGGTTGACTTTTAAGCGGAAGAAACGACACGAAAAAACAAACGAAAAGTGCTGTACACAGCCGAAAAACACGCGCCATAAACAAACCAACTCAGCCAACAAGACGGAGAAAAAGCAGTGAGATCTAAAGAAGGGGACAACTCCGTGAGTAGACCAAATATCAAGTTAAAAACACATAGGCCTAACGTGCACAAAGTTTTTTAATAACTGTTTTTAATCTATGTAACGAAAACAAATTTTGTGTCATTTAAAGACCACAGTAGATGCTTTTAAAATAAAAAGCGAAACGCGTCTGGTGTTTTTACTCGACGAGAATAGTTGGCCTGCGTGACTAAATCTTGATACCAGTTCTTGCAGCTCTTCAGTACAATCCGCGACAATTGGAGCGCCACCAGCATATATAGGAGTTCGCGAGCTATTATGTCATACAGCTTTGTCTTACTCTTCAGAAAATTGACGTTTGAAAAGCCTTCCATATTTCTTAGTATGCAGGTGTATTCCAACATTGCAGTTTTTAGGAGCCATTTTCAGGAGAGCCGAGAAGAAAATTCCTAAAAGTGTAGATGAAAATGCAGAGCCTTGTCTTACACAAGGAGGTTAGAATACAGGGAGATGCCCTTGCGTTGAAAAAGCGAAGCCTTTATTTTAACCTCCTTGGTCTTACGCCACACTTCATACTGAATGGTTTAGCTGTACTATCATCAAAGATTATAGAACCATGCATATGGTCATGAAAAATCTTACGGTTGTATGAAACTCTTGAATTTTCCAAATGTATTAAAAACTATGATAAGAATTAAGTTTATCAAAATATCCACGGGTGTACTGCCAACGGGCACAATATTTCGGCGATCATAAATGTCGCCATCATCAGATGAACTGACGGACTGAGCTGGAAACGCGCCGGCACGGAGATCCGCACGCTACGGCTGCTCGAAGGGAACTGGGTTCTAGCCTTTTTTTTTTTTTAGGCAAGGATGGGGCCCCTCCACGCCCACACCAACGTGGTGACCATCACAAAAGTTCTACTGTCACCTCCGTAATTAAGTTAGTTTGCTAAGGTGGATCACGGGATGTGGGAACCGCGATGTTATCCGTACGTGTGGGCGCGATCACCCATTAATACGGTGCATCTGGAGATAGAATTGGTCGAAAGGTATACGAAGGGTAAAGGTATGTAAGGGCAGAGGAAAAAAAGTGCCAAGGCAAGAGCCAAGGGAAAAAAACCTCTGCGACAGTGGGGTAGGTATGAAGGGCAGTAGCGGTATGCTATCTGCGACAGATCATGCAAGGGTTGGTAATGTTAGTGATGGGTATTTTCTCAGTACCGTTAACTTTGCTAGGTTCGTCATAAAGAATCAGTCCGTTTTGATGCGAGGTTCTGCTGCAGCTGAGCTCCAATGATGCCTCCTGGGTCGGCTGTTGCAGAATACCTGTAACATAGCCGAGTCTGTCAAGGTAGTTAGGCAGTTCGGTCATAGAACTGGCTAAGTGTGCGGGACTGTTTAGGTTTGTTTGTGTTTAGTGCGATGAATATGGTTTCCCTGCTTTGCCTGTAGGTCGGCTGTGGGCTCAGCTGGCATTGCCAGTCAGATTGCTGTTTTGCAGGGGTTTGCCATGTTCATCGTGTTTGTGAGTTGGTGTTCCCTACGGCCGTAGGTGGTTAGTCTCTGAGGAGAAGTGTTTTTGGGCGATTATGTTTCCACCTATGGTTGTGATCGTAGTTCCCCAAGCGTAGGATGAAGGGGTTGTTCGAGTGTCTCGAGTTTCTGTATAGTCGTGTGGCGAGTTTCTTGAATACCACCGAGAGGCGCTCTAGGCGGTATTCATTGTGAAGGTCCACGGTGCGTGTGTATCGTGGAGCGTTGCTAATGATGCGTAGTACCTTGTTCTGTATGAGCTGCAGGCGGCGCAGCCGTGTTGGCGCCGCGTATGCCCAGCACGGAGCACCGTACGTCATCAGAGGTCTAATATGTGTCATGTAGAGGTTCCTCGACACCCGGCTATTCAGTTTGCTTTCCCTGTTGAGCATCGGGTAGAGTTGTTTGAGCCTCGCGTTTGCTCTGTTGGTCATGTGTTGTATGTGGTCCCCCCATATGAGTTTCCGGTCCAGCCAGACACCAAGGTATTTGACTTTCTCACGGAAGCGTATTGGGCGTGTATGTAGAGTAATTGGTCTACAGTGTTGGTGTTTGCGCAGGTGTTTCGGTCTGCGTGTGAACAGAACTGCCTCACACTTGTCGACGTTGACTTTAACACGCCATTTCTCCAACCAAGGTTCGGCAGTTCTGAGTGCTGTCTGTAGGCGTGAGTTAATGTTTGATGGCTTCCAACCGATTGCGACGGCGTCTGAGATGACGTCGGTGTGAGGGTTCTGTCCGCCGTAGTCGTCACTTCGTTAGGTTTGCTAGATTTACTATTAATTAACCCAATCGCTGGTTCCAAAGCTTTGCTAAGATTATAGCCACAGTCACGGTTTATGAGGTCGTCACTTGTGCGAATTTCAATGGCCTCTATAACGACGCAGTCCCAGTATCTCGACGTCTGTACCAGAATCCTAGTGCGTTCATACTCCATCGCATGATTCTCCGACAAACAATGTTCAGCGACCGCCGACTTGCTCGGATACATCAATCGTGTGTGCCTCTGGTGTTCAACGCATTGATCCTCGACGGTACGCATCGTCTGTCCAATATATGACTTTCCACACTGACAGGGAATCTGGTACACGCTGGCCATCCTCAAACCGAGATCATCTTTGGCCCTCCCCACCAGTGCACGAATTTTATTCGGCGGACAAAAAACAGTTCCAACCTGGTGTTTTTTCAAAATGCGGGCGACCTTCCCTCGTGTTTTCATCCGTTTCCACAGGTTGTGATGTAGTGGTTGGGCGGAGAGCCCGCTGAATCTGCCACTCTGAGTACCCATGTTTTCGAAATACAGTTCTCAGGTGTTCCAATTCCTGGGGTAGACTTTCTGCGTCGGAGATAGTGCGCGCCCTATGTACTAGAGTTTTAAGTACCCCATTCCTCTGTGAAGGGTGGTGACAGCTGTCTGCGTGTAAATACAGATCAGTGTTCGTTGTCTTCCGATATACACTATGACCCAGGGTGCCATCAGCTCTTCTCTTGACCAAGACGTCAATGAATGGCAATTTACCCTCCGTTTCAGTCTCCATAGTGAATTTGATGTTGGGGTGTATGGAGTTCAGATGTGAAAGGAAGTCAAAGAGTTTATCCATCCCATGTGGCCAGATGACGAAAGTGTCGTCCACACAACGGAAAAAGCAAATAGGTTTCCATTCAGATGATGCCTAAAAAGTTCGGTGGTCTTCTCGTCAAACTTCTGACCAATCAAATCTAGTGACTCTCGAAGGGGCACCCTCGTAAACAACAAAACGACGTCAAAACTCACCATGATATCTGAAACAACCAGCCTGAAGCTGTTAAGGGTTTAACAAAATCCACGGAATTACGGATGTGATGAGGACATTTACCAACATAAGGACTTAATTATTCTCGTCGAGTATTTGGCCAACAAATATGTAGGTGCTCTGATGTTATTGACAATGGGACGTAACGGCACCCCAACTTTGTGAACCTTAGGGAGTCCATAAAGTCTTTGCGGTACCGGACCTTGAGGTAGCAGTTTCTTGGCGACACCCTCTGGTAAATCCGCATTCTTGAGAAGCGCCCTCGTCTTGTTTTCCACCTTCTTTGTGGGGTCAACGCTGATCTTCCGGTAGGAATCGTCATTTAGCAGGCTCTGTTTCTTTTCAGTGTAGTCCTTATGGGAGACAACAACCGTAGCATTGCCTTTGTCAGCCGGTAAGACAACAATTTCAGGGCGCTCCCTCAGGTCACGAATGGCCGCCCTCTCTTTACTAGTGATGTTCGACTTCATGGGCTTGGATTTCGTCAACGCACGACAAGTTTCACAACGTAGGTCCTCAGCTGATTCAGCCGGAAGTAGAGCTGCAACCTGTTCAACAGCACTAATAATTTCTGCGACCGGTGTGAACTTGGGAGTAGGAGCAAAGTTGAGTCCTTTCTCCAAAACTGAGACCGCATCATCACTCAACTCCATGCCACTCAGATTGATGACAGTCTTGCACGGAACCTGCAGAGATGGTTTGACAAGGAGGCGTGAGAACTTAGATGTTTGACGTCCCTTGCCTTCTTATGAGCGGAATCGGCTGCAACCGAAGTAACAACGTCAATACAATCCCAGGAAAAAGACGTGAAGTGACTAGCCAGTTGCAAATGCAGTTTGAATAGTTCCAGTGAGATGAACTCAAGGATACGGCGGGTGAAATGCACTCTTTCACGAAGCAATGCGAGGCTGGCCCGTTTCTCAATTCTCTTGGCTGCTGCAGAATCGATGTGATGCGTAACCTTAGCAAAATTTGGAACAACATTCTCAGAACGACATCTCTTTAGAAAAGCTAGAGTACTTAGCAAACGACATCTACGGTGGCGCAACTTTTCCAATTTCTTCATGCTGCGATACATCTCCTCCCCGTAGAGGTGTATGATGTGATTCTTCAGTTTCTCCCGGCGTATTTAATAATCAAAATATCCACGGGTATACTGCCGGTCTATAGTGTCCAACGGGCACAATATTTCGGCGATCATACATGTCGCCATCATCAGGTGAACTGACGGACTGAGCTCCTGGAAACGCGCCGGCACGGAAATCCGCACGCTACGGCTGCTCGAAGGGAACTGGGTTCTAGCCCGGTAGCGGGAGATTTAAATACCCTCGGCCCGCGGAGCGACCCCTCCGCGCCCCGCGCCGCGGTCGCGCAGTGGAACCGATTGCGACGGCGTCTGAGATGACGTCGGTGTGAGGGTTCTGTCCGCCGTAGTCGTCACTTCGTTAGGTTTGCTAGATTTACTATTAATTAACCCAATCGCTGGTTCCCAAGCTTTGCTAAGATTATAGCCACAGTCACGGTTTATGAGGTCGTTCCTTGTGCGAATTTCAATGGCCTCTCTAACGACGCAGTCCCAGTATCTCGACGTCTGAACGAGAATCCTAGTGCGTTCATACTCCACCCGTGGATATTTTGATTATCAAATACGCCGGGAGAAACTGAAGAATCACAGAATTAAGTTTGTTAACTATAAAATTTTATTAATAAAGAACAGTCTAGAATGCACTAATTTATTTCATTCAACTAGTTTCAGTCTTATTTCGACCATCTTCATATAAATAAGACTGAAACTAGATGAATGAAATAAATTAGTGCATTCTAGACTGTTCTTTATTAATAAATTTAAATAAGAGTGCTGTTGACCCAAAAATAGAGAAACTAAAATGTTTCCAAAAATATGTTATAAAATTTTAGTTTTATTTAAACATAAGATTTTAGTAGTAACAGCTCAGTCATTTTTCATAAATTAAATAATTCTTGAGTTTCGTACACCTGTAAGTTTGGTTTGTATGCTGTGTAAAACTCATCGAAGAATCTCTCTTACTTATGAAGAAAAGTGTACAAATGCAGCCAATAGTAAGTAAAAAATAATGAAATTTCACACGTAAATAAAAATTAATTTGTCATCTTTTAGAACTTCCCCTGCGAAGAGTTTGAATCCTAAATCCTTGCTGATCATGGTGAATTTATTTGTAAAAGTACAGACAGTGGAAATTCAAAGGTCCTGTCGTGCCTCTCCTGCTTGAATATGGCCCGCTTGACATGCTATTCCCTTACGTACAACAAAGTTGGTGGACATGCAATATTTTTCAATACGCTACACTAGAATTCCGCAAATCTCGGTCAACTCTGCTTCGTGCGACTGGGTCTTCAAAGCGAAGTTCGGCTTTGCGAGTCACATCCAAGCTGAACTACTACGGCTGCCTGGCCCTGAGTTGAATGACTTTCAACATAAGCAGTGTGATAGTTCTATTTTTGTAGATGCTTGGCAATTCACTAGTCAATGAAATCCAAGCTGTCAGTTCTTCTTTATGAATGATGAAATTTATCTTGTAATTCTTACTGTCAAGTTCAATGTATAAAATTCTTGAGACAATGAGGTCCAGCAATAGCTGTGCCTCTAAGTACTATTATCCATTAATTAACCTATTTCTTCCCACCATGTAACTGTTAAAGCCTTTTAACACACGTGCATGGTGAGTTTTGTATAGTAAGTACATTTCGACTGCATTTTGTAAGGCTAAATTTCGTGTTGTGTGTACCCAGCGCTGGGAACAAATGGGTTAATTACCCGATAAATCTGCCATTTTTCTTCATCTATGTACTTTATAGATTAAGTAAATTATTTATACATTTAACTGCATATTTATTTCTATTCAAGGAGTTAGTCTATCCATAAGTACATAGTAACGTAATACACATATCTTGACAGACATCAGACATAGAATACAAAACCATAATCAACAACTCTTTTCTTCCTAGCAACCGTCAAAGCACACTTTTTTCCAAGGAACTCCCACATATCTTTAACTGGGTAGACATAATATCTGACGCCACTTGCTGCTGCCACCACAGCCAGAATCTGAAACAAACAGATTCTGGTGGCAGCTGCTGTTCCTATCATGCCTAATCAATTCACTAAAATTTATTGATAAATATTTTGGTATCTCAAGGTATTGAAGAAGTGGGGGAAAGTAGCTTGTACCACTACAAATCTCTTTTATTATTATTATTATTATTATTATTATTATTATTATTATTTGGCCTTCTGAGTGTTAACTCAATGTGGCCATCTACATGACACAGTAGAAATGTACATATATTTAAAGAAACATACGAAACAGAACTACATTTTGTCAAAATGGGAAAGTGGAATCAAAGCGAAAACTGCATTACATTACAGTTTAAATAATGTTGGAACATTTTCACATAGCCGGCCGCGGTGGCCGAGGAGACTGAGGCGCTCCAGTCACAGTCTGCACGGCCACTACGGTCGGGGGTTCGAATACCCCCTCGGGCATGGATATTTGTGCCGTCCTAGTTCGTAAGTAGTTCATAAGTAGTTTGTAAGTTTAGGGACTGATGACCCCGTAGTTAAGTCCCATAGACTATACAAACATTTTTTGAACATTTTCACATATTCACAAGCAAAACCTTATATTACCAACACACTTGATGCTTATAGATTGTGTACCGTGATCTTAATAAACTTAATTATGGTTTTATATACATGAATGTCTTTGTAAACAAAAGGGAAGAAGCTGACTGGGGAAGGGCATATCCCATCTTCACCAATGTCTGCAGGAAGTTCAAACGTTCTCGGTCAAATTTGGGGCACCTGAACAGGTGTGGTTGACATCAGCTTCCGTTTCAGGATCACACTCACATGCCGCCGAATCGTAGACGTTGATCCGATGTAGATGTTTTGGATAAGAGGCGTGATTGAAGCGAAGACTAATGATGGTAGAAATCGCGGATCGGTCCGGATGAGTCCTCATAAACCACGGCTGCGTAGAAATCCGAGGTTGCAGCACAGCGTAAGAAGCGCCTTTCGTTTCTTGGTAAACGTTCCACATCTGTTGCCACTGTTGTTTTGCGTATTCTTTGACCGCACATAAGAAGTCTGTGTATGGTAGTTGTAGGTCCAAGACAGTGCCTAACAATGCCGCTTGTTTAGCCAATGTATCAACTTCATCATTATAACAGATACCCGCGTGAGAAGGCCCCCACAGTAAATTAACTGTTCGTCCCGTATTTGTACAGCGAATATATGCCGAAATCACATCCAGAATACAGCTGTTGGTTTTTTTGTTCCATCTTCGGTGTTGTAGGTTTGGAGGACACTTTGAGAGTCAGACAGAATTAATATTTTCGGGAAGGAAACGGTAGAAACAAACCTAAGTGCTTCCAGAATTGCCACTGTCTCCGCCGTAAATATGGAGGTATTCGTTGGCAGTTTGAAGGTTATCCGAATCTGAATCTGAGGGCAGAAAAAGGCACATCCAGTACACTCTTCTTGTGGAATTTTGGATCCATCTGTAGATAGACAAAGAAAATCAGGCCACTGTTCTGCAACGAGGCGACTGAATCCGTTATTAACAGTGTTACTTCGTAAGCAAATCATATTAACATAGAAGACTGGAATCTGGCAGCCAAGTGTTTGTAGATCGTATTCAAAAGAAGGCGGATGCGGTGAACATCGCACAGAACGTATAATAGGAGACCAAGTGTTGAAGCTGGTACGAATGGCTGGAGGTATATTTCTTCTGCAAGAGACAATCCATAGTCGATAAATGGTGTCTCTCTTTCTTCAGATTGAACTGTCCATGAACATTACAAAGCTTACCATAACACGAACAGAAACGTCTGGCGGAGTCGCTGTCGACAGACACGGCGAGGACACGATCTTCACTAGTACTTCAATTCTGAGATCTCTGCCAGCATCATATGACCCCCTTTCACCATTTCTACAGTACGTTTCGCGGTGCACAGAGACCAGTGTGCTCTTTCGGGAGGGCGAGTGTTTATTTTTTGCGGTGGCCTCAGTTGGCAGGCCTGGCGCGCTAATGGCGGCTGTTCTGTTTACACACATTGCGTGAGACGGCTTTGGCGCGGTGGCGACCCGTTTTCCAGAGAAAGCAGCGCCAACGGGGACTCCTGCGGCCGCGGTGTCGACAGCCCGCGCTTGCGTCGCGTTTGCAGATTCGCCATTCTGCGAAGAGCAGCCTTCATCCGGCCGCCAGCACCGGGCACATCCATCCCAAAGCTCTTGCACCGCTATTACACGCATTTAGAGATATTGTAAAATATTGACTCCAAGGACGCTGCTTTGTAATAAATTATTTAATACAACAGGCCTGTTTCGGTGTGAACGTCATACATAGGTGGGTACAGTATTTAACAAGATAATGGCAACTCAGAAATACAGGGTGTTACAAAAAGGTACGGCCAAACTTTCAGAAAACATTCCTCACACACAAAGAAAGAAAATATGTTACGTAGACATGTGTCCGGAATCGCTTAATTTCCATGTTAGAGCTCATTTTAGTATATCTCTTTAAATGTAAATTGAAATAATTCGTGCAGACAGTTGTCAAAATACCCAATAGTTTCGTTAGTATGTACTGTACTGCCTCGATTCACCGCCAGTTGGCCCAATTGAAGGAAGGAATGTTGACTTCAGTGCTTGTGTTCATGTTCTTCCACCTACGCTCACTGGAGCACGTTATCATGATTTCATACGGGATACTATACCTGTGCTGCTGGAACATGTGCCTTTACAAGTGCGACACAACAAGTGGTTCATGCACGATGGAGCTCCTGCACATTTCAGTCGACATGTTCGTACGCTTCTCAACAACAGATTCGGTGACCGATGGATTGGTAGAGGCGGACCAATACCATGGCCTCCACACTCTCCTGACATCAATCCTCTAGACTTTCATTTATGGGGGCATTTGAAAGCTCTTGTCTACGCAACCCCGGTACCAAATGTAGAGACTCTTCGTGCTCGTATTGTGGACGGCTGTGATACAATACGCCATTCTCCAGGGCTGCATCAGCGCATCAGGGATTCAATGCGACGGAGGGTGGCTGCATGTATCCTCGGTAACGGAGGACATTTTGAACATTTCCTGTAACAAAGTGTTTAAAATCACGCTGGTACGTTCTGTTGCTGTGTGTTTCCATTCCATGATTAATGTGAGTTGAAGAGAAGTAATAAAATGAGCTCTAACATGGAATTTAAGCGTTTCCGGACACATGTCCTCATAACATATTTTCTTTCTTTGTGTGTGAGGACTGTTTCCTGAAATGCAAACGTAGGCTTCCGCGGTTGTTGTCACTATCAATAAAATTCTTCTGGGTATGAAACCGCGTCGTCATTTTATAAATTCCACCGACGTTTCGGCCGCTGTTGCAGGCGGCCTTCATCAGGGTCTGTGTCTGACTGCTGAATATACGATATCTTGGGATTTATATAGCTGTGGATGAGGGAAAGGAAGGGGGACGTTGGTTTGCCTTTATTGGTGGTTATATTATTTCACGCCATTGGTGGAAATCGGCAATGATGATTGGTGTTTTAGAGGCTAGTTTTCCATGTGATTGGGGGTTGCATTCTTCCCCCTTATTGGTCAAAATGGACGTTTCCGATTGGCTTTTGTATTAGAAGTTGCTATTGGCGGAATGGACCTGAGAGAACGGACGGCGGTTGTGCCGTGCCGCTGTTGACTGGCGTAGACGGCGGCGGGCCGGTGCTCTGCGTGTTCGCTGCCGCTGTGGTCTCCGGGGCAGTCTGCGCTAGTCCTTCCGCGCGCGGTGCCGTCACGTAGCGTTGCGACTGCTGGCAGCCAAGACGCCGGCAGCCTGTAGCCATCCTCCCTGTTCATATTGGCGGGACGCTTCGCTATTTCTATAGCCTCTCTAATTTTCCTCCTCGCTGAGAATGGTTGTTCCGCACTGATTGTGATGCTCAGAAACCGCTGACTTCGTGTGTTGTCCAAGCCGTATGTATCTTTCATGTTCTGAAAGCCTCGTGGAGATTGCTCGCCCGGTCTCTCCTATATAAACCAGCCCACACTCGCAGCTTATTTCATACACGCCGGCATTGCTCAGTTTGTCTACTGCGTCCTTAGTTGAACCTAGGACATCCTTGGTCTTATTGGTGCTGCGGAAGACTGGCTTGATGCCTGCCCGACGTAGAACCTTACCCACACGCTCAGTGACGCCCTGCACGTAAGGTAATAGGGCGATGCTTTGTGCTTCCTCTTGCTCCCCTCTATTCCTTTCATTTCTCCTGGACATTGTTTTATGTATCTCGCCCAGTCCGTAGCCATTAGCCGCAAAGGTGGATCTGATATGTCGTATTTCCGCCTGTAGGTGATCGTCATCGCTGATCCTGTCTACGCCAGGCGACAAGTCAACAGCGGCACGGCACAACCGCCGTCCGTTCTCTCAGGTCCATTCCGCCAATAGCAACTTCTAATACAAAAGCCAATCGGAAACGTCCATTTTGACCAATAAGGGGGAAGAATGCAACCCCCAATCACATGGAAAACTAGCCTCTAAAACACCAATCATCATTGCCGATTTCCACCAATGGCGTGAAATAATATAACCACCAATAAAGGCAAACCAACGTCCCCCTTCCTTTCCCTCATCCACAGCTATATAAATCCCAAGATATCGTATATTCAGCAGTCAGACACAGACCCTGATGAAGGCCGCCTGCAACAGCGGCCGAAACGTCGGTGGAATTTATAAAATGACGACGCGGTTTCATACCCAGAAGAATTTTATTGATTATGTTTCCTGAAAGTTTGGCCGTATCTTTTTGTAACACCTTGTATACGCTTTATACATACATTGGTATGGAAAAATTCTTCGTTTGTGTGACCATAATGTCCGTAGTTGCTTTCATAAATATGAATAGCACTGTCTGACCGTCTTTGCAACTACAATAAAAATGCGATTTTTCTCACCGGACGCGTTTCGTTTTAATGATAGTAAAACATCTTCAAAAACAAAACAAACTGTAGATTACTATTATTACAGACCACTGAAGATGTTTTACTATCATTAAAACGAAACGCGTCTGGTGAGAAAAATCGCATTTTTATTGTAGATGCAAAGACGAACAAACACTGCTATTCATAAATACATTGGTATCTCTTCTTATCCTTGGAAGGTCGCTGTTTATATGATCTCTTTGGTTCTTATTTAACATATGTCTAGAACTGTTGATGTTGTAGTCTTGAGTTGTCGATATTTCAGCAATATTACAAGGTTACATGCATTTATTTCTTTGTTATTACCAACGAGCTAGAATTTCATAGAGTGGCGATAGCTCCGCCATGTTTGAGGCAAATTGAACTGGTGTCCGCCATGTTTTTGGGGGTATCGGCTGACAGCTCATATGCAACACCCACTCGAGAATTTTACCTATTTACATTGTCACGTTTTAAATAAAGATTGACTATTGAATTCGGTTGTGCATCAAGTTCTGTCAGACTTATCGAAGCTGCGAATTGATCGCGCCTGGTAGTATATTCCCTAAAAATGCGATAATGGAATATCACGAACCTGTCAGTAATACAATTCCAGCTCGAAGTTATCTGAGGTTTGTAATAACTACGAAAGTGCCATATGCAAGTATATGGTCCAAACGAGCTGCAAAACATACAGCGAGCAGTAATTGTAATGGCGAACAATCATGACCATAGATCTGCATCTGTTGTTAATGTGTTGTAAAAACTGCTTTCATAAATTCTACTATACATTTATCATGAGCTTACTACAAGTATTAAGTCTACAAACTTGCAAAATTTGCTGTCAAAGGATTTGGTTGTGAACTATGGTGGACGAAATTTGAGTACAAAGACGAAAGTGATCACAAGGTAATGCAGTTAAAAATGCGCCTAGGTTATCTGCTACAAAAGCATTCCACGTCGAAATAAGCTATCATTAATAATTTTCATTGTTGCCATGCTGAAACAAGTGACGTTTGGTACGTGAAATTTCAGTACAAAGACGAAAGTGACAACACAATACTGCAATAGAAATGTGCCTGAGTCTGCTGTCACAAAATCATTCCATACCATAATAATAACTTTCGTTGTTGCCACGCTGGAATAAGTACATATTTGTTGCAAAGAACATAGATATATACAAGTGAAAAAATTCTGGCTATTACTACTACTTCCACACTTTGTACTGGTTACATGTCAACCTAGTTCGATCAACTAACGTCAACAACAAATGAAAACATGTTTAAAGAAAGTGTAGATACTAAAAGGTAAGGTTTCATCAACCACAGGAGCCACAGAAGAAGAGCCGCGGCGGATTAGCCGGGCATATTGGGGCGCCGTGTTGCGGTGCACGTGGCCGATTGCCGTCGGGGGTTCGAGTCTCCCCTCGGGCATGGGTGTATGTGTTGTCCTTAGGTTAGTTTACCTTAGTTTAAGGACGGACGGACGGACGGATGACCACGTAGTTGAGTCCGATAGATTTACAAACAATAAAGCAACAGAAGAAGAAATATCTCAAAAACACACCAACACTAGGTATGGAACTGAGCAATTTTTATAGCGTATACTTCAAGAGAGTTGCAGAATAGGTCATCTGAAGTTCCACTCTTAGGGCAGCTAAGTGCCGTTAGGAATTTTGTTGGATTATAGATAGACTGAGATCAAAGAAGGCAAAACATTTGATGTGTCTGCACGAAGTGCTTGTCATTTAATTACTTTGATTCGTGTATTTAAATTGTGAACACACTTTAGGCGTATTTCAGCAGCAAAAAGGGCACAGACAATATAGAGTGAATACAACTACAACACTTGAAGCTCAACGAGAACGTACAATAGACAGGCTCCTCTCTGCTGTACTGACCACCAAAAATATGGCGGCCGAGTTTACACAGGTTGCCGCAAAGAGCGCTGTTACTCGTCTGTTAGCCACTCTATGAAGTACAAGCTCGTTAGCTGTTACCTATAGCGTATCTTGTCTTCGTTGGTATGTTAATAGTACAAATAATGTTTCTGCGTTTGTATGTATTTGATTTGGAATATAATTTTGTGGAATTAAATGTGGTAAAATTTTGTGGTGTTTGAATATCGTAACAATTTATGACTTTTTAATCGTAATTGTATGCCTTGCAGTGATAACTTATAATTTCGTTAGAATAAAACCTCTGACTTGTTTGTACATTCCGTTAATCTATTTGGTAGGATGATACTAATAAAATTCTACCAAGTAAGGCTTGTATTTCATCCAGATTTGTTCATTTAAAATTTGCTCAGGGTAAACTTCGGTTTGTAAATAAATTTCAAGCTGTTTTAAAGGTTCATTATTGCTCCCTTATGCAAAATTTTCTTGATCTTCTGTATATTGTCTGCTAAGTGTTGTTTTCTATTCAAGTGCCAGGAGAAAGTAGACTGGTTGCTGTCGCTATTTCGATCGTGCTCTCGTCATCAAATAATGAAACTTCTTCCAGTCTGACCTATATAAAATAAAAATGTTAAAATAATATATTTTTCGTATTGCTCAGAATGAATTTTATAAATTCCAGGATTAAATAATATATTTTTCGTATTGCTCAGAATAAATTTTATAAATTCCAGGATTAAATATATTGATGGTTGTAACTGTTCTGGGTGCAGTAGGTTTCTGAGATTGTGTCGAGTTTGATACGTGAATTTCATGTTAGTGCGTTTTAGTTTTTTACTGATTTTGTGAGTGATCGCTCTAGACTTTTACATGCAACAGAAGACGTGAACCGAAATCCGTAAATCGTTTTTCGCTGCCGTGTTTGAATTTTAAGGCCTTTACCGTATTTGCTAGGGAAGTCAAAGATGGAGTCTGGAAAACAGCTGCTTCAGTTCCTGATTTAGTCCGCGCAATCGCTGTTTCTCTTATAGACAGATCAGAGCCCAGTTTCATATTTGTACTAATCCTACAAATGTTCAAATATTTGTAAAGCTATGGGACGATATTGCAGTGGTCATCACTCACCAAATATGGAACTATTCAAACTAAGGACAACACACTCAACCAAGCCCGAGGGAGGACTCGACACTCCGACGGGGAGTAGCCGCGCTCACCACAACAAGGCACCTTAGAGAGCACGGCTATTCTCGCGGCTACTAATCCCTCACTTCGGAAAAGGTTACTCCGTCCGTATCAGCAGAAAATTCTTAACACTAAGACGCAATCTGACAATCCATGCACGTATTTTTACATGGGCTCGAAAATCGATAGTGAATATGGAAATCCACTTAGTAGAAACTAATTTCCAGAATCTATTTTCGAGAGTTTACATGGCCAAATACTAAACGGCGTTGGGTACTGGTGGGCCTATGATGATGCTGCTTATACACCGACCGCTACACTGTTCCAGCCGCTACTGAATACTTTTCAACCGTTTTTGACAAAACTATTCAGCGAAAAATAAATTCCTTTTTTTTTTTTGTACATCTTACAGTATGATGCATTCACTCGAACAATGAATGGCTTTATTTTCGTTATTTTTCATAGTTATTGTGCTGCCCCAAATTAAGTAAAATATTGCGCAAAACTTTAGACAAAACGCAGACTTTGCGGTTGGTTGATTTCAGCTCATAAATGTAAGTTTGTGAAATGTAGGTAAGTTATCGAAATTTTATTTCCAATAGGGAGGAAAATGGTATTTCAATTCATTCTCGCGCTGAACGTGTCCGGTTCTGCACAAGCGGATTTGGCGACAACTACAAAATATTTATCGTTCCACACAAACCAAGTAACGACATTAGTTGGTAGAGGGCATTAAAATAAATCAATGGGGAAAGATGCAAATATGTGCCCAGCCAGACAATCCTGCTTACTAGTCAATTGATACTGTTTTTCGGAATATTAACAAAAATATAAATCGGATTTAAAAATGTTGTAATAAAGTTGTCCACCTCGTAGACGGACCATCCATAAACATAGCTGCGGTGGAATAGTCGAGTGCTCCAAGGCGCCTTGCTAAGAAGCACGCGGTTGCTCTCTGGCTCTCTGTCGGAGGTTCGACACCTCCTTCGGGCATGCGCGCGTCGTCCTTACATTATTTTAAGTAGTTTGAAAGTCTAGGGACTAATAACCTCAGTAGCTAAGTGCCATAGATTTACAAACATTCAAACATTTGAACATAAACATAAAGCTCGACCCCCCCCCCTGCATCCCCTCCCCGGAGGGTAGGAGCGGGAGAGGTGACTTCGAAATCTGAAATGGGAACCGGTATTTGTATAGCAGATTTGGATTCCCCGAGAAAAATACGTAACTTTTGTATGAAATATTGTTCTTCGTATCATAAATGATGGCGTTGTAATGGGTAAAAATAAAAATTTGTTGAAAATTGTAGAAAAACTCTAATATCTCCAGCAAATAGACATCTGACTCTTTCTCTAGATTTAACACTTTCAGTTACAGCAAATAGTTTGACAATACTACGAAAAGTTGCCGGAAGAAAATTTCTATTAGGGAACAGATTAGCATCCCTTTCACAAGGTCCTTCAATATTGTTAAGAGCCTCGAAGTGCGAGGAAATAATATCTACTATCTCTACAATCGCCAACATCGTGGAACAATTGCATAGAGATGTGTACAGACCATTAAAATATACTAACCAGTATACCACTGGTTAGGACCATGATCACAGTCTCTGCTTCATTTGATTATGGGTGGTGTCACATGATGCATTATCAATAACATAAAAAACTATAGTTTCATGTTCCTAATTTGATGTATAATTGTTTGGGATATTACCTTTTCTCAAAAATTTCAACTGATTTACATTTTTAACGATTACAACACTATGTACCATGAAACTGAATTTTTTTTATACAAAGTTACACATTTTTTCCTGTAGAATCCAAATCTGTAATTAAAAAAAGGGGTTCCTATTTAAGTTTACAAAATTATTCTCCCCTTCCGCCACCGACAGTCGTGTAGGGGGCCGAGCCTCATGTGGTCAGCCGGCCGCGGTGGCCGAGGTGACTGAGGCACTCCCGTCACCGTCAGCACGGCCACTACGGTCGGGGGTTCGAATCCCCTCTCGGGCATGGATATTTGTGCCGTCCTAGTTCGTAAGTAGTCCATAAGTAGTTTGTATGTTTAGGGACTGATGACCCTGTAGTCAAGTCCCATAAGCTTAACAAACATTTGAACATTTTTCATGTGGTCAGTTTGTAAGCTTAGGCACTGATGACCCGCAGTTACGTCTCATAAGCTTAACAAACTTTTTTTTTTTTTTTTCAGCCTTCGTTATTTGTGTGGTTGCGAGTTGAAACCCAGCAGCTCTTCATCTTCTTTGATGTGTGGCTGAAGCGATGTGCTGCGTGGCTTATAGTGATGATTTGGGACGCTAAACGGTCAGGTCATCAACGCACATGCTAAAACCATAGACAGCACGAAGACGAAATGGAGCACGTTAAAAGGACAAACAAAAATTAAAAGTACAACGAAATGTTGGAACAATGACTTGAAAGATCTCAAAAAATGGTACCTAACGATCAGTTTAAAATATGACTATACACACGATTAAAATTTTGACAAAGGGGTGTGGTCCAGTGACTACTCACAAATAAAGGGTGACCGAGCCACTCTGCTACAGATTAAAATCTTACAACCAGTATTTTGGGCAGAAGTCCAGACACGGTTCACATTTGTCTCATCGCGTAGAATAGGGGGGACGACCTTGGGGAGAAAGAAAGCTCTCCTCAGACCGTCAGATAAAATACACTCACTTAAGATATGTCGTACAGACAGCTGTATTACACATCTGTGACACACTGGTGGTTCCATACGGCGTAAAAGTCCGCCTCCGTAGCTCAGCGGTAGCGTCGCTGACTACCACGCAGGAGGCCCGGGTTCGATTCTCGGCAGAGGACTGGGTGTTGTATGTTGTCCTAATCATCAACATCTCATCATTGGCACGTAAGTCGCCCACGCGGCGTCAAATGGAAAGACTTACACTAAGGCGGCCGAACAACCCCGCAAGGGATCTCCCGGCCATAAAGTCATACGCTCATTTCATTTCACGGCGTAAAAAGCCATGCGTCAGTAACCAATGACCTATTCGAAGACGAGTCAGGGTCATTTCATGTTGTCGTCCAGAGCAGAATGAGGTATGCCATGAACGCACGAAGTGTTTTATTGCGCGTAGCTTATTATTCGCTAGTTCCAGCCACTGAGTCCCACGAAAACATGGTTTCCCGCATTACAAATGCTGTAACGGCCTATATGGGGGCAGAACAGCGTGCGGCAGGTGGAAGGGAGCAATTCTCCTTGGCAGCTGCAACAGCCAGCTCGTTTGACTGGAGCCCTACATGTCCCGGAGCCCAGCAGAAAATGACTTCTCTGTCGTGCCTTTGCAGTGCAAGGAGAGCGTCCTGTATCTCTGGCACCATCTGACTTGCCGAGTATATCTGATCAAGAGCGAGATGGGCGCTTTCGTAATCGGAACAGATGAGCAATTTCGTATCATTTGCCCCAGTGCCCTAAGGATAGCAAACAGATCCGTATAATAAAATAGAAATCTGTTCCGGGAGCCCTATTTGAAGGACAACTTGGGGAGCACGAGCAACCAATACGATCACCCTGCTTGGACCCATTTGTGTAAACTGTACTAAAATGAGAACCGTAATTTTAAATCTCAAGAAATTGGGTTTTGTAAAATTGGTCTGAGGCACAAATCTCCCTGTAGACAGATCTAAAAGCAACCTCGTCCTATTAAGCAGCCAGGGAGATCCCCCATTCCACCCCTGGAGTTGGACTTCAATACCTTGCAGTTGAAGTAACTGCAGGCTTTCCATTGCTCTGACTCCAAATGGCCTTGTTTCCTGCGGACGGTTACGGAACAATGCCCTGTGTGGCTTAGCTCCGTCCTTCTCGCTGATCATCGGTCTCCTCATTTTCAAGTACAGCACGCTCAGCGCGCTACGTCATGTTATTGTGCTTGCCGTCATGTTGATCAGTGTCTGTTCTGAATGTCTAGCATCGGCGACATTAGCGTTGCTTAAAGAAGGAGATAAGACGAGGAAATGTAGTTGCGTGCATAAGGTTTCTTGCATCAGTTTACAAGTGATTTCCATTCTATATGGTGTGGATAACTAGTTTCTCACAAAGTAAGAATGAAGGCCAGGATCTGACAGGAAACCGAGTTCACCATAGGTGCCGACTTTTGAAAATCTTGAGGCATGCTCAGTGGCATTTCAGAGGAGGGGGGAGGGGGGGGCGGTAGCCGGCCTACAGCCCCCCCCCTGGATAGGTAAGAAAAAAAAGCCACACAATTGATAAAAAGATCTTCATTTTAACGTATATATTTTTCCAATTACCAAGGTACGTTAAAAGAAATTGTTTTTTTTTACTTTAGTATATTTCTTCTTTTAATCTCTGAAATAATAGTAATTTTTAATAGACAGTAAAGAAATTAACAACCATTAATTTCAGTTGCACGTTATAGAACTACTGGGCGAGTTTTTCAACCATTTGAACCTGTTTTTCCTGTTGTAGTAACTACTAAAATCATTCTCAGAGTGTTCGTCTTCTGAGATATGCATATCAGTTAATAATGTACCTATATTGTGAATAATATGTTCACTATCGCAGACACTTACATAGGATCGTCTTCCTGACTTCATTCTTCTGCAGATTTATTTTCTATACAGTATTACCAAAATAGTCCATAACCACATCTGCTGTCATACCATGTCTGCCTATACCAAAAGGTTAACAACCAATTGTTACTTCACACACCAAGTCAGTAAACAGAATGAATACTGTCACGACTCACACTAACACGATGCCTTGAAGGCTTTTGACTTCTAAGAGAATACATAAATGTTAAATTAGTAGTATAAACATTTTCATCGTATCGTACCAAACTGACTTCATTTCTAGTTATTTAATACAACAATTAAAGGATGCCACCTTCAGTTTACAGTATTGACGTAACAAGCAGCATTCCATTAACATTCGGACTATTTAAAAAACGGTCACTTCACTCACATGTCAACGTGGATTTCAGTGCTTACGAATTCAGTTAGATGTTTGTTTTAAGATAATCTTTTTACAGCGCTGTATTACAAACGCCAGCCGCCCTTCAGTGGGACGAGAGAATCGATTTTAATTCGAGCAAAGAAATATAACGCAAAGAAAAAATAATACCAAAATTTTCAGTGGGGTATGCGGAGATTACCCACTCAAATTTTGGGGTATGCGTGAGCGATTGAGCATGCCCGTAGTCGGCGCCTGTGGAGTTGACAATATGATGGCATGTCTCCAGAAACTAATATCACACCAACATTCCACCAACCGAGATAGTGGTAATAACACAAAATTGCTGCAGTGGGGGTTGGCGTTAACTTGCGTTTACTCTATCAGATAAATTACACAACCATTTTGGTTCAGATAGAGTAGTGGGCAGGTAGTGCAATGAGATACTTACCTGAAGCTATGGTATGGAGAGCCATAGGTACGTTGGAAGCGTGACAGACACAGAGGGTGTGGCTTCAACTATTGCAGTGTCCCATAGTGTAGATTCCAGGACCTGGACGCGATGTCAGACAACAAGAACCGTTGAAAGAAGGAAAGGATAGGCAGCAACAGGTTGCGCAATATCAACACATACAGTCCGAGAGGTCTGCATTGCTGTCTCAGTGACGCCTTGACCCTTAACTCATACATTCAGTCTGTGCCTTCAGAGAACTGACGTCTAAAATTCCTTGTCATTGCTGCCAAACACACAACGCAAACTCAACGTTAGATAGAAGAGAGGTAAAGTGAACGAAGACGCTACACTGAATTGCATCGCAGCACTATATTAGAAAAATTGACTTTACTATGGGACACAATAAAACCAATATACTTAGTCAGTCTTTAGCTATCTGGCATTGCGTAGGTTATTAGTATTCAAGTATGTCTAATAAACAAAGAAGTGGGCTACAACTGTACCTGGTGTGGAACGCTGCACTGCGTAGAGAACAATGAAAGTACCGCGCGGGCATGGCCGCGTGGTCTAAGGCTCCACGCTGCGGAGTGTGCGGCCGCTCCCGCCAAAGGTTCGAGTCCTCCTTCAGACACGGGTTTGTGAGTTGTGCTTAGTGTACGTTAATTTAAGTTAGCTTACATACTCACGTACACTGACAACCGTTCCTGAAGGCAACAGAGTGGGAAGTGGAGACTAGAGTTCGCAAGCGGGCATCGCCGCCAATGATCGCGGTGTTTGCACTGATAGTGGAGTGATGGAAGGGCTAACGTTGTTATTGTTCTTGCCAGTTTGGGATTTTTAAGGGGACTATAGGGGGTAATGGTCAATACACAACATCGACGTGAGACGAGCAACACTCTTCATAAACCCCATGAAGGTGAACACGAATATATTTGTAAAACACATCAAGAAGGACATACGTCGTAAACCGAGACGACACTAGATAATTCTATAAGTATACATTCTTCATTGGGTGACTACTCATTTTCTTCCGACTACCTGCCCTGCGGTGTAGGATGCAGACTCCTTGACTTGCGCCATCGGGTGATGGGTTTCCGGGTTCCGCTGAATAGGTCAGGAGTCCACTATACGCAGGAAGCGGCTACACGGGTAACGGAGCTGTGTCGTGGACTGGGCGTTTTTTTAGGGTAGAGGGCTTTGGGGAAACACTAAATGGGCTGTCTCAAAGGTGCAGGTCGATCACAGGAAAAATATAGATCTAAGAACTATCGGTATAACAGTTGTAAATTGTCGTAGCTGTGTCGGAAAAGTACCAGAACTCCAAGTGTTAGGAGAAAGCACCGAAACACATATCTTTATAGGTAGCGAAAGTTGGCTTCAGCTGGAAATAAGTTCAACATAAGTTTTTAAAAAAGATCTTATTGTGTTCAGAAAGGATAGATTAAACAAAATAGGCGGAGGCGTGTAATAAAATTGAAGTTGATAGTTCCTGTGAGTTATAATGGGTAGAGGTTGTACTCGAAAATCATAAAAAAGCTAATAACTGGTTCCTTTCACCAGACGATACAATAGCAGAAAGGTTCAGAGAAAACCTGTGTCTAATTGCAAACACGTACCCGACTCACACAATAATTGTAGGTGGTTATTTTAATTTACCCTCAATCTGTTGCCGAAATTATATTTTCAAATCAGGAGGTACGAATAAACGTTACGAAAGTTACGAAAACTAGACGAAAAGTATATTTGTTCAGGAAAGCAGATATAAATACAATACATTGCTTCTTGAAAGACACTTTCCACTCGTTCCAAACACTAAACGTAAGTGTAGACCAGATGTGCCTCCAATTCAAAGAAGTGGTACCGACAGCAATTCACAGTTTTATACCATATAAATTAATAAAAGAAGGACACTGTTCCAAAAACAACGCAAAATGCAAGCTAATTTTAAACGAACAGAAAATCCCCAGGATTAGCGATCCTACACAGAAGCTCCAAATTTAGCGAGGACTTCAATGCGAGATGCCTACTATACTTTTCAGAACGAAACTCTTTCTCGAAATTTGACTGAAAACCCAAAGAGAATTTGGTCATATGTTAAATATACTAGGGGCAAAACACAAACAATACCCTCATTACTTGATAGTAATGGCGATTCTGCGCGACGATAGCGCTACTAAAGCATAGAAACTAAACACAGCTTTTAGAAACTCATTCACCAAAGAAGACGAAACCAATATTCCAGATTTTGAATTACAAACGGAGACCGGAATGAGTAACGTTGAAGTAGATACCATCAGAGTAGTGAAGCAACTAAAATCACTTAACAAGAACAAGTCTTCTGGTCCGGCCTGTATACCCATTATATTTCTATCTCATTATGCTGAAGAGATAGCTCCTGACTTAACAGCCATATACAACCGCTCGCTCAAAGAAGGATCTGTACCAAAAGACTGGAAAGTTGCACAGGTCACACCTATATTCAAGAAAGGCAGTAGGAGTAACCCACTACAGGTCTATTTCATTTACGTCAATTTGCAGCAGGGTTTTGGAACATATCCTGTATTCAAATATTACGAAATATCTCGAACAGAATGATCTATTGACCCAAGGTCAACACGGATATATCGTTCATGCAAAACACAACTAGCTCTTTAGTCACATGAAGTGATGAGTGCTGTCGACAAGGGTTCGCAAATCGATTCCGTATTTCTTGATTTCCAGAAGGCTTTTGACATCGTACCTCACAAACGGCTTTTAATCAAATTGCATGGATATGGTACATGGCCCCAAATTCTCGACTGGATAGGGGAGTTCCTGTCAGAGAGGACACAGTTTGTAGTAATCGATGGTAAGGCGTCGACTAAACAAGAGGTGATATCGGGCGTTCCACAGGGTAGTGTTATTTATTCTCTGCTGTTCCTTATTTACATAAACGATTTGAGAGAAAATCTAAGTAGCTATCTTGGGTTGTTTGCAAATGACGCCGTCATTTACCGTTTAGTAAAATCATCTGAAGATGAAAACCAACTGCAGAGATATCTATATAAATCAGTATGCTGTCAAAATTGGCAATTGACTCTAAATAATGAGAAGTGTGAAGTCGACCACATTAGTACGAAAAGAAATTCGTTAAACTTCGTTTACAAGATAAATCAATCATACGTCAAGGCCGTAAACTCCACAAAATGCCTAGGAATTACTATTACACCAGGCTTAAACTTGAAAGAACACGAAGATAATGTTGTTGGAAAGGCGAACCAGAGACTCCGTTATATTAGCAGAACCCTTAAAAGATGCAACAGAACTACTAAAGAAACTGCATACACTACGCTTGTCCGTCCATTTTTGGAGTATTGCAGCCCAGTGTGGGATCCTTGTCAGGTGGGTTTGATGGAGGACATCGAAAGAGTCCAAAGAAGGGCAGCTCGTTTCGTATTGTCACGATACAGGGGAGACAGCGTTATGATACAGGATCTGGGATGCGAATCATTACAACAACGGCGGTTATCGCTGCGGCGTGGGCTGCTTACGAAACTCCAAACGCCAACATTCTCCTTCGGATGTAAAGATATATCGTTGACTCCCACCTACATAGGTAGAAAAGATCATCTGAATAAAATACGAGAAATCAGAGCTCGAACGGAGAGATTCAGATGTTCTTTCTTCCCGCGCGCTATTCGAGACTGGAATGGGAGGTGAATAGTATAAAGGGGTTCGATGAACCCTCTGCCAGGCACTTAAATGTTATCAGCGGAGTATCCCATGTAGATGTTTACGTAGAACCTGCATACCGAAGTGATCTGTGTTATGTACGCCACAAAAATGCCTATAACACGGTAAATAAAGCAAATAAACCATATGTTTACGGGACATATTCTTCTTCAGGCCCTCTATCGGAGGCGAGTAGGAGGTTAACGAGGCAGAGGTAGACAGAGAGACGAAGAAGGAGTACATGGGATAAATATATATTGGAATAAATAAATACCGGAGCAACGCTGAATTTCCGGAACTAATACAGCAGTAAGACTAAGAGAACGAAGACGTAAGAAGCAGGCATAGAGATGGGGGAAGTGATGGTCAGAGTGGTTAAGGAAAGGAGTGTAGGATGTATACCCAATTCGCTTGCGTATTTAGCAAATGCGAAACATTTCAGGGTTCGATTGAACATTCATAAGTATTTATAGCATGTAATGATTCCATTTGACAGCTCGCACTCGTGGTCTGAACTTGGAATGGTCTGCAGTAGCGTGCCAGCTGATTTCCAGCTTATATGTAACACACAAGACCTAAATGTATACTAAAAAGACATTTACCGCCCCATTGTCTGAGCTAAACATACTTTTGTAAGCTTTAGATTCACCACTGAAATATAAACAAAGTTTCATGAGGCATATATGAGTAAGCAGTGGGTTATCTAACTAACATCAAAAGTAAATAAGCAATATGAAATAGCCCATCAATTAGTAGGAGCACAAATTACAAAAAAGTTTAATGCAAACCTGCAATTATACAGGGTATCCGAAAAGTCTTTCCCTGATTACATAAATTGATAACTCAGGCTATGAAATTGGTTTCTAATTGTTTACAAACTATCAAAGTTTTTTTTCACACATCAGTAAACTTCTACATGAGCACCCTTGCTAGCACGTAGCACATCTAGGTGATAGCATTTTGACCGCAAAGTCATATCGACGTGTACTGTCACTGGGCAACAAGGTCTGAACGATTTGCACATTGTACGAACGAAACAATAAACGTTTGTGTAAAATGTCATGGAGAGAGCTTTTTGGCATCTTTAATTCACGTGAGGCCCTGTGCACCGATTTCTTTGGACTTCGCAGAAGAAACTGCCTCACAGCTTCCACCCTGTCTGCTGAGGTTCTTGGTCGACCAAACCTCGGAAGGGTCAGCAACCGATCCTGTGTTCTTGAACTTCTCATATCAGTCTTCAATGCTCTTGACATCTGATGGATTCCTTCCAAATGTTGTCTGGAAGTGTCTCATTGATGATGATCGCGACTCATGGTACCACAGGACACATTGTGCCTTCTCCTGACTGGTTAACATGGCTTCTTGGGTACTGCGCCTCATCCACAACTTACGTACTGCGAACCTAAAACAGAAAAAAAAACTTTGATAGTTTGTTAACAATTCGACACAAGTTTCATATTTGTATCTTACTTCTAGCCTGAGTTATCAATTTATGTAATCACGGACTTTTCGGACGCCCTGTATAAGAGCGCATGGTTGACCAAATAGATGAAATGAAGTTCAGCTGAAATATCATTCTAAAGTAATGTAATGTACGTAAGATCATGTTTGCATGTAATCTTTTACTAATAATCAGGTTTTAATTAAATCTGACAGCATAACGAATTAAGTAATGAATGATATATTCACTGAGCAGATAAACTCAGAGTATGCCTTATTCTTTGCAATCAATAACGTAGCAGAATTGAAAATACTCGTGAACCATAGCTACATAAATGTCAGGAACAGCTTCTTATTAATAGTTTTCAAGTTGTTACGATAAATTCAATATTCATTGTTACGTCTCATATTTATTTTCGTTAAATAGAAACATTTAAGAAGTTTCAAATGTTATTAATTTATAGAAAATCAAATCTTATTAAGACTGAGAAAATTGATTGCTTGAAGGAGGATCAAATATAAACAGGATTTTATTTTTTATTTAAATTCTTTTAAATTTAAATTCATTGTTGAAAACCACAAGGCAGTAACAATTTATTTTTTCATATAGTTTCCTCCTTTGGAAATGCATTTTGCCTCAGCATATTGGCAGCTTCTTGATGCCCTCATCTTAAAAAGAACAGGGTCGGGTCATCAGCCAGTTGCGCACGAATTCTTTCAGACCATCTTCATCTTCAAATCGTTGTCCTCTTATAGCTTCTTTAAGCGGTCCAAACAAATGGAAATCACAGGACGATGAGTCAGGGCTGTAATTAGTATGTTCAAGTGTAGTCCAGTAGCTAGGAGACAGATCGAGCTGCAGTATCGGTTCACGCATTGACGTGCAGGAGGATGACCTGTCGAATTAATTGGTCTCGTCTTTTGCGGCGATATGTAACTCTTGCCTTGGTCAACAGCTCGCAGTAGTATTCAGCATTTATTGTGCGTCTCTCATGTAAAAATTTGTCCAGCAAAATGCCTCGCCGATGAAAAAACAGTTGAAAGAACGTTGCCAGGTGATAGTCGAGTCTCGACTTTCTCTGGTGCTGCCTCCCTTCCCTCCGCCACTCCTTGCAGGATTGTTTGGATTCAGGAGGCCGGCCGCAGTGGCCGAGGTGACTGAGGCGCTCCAGTCACGGTCAGCACGGCCACTACGGTCGGGGGTTCGAATCCCCCCTCGAGCATGGATATTTGTGCCGTCCTAGCTCGTAAGTAGTTCATAAGTAGTTTGTAAGTTTAGGGACTGATAACCCCGCAGTTAAGTCCCATAAGCTTAACAAACATTTGAACATTTTTTTTTTTTTTTTTTTTGATTCAGGAGTGTAGTGGTGCACCCACGTTTCGTCGCAGTGACGACTCGACTCAAAAATACGCCACATTCCTCCGAAAAACTCTCTTTAAGCCTCTGACAGACCTCCAAATGTCTCAACTTCAGATTTTCTCAACAAAAATAAATAAAATAAAAATATGTTCAAATGTGGTAAATCTATGGGACTTAACTACTCTTGTCATCAGTCTCTAGGCTTACAAACTACTTAAACTAATTTATACTAAGGACAACAAATACACCCATGCCCGAGGGAGGCCTCGAACCTTTGACGTCGAGCAACGGCGCGCTTCGCAGCTAGGCGCCTTAGAACGCTCAGCCAGATTTTCTGTCAGAAGGTGAGGAAGCCATCTTCAGCACACTTTACAGAACAGTAGGTCGTTTTTTATGATTTCTTGAAACTCCCAAAGCTTATTCTTACTTGTCCTGCTGTTTCTGATACTGTTGCTCATCGATCATCTTCAATAACGCCTTTAACCGCACCAATGCTTCGCCCGTAATGCTGCTCCGAGGACGGCGATCGTGTTTCTGATTTCCCACACGTTCTCGTCACACCTGTAACGTTTTATACCAGGAATACACACTCATCATTGACAACGTATGATAGCCGAACTGTGCAGTCAACCTCTGTCAAATTTCTGCCGCAGTAACTCCTTCACGAGCAAGAAATTTTATAATTACGCGTTCCGCAGTGGAGTGGTGCACCTGTTGCTCCGATATCATGAGCGATACTGAACAAATGGCAGGCAATATATCACAGTAAGCTCTCCCCACTCCAAGCGGTTCCGTCTAAACATAACAGAAGCGTGAGGCCAGTCCTACCAACTGTATTTATTTATGCATTTATTTTACCTGGCAAGACAAGGGTCTTCGGGCCCTCTCTTACACCTAACCAGGCTTACTCAAATTGGACAATTTGTGTAGTAGATACATTGAAGACATACAGGGTTCTGCGCAAGCTGGGACGGGATCTGGCTGTCATTACTGAAAATACTGCCGCAAGTGAAACTGCAGCCGTTTCCGTCACAGCTGTTCCCAACTGTGTTCCGTGAAGTTGGCCTCTTTGAAAGTTACATACCTTCACCAATCATTTGTCGTTGACCGTGGCAGAACAAAGCGCGTAATATACTGAAAAATTGACGAGAAAAGCTTTGTACTTCAATAAGCAGAACGCACAGATATCACAGACGAAGATCGCAAAGGCAGGCACGCAACGTTCCGTACCATGACAAAATATGTTGATCATTAGAGAGTATCGGCGCATAAAACTGGGGTAAATTGCAGCATGCTGAACATTTCGTATGACACTGTGTTCTCCATTGTTCACGAGGACCTTGAATGACGTAAGCTGTGTCACCGATGACCCAATGGAGAATCCTCACTGGCACTTTCGCAAGCCGAGGAGACTGAGGCGCTTCAGTCACGGTCTGCACGGCTGCTGCGGTCGGGGGTTCGAATCCCCCCTCGAGCATGGATATTTGTGCCGTCCTTAGTTGTAGGTAGTTCATAAGTAGTTTGTAAGTTTAGGGACTGATGACCCCGTAGTTAAGTCCCTTAAGCTTAACAAACATTTGAACATTTGCACTTTCGCATCGGTATCCCGCAGAGCGCAACGAGTTTCTGCGGCGAATCATCACGGGGGATGAAACTTGGGTTCACCACTTCACCCCCGAAACGAAGAGACTATCGATGGAATGGGTGCACATTTCAGTCACCACGGCGCAAGAAGGCGAAGGTTCAAGCTCCAGTAGCAAAGGTTGGACAGTGTTCTTTGACATGGAAGATTTGTTGCACGTGGAATTCATGCCGAGAGGAACAACAATTAACGCTGCCTCGTATTGTCAAACGCTGAACCGTTTGCGTAAAGCAATCAAAGAGAAGCGTCGGGGCAACTGGGCGCCGGTGTGATTTTGCTGCACCATCTCACAAGGCCCGTCAGTCGTGCCAACTGCTACAGCGATTCAAGTGGGAGCTTTTAATATTTTTGGCTTAAAGCCATCGTATTAAGATCCAGTATTGCTTCAGTGCAACCACTTAGAACCAGTAGGCGACAGATGGTAAAAGCTGGTGAGAACCACGACAGGTGGTACCAGTGGCGTAACTACGGGGGGGATGAGGGGGATAGAACCCCCCCCCCAGAACCCAAAGGGAAAAAAAAGGAAAGAAAGAAAGAAATTGTATAACAGCAATCTGGTAAAGGTAAGGATTGGAAACTCGAGGTGTTTTACCGTAAGCTTTCATTGGATGGGAGTGAATTAATCTTCAACGGGAGTGGTAGATGGTAGTCTGTCTGGAAACTGACTAAAATTTAGCTCGTCAAGCAGATCTATTCGCCCCCCCCCCCAAATCCAAGTCCTAGTTACGCCACTGGGTGGTACAATAGGTCGGGTTGTCATGGGAAACAGCACTGGCAAGTTTCTCCGAATTCTAGGGAAGTCCCCGAGGGGCAGGGACTGGACGCCGCTTGGCTGTTGCACTGGCGGTCACGCGCCAAAACGCAATCATATTTTTATTTATACTTTATAAACTAATTACTTATTCAATGTCAAACTCAATTTAGAAAAAAACCTCAAAGCTAAGCTATGCCCTGAGTAGGTAAAACATATTAACTATCGCTAAAAACATAAACAAAACAATTAATATAGGTCGGACGATGCACGGCAACCATGTTTGCGCGTCAAATTGCGGAGCGTAGGCAGCCTTGCATCGAGTGTAATGTATGTGTAATACAAGTGTTGTAAGCTTCGGGATGCAGTATGAACAGAGGTGGACAGTGACTAGCAAGAATGTTCATGTGGGTATCTAACTAAAAGAATTGATTAGTTCACATAATATTTTATTACAACGAATTGTATACTTAACTTTGATGTGCTTGTGGTGGTACATTCTTCCTAATACACAGTTCTGCAATACAATACTACTACGACATCTGGCAATAGTCTGTTCCGGCTTGAAGACTGCTGGCTCTAGTCGATGGAACTCCTGGATGATATGTGTAGAACTGCCTAGTACTGTCTATGTGTTGCTGTGGTGTGCCGGCAAATGTAGGCCAGCCCCCTTCTTCCCATTGGCCAGCGCGCGAGGTTACTAAAGAGGTACAGAGACTGCAGGCACCCCCGGCGGCCGAAGTACCATACAGCGACTTTTCGCTCTTCTTGTACTGACGCGGCGACTTGCGTGCACCGTCGGCGTTGTGACTAATACCTACGCAACGACAACAAGTATTAAAAGTGAAATAAGCAAAGATTATTTCTAGAATAATTGTAAAATAATACAAAGATAATTATAAGAATCAAAAATGATAATAATAACAATAATAATGATAATAATAATAATGACTTATTAAAAGACCGTAGGCAGTGAATATCAGTCCTATTACCATTTAGGAATTGCCTCATTATGTTCTTGCAGAGTGTGAGTTATTAACATCGAACAGAGACATAAAACGATAGAATGCGGTGAAAGAGATATCGAAAAGGTAGATTGGTTAGAGAAGAGAAACAGAATGGTAAGATTCAAAGCTATTATGGTCAGAAGAGAAAAGGAACTGAGAGGAGCACAACAATGGAGGCTATGCTGTCGTTACTATGTAAATTTTGAGATTCCTCTTGAATGTTGAATAGTTTAGGGTAAAGGCGGCACCACACATGTGGTATTTACCGAATACCGAGTAACTGCTCGCTAGTTGTCGAGTAGCGTGGTTCGACCGCTCCCTGTTTGTCGAGCACCAATCGACCAGTGCTCCCCGTTTCCGCCGCGTCTCGGTATTTCTACACACATCAAAGGAGGCGAACATTCGGCAACAGGTGCTTTTGTTCCTCATCCAGACATTCGTGTTGTTGGAAGAGCTTGTGGAAAGTGGGCGTCTCTATGCATTTGTAAACATATGTAATTCAATTTGGGATTACGTTATACTTAAAGTCTTTTAGTAACTTATTTTCTGATAAAAAATACTGCACTTCGGAATGTAGACAGTTATAATTAGAATTTTATTCGTAAGTTTCGTATAGACCTATTGGTTGCTTAGTATCTTTTGCCGAAATTTTATTGTTTCTACGCCGTAGTAAACGTGTAGGGGGTAATGCTTTTTATTTATGTTGCCAAGGGTCGTGAACGACATAACAAATTTTGTGAACATTACAGAAGAAGATGATTTGTTGTTTTAAAATCTGTGATAGTAAGTCACTTTACATTTTCTGATGGATGGCAATTCTTGATACAATCACGTAAGAACGGCTTTTTGTACAAAATAAAATGTATTGTATCAAAGTCCATGGTAAACTTACTAACAATAACAATTTTTTATTGTCAATGTCACAAGTAGCAAATCAATACATTGACTATCTTCACCACAACACAAAATAAACCGTAAATGTGTATTTACAGTTGTGGTTACTTCACTAAACTTACGTTTCTCTGCTTTGGTTTAATGACACCATTCACTAGCGTCGTGTTCTCGGTTTATTTTTATTTTATTTTTTTAACAGCAGACTGCTGAAAGCCATGACCAAAAAAGCAGATCCACACAAAATATAAATTTCCGTATCGCTGACCATCTGCATCTGATTATCCGATAAACAGAAAGACAATGCGATTACAATAGATACGAAAAGTGTGTGTAGTGCCGGTCGCTCAAAATTCTACACTACTGTAGCTTGACGAATATACGTTGTTCCTGCAGAAGCTCGCTGTTCGGCAGGACGCGCATACGTGGTACAAAGTGCTCGCCGTTACGCGAATATTCGCCGAATGCAACAACGAGCAAGCTTGCTCGGTGTTCGTTGCTCGGTATTCGCCAAATACCACATTTGTGGTGCCGCCTTAAGACGTAGGTCACGCGGCAGTGTGTTCCATAGTCGTATGGCTGAGATGGAGGACGACACGGAGAAAGATTTAGTGTTATGTAAAGGAACAGCCAAGATGCTAGCCGTATCCAATCTGGTATTGTGGTTGTGGAATGATGATAGGTGTTTAATGTCAGATTATAAGTATTGGGGGTACTGGTGGCTTAGAAATCGATAAAGTAAGCACGGAGTTTGAAAATAGCGCCACGTATGTGGGCGCATCCAACCTAGCTGGGTATATGAAGCACTAATATGATCGTACAACTGTATATTGCACACGTACCTAACGTAAGCATTTATCACTAGCTCGAGGCGTCTCGAATTTTCACTATTTGTGCCTCGTTGAACTACATCACAGTAGTAAAGATTTGGCAAGTCAAGTTTTTATTTAACTTGGATTGGTAATATTTTTCTAAATTTTTGGATTGCATATAGGGATGAGAGCTATTTCCTGCAAGCTACAACTGTTTGTTGTTCCTAGTTTAGGTGTTCATCCAAGATTATCACAACGTCTGTCACTGTTTTTTGATACGGTAATTGGGTACCATTGATCTGTATTTTAGCGAATGTTTCACGGAAATACCGAATAACTTTGGATCGGATGTGAGGATGACTTGGGATTTCTTGAGGGTTTACTTTCAGACCTAAGTTCTGTTGCCAACGTGAAACAGAACAAAGACCTGCGTTCATACCAGCTACTGCATCAGTAATGTTCTTAGGGCTGTCACGTGTGTACAGTTGGGTGTCGCCGGCATATACCGGGTGATCAAAAAGTCAGTAAAATTTGAAAACCTAATAAATCGCGGAATAATGTAGATAGAGAGATAAAAATTGACACACATGCTTGGACTGACATGGGGTTTTATTAGAACCATAAAACAAAAAACGTTCTACAGATGGCGCTTCATCTTATCAGAAAAGCACTAAGTAGCATAACAAATTAAGACAAAGCAAAGATGATGTTCTTCACAGTAAATGCTCAATATGTGCACCATCATTCCTCAACAATAGTTGTAGTCTAGGAATAATGTTGTGCACAGCACTGTAAAGCATGTCCGGAGTTATAGTGAGCATTGGCGTCGGATGTTGTCTTTCAGCATCCCTAGAGATGTCGGTCGATCACGATACACTTGCGACTTCAGGTAACCACAAAGCCAACAATCGCACGGACTGAGGTCTGGGGATCTGGGAGGCCAAGCATGACGAAAGTGGCGGCTCAGCACACGATCAAATCAAAAAAATGTTCAAATGTTTGTTAAGCTTATGGGACTTAACTACGGGGTCATCAGTCCCTAAACTTACAAACTGCTTATGAACTACTTACGAACTAGGACGGCACAAATATCCATGCCCGAAGGGGGATTCGAACCCCCGACCATAGTGGCCGTGCTGACCGTGACTGGTGCGCCTCAGTCACCTCGGCCACCGCGGCCGGCAGCACACGATCATCACCAAACGACGCGCACAAGAGATAATTTTTTTTAAACTTTTTTTTTCTCCCTAATAAAACCCCATGTCATTCCAAGCATGTTTGTCAATTTTTACCTCTGTCTACTTTATTTCGTGATTTATTAAGTTTTCAAATTTATACTGAGTTTTTGATCACCCCGTAGATGTTAATGTTCAGGAACAAATATTCCTTTTACATTTGATCGCCCTTCGTAAATTTAATAACGTTCTAACAACTCTAACCGTACGTATTAATTGAACCCAGCTGCTCGTATTCCACCGACCCAGAGGTTTCCGCATTACTGGGATTCCAGAGGCTCAGTTACAAGAACTTATACTAAACCACGAGATAACAAGGTAACCAGCGTGGGAATCTGAAAACTTCTGTGACCTAATGCAAGGCGAGCGGTTACGCCGCAGTTGGCGAAATGAGCTTGGTTACGTCGCACAGCGTGCCTGGTTAGTAGTCAAGAGTTGACATTCGGCAGGAGGCTGAAGAAAATCGTTCCGAAACTGAGTCACGGGCGGTGCGTAATAGATACGGAGAATCTGCCGCCGCCATGTGTCAACGCGTTCGCCGTACCGCCCACCTGTGCGTGGCGAGTCTTGCACACGGTGTTCCACGCGGCAGCGTTCGCGGCCCTGCCGACTATCGCAGACGACCTTGGCCGCGATGGTCGCTGGGCGAGGAAACGGCCGCAGGCAATCCCCTCAGCTAGACGGCGTTTTGCATCACGCGGCGCTTCCATTACCCAGCTGCACTGCAATTACTTTAATGCCGACATACTGCCTCTTATTGGCATCGGAGAAAAAAATAACTGGTCTCCAGTTGGTTTTACTCCACGTGTCTAGTACCGGACTTATCGACACATTATATGCCTTCCATTACACTCGCATTCGCGAAGAGAACGCGTAAACAGCTCACTGACAACACGCATTCTATCAGCTGCTTGCCAACGCTGGTGAGTAAAACTTACATTGAAGTGACATAGACTCTTAGGATACCTCTGAGTATCGTGCTGCACCTTCTTTTTCCCGGCGACGTGCGGCAGCTCGTGGTCCCATGAACACAACGAACCGCTGGTACGACCTGCTGGAATATCGGGCCATACTGCCTCTACATGCATCCGTTAAGTATTGCCGGAGCATAATTTTGTGCATAAATTGATTTCTGGTTGAAGCCCAAATATTTTCGATGGGATTCATGTCGATCGATCTGGGTTGCCAAACAAAGATCCACGTAAATAATCTGCTAATCACATTTAAGTGCATGGTATCGATCGAACCTCTTTTATGATTTTTCTCTAACGTTCCATTCTCTAATAAGCGAAAAAGGAACATCTAAATCATTGCGTTTTCGATATTATTTCTCTTATTTTATTATGATGATCATGTCTCCTTATGTAGGTGGGTGCTAGCAATGTCCGTTCAAATGAAAAGGTACGAAACGTCTAAACAACCAAACTATTTGAAATTTGAACAATCCGCTTTGAGATATTTGTGTGACATCTGGGGACGCGGAGCGTGAATCGTCACCACGCCCTAAAAATTCAAGGCAGTGTCCTCAACTGGTAACTGGATGCTCACCGTCTTTTTTGATGTCCAAGGTTCGATTCTCATCCACTTCCTCGAGCACGAAAAAACCATTGACAGTAACGTAAATTATGGCTATGTAGACTTCCCAGCGTATTAACTGATCAAATTCTTCTCGGATTTCCAGCCGGAGCGTACTGACATCTTGTAACCGCCCCGGTAAAATATTCTTATAATATTGCACTGATTTGTGTTTGTTAATGCTAACGACATTACCGGCGGAGTGGGTGAGGCGTAAATGTTTGTTATAATGACCGCCGTCATTATAATTCCGCCGTCAGAACTTTACCGTAAGACGATTAATCACTCAAATAACACTAATCACGATTAAAGTCACAGTATGTATTAGATAATAAACAAAAACAAGTGGTTGCACTGCTAAACAATTTAATAACGCCTACGCTTAAACGTTTAATCAGTAGACAGCAATATATCTCTTTGTATAAAGAAAGACGATGCACCTCAAATTAAACAGACACGTCCATGCATGCGTGACGATGACAATAGTCTCATGTGGTCCACTTTGCACTTTCACACAGATTGGCAGTTCATTATTTTGCGGCGCGGATGCCCGATCTTTCTTGATGTGCGGATGGCGCTACGATAGTCTGTGCTCGTTAAGATTATAATCGAGTTCAGCCAGTCAACACTTCTCACATCAAAAAATGCGATTCCATACTTGTCTACCGTTTCGCGGAGTGGCTATCCGAAAAATCTTGATGTGCGGTCGGCGATACGAAGGTTCCAGCCGTGGCACTAATTAGTTAAGATAAGCTCAACTTCACACATTCTGACTATGACCGTTATGTTCGCGGCGCGGTTGAGGCATCACGGCAACAATACGGGCACGACACACGTAACGAAGTAATGATATATTTTACTTGTACTTCCACACGATAGAGTACTGAAATGATACACTTTACTTCATAAAACTCTTGATAAGACTCTTGCCGTCCGCGGTGGCCGAGGTCACTGCGGCGCGCCAGTCACGGTCTGCACGGCCACTACGGTCGGGGGTTCGAATCCCGTCTTTAGTGTTAGCTAGTTAATAAGTAGTTTGTAAGTTTAGAGACTGATGACCCCGTAGTTAAGTCCCATAAGCTATATAAATATTTGAACATTTGATAAGACCCTTTCACGACGACTTTGCTCACTTCCTCGGACATGTATCATGTCAATGCCTAGACCCAATTCCAACTGAGCGCGCGAGCTCGTAATCGCACAAACACTGGATCATTCTATCGATGCTAGCCTTCGATATTCCAAGCGTTGACTAAAGTACGCTTACAATCTGTATATGGTATTTCTGCGGTCCACCTGGCCGCCATCATCAGGTGAGGAAGCTTAGCCGCTCTCGCCATGACTGAGTGAAACTGTGGAACGGCTGGCTCTATATATGCAACAAAAGTTGCGGCTAAGACTAGAGCACTTCTTGGTTGTGTTAAAGATGATTTAGGCCTAAGGCCTAAGAAAGCCTGGCGTTTATAAAATACCTTTTGAGTGCGGCAAAACATACATTGGCTAGACTATTCGTACCGTCAGTGGCACATGTGTTGAAATCACCGCCATACGCGATTGATGCAGCCTGAAAAATCCGCGGTGGCTGAAAACTGTCTCTCAGAGGGACACAGGATTTATACGAGGAGACACAAGTTGGTGCAAACACCTCACATTACTGGGATTGTCTTTTGAAAGAATCAATTGCAATCAGAATAACAGATAACACAATTAACCGCCACAATGGTTATTTGCTGAATAAATCGTGGAATCTTGTGTTGTCGGACCTGGAGAAACATCGGCATCTGCATCAAATACCAACGAATGGCAATCCATAGCGATCTATCGTTTTTGACATTACCTACCACAGAGGCGCTGCAACTTCTCTAGCGCAAGAAGTCAGCAACTACGAGTAAAAGCGCGCGCTCTGTAATTAGCGCATGCGCCTTCGTACTTTCGATCATCTACATTATCTACACCTACATGGGATACTCTGCAAATCACATTTAAGTGCCTGCCAGAGGGTTCATCAAACCACCTTTATGCTATTCATCTACCATTCCATTCTCAAATAGCGCGCGGATAGAAAAAACATCTGAATCTCTTCGTTAGAGCTCTGATTTCTCGTATTTTATTCTGATGATCATTTCTACCTATGTAGGTGGCAGTCAACAATGTATTCTCTCCTTCGGAGAAGAATGTTTGCGATTCGAGTTTCGTAAGTAGACCACGTCACAGCGATAAACGCCGATATTGTAATGATTCCCATTCCAGAGCATGTATCATTTCCGTGACGCTGTCTCCCCTGTGTCGTGACAATACAAATCGGGCTGCCCTTCTTTGGACTCTTTCGATGACTTCCGTCAAACCTTCTTGATAAGGATCCTACACTGGGCAGCAATACTCCAAATGAGGACGGATAAGCGTGGTGTACGCAGTCTAACGCAATCTCTGGTTCGCCTTTCTTCGACATTATCTACGTATCGTTTATAGTTTAAGTCTGATGTAATAGTAATTCCTGGGTATTTATTGGAGTTTACGACCTTCACATTTGATTGACTTATCTTGTAAACAAGATTTAAGAGATTTATTTTGATACTCATGTGGACGACTTCACATTTCTCGTTATTTACAATCATTTGCCAATTTTTACACCATGCTCATGTCTTATTTAGATCGTTCTGCAGTTGGTTTTGATCTTCAGATGACTTTACTAGACGATAAATGTCGGCTTCATCTGCAAACAACCTAAGAGAGCTGCTCAGATTTTCCCCGAATCGTTTATATAGATAAGGAACAGCAGAGGACCAATAACACTACCCGGTGGAACGCCGGATATCGCCTCTGTTTTAGTCGATGTCTTACCATCGATTACTACAAACTGTGTCCTCTGACAGTAAATCCCCTGTGCAGTGCCAAATCTGGGGCGTATTCCATAACCAAGCCTTCCGGAAATCTAGAAATACGAAATCAATTTGAGATCCCTTGTCGATAGCACTCATCGCTTCGTGTGAGTAAAGAGCTAGTTGTGTTTCACATGAACGATATTTTCTAAATCCTTGTTTTCTTTTGGTCAATAGAACATTCTTTTCGTAATAATTCATTTGAATACAGGATATGTTCCAAAACCCTGCTGAAAATTGACGTCAATGAAATAGGCCTGTAGTTTAGTGGGTTATCCCTACTGCCTTTCTTGAATATAGGTGTGACCTGTACAACTTTTCAGTCTTTTGGTACAGATCCTTCGTTGAGCGAGCGATTGTATATGGCTGTTAAGTAAGGAGCTATCGCTTCAACATAATCAGATAAAAATCTAATGGGTATACAATCTGGAGCAGAAAACTTGTTCTTGTTAAGCGAATTTAGTTGCTTCGCTACTTCTATGATATCCACTTCTACGCTACCCATTACGGCATCTGTTCGTAATTCGAAATCTAGAATATTGGTTTCGTCTTCTTTGGTGAATGAGTTTCGAAAAGCTGTGTTTAGTAACTCTGCTTTAGTAGCGCTATCATCTGCGGGATCGCGATTTCTATCACGTAGTGATAATATTGTTTGAGTTTTGCCTCTAATATATTTCACGTATACCAAAATCTCTTTGGATTTTCAGTCAAATTTCGAGAAAGAGTTTCGTTGTGAAAAGTATTGTAAGCATCTCGCATTGAAGGCCTCGCAAAATTTCGAGCTTCTGTGTTGGATCGCCAACTCTGGGGAGTTTGTGTTCGTTTAAATTTTGCATGCATTTTTCGTTGTTTTTGCTACAGTGTCCTGGCCTGTTTTGTGTAGCAAAGGGGGATCACCATCTTCTTTATTAATTTATTTGGTATAAAACTGTCAATTTCTGTCCATGCTACTTCTCTGAATTGGAGCCACATTTGTCTACACTCTGGTTTAGGATTTGAAATGAGTCAAAACTGTCTTTCAAGAAACAATTTAGTGTATTTATATTTGTTTTTCTGAACAAATATACTTTTCGTCTACTTTTTGCAACTTTGGGTCTTTCGATATTCAATATCGCTACGACATCCTTGTATTCACTAATACATTTATCCGTTTTGATTCTGGTTATGAGCACGGGATTATTTGTTGCAAAGAGATCAAGTGTGTTTTGACATCCATTTATAATTCTCATGGACTAATTGTTCAAAGTAATTCTCAGAAAATGCGTTGATCACCAATTCGCTCGATGTTTTATGCATACCTCCTGATTTTAAAATATAATTTCGCCAGCAATTTGAGGGTAAGTTAAAATCACCGCCTACTATTATTGTATGAGTCTGGTATGTATTTACAATTTGACACAGGTTTTCTTTGGACCTTTCTGCTATTGTATCGTCAGAGTCGGGAGGCCGGTAAAAGGAACCAATTATTAACTCCTTACTAAGAGGGTCGTCCACAAAGTAAGTTACGTTTCTTGTTCTATCCACGGCAGCGCTAATATCGCAGTTCCGAGCATGCGCTGCAGTTACTCTCACTGATGGACAACACAGTTACTCCATTTTCAGATCGCTCTGCCGACGTGTGCTTTGTAGTGCTTTTTTATAATGTCAGCCGTTATTTGAAATGCCGCCGCGTGTGAAATCAGATCTGTAATTCGTTTTCAAAATGTAAAAAAAATTAAACCAGAGAAAATTCATCGGCAAATCTGCGAGGTTTACGGACAAAGTACTATGAGTGATTCAATGGTTAGAAGATCGGTCAGACTGTTAAATGAAGGACGTGATCACGTGTACGATGAAGAACCAAGTGGACGCCCGTCTGTGATTGCTGATGAACTGGTTCACACAATCGAAGAGAAGATTAAGCACAACCATAAGTTCACACTTATTGTCATTCCTATGGAAGTTCCGGAAATCTCACGATCACTAATTCATGATATTGTTGCTGAAAAACTGAAATTTCGAAAACTTTGCTCACAGCACACGGCGAATGTGACCAAACAACTCTACGGAAATTTCACTGGGACGTGTTTGATCATCCTCTGTACAGTCCGGATCTCGCTCCTAGTGACTTTCATCTCTTCTGTCCTTGATGGTCAACACTTCAACGATGATGACGAGCTGAAAGAACTTGTTAGCACACGGTTGAATCCACTGGCGGCTACGCTACGACAAATGCCTACAAAATTTCGGAAGCTATTTAGAAAAGTAGTTTAACAGTTGTATATTTTTGCACAGTAAATATTTTTTGTATACTTTCACACTTTTGTTTTATATAACCAAACGGAACTTCCTCTGTAGGCATACCTCGTATTTTCAGGTACAACATCTATCCATAATAGCTCACAGAAACTATCAACTTCAGCTTCGCTACACGAGACTACTTTTGATGGAGACAAACACGTCTCCACCTATTTTGTTTAATCTATCATTCCTGAACACAGTCAGAGCTTTTGCAGAAAACTAGGCTGAACTTATTTCCGGCTAGAGCCAACTTTCACTGCTTATAATGATGTGCGTTTCAATGCTTTCTATTACACTTGGAGCTCTGGTACTTTCCCGACACAGCTGCGACAGTTTACAACTGTTATACCGATAGTTTCGAGATCTACATTTCTCCTTTGAGACTGCCCATTTTGTTTTTCTCGAAGCCGTCTACCTGAAAAAAACCGCCCAGTCCACACCACACAGCTCCCGATACCCGTGTAGTGGCTTCCTGCGTGTAGTGGACTCCTGACCTATTTAGTGGAACCCGAAAACCCACCACCCTCTGGCGCAATTCGAGGAATCTGCAGCCTACACGGTCACAGAACCACCGGAACCTCTGATTCAGACGACTCAGCTCTGTACCAGGAGATCACAATCGGTCCTGCCGACGATGCTTCAAATGGTCATGTGTGCCTTCATCTCGGAAGCAAGACTGGCAGTCTTTACTACCTCATATAGCCGCTCAAATCCGGAGAGAATGTCTTCCGAAAAATGCGACACGTCGTTGGTACCGACGTGAGCAACCACTCGCTGCAACCCGTCCCCTTCATGGCATCCGGAAGGACGACGCCCCCCCCCCCCCCCCGTATGCACACGAAGTGCACTTTGACTTTCTTTCCCCCAAATCCCTAAGGGGCCCCATTATGCGCCTAACGTTGGAGCTTTATACTAGAAACATTCCCACCCTCTCAGATTGCCAGGCTCTTGCTGACTGAGGGGTGACCATAGGATTCGGGGCACCATCTGGGTAAGAAACAGTGTTCACCTCCGGCAGCGCTTCAAACCCACTTATAAGACGGACGGGAAACGCCTCACGATCGGTCGCCCTGAAGGTGTCCGGACACTTGCCACGCCGGACACTTGCCACGCCGGACATTTGCCACACTTCTACCTGCTCCGAAGGGTCGGGTGCCCCTGGCCCCTGTCTCCTCCTCCTCGTCCTGTCCTCCTCCCCCCCCCCCCCCCCCACGCGCCACAACCGTCTCGAGAACTCCGTGGACGGAGTCCCGACATATGCACACTGGTCGCTTCTGCATTTCATAGTGTGACCGTTAGTCTGGAAGTTATTACAACGGCCAAGAGTAGACCTTTAGCCCACTACAATGGTTGCGCCATAATAAGGTGTGGATGTGCTTACTCCGAAGAACTTTCGAAGAACGGAGACGTATTGAACGTAGAAACACCTGTGAGGACCACCTAACGATGCGACCTTTATTAATTGTAAAAATAAAAAGAGTATCCTTAAATAACTTAATGATGAAGCTAGCTGGTCACAGTTCGGTTCACTAGCGTTTAATCAATACGCGATGAAATTTAACTCAACGAAGCAAATACATTAAACATCACTCAAATGATCCTCCTGCAACCAGAATGTATGGTTACATCTACCGCTTTTCAATTTGCAATTTCCTATTTAGGTAAAAGCTTCTACAGTTGACACGTTAAGAGAAGTTTTTTCTACCTTATAATATTATAGCCATACCGTCAGATTGTGAGTTCTAAAATTATTCCTGTAACTTCAGAGCCGCAATTAGCTCCTAGAAATATCATTTTTGTTAAACTGATAAGGTACACTTTAGATTTTAAAAAGAATCTGAGCTTTAGAATTGCACTTAAAATACACACCCTAAAACATATCTGCTCTTAAGATTGACAAGTTCGGCAGCTATAGAATTGAAATAATTCCCATATCTCCAAAATTAGACAAGGATAGAAATAACTTTACAGTAGACGTAGATCTCATGTAGTAGCCCTTAAAAATTAAAGTTTCTCACCGTGTTGTTGTTTATCTTTAATCAGGCCAGTAAAAACTATGGAAACAAGGCAGGGAGCTTACTATTCAAAAATAATTGTTACAAAAAAATCATAAACAAATGTATTAGACGTATTTTTCTTATGCATTAGAAACTTTTGAAAACATAGTTTTATCATTTCGTCTGCAACATCACTTATTTGATATGGTGATTTGCTTTGCATCACCAAGGGTATCTACTTTTATGTTATGTTTGCAGCATTCTCATTTCGAATTGTGGCATATTTACTTCGTCTTAGTTGATGAAAAAAATTCTGAAAACTGCATTTAATAACTCTGCTTTAGTTGCACTGTTTAGTAACATTACCGTCGCTATCGCGCAATAAAAGCATTCGCTTAGTTTTTCCGCTGCTGTAGATAATATAGAACCAGAATCTCTTTGTATTTTCCGCCACATTTCTACAAAGAGTTTCGTTGTGAAAAATACTAAACGAATGTCGCATTGAAGGCCGCGCTAAATTTCGAGCTTCAGTAAAACATCGGCAATCTTGGGGGTTTTGAATTCGTCTAAATTTTCTGCAAAAGCTTTCTGTTCTGTTTTATGTACCATGCGGGACCAGTTCAGTCTCTTATTAATTTATTTGGCAGGAATCCCTCCAATGCTGTTGATACGATTTCTTTGAATGTAAGCCACATATGGTCTTCACTTACGTAGTTAATTTAGAAAAAAAGGGAGAATGTCTCATAGGAAGATGTCAACCGAATTTTTATCTTTTTTCCCCCTTTTTAATAGATGTATTTAGCGTTTAGTTTTGCCGAATATCTTTGTTACAGATTTCAGCTCGCTACAACTTTTTGGGTTCACTTACCCCTGTATCCGTCGTGATGCTCAGGAGTATTAGTGACTAAGAGCTCAAGTGTGTTTTCGAAACCATTTACAATTTTAATGGGCTCGTGAACTAATTGTTAAAAATAATTTTAAAAAAAGCATTTAGAAAAATATCGGAAGATGTATCTGCCACCCTGTCAGAAGGTGCATTTTTGTCAACATACGGGTGGTCAGGTTTAAGTCACCGCCAACTATAACAGTATGAGTAGTGTACCTATATGTGTTGAGACTCAAGTTTTCTATGAACTGTTCAGCGGCTGCATCATGAGAGTACCGGGGTCGGTAAATTAAAATGTCCAAATGTTTGTTAAGCTTAAGGGACTTAACTGCGAGATCATCAGTCAAACTTACAAACTACTTATAAGCTACCTTATACTAAAGACGTCACAAACATCTATGCCCGATGGGAGATTCGGACCCCCGGCGGGGATCGGCCTCGCAGCCATTGATCTCTATGCTACGTGGATGTTGAACTTCAGTTGTCTGAGTGTGCCAGCCATAGATGTTCATACTTCGTTTCTTGCCAAATTCAGATATGGCGGCTATTAAGTATTATAAGTAAACCAAATGAAAATTCGTTTCGATTCCACTCCCATAACCATCTCTAACATCGCATATTGACTAAAGAATCAAATCAGAAGGTAAGAAAGCAATTTTTTGTCACATAATAACTGATCGAAATTCATTTGCCAAATTTAAACATGGCGGACAACGCGAAATTGTGTACAAGACATATGATGTGTAGGCACGCTGCTGTTCTATGCTCTGACACCAAAATTATACATCCAGTTTGTATACAGATCACTGGTCGCAGCATAGCGCCTCAATGCGCTTAGCCGCTCCAGCAGTTATTAATTTATTACGTTAGTCGAGTATAACATCTGCTCACAGTAACTGACAGGAACTATCGACTTCAGTTTCGCTTGTGAGCTAGTACATATATTACATTGTGCTTTTTGTTTCTTTTGTAGTGCAGATTATAGGAATTATGGCATTTCTTAAAAAAACTAGGGTGTATCGTCTGTGACTTAGCTAAACAATGTAGAACAACAATGTACTTTACAAGCGTAGCATTCTATATTCCTTCATTTCTTTATTTCAAATTTGTATGTCGACTTTAGGTGATCTGTCAAACATAGACGCTCTTATCTATAATTTGTAAACGTATTTTCTGTCATTGATTTGAACACTGTCCCAATTCACTTTATTAACTAATATTTTGCCGCAAAAGAGTAAATTTATGACGTGTATTGTTCTTCTTTCTTCCTTTTTTTTTTTTTTTTCACGCAGTTGTAGCAATTAATATATGTACAAATGCAGTGATCAAACTTGAATGATAAGGGAACATTCGAATTAGGTTTATATCGTTCCTTTCATGTTCCTTCCATGGCGATGGGCTGTTTCTATCGCAGTCAGTAAGTGTGGAAGAAAGCTACCGTACAAACGGAGGGATAATGGATCTCTATTTGTGGTTGGAAGAACTAATTACACACTGACATAGCCGACGGTATTGCTTTCGTTTCCAAAAGTTATAAATATTTCGATTTCAGGATATTGAAAAGAAGTTGTACATTTCGGCGAGATGTCGAACAAAAATATCTCTTTTGTATTGGCTGTATCGAGTAAGATCGGAGACGGAGGTTTGGAAGCAAGCAGCAGGAGTACGGGGAAGGGCGTCCGTTCCCTGAGGGCCGCTAATCCAACTACCTGGCGAAGGGTCAGGTGTGGCAAAAGTCCGGCGTGGCAAGTGTCCGGCATCCGCCCTGAATGCCTTCTGCCGTCCGCCACGCGGCGGGGAGACCTCAATTCCCCACGGATGTGGCGGCGACCTCCACGCGTGCAGTGACCGGATTAGCCATAGCCGCGGGTCGATGGGTGGGCACATCAGACTGTTGGAAACCCCGCGACCGACCGACGGCAGGAGTGCCCATCCACCGCAGCCTCAATGATGATGATGATCATGATTGGCGTTTTAGGGCGCTCAACAGCGAGGTCATCAGCGCCCGCCCAGCTTCAAGCTTCGCAACCGCAGTTAACGCCGCCTGAAGCTGGGAGCGAACAAACTCAGCGAGCATCCGCAGATGGAAATCACAGTCCCTAGCCATACTAAGCCCAAAGAACAATTGAAGTGTAGGACTAGAACCCGTAAGTACCTTCAAAACAATAATAAACGTGCGGGAGGTTACACTAAATTGTTTATTAAAGCGAATCTGAATAAACTCGCTAGCACACAAAAATTTAAGAAAAGAAAAACGCAGGCAGAGAAAAATCAAAATGAGTCGCTTCTAATGAGAAGCCGGCTTAACTCACAAGTGGAGAAAGCCGACGAAGCTGCTGTCTGCTGTCGTGTGAATTGACGGTAGTAAACAAATGGTAACTCGGTCTCAAAACAAAGACAAACGAATGTCGCGACGTGCTTATAATATTAAATGGCAAAACCATTATTATTTGGTAAGAAACTAGGAATCCAGAACCTAATATCTCGGGTGTCAGGGGAGGAGGGGGTTGGTCGCAGTTTGTGGGGTTCTGGTAAGTCATTGGCCAAGGGGGGGGGGGGGAGGGGGGGGGCACCTCTGAATGTATGTGTACTGTATTGTCATTCTTTGCACCGTGAAGGCCATATTGCCCTGTATACTACCGTAATAAATTAGTGTGTTATGATACTTCAGTGCTATTCACTGTCCACATATGTAGTTAACACCCTGTTCTTTCCTCTGAATGTCACAGTTTCAAAAACGGACTGGTATCTGCAAGAAAACCTTGTTGCCATGATTTCTGTCCCAATCCTCTTATAATGACAGCGATATCTGAATTGTTTAGCAAATATGAACTGTCGTATGCACAGACGTCGACACCCTGTCAATGCTTGCATCTCGCTCAGGATTCGTGCAGACGCTCGGACAAATGAACCCCGATGTTATTTCACTATACTGTGTTATACGCCGTTAAGCCTCAAACAGCTAAGACTTTTCCAAAGTAAATCGACGACCTCTTACAATTATGCATCCAAATTGCAAATTATGTTATAAAGCGTGCGTTAAACACCCGTCTTTTTACGGACCTTTGTGAAGAGACAGAACAAAAATGCACTATTTCATACGAAGTACGTTGGCTCTCAAAAGGAAGTATGTTAGCTAGATTATCTGAATTCAGAGATAGTTGCGATAGGCCGTAGGTCGGTCGTTTGAAGCACTTTTGCGTGAGCTGTCTTCTGTTTCATTCTGCTCGCAGCCTCACCGATTATCAGCAGTCGCTATTCATTGCAATGTATTCCAACAGACTTAATTATTATGACAATACTTATTATAAAACAGCGCCGCATTTGAAACTGGCCATCTCTTTAATGTGTAGAGCCCGAATTTCCATGCAGATGTGTGATTGGCCATTTTAGGTAATAATTGTTTATTTCGAAGAATTTTTTATTCTTTATGTTCTTTTTAGAGCTTTATAAGGAACGTAAATAATTTTCCTGGCTTCAATGGCGATGTTGCAATAATTTTTATAGGCATAACATATAGTTACGCTCTTATCTCATTTGAATTTCGACCAAATTGAAGATTATGTAAAATTTATGGTAATTTTAAATTAAAAATTTGGGGAATTTTTGGAGGACTTTGTTGCAGAGACTTGTGTGTAAAATACACCACAATAGGCGTGCCTAATTCTCTTCCCATATCTATGTTAAGGTCTTATTGTTAGTCGAAAAGCAAAAGTGAGATGCGAGGGAAGTGGTACTGTTTCGTGCTGTATTCTCTGGCGTTCACAATCTAAATCTAGTAAGGAGTTTATTTTGCACATACACTTAAGATATTCTGGTAAAAAAGGCCCGGTTTTCTTTTCGTTTCCTGTAGTAATACAGTTACATATTTGTGTATTGAAATCTATACTAATAATAAATGTAGGCCTGTCGCTGTTCCCTTCAATCTACAAAAGTATTGAACGAATCTTCATGCGGTTTTCACAGGAATCATGAGAAAAGTTTTATCAACATATAGGCATAATTTTATCAAAATCGGATCACGGAAAAAAGATATAGTAGTTTTAAGTGTTTTCAGTAACCGTCGAGTCTGTTTTTTCAACTATTAAAAACCTCTTATCTTCAAAACTACTTCACTAATTTGCATGGGATTTTCACAGGTAACTTGAGCGTAACTGGACAATATATAGACTTCGTTTCATAAAAGTCGGATCATGGAAAAAAAGAATATCATAATTTCAATTTTTTATCTACGACCGTCATGTCTGTCTGTCTCTTTGAACACGTATATCTCCAAAACTACGTGACGAATTTTCATAGGGTTTACACACGTAACTTTAGAACATCTAAGCGGTTACATAAAGGCTTCAATAAGTATAATCGGATTAGAGAAACTAAAGATATCATAATTTAATAATTTGCTTAAAAGTCATCGTGTATGTCTATTTGCTGAGGGTAATCTCCAAAAGTACTACACGAACTTCCATAGGTTTCCACAGATAAAAAATGTTCAAATATTTGTAGAGCTTGTGGGACTTAACTACGGGGTCATCAGTCCCTAAACTTACAAACTACTTATGAACTAGCTAATACTAAGGACGGCACACATATTCATGCCCGAGGGGGGATTCGAACCCTCCACCGTAGTGGCCGTGCAGAACGTAACTGGCGCGCCGCAGACGGCTCGGCCACCGCGGCTGGCTTCCACAGATAAATTAAGAATAGTTTGGAGAGTAACATAGGCTTAGTTTCATCAAAATCGGAACAGAGGGAGGAAAAATATCGTATTTTGAAGTTTTTGTGTATATTATGCTTATAACTATGGTGTACAACAGCAAATCTCCAAGAGTACTAAACGAACTTTCATGGGGTTTCATAGACCAACTGAGAGTACCCTTGCGCATCATATAAGCTTCATTTCATCAAAATCGGATCAGGGGAAGAAAGGATATCGTAATTTATAGTTTGTGTCCTTTGTTATGCTTGAATTGCAGCGTAGTATAGCAAAGATAGGGGATAGAGGCGCTGTTACTGCCATAGTATACCAAATAACTAATAGATGGAGATGCTGCGTTGTTTATTCTCATAACCAAAGTGTAATACACTGAAACAAGGGCTATGATTTCCCTCACGGCATCGGTATAGTGTATTGATGTTGGTAACGGCCATTGAATCCTTTTTAAAAAATCAGTCACGAACAATGAGGGGAATAATTCTTAGTGTTGATAATGAAATAAATAATTAATGTTGTTCCCATCAGTAAATTAATGTTCCCCCTAAAGCGAATATTTCGTTGCCAACGTTAACATACTAAACCGCTGCCACTGCAAGTAAAACGTATCCCAGGTACGGCATAAAAAATAATTTTTTTACTAGCTGTATCCCGCATGCCTTGCAATGTCAAGGAAAGAAAAAAAGTGATTCTTTCCGTGGGTATCATTTGAATTTAAAACATAACGACATTCCTTCGCGTCTATCGATGCTCTAATTTACATAAGATTTCTTTGCAAGGGAAATGGAATTTATGTAGTTCCCTTTCTGATTTCAGTGTATCTTCATTACATTTTGAGTGTGTTCTGTTTAGGAATGCCTCGAAAACGCCATAGTACAGGAAAGGATAATGTGAGGCGACGTCAGTTACATAATACACCAAATAACTAAATATGGCGTTGCTGCGTTTTTTTCATTCTCATAAGTATGGTGTAATACACTACAAGAAGGGGTACAATTTTGCTTACGACAGAGCCGTTGTGTGCTGATGTTGGCAACAGCCGTTGAATGCTTTTTCAAAAATCAGTCACATACAATAAGGGGAATAATTCTTTATGTTCACGATGAAATAAATAATTTATGCTGTTCCGGTCAGTAAATTAATCATGCTCCTAAAGCGAATAGTTCGTTGCCAAAAGATAGCAAACTAAACCGCTGCCACTGCAAGTAAAGTTTAGCCCAGGTAGAAAACAAAAAAACTTTTTTTCTTCCTAGCTGTAATCCCATATGCTTTGCAATGTCATGGAAAGAAAAGTGCTTCTTTCGAAGTAGCCCCACCTCTTTTTCGCAGAGCAACCACGTAACATGAAATAATATCTAAATAAATGTGTCACAAAAGCAACAAGAAAGATAAGGAAGCGTCGCTAAAAGGGCCATTTAGACATAGTCATCCGTCTTAACCGAACAAAAAGGACCAAGATGAAGTCATGGATTAGCAGATTTTTCCCAATATCAGGTGACATTTCCACCTTAATGTTGAGGACACAAAATCTGTTCTGCGCATCTGAATGTTGACTCCAGAGATATTTCTGCTCTGAGCCTGCCACTAGAGATAACATACACACGCAAGCGACAAACTCATCAGAAACCTCCCTGCTTTCATAATTGTTCGGTACAATATTGTAATTAAAATTTGTGATTACTTACTTTTGGTGTGGACTACATTAACATAAAGACGTCTTCTTTTGCAGAGACAATTGTACTTAGAGCTATAATCCGATTTCTGAATATATAGTTCTATTACACAAGATTCAACTTCGTGCTTTACAAAGTAAAGAACATATATTAGCTGAAAGAGTGGCCGATGCCGCTAATACAGTCAAGACAATTCACTGTATTTAATGGAAAGTTCTATACAGACGATCAGGTGACGCCATTCCTTCAACGATTATCCAGACTTACTTTATCGCACATTGACACCATCATGACGTCTTATTTAAACAGACATGAACTTCTCTGTTGATTGAATTACCGGACTTTCAGTATTCGACGACTTTTCGATAATATGGAGCACAACATACAAAATAACTACATAGTCCCCAATGCAACATTGCAACATTCTAATGCTTCAGCATACACTTACTGTGAGAGATAAACAGTTTAGTACTACGCCATAGAACCAATACATGGCGCTGTTATTATTATTATTATTACTATTTCTCATCTCAAAGATAGAAGTGTTTTCAGAAGTTTTTGCCAGACAGACAATAACATAACTTTATGAACACAAACTAACAATGAATTTACATCGTTCCGGAGTACGGACTTCAATTAATTTCACATTTTGTATGAAAAACTTTATGAACATTCTTCGTTTTCGACAATGACTTCTACTTAACTTTGACATCTTGGCTAGGAGAACTAAGTTTATTGACAGAGCGATCCAACAAGGATTCTGTTTTTTGCTGACCTAGGTCCGGAACCCTAAAAAACCATGATATACACAGGTCCCTCTTTAACCACCGCTGCGAAGCACGGGCATATAAGCTAGTTATAATTTACGTTGCTTACTTTATTACTCATCAGAAATACATTAATGGAATATTATAATTGTTTGCTTAATTTTTACTAACAGTTCTTGTGTATGTCATATGTTTCCTACAAACGGAATCTTTCACAAATAATCCTTTTCACTGAACTTGATTCATTTTTTCCACGGGAATGACATCTGCCTATCTTTTTACTTCTAGGATAATTTTCTTCGCATGTAGTGGGTGCAGATTCAAATGATGTTCTCACTAAAGCATCTCTTACAAATGACCTTCGCTCTTCAGCTATTCATTAGTTCATTGCTCGCCAACAGTTTCTAAAAACAAGATTTTTTTGGTGTAGGGTGCTTACATTCCATTGGAGATAAGTTGCCTTGCATAGCACATAAGAGTTACATGCAAACATGTCGAAGATATTTGGGAAGTAGGGGTAGCTTGCTGTCTTTCATTCAACTGATTTGTCCTCAGAGATCACAACTGCACCGCTTTCCGTTTGCTTTTGTGGTGTATCATCTGCACCTCCTAGTGAAGGTGAAGAGCTGCATTCCGAAATTTCATTCTCCGAAACTACTGTCACTTATGTTCATCAGAGTATCTGTTATTTCATCATTTTGCAAATCAAATGTTCAAATGTTTGTAGAGCTTATGAGACTTAACTACGGGGTCATCAGTCCCTAAACTTACAAACTACTTATGAACTAGCTTATTCTAAAATCGGCACAAACATCCATGCCCGAGGGGGGATTCGAACTCCCGACCGCAGCGGCCGTGCAGACCATGACTGGCACGCCTCAGACCGCTCGGCCACTGCGGCCGGCCATCATTTTGCGGAGAAACCATTATCTTCAGTATAAAACTTACAAAAAATGAAATGTAAAGGTAGACATGAATCACTTCAGAAACTGATTTGATTACATGAAAATGCAATAACTCCCATTTCCCTCCCACAAAAAAGACATTCCATTATTCAAAACAATGACTTTCCTTCTTTATACCCGCTTTATAGCTCCTATACATGTTCTATTGCTGGAAAATTGAATATTGTCAGAATTTGCTGTAATAATGAAGGTTAAAATGCACAGGGTGTAAAAAAAATACCGGACATCTTGAGATGTACTATTTCTATGGATGCAACACTAAAGCTCCAAATAGTTTTTTTTCTGTCAGAATACACTCCATTAACAAACAAACAAAGACAATGAAGGCAGTTTATTAAAAACAAATATATTCAAAATTGTAGACCGCCAAGCCGGCTGCGGTGACCGAGGGACTGCGGCATGCCAGTCACGGTCTGCACGGCCACTACGGTCGGGGGTTCGAATCCCCCCTTGGGCATGGATATTTGTGCCGTCCTTAGTGTTAGCTAGTTCGTAAGTAGTTTGTAAGTTTAGGGACTGATGACCCCGTGGTTAAGTCACATAGACTTTACAAACATTTGAACATTTCTGGGAATGGCCTCGCGCATTGGAGCATAGCCTCAATGCGCTTGGCCACTCCGCCGCGGCTTATTCTAAAAGAAAAACATAAATATACCTTTTTTTTTAAATAGTACTTATTACGGATTGTGCGGTCCCTTGAATCGAAGGTTTGAGTCCTCCAGTGGGCATGCGTCTGTGTGTTATCCTTAGTGTAAGTTAGCTTAGTTCTTTGCAAGTCTAGGCACCGATGACGACAATGTTTTTGTCTCATAGCATTACAAATATTTGAACATTTCGACCTCCGACCTCATTTTCAAGAAAGATATGACTAAATAATCGTTTTGCAGGTTTTTCTTCCCAAAAGTTAAAAGTGGACCACTGTACGAAATAAAAGCTTAATTCTGGTAGGAGGTACCCAGATAAGAGTTTACTGTTATAAAAAAGCTTAATTTTAGCAATAAAATTAGCAGAAGTCCCGTGTGAATACCTGCTACTCCCTGCTGCAAAAACCTTGTTCCCTGGCCCAAATTTAGAACTGAATCAGTTCAAATTACTCTAGTAACAGGAAGTTAACGCTACAGTAGCCAATATACTTAGCAGCTCACACGAAGTTACATACAGGCATTAATAAACACGCCACCACAATTAAAGTTATATCATAAAGTTGGCTAAAGAAAAACATTTATGGCGCAACGGAACTTAAACATAAAAAATTGCATCTGAGTTTGTTCTCAGCACTGGTGAAAAACAATATAAATAAAAAAGGGAGAAGCTGCTCGAAAATTACTATTTATAGGCAAGTCAAAATTATACTCAACTTATTTATTCAGCTCGAACGCAAGCAAAATGGGGAAGCAATTTTGTTAATACAATTAAAATGCATCTCCCTTACATAGTCTAATACTGACGATGCCCAGCATTGAATTTGACATAAATTAGACTGAACTTAACGCTACTGGGGGCGGGGGGAGGATTTACAAACAACACTCACTCGCTCACACACACGCAATGCAACAGCGAAACTCACCAAATTCAGCGTGCTGAAACGAGGCAGAAGCAGGCGCCGCTATCGTAGGAGAAATTCAGCAAACTAGGAGGTACCACACAACACAATATACCATAAAACTGCGAAGATGGCTCTGGTCTGTCGTGCCTGATTTGAGATGGTGCGTGAGTACAGCAAATTTAAGATGCATTTAGATCAGACCGCGAGCAAACACGCTAACGGCGACACACGGCTACGTTACATGATCGCACTCCGCTGAAGGTGAAGTCATTAAACATCGGATTCATTACACAAAATCACGGCGAACTCTTAAGTTGTAATCTGAGAGTAAACTACCTAGGCACTGGTTTTATGAGAAGTGGCGTGAATTCAGGTGACTAGCTGCAAACCCCTGAAGTCGGAGTTCGCACCCACGTGGTTCCGAAAACCGATAAAATGTATAAATTTTTAAAAAGTGTATAAATTCAATTTCCGAGAAATAAAGAAAATTAACTACGGCATGCAACACCTAGAAATACATAGAATTTCATAAGCAAGCTACTGAAGGAGGTTGTACAAGGCTTGGAGAGAATTACTGAGAAAGACTAAGTGCATACTACAAGTTCGGAGAAGAAACAGCGAAAATAAAATAGGCAGGGAGAGAAGATCGCGAAATGTTAGTGGAAATCAGAAGGATACACACATAGATGCTTGCCTGATGGGCATGGAACAAACAATAGTGGAAGCTGAAGGCTTTGTTCTAAGAACCGACCAAGTGGAACACAGATCACTCACAGAAGGAAATGATAAGAAGAATTTTACATGCACTGTACAAAAATGAACATATCGGTTGTTTGTATAGCTTATGGAACTTAACTACGGGGTTATCAGTCCCTAAACTTACATACTACTTATGAACTAACTAAGACTAAGGACGGCACAAATATCCATGCCCGAGGGGGGATTCGAGCCCCCGACTATAGTGGCCGTGCAGACCATGACTGGAGCCCCTCAGTCCTCTCAGCCACCGCGGCCGGCCTCAAACTGCAACTAGTAACACATACACCATGTTTATCTGTTGGAAATCACTGGATTGAAAAACTATAACTAAGTTCAAGAGTCTAAGTTAAAATGCTAGACAACGAATCGCTACCATCTCCGGAGACACAAAAGCAGAAACAACCTTTCCTGACTCTGGTCCGAGCACAAAGTGAAGACCTAGCGGCAGGAGGTGCGAAAAAGCTACCGGAAACTGGGAAACCCAAGACACAGTGGTGGTGACGTGAGACTCGGCCTGGAGAGGGCTCATCGACTAGCTTGTAACCAAATGGTGTAGAAACCTCTTTGGTCACATCAGCAGCAGGGTTTGGTAATGACTAACTATCGACTCTGACCCAGAGAGAACCATGCAAAGTTAGCTATCATCACCCACTTAAAAGTAAAACAAGTGCACATTCTCACAGGGACAATAATAATAAATTATTAAAATAACAAAATCCTAGCAATATTAACTAACATTCCAGAAACTAATGTTTTGAAACATGAAATAAAAATGCTATTCATCATACCTTGAAAAGAGTGGGGTTCTAGTTTTAACAAAATGCTAATCTAGCGACATCAAATAAATTAGAGTTTTACAAAAAGGATATGGAAGACGACAAACGGTCGTCTTCAGAGTAAGCATTAAGAAGGAAATTTGGAAAAATTTTCCCTCTCAAAATTCTTTAAATTAAGTAATTCTGGCAACGTCAGGCAGTACACGAAAGAGTTATATCCATTGCATTAAATTTTTGAAGAAATGAAATAACTAAACCTGCACTCGAAAGTTTTTATGATGACTTTTTCGGCGCACCCAGAGGATGTCCCGTCATGTCTCTAAACTGAACTGATAAAACTACAGTACGATTCTTTTTTGAGAGGCCGCTACTCCCATTACAATAGCGATTTCAATTCCTTTTGATAAAGGCGTTGATCAACAAGAATTCTTAAAGATTCATGCCCTTATCATAAAATGAGTTGCAATGTTCTGAATAACGTTTATTTGTGAACAAATGTTTTCAGTTACGAATATTAACAAAACAAAAATAAGCTCAAGCTTGCATCGTTGTAAGCTGTATTTCGAATTTCAACTGCCAAAACGATTGTGCTTAATATGAGAAAATTAATGGCTTGAAAGCGATACCAAGGATAAACCAAGAATGTTGAAAATTTTACAAAATAAGGATTGCAACAAAACTTTCTTCTATATACAAAAATTGGCATTACTATTACTGTTCGTTTCTATAATTCACAAACACCACGACTGTCGCTGCGCTAAGCGCTTCGATAACATGTTTCTCTCCTAACAGTGCCCTGACAGTGGTGTGGCCGGCCGCAGTGGCCGAGAGGACTACGGCGCGCCAGTCACGGTCTGCACGGCCACTATGGTCGGGGGTTCGAATCTCCCGTCGGGCGTGGATATTTCTGCCGTCCTTAGTGTTAGCTAGTTGATAAGTAGTTTGTAAGTTTAGGGACTGATGACCCCGTAGTTAAGTCCCATAAGCTATACGAACGTTTGAACAGCGGTGTGCCTACCTCGCTCACATCACGTGCCCCACTGCTCCACACCACAGACTGCTGCAGCAGAGCACAGGTGCTTTTCCCGGTGCCCGTCGCTGCCTGGGTTAAATAATAACAGGATGATCGAAATCAAATGATTGTAAATCTATCGGGCCAAACTGCGTGGTCATCGGTCCGTAACTTACAAACTACTTAAACTACGCCGGCCGCGGTGGCCGAGGAGACTGAGGCGCTCCAGTCCCGGTCTGCACGGCCACTACGGTCGGGGGTTCGAATCCCCCCTCGGGCATGGATATTTGTGCCGTCTTTAGTATAAGGTAGTTGATAAGTAGTTTGTAAGTTTAGGGACTGATGACCCCGTAGTTAAGTCCCGTAGGCTTAACAAACATTTAACAACAAACACTTAAAGTAAGGTAAATTAACCTAAGGACAACACACACACATCCATGCCCCAGGGAGGACTCGAACCTCCGACGGCAAGCAACCGCGCGCTCTCCAGCGAGGTGCTTTAGACCGCTCGGCTACTCCACCGCGGCTGCTAATCTTCTCTGTATCGTTCCAATTTTGGTATATCTACCGCCGAAGAGAGTACCAGGATGATCGATTAATTTCCGCTGGCAATTATTGTTTTTATATAAAATTATTTCAAACTATAACGCTCAATACGTTTTTAAAATGTTTTTCTCTGCCAATTGCTTAGTGCTAGAACACCTTTAAAGTTCCATTTTCCTTTATATCATACATGTGAGTAACGCATTTGAAAATGAATGTCTATATATAGAATGTCCCTCTCAAGTGTTTCACCCCAGATATATCTGCAACTACAAGAGATATTGAAAAAAAAAAAAACACTTTTACGGCCATGAACGTACGGTAGGGGCTTATGTATTACAAACGTCAACTTCGCTTCGCAGTTTCTCCGGGTGTAATTGACGCATCGCGATGCAACCGACGCCATTCTTTTTGTGATTTTTCATCCTATCTATTGCTTAAGAAATAATACGGGGTATCAATTAAAAAAAACAACAACATAAGTTTGTCTTGAAAATAATATTTCTTCACGTTTTAGAGTTTGTCATAGCCCCTGTCATACGTTCATGACCGTGAAAAGTGGTTTTTCAATATCTCTTGTAGTTTCAGAGATATCTGGGGTGAAACAGTTGAGTGGGACACCCTGTATATGATGCGCAGTCTCGAATTTATATTTCTTCCGTGTCAAATTTATACCTTTGCAGCTCTTTGGTACGATGAACCGGAGACAGACGAAGTCCCCTATCAGGTCACCCCTCACCGCAGCGATAATGACTCTCTCTCTCTCTCTCTCTCTCTCTCTCTCTCTCTCTCTCTCTCTCTCTCTCTCTCTCTCTCTCTTCCATCTGTATGCCCTTGAGATAAAACACTAACTTCAAATGTTCGTTGCAACAAATGCTTCACCGCTCATAATCCAACAAACGCGTTAACATCGGTATAAATTTGTGTCGAACTGTGAAGTATAAGCATCTCACCAGTAGTGCAAGATGAGACTTTGTCCCAAAATGAGCTGAGGAAACAATTTTTAAGAACGGACTTTGTTCCGTGGTTGCTGCAAGGGCAATTTTAACTAGAGGCTTCCCTCACAGGCTTTCGTAATGTAGAGGGATTGTTGTTTAGCCGCCTTGTTCGTAAGCGGAGGGGGTGTCGATTTAGCTGCACATCAATGCTGCCAACCCACAGGTCCATACACTTCCTATGGAACTGAACTGGTGCCCTCGAGCAACGTTTTCGATAAAAGCATGTGACAAAGTGAAGTAAATATAAGGATGAAATCCAATTTTGATTCTGCGTATTTTTATTGGTTTTTGCTTCATGCCGCGCGGGAATAGCAGTTGGCTCTGACAACGAAACCTCCAGATGTCAGACAGTCGGATCGGTAACAAACGTTGGCTATCGATAAAGTATCAACCAAAACGCCAATATGTGCTGCCGTCCAGGAGAAGGCAAACAGTCAATAATAATAAGTAGCGCCTGACCTGTGGAGTACAGGAAAAGCATAACTGTGAAAGCATATCTTGTCGAGCTTCTCTGGGTAAGATGGCTGCCGAACGCCGTGGCTCAGCTCGCTCAGTCAGAGGGCTGAACGTCATCTGTAATGAAAAAAGCTGAGCCAAGAACACATCGAACAACAACGCACAAACAGGATCAACGACCGCAAGGAACAGAACTACCAACACAGTAAAAAAAATTAAAATACAAAATGGTAGAGTCTGTTATGCCCAGGATCCTGGGTTCAAGCCTTACTTCATGAAACTGTTTTTATTCCAGTACGCTTGTAATTTTTACGGCGGTTGGAACTTAGATAGTGGCAACAATGCTGTGGAGACACTATGCAATGGAATCTACTTCAATAATGTTCAAGTGTTTGTATACCTTACGGGACTTAAATACGGAGTCATCAGTCCCTAAACTTACAAACTACTTATGAACTAGCTAATACTATGGACGGCACAAATATCCATGCCCGAGGGGGCATTCGAATCCCGACCGTAGTATGGAATCTACTATTGTCGCTGATAGCACACGTTGTTGTCAAACCTAGATTACCTCCGAGAATATGGACTCGCCCGTTCCACATCACCGACGTGCACACAATCGAAGGAAGCAGTCACATCTACATCTACATGGGATACTCTGCAAATCACATTTAAGTGCCTAACAGAGAGCTCATCGAACCACCTTTATACTATTCATCTCCCATTCCACTCTCGAATAGCGCGCAGGAAGAAAGAACATCTGAATCTCTGTTCGAACTCGTATTTTATACTGATGATCTTTTCTACCTATGTAAGCGGCAGTCAACAATATATTTTCGCATTCGGAGGAGAATGTTGGTGATTGGAGTGTCGTAAGTAGACCACGCCGCAACGATAAGCGCCGTTGTTTTAATGATTCCCATGCCAGATCCTGTATCATTTCCGTGACGCTGTCTCCTCTGTATCGTTACAATACAAAACAAGCTGCCCTTCTTTGCTCTCTTTCGGTGTCCTCCGTCAAACCCAGCTGATACGGATCCCACGCTGGGCAGCAATACTCCCAAAAAGGACGGACAAGCGTAGTGTATGCAGTCTCTTTAGTAGATTTGTTGCATCTTTTAAGGGTTCTTCCAATAAAACACAATCTCTGGTTCGCCTTTCCCATGACGTTATCTACGTGTTCTTTCCAGTTTAAGTCTGAAGTTAATAGTAATTCCTAAATATGGTCTAACGTAATGGTGTTACTTTGTAGGATTGTGATGGTGCTATCCTAACGTTAATGCACAGTGTTACTGTTCATTTTTGGAGAATCACCTGCGATCAGCTTAGCGAAAGAGGCGGCAACACTTTCTGCGCAACTCAATATATTTTTTGTAGGACTATGCGCGGGCGTATTAAGAGCAAGCTGTGGCTGCTCTGTTCTGTCGACGGGACTGGGAAGTACTGTACCATCCACCATACACACAACCTTGATTTGATTCCAAAGATGAAGGAACCACTTCGTGGCATTCGCTTCGGAACTGTTCCAGAGATTCGACACGCAGTAGACCGCTCCACTCACGCCATCAACAGAATAGGCTTTGCTAACGGTATACTACGCCTTCCACATCGCTGGCAACGTGTTCTACACAACGCTGATGATTATTTGGAAGGACATTAACAGATGCAAACACGTAAAGCTTTTGTATGGGTTGTGAATAAATAGTTAAAACTATTTATGTTCCAATCCTCGTATATGGGGCAACGTCTTTTTGAATGTATGAGGATTGATCGGACTTTATAGCAGTGTGTTATCGGCAGTTTTCTTTTGCTTCGCCTATATGATAGCAGCAAACCTGGAGGGTTTGGTCATAGTTTCAAATAATAAGCAAATAAATCGAAACGTAAGAATAAAGAAACAACTGCATCACTCGTGCAGCAGAATTAATGTTATTTTTATCATCATTATAATTACTATTAATATTTCCGCATGTGTGATGCAACATTCTCTTTATTCTTGTGTTCTGATTGCTTCTGTTTACTCTCTGAAATTACGAATATACTCTACAGATTCGCTACTTCCAAATAAACGAAGCAAAATCAAACTGGCGATAACATGTTGTTGTTGTTGTGGTCTTCAGTCCGCATACTGGTTTGATGCAGCTCTCCCTGTCCTGTGCAAGTCTCTTCATCTGAGAATATGAACGGCAACCTACATCCTTTTGAATCTGCTTACTGTATTCGTCCCTTGGTCTCCGTCTACGATTTTTACTCCGCTAATGCTAAGATGACGATTCCTTGATGTCTCAGAATGTGTCCCACCAACCTATCCCTTCTCTTAGTCAGGATATTCCAGAAACTCCTTCTCTCCTGAATTCTCTTGAGCACCTCCTCATTTGTTACGTGAACTACCCATCTAATCTTCATCATTCGTATGTAGCACCACATTTCGAAAGCTTCTATCATCTTTTTGTCTGTACTTCTTATCGTCCAGGTTTCACTCCCATACAATGCTACACTCCAGACAAATGCTTTTAGGAAGAACTTCGTAACATTTAAACTAATATTGGATGACAACAAATTTCTTTCCTTCAGAAACGCTTTTCTTCTCATACCCATCTTGCATTTTATATCTTCTTTACTTCGACCATCAGAAGTTATTTTGTTACACAAATAACACAACTGATCTATTACTTTTATCGTAACTTTACATAATATAATTCCTTCAGTATGGCCTGCTTTTCTGACACTACATGCCATTACCCTCGTTTTTCTCTTGTTAATGTTCGTTTTATACCTTCCTTTCAAGACACTGTCCCTTCCATTTAATTGTTCTTCCAGGTTCTTTGCTGTCTCTGACAGAATTACTATGTCATCAGCAAACTAGAAGGTTTTTATCCCTCTCACTAGAGTTTAATTACGTTGCCATAGTTCTCCTTGCATTCCTTCACAGCATGCTCAATGTACAGATTGGAACATATTGCTATAAACTCGGAAAACTGATTTTACTTTTACATGTCGGGAACATGTTGTTCCGTATAACATTCGGTGTATATAGATGAACAACAACAAATGTAATACAGAAGAAAGTGCGCATCACCAGGACTTCAATCCAGGACCCTTGAAAGGACAAACATAAGGTCTATTGACTTCCCCCCGGGAGGTCAACAAGACTCACTCTCATAGATACGCTTTTCCTGTATTTCGCAGGGCAGTTGTTACTTAGCACTTCCCGTTTACGCAAGTTCTCCTGCTCGACAGCACACGGCACGAATGATACGGAATCTTTGGTTTGTACTCTATCGATGTACAACGTTTGGTGTCCATCTGACTGTCCTGACATCTGAAGCTTTCGATGTAAGGACTCTTGCTGCGGAGTGCGCGGTTGTTCCCCGTCAGAGGTTGGAGTTCTCCTTCGGACTGGATGTGTGTATCAGTGTGTTGTCCTTACCATAAGATGAAATAGTCTGTACGTCTAGGGACCGATGAGCACTGCAGTTACGTCCATACCTTACAAACAATTTTGTGCAATTTTCCTCGTCCGGCAGTTCATGAACACACGCATGTTTAAGATACTATGATAATACATGAAACATTGGGTTCTAATAGTGAGTCGTCACGAATCTATGTTACAACCCTGCGGTATTTACGCCTTAGTGGCTGTCGTTACGAAGGAGCACGCACCATCTTTACGTTGGCAGTGCAGAGAAAAGAATTAAGAGATATGCATTTTCCATTTCACAACTCACTCTCCTCACCAAGTCCTACTTCTCTTTTAACCTCCCCGTAGTTCCCTGTTGAAGACAATGAGATAATCCGTCGTAGTTCAGGTGTCTGGTGTTTGCAGTATTATTAATGTAAAAGGAGGGCGCGAAGTTTCGATTTTTGGCAGTAAGGGGGGGGGGGGGGCTGCATTCAAAAGTTTGGGAACCCATACTCTACAACAATGCAATTTATTCATTAAATGAAATGTCGTAGGGATACTACTTGTGAATAGAAATGTCTTCACTATTATGTATTTATTAGAGTAATCAATCGTACATAACTTATTCTGAAAGGGCGCAAAGCACGAAAGTGAAACGGGACCTATACATAGGGAGTTGCCAACATAACAAGAATACATCTACATCGGATACTCTGCAAATTTAAGAGTTCATCGAACCACCTTTATACTATTTATCTCCCATTCCATTCTCGAATAGCACCTGAATCTCTCCGTTCGACCTCTGATTTCTCGTATTTTATTCTGATGGCCGTATACTTTCGCATTTGAAGGCGAATGTTGACGATTGGAGTTTCGTAAGTAGACCACGCCGCAGCAATAAACGCCGTTGTTGTAATGATTCCCATCCCAGATCCTGTATCATATTCGTCCCCCCTGTATCGTTACAATACAAAACGAACTGCATTTCTTTGGACTCTTTCGATGTTCTCCGTCAAATCCACCTGATAAGGATCCCACACTGGTCAGCAATATTGCAAAAACGGACGGACGAACGTAGTGTTTGCAGTTTCTTTAATACTTCTGTTCCATCGTTTAAGGGTTCTACCAATAAAACGCAATCTCTGGTTCGCCTTTCCCACAACATTATCTATGTTTTATTTCCAGTTTAAGTCTGAAGTAATAGTAATTCCTAGGTATTTAGTGGAGTTTACGGCCTTCACTTTTGATTGATTTATCTTGTAAACAAAGTTTAACGGCTTTCTTTTCGTACTCATGTGGACGACATCACACTTCTCATTATTTAGAGTCAATTGCCAATTTTTACACCATAGTGATATCTTATTTAGATCGTTCTGCAGTTAGTTTTGGTCTTCAGATGATTTTACTAGACGGTAAATGACAACGTCATCTGCAAATAACCTAAGAGAGATTCTTAGATTTTCTCCCAAAGCGTTTATGTAAATAAGGAACAGCAGAGGACCTATAACACTACCCTGTGGAACGTCCGATATCGCTTCTGTTTTAGTCGATGCCTTACCATTGATTACTAAAAACTGTGTCCGTAACGTTTTTTTACAAATCGAAAGCACTGAGTTACAGTTGTGTATCCTGTTTTGTATTGAGATCACCGGCGTAACATAATCTTCGTGGCACCAACACCTCTTCAGTTACACCACGTGGCTATTGGCTAAACAATGGTTGTGTCTAGCAGTGCTTTTTGCAAAGGAAAATGACATTAAAATTAACTTGTAAGTACTATCAGCTTATGGTGGTAATCCTTAATAACTGCTGAACTTTCATCTGGCTTATATTTGCCGAGATTTAAGTGGTTATATGTTGCTACCACGCCATGTTCGTAGTTGCTGTTTGCTGTAAGACTGCGGTTGGCTACACCAGCTGTCCGACCATGGCGGTCTTCCTGCTGTTAACTCGGACGCGGTGAAGTGACCCTGACACACCTCCGGATCGGGTGCTGCCCATTCACGCATGGCTTTTTACTCCGACGCGACGTGATGCTTGTGGCGTGCAGGTAACCATGCGCCGCGTTTGTACTGAATCTGTTACATACAATGGTGAGAGGGCAGAAGAAGATATTGGTACAAATTTGTTCTCTATTTTAGATGATAATGTGGCGAGTCTGACTTAGATTTTAAAGTTTTGTGACTTATATGGACGCTGACGTAAACATTTAGGGCTGCGGCGGAGTGGCCAACCGCATTGAGGCACTATGCCCCGACTGCGCGAGACCGTTCCCCGTCGGGGGTTCGAATCCTCCCTCGGGTATGAATGTTTGTGTCGTCTTTAGTATAAGGTAGTTCATAAGTAGTATGTACATTTAACGACTGATGACCATGCAGTAAAGTCCCTTAAGCTTCACAAACATTTAATCATTTGAACATTTAGGCCAGAGGTTTTAGGCGTTGCAGAGTAGCTGGCTCATCAATTTTATTCGGTGATCAGCCATCCACGATTCTCGGGTATTGCGTTTAACTACGTACTTGAAGAACTGTGACCCTTCATAGGCAAACTTATATTGCCGACATGCAACATCGTTTTTCTGCTTTCATTTATCTGCGCACACAGTTTGGTGCCTGGTTTTGTGTCCCAGCCTCGTCGCCGCTTTTGTGTCTCGTTTCCGTCGTAGGTGTCGGTGGACGAGTAGAATGAGACCAACACAGGAATAAAGGTAGCACGCTTGTGCAGGTACGGAGGTGAGCAGCCAGTGGGACAGCAGAAACTAGAAACACTAGAGTAAATTAGAACGAGATATATATTGCACAAAATTTATACAATACTTAACTTTTACATAGCTCAGTACTGCAGAATGCTGATACATAGTTGAGCTAGAGGTCTGCCTAGTGCCTATCCGATAGCCAAGTCTTCACTGGTGCCTATCTGATTCCTAAGTGTTAACTGGTTCCTATCTCAGTCCCAAGTGAACGATGTCGTTCAGTGGTGGCCACGAGCAGAGTTGTAACAGAGGGCGCTCGTGGCTGACGTCGTAAGAACGCAGCGCCGTGCGTGCATGGCGGCGCGCAGCGAAAGTAGGTGGCGCGCACTTTGGACTTGTGCGACACCACACCCGGCGTAAGCGAAAACGGAAATGATACTCAGCGGATGGCCCCTAGTTAAACTAAGGAGCCAGCCATCTTGGCCACCATGTTCCTGGTAGCTATATTGTCAGAGAGCATGCTACAAAGATATTTCAATCAGCCTAGTATGCAGTGCTGCCAACTGAAATCACAGTCGATTGTCAAGGTCACACACTTTAAATTCATGCTATACTAACAAACTCCCCTGGTAAGCTACATCTCACTCTATGCTATGTGTAATGTTTAAGGACAAAATCTTCATTTAATTTCTGTAATAATACATGAAACCTTGAACAACTCTTATTTTGTAATAATTACCACATCCTTTAACCTAAACAAAAATAGCTTCTTGTTCATTAACTTTTCTGTGATGCTTGTCCTCACAACAAAAGTCTCACAGGTCTGCTGCCTGTTTTACTTATTTACTCTTTAATTCAGACTCTTCACTTATTGCATTTGTAAGGACAAAACATCGTATCCATCCATCCATCCATCCATCCATCCTATTTGCTGTATTCAGGCTCTCTGCTGTTTTCCTGATCTGTGTCTCTATAATAGAAGGTTTTAGCAGTGATAATTTTTGGCCATCAGATCCCAGGTGGGCTCGGGTTCAGCCTGTCTGGTACAAGTCTTTAGGTGAAACCACTAGGGCGACTTGTGCGTCAATGATGATGAAATTATGATGAGGACAACACAACATCCAGTCCCCGAGTGGAGAAAAATCCCGGACCTGACTGGGAACCGAACCCGTACCCCCAGCGAGGCAATGCACCACACAGTCCTCTGGATTACGGAGGCAGACCTTACCGGTGATCTCTGTACAAACGGCACGAATAACTCTGGTCTTTATGCTTATAACTGCATCGTACCTGGACATTCAGATGTATGTACATGATTTTATTGTGTCACCAGTACATATTGTGATTGTTTACGATTGCTCCTGTCAACGATTAGATCTATGAAGGAGGCACTGGAGATATTGTGGACCAGACACGTTCAATATATAAAAGCCGAATCTCGACGATCAAAGTTTTAATTCATATCTGTTGGCTCCTCTCGTTGTATGAAGCTGCATGAGTTTCTAAAGGATCAAGGTCCAGGTTATTTCGGAGTATGCTGTTGTGAAGTTTTAATAATACTCGGTAACACTTTGTAATGAATACTTTTACTTCAAATGATTCACAGATATAAGTCCACCATGATCGATCTTACTCTAAACACTTCAGACAACAAGACTGTCTTTCATGTCATACTCTTTGGACATTCAAGACTCAAATAACAACACAGACTATACGGCTGCACACAACCGGGTTTTAATGCAGACTGACTGCGTCCCTCGGCAAAATTTCTTATAAAGAAGTGTCAAAATCTGTCATCCATCTTGAATTTTCTTAACTAAATAAGTTTAAACAATTACATAATTGACAAGACATTTCAATATTTAGCACATTTAAAGACTAGTGGTTTGTCTGATATTGACAGGTATAAATAAACAAACGTATTAAAAGTATTACTGGAAAATGAATTGTTCTATTTGCAAATAAGGTAAAAAGCATGTGTTTTGAAATGTGTGGTTGCATCCATGTTTTTATGCATAAATTAAAATACAGGCATTTATCGAAATGTGCCAAGTTCAATTAGATCAGTTTGTGAGAGTGTTAAAATCGGATTCCGGGTGCAAAATACAGGATATGTGCATGTTAGCAACATTTACTTTTATGAAGCCATCGAGACCAGCAACACTGTGACATTGCACTCACTTTTGATCAGGTATTTACGGATTATTACGTATTTTTACTAACCAAACAGCACATTAAGTGTCATTATAACTTAGTACCAATATAATGTGTCATGTTGTAAGATCTAAAAGTGTGTGAATCAAAAATAATGCAAGTATATACTCCAAAGAAGTTAGTTGTTCATGGCGTCTTTCTATGTCCCTCATTTTATGAGTAACTAGCTTAAACCCTCGGCTCTGATCGCGTGTTAGATGATTATGATAGATAAGCTATCTATCAGTACTGTGCTATGAGACTGATTTCGAAGGATGAAATGAAATACCTCTTTTTAGAAACAAACATTTTTAATCAACATTCGAAAAAAAATTAAATTATTTGAAGTGCGTAATGATTTACAATAAATAATTCATACATTATTCCTTATAGCCTGTGTTTCAATATCTCAACACGTATGGTGAGAGTAATGTCCAAATTCATTTTAATTTCATTTTAGGGCATTCTAGTAAACTACGTTATGTGTAGTATTGTTTGGAGCGTAAATGTAGAGATTTTTTTGGGTTGCCCACCCTTGAGCAAGCGACGTATAATTGATCATGTGAAAAACATGAGGGCTGTAAAAAGATTCCTGCGACATTTAATGATTGTCCTTTAGTTTTGTTAGTTGTCATGGCAAAAGCTAGACGAAATGGAAACTGTTTTGAACTGAAATGGCATATCTGAAGGGATTAAAGGAAATTCAACAATAATGATTGTAATAATGTCACAGATCGCTTGATGTACAGCGCGAAACGTCAAATCGATTTTTTTAGAGATGTATTAAAAGAAATTCCTTTTTTACTGCTTTATTTATTTAATCTTATATTTCCTTACAGAGAAAGAGAAGAAGACATTGCAGCACGCATAGACCAAAGATACGGTCTGTGGCATCACGTTTCGCTGTATGTCACCTCCTTGCTATAGAGTCGCAAACGTCATCGCTGGCCTTCAGTCCGAATTTTTTTTATAATTTGACGACTTTCAACCACCGTATCTTCCACCCAGTTACAGCAATCGGCATGGAACTGCTATGGTGTACAACGGGAGACTTCGGACAACAATTACACAAAGACCATTCGTTTGCGTTCTGTAGTTTTCGCTGCAGAGCGAAATATTAACACACACACGATGAATTTTATATACACTGATAACTTTCCATCCCAATATACTCCACCCTTTTATCATTATCAAGCAACAATACAACCAATAAAACCATTTTCAAAGAGTAAATATAATTTTCAAAGAGTAATTATTGTTTCACATTTCGCGTTGTATTCTTCAGATTAGTAAATATCTATCAGATCGATATAAAACCATGCCTAAAACCTTCCTCAGGTATAAATTAGTAACCGTAAAAACATTCAATTCTCTGCGTCTTGTTGTTCGGACGTGATAAGCGTACACCGAACAGACATTCACAGTAATATATATTATCCGATCGCCATAAAACCGTGCCTAAAGCCTTCCCCGAGTAGACATTAGTAACTGTACAAATTTTTAGCTCTTTATGTCTTGTGGTTCACACGTGATAAACTTACACCGAACAGACATTCACATTTATAGATATAGATTACGTTAATTTACTTTCGGTACCGATTGGTTCAGTTGCGATTTACGGGTAGCTGTTGTATTACAAGCGTCAGGCAGGACCGCAAAAGTTGCTTCAGCACACGTGAAAGGAGAGCTGATTAGCGTAAATATTATGCAGTGTCGCTATCGCTGACGTAAAACGCGCTCAGTGTGAGTGACGTCTGCAGGACAGCTGTGGGGAGCCGGGAGGTTTGCTTATCGCGGAACTGACGCCGCTTCCTGTTGTCCTGCCGAGCCTCTGGTCGGTTTCTCCGCAACTGTTGAGTGGCGCCTTACTAGTAACCGAATGTAGGAAGTTCGTCAGAAGACTACCACGAAATGGACGGATCGTCCACGATAAATGTTCTTCACTTTTCGAGAACTCGCGTTACGTTCTCGAACTTGACTTGCACCAATCATAACAGACGACTACTGCTGCCGACTACTGCGAGAGCAGGGGCAGAACGTTCACTCTTCGATTGGCTACATTTCTGATCAAGTTTTTCATTTATTCTTCCCATACAACTAAATTAAAACGGTTAATATTCCTTCTAATTTCAATAAAAATGAATTACTACATTTTTAATTATATATATATACTAGCTGAAAACCCGACGTTGCCCGGGATGTAAAATATCTGCCAGGCTGCATGTGAAACTGCAGTAGATGTAGATGCAAAGCACATATTATAAAAATCAGTTTCCAGGCTTCCGATTCTGACTTTCCGGATATACACCAATTTCAAACCAAAGGTTTATTGATACCACTTATTCTTAGATTTCTTATTAAATTATAAAGTAAATAATTTTAACCCCATCGAGGTTCGAATCCCCGCCCCTCCCTCGGGAATGGATGCCTGTGCCGTCTTTGGTATAAGGTAGTTCATAAGTTGTGTATACGTTTAGGGATTGATGACCCCGCAGTTAAGTCCCATAACCTTAACAAACATTGAATATTTTGAAGTAAAAGAACTTTTAATGTTTCTTTTTCCTAATGCAATAACCTTTCTCCCTCTATATAACACACACGCAAGACATATGTATATCTACCAGGCTCTAATATGAATAAATTCTTTGGTGAGCCCGCCCCTGACATGAAGATGCTAAATCCATTCCGAAGTATTTAATGGATTGCCCTGTAATTTATTAATCGTAATAGAAAATGCAAGTTCCAATGGAAACTGCAGTCTCTTGAAGGTAGATTTGGTATGCGTTGGGTGTAGTCTGTTTCATTCTGTTCCTTTCGTTGTAGCTCTATGGAAGTAAACTGCTTTCGTTTCCAGCCGGATGGAGCAATTTTCCATGAACGTTACTGTTTACGTGCTCATATCTCATGAACTACGTTTCGGAATGTGATACAATTTAGAAGCTACATTCAACTATATATGTGTATACTGTCTGTAAAATTTCCTGTCGCTACAATTTGTAGTGTTCAAATTATAAATTGTAACGTCATACGGAGAGCCGTAGTTTCACTCCATAAACAGCGAAAAAGTAGTAAGCGAGAAACTTTTTTGCTTCATCATTTTACTATGGTTACCAGCGAGAAAAAGTTTAATAAAGGTTTGAAATTATGTTTAAAATTTGTTGCAAGTCGTTAAGTACAGTCATTCTCATACAGTGTATTTCGAAAGTCTCACCGCATTATATGGCATTTTTGCTATTTCTATTGGTTATGACGTAATATCTTTTGAACCATGAGCCGTATGTGATTCTTAACCATGCACCAATCGTTACCTCACAGTAAGGAATGTGTGTACCAAATTTGGTTGAAATCGGTCCAATGGTTTAGGAGAAAATGAGCAGCATTGTCGCAAAATGCAGCAGTTTTTCCCGCATCTAATTGTTTATGACGTCATATCTCGTGAACTATATATCATATGTGATTCTTACACTTACGGCGACCGTCCTCATGGATTGAAGCTTACGTGTACAAAATTTCATAAATCTTGGAACAAAACTGTAGATTTGTATGCAACACGTACAAACATACGGACACTCTGCTTTATATATTAGACAAAGCAGTGTGTCAGTATGTTTGTGTGTTTGTATTTACGTATTGCGTTCAAATCTACAGTTTTGTTCCAATCTTTATAAAATTTTGCTTCAATCCATGAGAACGGTCGCCGTAAGTGTACGGATCACGTGCAACACATTGTTCAAGAGTTATGGCGTCATAAACAATGAGATGCGCGAAAAACTGCTGCGTCAAACGACAATGCTCCACCATTTCCTCCTAAACCACTGGAGCGATTTCAACCAAATTTGGTACTATGTTACTTACCGTGAGGCAAGAACCACTTACGACACATGGTTCAGGAGATGTGACGTCATAAACAATAGGAGTTGCAGGAAACTGCCACATAATGCGACGAAACATTATTCACATATTATATGAGAATGTCAGTACTTAGCGACTTGGAACCAACTTTAAACATAATTTCGAACGTTTATTAAACTTTTACTCACTGACGACCACATCAAAATAATGCAAGGTAAAAAGTTTATCGCTTACTACTTTTTCGCTGTTCATGGAGCAAAACTGCGGCATTCTATATGAGGTTACAAATTATAATTTCTACACTACACATTGTAGGCGCAGGAAATTTTACAGATAGTATACACACACATACAGCTGAATGTAATTTCGAAACTGTATCACAGTACGACACGTACTTCATGAGATATAAGGACATAAACAGTAACGTTCATGCCGGCCGCGGTGGCCGAGGGGACTGAGGCGCTCCAGTCACGGTCTGCACGGCCACTACGGTCGGGGGTTCGAATCCCCCCTCGGGCATGGATATTTGTGCCGTCCTAGTTCGTAAGTAGTTCATAAGTAGTTTGTAAGTTTAGGGACTGATGACCCCGTAGTTAAGTTCCATAAGCTTAACAAACATTTGAACACCATCACGCATCTGGTTTTAATCTACTACTTCTTTACAACTAATTGTATTAGTAACAGATTTTACAGACATGCAGCATTTATAGAAACGAATGTATGCCTACAAAATTATACAATTTTACAACATATAATTCAATAATGAAACAAAGTACATCCAACGAATACCCATTATTTACGACAGATCTAACTTTTAACTTCCAGAGACTGTACTTTCCAGTGAGACTAGCATCTTATATTACGATTAATAAACCACAGGGCAATCTATTGAATACTGCCGAGTGGATCTGACATGCCCATGTTTCTCACACGGACAACTTTGTCACTTGCTCAGGGGAGGCCTCAGCAAAGAAATTATTCATATTAGATCCTGTCCAAGTAACAAGAAATATTGTTTATAGTAAAATTGTGAATTAAATGAATGTATGGATGTTACATATCATTTGTATTTTGATTACTGTCTTTCTTTGTTTGGATACTGTACTTAAAATTTGTATATTATGCAAGACAGCCTTATATATTCTTATGTTATTAGAGAAAAGGAGATGGACAGAGAGAGAATGGATAGCAGAAGTACTAAGTAAAGGCTTCAATAAAAAGCTGAGTATTCACATAGTCCCTCCCATAAAACTCAATTAAAACGGTTAGTCTTCGTTCTAATCTCAATACAAGATAATTAGTACATATGAAATAGGTGTCTTGACTGAGGAACTTTATTTATATTTATCACTAGCTGAAAAGCCGACGTTTCCCGGGCATTTATTTATTTATTTATTCGAGCCTTGAGTTAGTACTTTTCCTATTCACTCTCTTTCTGGCCATCTCCTTTTTTCTAAAAACATGTTACATTTATCAGAGAATATATAAGAAATAAGAAATCACACGTAAAAATGCACTCGTTTCGAAGAATCCAACTACGAAATTCAACAATAATGACTGTAATAATATCACAGATCGATCACTTGATGTGATGCGCGAAACGTCAAATGGATATTTTTTAAAGAGATGTATTCAAAAAGAAACTTTGTACTGCTTATTTATTCTTATATTTCCTTATTCGTATGATTACATTGGAGCACGCATAGACCAAACATATGGTCTGTGGCATCACGTTTCGCTATATGTAGCCTCCTTGCTATAGAGTCGCAAACGTCATCGCTGGCCTTCAGTCCGAATTTTTTTATAATTTGACGACTTTCAACCACCACATCTTCCACCCCCTTATACCTATCGGCATGGAACTGCTATGGTGTACAACGGGGGACTTCGGACAATTACACACAGACCATTCGTTTGCGTTCTGTAGTTTTCGCTGCAGAGCAAAATATTAACACACATACGTAGAATTTTGTATACAGCGATAACTTTCCATCCCAGTATACTCTACACTTTTATCATTATCAACCCTCAAGCAACAATGCAACCAATAAAACCATTTTCAAACCTTAAATACAATTTTCAAAGTGTAATTATTGTTCCGCATTTTGCGTTATATTCTTCAAATTACTAAATATCTATCAGATCGCTATAAAACCGTGCCTAAAACCTTCCTCAGGTATAAATTAGTAACTGTACAAATATTTAAGTCTCTGTGTCTTGTCGTTTGGACGTGATAAGCGTACACCGAACAGACATTCATATATATATATATATATATATATATATATATATATATATATATATATATATATATAGCTATCAGATCGCCATAAAACCGTGCCTAAAGCCTTCCCCGGGTAGACATTAGTAACTGTACAAATTTTTAGCTCTTTATGTCTTGTGGTTCACACGTGATAAACGTACACCGAACAGACATTCACATTTATTGATATAGATAATGCGCAGGACCAATTGAGGATCAAGTCTCTATGGTCATAGCACGTGCCAGTACATCAATTTGTAACAGAAGAGCAACAACAGATGAAATGAAACTCATACCAATCCTATACAAACAACAGGTCTAAGCATAACTATAAAGTACCTATAACGTAACACACATATTACCTTTTTTTTTTTTTTTTTCCTGAATTTCTTGACAGAGTAGAAAGAGTGAGCCACGGGGAAACTTTTCAGTTTATCTTTGAAAGTCCGAGGATCACTACCAAGCATTTTGAACTGTTGTGACAGCTTACTAAAACTCGATGCGGCTGAATACTGCACACCTTTCTGCACTAGGGTCAAGAAGATGTTCTCCAAATGGTGACTGAGTGTGTGACGTCACAACAACGCACAATGCCGTTTGGAGAGCAAAGCGCGCTAGTTTGACAGCGGAGAGCGTCGAACAGGCAATCGGCAGCGGCGAAGAGGTAAAGCACTGCCGGGTTTCCCTTCAGCACGCTTTGCTTTGCTTTGCTTCGCTTTGGCGGGCCGCGAGCAAACGGAAAGCCCGCGGCGGACGTGACGTCCGGTCCAACTGCCACTTCTCCCGCCGAAAAACGGGACTGTCTTTCCCTTTAGATACTACGCTGACACTATTAGAGTTACAGACTAGCACGTAGTAGCAAATGAAAGAGGGGCACAACACGATTCAGGCGATGTGTTGACGCCATTTATATTAATTTTATGCCAAAAGTCATTCAGAAAAAAATAATATTTGAGTACCCTATTATCAAATACGGACATCTGTCGTTTTACAGAAACTGAGATAAACGTCATTTGTATTGCGAAACGTAGAGCTAATATATTCATGAGCATTATCAAATTTAATACTCGAGGATTTGCACCTGGAAGTGGCTAATATCAATTTGATTACTCAAGCGCCTTCAAAATGTGTTTGAAAATACAGATGTCCGTCTTTGAAAGCTAAACGTGTAAGTGTCCGCTTTTGACGTGAACACGCTTTCAGATGTCCGTTTTTGATACACAGAGACTCGTTTACAGCTGACGAGAATCTTTTACTGGTGTATAATCTGGGAAATTATAGGAATATCGACATAAAGTGGAAAATATTAAATTCTGAACTCTATTACATATTGGAAAAATGAAGAACTACAATAATCTTAATAATCTTTGTAATTTTATATACAAAATGAAATGTTACGGCACTGAATCTCTAAAATTATTAGCATAAGATCTGTTGAAACTGTCTCCAAATTTTTCCGTAAACATCCTTAAGTCATTTCTGACATCGAACTTCTTTCCATTTTCGTACAACACACCTTAGAATAGAACAGTGTAGTTTACAAGGTAGTCTTGCCTTTCTTTCTTTTCAATGTTTATTTTCCACTTTTCAGGTTGTCTCAACCGATTCCTAGCTTTTCCTTCGGACGCTGGTGATATATTATATATATATATATTTCATACATATTTTACTCGCTTTAAGATGATTATTAGTAATATTACCATAAAAATAACTGAAAAACGTACGTACGGGCTAATACGTCTTAGTACCTGGCACATGCTGTCGCCATGTCTGATTTTAGAGGTCATGTGATCATATATTGAGTTCCCATTAGTTCAAACTGCTTCATCGAACAATTGTCCGAATTTGATATCAAGCTCTTGTGTAGGTATTCGCTTTTGATGTGAACAGTCAAATTATCGTGTGATTTATCACATATACGTCAATTTTAGCAAAAATCGGACTTCACCAATGAAAAGAGCGGAAAAACTTCCATTGGGATCGACTGCTAACTAAATTTCGACCATTAGGTCAGATGTCCAGGTTTGATATTATGCTACTCATTTATTCACTTGGAAAAAGCCAGAGGCTAAAGTAATTGAAGCACGAGCGAGGGCTCAAATGAAAGGTCTCATCAAGACGCAAAGTTTGTATAACCATATTATCTGCAACTTTTATATTGCGCATTATGATGCACTTTTAAGGAGGAAAAATAGTGATTTGTTAATAACAATTACAACAAAATAGATACACGAAAAGCGAGACAGTGATAAGTTGCAAGTGTCGTAAACACACATTATGACCTGTTTAGAGTATATTATTTTTGTTTATTTTAATATGTTGTCTTTGTGTAAACAATTTTGTTTATTAACCGTAATTTGTTTAAATTTAAGAACACAGTAATTCGGAACAGTACATTGGAAAGAGGCCTGTAAAATCTACCTGAAAAACACTTTACCTAAGTGATTACTTAAATATCCATTGTGCGATGACCGGAAGACTTATTTGTAAAGATTTCGATGCAAAGGTACAGGAGGAATTGGAATAGGAATTAAATACTATAGCAGATGGCTTGTTTGGCTGGTTGCAAGGATAAAGTCGGTGGAGCCAGTAACTCCGCAACACACTAAAACCGCCAACATAGAAGCTTAGGGTGGAGTCAAAATAGAACACATAACCTTGTGATACAAGCAACATTGTAAAAAGAGGGTTGTGTGTGGTAAAGCAGTCAACAATCCGAAGATTGGTTTAAACACCACAGTGCTTTACTAGGCAGGGTCCTGTTTGGAGGTGGTATGCCATTGCCTTCCTCCGACCTTCGCACTGACTTACCCAGCCAATTATAGGAGGACGTACAGTTTAACGTGGATTCCGAAACACAGTTCTACTCGGTATTTTTCATATCAGCAACATTACCAAAGGTGAAGGAAGTGAAAATTGAAAGATAAAAATCCTATAATCTGGTCTGACAAATCAAGCCATGGCACCCACCCATAGATGGAGAAATAAAAACACCCTTTACAGATAAAACTTAAAAGTGGATCAACTATTGAGCCACTAATAGCTGAGACATTGAGAGGTAAAACGGTAGGAAGATTAAAAGTCAGCTCAGAGCGGTTAAATTGGGTATTCCACTAAGATGTGGGCGACTGCCACTGTCGTCACACACAGGTACTGGGGAGGGTCCTCGTGATAAAGAAGGTGTCCAAGAATCAGCCAGGTATGACGGATGTGGAGTAGTCAGATGACAGAGTCCTTGCGACAGGCCTACATGTTGTCTCCTTTATAACCTGACACTTTTTGGGCAAGGTTAGGGAGCGTCACTCTGTCCCCACGCTCGGAAAACATGGCTGCGTAGAACCAATAGGAGATCAGTTTCTGGCATGCCAAGGGCCAGAGTCGTTTACTGGTAGTCTCGGCTAGACTGGCAGCGAGTTCATTTCCCGCTATTCCGAAATTCCCTGGTGTCCACAAGAAGACTATCGACCGTCCACGTAGTTCAAGGAATGATGGCGTGGTAGCACTGGTCGATGACTTCAAGGCCACTCAGGAAGTCGTTGCATATGAGGAAGGACTCCCCGATGCAGGAACAAATGTGATCAAATGCACGAAAGATGGCCAAAAGGTCTGCAGTGAAGACAGTACAAACGTCTGGCGAGGAGCACAACTCGGTATGTCCTGCAAGGGCATAGACGTAGCCAACACGACCATCAAGCAATGGGCCATACGTGTAGACCACTTCAGAGCCCTGTGACAAATTGAGAATAAACAGGAGCTGACAGCGAAGGGTTTTAGGGTGTGCTCAGTCTTTGGAGCACCACAATTTCAATCGAAGTAGTGAGCGACGCATACATCATAGCGACGTACAGGATTGGAAACGGAAAAGAGGTAGCAGGGAAAAAGACTCTAGTTCACTAAGAAGAAAATGGACATGGACTGTAATTGTAATTCCCAGTCTCGGCCACCTTTGCGGAATACGGAGTGCCACGGTTGGGAAAAGGCGATGGTAGTTTAGGTGGTTAGGCAAACCACTGTTGCTGGCAATGTAGTTAACCAGCCATCGTTGACGCCAGACCTGTAGTGGAGGAACCCCAGCCTCCACGAATATACGGTCCACAGGAGTCGTTCTAAAATCTCCTGTTGAAAGCCTAACTCCTCAGTGACGCATCAGGTCGATGAGTCACCAAGCTGAGACCGATAATGAGCTATATGCTAGGCCAACATAGTCAAGCTTAGACTGAACAAGGGCTTTGTACAGCTGCAGCTGCGTACAACGATCTGCACTCCACCCTGTGTTGTTCAGACTCAGGAGGGTTAAGCTGCTGCCAGCACATCTGCTTTAGCTGACGAATAAGCAAAAGCCATGTTAGCCGGGCAAGAAAGACAAAACCCAAAAGGCGAAGAGTATACACTACATTGACTAGGCGTCCATCAATATAAAGTTGTGGTTGTGGGTGGCTGTCCGACGCCAAAATAGGTGCATGACACAAGTCTTGGGGGCAGAGAACTGAAACTCATGAGTAAAATCCCATAACTAAACTTTTCATATGGCTCCCTGCATCTGGCGTTCAGCAGCAAGTATATTAAAATAACTAAAATATAAGCAGAAATCGTCATCATATTAGGAGAGAGATCCTGACGACCCTACTGCTAATGCTGGGCCGTTAATTGTAACTAAAAGCAGGAGAACTCTCAGTACAGATCCCTGAGGGAACCCATTCTCCTGTATAAGCGGGAAACTAGAGGAGGAGTCAAATTGAACATGGAAGATACGGAGTTCTAAAAGCTTTTGGATACGAATTGTGAGTAAGTCCCTAGACCCCACACGTGTACTGTAGCGAAGATGTGGTGTCACTAGGTCGTGTCGTAGGACTTCGTCAAATCAAACCAAGACGGCTACCACGTGGTGGTATCTGGTAAAAGCATCTCGGATGGCAGATTCGAGGTATTCCAGGTTGTCACAGATGGAGCGAACCTTGCGGAATCCGTCCTGACATGAAATCAGTAGACTCCGAGACTCAAGGAGCCAGCACAATCGCTGATTCATCATACCTTCCAGCAGTTTACACGTGACGTTGCTTAATCTGTTGGCCCAATAACCATCCACATCAAGGGTTTTTCTCCCGGTTACTCTGTCGGGTGCAACTCTTGCATTCAAGTGATTTTAATTGTTCCTTGTTTCATTAGTATTGAGTATACACTCTTTTGTCTCTTTTGTCTTGTGGATTTGATGTACGGGCAGCTGGTCGTGGTTTTGCTCATTCACTCTGTGCTCAAGTGCCATATGTATGGGGGCAAGAACATTTTGTAAAATAAATTGGTAATCAAAATTGCTCATCGGATTACCACTCCCGGATTATTGTATCCTAGCATCTCCTCTCGCTCTGTTTGGGCTAATGAGGTAGATTAGATCTGCACCAAGCTGATATATTTACAAGGGTTACTTAAATCAGTGTTCCCAAATTGTTAATGCAGGTATGGCATCATCAGACGATGTCATACTCATTGTAACCCCCAGTGTTATTTCAATGATATAGTTGTTCAAGAAGCCGAATCCTGATGTTATGGTCGGGGGAACCCTACAGAACAACCGATGGAGTCTTCCCATTTGTAATACTCAGTGTACACTCTGTAAAACCATGATTCATAACTAAAATGGTGAAAAGCACAGAGTGAATTCTAAAATCATCCTCAAAGTTGTTATGTTTTAAGTAAGTCTAGGCCTCTGAAGAAGCGAAGTTCGAAAACTGCTCGAACGTCGCTGTAAAACATTAAAACCAGCCATACCCATATCTAAAAGGTAATGCTGTATGTGAAGAAAATAAGGTCTCTTTGCTAATTGCCGATTACAAAACCGTTTACTTTGGATGCTGAACAACTGTATGATATGCAGAATTGTATTTCGTTGGCAGTGTTTTATATGTCTGGGGATAAGGGACTCCTGTCTGCAAATGACTAAAGCATTTACCGCTGAAAGTTTGTACCATCATGTAACAACTCTGTGTATTACATTTTAATATAAATAATGCTGGAGAGTAAACAAATAACAGAATAACTAGAAAATTATCAGTCACCCACTAACCTGGTAAGAACCTACCTACCCCATGAGCCTCACCAACGTTCTATGCAAGTTAATCGGAGAAATGGTGTGCCATCTGTTGTTTGGTTCTTTCGATCTGTTGGTTTTCTGGCTTCATCACAGAATCGTTTCCGACTAGTCCACTCCATCACCAATCATCTGGTTTACCCGGAGTCCTCTATTTGTATAGCCTTTCCGTGACGTCAGCACCCCATTTCCACGTTTTTGATCTACGTAAGATTTATGACACAACATTGAGATATCTCATCCTTGCTACACTGCAAGAATGGGACCTGTGGGGACTGCTCCTGATCTTTAAACAGAGCTCTATGTCGCTCCGTTCTTTCCAAATCGGTGGTTCCTATAGTTCCTTTGTTTTTATTGGACATTAGCAGCAGCTGTGGGATCCTCAGTATCACCGTTCTTATATGTTAACGACTTTGCATTTATTTTTGATCCGCTAGTATCAGTGTTGCTGAACGACAATTTCAGGGGGCATAAGAAAGAAGCAGTCATCTTCACTGACCAGAGCTTCTAGGTTTTAGCTGCCAAGACTTGCATCATGCATTTCCGTCGGCGTCGTGTTGTTAATCCACATCTAGAACCTTACATTAATGATAACCACTCACTGCAGAGTATACGAATCTCATTTTAGGTCTGTTATTCGATATCTTCTTGAGTTGGCTTCACCATCGTCGTCAATGATGCAAAAGTGCTGTCAGCACTTAAACTCTCTTCACAAGTGGTGTGTAATCGGTCTACCGTCTGCAGCTCTATAACAGGCTGCTACAGTCCCGCCTTGACTATGAAATGGCACACAGTTCGGCATCGCTCTCAGTGTTGCAGTTTCTGGACCTAATACACCACTACAGTGTTCAGCCTCCAACAGGAGCTTTCTGAAAGAGTCCAGTCAACAGCCTGCTTGTGGAGGCTGGGTTCCCTCCATGTGGGTCCAGCGCTAAAAAATGAACTATTTCGCACACATTCACATCTCGCAAAAGCATCCAATTACTATATACTTTTCCCATACACGTTAATCGATTTCAAACAGCTATTGCTCAAGTTGGTCTTACAATCATGGCTGACATTCACTCCTTTCTATTGGTTGGCTGGTTAGACTGAAAAGGGACCAAAACACATTGGCCGTTGGTCCCTTTTTCTGATCACGTACAGGTATAAAATACGAAAACAAATTGTGAAACCGCACTGAAGTTGTAAACAATACTGATTGTAAATACGGTCTGACCCAGGGGCGCTGTCAGAACAACGGACAGGGGTAGGCGAGGACCTATCACTCACTGAGTGGTGTTATATACCTCAGGGTGGAGTACGGTAAAGGAAAACAGTTTATGTTTCATCCCCAGATGCAATGTATGCACCCCTCAGGGGCTCATCATTTGCTTTTGGATACGGGCTTGGCGAATGCAGGGTCCCTTAGCTAGAGACCGCGTCACGCTACCAGTCCACTACACCGTAACCTCTGATAGTGCCTCAGTGACGACCGAATGTCGCGATGATAGAACGATGTATGTTACACAGCCCGGGGATCTTGGCGTAACCACCCAGATCGCAAGGATAGTCGAAAACCCTAAAAAAAAACCTGAATCTCATGGTGTGCTACGCAATGAGGAATTGCATGGCTGTTTACATGGAACAGGGACCAGTGGGCAATCTCTGTGGAATAGCTGTACCTCATTTCTATTAGGCTTTTCCAACAAGTGGGTGGCTGTCTGGATGAACCAGTCTCGCTGGATGCTCATGAAAACATTATGAAGCGTCAGTAGTCAAATGCTGGTGGTTGTAATGCCAAGGTTTATAACCTCAAATTGTTCCCTATCCTGGTTACATCAAGGGAGGAACGTGGGACTAAAGATCGAGATTAGTTATATTCTCCCGAATTCTTTGTATGCAACAGAACTAATCGGGGATCATTCAACGCTACCAAGCCCCTTTTCTTTGTCGAATATCTAGAGTATCGATTTGAGAAAGACATGTGAAGTGGTTTTGTTCTGATACAGGCAGTATCCCCAGCCCACTCACGGACGCTAGTCGCCTATGACAAGCTGGGAGGTGTTTCTGTCTCCATCACCCCCACACAAAAGTTTAAAGACGTTAGCGGTGATTATCTATCAGCTCCTCCTGCAGTCCGACGACGTTGTCGTTTGTTACCTGTAATGCATGGACATCAGAAACTTACGGATACCAGAAATAACGGCCATCCTTTTGAATGTACTATAACTTGCAACTAGTGAGGCACCGAAAATAGTTGCTTTATTAATGAAAAAGATGAAAACACAGCTACTGGAATATTTTGAATCTAAGATTTTGTACAACTGTTGTTCCAACCCATAAAATAAGGCGAGAATTAAACTTTCTGTAGTAGTGGTTCTAAATGATTTTTGTTTTAAATATTCGTAATTAAAGAAAAGTAATCACTGGTAGTATTCAATCCTAAAATTTTCCCTGGTGTGAAATATTAGTTTATTGCAGAAACTATGAAATGCGATCAGTAATAATTTAAGAACAATCCTGAGACAGAAACGAGCAAGAAATGCATGGCATAGGTACAGCAGTTGCTGCTTCATCAGTGCACATGTTGCCTTGTGGCCTTTTATAGTCGGCGTCACCTATGAAGGCGGCCCAGTTTTCAGTCGTTCTGCGCATCCCCCTCCATTACCGCACTGACAACCAATAATGTTCACTCTGTAGGGGCGTAGCTGGTCGGGAGTTACGCAATGTTTCTCCCGTAGGCGCAACCGTTGGCACTCGACCGTAGCTCCTCCCCTACACGCTTCTCTTATCACTCCACCCCTATGCTCAGAAGCGCCGTCTTATATGACGCCAGCTATAGATGTCGCGTGTGCACGGGCAGTGTGAAAGACTCGCCTCCGTCTGGTCTTACGGCAGTTTCTTGCGAAACACAGCTTGCCCTTTATTCACATGAAGTGTTAAGTGCCATCGACAAGGGATCTCAAATCGATTCGATATTTCTGGATTTCAGGAAGGCTTTTGACACTGTACCCTACAAGCGGCTTCTTATGAAATTGCGTGCTTATGGAATATCTCCCCAATTGTGCGGTTGGATTCACGATTTCCTATCAGAAAGAACACAGTTCGTTGTAATTGACGGTAAGCCATCGAGTAAAACAGAAGTGATATCTGGCGTTCCTCAGGGAAACGTTATAGGTCCCCTACTCTTCCTCGTTTTTATAAACGATTTAGGAGACAATCTGAATAGCTCCCTTAGATTGTTCGCGGATGATGCTGTCGTTTATCGGTTAGTGAAGTCAACAGAGGATCAAAAGCAACTGCAAAGCGATTTAGACAAAATTTCTGCATGGTGCGAAAATTGGCAATTGACACTAAATAAAGAAAAGTGTGAAGTAATACACATGACCACTAAAAGAAATCCGCTGAACTTCAATTACGCGTTAAATCAGTCAAACCTTAAGGTCGTAGAGTCTACCAAATACCTAGGAGTTACCATTACGAACAACTTTGACTGGAGATAACACATAGAAAATATTGTGGGAAAGGTGAACCAAAGGTTACGTTTCATCGGCAGAACGCTTCGAAGATGCACCAGCTCCACCAAAGAGACTGGCTACATCATACTTGTGCATCCTCTCCTGAAGTACTGTTGTCCCTTGTGGGACCCTCACCAGGTGGGATTGACGGAAGACATTGAGAAGGTTCAGAGAAGGGCAGCTCGTTTTGTTCTGTCACGTTACGGGGGGGGGGGGAAGCGTCACGGAAATGTTGCACGAATTGGGGTGGAAATCATTAAAAGAAAGACGTTACTCATTGCGGCGTGATCTGTTTGCTAAGTTTCAATCACCGACTTTTAGTTCTGAATGTGAAAATATTTTGCTAGCACCCACCTACTTAGGGAGACATGACCATCCCAATAAAATAAGAGAAATCAATTCGAAAACGGAACGATTTAGGTGTTCTTTCTTCCCGCGCGCTATTAGAGAATGTAACGGTAGAGAAAAGTTATGAAAGTGGTTAATAAACTCTCTGCCAGGCACTTGAATGTGATTTGCAGAGTATCTATGTAGATGTAGATGCTCGCTGTCGTCGTCTGACATCGTTTGTATTTTAAATGGCACCATCCCGGACTGGAAGTACTTTACAAAGTAGAGTAGCAGTGACGTGAAAACAGGTTTTTCATTCTATATACCTAAAGATGAACAATGCTATAAGATTTTTGCTTATTATTTGTCTGCTATTTCTATGAAGTAATGTCAGAGAAAGGATCTTATGACCACAGTAATAAATTAGAAACTTAGGAATCATTCATAGTTTATAATGTAAATAGAAAAAATCAAGTAGTAAAACAATCAAAATCGCAAAAATCTCACTTATTAATATGACCAGTCACGATGCATTTAGTGGGACATTTACAGATTAAGAGCACCATTTGATTGTAAATGGTGCTTCTTGATCTTATGGTGGTCGACTAAATGTGCCGAGAGCGGTCATGTTAATTAATTTAGATATCTTGTGATTTTGACTGTTTTTACTGTTGTATAATCAAGAACAGAGTGTTGTCTAGCTTATGTTGGTTAAAACTTTAAACAAAGAAAATCTGATCAGTTGTCTGTGTCTACATTATATTATATACCTGTATCTGTTTGTAGCCCTTGGAAACGGTCAACTTAACAGTAGAGACAGAATTCCCCATCTTCAGTTTACACTCTTTACTACTGACTATTCACAGTGCCGAAATAGTTATGTGATCCTTGATTACAACATGATTTTTCAGCCGAGATTCAGAATCAGTAGGATAAAACTGATGATATATATATATATATATATATATATATTTTATTTTATTTTTTATTTTTTTTTTATTTTTTTTTTGTAGTTTTCAATCCCGAATTACTTTTCGATAAAAACAACCAAAACTAGACGGACTAAGTTCTGATCCAGTTCCATATTTTACCAGATATTTTGAATCTACAAATCTTAAAGAAAAGTATAATGCAAATGTCTGAGGAAGTCTTAAATTCTTTCAACTTTTGATTCCTGGATTTGTTACTGGAAATAATAGCAATAAAAAAAATACCGGTTATTTAAGACAAACTGTTATCTTGAGCGGTTTTTATAATAAGATTAAACCGGAGGTGTAAGAAACCAGTATAACTGAAAACTAGTTGTTTCAACGATATCGGCATCCCTAGCACTTGCTATACTCGCACTCCGTGCACTAAACGTTGTCGACGAGCGACGAGCTATACTCCCATAGACGCAAAAAATGCACAGAAAACGAACTACGGCCTATACTCGCCGTTCGTGTGTTTCGTTACGCAGCTTGATAGTTTAGTTATGCAAAAACTCCTCTAGAAGGCAGCACCAGCGAGACAAATATTCTGACACATCCATGCGTAACCAGAGTCGCCAAGATGTCACAGCATAGACGGCCGCTTACAGATCTGTTCAGTGATTCGAGGGCCAAAGGAGAATATAGGTGACGATTCCAAAGATAACAGAGATATTGCACCTAATTATAGCATATTTACTGTAATTTCGATTTTCTGAAATGTTAAAAATGAAAGGTGGGGGAGGAAATGAAGTATTGGAATGGGTGGAAAGGGTGGAATGAAGAGTCGCCAGGCAGGTTATGCCAAGAATTTTGGAGGGGGTGATCAGACTGTGCACGGGGAAATATTCTGAGTGGATTTACATAAAGGATAAGATTAACAATTCCTCCTAAGCTATTAATACAGTGTCCCCCAATTCAACAAATTAATATGACAACCCCTTCCAAAATAATGAGATAAGGATCTACAATTATATCGGAAACTCTAATTCTGAGTAAAATCAACAATTTATTGGACAAAATGGACAAAGAAATTTTATAACGAAAATTAAAATAAAAACTAATAAAAGTTTTTCAAGATAAATACAAAACCTACGTAAATGATTGTCAAGTCAGGTTAAACCGCGTGTAGATACAATTAAATCAACAAATGATCAAAACCAGCTTGGGCAAGATCGTGGAGATTAATCTCACGTCAAAACGTAGTCCCTATCATTTAAAACTCAAGGATCCCCTGTAGTACCACGGCGTGAGACAGCAGCACGTTACCATAACCTGAGTGCAGTGTTGTGTAGCTGTGGAGGCCACCTCAAGACTCGAGCAACGCTATCAGTATATTTCTGGCGAAACCCAAAGATTCCAGCAGCTTGTCGAATTAGTCACACTCTCTGAAGAGCAAGTCACTATTTCCTAAGTTCCACTCAGTCGGGAGCAAAACTCTGAGTAAACCCACTTCCACGACGGGAAACAGGACGCCAAGTTAGTCCTCCTCTTACCATAGCAGAACACCTAGTCCGTCTTACTCATTGAGCAGCAAGCCACCGAATCCTTCCTTCTCAAAAACACCGCTGCCTCAAAACTAACGTAACCACGCCTACACGAAACTAAACGCGCCAATAGACGCGAAGCAAGCAGGCTCCGGCCAATCACATAGTGCTCCCGCATTATCGACGACTAAATGTGTCCTCAGTCCCTGGGCTATCCTATCACCGTCACTCCCGCGTCTTCGCGAGGACCCGCCAATACGTGCAGCGTACGCACACAAGGTGAGTGACCCCAAAAGCAAGGGTAGTCACGTATGCCTCTGGTTTCGCTTAACCAGTTCAGACACCGACACCAATAACACTTAGCCGCTTTTCAGAGCGGCGCCGCATCCAGACACAAGGACGTCTTCCTACAGAAAAATTTGGGAAATTTGGCGTAGTCAATATACACCAAACCCCCCCCCCCCTCCCAAAAAAAAAATTGTTCAAATGTTTGTGTAGCCTATGAGATCTAACTTCGGGGTCATCAGTCCCTAAACTTACAAACTACTTATGAGCTAGCTAATACTAAGGACGGCACAAATATCCATGCCCGAGGGGGGGATTCGAACCCCCGACCGTAGTGGACGTGCAGACCGTGACTGGAGGGCCTCAGTCCCCTCGGCCACCGCGGCCGGCGAAAACTTTAGCCGGTACGCTAATAGCGCGTTTGAATTTTAGGTGGTACGCCATACCGCCGCGTACCGGTCCAACTAAAGCACTGCCCCACACACCGACCGTCCGGTCCCGTTCTCAAAAAATGTTCATATGTTTGTAAATCTATCGGTTTTAACTGCTGGGTTATTAGTCCGTAGCTTACAAACTACTTATCTAAGGACAAAACTTACACCCATTCCCGAGAGAGGACTGGAAACCTCGACGGCAAACGACCGCACGCACCGCAGCACGACGCCTCAGTGCGCACGCCTATTCCGCCGGGGCGTTAATTATTTGCTTCATGATCAACGGAAAAAGCTTAACCCCTCTTCCATATTTTCATCATGAGGCAAATCTGGGAAAAGTGCTGGGAATTGAACCATCGGTTTCTGATGACATTTGTGGTTTTCTCAAAGGTTTATCACAGCATCCACAGATTAAGTAGGTACAACATCCGGAGAGAGTTTGGTGTACCAATAAAGTTAATAAATACGGTGAGGGTGCGCACAGCGGAGACAAAAGCCAAAGTGATATTCGAGAGGGAACTGCCCAATGAATTCAATTTTAGACCAGGTGTGCGACAAGGCGATGTTATTTTACCACTGCTATTTAATCTGGTCCTCGAGAAGGTAGTCCGAAAAATGAAAAGAGAAGGGTGGACCTAAATGGAAGAACAGACTTATTACGATATGAAGATGACATTGCAGTGCTAGGAAAGTCTGAGGAAGAGATGGTTCAAACTGTGAAAGACCTAGCGCAAAACGCAAATCAGATCTGGCTACGGATCAATACGGAAAAAACGGAGGTAACGGAGGTATCCAGAGAAGCTTCTAATGAAATCCCATTACAGGAAGGTATTTGGAATTTCGCGAAAGTGGAAAATTTTAAGTTATTTACGTACATGGTTCAACAGACAAAATTATTTATAGCAGGTAGTGAACCAACGCATTGTGAATGAATCTGAAACATATTTCATTATGAGGCAGATAATGTTATCAAAGAATCTGTCAATAAAAACCAAACTTAAAGCATACAATGAGTAATAGTATGGAACATAAACCTTAAGTACAACAAGGAAGGATGAAGAGAACTTGTTGGTGTTTGAAAGAAAAACCAAGAGAAAGATCTCTGGACCAGTTCGTGAAGAGAACAAACGACGTTGGAGAAAGAGCAAAGGACTGTATGACCTAATGAAGCAACCCAATATTGCACAAAAACTGAAAGCAAGGAGAACAAGTCTGGCAGATCATATAGCTACGAGACCAGACACCTCACGGGCAAAAGCCGTTCTTATGAGAAGACCTGATGGTACCCGTCCAATTGGAAAGTGATGGTAGGATCAATTACGAAAAAACCTTTGTCAGCGGAATCCACGACAACTGAATGCAAAATGCACAAGATCGTAATTTATAGAGGAGCACAGTAGGTTGGCTCACGATCTAGAGGGTCCTCTGTTACCGATTTGATGATGATGATGATATATGTAGCACGATAACAAAAACATTGAAGGTTTAATACAGAAGAGGAACCGAAAAGAAAACTTTGTAAAGTCATGGTACGACTCAGAGCAGAGAATGGAGCACAAAGCTTTACATTAAGATCAAAAGACCTAAATTAGAAACGATGATTCTTAGATAAGTGCAAGGCTGCACATGAGAAGATAGATAAGAAATGAATATAGGAAGTCCTGGGGCGTGCATCAGTTAACTGAAAAAGTAATCCAACGAAAGCAGCATTTGTAAGAGTATGTACTGCGTATAACACCTTACAGAACTCCTCCAAGCAATGGACTACAGTCTTCAGGCTTATTGGTAGGAGGATGGTATACGAATTGGACTGTACACGGAGTACGCGACGGAACTTGAGCCTCCCCCCCCCCTCCCACTTCTAGCGGCAGTGTACCGAAACTCTGTAGTAAAGCGAATCAGCCATAAGGACTGGAAAAAACCGCAGGTCATTACTGTTTACAAGAAGGATGGGCAAAACTAAAGTTTATATCCCTGACATCGCTAAGTTGCAAAACTTTGGAACACATTTTATCTTTGTAGGCGCCAACAAAGTTTCCGAAAGCGTCGATCATGTACAACACAGCTCGCGCTATTCATCCACGGAGCAGTAGATACAGGGTCCTTGGTTGATGTGTTTCTTCCGCAAGGCGTTCGATACTGTCCCGCACCGTCGACTGATGAAAAATGTGTAACTATATGTTACATCAGCAGCTGTGTGAGTGGATTGAGGAGTTTCCAGCTAAAAGATCGCAACATGCCATTCTCAATGGGGAGAAGGCTTCAGACCTTAAAGTGATCTCAGGTGAACCCGAGGGTAGTTTCAAATCTTCAAATGTTTGTATAGCTTATGGTACTTAACTACGGGGTCATTAGTCTCTAAACTTACAAACTACTTATAAGGACGGCACAAATATCCATGCCCGAGGGGGGATCTAACCCCCGACCGTAGTGGCCGTGCAGACCGTGACTGGCGGACCTCAGTCCCCTCGGCCAACGCGGCCGGCGGGACATGTGTCCAGAAACGCTTAATTTCCATGTTAGAGCTCATTTTATTATTTGCTTTGTGTTGCTTTTCACAATATGTATTAATGAGCTCGTAGGTAAGATCGGAAGTTCAATTAGGTTTTTGCGGATGAAGCTGTTGTTTATCGAGAAGTCGCAACACTGGGAAATGGTAGCGAAATGTCTATATCTACATGGATACTCTGCAAGCCAAATTAAAGTGCAATGCATAGGGTTCATCGAACCACTTTAATAATATTCCTCTATAGTTCCATTCTCTAATAGCTCGCGGGAAAAAGGACCACCTAAATCTTTCTGTTTTCGATCTGGTATCTCTTATTATGATGGTCATGTCTCCCTATCTAGGTGGGTGCTGACAATATATGTTCGCATTCTGAACAGAAAGTTGGTGAAAGAAATTTCGCAAATAGATCTCGCCACAATAAATAATGCCTTTCTTTTAATGATTTACATCCTAACTCGTGCATAATTTCCGTGACACTCTCTCCCCTATAAGGCAATAATACAAAACGAACTGCCTTTCTCTGAATTTTTTCTAAGTCGGCCGTCGGTCCCACCTGGTGTGGATCCCACAATACTCCAAAATAAGACGCATGAGTGTAGTGTAGGCAGTTTTTTGCCGCGGCGGATTAGCCGTGCGCACTGGGGAGCCGTGCTGCGGTACGCGCGGACGTTCGCCGTCGAGGGTTCGAATCCCTCCTCGGGCATGGGTGTTTGTTTTGTCCTTAGGTTGATTGATTTGATTTTTTTCAGGGAAGCCAAAACAGTCTTGGTCCAACCCGCCACTACCCGCACCGAAACTAAGTTTATTGTGCGGTATCACTCCCTGTATATCTAGTAAAGCCAAACAATGCCCTTGAACAGTGCAAGGAGTCCCTTTACCAGTTCTTTATTAGACACAATTTCTTCGGGTCTGGTTGTCCCAAATGTTCTGTGCCTTTTACTCTCCAGTTGATGCAGTTTCATCACCGTCATCACAGATCCTACATTTAGGGTCCCCTTCTGTTATTCCCATTGTATGTAGGTGTTTTTTGAAATTCCCATGGCCTGTCAGCAATCCAACCATGAGTCTAATCTCTCTCCTGTTCAGACCCAGGATTGCAGAGATTCTTTTAAAACATGGCTATTACATCATTACCTTGCCATGTTTTTGTTGGTAGACATTGGTCCAATATTCTATGTGCTGTCTTCTGAGCCAGTTACGTAGCTCCAATTTGATCATTGGCTTGGTGATTGTCAGGACAGGTTCCGGTCCAATAAATGGAGTCTCTGCCCCCATCCTGGCTAATCTGTCGGCATATTCGTTGCCACTGATCCCCGAGTGGCCAGGGACCCACAATAGGTTTACACTATTGCTTTCCCCTAGCTCCACCAGAACCCTGTGACATACTGCAACAATTTTAGACCTTGTTGTAGGAGCTGCCAGTGATCTCAGGGCTGCCTGGCTGTCTGAATAGATATAGATGCTACGATCTTTGTAGCACCTACGCAAATTCTCCTCCACACATGCCCTGATGGCAGTGATTTCGGCCTGGAATACTGAGGCCAGTTTCCCTAGAGAGATGACTCCCTCCAGTCTTGGGTGCACCCTGTATACCCCGGCCCCAACGCCTTGGTCTGATGTTGACCCGTCAGTGAACCAGACAATATCCCCCGTATGGTGTCGAACTATTTTCTCCCACTGCTCCCTACTTCCAATTTTTATATTGAAAGGATTGTTGAAGCAGTATGGGGTTATAATATAGTCGACTGGCATTTCTCCAACCTTTCCTACATTTACCTCACTCACTATTTCAGTGTGTGATTCTGGATATCCCAAAGAGTTCCAGTTGTTACCAGTTTTGAGTCTGTATGCACCAGCCGCTGCCTCCATCTTGACCCAAAGGTGTAATGGAGGCATATCCAGCATGGGTTCCATCCCAGCAGTTGGTGTGCTGCTAATTCCGCCTGTTATGGCTAAGCAGGCTAATCTCTGCACCTTACCAAGCTCCTTAGCAGCAACCTGCTGTTCTAACTTGTTCCACCACACAACCGCCCCATAAGTGATGCTGGGTCCAATCACTGAGCTGTATATCCAGTGCATACCCTTGGGGCTCAGGCCCCACTTTTTGCCACAAGCTCTCCTGGTACTTACAAGAGTACCTTTTGCCTTGGAGCAAATATCCCTAATGTCAGGGGTCCATGTCAGTTTCTCATCTGACATGAAATTTCACTGTCCCCTTCACAGGTAGCGCTCCATTGAAAAGCTTTAGATTCCAACTTGAGTGTTGGATATGCTTATTTGTGAATGGTACAACAACAGTCTTCTTATGACTAACCCCCAGATACTGTTTTCTGCACCAGTCTTGCACAATGTCCAATGCACCTTGTGCCATATTCTTCACTGTGTCAGCAAATTTGCCAAGTATTACTACCACAAGATCATATGCATATCCTTTGTAAAAGTACTGCCTAGAGTTTAATTCTCCAATGAGATCATTCACCACTAGATTCCACAATAAAGGGGAAAGAACTCCTCCATGCGGGGAACCCCTAGTGGTATTGATTACCATTTTTTCATTCATCATGGTAGCCTCTACCTTTCTTCCAATGAGCATGGCCCTAGTCCACCTACATATAGTGGTCCCTAGGTCATGCACCTCTGCTGCCCTAACCATGGAATCGAAGGTCGTGTTGCTAAAAGCCCCCTCGATGTCCAGGAAGATACAGAGGGCTATTTCCTGAAAGTGTAGTGCTTTCTCTACCTTCCCAACGAGTTGGTGGAGAGCTGTCTTACATGATTTACCTGGTTGATATGCATGTTGGTTTGAATGTAGAGGAGTCCCACTTAACCTCCTTTCTCCAACATGCACATTAACCAGTTTCTCCAATGTCTTAGGAATGAAGGACAGGCTGATTGGTCTCATATCCTTGGCCTTGGTATGATCAATTCTCCTTGGTTTTGGAATGAAGACAACCTTCACTGCCCTCCAGGCACTGGGAATGATTCCTGCTGCTAGGCTAACCCTGAATAACCTGCATAGGAATCTAATAAGATTTTCTCCCGCTTGTTGCAGGAGAGCTGGAAAGATTCCATCGGGGCCAGGTGACTTGAACAGTTGAAATGTTCCCACCGCCCATCGGACCTTACTGAAATCGACACACTCCTTGACCAAATCCCAATCCTCTTTGCGTATACCTGAGAACCGTTGTCTCTCAGGAATCGCATTCTGGTCTGAGTTATCCCCCATAGTATATTGAGGAAAGTGAGTCTTGAGGAGCAGTTCCATCGTTTCATGTGCTGTCTTTGTATACTTCCCATCCTCCCTCAATGTTCCTCCTGGATTAGTTGTTACCCTAGTGAGGATTTTATGAAGTCTCGCTTGAGCAGCTGTGCCCTCCACTTCCTCACAGAATACTTTCTAGGATGCCTCCTTTCCCGTCTGGTGACAAGGTTGTAATTGACAAGGGCCTCACGATAGTTTGTCCATTATCCTTTGCGCCTCGCAAGGTTAAACAGTGTTCGTACCTGTTTCCTTTGCATTTCCAGGTTATTATTCCACCAAGGCACACTCCTATTTGTGCACTTCTTGCTGATTGAGCAGTTGTCCTGGTATGAGGTCACTATAGCTGAGGTTACGGCCTCTGCTACTTCCTCAAACTCTGCTGGATTCCTTATCAAATTTTTAATTTCCGATAGGCTGAAGTCAAGGTCTCTCCTATATGTCTCCCAGTCCGTTTTCCTGGGATTTCTATAGGCGATGGTCTGTCTGGTTCCCATTTCAACCTTGAATTTAATATTCATATGATCTGATGAGTATGGCTCCACGACCACACGCCACTGTTTGACATAACTTCCCATCATCATGGAACCAAAAGTTATGTCAATTACTTCTTCCCTTCTACTATTCCTGAATGTAGGTTCATCAGCCCTATTCAGGATCTCCAAGTTGTTAGATAGGAGAAATTCAAGAAGGTGCTCACCTCTACTGTTGGTGTCCTTGCTGCCCCACGATAGATTGTGAGCATTGGCATCACATCCCACCAACAGTTGGTCACCTTGCCGATGGCAGGCTTCCGTCAGTCTCCTCACTTCCAAAGGAGGAGGAGAGCTGTCTTCGTAAGGAAGGTATGCCGAGGCCAAAACAATTTCCCTCATGATTCCTTCCTCAAGTTGCTGTATCCTGTTGGTCACCAGGTCCCTGGAACAAAAATACATCATTGGTATGAAAGGTATTCCACTTCTAACATAAATGCATGTTCTGGAGTTTTTTAGATTTGTAGCATAATTCAGCTTACCTCCAGTACCACCGAGGCCCGATATAACCCCTTTGTATAAATAGGGTTCTTGTATCAGGGCCTCGTCCACCTTCTGTCTCCCCAGGCGACGGCTCAGAGCCCCTTTACTGTGCTGCAGGTTATTTGCAGCACTTCCAGTCCCAATCTTGCTGCCATTATTGCCCTCAGCTTCACGTGGATACGCAAGCCTCTCCACCCGCACGGACAGTACTTCGTCAAGGTGGTGTCCCCCGGAGAGGTGTCCTTAGGTTAGTTTACCTTAGTATGTAAGCTACGGACTAATAACCAAGCAGCTGAGACTGATAGATTTACGAACTTTTTCTAGCAGATCTGTTGCATCTTATAAGTGTTCTGCCAACGAAACTTAGCCTTTGCTTCGCCTTCCCTACAATAATATTTTCTGTATGTTCTTTCGAATTAAAGCCAATTAAAGTTGTTCATAATTGTTTGCCGCGGCGGAGTGGCCAAGTGCATTGAGGCACTATGTTCCAATGTGCGAGGCTGTTCCCCGTTGGGGGTTCGAATCCCTCCTCGGGCATGGATTTTTGTGTCGTCTTTAGTGTAAGGTAGTTCATAAGTAGTTTGTAAGTTTACGGACTAATGACCCCGCAGTTAAAAGCTTTTAGCTTCACAAACATTTCAACATTTTTTTCGTAATTGTTTCTTTAAGTATTTAGTAGAATTGACGGCCTGAAGGTCTGACTGATTTCTCGTTTAACTGAAATTTAACGGATTTCTTTTACTGGTCAAATGGATGACCACAAAATTAATCATTTTTAAGGGTCAATTGCCAATTTTTGCACAACGCAGATATCTAAATCATTTTGCAGTTGCTTTTGATCATCTGGAGACTTTACTAACCGTTAAATGACAGCATCATCCCAGAACAGTCTAAGAGAGCTACTCAGATTGTCTCCTAAATCGTTTAGAAAAATAAGGAACAGTAGGGGCCATATAAGATTTACCTGGGGAACGCCAGATATCATTATTTTCTGTTCTACTCGATGACTTACCGTCAATTACAACGTACTGTGTCCTTTCTGACTGCAAATCACGAATCCAGTCGCACAACTGTCGCCACCATATATTTCATAAGCACGCAATTTGATTAGAACATGCTTGTGAGGTACAGTTTCAAAAGCCTTCCGGAAATCAAGAAATACAGAATCCATTTGACACTTATCACATCAGGTTCCACAAGAACTACACTTTCTGAATCCGTGTTGACTATGGGACAATATGCCGTTCTCTTCGAGGTAGTTCATAATATTTGAGGAAATTATATGTTCTAAAATCCTCCTGCAAACTGACGCCTGTAATTTTACGGATCACTCCTATTGCCTTTCTTGGATACTGAAGTGACCTAGGCAACTTTCCAGTCTTTGGGTACGGAACGTTCGCTAAGCGGGCGGTTGTATATGATAGTTAGGTATGGGGCTATTTGATCAGCATACTCTGAAAGGAACCTAATTCGAATACAGTCTTGACCGGGAGATTTACTTTTGTCAAGTGATCGAAGTTGTTTTAATCCTCCAGGGATATTTACTTATAAATTACGGATAGTGGAAGCTGTTCTTGATACGTACTGTGGAGTATTTGCTTCGTTTTCTCTAATAGAGGAATTTCGGAAAGCTGTCTTAAGCAATTCTGCTTTAGCAGAACTGTCATCAGGAGGATCTCCTGCGTATCGACGCTTGGTGTGTTGTTGTTGTTGTGGTCTTCAGTCCGGAGACTGGTTTGATGCAGCTCTCCACAATACCCTATCCTGAGCAAGCCTCTTTATCTCCACATAAGAACGGCAAACTACATCTGTCTGAATCTGCTTATTGTATCCATCTCTTGGTCTTCCTCTGCGGTTTTTACCCCACACACTTCCCTCCAACGCTAAATTCATAATTCCTTGATGTCTAAGAATGTGTCCTACCAATCTATCCCTTCTTTTAGTCAAGGTATGTCAGAAATTCCTTTTCTCCCCAATTCTGTTCAGTACCTCCTCATTAGTTACGCGATCCACCCACCTAATCTTCAGTATTCTTTTGTAGCACCAAATTCAAAAGCCTCAATCCTCTTCCTGTCCGCACTGTTTATCGTCCATGTTTCACTCCCATACAAGGCAACACTCCATACAAATGCCTTCAGAAAGGACTTCCTTAAGCTTAAATTAATATTCGATGTTAACAAATTTCTCTATTTCAAGAACGCTTTTCTACCCATTGCCAGCCGGCCGCGGTGGCCGAGGTGACTGAGGCGCTCCAGTCACGGTCAACACGGCCCCTACGGTCGGGGGTTCGAATCCCCCCTCGGGCATGGATATTTGTGCCGTCCTAGTTCGTAAGTAGTTCATAAGTAGTTTGTAAGTTTAGGGACTGATGACCCCGTAGTTAAGTCCCATAAGCTTAACAAACATTTGAACTACCCATTGCCATTCTGCATTTTATATCCTCTGTACTGCGACCATCATTTGTTATTTTACTGCCCAAGTAACAAAACTCATCTACCTCCTTTATTGCTTCGTTACCGAATCTAAATCCTTCAGCATCACCTGAGTTTCTTACACTGCACTACATTACCCTAGTTTTGCTCTTGTTAATCTTCATCTTATAAGCATCTTTCAGCACACTGCCCATTCCGTTCAATTGCTGTTCCAGGTCCTTTGCTGTATCTGACAGAATTACTATGTCGTCGGCAAAACGCAATGTTTTTAATTCTTCCCCCTGAACTTTAATTCCTTCGCCAAATTTCTCCTTGCTTTCCTTTATAGCTTGCTCAATGTGCAAATTGAACAACATTGGAGAAAGGCTACACCCCTGTCTTACTCCCTTTCCAACCACTGCATCCCTTTCATGCCCTTCAACTCTGACAACCGCTGTCTGGTTTTTGTACAAGTTGTAAATAACCTTACGCTCCCTATATTTTACTCCTACTTGCTTCAGAACTTGAAAGAGTTTATTCCAATCAACATTGTCAAAAGCCTTCTCCAAATCTACAAAAGCTAGAAATGTAGGTTTGCCTTTTCTTAATCTATCTTTTAGGATAAGCCGTAAAGTGAGTATTGCCTCCCGTGTTCCTACATTTCTCCTGAACCCAAACTGATCTTTCCCGAGGTCGGCTTCTACCAGCTTTTCCATCCTTCTGTAAATAATTCGTGTTAATATTTTGCAACCATGACCTATTAAACTGTAGTTTTCACACCTGTCTGCACCTGCTTTCTTTGGAATGGGGATTATAACAGTTTTCTTGAAGTCTGAGGGTACTTCACCTGTCTCATACATCTTACACACCAGGTGAAACAATTTTGTCGTGGCTGGTTCTCCCAGAGACTTCAGTAGCTCTGAGTGAATATCATCTACTCCAGGAGCCTTGTTTAGACTTAGGTCTTTCAGTGCTCTGTCAAATTCATCTCTCAGTATAGTATCTCCTATTTCATCCTCATCTACTTCTTCTCCCCTTTCTATAATATTGCCGCTACGTTCATTTCCTTCATAGAGCCTCTCTATATACTCTTTCCACCTTTCAACTTTCCCTTCTTTGCTGAGAACTGGGTTTCCATCAGTGTCCTTGATATTCGTAGAGCTGTTTTTCTTATCTCCAAATGTTTCTTTTATTTTCCTGTAGGTTGTATCTATTTTTCCCCTATTTATACATTCTTCTACATCCTTGCATTTGCTTTCTAGCCACTCCTGCTTAGCCATTTTGCACTTCCTGTCAATCTCATTTCTTAATCGTCTGTACTCCATTTTGCCTGTTTCATTTACTGCATTTTTATATTTTCTCCTTTCATGGTGTACAGAATGGTAATTGCACTTCAACATAAACAAGTGTAAAGTGCTGCGTTCACATAGAAAAGAATATTATTTATTATATAACTACATAACAGCATTACAAATACTGGAAGAAGTTACTTGCATAAAATATCTGGGAGTAGATATAAGGTTCCAGACTGAGATTCATTGAAGGATTTCTCAGGAAGTGCAGTCCGTCGACAGAGAAAGTAGGTTGCAAAACTCTAGTTCGGCAAGTGCTTGAGTTTTTCTCATCAGTGTGGGCTCCGAATCAGGTAGGGTTAATAGAACACATAGAAGAAATCCGAGGAAGAGCAGCGCTCTTTCTTACAGGATTATTTCGCGAAAACATCGCCGAGGCTAAAATTAGCGAGATTTCAACCCAGACGGATGCACAACGGTATTTTTTTTTCCGTGACCCATGCGCATGTGGACATTTTGTGTTGTTCAATATGGAACGTTGCTTGGGCAAGAAGCATCAAACGGCATTGAAAGAAATTACGTCGGCGTTCGCTTTTACGTTCAACTTGTGCTGCATGTAATGTGGACGGAACAGAAAAGCGTTAAGTCACGTACTTTACAGCTCTGTATTGTGGAATCAGACTATGATGAAATTTTGAAAATTGATGGCCATGTTGCTTTGAGCAGACTGTTATATCCAATACCAGCTTAACCACCAACTGACACGAAAACTGAATAACCGAATTTGTTGAGGTTTATTATTATTATTATTATTATTATTATTTTCCATATCTCGTATCGTTTCAGAGATATTTGCAAAAATAACGTCTGTCGTAACGTGTTCCCACTTTTTAAGACGAACCGTTCAATCGATCAGCACCAAATTTTACAGTCATAATTGTAGGCCGCCAGAGAGCAGAACCTACCTTTTTTTAATTTTTCAGACAAAAAATGCGGTAGTAATAAAAAAAGCCGTTTGTAATGTAATTGCAAACGATTAGTTCATCCGATACGAAAATTGAATAACCTAATTGGTAGAGGAAAACATTCTCAACAACTTCGCTCTTATATATATATATATATATATATATATATATATATATATATATATATATATATATATATTCAAATCTTGGATCGTTTCAGAGATATTTGCAAAAATAACTGCTATTTGACGATGTCTGTCTGTCTGTAACGTGTTTCCACCGTTTAGGTCGAACCGTTCATCCGATCGGCACCAAATTTCACAGGCATAATTTTTGGTTACCAGAGACCAGAACCTCACTTTTTCAAATATTTCAGAAAAGAAATACGTTAGTAATACCAAAATAAGCCTTTTGTAATATAATTTTAATTGCAAATAAACTGTTCATCTGACGCGAAAATTGAATAACCGAATTTGTAGAGGAGAAAATTCTCTACACCTTTGCTCCCTTATGTTTTTTTCATATCTCGTATCGTTTGAGAGATATTTTCAGAAATATCGGAGATTTGACACCCTCCATTGAATTAACGAAAACCAGCTGTTCGGAGATGTCACGTGACATTCCTCGCCCAGAACTCTCTCTGGCATACGTCATTCTGCGTTGCGTATTTGATGATTTTCTTATCGTAACTTACACGTTGTTATTTCAAAGCAATGGCGCACTGAAGAATTAAAAAAACACGTCGTTCTTCGTACGATAAATGATAATCTAGTGTCTAAAAATGCAATATTAGCATCAGTTAACAACCGTCATTAATAGTACGAGATTAAAGAACTCAACTTCTTATTGTTAGCCGTAGCGTAGTGGGTAATGCATTGGTCTGTGATGCTGAAGGTCAGTGGTTCTGAACCCGCCACCACCTAATTTTTTCCCCTAAAAGGGTTTCAGACGCTCTTATTAATTAAATAGAGCTATGTTCTTCAATGTTTAGAATTGTGCATATGTAAGAATGCTCCCTCTAAAATGCGTGTTATTTGTATTTCGTGAACATGCCGTGAAACACGTAACAACGAATTGAACAATGGCCTCCTAAAGCATATGCATGTAAACTGCGAGGATACTGTAATAATGAACATTCTGCACAAAGTGCTGATACAGGTATAAAGGGAGTCCCAGATTTCTGTGCAAAGTGTAGTTCGTTAATCAAACAGAAGGGAAGTGTATACATTGCAACAAATTACCTTGTTTATTTTTTTTCTAAGCGTTTATTCACTATTTGTAGATTATATTGAAATTCATTAATTAGAATCAATGCATCTACTAAAATGTTTGTCTTTGACATGGTTGCTATGGACGCTTTTAACGTAGATGGTATTACCTTTCCTGTAGTTCAGATACGGCTTCGTTCCTGTTACACTGTTCTGCGCTAAAATAAAGAGCAAATATTCTATTTCAAACCGTGATTACGTTTTCTTTTACAGCTAAAATCACAAACGGAATAAGTGTGGTAATACTGAATTACACATACCTCTAGTACTCAATATATATACAAAGTTAGTACTATCAATACGTCATTTACCACAGTCATTGTAACAGTATCTCCCCAGTTTATGTACATGGGTTGAAGAAGTCTATGTTTACAATTCGTTGCTATGTATTTCGTGGCATGTTCTCGAAACAGAACAAATGCGCTTTTCAGATAAAGTGCTGCTACCTTTGAACAACTCAGAATCTTGCAGAATGCAGTTGCGTTCAGTGAACAAGAGTGTGCGAAAACCTTTTAGAAAGCAAGAGCAAAAATAAAGTGGGACAAAATATTGACAGTGGTGGTTATATATAGTTTCTTTTCCTTAAGTGAAATCGATGCTTTGCGGTCGTTTGTTCATATTTGTTCTGGGTTTCGTTGAGAATTTTACTCAGTTTTTTTATTACAGATGGCGTTAAACCAACACCGTCTGAAGAGAAGGCCTGTGCACTGCCGTGCAGAGTAGCTCGCGATCGCGTAACTTCTTAGCTGTCTGATGGGGAACAGCCCACCGCCTCACTGCGGCCAGCCAGTGAGCTACGCGATCGCGACCTTCTCTGTGTGATGTGACGTGCAAGGCAGTACACTGGCCTTCTCTTCAGATGGTGTTAGTTTAACCGTTTTTCGTGTTCTCTCTTTTGATTGGTTCGTCGGTTTGAACGTGTGTTAACTAACTAGATTATAATTCATTGTCCTAAGAACGACATGTTTTTGATAATTTTCAGTGCGCCATTGATTTGAAATGAGTTATAATAACAAAATCATCAAGTACACAAAGCAAGATTGCGTATGCAAAAGAGATTTTGGGGCGAGGGGTGTCATGTGACTAATTTACGAAAGCCAAATGTACGCTGTGTTCCATCCAAGCTATATTCACTCGCCCGAACGCCAAATGCACGCTATGTTCGTTCCAGCCTATAGTCATTCGTAACCAGTACAGGCAAAGAAAATAAACTTAGAACTACCAAGGCAAGACAGGTGATAATATTTTAACGGAAAAATATACTGAAAATGTGGGAGAGATATTAGAATGATAGTTCAAAGAGGTAAAAGTTCAAAAAAGAGTATGTTTGTCAAAGCTAAACTCAAACATCATATAATTTTGGCTGTTTGTTAAAATACGGTCAGAAAGAATATTACGTGTTGGGTTCATAGATATTACCACAATAGTTGAGTCGTAATCTTATCACCATAATTTTTTACTATTTAGATTATTATTTTGGTCCAAAATGTTTGCAAAAACTTATAAAACTACAAATCTAAAGTGGGCCGTAAAACACGACAGTGCGATTTTTTATTGTAAAGGCAAGGTCGCTGCTTTATCTTGCGTACCATGAAGTCTGAAAAAGCATACAAAGACAAGGTTCCCATAAACTCCAAAAAGATTCAGGACATAGCAGAAATGATAAAATAGTGCCTCAGGACGCCATGGAATTTCACAATGTTATTCTAAAATAGCCAAAAATGAGTACTTCGTGTGAATCTGTCCATCCCTAACAAGTTGAGTGTCTGTTTATTCATGAATTTAAATTTCATTCAGTCATACTAATAATACATTTTATCATTACCACTTGTTCATTAATATGTATTTTAAAGACATCATATCAATAAATTTAGTAATCATTACATGTCCCGAATTTACTAGCAATTGAGAGACAGAAAAGTATTAAGTCCACATTCAAAAAACAAGAATAAATGCAGATTAAACGTTAATCTTCTACATTCTGAGACGTTATTTTATAAATAACTAGCCGAAAACCCGCCATTGCCCGGGTATTTATTTATTTATATGAGCCTTGAGTCAGTACTTTTCCTATCCACTCTCTCTCTCTCTGTCCATCTCCTTTTTTTCTAAAAACATGTTACATTTATCATGGAATATATAAGAAATAAGAAATGACACGTAAAAATGCATTCGTTTCGAAGAATCCAATCACGAAATTGAACAATAATGATTGTAATACTATCACAGATCGATCACTTGATGTAATGCGCGAAACGTCAAATCAATTTTTTAAAGAGATGTATTAAAAGAAATCTCTTTTTCACTGCTTTATTTATTCTTATATTTCCTTATTCGTATGCTTATTCTTACAGAGAAGGAGACATTGTAGCACGCACAGACCAAAGATATGGTCTGTGGCATCACGTTTCGCTGTACGTAATCTCCTTGCTATAGAGTCGCAAACGTCATTGCTGGCCTTCAGTCCGTATTTTTTATAATTTGACGACTTTCAACCACCATATCTTCCACCCCCTCATAGCTATCGGCATGGAAGTGCTATGGTGTACAAGGGGAGACTTCGGACAATAATTACACAGACCATTCATTTGCGTTCTGTAGTTTTCGCTGCAGAGCGAAATATTAGGGCACACACACACACTCGTAGAATTTTATATACACCCATAACTTTCCATCCTAATATACTCCACGCTTTTATCATTATCAACTGTCAAGCAACAATGCAACCAAGAAAACCATTTTCAAAGAGTAAATATAATTTTCAAAGAGTAATTATTGTTCCGCATTTCACGTTATATTCTTCAAATTACTAAATATCTATCAGATCGCTATATAACCGTGCCTGAAACATTCCTCAGGTATAAATTAGTAACTGTACAAATATTTAAGTCTCTGCGTCTTGTCGTTCGGACGTGATAAGCGTACACCGAACAGACATTCACATTAATATATATAGATAAATAGCCATCCGATCGTCATAAAACCGTGCCTAAAGCATTCCCCGGGTAGACATTAGTAACTGTCAAATTTTTAGCGCTTCATGTCTTATGGTTCAGACCTGATAAACGTACATCGAACAGACATTCACATTTATAGATATAGATAGCAGTAATAATATATATCTATTTGGGTACGGAACATTTATACATTTATTTGCTTCTCTTGAAAAGTTGTGAAATGGACTTAATGCCAGTCAGCTCCGACCGATTCAATTGTACACAATGGTATAACCCTATGTCACGCCCTGAGGTAACTTGCGAAGTCTGGATGTAGATGTAGAATGTGGAAAGACCGAGAATCAGGGTCGGGACAAGCCCAATGGCCCATTCCTGCATATCAAGAAGAAAAAGAAAATTCGGTACATCTCTGGCATGCTAAGTATAGTGGTAATGGACGAGAGGATGAAATGGTGGCAATGGGGAGCGAGGAAAGAAAATGTTCAAATGTTTGTACAGCTTATGGGACTTAACTACAGGGTCATCAGTCCCTAAACTTACAAACTACTTATGAACTAGCTAATACTAAGGTCGGCACAAATATCCATGCCCGAGGGGGGATTCGAACCCCCGACCGTAGTGGCCGTGCAGACTGTGACTGACGCGTCGCAGAATGCTCGGCCACCGCGGCCGGCGCGAGGGAAGAACAAGAACACTAACACACCTGTGTAGACATGATAGAAAAAACTGCTATTACGCTTTGCAGTTGTTCAGATCTGACGTAGACTTGTATCATAACCTGCAAACCTTTCCTTGTAAAAACTGGTTAAGATAAACAGCGAAAAAAGTAGCTTACAGCCAGACGTCTAGGTGATGTCCTTTAGACCGCTCGGCCGCTAAACGGTGACAGTTCCACCGACTGCGTGTGGCGACTTACATAAGCATGCTTTCAAATCGAACATGCTGATGTTTGCGAACTGGTTCTTGCTCAAGGTGTCGCTGAGACCGGAATCCACAAAAACTGGTAATAGTGGTTGTAAAGTCTCAACAGCTAGTACGGGGCATGTCGGTTTCCTACGATATGCTTTTTGCTCATGAGTCGTTGAGGCTAACGAAGCTTAGCTTAACTCTCTCTCTCTCTCTCTCTCTCTCTCAAACACCCACATATATATATACGCGCGCTATGGTGACGATTCCTTGATGTCACAAAATATGTCCCACCAACCTATCCCTTCTCTTAGTTCAGGTATACCACAAATTTCTTTTCTCCCTAATTCTGATAAGTACCTCCTAATTACTTACGTGACCTACCCACCTAATCTTCATGATCCGTCTGTAGCACCACATTTCGAAAGGTTGTATCATCTTTTTGTCTGCACTCCTTATCGTCGATGCTTTACTCCCATACAATGCTAGACTCAAAAGAAATGCTTTTGGATAGGGCTTCCTAACATTTAAACTAATATTGAATGACAACAAATTTTGGTTCTTCAGAACGCTTTTCTTCCCATAGCCATTCTGCATAGTATATCTTCTTTACTTCGGCCATCAGAAGTTATCTTGCTACCCAAATAACAAAACTTAACTACTACTTTTATCCTCTCATTACCTAATCTAATTCCTTCAGCATCGCCTACTTTTCGGACGCTACATTACATTACCCTCGTTTTACTCTTGTTAATGTTCATCTTATTTCTTCCTTTCAAGACACGATCCATTCCATTTAATTGCTCTTCCAGGTTCTTTGCTGTCTCTGATCGACTTACTATGTCGTCAGCAAACCGCAACGTTTTTATTCCCTCTCCCTGGACTTTCCTCTCCAAAAGTCTCTTTGCCTTCCTTCACAGCTTGCTCTATGTGCAGATTGAACAACATTCGATAAAGGCTACAACCCTGTCTTACTCCTTTTCCAACTACTGCGCCCCTTTCATGCCCATCGACTCTAATAATTGGATCTAGTTTTTGTACAATTTGAATATAACTCTTCGCTCCCTATATTTTACCACTGCTACCTTGAGAATTTGAAAGAGCGTATTCCAGTCAACATTGTCCAGATCCACAAATGCTAAAAACGTAGGTTTCCCTTTCCTTAATCTATCTTCTAAGAAAATTCGCAATGTGAGAATTGCCTCGCATGTTCCTCCATTTCTCCTAAATCCAAATAGACCTTCCCCAAGGTCCGATAGATTACCAATTCTAGATTACTGCCTTCATTTTTATTTCCTTTGTACAGGTCTTCTATATATTCCTTCGAGCTTTCTCTTCTTTGCTTTGTACTGGTTTTCCATCTGGATTTTTGATGGAAAACCAGTACTAAGCAAAGAAGGGAAAGCTGAAAGGTGGAAGGAACTACTATGGTGTACAATGGAACACTTTGGACTACCACTATACACGTAGAATCTGACGTAAGTCGGATAGATCTTAGCTTGTGAGAACATAAAGGAAGGAGGTTACATCAGTCTAAACCTTAGACCTTTGATATTAGTATACTCGACCTGGCATCGTTTTCATGGCACAAACATTTACTAACTCTTCCAATTCCCCATTGTAATTATATTAACATGATTTCATCATCTCATCAAATAGCTTTCTTGGTTAGAAATCATGGATTTTTGTAATTATCTTACATAGTAGAGAGTTTTAACTATTTATCCGTTCTTATTGTAAAACGTGTCGATGTTAACTGTGATGTCTCTTACATGTGTAAAATTCGAGGTTTTTGTGCCTGTATTTCACTCTGCAGCCAAAATTACAAATCGCAGACTAGCAGTGTTTGTATGTGGTAGTAGTTATTGTGCACTATAGTAGTTGGGGGTTGATAACGACAAAGGGGTGGAAGATATGTGGGTTGAAAACATAGACTTACATAAGATTCTACGTGTGTGTGTGAATAATTCTCTTTCAGTAAAAACTACACAACGCAGACGATTGAATCCCTGTGTAGTCCAAAGTATTCCGTTGTACACCATAGTAGTTCCATATCGATGACTATAATGATGTGGAAAATGTGGTGCTCGAAATTTGTTTACTTACATAAAATTTGAACTGAAGATCTTGGCTTGTGAGAGCATATAGAAAAGAGGTTACCTCGGAGGTTGTTGTCTGCCAGGCGTCGTCTCATTGTTTACTCACTCACCGGTGTATCCCAGGTTGAGTTTAGTTCAACAGTCAATTCACGGACAGTCTTTAATCTGACCTGGCGGTCTGATATTTTCCTGGGTGCTCCTGAGCAGGGATGATTTTCATAGGATCCTGTTTCTCGATGCCGTTGTTTGGTTTTGACAAATAGCTGATGGAAATCTTCAGTTTTTTTGCTATTTGTTGGACACTATTGCCTTCTTGGTGCTAAGTGATTGTCATTACCCGTGATTCATAAGGAATCTGGCACTCTGAGGCCATTTTCAATTACTTTCGTGGCGTGTTATACTTTTATGCAAACGCAGCTACAAGTGAACACAACTGTAAACAACGTACCTCTCCATAGTCAAGTTTGGACAGGTAACGTTGGTTTAAATATTACGGAGCAATACTAGTATGTTCCAATATGTATATATATGAAAAATAATTAAGTGAACAATACAATAAGTATCATTATTAAGCGTTATTTTAGCTTGCTATTCCGTATTCTAATCAGTAATTCACATAGAACACTTCCATCTTGCTCCTTGTAATACGCAGCATGGTGTTTCAAAATTTATAGAAGACAGCACTTGTCATTCAGAAATTCTTTCAATTTGTTTTTGAAACCTGGTTGGCTACATGTCAGATATTTGATGTTATTGGGTAAGTGACCAAAGACTTTTGTGGCAGCATATTTCACCCTCTTCTGTGCCAAAGTGCGATTTAACCTTCAATCGTGTAGATCATCGTTTCACGTGGTTTTGTATCTATACATACCTACTACTATTACTTTTGAATTGGATTGGACTATAAATAACAAATTTCATAAGTGAATATAAATACATTGTGAAGCTACTGTGAAGATCCCCAGATCCTTAAATAAGTACCTGAAGTATGATCTTGGGTGGGCTCCAGAAATTATTCTAACTACACGCTTCTCTGCAATGAATTCTTTTTTGGTCAAAGATGAATTGCACCTAAATATGATATCATACGAAAGCAGTGAATGAAAATAGGCACAGTAAGCTAATTTACTGAGATGTTTTTCACCAAAATTTGCAATAGTCCTAATACTTTAAGTAGCTGAACTCAAACTTTTCAGTATATAATCAATATGTAACTTCTAATTCAATTTCTCATCAGTTCACAAACTTAAAATCTTTGAATATTCTTCCTTAGCTACAGACTTCTGTTCACAGACTATACTTTTAATGGTGTCATGACATTTACCATATGCAATTATATATACTGTGTTTTATCAAACTTTAATAAGAGTCCATTTGAAGAGAACCATTTCATAATTTACTGAAAGAGATTTTCATTATACAAATTATATATTTATAACACTGTATACTTTAATTTTAGCTATAGTTCAACTACAATCTTATTTCGGATCAAAGCCATGTTCGGGTGTTTCGCCTGTAATACATAAGTTTTTCATAATATTTCGTACTATCTAGCCTATTTATTTTGTACAGAGTGGAAATGAAATTAATACATACCACATTCTGTTAAGCCATTCATTTTGATCTTATTTTGACTATATGTTTTTTATACTTTATAATATCTTGTAACCAACATTAATACGTTTTCATATGTAAGATGTTTGTTATTCACTTAAGTTGCGGACTTTGACGATTATTCGTCTGCTCTCCAGAGTTGCACTATGTTCACATTTTTACAAAAAGAATATATATCTGAATGTCAAGAGGCAGATTATATTATCATCTTGTAAATGTGCTGTTGAGTTTGTGGATTTGAGGGAAAGCTTTTATTTGAAACTAATGGAAAAATATAAAATTACGTTACATTGGTTTTTTTATTTTCTTGCCGGCCGCGGTGGCCGAGGGGACTGAGGCGCTTCAGTCACGGTCTGCACGGCCACTACGGTCGGGGGTTCGAATCCCCCCTCGGGCATGGATATTTGTGCCGTCCTTACTGTTAGCTAGCTCATAAGTAGTTTGTAAGTTTAGGGACTGATGACCCCGTGGTTAAGTCCCATAAGATATACAAACAAAGAAATATTTTTATTTTCTTCTTTGATAATTTTGCTGACATATTATTATCTCAGATCAACATTGTGATTGTCTTTTTGACTAGTCTTTACTGGTATTTTTGTTATAGTACTATTATCTTTGATCGGCGGTGAGATTGTTTGTCCATTGTCCTGTACTAGAATATGAATAAAATTATCGATATAATTTTTTTGCCTGAAATCCGTTTTATCGTTTCATAAATTAGTTGTGTTGTTAATTGTATGTTTGTATACTTCAATTTCTTCAAGAATGTTTATCTCGTATCCCTTCTGTATTGTATGTTAAATTTCTAGTGCATTGTCTATGGTGTCTACTCTGAGATTTTTCGGACAGCAAATGTTGGTAAAGAGTGGAACGGTTTTTTTCATTTTCTCTAGTGTGTTCTTTGTATCTTATGGTGAAACTTCGTCCTGTCTGCCTTATGTAATATTTATCACATGAATTACAAGATACTTTATAAATTCTGGAGTTAAGAAATTTTGCGGTATGTGTGACGATTTTGTTTTTAATAGTGTGCCTATTCTGAAACGCAAAAGTTGTGTTAGTCTTTCTAAATAGTTGCTTCATTTTATTGGATATTTTACCTAGTGTACTGACGTATACTGGTTTATTCAACTTTGAGATTTCCCTCAGTAATGTCATTTCTCCACGTGTTATTGGTGGCTTAGGGCTCGGTTTGTTGTTATAGAGCTTTAGAACGATGCTGGAGTGGTATTCATTTTGTTGTGCGATGAATTATACTATGGTTAATTCTTTCTGTTTGTCTGCGTCATCTAATGGTAAGTTCATCAGTCTATTTATCATTGAATGAAAGAAGGCTAGTTTAAATGAACTGGGATGTCAAGAATGAACATGGATAATGCTGGTCGATGTTGTTGGTTTTCTCTATATTTCAAATTTGTGTTTATTTTGTACTTATTGTATAGTGAGGTCCACATGGTTCATCATTTTATTGGTTTCTAGGTCCATAGTAAATTCAACTTTAGGTTGTAGCTTATTGATAATAGCATGAATATTATTTACGTTTCTTCCATTTCCATCTATGAGCACGCATAGGTCGTTTTTTAGTTTCTTGGTGCAGGAAGAGACGTACTTTGAGGGTACTTAAAATAAAGGCTGCTATGGTGCTTGCTAAGCTACAACCCATTGCAACACCGTCTGGTTGTGTATAAAAATTATCTTCAAATCTGAAATAGTTTTGTTCTAAGACTAGTGAAGCAGTTTTATAAATTCTTATGTACTGTTAACTGGAAGTTTGTTATGACTGAGTAAGTTATGTTCTGTATTGTTAATTATATCTTTGACAGGTATATTTGTAAATAGATTGGTGATATCAAAGGATACAAATTTCTCATTAGTGGGGATATCTATTTTATTTATATTTGCTGCAAGTACTCTTGAAGTTTTGATAATATTTTTCTTCTTGTAAATGTAATATTTTTGCAGTAGTGTATTCATATTTTTACTAATCAGGTAAATGGGATAATTTATAATATTCACCATTCGACGAATAGGACATAATTCTTTATGGGTCTTAGGATGTCCTCTCAGTAGACATGCAAGATCTATAGCAAATTTTGTTGTAGCTATTATTTGTTTTTGTTCTTTGACAAGGATTTCGAGAGCAATGCTGTATTTCAAACCTTTATCTAGCAGGCTCTCTTCACTATCATTAAATTGAATATTACTGAAGTTAATTGTACGTTTATGGAATTGAAAAGCTGAAATGATTTGGTTATTAGATTTTAAAGAGTATTGTGTAACCATGACAGACTTGAATTTATGTTTGTGTCTAGATACAGCATCATAATGTACTTAATGTAAATAATTTTCTATAATATTAAAGACATGGTCAAATCAAGGGAGAATTACTAAGTCCTAGATGTGCTAAATACATATCTTGATTAAGATACTCTTTAAGGTTGATTTTCTTGTTCATTCACAGTCTTGTACTGTATTGCTTGATGGTAGGTGCAATGTATGGGTCGGCAGAGTTCTTGATGGTAATATAAGATGGAGTGATCTTGTTACATAGATGGCTTCTTAGCCGAAATAAGCTTTAATGGAACTGTAGCTAACATTTAAGTATATAGTGTTATAAATATATAATTTGTATTAGTAAATGTCGTTGTATGACATCACTAGGACTATGGGCCCTGCTGATAACAAGTTACTGATAGACATTATTCTGTCAGGTAATTCTTTTTTGTTGGGTGTCATTAATACACTTGTATCATCAGCATAAAAGAACTAGCTTTACATCATCATGAATATAAAATGACAAATCACTAATATATATCAATAACAGCAAGGACCCAAAACCGAACCTTGTGGGCTCCCATTGTTGACAATTCCCCAATGTGAGAAATCAGCAGATTTTTCCAGTTTACCTGAATCACTTACTTCAACTTTCTAAATTGTTCCAGTGATACTCATAGCTCCAGTAGAGCTCGTGCAAGGCAATGGCCAAGAAGTGTCAAACTGTTTGCAGACCACATACACGTCTTCATGACGATCATGCTTCACGACAGCAATGACATTTTTCAAGAAAATAATAGGCTATGACATAAACTCAGGGATGTGAGGGCGTGGTTCGAAGTGGCAAGTTGCTACTTATGTGCTGCCCCCACTCCCTCCCTACTCGCCAAATATGAACCCGAACACATCTGCGCGTGGTCTAAGGCTTCATGCTACGGACCGGACGGCTGCTCAAGTCGGAGGTTCGAGTCCTCCATCAGGGATATATATATATATATATATATATATATATGTATGTGTGTGTGTGTGTGTGTGTTGTCCTTAGTGTAAGTTAGTTTAAGTAGTTTTAAAGTCTATTGACTGATGACCATAGTAGTTTGGTCCAATAGGTTTACAAGCGTTTGAACATTTGATCACTCTACATGAAAGTGGAACACATTTTATGTTAGAATTTTATGTCATTCCTGGAGACCAATAATCGCCTTTGTAGGAATCAACATCCGAAACACAACTCGCGCTATTCATCCATGATATCAAGAGGGCAGTAAATACAGGATTCCAGGAAGACGCCGCTTTTCTTTACTTCCGCGAGGCGTTCTCCACCGTTACGCACCGTCATCTGCTGAACAAAGTACGAGCATGTGGCATACAAGATCAACTGTGTTACTGGACTGAGGCGTTTCTAGCTAACAGATTGTATCATTTCATCCACAACGCAGGTAAGTCTTCAGTGGTTTATGTAATCTCAGGTGTACCGCAGAGGAGTGTTGTAGGAGCGCTCCTTTTCACAAATATATAAATGACTTCTTAGATGACATCTGAAGTTCAATGAGGCTTTTTGCGGTTGTAGTTTATGGAGAAATCGCAACACTGGAAAACGGTAGCAAAATGCAGGACGATCTGCAGCGTGTTGACGTATGAGGCAGGGAACGGTAATGGTGTCTCAGTCAAATACAAAGTTCTCCGTTTACATACAAAGTTCAAAGTTCTCAAGATTTGAAACTTCCTGGCACATAAAAATTGTGTGCCGGAACCGGAACTCGAACCTGAGACCTTTGCCTTTCGCGGGCAAGCGCTCTACCATTCCTCAGGCTGTGGCTAAGCCATGTCTCCACCATATCCTTTTTTCCAGGAGTGCTAGTCTTGCAAGTTTCGCAGGAGAGCTTCTGTGAAGTTTGGAAAGTAGGAGGCGAGGTACTGGCGGAAGTAAAGTTGTGAGGCGGCACCGTGAGTCGTGTCGGGGTAGCTCAGTGGTAGAGCGCTTGCCCGCGAAAAGCAAAGGTCCCAGGTTCGAGTCCCGGTTCCGGCACACAATTTTAATCTGCCAGGAAGTTTCACATCAGCGCACACTTCGCTGCAGAGTGAAAGTTTCATCCTCTAGATTTCATAGAGTCCAATAGAGAAATCGCTTCCAGAAAAGATACCGTAAAAATACATCCTTTATTCTGCAACAATTTAGTGCAATTTCTCAGAAATGATAAAACCAGGTGAAAAATGTTCCTGCTGGAGCACAGAAAAGGAGAATATGTTCTCTGACACTAAAGTGTGGAACCAGCTGTCTCAATCCTTTCAGACTCCCTCACCAAAAATTTTGGCATGCGAACATATTCGCGCACTTTTAGCGAATAACTTGTCGTCTCACTTTCAGTGTCTAGATATGTTTCTGTCCGTTTGTTTGCTGTCTCTCCCACTGCCGCTTTCTGTATGTGTCAAAATTTCAACGTCCTTATCACTTTCCCGTGCGCCTCGGTTGCACAGTGGTAGAGTGCTAGACTACAAATCCAAAGGTCGCGGGTTCGATCCCCGGATTTTTATCTGTTACTTTCCACTTCTTTCACCTCTGGCAGTATTGCTCATGTGAAAAGTACCTAGTAGCACCGTGGTTCGGAACCCACGTTAAACTGTAGGTCCCCCTATAACTGGCTGGGTAAGTCAGCTCGAAGGTCGGAGGAAGGCAACGGCATACCACCTCCAAACAGGACCATGCCTAGTAAAGCACTGTGGTGTTAAAACCAATCTTCGGATTGTTGACTGCTTTTTTATCCCTTTCCCTCGCGATTCCTCACCGCTGTTTGTTTCTTTCACTTTCATCGTCTCTCTGCCCCACTGATGTTGTCCCATTCACTTTCTGTCCTGTTGCCAGTATCCTTTCTTTCTCACTTAGAGTCGGCTTTCATCGTCTTCAATCACGATTGTCTCCTTTACACATATGTCCATGGGGATGGTTTGCTTGGGGTTTGACCTGTAAACCAGAAAACCTTAGCACGCGGGTACTGGGGATGGGAAAAATTGGAAAAATTGTTTCATGCTATAGTATTGGAGAGCCGCACGCTCGCCGCTTTCCATTTCTGTTTTCATGCATATGTGTTTCTCCTGAACCGACACTTTCTCTGTTCCCTCATATATGGCTCTCTCTCTCTCCCTGTTGCACCGTCTCTCTCCTACTCACATTCAGCCAAAAAAAGCGCGAATATGTTCGCATGCCAAAATGTTTGGTGAGGAAGTCGGAATGAGGATTGAGGCTCCTGGTTCCACACTTTTGTGTCAGAGAACACGTTCGCCTCTTTTTGTACTCGGGCAGGTTCATTTTTAGCTGGTTCTCGTCTTTTTTCTGTTACATCAGAGTTTACTGCTACTATAACACGAAATCAATAGTGAGTTAAATTATGATAGTATAAAATTAGAACGCATCGTAAAAATTTCGACGATATGCCATGAATAGAAGTGTAGGTTTGCCAATGCACACAATTGGATCTTTTGATACCAAAAATTATGATTTTTTTTAGTGTATCGCGATAACGAATACACATTTCCAAAAACGGGAATCGGATTTTCCAGATAAACACCTAAACAACATACACATAACATTTTAGTCATTTCCTATTCCTCAAGATACGTTACCTCACAATCAGAAATAGCGTTTTCGAACCTATTACTGTCGCGTGATATCATTCACGGATCGATATCTCAACAACCACATGAGATATCATTCTGCTCTAAACTTCGATATGTTATCTGCATTTCATACGCAGCTATGTGTAACCTAAAATCAACCATACGAGAAGTCTACGCAATGTGTTTTTACCTCTGCAAACTCTTTAAAATATGTTGCAATAGTACACTAAACCGGATGCTGCATATTTACTGTAAAGTAAACGAAAACAAAAATCACCCCTTCATCGACCGAAGATTTCAATCTTTAAGATGTACAAAAATCAATTTTCTCGACGACTACCTTTTTTTTCCAAATCGGCATGGTAAGTTTCAGAGCTGTCCGAACGCTGTCTTTCAGCACAATACGCACTTTTTCTAGCAAAATATCGCGGTTTTTCGGCCGTATCTTGCTAACGGACTAAGATATACGAAAACTGAAAAAATTAGTTTATAGGTAAATGTCTGTAGGATGTGTTGTAAATATATGAACAATTTTCTATGGTTAGTTATTTAGATATATGTGATTCACGGTGTTAAAAGGGCTAAAAATCTGGTTTTGTGATTTTGTGCAAAACTATGATAAGTTTCAACCTCTGGATCTCGGTAACGGATAATGATATCGAAAATATTTAAAAATGGCCTCGAGCATATCATCATAAAAACATATGGTAAGAATTTCGAAGATTTGCAATGAATAGAAAGTATCGAAGTGACCATCCCCACAATTATTTTTTTTTTTTTTTCAGTAACCGCCCATGAATGAACGGTGCTTTTGTAAGCCGTTTAAGGCCCACTATAGACTACATGTCATGTACAAAAGCCAACTGATTTGCTCAATTAGGATGGGCTCCAGGAAGTGTGTAACTTTGAAAATTTTGACTCTATACTGTATGATAGCTATAATATACCCATTCTTCTAATATATACACAAATGATCACTAGGCAAAGATCTATCCAGAACACTTTACCCCTTCATTCTGAGATGAATAGAACCTGAGATATGGGCCCCTAAAGAATCGCAAATTCGCACGCGCTGTTTAGAAAAATATTAATACCGCGCACTGCCGTGCGCCAAATTTGATCTGAGAAAGTACATGATTTTGAAAACTAAATTCTCATCCAAATCCTCGTGTTGACGGTGCAGTCTCTTGCAGCCTGAGTTATCCAGGCACGTACACTCCGTCCACAGGCGCAGGCGGTCCTATCGCTAGCTATCGACGCCATATGATCCTCTGCCTTTGCCGACATCGGACGCTGGTGGCGGAGTGTGTGGTCATCACAATACTGTCCCATCCGCTGTCACTTGTCGTGACAAGCAGCCACTACTTCTCAGTCAAGTAGTTCTTCAGTAGGCCTCGTGAAGCAGGCCTCCCACCTAGGAAAATACTCCATTGTGGTGTCACGAACGGAACCCGGGTTTCTTTGATGGCAGGCAGTCTCGTTGGCCATTCAGCTACGAAGACGAACAGTAAATCGCGTAGGTGCTCCCATTACTGACATGTGCCACGCCCGGAACAGTAAATTAAAGGTTCATTCGTGAAATTTCCAATTTTGAGCTTCTCAAGCGTAACGTTATTTTTAGATTATGGTCCTTCTATATACCCTTCATATTACTCATTACTAGGCGTCATTTTCGGCAATAAAATTTGACACTCACCCAAAATGTCTCTGGAACAACAACAGCTATTTTAAAACGACTTTCACCGGAATCAATATAAGGCTCACGAATGTACATATTTTGAAACATTCTAAAACGAAAGAATATGTGTTTTTTGACATTAACGTTTTTTTTTATTGGACACCCTATATTATTTCCTCAGCAATCTATAACATGACAATCACATAAACAATGACGTTGATTGCATCGCAATACGTCACTTATATCCCGAGATATTGCGAAGCGGAGTTGACACTTGAAATACGCGGTGGCCGAGTGATCTGCGGCGCGCCAGTCACGGTCTGCACGGTCACTACGGTCGGGGGTTCGAATCCCCCCTCGGGCATGGATATTTGTATTGTCCTTAGTGTTAGCTAGTTCATAAGTAGTTTGTAAGTTTAGGGACTGATGACCCCGTAGTTAAGTCCCATAAGCTCTACAAACATTTGAACATTTTGTACTATCATGAGCCCCAGCCTTACATTGATACCAATGAAAGTCGTTTTAAAATAGCTTTTGTTGTTCCAGAGATATTTTGAGTGAGCCAGATAGCTGGGACACCCTGTATATCTACGAAATAGCAGAACACACAATGGAAGCAGTTACATCCATAAAATATCTGGAAGTGGCATAAGGGGAGATCTGAAATGGAACGACCACAGAAGATGAGTCGTCCGTAAGATAGATGCCACATTGATTGGAAAAATACTCAGGAACTGTAGTCCTTCAACGAAGAAAGTGGGTTATAAAACTCTTGTCGCTTGAGTATTGCTCATCATTGTTGGATCCGTACCAGGTAGGGTTAATACAAGACATTGAGAAGATCCACTAGAGAGCAGCACGCTTTGTTACCCAAAACATTGCTTCCTCCTACACATATCTCGCGAAGCGGCCGCAAGGGTAATATCAGAGAGATTAAGGCCCATGCAGAGGCACAAAGGCAGTCATTTTTCCCACGAACATTCGCGACCGGAATTGAAGGAAGTGGCAATGGTATGCATAGGATGTAGATGTAGATAGGTATGACCCAGTTAAGGCCTGTATTAGGTAACTTTTCATTGGTTTTCAGAACCGAGCGAACACGATGAATGACAATCAAGGCAACTAGTATAACGTAAGTTGATTGCGGAGCCTATGTTACTGGTGGAACGCTAAACTCTAATCGTCCTTCCTTCGACCTATCACCGAATACTATGCTTCGAACGGGGAAGTCCAAAATGTGCTGCTTCTCCCCTCTGTTGAAAGCGTATTTCACCGCAATGGACAATGACACATCTTCCTTGTATTCCACCGGTATTTTTCACAGGAAAGTGGAGTAGCTCGTAACCCGCTAGGCTGGGAGGAAAGAAAGCTACATAGACGATACACTCACAGATGCAATGTGACATCATACGCAGTACAGCTGGCTACGAGGAAAAACTACCTAACGAACAGCGAGATGCAATGTGACGCCAGATTATCTTATAGGTGACTACAGAACAATTGTTAGAATCTGACCTCGGGGAAGAATAATTTGGATTTAGCAGAAAAGTTGGAAGAGTTGGAGCAATATTCACATTAGCATTTATCTCATAAGATAGGTGAAGGAAAAGCAAACTTACGTTTTTAGTGTTTTTAGCTTTGGAAAAAAGCTTTTGACGACGTTGACTGGAATACACTCTTTCAAATTCTGGAGGTAGCAGGGGTAAAATATAGAAAACGAAAGATTTTATACAACTTGTAGAAAGACCAGACAGCAGTTATAAGAGTCGACTGATAGAAAGAGAGCCGGCCGCTGTGGCCGAGGGGACTGAGGCGCTTCAGTCACAGTCTGCACGGCCACTACGGTCAGGGGTTCGAATCCCCCCTCGGGCATGGATATTTGTGCCGTCCTAAGGATTAGCTAGTTCCTAAGTAGTTTGTAAGTTTAGGGACTGATGACCCCGTAGTTAAGTCCCATAAGCTTAACAAACATTTGAACATTTTGACAGAAAGAGATGCCATGGTTGGAAACGGAGTAAGACAGGGTTGTAGCCATTCCACAATGTTATTCAATCTGTATATAGTGCAAGCTTTGAAAGAATACAAGGAGAAATTTGGAGGAGAAATTAAAGTTAAGGGAGAAAAATAAAAACTTGATGTCAGGTTCTAAGGTCTATGATACCTTTAAACTTTTAAGTCAGTGTAACATAAATGAGTACTTATATTGTGCCATGGGCGTATTTTTATTAGAATTTCACTACTGTTATTCTGCATTGGGCACACTTTTATTGCTATTTGAGCTGTACGTTCGCACGTTCCATTTCTATGTGATATCTGATTTCATTTTGAATGCACTTGTTAATGTGGACAAGTGGCCGGAGAGTAGGCATTATCTCTGACCTGTGCAAGTGGCAGTTTGCAAGTGGCGAGCAATCTGTCTCTAGGTAGACTCGGAGAGTGAGCTAAAAATACGCACTTGCTCTTTGAAAGGAAAAGGTAAGTTTTCTGTACTTATTATTGCAACTGTAGTATGATTATTATTGTGGTAGGTGCTCAGCGTTTCTTATTAATGAAGTTTTAACAAAAGTTGCAAGTTTTTATTTAATCTGAATTCACTTAACAGTTTCCATTCTGAAGATTAATTTTGTCTTCTGTTATTGCCCTCTGACTAAGCAAGTCATTGACTAACTATTTGCTAAGAATATTAGTGAAATGATAATTCTTAATTAGATCAATCTGCATAACTAATGAGAATAAAAGTAACACATAGGTAGTCAAAGTGAAATTCATAAATAGAGAGTTTTGTTGTATTTATGAAAGATCAATTGTTAGGTTAATTTACAAGCTTCATAGTTACAGGAAAACTTAGTTGTCTTGCAAGAAAGAAAGTATTTGCATTCACTTGTGTTATTCTAAGGATAATCAGAATTGAAAAATACAGAAATGCAACAGTTCAGTGATTGTGGTGTGATGCACGTCACCAGATTCAGTGACATTGATGACTAATAGATTTTTTTAAATGTTGTATTAGAAGTATTATTTCATACAAAGCTGACAAAATATTCCAGTAAGGAGACAGACACTTATTTTTCTTCGCTCTCGCAGCTGAATTGTTTGAGTATAGCCTGGTCCACTCAGTGAGCACAGAATAACATAGAGATGCTATACTGCCTACATCAGGGTACAGGCAGTCAAGCACGACAGCCATCTTGGCTGTGTGTATGTAGGAAGGGAATTGGGCCGATAAATTCATAGTTCTTCAAGTGGCGCTTGCTTCAATTATATTAAATTTGAACCTCTTAGGATAGGAAAAAAAAAATTACCAAATTTTTCACGTAGACAGGTGAATACTGATGGAATGCAACAGTGTTCTTAGCAAGTAGAATACGTATTGTGTTTGTATAAAAAATTGAAACTATTACTTTTATATGAAATTGAAATTACGACATGAAAAAGTTACCCGCGGTGGAGTAGCCGAGCGGTCTAAAGCCTCTCGCTGCGGAGCGCGCGGTTGCTCGCCGTGGAGGTTCGAGTCCTCCCTGGGGCATGGGTGTGTGTGTTTGTCCGTAGGTTAGTTTACCTAGGTTTAAGTAGTTTGTAAGCTACGGACTGATGACCACGCAGTTTGGTTAGATTTACAAACATTTGAACATTTGAATTTTTGAAAAAGTTAGTCGCCTGCCAATTTTTTGTTTTGTGGTCAGGAAATTTTCGTCAGCGAGAAAGTTGTAGGTAATGAAACGAACTTTTCTTTTTATTTGAACATTTTTATAGCTCCCCTGGTTTTCACACAAATTTTGATACAATAGAGCGGTGGAACTTTTCAAATTCTTTTCCTTACTTTCATCGAGCTTGCCCACCAGCGAACACAGATTCTGTTGCCCACTAACCTTGTAATTTGTGACCAATATTGATAAACATTTGTATTTTGAGATACAATTTTCGATATCCAATAATTATGAATTAGCACTTGTTATTTATTTTATTACTAACTAGCTGAGCCGCTCCGGCTTTGCACTTGAAAACTAAATTACTTTAACTCGAGAACTGCAGAACGTATCTTGATGCGGTTTCTTTCAAATTCTTCTGTATGATACTGTGTTTAACGTAGGGTATATTAAATGCCAATGCGAAAACGAAAAATAATTGAAATAAAAATAATAACGAAGAATGGTTTACCACTTCCGCACTTTCGTGACCTTTCTAGCGTAAACTATGAGACCTGCACCAAATTACATAGTACAGAATTATAGAACTCACGTCGATTTAAGGGGAAAAAAGACCGCGAGACCATATGTCTAACTTTTACATATCTCCCACAATCACTACATTTGTAGTCTGAAGCCATCTGGCGCCAGCGCTTTATAAAAGAAAGATGATAAATATGGTTCACTCTTCTGTTTTTGCTTGTAGACGATTTTGAGTTCTACAAGTTTATACTATGTTCACTGGCCTAGCTCTTGTAGTTCAGGCTCCAGAGCTGACTGAAGTGTAAAAGCGTTGTTATGATTCTTATTTTAGGCGTTTTTTTGTGTTCACATATTCGTATTGATATTAAATATAGCCTAAGATTATCCCAGGATTCTTACCAAGAAATTAAAAGAAGGTTAAAGGGACAGACAGAGGAAAAACGTGCTTCTATTTTATCGAACCTTGAGTTAGTACTTTTCCTATCCACTCTCTCTCTGTCCATCTCTTTTTTTCTAAAAACATGTTACATTTATCAGAGAATATGTAAGAAATCACAGGTAAAAATGCACTCGTTTCAATGAATCCAATCACGAAATTCAACAATAACGATTGTAATAATATCACAGATGGATCACTTGATGTAATTCGCGAAACGTCAAATCGATTTTTTAAAGAGATGTATTAAAAGAAATTTCTTTTTTACTGCTTTATTTATTTATTCTTATATTTCCTTATTCGTATGCTTATCCTTACAGAGAAAGAGCTGAAGACATTGCAGCACGCACAGACCAAAGATGTGGTATGTGGCATCACGTTTTGCTGTACGTAACCTCCTTGTTATAGAGTCGCAAACGTCATCGCTAGCCTTCAGTCCGAATTTTTTTTATAATTTAACGACTTTCAACCATCCCCTTATAGCTATCGGCATGGAACTGCTATGGTGTACAACGGAAAAGACTTCGGACAACAAGTACACACACACCATTCGTTTGCGTTCTGTAGTTTTCGCTGCAGAGCGAAATATTTACACACACACACACACACGCGCGCAGAATTTTATATACACCGATAACTTTCCATCCCAATATACTCCACCCTTTCATCATTATCAACCCTCAAGCAACAATGCAACCAATAATATCATTTTCAAAGAGTAAATATAATTTTCAAAGAATCATTATTGTTCCGCATTTCGCGTTATATTCTTCAAATTACTAAATATCAGATCGCTATAAAACCGTGCCTAAAACCTTCCTCAGGTATAAATTAGTAACTGCACAAATATTTAAGTCTCTGCGTCTTGTCGTTTGGACGTGATAAGCGTACACCGAACAGACATTCACATTAATATCTATCTATCTATCTATCTATCTATATATATATATATATATATATATATATATATAGCTATCCGATCGCGATAAAACCGTGCCTAAAGCCTTCCCCGGGTAGACATTAGTAACTGTACAAATTTTTAGTTCTTTATGTCTTGTGGTTCAGACGTGATAAACGTACACCGAACAGACATTCACATTTATAGATATAGATTTTCATTATTTTTGGTGTGGTGTGATATAGAAGAAGATGATGATTTGCTATCCCTAGCTGATATTTGGAATTATTTATGGCAAAAATAGATTGTCAAAAAGGAACGCCTTAAAATATATCAAAATGGAGTTAACAGACAGCGAACTCAGTAAAATACCCTGTGATCGCAGCTTTGGCCGGCTGGCGCTCGGCCGCCATGTTGGTTGGGCGTCGCGTTCTCAGCCGGCTTCATTTCACTGTCATTGTAAGGCCTCTCTATGTTATTCTGTGCTCGCTAGGTCCACTGTGAACGCTAAAAATAATCTTGAAAGAACCTTAGCTGACATCACTTTTCAATCATACGAGATTAGTATTCAATGATATTACGATTTTAATTACAGTTGTGTTATTAACAAAAAATGTTCAAATATTTGTAAATCTATCGGACCAAACTGCGTGGTCATCAGTCCGTAGCTTACAAACTACTTAAACCTAGGTAAACTAACCTAAGGACAAACACACACACCCATGCCCCAGGGAGGACTCGAACCTCCACGGCGAGCAACCTCGCGCTCCGCAGCGAGACGCTTTAGAACGCTCGGCTACTCCACCGCGGCTGTTATTAACAGTTTGCCTTCAGTAACTGTGCGCTCTACACAATCACAGGTAATTTTAGTGGGTTCAATGTCAGATGCGTTTAATATATTTCAAGGACAGAGTCACACTAAAATTCGTACTTTAATCAGTTCATTTAATAGACAGGGTCATCATACAATTTTGTTGGTAAATTTTATCTGTAACAGTCAAGTCACACATGACCAGTGACACATTCTTGTTTGAATGCAGACACCGTTTCTTGTTTTAACGAAATTACACACCCTAGTTTCATAATCAAAAGGTACGACAGTCTATAAAGACTCCTCTCTCTCTCTCTCTCTCTCTCTCTCATGAATGAGTCGAGGTATCAGGTCGCTTTATTTCAAATATTAAGACATATAGTCCCCTGTCTTTGTTGTAACTTAGTCTTCGGCCCTTAAACAAGTGAGGAGACTCTACAGACTCTAAAATATTGTGTAAAACTCTTTATTAAAAGTGTGGAATTAAACTGAAACATAATAAAGGGCCGGCCGCAGTGGCCAAGCGGTCTGCGGCGCGCCAGTCACAGTCTGCACGGCCGCTACGCTCAGGGGTTCGAATCCCCCCTCAGGCATGGATGTTTCTGTCGTCTTTAGTATGAGGTAGTTAATAAGTAGTTTGTAAGTCTAGGGACTGATGACCCCGCAGTTAACTCCCGTAAGCTTAACAAACATTTGAACATAATAAAGGGCAATCTTGTAGGCTTGTTGCTGCGAGCGCGGTGACCGGGAGTTTCAGGAGACAGGGAAGTACCCTTCCTTTTCCTATGCCTCTGTTTCCTGGAGTTGAGGTTATGTGAAAGACTTTATCCGCGCGGTGCGCTTCCGTTATTCCTGACAGAGCAAGACTGTACCAGGATTATGGGGAATATGGGATTTCTGCCGGCTGTGTATACGACAAGAGGAAAAGTGCATGAACAAGACGTGCGGATAAATAGCCGTCTGTTGTGTTGAGCCGTTCCTGGAACCATTCCCTGGCGGCGTGGCAGCGATGTGGCGGTGCGATGATACCTTGAAACACCGCAAGGTGTGGCAGGAAATTCACGAGCAGCTCAAAATTCGACAAAAACCATTGAAAGTTCCTTCCAAAACAACTATGGGCCGTTTACACAAAAGTTTTTTTTTTTTTTTTGGGTGTTGTACACGTCATAATGTAATACAAATAAACTATGCGAACGAAAGTATCCGGACAGCCGCGGCGGACCGGCCGAGCGCATTGGGGCGCTATGCTACAATGCGCGAGGCCCTTCCCCGTCGAGGGTTCGAATCCCACCTCGGGCATGGATGTTTGTGCCGTCTTTACTATAAGCTAGTTCATAAGTAGTTTGTAAGTTTAGGGACTTATGACCCCATATTTAAGTCCCATAATCTTTACAAACATTTGAACATTTTGTATCCGGACACCCTCAAAACCATGCGTCTTCGGTATTACGTGCTTTACAAACATTTGAACGTTGTACCAAATCACTTTCCGCCACCAAATCGCTTTCCGACACTGTTTCCAATGTCCACCCCTAGCTATTGACGACACATGCAAGCCGCTGTACACGATGACGTTAAGTCAACAGTGACATTCACGTGCAGCGCCGGTTCACATACCCCATGGAACCCATGTTGCTAAGCGACGTCCACTGGGATTTGTTGCTCTGTTGCCCTTCTATCACTATCGGACGAACAGGATCATCGAGCTTGGTAGGACGGAGGGTTGTTCGTCTGTTGGTGACTGCAACAGGCCTAAATCTCTGACGTCGGTTTGTAGCAGTATTTTAGAATACATTATTTATTTATCATCTTAAATACTTAGTCACCTAGAATACTTGTTGTATCTGTCAAAAATTACTTGTATTTTAGCTGCTATAAAAAGTGGCTACTTGCATCGAAATGCCTACCGATTAGTATACCCTAAGTCTGGGAAGTTATTTCGTCTGAGGAATGTTACTGAGCTGAAATTGTATAGATAATGACAACTTAAATGATGGTACTGAAAATCAAGAAAAATAGGTAATTATATATATGAAATATATTTGTAATTATAAGTGATTTGTGTAAGCTTCGAATTTTATTGCCTTGTATTTTAACTAGGTCTCTTAGCTATCTGGCATCATTCTTCTCATTTTGAATTTCTTTCAAAAAGTTATCTCTTTCTATCTATACTACCTTAGAATACAGTTTTGTCATGTAAAATATCCATCATTTTTAATTTAAAGTTGTACCTTTCTTTGACTAATTAGAGTCAGCTTAATTGAGATGTATGCAAAAGTTAAATAAATTTTGTAAAGTTAATGAATTTTCTACAGTAAATAATTTTGTGGGGTAAAAAAAGTTGAATTAAATTTTTTGTAAACAATGTAAGGGCTTGCTATGAAGGAAAATGTCTATTTGTTTTCAACAAAACTATGTACATTTTAAGATTCATATCTTTGCGGAGTTTTGTCATATTTCTGTATATCCATTTTTTACTGTACGTAACATAGTCAATCTATTGGTGTCTTGTTGCTGACTACACGAGTAATGGCTAGATCTTGAACATAATCGGCTACCTCTGCAAAAACACCCAGTGCTTTCATTAGTCTGTACTTGGAATTTTCAGATTAATTGGTGACACGAATTGTACATTGAATCTAGAGGCAGTGACTGATGACGAGTAACTGTCAACAGAACCTCACTGTGATGTGACAACCTGACATGACTGAAATACTGCAGGAACCCTGGCAAAGCTAAGTAATAACAGCAGCAACAAAAGCTGCGTTGAACACTTGTTTTTGCTGCTGGGAGAGGAGTGGTTGTAACAGGACCGCCATTCTGGATTCCTCCAGCACGAATAAATGAAACATGCAATTCCGGACCACATGATCACCAACAGGAGTATCGTATGTTTAAGTAGTGTCAAATTACGTGATAATTCGAACAGGAAAGACTAAATCGGGTGTGCAATCAATTTTACTGTGTTGAAAAACATTGTAAGCTTGTGAGTGATGATAATAGGCTTCATTTTTGCGTCATAACGGAAACTGACATAAATTTCTAGAAAGAACTACAACAATGAACATACATATTCTGTATTTAAAGAGAAATAAAAATTGTATAAATTAAAATCTACTTGCAAACAGGACTATAAAGTTATATAGACTGTTTTGAATAGCAATAGTCTCAGTAACATTAAGGTTTTGTTAATTAAATATGAAAAATCTGTGGAGAACTAAATCTTAATTTTTTCATGTACGACCATTTGTGACCTGCAGACTAGAAAACCAAAATCATACCGGTATTTGTACAAAATCTATGTAAATGTTAGTAAAATTGTTCAGTCAGTATTTAATTCAAAAATCAAGAACCAAAGACAAGCATTGTTTGTAAGCACAATTTTAATATTTCTTCAAAGAAATCCCGAGATTTTTATTTATTTATTTATTTAAATATCATGCTCTTTGTTATTGCTATTATTCTACATCATATTCATCAATTAACACAACTGTTACATTAACATAATTGTACAAAAATTGTGTTGTACAGCCATAATTGTTAACATATAAATATAAGCTCACTGCAGCGTCATGCAGGTCACTGTAACTCGGAGTTTTGGGCATATCGAAATCTGTAATAGTTGGTACTGTGATTTGTGGAGAAGTTTTGATGCTACAAGTTTGTAACACTTGTCTACTGCTGGAACAATACGAACGCTGTTTTTGTATTAAAAAAAGTTGTATACAACGATATGTAAATAAACTGTGTTACTACCTCTACTAATAATTTGAAGAAAGAAATCAAGATGAGTGCAATTTAAAGTAATACAACAAACCTTCCACCTCCAGGCAACAAAGATGAGTGTTTTTCTAAATCAATATACTTACTCGCTACCAAAACTGCAATCAGAATAGATACATTGCTTTCAAATTTAAATTCTGCAACATAACTTGATTATGTAATAGGTAGGCATGACGTTATAGAGGAATAAATAAATATCCAGCAATGCTGTGTTTTCAGCTAGTTTTAAATAATACTTCAATACGAAAAGTGAAGATAAAAAGAGTGTCTCTTCATCGTTAAGTATTCGTAGCTCAGAAACAGGCAATAAAGGTTGTACTGATATGATGTGATTACCTGTACCATTACACAAAAAACAAATAAAATTCACTGTGGACTTTTAATTCGAACCATCTATAGACAGGCACAGTAAAGTAAGTACCATTATATGCCTGTTTGTACAGTTTATTTTAATTTGAGACATCATATAGCTCAACACAACGGCGGACGATAATAAACAGCAATACATAAGTTTTCTCTCTAAACTACTGAATTTACAATAGTTTGAAACTAATGTCAACAATTTACAACAATTGTTAGTTTGTTGAATTCACAATATTTGTAAGTTTGCCAACTGACAATAACTCTATGTTGTTGGAGTTCGTTTTCAGTGTGAATATATGACAGATTTAAATTTCTTATACGTCCGCCATGTTTGAGCTAAATTGAACTTCATGGTTTTGGAGTAAAAGCTATTAATATTATAGAGCATTAAAAGATTTGGTAATACAGGAAAGCAGTTTCATCATAAATTTAAATTACACATGTACTATGTGCTACTGACTGCTTCACGAAAGTATAATCTTCGAAATTGTTGAAAGTTCGCTTTCTGACACTGGTCGTAAGGTTTTACTGATTTTTTGACAATCTTGCAGAAAATTAAATACACTTAGAATTGTTTTGGCGAACAGACACCTCTCATCATTTGTGTTACAAATATATTTATCTTTAAAGTGAGTTAAATTGATGTAGCTTGTTGTAGTCGTAAATCATTTTTCCTCTTTCTTAGCTTCTCTGTAAGTCTTCTTCACACCTGCCTAGTATCTCGTGTCTGTCACTCCAATTCATCCTGTTGAAAGCTGAACACATGTAGAAAAGTTTAATTTTTTTTGTTAAACAAACTGTAGAGGTGAGATGTGCTAAGATATCTCCATAATTTTATTTTTACATGAAAGCCTGTACCTTAATCTACTTTTCTACATAATTTCCGTCAATATTGAGGCACTTCTCATAACGTTGTACCAGTTTTTGAATACCCTCCTCATAGAAGTCTGCCACCTGACTTGTTAACCACTGCATCACTACTGTTTTGACTTCGTCATCGTCTTGCTCGGTCAGAATGCCATACAAAACACTACGAGAAATATTATGAAAGTCATTCCACAAGGAGGAAATCGTAAAGCGTCTGTTTTTCTCACCTTATTGTCCACTTCCTGCACCAAAATGTAATTAACGACCGAAGGACGCCCACTCCGTTGTTCTTCATGCACATTTGTGCGGCCATCTTTAAATGCTCTCACTCACTTTCTTACCATTCCATCACACATAATGTTTTCTCCGTAAACTGCACAGATCTCACGGTGAATATCGATCGCTTTTAGGCCTTTAGCACTAAGAAATGTTATAACAGCCCGTACTACACAGTCCACGGAACTCACAATTATCGGAGGCATCTTAAACAAGCAATACACAACGTAAAGAAAGAAAATCAAACTGTAATGGCGTCAGTGCGTAGACAACATATTTAGGTACCCAGTGCGCATAAAATTATTGAGATATCTTAGCACGACTTTTTTTAATTTCAAAACGGCACTTACTTAAAAACACGCCTAGTAAATAAAATAGTTTCAGCAAATACAGCACGTCGAACCCCACACTGATAAATCATAGATTGGTTTCTCTCAGTGACTGGCGGCCGAGTATACGGTGTCTGCCGCAAAGAGCGCTGTGTAGACATATTGAAGATAACAACACCGCTCACTGGCGCTAGTAAAGCACTCCCACACTGAAAGCCGCCGTTTACTGAATGCATATACACAGAGGAGGACAATGAAGGAGCCGCCACGCAGACTGTCTTTCATATTCATTCGAAAGGCAATTGGGCGTCTCCCGGAAACGACAGAATGTCAGCGAATCCTTCCACCACTGGAGCACCATCCATACCAAACACGCTGAGTGCATCACCAAAAAGGCTTTTATCAAAGCTAACCTTGTTGACTACTTCAATAAACGTGGAAGGCTTGTCTGCAGATAAGGAAAATTTACTGTCCATCCTTTGCAAGGAAAACAACATCCTCTTGCTTCAAGAAACACATAGAGGAGTTTGAGGCCGTAGACCGGAGGACTGCGGCATGAAACTAATACCGGAACGTTCCCACGATCATTATGAAAGTGCTATCTTTATCAGACCTGACATGAAGGTGAAGTCCATAGCCTTGAGCTGCAAAACTAACATAGAGATTTTCACAGTTGAACTGTCATACCCAGCCGATAAAGTTTGTGACGGGGCTTTTAACTGCCACAGCTCTGCTTGGGGTTATACAGAAATAGACGCCAAGAGATAAGAGCTAGAACACTGGGCACAAAGAATGAATTTGAAGTTGACCCACGACTCCAAACAACCTGCATCCTTTAACAACGGAAGACGGCTCAGAGGGTATAACCCTGAGAACCGGCCGCAGTGGCCGAGCGGTCTGCGACGCGCCAGTCACAGTTTGCACGGCCGCTACGGTCGGGGGTTCGAATCCCCCCCCCCTCAGGCATGGATGTTTGTGTCGTCTTTAGTATAAGGTAGTTCATAAGTAGTTTGTAAGTTCAGGGACTTAACAAACATTTGAACATTTTATAACCCAGATAATAGATTTGTAAGTGACAGGAACAGTCATCAAGTTACAAAACATGTGGAAGAACCAATACCAAGAACACAACATAGCCCTATCACATGCTTAGTAAAAGCGGCAACAGAACCTGAATTCGTTCCCTTTAAAAGAATATTTAACTTCCAGAAAGCCAACTGGGAAAAACTGACCATTGAATTAGACCAGGAGATGACGCACCTAGAGCCAAGTCCCGAAACATACGACCAGTTTGTCGCGTTGGTAACAAAGACGTCAGATAAATACATCCCAAGTTTGTTGTAGGACAGAATATACCGCGGGACTAAACAGAGGATCTAAATCCCTTCTGGACAGATACCAAAAACTGTATAATGATAACCCTTTCTCCGAAGAAACTATTCAAGCTGGGGATGAGGTTTTGCAAGCGATGTCGGCGACCAGGATGGAGAGGTGGTGTAAGCTTGTAACAGACCTAGATATGAAACAAACAGCAGACGTGCCTGGGAGCTAATAAAGAACCTCAGAAACGACCACTCCGCCCAAATGCCTGTTTTGGCTTGAATTACACCAGACCAGATAGCTCATCGACTCCTGCTAAATAGCAAATTGACAACTAGGGCGAGTAGGACTAAAATCCAGCATGACACTGAAAACGAAAATGACGTCCTCACCATCCAATTTGGCGCCAATGAAGTGGAACGAGCAAACCTTCAGATGAAGGAGGGCAAGGCAGAGGGACTGGAAGAAATTCGAATAGAGCAAATGAAACATTTTGGGCCCCTAACGGTCAATTGGCTTGCACAGATGATGAACAGATGCGTCTCCATGATATAGATCCCCAAGCTGTGAAGGAAGACTAAAGTGGTGGTCATGCTGAAACCAGAGAAAGAACAAACAGATCCAAAGAACTTTAGGCCTGTCTCCCTGCTGTGTCATTTGGTCAAGGCTCTTGAAAGATTTGTTCTTAACCGAATCTCTTATATCATCTAAGCGAAAATTATACCTGAACAAGAAAGTTTCAGATAGGGCAAATGCTGTTGTGGACAGATTCTCAATCTTACTCAGTACATCGAGGATGGTTTTGAGCGGAAGCAGATGACCGTAGTCGCCTTCGTCGACCTGTCCGTGGTGTATGATACCAAATGTTCAGTTGTTCAAATGTTTGTAAAGCCTCTGGAACTTAACTGCAGGGTCATCAGTCCCTAAACTTACAAACTACTTGTGAACTAGCTTATACTAAAGACAACACAAACGTCCATGCCCAAGGAGGGGTTCGAACCCCCGACGGGGAACGGCCTCGCGCATGGTAGCATAGCGCTTCAATGAGATCGACCGCTCCGCCGCAGCCGTATGACACCATTAACCACCAGAGGGTGCTATTAAAACTCTATGCCCTCACGAAAGACTTCCATTTGACCAAACTGGTAGAGTTTTTTTCTTCAAAACCGACGCTTTTTTGTAACTTTACATTCCAAGAACAGCAGGTGAATAAATCAGAAAAATGGCCTGCCTTACGGTAGCGTGCTGGTGCCAATCTTCTTTAACATTTACATTAATGACCAACCCACAAATGAAAAGATTAGACGGTTCATATGTGCCGCTGATGCTGCCATGGCAACTCAAGGCAGAACTTTCAACGAAGTGCAGGATAAACTGGCATGCGCCCTCGATGACTTAGCGCACTATAGTAAGGTCAATCATCTCAAACCTAACCCAATCATACACAGGTGTGTGCCTTCCATCTCAGAAACAAGAAAGCACATAGGAAGCTTAAAAATAACATGGCGGATCAAGAGCTGGAACACTGGGACACTCCGAAGTACTTAGGCGTACTACTGGATCGAACGTTGACCTACCAAAAACATTGCCAGGAGGTCAAAGGGAAAATATGTGCGAAAAACAATGTCATTGGCAAACTTACGAATACAAAATGGGGAGCACAACCTCATGTCCTCAGTACTTCGGCGTTAGCGCTGTGTTTCTCTGCACCAGTCTGGATCAACTCTGCTCACACCAGGCATGTCGACGTGGCTCTGAACGAGACTGTCCGTATTGTATTTGGTTGCTTGAAACCGATGTCAACAGAGAAAATCCATCCAATAGTCGGTACTGCCCCACCTCCCGTTATGAGACGTTTTGCTGCGAATTTAAAACGAAAAAGAAATAACAGGAACCCGACCATAGACATCTCTCATACGGACATCATCTCAAACAGTGCAGTCTTAAGTCTCGGATAAGCTTTTTATGGACGAAAACTCCCCCAGAAACCAGGCCTGGAATATACCGTTTAAATCTGTGGCGTGAGGATCGACATAAAGGAAGAACTGAGCCTTGGACACCATCTACCTTACCCAACATGGAGGGGGCTCAATAGACTTAGAATGGAAGTCTCAAAATGCTACAGTAACCTTAGAAGATGGGGTTATAGGGAGGATGATACATGTGAATGCGGTGCTGTTCAGGACCATCAACATTTGACTGTATGCCCAAACATGGGAGAAACTTGCACAGGCGAAGACCTTGTATATATAAATGTCAAAGCCACACTTGTGGCCAGTTTTTGGAAGTTCAGGATTTAAAATGGTGACCCGGCCACGGAAAGTAAAGTAAGTATATACACAGTTTCCCTAAAAGAAAGGCGGCTTTCGGTATGGGAACGGCAATGATCGGTATAGTTATCTTCAGTAAGACTACACAGTGTTCCAAGCCCCCACCACGCCGTAGTGGAGCGTTGAGGCAACTACTCCAGAATTGTGGCGGGATCGTTCAGACGTGAAGTCATTTTGACGTATGTACGGCGTATCGATAACGGCAGAGCCCATATATCGACTTCCGCGATCGATCAAGACGTTTAGCTGCTGCAGCCATTACTGACGAATAAAAGCAACTGCTCCTTACTTATTCGATTCGATTATTCCTTACAATTTTAGAAGATATCGGTTTCTTATCTTTCTTTGATAGCACGAACGTGACTACATTGTTAAATAAGGAAATAGACTGTTCTTAGAAGTACAAGCCCTGACTACGCAAGATGATCTGAGGTACAAGTATGAACGAGTTTCGGTAGGTGTGAGCGTAGCACAGTAAGTGGCGTACTCGATTATGGTGCGGAGTATGTGAGGCTCCGTGTTCGAAACTGCTTTGTATCTTCTTTTCTTTATTACTTAATTTTTCATGCGGGAATATCCCTTCATTATACAACATTCAGAACCAGATCGCGCGTTTGTCTGAGTTTCGCCAAAACTAGAAATAAAATGAGCTGGATCTTAATACTATTACAGTGTAAAAACTGCGGAACTTACATTAGGTAAAAAAAAGTCAGCTTATTTATGGGGAGGGTTAAGTTACTTTAATGTCCAAGTATTTTTAATTGTTAATTGTTTATTGTTATCAGTCGTTCAGCATGTTTAGATACAATTGGCATTGTCAATATGGAAAATACAGTTAAAAGTTCAGTTTTAAGTACAACATTAAATTGTTTCTTGTCCACTTATTAATACATATACATAATTACTGGAACTATTGTTTACAAATATATATATGCTTGAAAACACTCATACTTATAAATATTTACATTAATTACTTTCTTAAAAACAATGTTATTGTGATCATCAATATTTACATATTAATTACATGTCATGAATCTTGGAACTCTTGGTTAGATACATGTAAATGCTTATAAACAGTATCAATTTATAACAAATACTTATATATCAAATACTTCAGCTTGAAAATACTTATTATTGTTTGAAGCTGTGTTAGATAACCTTATTCTTATTTACATATGTATATCTGCAAAATACTATTACAAATAATTTTACTGTTAGGTGCACTTACCCAAAGCATAGATCTTAGGAACTGCTTTCCATGAATTCTTCAACTGTGTGAAATTAGCGTTCTATAAGCCAAGCTTCTAAAACTTTTGCACCGGGGTGAAGTGAGCAGTTTTTAGTAATTTATTGAAGAATGTCAGGCTCATGTGCTTATTGCTATTGTGTCTGAGAGAAAGTCTGGAGTATGGTAAATATATCCTGTGGCTATTCCTTGTATGGCATAAATAACAGTATGTCTTAGTGTAAGGTATTTTTTTTTAATTTTATTTAGCATTGGATTAGAGAATTATATATGTAAATACTGCGGACTGTCATTATATTAAATAATCTGAATTCATTTCTGCAAGTCTGTCTGGGTGAGAGGGGGGAGTAAACCTAGAATACATTTTAACATAGTTTTTAATCATTTTGTTTGAACCACATTCAAAAGCAAGTCTAAATTTGTCAGTTTTAGCAGCCCACTGTATTGAATACTTCTGTCACTTTTCGTTAAATTACTGGTATTAGTTTTATTTTATTATTTAGATAGTTCGGTTGTTCAATCCAAGCCTGTAAATATGAGTAATGAAAACATGTAATCAAAGAAGTCCTTCCTGATACGTCAATTATAATAGCTTAGTGGTACTGTTATTTGTAGGAGGGCATAATATGCCCTGATATTGGTAGTTTGATATTTATATCCCAATATAGGAAACAGTCAACATTTGTAGCATGCTTCAGCCATTTATTCATCATGATCAGACCGTTGTAAGGAAAGTACAGTTAAAACTTTAAAATTTATAAAAAGGAAGTTTCAGACTCATTTTCAAATGTTGGCAGTTCAGTACAGACATTTGAAACTGATATTTGAGGAAAAAGCTCTTTTGGCTTATGTTTTCAGCAAAAAATGCAGTAGTTACAAAGCAAAGAGGATTACTGAATCGCCGGCCGCGGTGGCCGAGGGGACTGAGGCGCTCCAGTCACGGTCTGCACGGCCACTACGGTCGGGGGTTCGAATCCCACCTCGCGCATGGATATTTGTGCCGTCCTTAGTATTAGCTAGTTCATATGTAGATTGTAGGTTTAGGGACTGATGACCACGTAGTTAAGTCTCATAAGCTATACAAACATTTGAACATTTGATTACTGAATCAAGGAAAAGTTACATCAGTTGGAATGTAATTCACTGTTGAAATTCACAGAAACTTAAACTTATTTTTTAATGTAATTCCAACAAAATGATAATAATATGTTGAAAGTAATATAATTTCCAATTAAAAAAACTTGGGCGTCGCAGTAAGTTAACCCTGTCGGTAAATAAGTAGTCATTTTTTTACGAAATGTCTGTTCCGCAGTGTTTAAAAGGTTACTGTATTATCTGTATTACGATCCAGCAGATTTTTTTTCTAGTTTTGACGAAAATCAGACAAACAGCGACACTTATTTGTGAATGTCTTGCATTATGCGGCATTTTCCGAAAAAGAATGCGGGGAAACAAGATTCACACGAAATTTATTACCTTTGCCTCTATAAACAAGTGCTTAGAGAATTGTGCTATGCTGACAACTGAACAGCTGGTCCTACTTTACTCTCTAGAAGAATATTTTATGTATTGGCCCACTTTAGGTTACGGTAGTAACATTAAAAATCGACCTTTGTCATCTTCTTTTGACAGCTCAAAATTTAAATGAAAATATCGGCTTAACTGTTCATCTGACACGAAAATTGAATAAACGAATTTGTAGAGAGAAAATTCTCTACGTCTTTTCCCTATTACGATTTTTCATATCTCGTATCGCTTCAGAGAAATCTGCAAAATAACGGCGACTTGACACTGACTGTCTGTAATGTGTTCCCACTGTTTAGGTCGCGCTGTTGCACCGATCAGCACCACATTTTACAGACGTGATTTTTGGCCGCCAGTGACCAAAACCTTCCTTTTTCAAATGTTTCCGACAAAGAATAGGTTAGTAACACCAAAAATAGGTTGTTTGTAATGGCGCTTTGTCAGCAGGAAATTTAACTGCAAATAACACTTTAACTGTAATCTGACAATGAAACGAAAATTGAATAAACGGATTTGTAGAGAAGAAAATTTTCTAAAACTCTGTTATGTTATTTCCATAACTCGCATCGTTTCAAACACATTTGTAAAAATTGCGGCTATTTGACACTGTCACGTGATTTTACGTAAACTAGTACAGTCAAAGAAAAAGATGACGAACTACCACGATAAGAGGGATAATAATATTTTAAAGGAAAAAGATCATGAAAATATGGAAGAGATATTAAAATACTAGTTTGAAGTGGTAAAAGTTCAAAAAAGAGTATGTTTGTCAAAACTAAACACAATTATAAAATAATTTTTGGCAGTTTGTTAAATTACGGTCAAAGAGAATATATTATGTGTTGAGTGCATAGATATTATCACAATATTACAGTCGTAATCGTAACGACCATAATTTTTTATTATTTATATTTTTATTTTATTCGTCCGTAATCTTTGCAAAAAAAAAGGAAACGTAAAACACGCCAGTGTGATTTTTTTGTATTTTTCATAAAGCCGGAAGATACATACATTAAAAGAGAGATAAGACACAGATAGTTTCCATATTTGCATGCAGTTTAGCAATTGAACGCGTCCTGAGTAGCTTCCTTAACTCGACTGTAAGAGTACATGCCGCAGTTAAACGTCTCGTACGATATCTACAACGGAGACACGGTCTCTATCGTCTTCGACAAAACATGTTACGTCAGAATGACGTCAAGCAGACCGAACGAACGTGCAATTAGATTCACCCAATTGCGACCGCCATGTGCAGTGATGAAAACAATTCGCGCAAACTAAGTTGACAGTCGGCGTTGTGACTGATGGAACCGATCTTAAATGTTAGAAATACCCTCCGCTACTTCGCTGAGTGTCAAACTTAGCTTGCGCGGACATTACGAATACCGACGTATGATTTGAAGCGTATGGGAGACAAGAAAGGTGAAGAACAAAATAAAATTTCTTTCACAGCACAATTTCTACGGAGCAATCACGTCTATCTCAAATTAATATAGCTCTCTAAGAATCTGTATTGCATCCTTACCAAAAGACGGAAAATTATAGATATCTGTGCGATAAAACGGTCCGTTTCTAACAAGTAGAAGCGAAAATGGTTTAAGTTACCATATAATTCCGCATATCGATAGAAGATGATTGCATGAAACTTACCAGATAGTAAGGTTATTTTATCACTTAGTTTTTCACTTACGGTACGGTTATAGTTTGATACTTCCTGGCATAATTTTCATGTGCATTCTGCGATTATTTTTCAGTCTCTGTTTATTGCGGGGTTTATATTATCTGTTTTCCTTTCCATACCGTAATCTTTTCGTTATTTTTGACAACTTTTGTCAACAAAAGCGATAAAGATTCCTTATCGCTAAATCTATCTGACTCAGCTGCTAGGTTATTAGTCCGTAGCTTACAAACTACTTAAACTAAGTTGAACTAACCTAAGAAAAACACACAACACACATCGATGCCCGAGGGAGGATTCGAACCTCCGACGTGGGAGGCCTCGCGATCTGCAACATAGAGCTCCAGACCGCTCGGCTATTCCCCCGCGGCAAAGAGTTATTGTGAAGGTTCTTTAGATCTCTGAAGTCTGGGAGTGTATTTAATAATCTATATCTATAAATGTGAATGTCTGTTCGGTGTACGTTTATAACGTCTGAACCACAAGACATAAAGAGCTAAAAATTTGTACAGTGACTAATGTCTACCCGGGGAAGGCTTTAGGCACGGTTTTATGCACGGTTTTATGGCGATAGGATGAATTTCTGTTTGGTGTACGCTTATCACGTCCGAACGACAAGACGCAAAGATTTAAATATTTGTACAGTTACTAATTTATACCTGAGGAAGGTTTTAGGCACGGTTTTATGGCGATCTGATGGATATTGCTGCAAAAACACCCATTTAGATATTTCGTAATCTGAAGAATATAACGCGAAATGTAGAACACTAATTACTCTTTGAAAATTATATTTACTCTTTGAAAATGGTTTTATTGGTTGCATTGTTGCTTGAGGATTGATAATGATAAAAGGGTGGAGTATATTGGGATGGAAAGTTATCGGTGTATATGAAATTCCACGTGTATGTGTGTGTTAATATTTCGCTCTGCAGCGAAAACTAAAGAACGCAAACGAATGGTCTGTGTGTAATTGTTGTCCGAAGTCTCCCGTTGTACACCGTAGCAGTTCCATGCCGATAGCTATAAGGGGGTGGAAATTATGGCGGTTGAAAGTCGTCAAATTATTAAAAACATTCGTACTGAAGGCCAGCGATGACGTTTGCGACTCTATAGCAAGGAGGTTACATACAGCGAAACGTGATGCCACACACCATATCTTTGGTCTTTGCGTGGTACAATGTCTACTCTGTAAGGGTAAGTATACGAATAAGGAATATAAGAATAAATAAATAAAGCGGTAAAAAAGAAATTTCTTTTAATACAGACATACAGCACTTATACAAATGAATAAATACCTGCAAAATTATACAATTGTACAACATATAACTCAATAAAAATGAGATCGTACGCATTTTGCATGTCATTTGTGTTTTGATTACTATCTTTCTTTGTTTGGATAATTATAATTTTGTACATTATGCGAGACAGTCTTTTTTCTTATTTATTCTCCGATAAATAAAGCATGTTTTTAGAAAAAAAAGAGATGGACAGAGAGAGAGAGAAAGGATAGAAGTACTAACTCAAAGCAGGAATAAATAAATAAATACCCGGGCAAAGCCGGGTTTTCAGCTAGTTTAGCAATAAAATGACATTTACTGAATGCATACACACTGTTTCCCTTCAGAGGGGTTTTTCAATGTGGGAGTGCTCTACATAGCGCCAGTGAGCGGACCATGTATCTGGAGTGGTAAGTCTATACAGCGCTCTTTACGATATCCAGTGTATACTGAGCAGCCACTTTAATAGCGGTCCGATCACTGAAAGTAACTTGTTGATGAGGACATCAACATGCTGTATTTTCGGAAACATTTTCATTTACCTCTACAGCGTGTTTACCGAAATATAAATTAAACATGCCTAGATGTGCTTAACTTCGAGTATGGGTAAATTGAAGTGACAAGCACCAAATATTAGTTACTAGATTCTGTCCTTAAGTTATGAATAGGATCGTCAGGATAAAAGAAAAGTTTCCATTTTTCCGGTTTAAATATAAATCGTGCGTAGAATTTATTTATCGAAATGAAAATAAATATATTAAATACAAAACTGTTTATTACATCGTGCCTAAACTGCTGATTGAAGCATCTATATGTTAAGGTACGTTTAGACGGGCAACATTTTACCTAAATATTTAGCTGAAATGGTGTTGCTGTCAACACTGCTGCAATATGACTGCAATGCACAACAATATTTCAGTATGTACGGTCAATATTGCTGATGTTGCAGTTAGTTGCCCAGGGATTGCCGAGGGGTTGCCGTGTTGTCCGGGAACGGCGGAGAACACTTCGAATTGCAGGGCAATACCTATCTCGGTCCTTGTCTGTAAATGCTTTCCTCTCGCTCTCAAGGCTGTTTGCGCTTCTCTCACCGACAGTGCTGCAGTCACGAAAACAGAGTATCGTTTCGCTTTTGTTGCTTCGAAAATTTACGCGCGCTGGTTTGTTTTGAGTATTGATGTTTATAGTTACTATATTGGTGCATTATTTTCGAGCTTACCGTGACTGTTTTGAAGGAAAGAAGGAAGACTTCTTAGAGTTATTGTCGTCTTGAGTTTTTGTTCTATCAGATATGGAAAAGTGGTCGAACGAGAAAACAATCTCTTTTATTAATTCTATTCATCTACGTCCTGAGTTTGTGGGACGTAGAATGCAATACATATAAAGACAGGAATGTGAAAAAAGATAGTTGGCAGGCAGTTGCTGACGAATTTGGCATTGCAGTTCAGGACGCATACAAGAAATTTAGAAGTCTTCGAATCTACGCTAAATCGAGGCAAAGAAACATCAAAAGAAAAGATGAAGTGCAGGTGGCTCTCCTTCTTCCACGTAGTTCGCCTACAATAGCAGCAGTTTCATACTGTCTAGGGATGTGCCTGAAGCGGGTTTTGACAGCATAAACACAAATGAAGAGGTAAGCAAAGACTTTTACTTATGACGAATATGTGTATCAGTAATTGTATTTGTGTGTGTGTGTGTGTGTGTGTGTGTGTGTGTGTGTGTGTCAGAAATAACATATAAATAACAATTGTATTTCATTTCAAAATTACCTTAATGACTTATTTCAGTCCTTCTACTAAAGCATTGCATACTTCTGGCATCAAGATGCTGATGGAAGAATAGTGGACTTTAAACACGTACATCAGACTTCTATACGAGTCTCCCGTAGCTAAAAATCGAAGTGTGATCACAAGTCCTGTTGCTACTGGAATACAGTCACCATGTTTGTATTGTATTTAGCTATCTTGAGACCAATTAATTGGGCGAAATATTCGAAATCGTCTTTAGACATACGAGTAAAGTTCTGGAACAGGTACGTATCTAGCATTAACTCACGAGTTAAATTTCCTGAATTACTCCGCCTACTCAAAAAAGGACGCATCCACAGAGTCCGATTTCTCTTCTTTTTGTTTCGAATAGCATCAACACTAATTTCATGTAAAAGTAGGAGAGCTGCACTCACTTCTATATCGTCGCACGCATCCATTTTGTAGGAAATTGTGTGGCCTCTGACCGGAAATTAGTTGCCGCAAACATTGCTGGGCAATAGATGCCGATGTGTTGTCATTTGTGTTGCTGCAATACATGTGGCTGCAATGTTGCCCGACAACATTTCCGGGATATATTGTCGACAATATGCAATTTTCACAGCATCTCCAAAACGAAAGTAATGTCAGTGGGAAACAGATTAAAACAGATTGAGTGCCAAAGAGGAGGAACAAAGTTACAACAGGTAGACAGTTTCAAGTACCTGGGATGTATTTTCTCACAGGATGGCAACATAGTGAAAGAACTGGAATCGAGGGTGCAGCAAAGCTAATGCAGTGAGTGCTCAGCTAAGATCTGCTCTCTTCTGCAAGAAGGAAGTAAGTACCAAGACTAAGTTAGCAGTACACCGCTCTATCTTTCGACCAACTTTGTTATATGGGAGTGAAAGTTGGGTGGATACAGGTTACCTTATTCACAAGGTAGAGGTTACAGATATGAAAGTAGCAAGAATGATTGCAGGTACTAGTAGATGGGAGCAATGGCAGGAGGGTGTCCATAATGAGGAAATCAAAGAAAAACTGGATATGAACACCATAGATGATGCAGTTAGAGCAAACAGACTGAGATGGTGGGGTCATGTTACCCGCATGGGAGAAGCAAGGTTACCTAAGAGACTCATGAGCTCGGCAGCAGAGGGCAAGAGGAGTCGAGGTAGACCAAGAAGAAAGTACTTAGATTCGGTGCAGAATGATTTTGCAGTAGAAGGCACAACATCAGACGAGGCATCAATGTTAGCACTGAATAGGCGATCATGGAGGAATTTTATTAGAGGCACTATGCTCCAGACTGAACGCTGAAAGGCATAACCAGTCTCTAATGATGATGATGATGATGATCTAAACGTACCTTTAGAAGCTATAACAGAAGCATTGTTGCTCCCCTGTTCCAATTTCTAGTTATAAACTTAAGCCGGCCGCGGTGGCCGAGGAGACTGAGGCGCTTCAGTCACGGTCTGCACGGCCACTACGGTCGGGGGTTCGAATCCCCCCCCCCTCGGGCATGGATATTTGTGCCGTCCTAGTTCGTAAGTAGTTCATAAGTAGTTTGTAAGTTTAGGGACTGCTGACCCCGTAGTTAAGTCCCATAAGCTTTACAAACAGTTGAACATTTTTTTATAAACTTAAAATCAACAAATATGTCGAATTATACGTTTTCTAAAATAGCCTACGTTCTTCTTCATCGTTGAAGCTATCTTCATACCTTATTTCATTGGAATCGGTGAAGCGTTTTAGTCGTGAAAGCGTAACAAACAGATCTTCTTTCGTATCAATAATATTAGTACCGACTGCAAGGCAGATGTTTTGAAGACTGTGGCAGAGTCAAAAGCCGTCTTGAAATTTTAATGACTCTTCAAATAAGTGGCAGGATAACAATTATCTTTGCAATAATTACAGGTTTCCTTTCCTTTGAAAGATAAGAAGCTAAAAAAGAGATGGGTAGCAAAACTAAAAGAGGAAAAACGATTTACGACTGCAACCAGGTAAATCCACTGAACTCACTATAAATATTTGTAACAAAAATGATGAGAGGCGTCTGTTGATGAAAGCAATCCCAATTGCCTTTACTTCTCCACAAAAAAAGAAAAAAAATGCTGAAACCTTGTGACCAGTTTGGTGTTATAGTCCGTAAACACATGACCGAGCAGGTGGGTCTCCACTCAATCTCCCCACCTATGTCCCAAGATGCTTGTATACAGAGTGTCTCGCAAAGCTATACTGAACCCTTCGCGTGTGCTTTAAATGAGTGTCGGCCCTGTCATTACGTTAACATGCAACACATCTTCCGGAAGACGAAAACCGAATTTCGTAAACAGTTTTTTGCTGTCGTGGTTAGATGTTACACCATGTAGCGGATTTCCTAGCCCACTTTATATGGCGGCTGAAAAACAGATGATCCTGTCCCTGATTTTTAAGTCAGCACAGTCGCTATTTTTCTTTCCTTAAATACTTAGATTCATTGCTCACTTTAATATTTATACTTCCCTTTGACTGCGTAAAATGTCACTCTGTCCATATGTGACGAAAATTCTTAACAAAAAACAGAATCTGTCAAGCCAAGGATATTTCAAAAACGCTTGCGTTTACATGGGCACGCAAATTGATTGTGGAAGTGGAAAACCGCTTTACAGAAGTGGATTTCCAGAATCGATTTTGGAGTGCTTACATGACCAACCAAATGCGGATTTGGGAAATCGGTTTACAAAATCCGTTTTTGGCAGCCCATGTAAACGGGGTGTGTAAGGAAAGCGAGGGTTTACGACTGGAATAAGTTCCGAAGATGGCAGTGAAAGCGTTCAAAATGACGAACATCGAAAACCGATTAAACGGCGGTCGAAGAAAAACAGTTGAGTGAATTTTATCCATAATGAATATAGTTGATTTAGGTTACTCTACCTTTACAAGGTGTAGAAAAATAGACGATACCAGTTTGTCTACATATAGCGCTATGCCACTTTCAGTTGTTTGACATGTTGACCATCACATCATTTGCTTTGTATTCAAACCGTAAACTCCAACATCGATTGTTGAAAGAAGTAAATGAATGTCTAATCATCTGAATGTGCGCACAAGAATGAAATTACTCGTGTCTTATACAAATCAGCCTCAGTTTTGACTGGTAGGAGGTCTTATTCTATAGCCTGTGAAAGACGTGACTACAAAGAATCGCCGAATCACTATCAGAGAATGCGGTGTCGATGTTGATATGTAAATCGGCTCATGGAATGAAACTGTTGCGGAAATACTTCCGTTGAACCCAACTTGAAACATTTTTGTAATTCATATGGCTGTTCAAAAATGTTAAATGTTTTTAAATGGCACCAAACTGCAGTCATCAGCCACTGGACTTACAAACTGCTTAAACTAATTCCTGCTAAGGACCACACACACAAAACCATGCCCCAAGGAGGAGTCCAGCCTCCGACGGGGAGAAGACGCGCACTTTGCAGCAAAGCGCCTTAGAGCGCACGGCCACTGCCGCGTGGTTATATGGCTGTGATAGTCCCCAGTTGCACATCCTATTAGGCAGAAACTTTTCTTTGAATCCGTATTCACCAGAATAATCCTTCTGAGTCCAGTAACATTGTCCATGATGCCTCTAACAGCAGAACCCTGCCAATAGTTTTTATAAGCAATGTTGCTGACCTATGTTTGATCGTTATGAAATACCCAACTTTCTGACTTGCTCCCCTAAATACCTAACTTTCTGACTTGCTCCAATGACTTCGTTACTGAGATCTAATAGATACATCGTCAATAAATTATAGCCGTTATCGCTACTAGAATTTGTCGGGCCCGGTGGTTTGCCATGCGCCGTGGCTCAGCGCGCCCGGTCAACGGTCTAAACGGCCTCTGTAATAAAAAAGCTGAGCCAAATACTGACCGAACAACAAAGAACAAATTAAACCGACGACCGCAAAGCACAGATCTACTATAACCACAAACAAAAAAAATAAAAATAAAAAAAGGGTGGTCTTCGTGTAAAGTGCTCGACTGGAAACGGAAGGGTCGCGAGTTCGAAACTCGGTCGGACCTCGGATTTTTCCAGGCCGCACATTAACCACACTTCACCTCTCAACGATGTGACGAGTCGCCAGAAACGACACGTGGTTTGGATTCCATGTTAAGCTGAAGGTCCCCTTTTTCCCGGTTGGATAACTGAGGTAGATTAGGGACACGCAAGTCACCGAAGTCGCGATCACTTGAAAGACTTCCTCCACCGATTGTGGAACAACCGATTTTGTGAAACTGACTACAAGAATGGGTTTCTTCTCAGAATTCTGTGTGTTTTGCCTTGCCAGTTCTAGTGAACTACGTGGCTGATTCTGTGTTATTTTGTGAAGTGTCCTATTGTGAAATGGTTGACGTTCGTATGAACTACGGCTCACTGACTGGGCCGAGGAATAGTTCCGCCTCTTTAACGTAAGCTGCGATAACATTAGAGATTTGTAGAAGCGACATGCGTATGTGTGTATAAGTAACAACTTTTTAAGTCATTGTACCTGCATACGTGTGGCTATGTCACAAAAGAGATATAAAGTCGATAATCGTTAATCTGAAACTCGTCACTGAAGTCACACTGTACATGAAGTGCGTAGCATAATCAAAACTATTGCGACCTAATCAACTTTTCGGCAGCACTACCCATTCATTCATACATTAGAGACGACCGAATGCTCGATAATGCGAAAAACACCTTCCTATGGTCCATGTTTCCTTATCGTTACATACAGATACTTCAGTATATAAAAAAATTATACAAACTGATCTGATTGACGCTGGTATCTAAAGTGACACCAACAAAATCGGCTTAAATCACCGAACTCATCGCTGCACATCCAAGTTATAAACCAGTTGTATAAGGTTTCAATTACAGTCAATGATAAAGTACATACCTTAAAACAAACAGCTACAGCAAATAAAAGCTTTCGACCTCCATGTTGGAGTTACGTTCACACTGATGAAGCGGTTACAATTTCTACACAGCTGACGTAAGCGTTCGTCGTTGGCGACTGTGACGCCTTCTTTAAAGGTTCGTAAATCAAAAAATGTATTTGTGGTATGTTTATACTGTTACAGTAATTGTTATATTTTATTTTAATAGGCACTATTGACTTTAAAAATGTTCTGTATTAATAAATATTATTTATCAGTAACAGTTTGAATTTTTTATATAAAAAAGTATTTTTAATTAGATAACTGGTTAATAATCGTGTTCGCAGTCTAGATCATAAAATCAAAGTGTCAATTTCACAAATTGTTAGTAATAGGTAGTCTCAGTAGATGATGTGGTAAGTTGCTATATCAACTTCTCTTAGATCTTTCATAATATAAAACGCAGTTTCCTCTTAAGATTTACGTTAAAATTAGCAACTTACAACACCATCTACTGACCGTACCTACTACTACAATTTGTCAAATTCACATTGTTTGATTATATGATGTAGACTGCGAACAAGATTATTAACCAGTTACCTAATTAAAAAAGTATTTTTGTAAAAAAAAAAAAATCAAAGTGTTACTGTAATAGAAAATATCAACAACAACATTTTAAGGCACCATCTAGTATATATTATTGCCGCTAATCCTGTATAAGCGATAAATAATCTTGATTAATACAGAACATTTTTAAAGTAAAAAAAAAAGCCTATTAAAATAAATGAACCATTACCATGACATAATGAATATATCACAAATATCGCCAATGACGAAAGCTAACGCCAACAGGCATATATTTTATCACTGATTGTAATCGAAACCTTGTACAACTATTTTATAACTTGGCATGTATATTATCTAATTCTAACTGGTTATTTTGCACTTCTGTTACCATTGGCAATGGCCTTACAACGATCGAAATTTAGATCTTGTGAATAAACAAAATATTTACATATGTTTGCTGACAATTTTCGGTAATTTGGAAGAATCCGTGTACATCGGATGAAACGGCATTGCGATTGATATATATCCAACGTTCGATTCTTGTCCACATTCGATATGACGAACTCCAAGCAGATGATTTAAATTGAAATACTGAAAGAAATATCGGTATTTTCCAAAAATGGTATCAGGCGGAGGTTCTTCGATTGCGAGCATTCTTGGAAATTACCGAAATATCGCCATAGCTGAAGACAGAGATACCACCCGTCATCACAATCTCGCTAAACACTTAAACGGTATAATATCTTAATACTTACGTATTGTAGATAATAAATAATCTGTGGCTGTCCTCGTAAATTACATATTACAGCAGAATGCACCATCCATGACATACCATAGTCTAGAACTCGGCCACAACATAATTCAAAATGTTCAAATGTTTGTAGAGCTTATGGGACTTAACTACGAGGTCATCAGTCCCTAAACTTACAAACTACTTATGAACTAGCTAATACTAAGGACGGCACAAATATCCATGTCCGAGGGGGGATTCGAACCCCCGACCGTAGTGGCCGTGCAGACTGTGACTGACGCGCCGCAGAACGCTCGGCCACCGCGGCCGGCAAAACATAATTACTCACGCCATAATTACTCACGTACACGACAACATGCCAATGCCACGGGTCAAATGTAATGGGTGATATCCCAGTCTTCTGATAAGTCAAAATTTCATAAAATCATCAAGTCAAAAAACAACATCGTAATCTAATATATAAAGCAGAGTGTCCGTATGTTTGTACGTGTTGCATACAAATCTACAGTTTTGTTCCAATCTTTATGAAAGTTTGTACACTTAAGCTTCAATCTATGAGGACGGTCGCCGTAAGTGTAAGAATCACATACGACATATAGTTCACGAGATATAATGTCATAAACAATAAGATACGCGAAAACTGCTGCATTTTGCGACAATGCTGCTCATTTTCTCCTAAACCATTGGTTCGATTTCAACCAAATTTAGTACACACATTCCTTACCGTAAGGTAACAATTGCTGCATGGTTAAGAATCACATACGGCACTTGGTTCAAAACATATTACGTCATAACCAATAGAAATCGCAAAATAATTGCCACTTTCGAAATACACTATATGAGAATAACTGTACTTAGCGACTTGCAACAAACTTTAAACATAATTTCAAATCTTTATTAAACTTTTTCTCTCTTTCAACCATAGTAAAATGATGAAAGGAAAAAGTTTTTTACTTACTATTTTCCGCTGTTTATGGAGTAAAACTACGGCTCTCGGTATGACGTTACAATTTATAATTTGAACACTACAAATTGTAGCGACAGGAAATTTTACAGACAGTTTACACATATATAGGTGAATGTAGCTTCTAAATTGTATCACATTCTGACACTTAGTTTATGAGATATGAGGACATAAACAGTAACGTTCTGCTTCATGGACTGAAACTACGACATTCAGTATGACGTTACAATTTATAATTTCTACACTAGAAATTGCAGCCGCGGGACATTTTACAGACAGTATACACGCATATAGTTGAATGCACCTTCTAAATTGTATCACAGTAGGACACATTCTTCCTGAGATAAGAGCACATAAACAGTAATGTTCATGGAAAACCGCCCCATCACTCAACAAGTTTTAATCTATTACATCTTTACTACTATTGTAATCGCACGAGATTTTACAGACTTACAGCCTTAATACAAATGAATATATAACTGAGTAATGGCGGGAATAAATAAATAAGTACCCGGGCAACGCCGCATTTTCAGCTAGTTACCTATATAAATCAACTGTTCCATCATGTCAGTTTTCTGTCCTTGGTAGCGAGGTTAGAGTCGAACGTTCGATACATATCGATCGCAATGCCGTTTCCTTCTATGTACACAGATGCTTCCAAATTACCCAAATCTCTACAAAAAAAAAAAAAAAAAAAAAAAAAAAAAAAAAAAAAATTAAAAACTCCTGTGATGGCCGCCTGGCTTCAACCAACGCCTACTCTCATTATACAGCTGCGTAAATGTACAAAAGTTTGTAAGTCTTATGGGACTCAGCTACGGGGTCATCAGTCCCTAAGCATACAAACTACTTATGAACTAGCTAATCCTAAGGACGGCACAAATATCCATGCCCGAGGGGGGATTCGAACCCCCGACCGTAGCGGCCGTGCAGACCGTGACTGGAGCGCCTCAGTCCCCTCGGCCACCGCGGCCGGCTCCTCGTTACAGAGTGATGATGATCGTGTGGCATTTATAGCCGTTAGACCCCCGAGTTCAGCCTGCCCGGTGCAAGTTTTTTTATCTGACACCACTCCGGCGACTTGCGTGTCAATGATGATGAGGACGACACAACACCCAGTCCCCGAAGGGAGAAAATCTCTAACCCCGACCGAGAATCGAACCCGGGCCTCACTGTCTACTGGACTACGGAGGCGAACTGAACAAAGTATAGCCACTCTACGAAATTTAACCTCGTTTTGAGGTACCTTACGGCAGTGTTAAGTGCGCAAAACTGGACGATGGACGCTAGAGCTGGCGGCGCTGTGTGTACAGGGAGCAAGGCCCTGGTGGAAGGCGAGGCGAGCTGCGGACTGCCGACCTTGGCCCGGTGTTTACTCCGGAGGCTGCGCGGGTCTCCGGAACTGGCCGGGGCAGTGCGGCCCGCGTTGGCCGTGGTGGGGACCGGAGGCGTGTCTGCCGCGGCGCCAGGGGCTTCCTGCCGGGGAAGTACTGGCGCGCCGAGCCGGCCCGCTCATATAGCGGCGCGGAGCGGGCAGCGGGCAGTCGCGACACAGCCGCCGCAGCGCGCACCGCCACCGCTAGCCACCTGCCACCAGCCACCGCCATGGCGACCACCGCCGCAGCCAGCGTCATCGTCGGCAACGGCCGCAGTCTGCGCTACGACACCAACTCTGGCCTCCTCCAGGTCGGTACCCACACCCACTACACAACAGCCATTAACACGGCAACCTTGAACTAGAAGTGCCTCGCAATCGACGTAACTGAATAGCTAACCTCTTACACATCACTTTCATATTATCATTACTGTTTTGATAACATAATAAAACAATATAATAAACTTTTTGATGGTGTAGTTCTTCTTAATTCAGTGCCTGCTAATATAAACTTTAGGGCAGTTCAGCCATATGCAAGACATCTTTCGGTATTTATTCTCTTAAACATGTTTCAGCAGTGCTATCATCGGTCTTTTTTTTTTTTTTTTTTTTTTTTTTTTTTTTTTTTCAAATGTTCGAATGTTTTTAATTCTATCAGACCAAACTGCGTGGTCATCAGTCCGTAGCTTACAAACTACTTAAACCTAGGTAAACTAACTTAAGGACAAACACACACACACACATGCCCCAGGGAGGACTCGAACCTCCGACGGCGAGCAACCGCGCGCTCCGCAGCGAGACGCTTTAGACCGCTCGGCTACTCCACCGCGGCTGGTTTTTTTTCTGAAAATTGTTGTTACATGTTACAGTTTTGTGTGAGATTGTCCAAATATTTCGGTAAATTGTTAAAACTTGTTAATGGAGTTTGTCTACAGAATTTTAAGTCTACATCGAATGTTTTAATAATTAGATCGAAAATTTCAGGCTTAAATTTATTTACATAACTGTAGGCCTAAAGAATTTGTAGCTAATTCCTACAACATTCGCCGTAGACCTAAAATTCTATAAACAGATTTGAAATGAACAACTCAATGACACACGATAGTCTTTGTTACTCCGTTAACAAATGAACAGCTTGTAAATAAGTGAAAGTCTAAAAAAATTGACTTCATTCGTAAACCATTCGCTATTGATCCAAGATTCTATAAACATATTGTAAATGAACAGCTCAATGATATATACAAATCTCTACTACTTTATAAAAAATGTACGTAAAAAGATATTGATGTATTTGAAACTCCATTAACAAATCTAAAAAAGTTATCTGAATGTTTATAAAAACCACACAATTTTAACAGGTAACAAATTGAAGGCAAGGAAAAAAAATAAAATAAAATAAAAACACTGAAGATAGTACAAAAGCTATAAAACCTATTTGGGTGAATAAACTCGATAAGGGTGCCTTGCATAAGGTGCAACTTCACTCTTGTAATGAAAGAAGTTCACTGGTATCTCCATTGACGCAATGCCGCCTTTTAGCTTTCATTTTAATTAAGCGTTTTTCAAAATCGACTTTTTAACACCTGAAACAAATTTTATACAAGATTAGCTTTTACCCGCAGCTTTGCTTGCATTGCTGTCCTTGCATCGGCGTCAGAGACCGTCGAAAGTACAATAATTTCGTAAGTTTGTTCTTAACTTATAACCATGGTTCCAAACCCAAATTTTCACATTTCTAGCATCAAAATAGTCTTAGTAGCACCCTTCAAAGATATTCCCTTATTTCACCCGCTTAATGGTTGAGTTTCCAAAACTATCTAAAGACGTGTTTTTATAATTCCAATCAAAAATCTAAATCCAAAGTTTTGTATTTCTTGCTTTAAAACTGCCTTAAATAGCAACGAATTTTCAAAAAACTGTTCATCCCCTTTTTCACCCCCTTAGGGATGGGAATATCGATAAATCGCTGATGCCTACAGTGTAAGATAAACAACGTCTGCAAATTTCAAGTTTCTATCGTCTGTAGATTCACTTTTCAGCGCCGTTTTCTGTCTTTTAGAAACGGCCCGAGAACGCGAAATTTCTTTCTTACGCTTTGGCATCTTTCTTGGTAGTTTTACTTTTTAAACTGCAATATGCAGTTATTTTTCGTTATTCGTACGCTTGCTGCAGAAAAACAACTGACGAATGTGCATCACGTTTCGCTGTATATAACCTCTTTGCTATTATTAGTGTCAAAAGTCATCGCTAGTTTTCAGTGCGAATTTTATATAAGCCGACGACTTACAAGTACTACATCATCCACCCTCTTATAGCTACCGACACGGAACCTGTAATCCAGTTGTCAGTATTTTGATCCTAAGCACTACAGTTGTCTTTCCAATGTTTATATTGAGATCATTGGAATCGCCAGTGTAGTTCATGCTCAGTTAATTCCCAGTGTTTTATATTTGAGTCTTTAATCTTTGGCCATCTGTTGATCGTCGTATTGCTCCACATTTCACGGATTTTTGCTCGCCACACTCACCGACCGCCACACACCGCGACCAAAACACCATAGTGCACACCGCGAACCTAAAGGCTACTCTCATGCATAACCGCCGTTGGTCTGCAGTGAATAATTTTGGCTACCAAGTGAAATATACGGACAGACGTCCCACGTTCCATTTCTATATATGTATATGGTAAGGTGGTACAAATTCGATATAGGTACAATTCCGATCAACATAATTTGTCAGTCTCGTAGTGTTGGTAGCACTTGCCTTTGTGTGGCGTTGTAGTGTAGCAGGTTTCTGCAGCTCCTCCTGTCTTTTCCAAGAACACACCACTTTCCGCTACGGAGATATAATTTTTTTTTCCCTGTTAAGAGACACATGCAGCAACTTCGTCAAACGTGCTCTTATAAATTTTCTAATTTCCACGCGCTTGCAAATTTTATGTTATTGCAATGTTTGGTACTACGACGTATGCGTTGGTGCACGAGGGAACAAGTGCTTTTTTTATGTGGAAGAAGCCAGTGATAAAAATTTTACGAGGAAGTGATCATAATTGTACCTAGTGTGGTACATTTTCGATCGATTTTTCACACATCTGTAACCTTTTTTTGTGTTTACACTAACCTTTCTAATGGTCTAATATTTGTGTTACATATTCGTTAAACTTCCAAGAACAAGTGCCATAGTTAAAATTATTTCTTTTCACAACATATTTCCAGTAACAACAACATTTCTCCGAAATGATCGAAACTTTACCACCTTACCCTATAGATTAGTAGTGAAATTGGCGCGGCAAGACTTCCACTAACTGAGTGTGTTGTGTTGTGTGTTGCAGATAGTGGGCAACGGCAACAAGATCCGGGTGCGCAGCAACTCGGGCTGCATCCAGGTGACGGGCAACGACAGCCGCGTGCTGGTGGAGCAGAACGGCGGCAGCGTCTGCTACACGGGCAACGGCGGCAAGGTGCGCGTCGTCGCCATGGCCGCCGGCGCTCGCGTCTCCTACACGGGCAGTGGCGGACGTGTCAAGGCCCCCGCCGCCGCCCCCGCTGCCGCCCCCAGCGCCGCCCCCGGCGCGCCCGCCTCGCCGCCGACCGCCGCCGCCGCCGCCCACGCCGCCGCCACGACCACCACGCGCCGCTTCAAATCTCGCAGCATGACGCCCAAGGAGCAGGCGGCCTTCTCCGGTGCGTTCCGCGTGCACGACCACTGCCTGCAGTTCGTCGGCGGACTCGTCATCGTTTCCTAAGAGGGCCAACTGCCAGTACCGGCCCCCGCCGGAGAACGTGGCCCCCCTCAAGCGACGACTCGGCATTCTGCAACTTTCACTGGACCTCGCCTCCGGGACCTTTCACAACTCGCACCTCATCCGCTCCTCTGGAAGATCTGCTTCGCTCGTGTGATATTCGACGAATGTGGCCAGATTCTAAGCAGCCGATGTTTTCCTCGCAGGAAGTGGCCAATTCCCTTCCGACGGTACTTCAAATGTCTCCAACTACCAAAACTACCTCATCTGCTATAATCACACCATCTGCTGGTCCAGAATGGGACGATCCACATAGCTATACTGCATAGAAACACTCCAATATCACTCAATAATCCTTCCTTTTATCCCAAACTACGAGATCCCACTGCCCTTTATTTGATCCAAACCTACCAAATAGCTCATTCCCTCCCAGCGATACACCAAGTATCTCCAATACATCATCCACTGTAATCATCCTACTTGCACAGTGGGATACTCTACATACCTATTATCCACACAAACACCGTGACCATCCCATACAATTTAATTTGTTTCATCGCATACTACAAGATCCAATTGCCTTTCATTTGAGCCAAACCTACCTCCTCATCTCATCCACGAGAAACCACATACTGGTTCAGTGAGGTTCAACCAAAGAGACAGGGAGAGGCATACCTGCTGCTCCAGTGTCGTCCAGACTACACTGCAAGAGAGAATCCTGTTTTTCTTGTGTTTAATTAGAACATGGTGATGACCATTTTCCCCAAAATGGTTGGAAACTGACCTACCGTGTCAGGTGCGGACTGCACTACTTAAAGACTGTTAATCAGTCGAGTTCTGCTTGATACTAGCGTCCTCGAACCCTTATACCTCATTTTTTTAGTTACATCATCTCAGCCATGATTCAAGAACACGTGCAGTGCATTCAATGCTCTGTAGTTGTGTCAGTCATAGGATCTACTTCATCAATAAGGAAGGACTCAAACAATTTTCCTTTGAGTGCTTTAAATGGACATCACGCAGAAGAAAACTGCAGAAATGTCTTGGAACGTTGTGTTTCTACCTGCCACAGAGACACAATAATGAACTCTTAAGTACTTTTACTGAAGGGTGTAAATTTCTTTTATCGTTCTATGTGTGAATTGTCGATAAGTTTTGTTATACGAAGCTGAGTCACCAAAGACGCATTAACATGTGATGCAGAAGTTGTAAGTTTTTAAGCGTGTGTAATCAGTATTACAGTTCCTTTTGGTTATTGTTCCTCAATGCTGGTCTTGCCATTTTGTGACTGCAGAGGCCTGCATGATTTGTATCTCAGAGCAATTAGAGACCCTGCAATTGTGACTGACTATTGTCTTCCTAAACACTCGTTAATTTATTCTTTTATAATAAAACTTGTTTGAATTCAAAGGTATTCTCTTTCTTCTAGGCTACTACCTGCAAACACTTCCTATAACACAGAATTCTTCATTTTCGATGCCTGTAATCTCGTGCAGTAACAACAGTAATTATGGAAAAAACCGTCGAATTAAATTGTCAGCAGATAGTTGATATTCTTCTATTTGATGTAACTAGCACAACTGAAGTACTACCTACTACGACTGACAGATCTGGAGTGGAGTATTATTTACTGTAACGTTATTTTACGTTTTGTAATTTATATATGCCATTAATTGTTTGTCATTACGTTTAGTGTTCAGTAAAATTATCAATATATGAAATCTAGGATCGTGTGATTCTACTCTTTATTCTTCCCCTGATGACGAACGTTATAACCTGTATGAATCACTTTTGTCCTCCCAATGTTGTTTGCGAAAATGCAAAGAAAATAAATAATAAATGAATCAAGAAGGTAATAAACACTGCTGAAACAGGAAACTAAGTAGAATGTAATCGGTTATATTTTGTAATTACAACTTGCATACTAAATTACGCTAGCAACTTTGTGCCAAGAAAGGAAGTAAATTTATTTTAAATTTGGAGAACTTGATTAGTTATCAAAGTCAGCTTTACTAACGATGAAAACCGAAGTATTATCAGAAGCAGTAATTATTTTCAAACGGAGAGTACAGAGTTTAACATCTCAATAAGATGAAACACAGGAAAATAGTCGGAAGAATATAATTGCATGTTAATCTTCATAAGTCTCAAATACAGTTGCAGTGTCATTTTCCACATTTCACTAAACATTTAGGTAATATTAAGGAGGAATTCACTGCACATTTAGGTAATATTAAGTTGGACTTCTGCAACAGATAACACATTATCAAGGTAATATTACATGAAAAAATAAATAACCAAGAGAACACGATGATCGTACACAGACTAATTTACTTATAATGTTAACACAGTTTGTAAAGAGTTGAAGGAAGAAATATATTTTATGATTCAATTTTGAAGAAACTGTGTCAATCGTTGATGATGCTAGTTCCAAAATATAGCGAAGAACCTCTATGAAAGAATGTTTAAGTGTATAAACATCGCAGAAGCGTACATACCAGCAGGTAGAGAAAAAATGTGAAGATGTAAATTAGACGAGAATAGCAATCTGCCTGTAAGGCAATAACGCAGTCAGTAATAAAAACAAAACAAATGCCATTCAAATTCTAAAAACTTAATAGTAGCCACAACATGGTCACACTTTTCTCCGGAGAACTGGAGCAGAAAAGATTAAGAAAAACTGAAACCGCAACACAAAATAATGTATTATATATATATAACAAGCAAATAAAGGAGTCACACTACAGAAATAAAAGATTTTCATAGAGGAAATCAAGTCTCTATTTCGCCAAACATTTCATGGACCAACACAAATAAATATACATATATAAAAATGGAACGTGGATCGTGTGACCGTATATTTCACTTGGTAGCTAAAATTATTCACTGCAGACCAATGACGGTATGCATGAGAGAAGCCTTTAGGTTCGCGGTGTGCACTATGGTGTTTTGGTCGCGGTGTGTGGCGGTAGGTGAAAATCCGTAAAATATGGAGCAAAGCGACGATCAACAGATGCTCAAAGATAAAAAGACTCAAAGATAAAACACTAGGAAACACAGACATACATTAACTACACTGGCAATTCAACAATGATCTCAATATAAACTCTGGAAAGACAACTGTAGTGCTTAGGATCAAAATACTGACAACTGGATTAGGGAACTGATAACCCAGCCGTTTAGTCCCCTTTAAAACAACAACAACTGGATTACAGAGACAAATAGCCTGTATGTCGAGCGTCACGAATTCATAATAATAGTACCATCTCCATATTATCTTTGAGCTCCCTGCAATACACAGACTGTAGACATACGTTAATGTATCACTGTGATGGAAAGTCCGTATGTATAAGTACATGCTGCTCAAGTGCTAAGTAACAAAATTATCCCCATGTGAATTCTTTGAATATATTTACATAAGAATTCTTTGCAAGGAAATTCTAATTTATGTAGTTCCCTTTCTGATTTCGGTGTAGGCCTATCCTCATTAGATTTTGAGTTCGTTGTGTTTAGGAATGCGTAGAAAACGCCATAGGACAGGAAAGAACAAATTGAGGAGATGTTAGTTACACAGCACACCAAATAACTAACAGATGCCGATGCTTCGTTTTTTCATTCTCATAACTGTGGTGTAATACACTACAACAAGGGGTACAATTTTACTTACGACATCGGCGTACTGCACTGATGTTGGCAACGGCCGTTCAATGCTTTTCGAAAAATCAGTCATTTAGAATGAGGGGAATAATTATTTATGTTCACGATGAAATAAATAATTTATGCTGTTCTGATGAGTAAATTAATAAATCCTCCTAAAGAGAATAGTTCGTTGCCAACGATTGCAAACTACAGTCGAACCCCTCTAATGCGTCATCTTCGGGACCGGGACCATGGTCGTAACGACAAAAAGGTCGGATTATCCGAAACATCTAATATTTGTCGCAAAAAATATAAGAACACATATAGTACAAAATATTAAACGATTTAAGAACTAAAGGCGTCTGCAGTAACACAAAAAGATGTTTTTTACACAGTGTTAAACAATATATTAACTAAAAACGTCTACACACACTATAAAATGTATTGGTTTTAAAAGGAAAAACGACAAATTATAGTACTGTACTGTACTTACTGCAGAAACAAATGGGACACCGTGACGAGTTTTCCAACGATCAATCCAGCCTTCACTGGCAGGAAATTTACCTTCAGCTTCCAGTTTTTTGTGCAAAACTAATGCTTTTTCTTTGAGAATTGGCCAGGATATTGGAGTTCCTCCTTTCTTGACAAAACCAAATCCACAGTGCGTTATCAAGCAGTTCAGTTTTAGGCTTTTGTAATGTTTTGTGAATCTTAAGAGTGTTTTCACTATCAATCGTAACTGTATAGGATTCAATGTCATTCCGATACTTCCTCCAATCCTTAATTGTAACATCTAGATTCAGTTCCTATGCAATTTTTTCAGAGCGATTATCCTATGTCCAGTCTTTGTAGCACTGCTAATGTTTCATTTAGTGAAAGAGTTACGTGTTTACGTTTGAATCCAGACATGTTGCAAAACAGACAACTGTACACACAATGGATGTAATAAGTACCGTAGGGAACACGGAATAAAGCAGACAACGACGTTTTTTAATCGAAACAGAGGATAAAACTGCACAATAACGTACAGTATAACAATATGTACCGCGATAGACACCGACAGGCATCCAGAGACTAGTGGTGGGCAGTTCGGATCAATTCACTGTTTCGAAACATACGGATCATCTGAGTCTAGTGAGTCGACTCACTGTTTCGGCACACGAAACATCTGGCGTGCTGCAGAGTCGTGCGCCGCGCTACCTTCCCTGATTCATGTGAACCGCGACAGGTGCAGGGCGCCGTAGTGAGTCGACTCACTGCTTCGGAACTCGAAACACTCGACGTGCAACAGCCCTGCGTCCCGCTACCTGATTCACGTGAGCCGAGAAAGCTGCAGTAGGTCGATACACCACATACGAAACATCTATGGAATATCAACTTGGTTTTAATACGTTATTCACTAGACTCAATTGAACGGCGAAGGATTTGTTCGCTACTACGATTTTACAATCGTGTTAAAACGTAAACGTTGCCTAAGTTTCTCGTATTTTCAAACAAACAAATATTGTAACAAAATAAAAGAGAATCAGTTACAGTTTCTTCAAATTGAAACCAAAAAACGTTATTTTTGACATCTACTGAGAATGCGGTTTCGTCTCACTGAAATTATTTGCCCTTGCTTCGGATAGATGCGTTCACCTGGTACAGATGTAGCAACAATGCATAACAACACTTAGTTCACGCGAAACTACCTGAAAACACCGAAAGACCTCACAACTTTTCTCGGTGGTATCCCAGTTTTCAAACCTCAGTTGAAGGGTCCCGGTAGCATAATTCAAAAATCTTGCGTGGCGCGTTAGGGGAACAACTTCAAACCCGTTGCACGCCTGGGCGCTGTGTCGATGTCACCCAGGCAGACGGACAGCAAACGCATGTTAACGGTACCTAGCGTCCGATACATGAATCACAAGATTTGTTGTTTCGAAACAGTACCGATTCAAGTTTCGACTCAGTCGAACAGTTCGCTAACTCGATTCACTGAGTCGAAACATCAACTCGGTAGCCACCTCTAGTCCAGACAGTGACGAGTCGGCACAGACTGGAGAGCCTGAGCATGGTCGGACTAATCGGAGTGACGAACCATCCAACGTAGGATTAGAGGGCTTCTACTGCAAACCGCTGCCACTGCAAGTAAAATTTAACCCAGCTGTAACCCACATGCTTTGCAATGTCATGGAAAAAAAAGAAGTGCACTTTTGACGGGTATAATTTAAATTTAAGAAGTAACGACGTTCCTTAGCGTCTATTGATGTTTTCATTTAATAAGAATTATTTGTAAGGAAATTTATTTAGTTTCCTTTCTGATTTCCGTGCGTGCTTATTAGATCTTGTGTCCCTTCTCTTTAGAAATGCCTAGAAAACGGTTTAGTACAGTAAAAAACAAATAGAGGCCCTGTTAGTTACGTAGTACACCAGATAACTAATAGAAGGCAATGCTGCTTTTTTTATCCTCATAACTGTGGTGTTGCCCTGTACAAGTGATTGTATCCTTTCTTTAATATCCGTTGCGAAGCACGGGTGTACAGCTATTTATTACAAATTTCTAATCTCCTAAAAATACTTCACGGATTTACATGGGACAACTTCGTTTCAAAAAGGGGATCAGGAAAAAGGAAAAAAAAAGTATATCGCATTTTAAAGTTTTGTATCTACGACCGTTATGTCTGCCTGTCTCTAAGAACACGTTTATCTCCAAAAGTACTTGACGAATTTTCGTAGGATTTTCAGTCGTAGCTTGAGCACATCGTTCAGTTTGATGCACGTTTATTTAATCAAAATTGTTTCAGAGAAAATAAAGATATCATAATTTAAACATTTATTTGAAGCAATCACTATCTATCTACAAAGGCCAATCTCCAAAAGTACTACACGCGCTTTCATGGGGGCTAAAAAGCAAAGGATACATGGCGCTGTTATTATTATTACTATTTCTCATCTCAACGAGACTGTCTACATCACACGTGTACGTCCTCTCCTGGAGTACTGTTGCCCGTTGTGAGACCCCCACTAGGTGGGACTGACGGAAGACATTGAGAAGGTTCAGAGAAGGGCAGCTCGTTTTGTTTTATCACGTTACAGGGGGAAAGTGTCACCGAAATGTTGCACGAATTGGGGTGAAAATCATTAAAAGAAAGACGTTATTCGTTGCGGCGTGATCTGTTTGCGAAGTTTCAATCGCCGACTTTTACTTCTGAATGTGAAAATATTTTGATAGCACCCACCTACTTAGGGAGACATGACCATCCCAATAAAATACGAGAAATCAGATCTAAACGGAACGATTTAGGTGTTCTTTCTTCCCGCGCGCTATTAGAGAATGGAACGGTAGATAAAAGTTATGAAAGTGGTTAATGAACCCTCTGCCAGGCACTTAAATGTGATTTGCAGAGTATCTATGTAGAAGTAGATGTATATGTAGAACGATAGAAGTGTTTTCAGAAGCTTGCGCCAAACAGACAATTACACACCGCAGTCTTAACTTTATGAACACAACGTAACATTGAATTTACATGGTTCAGAAGTACGGACTGAAATAAATTTCAATTTTTGTATTTAAAACTTTATGAACATTCATCATTTTCGACAATGACTTGTACTTAAATTTGACAACTTGGCTAGAAGAAATGAGCTCATTGACAGAGCGATCCGACAAAGATTCTGTTTTTGCTGACCTAAAAAAAACCATGATACACACAGGTCCCTCTTTAACAACCATTGCGAAGCACGGGCATATAAGCTAGTAATGATATTAAAAATACCACTGATTAGTACAGAGCCAGTGCAACATATAAAGACAAACTGCCGTTGGCAAAATGTGGAAAAGAAAGGGAATCAGTCCCCCTTGCTTCCAGTGATGATAAATTTCGATACGCTGACTTCTTATTTGTACTGAAGTTGACCACGATACTAAACAAAAAATTAGCTATAGCATTTTTGTGTGCTTCGTAACAATGCTGGTGGAAATGAATTCTCTACTGATAGTGAACTAACACTCAACTGCACCTAACTGAAAAGCTACCAATGTTCTTACCAAAGACTCAACCGCCTGCAAGTAACGTTGTTGCTTGGGACTGTCTGAGCAATATTCAAAAAAATGTTCAAATATTTGTCAATCTAAGGGGTTTAACTGCTGCGGTTACCAGTCCCTTCCCTAGGCTTACAAACTACTTAAACTAATTTATGCTAATGACAACACACACACCCATACCCGAGGGAGGACTCAAACCTCCTCGACGAGCAACTGCGCGCTCCGCAGTAAGGCGCCTTAGAGCGCTCGCCCACTCCACCACGGCAGCAATTTTCACATTTGAGTTTTTGATAAATTCCCTCTTCATGTTTCTCATAGTATCCTTCTCAGCTGGACCAATGTACAGACTGATGAACGAAGGCTGCAACCCTTTCTCACTCAATTATGATCTCCCTTTATAAATTGCAGATAACCTTTCGTTCTTTGTATTTGTTTCCTGATCACTTCAAATTTTTAAAGAGAGTATACCAGTCAAAACTTTTTTTCTAAATCTACTCATATTATAATCGTTAGTACCGCTTCGCGTATCCTTCCAAGGCCCTAACCAAAGTTTCCTGAGGTCAGATTCCAGTATTTGTCCCATTATTCGGCAGTCGCTTTCAGCCACGCTTTTATCAAGTTGACGATCAAGCTACACTCACAGAGGTTGTCTGAAATATAATTATTAGATTCTTCTTGCAGTCAAGGTTATTTCTCCTGTACGTTAGGTAGCTACGTACCAAGTGGAACAGATTTGTGATTGTCACTTCTCTTAGGAAGAGAAATTATGAACAATGGCGGCGCGTTCTGTGTGTTCACTGGCTCGATGAACCCCAGAAAAGAACCTCATCGAGAAACAAAATTACTGTAATTTATCACTCTCGAATCAGAGCATTGTATCTTCATTATCGAAGTAATTTTATCGTATTACAAACTTTGATGTCGTTGACGCAGCATGCATTTGCACCATAGCGCTGCCCAGGCAATGCTGAGTAACATGCGCGTTTGCTACTCGGACTCTTGGAAACGCACGAATTGACCCGAACGCAAGAATGTATCTACTTCCCGAACCTCATCATGCGCATGCACAAAACTTCCCTGAAGTCAACATCAATGTCTCACATTCGCTTTCGGCGCATTGAAGATTTTTCATATTTTGTACGATTTTTTAAAAATAAATGTTCACTAACGACTCATCAGCCTTCAGAAAATCCTAACATGAATAATAATAATAATGTTCTTAGTAACAAAGTGTGAGAATTGCCGTGTTCTCAAAGACGTAAAGACATCATATTGAGCAGTAAGAGGAAGAGGTGTGTCGTGATGAGAGCAGAAAAGGATCAGTTATAGTATTTACCTGCAGTATGTATGGCTCACTGTCTGAATCGAAGCGTAGTGATATTTATTGTAACGACACTGTATATAATGAAGGCCCCTCTCCTCACAAGCGATATATAAAAACTGTTATTCGTGGGTGGAAAAATCTGTAAGATACCGGGTGATCAAAAAGTCAGTATACATTTGAAAACTTAATAAATCACGGAATAATGTATATAGAGGTAAAAATTGACACACATGCTTGGAATGACATGGAGTTTTATTAGAACCAAATATATATATATATATATATATATATATATATATATATATATATATATATATATATATAAAATAAAACAATAAAAAAACACAAAGTTCAAAAAATGTCCGACAGATGGCGCTTCATCCGATCAGAAAAGCAATAATTAGCATGAAAAATTAAGACAAAGCAAAGATGATGTTCTTTACAGGAAATGCTCAATATGTTCACCATCATTCCTCAACAACAGCTGTAGTTGAGAAATAATGTTGTGAACAGCACTGTAAAGCATGTTCTCAGTTATGGTGAGGCATTGGCGTCGGATGTTGTCTTTCAGCATCCCTAGAGATGTTGGTCGATCACGATACACTTCGACTTCAGGTAACCCCAAAGTCAATAATCGCACGGACTGAGGTCTTGGGGACCTGGGAGGCGAAGCACGACGAAAGTGGCGGCTGAGCACACGATCATCACCAACGACGCTCGCAAGAGATCTTGCACGCTTCTAGCAATATGGGGCTGAGCACCATCCTGCATAAAAATCCTACGTTCCAGCAGGTGTTTATCAACCAGGCTGGGGATGGTGCGATTCTGTAACACATTGCCGTACCTCCCACCCGTCACGGTAGCAGTTATAAAACCAGAATCACGCAGTTCAAAAATGTTCAAATGTTTGTTAAGCTTATGGGACTTAACTACGGGGTCATCAGTCCCTAAACTTACAAACTACTTATGATCTACTTACGAACTAGGACGGCACAAATATCCATGCCCGAGGGGGGATTCGAACCCCCGACCGTAGTGGCCGTGCAGACCGTGACTGAAGCGCCTCAGTCCCCTCGGCCACCGCGGCCGGCATCACGCAGTTCCTCGAAGAAAAAAGATCCGGTAACGGTACATGTGGTAAATCCAACCGATACCGTGACTTTCTCGTCGTGCAATGGAGTTTCCACGACAGTTTTAGGGTTTTCGGTAGCCCAAATTTTGCAGTTGTGGGCGTTGACAGACCCTCGGAGCCTGCAATGAGCTTCGTCGGTCCACAACACGTTACTCAAGCAATCGTCATCTCCCGTCATCTTTTGAAACGCCCACACCACAAATGCCCTCCGCTTCACTAAATCGCCAGGCAACAATTCATGATGCCGATGGATTTTGTAAGGATAGCATCGGAGGGTACGCCTAAGTGCCAACCAAACAGTAGTGTATGAAATGCCGGTGCGACATGCGACTGCACGAGCGCTGACTTCCCCGTGCATAGACGAACCCGCTACAGTCGCTATTTATTCCTGAACTGTCTCAGCAGCATTACGCCTTTGCACGGTCGGCCTCCACGGGGTCTATCATCTAAACAACCCGTGGCTTCGAACTTCGAAATCGTTCTCGACACAGCTGCCTTTGTCAACGGACCTTTACCCGTTCGAATGCCCTTCCTATGGCAATAGGATCGTAACGCTGAACTAGCACATTCCCCCTTCTGCTAATACAGCTTCACTAAAAGCGCCGTTTCAGGTAACGTCAACATGCTGCGACTGCTGGTGCATCTGATTCTCTATCTCATTACAGCTCCTTTTATACACGATTTTCGTGCGCAGTCACTGACGTTTTGCTGTCCAGCGCCATCGGTCGGACATTTTTTGAACTTCATTTTTAATCTAAGAAAACCCCATGTTAAGATTAACTGACATAGTCGGGTTTGGAGGCGATCTGATCGTTTTATAATTTTCAAAATGAAATGCCAAGATCGCACATTAATAATTTATTAAATGACGACCGGTTTCGGTGAACTGTGTCACCATCATCTGGTCACATATATAGCTGGTCATCTTGTTTTTTTATATAGTGACTAAGTGCAATGTTGCACTTGTTATTTTACACCCAATTATTTTAACAAGATGACCAGCTTGTAATATATATGTGATCAGATGATGGTTCACCGAAACCGGTCGTCATTTAATGAATTATTAATGTGCGATCTTGGCATTTCATTTTGAAAACTATAAAACCCCATGTCATTCCAAGCATGTTTGTCAATTTTTACCTCTCTATCTAAATTAGTCCGTGATTTATAAAGTTTTCAAATTCATACTGACTTTTTGATCACCCGGTACTTAAAATGGTTGCGATTTCTTCTAGAAGTTTTTAAAACTAACTCAAAGCGTTTTCGGATACATCTTTGCTATCTTCGGATTTTTATAAACACTGCATCGTATAAATTTTATCTGAGTTACGCTTAGTATTAAATAACTTTGTATTATTTTTATATAAAAAGTTGAAAAATAATTAGAAACGATTAATAAAATCTTCTCGGGTTTCAAGCAGCGTCATGTGGTTTACTGCCCATGGGCTTTCGACGGAGATCTCTGCCATTTTCAAGTGGATGACTGTCAATTCGAGGCCAGTGCGGTGCTTATATAGCCGCGCCACCTCTAGTGACGTCACTGGTGCCCAGTTCCTTGACCATATATGGCAATGTTTTTGTAGTGTAAACGTCGCGCCCGCTTCAACTCCGCAATTATAAGAGCTCATTCCGTAGTGAGCTGCAGGCCGCCGTCTTTATTGAGGATGTTTCCTAAAATTTTCATCTCTATGGCCTCGTTTATTACGCTGCCCCAGAAGCTGTTAATAATAGATGTCTCGTGAATGCAATTCGGTGTCCGTTTTTCAAATCATGTTCCACCACAGCTGACGTTTCGAGGTAGCGTAATCGAAAACACCTTTCATGCTCTATGCGCCGCTGTTCAATAGTGCGAATAGTCTGGCCGACATAAAACTGCCCACACTCACACGGAATTTTATATATGCATGGCGTTCTGAGACCTACATCATCTTACACAGGATTCATTAGTTGCCGGATCTTTGCCGGGGGCCTGAAGATTGTGTCGATTTTGTGTCTTTTCAGGAGCCGGATAATTTTCCCTGTTATGGAGCCACAAAACGCTAAAAAAGCGGTCTGCTTTATGTCTTCATCAGATGTCTGCTGATTACGTGACTCGTGTGAAACTGCCTGAGATATTTTTTCCCTTGCTGTAGCCGTTATCCTTGAAACCTTTACGTAAGTGGCCGAGTTCGTTTGACAGGTTTTCTGCATCTGAGACGGTTTCAGCTCTATATACCAAGGTCTTCAGAGCAGACTTTCTGTGCTGGGTGATGGTAACTGGCGGCGTGCAAATACCGATTCGTGTGAGTGGACTTACGGTAAACGTTGTGACCCAGACTTCCATCGGGATTACGGCAGACAAGAACGTCCAGGAATGGCAAGGAACCGTACTTCTCTAGTTCCTTCGTGAATATGATGTGGCCATGGATACTGATGATGTGCTCCAGGAACTCTTCTAGCTTTTTCTGTCCATGAGACCAGATGATGAAGGTATCGGTGACGTAACGATAAAAACAGCTAGTCTCTGCAGGAGCCGTGTCCAAGGCAATATCTTCCAAATGCTCTATGAAGAGGTTGGAGCTAAAGGGCTTCCCATCCCCACGCCGTCTGTCTGCTTAAAATACCGTATTTTATTTATATAATCGTGTCAGAAGTATCAAACTTTATACGTACAATAGACATCGGATAGATGGGTTTGTTGGGCTCTTCATAGATATTACATGAACATGTATTTTGTAGGGCGAAGTCTTTTCGGCTAAAGCTGGCCATGTCCAGAGAGTAATAAAAATTATAAGCTAAAATGTAGGATAATTGTCATGTACATTAGGTAATTGTTATGTTAGGAGATTTTTGACCAAAAACTGGCCACGTTCAGAGCATTGGGAGTAGCCTCCTCGGCTGTGCAGATGCTTGGGCACAACTCGAACTGCATAAGGTGGGAAGTAGTCTGCTCTTGTCCACAATCGCACAACACCGATTCATCCGATAGCCCCCATCTATACATGTTGCTCTTAGATCTTGTAACTCCGGAACGTAGTCTATTCAGGGATCTCCGGACGTTCCTCCTCTCACCGTGTCCTGGGGGAAGTTCTTTCGTTGGTACAAGCCAGTCATGGAGATGGACATTTTTATTTCGCCACATTTCTGTTCTGAAATAAAAATGTCCATCTCCATGACTGGCTTGTACCAACGGAAGAACTTCCCCCAGGACACGGTGAGAAAAGAAACGTCTGGAGATTCTTGAATACCGTATAAGAAATGTGATGATGTTAGGGTATGCTTAAATAAATTCACGATGGGACCTTCAAATAACCGGGCCCGCAAATCTATAGAGTCTGTGATGGGAACACACGTGAAAAGGGAGACCTCATCGAAGCTAACCATAATATCTTCCTCACCGAAGGGCCGTCATTTAATTCGGTCGATGAAGTCTGCCGTATTCTTTATATAATGTTCACATTGTCCAACTTGCGTAGAGAGGAGTGTGGCCAAGTGTTTGGCAAGTCTATAGGTCGGAAATCCGATAGTACATACTATCGGCCTTAACGGTGTATCCTTCTTGTGCACCTTTCGCAGACCGTAAAATTTAGGTGCTCCAGGGGCCTTAGGGAGGAGGTTCTTGTACTCTCTTCCAGTGACGATCTTTTGTGAAGTTCTGACGCCTTCCTCACAATTCTGGATGTTGGATTCCGAGGCAGTTTTTGGTGCGTATCTTCTTCGATCATCTGTCAAATTTTTCTATCATAGTCAGCTCGGCAGCATTGCCCTTATCAGCTGGTAGGACGACAGTGAGAAGGTCGTTGCGGAGAGCACGAAGGTCACAGCATTCAGCTGTAGTCTTTTGTAGGAGAACTCTGTCGAAAGCTCGTGGGTAGTAAACCACATGACGCGACTTGATAACCGAGAAGATTTTGTTAATGGATATCATCGCGAAAACATGCACTGATTCAATTAAAACGAGTTGGAAAAAGAAAAATGGTTACCACAAATACTACGATAGCAATTTTTCCAAGTTCCTATCGGCCACAACAGTGAAAATTCAATCACATCGTACGCATATGTATTGCGAGTTTTCAGCACATAATGAGCACATAAAGAAAAGATACCTAGACCAACAGTCCCATCCAAATGTGAGGAACGTGGAGAAGGGTATCGCCTGATTTCCATGCTGCCCACATAACGTAACTGTTATGAGTGACAGCAAACTGTGCAGGAACTTTGAAGCAGGGCGTAGAGTCTGTGCAGGATACGGTGGACGATGCGCAGAGACGAGTTTTCGTCCGAAACGCCGGGCTACTTCATTCCTTCGTTCGGAAGGGGAGGCCACGTCAGTCCACTTCCGCCTGCCGGCCAGTGAGCATCGAGTGATCGCACCGCTATTAACGGCGTGGCAGCACAGTGTAAACGCTATTGGTGCAGGAAGAGGTCTGCATAGCCAGGCACGACAGATTGTTTCTACTGTAACTAAATTTATGTCTGAAGAGGCAAAAGAAAGGATAAAAATCACATTAAAACTGTCCTTGAAGAGTGCAGGCTGCTACTGGTGTTTCACTCCGGACAATAAAGAAAATAAAAGAGAGAGAGGAAGTAATTAGTTGCCGGTAGTTCTGAAGGTTTCTCTGCTCCGGAAAAAACGCAATACTGAGAAATAGGTCTTAAACTGAGATGATTTTCATGAACAAGGTGTGCGGAGTTTGATAAACAATTTCCAAGTGACAAACAAACAGCGCCCCACAATAAAGTAACTTTTCCCGTAATAAGGGAAAATACGTCATTACTCTTCCTCGTGTATATAAACGATTTAGGAGACAATCGGAATAGCTCCCTTAGACTGTTCGCGGATGATGCTGTCGTTTATCGGTTAGTGAAGTCAACAGAGGATCAAAAGCAACTGCAAAGCGATTTAGCCAAAATTTCTACTTGGTGCGAAAATTGGCTATTGACACTAAATAAAGAAAAGTGTGAAGTAATACACATGACCACTAAAAGAAATCCGCTGAACTTCAATTACGCGATAAATCAGTCAAACCTTAAGGTCGTAGATTCTACCAAATACCTAGGAGTTACAATTACGAACAACTTGGACTGGAGAGAACACATAGAAAATATTGTGGGGAAGGCGAACCAAAGGTTACGTTTCATCGGCAGAACGCTTCGAAGAACACCAGCTCCACCAAAGAGACTGCCTACATCACACTTGTGGGTCCTCTCCTGGAGTACTGTTGCCCCTTGTGGGACCCTCACCAGGTGGGACTGACGGAAGACATTGAGAAGGTTCTGAGAAGGGCAGCTCGTTTTGTTTTATCACGTTACGGGGGGGAAAGCGTCACGGAAATGTTGCAAGGATTGGGGTGGAAATCATTAAAAGAAAGATGTTACTCATTGCGGCGTGATCTGTTTCCGAAGTTTGAATCACCGACTTTTAGTTCTGAATGTGAAAATATTTTGCTAGCATCCACCTACTTAGGGAGACATGACCATCCCAATAAAATAAGAGAAATCAGATCTAAAACGGAACGATTTAGGTGTTCTTTCTTCCCGCGCGCCATTAGAGAATGGAACGGTAGAGAAAAGTTATGAAAGTGGTTAATGAACCCTCTGCCAGGCACTTTAACGTGATTTGCAGAGTATCTATGTAGATGTAGATCAAGGAAAGCAGATCCCATTGCGGTACCTACTTCAAAAGTTAGGCTTGAGGTACATTAGGTTTTTTTTTTTTAAATTTCAGTGTAATACTTACATGCTTCATTGTTCGCGCAATTAACACGCTTAATATTTACCAGGTGGCGCAAAAAACAGGTAACAGGAAAGTGATTTGGTACGTTTAGAAATACACAGTAAACCTGTCTATTATTTAAATAAAATAAAATAGTACCTTGTAGAGGGTTGATCTCTCATATATGTCGATGAAACATACATTCGCCGTTCGCATAGTACAACCAGTGAGTAGACAGATGAATCAAATAATGGAGTAAAGGTGCCACTTTCAAAAGGACAACGTCTGATTATAGTAGACTCAGATAACTAACAAGGTCATGTAGTTCTGCAGACTATAAGGTATCAATGTGTCTAAAGGCTAAAGGGAACATTTACGTACTCTGGTCTACAATACTGTAGAACATGAGAAAGTGAGCATTCCTTTTCAATTTAAACACATTCTATAAAGCTGCGACAGAAATGTCATTGGTGTTCTTAACAGGTTTCATATTGTGGTGTTTGATTTAGTATTGTTTCTGACTGATTGTTTAAGCTCTATCCAGATAACTGCAGTAAATTGAAGACTAATGAAAAACTTTTCTAATCAAAATATCCACGTGTGTACTGCCGGTTTATAGTGTCCAACGGGCACAATATTTTGGCGATCATACATGTCGCCATCATCAGGTGAACTGTCGGACTGAGCTCCTGGAAACGCGCCGGCACGGATTTCCGCACGCTACGTCGGCTCGAAGGGAACCGGGTTCTAGCCCGGTAGCGGGCGATTTAAATACCCTCGGCCCGCGGAGTGACCCCACCGCGGTCCGCGCCCCGCGCCGCGGCCGCGCAGTGGAACCGATTGCGACGGCGTCTGAGATGACGTCGCTGTGAGAGCTCTGTCCGCCGTGGTCGTCACTTCGTTACGTTTGCTAGATTTACTCTTAATTAACCCAATCGCTGGTTCCCAAGCTTTGCTAATATTATAGCTACAGTCACGGTTTATGAGGTCGTCACTTGTGCGAATTTCAATGGCCTCTCTAACGACGCAGTCCCAGTATCTCGACTTCTGTACCATAATCCTCTTGTGTTCGTACTCCATCGCATGATTCTCCGACAAACAATGTTCAGCGACCGCCGACTTGCTCGGATACATCAATCGTGTGTGCCTCTGGTGTTCAACGTATTGATCCTCGACGGTACACATCGTCTGTCCAATATATGACTTTCCACACTGACACGGAATCTGGTACACGCCGGCCTTCCTCAAACCGAGATCATCTTTGGCGCTCCCCACCAGTGCACGAATTTTATTCGGCGGACAAAAAACAGTACCAACCTGGTGTTTTTTCAAAATGCGGGCGACCTTCCCTGAGAGTGCGCCGGTATATGGAACGAACGCAGTGCACACATCCTCCCTCGTGTTTTCATCCGTTTCCACAGGTTGTGATGTAGTGGTTGGGCGGAGGGCCCACTGAATCTGCCACTCTGAGTACCCATTTTTTCGAAATACAGTTCTCAGGTGTTCCAATTCCTGGGGTAGACTCTCTGCGTCGGAGATAGTGCGCGCCCTATGTACTAGAGTTTTAAGTACCCCATTCCTCGGTGAAGGGTGGTGACAGCTGTCTGCGTGTAAATAGAGATCAGTGTGCGTTGTCTTCCGGTATACACTGTGACCCAGGGTGCCAGGTATCTAATACTCTAAAATGAACATATTCTACACTTTGCCGCGGCGGAGTGACCGAGCGTATTGAGGCACTATGCCCCGATGTGCGAAGCCGGCGGGGTTAGAATCCTCCCTCGGGCATGGATGTTTGTGTAGTCTTTAGTATAATATAGTTTATGAATAGTTTGTAAGTTTAGGGACTGATGACCCTGCAGCTAAGTTCCATAAGCTTAACAAACATCTGAACATCATACAACACGTTATATCTTATTATTTCAACCATACTATATAACAATTTGGTTTTTATACGTATTGAAATGCATTTTATAATAACTTTCGTTAGAAAGTTAGCCAACGTTTGAATTAGAGGGCGGAGGCTCTAGTACTTAAAGGATGACTGCACTTACTTCTATAGTACTTGACGTTCCATCTTTTAGACATCTCCAACTGAATACAACCAGTGGTCACCACTGTGGGTATATTTCATGTCTTGTATTTAAATACTTGATTTGGGCATTACTTTATACCTCTAATATTATATTATCTGTATCATTCATTGGGCCGGTGAAGTACCGCAGCTCGATGTTGGGAGTCTACAGCATGAATAGTGAGCCACGCAGCCTCCATAACCATCATCAGTTCTGGCGCTGCAGGACTTTGTGCAGGGGCTATCTCTCGATTATGTCCCATAAATGTTCGATGGGCTTCATGTCGGGCTAAAGAAGTGGCCAAATTATTCGCTCGAATTGTCCAAAAATGTTCTGCAAACGGATTACGAACAATTGCGAAATGGTCCATGGCGCATTGTCATCCATAGGAAAATCCTTCGTGTTTGGAAAGATGAAATGCATGAATGGCTGCAAATGATCTGCAATTATTGTTGTGGTCTTCAGCCCAGAGACAGGTTTGATGTAATTCTCCACCCAACTCTATCCTGAGCAAGGCTCTTCATCTCCCCACAAAAACGCAACTCACGTCCATTTGAATCTGCTTGCTGTATTCGTCTCTTGGTCTCCCTCTGAGATTTTTATCCCAAACACTTCCCTCCAATGAGAAATTGACGATTTCTTGATATCCAAGAAGGTGTCATACCAATCGATCCTTTCTTTTAGTCAAGGTATGCCAGAAATACCTTTTCTCCCCAATTATGTTCAGTGCGTCCACATTAGCTCTCCGATCTACCCATCTAATCTACAGCATTCTTCTACAGCACCACATTTCAAATCCCTCCATCCTCTTCGTGTCTGAACTATTTATCGTCCATTTTTCATTCCTGTATAAGGCAACACTTCACACAAATGCCTTCAGAAGTTGATAATATCATAATACTAATACTTTTTATTGGTCGTGGGTTCGATCCCCACAGGTCCTAGGATTTTTATCTGTCACTTTCCACTTCTTTCAGCGCAGTTGGTGTTGTTGATGTGAAAAATATCGAGTAGCACCGTGGTTCGGAACCCACGTTAAATTTTAGGTCCCCCAATAACTGGCTGGGTAAGTTATGTCGGAGAAAGGCATCAGCATACCACCTCCAAACAGGGCCATGCCTAATAAAGCACTGTGGTGTTCAAACCAATCTTTGGCTTGTTGACTGCTTTACCTTTTTACATTGTTTACAAGCTGATAATATAATAATACTAATAGTATGAATACAGATAAATGCGCATGTGGTTCTGTTTGAGAATTCGTCAGTGGACTAGAAGGAGTAGGCCACTACAAAGTCTTTTAGGCTTCTCTTAAACTGATCTTTATTTGTAGCTAAATTTATATGGTTGTTGGTAAATTATTGAAAATACGTGTTTCTGAGTAGTGGACCCTTTTTGAACTAAAGTAAGTGCTTTAAGTCCTTGTGTAGATCATTTTTGTTCCTAGTATAGTAGGTATGAACTGAGCTGTTTGTTGGGAAAAGGGATATATTATTTATGACAAACTTCATTAAGAATAAATATACCGAGAGGCAGGTTAGCAGTAATGGAGAACTATCGAACTTGGTACTGGTGTGCAGTCAAAAATAGGCCTTACCCCATAGATGGCAACCTCTATCTCTCAACATATCTTTAATTGTATATCTTGACTAAATAACTGTTTATGACAATTGTTTTAATTAATATAATCGGTTTTATCTTTTGTCTTAAATCTTCTAACGAAACTACAATTTTATATACTGATTGGCTAGCACTGATGCAAGGCGACTGTGGTGGGCGGTACATATTAGCAGTGTTTCTGCCACTCTATTCAGCAATAATTATCTCGTTCTGTGACGCCGACTGTTCCACCGACCATCAACTAAAGGTATAATACTTATATTGTCTATTTCTTATATGTCAGTTTCATAATTCTCTCTAAATCTATCATATTTGCTGTACAGGATGAAGATGGTATCAAACAGATTAAAACTGGTACGCAAATAAAAACATTTAGTGCGTTCGCTAAATGTTTTTTATTCAACATTAATAAATTAGAGACCACTGTTTGCTCCTAAATGAGAAGTGTTCTGAAAAATTGCTCTGAAATATTATACTGCAACCTTTCAATCGAATCTGCCATGACCATTAAGTCGTCCGCATATGCGAAATTGCTTTAATATATTATACATAAATAACGTGAGAAACAGTGTGTAACGAAGCATGTTGGGATTTATTCCCATCTGTTTGCATTACGGAACCTTCCGATACCACTGTTGCATAATAATAGATATGAATGTAATTAGTCTATTCTTGTTGTTGTGGTCTTCAGTCCGCAGACTGGTTTGGTGCAGCTCTCCACGCTACGCTGTCCTGTGCTAGTCTCTTTATCTGAGAATACGTTCGGCAACCTACATCCTTTTGAATCTGCTTACTATATTCGTCTCTCGGTCTCTCTCTACGATATTTACACCACACACTTCCTTCTAATGCTAAGTTGACAATTCCTTGATGTCTCAGATGGTGTCCAACCAATCTATCCCTTCTCTTAGTCAAGATATGCCAGAAACTCCTTTTCTCCCCGATTCGGTTAAGCACCTCCTCATTAGTTACGTGATCTACCCATCTAATTTTCTTCATTCATCTGTAGCATCACATTTCATAAGCTTCTATCATCTTTTTATCTGAATTCCTTATCGTCCACGTTTCACTCCCATACAATGCTACACTCCAGACAAATGCTTTCAGAAAGGACTTCCTAACATTTAAATTAATACTGGATGTTAAGAAGTTTCGCTTCTTTAGAAACTCTTTTCTTCCCATAACCATTCTGCATTTTATATCTTCTGTACTTCGGCCATCAGAAGATATCTTGCTACCCAAATAACAAGATTCATCTGCTACTTTTATTGTCTCATTACCTAATCTAATTCCTTCAGCATCGCCTGATTTTCTGACATTGTATTCCATTATTTTCGTTTTACTCTTGTTAATGTTCATCTTATATCTTCCTTTCAAGACACTGGCCATGCCATACAATTATTGTTCCAGATCTTTTGCGGTATCTGACAGAATTACTATGTCATCAGCAAACCGCAATGTTTTTATTTCTTTTCCCTGCACTTTACTTTAATGACCTCTCCAAATTTCTCCTTCCATACCCTCACTGCCTGCTCAATGTACAGATTGAACAACATTGGGGAAAGGCTACAACCCTGTCTTACTCTCTTCCCAACCTCTGCGTCCCTTTCTTGCCTTTCGACTCTAATAACAGCTGTCTGGTTTTTGTATAGTTTGAATGTAACTCTTCGCTCCCTATATTTTACCCCTGATACCTTCAGAATTTGGAAGAGGGTATTCCAGTCGACACTGTCAAAAGCTTTCTCGAAATCGACAAACGCTAAAAACGTAGGTTTCCATTTTCTTAACCTATCTTCTAAGATAAGTCATAATGTGAGTATTGCCTCCCGTGTTCATACATTTGTCCTAAATCCAAACTGATCTTCCCCGAGGTCGAATTCCACAAGTTTTTCCATTCCCCTGTAAATAATTCGTGTTAGTATTTTGCAACCATGACTTATTAAACTGATAGTTCTGTAATTTTCACACTTGTCTGCACTTGCTTTCTTTGGAATTGAAATTACTATATTCTTCTTGAAGTCGGAGGGTATTTCCCCTGTCTCATACATCTTGCATACAAGGTGATACAATTTTTTTCACGACTAGCTCTCCTAATGACATCAGCAGTTCAGACGGAATATCATCTACTCCAGGGGCCTTGTTTCGACTCAAGTCCTTCAGCGCTCTGTCAAATTCTTCTCGCAGTATCATATCTCCTATCTCATCTTCCTCCTCTTCGTCTTCCATTTCTAGAATACTGTCTTCAAGTTTATTTCCTTTGTATAGGCCCTCTATATATTCCTTCCACAGTTCAGCTTTCTCCTCTTTGCTTAGTACTGGTTTTCCGTCCGAGTTCTTGATATTCATACAGTTGCTTCTCTTGTCTCCAAATATCTCTTTTATTTTCCTGTAGGCGGTATTTACCTTTCCCCTAGTTATGTATTCTTCTACGGTTCTGCATTTGTCCTCTAGCCACTCCTGCTTAGCCACTCTGCACTTCCTGTCAATCTCATTTTTCAGACGTTTGTACTCCCTTTTTGCTGTTTCACTTGCTGAATTTTTATATTTTCTCCTCTCATCAATTAAATTAAGTATATCCTGTGTTAACCAGGGATTTCTATTAGGCCTTGTCCTGCAGCCTTCACTACCCTATCTCTCAGAGCTACCCATTCTTCTTCTACTGTATTACTTTTCCCCGTTTCAGCCAATCCTTGCCTAATGCTCCCTCTGAAACTCTCAACCACCTCTCGTTCCTTCAATTTGTCCAGGATCCATCTTCTAACCTTTCTACCTTTCTGCAGTCTCTTAAGTTTTAATCTGCAGTTCATAACCAATAAGTTATGGTCAGAGTCTATATCTGCCCTGGATATGCCTTACCGTTTAGAACCTGGTTTCTAAATCTATTCCTTACCATTATCAAGTCAATATGGTACCTTCCATTGTCTCCTGGTCTCTTCCACGTATATAGCCTTCTTTCATGATGATTAAACCAAGTGCTGGTGATCATTAAATTGTCCTCTGCGCAAAAGTCTACCAAGAGATCTCCCTCCTCTTTCATTCCTTCTTCCCAGTCCATATTCACCTACTACATTTCCTTCTCTTCCCTTTCCTACTACCGAGTTCCAGTCCCCTATCACAATCCTACTACCGAGTTCCAGTCCCCTATCACAATCAAGTTTTTGTCTCCCTTAACTTTCTGAATGATTTCTTTTATCTTCTCATACATTTTTTCGATATCCTCATCATCGACCTTGCTAGTTGTAACATAGACTTGCACTACTGTGGTCGTTGTTGGCTTCGTGTCTATCTTTACTACGATAGTGCGTTCACTATGCTTTCCATAGTAACTTACCCGCATTCCTATTTTCTTATTCATTATCAGACCTATTCCTGTGTTACCACCAACTGATTTTGTATTGATAACCCTGTACTCACCTGACCAGAAATCCTGTTCATCCTGCCACCGAACTTCACTAACGCCTACCATATCTAACTTTAACCTATCCATTTCTCTTTTCAAATTTTCTAGCTTACGTACGCGATTAAGAGTTAGAACATTCCACGCTCCGAACTGTAGAATGCCTGTTTTGTTGTTCTTGATGACGACATCCTCCTGAGTAGTCCCCGCCCTGAGATCCGAATGGGGGACTATTTTACCTCCAGAATATTTTACCCAAGAAGACGCCATCATGATACAGTCATACAGTAGAGCTGCATGTCCTTGAGAGAAGTAACGACTGTAGTTTCCCCTTGCTTTCAGCCGTTCGCAGTAACTGCATGGCAAAGCCATGTTATCTGATGTTACAAGACCAGCTCAGTCAATCATCCAGACTGTTGCCTCTGTAACTACTGACAAGACTGCCGCACCTCTTCAGGAAACACACGTTTGTCTGGCCTCTCCACAGATACCCCTCCACTGTCTTTATCATTTTCTTTTTTCAAAACTTTTGTTATTTTTTTATAACATAACTAGCTGAAGTTATTTTCTATTATTTGTAGTCGCAGAAGTTTGTTTAATTAGCAAATATTAATTAATTAATGCTAAAGGAGTATTATTATATTTCAGATAGTATGCTAAATAGTATTTATGATAAAAGTAAGTAAATTCTTTTCTCATAATATTAAAGTAGGTATTACTATGTTTCACAAGTAATGTTAGGAAAGTTTTGCCCACATTTGTTTCTGTATAATTACCGTTAATTACGAAAGTATTGTTGATGAACCTATTTCGTTAAATACGTAAATGAAACACAATTAGTATAACTGATATTTCTATAGCAATTTCCTCAGAATTATTTACGCTATCGTTCACTATAGCCAGTTTATATATATATATATATATATATATATATATATATATATATATATATATATATATATATTACTTTTCCGTTATAATTAATTTAATGTACATAATTAACAATACGCAATTTCCAGTATCATTGTTTGAAAGATATCAATAGGATGCGTTCGCGGCATGTAATAGAGTACTGTTTCGGCCGCGATCTGAGGCACAATCGACGTAACTTTGAACTTTAATTTTGAACAGTTATCTAAATGTTCATAAGTGTGAGTCTCGTGGAAAGTGTTTCTAGCGTGATTAATCCATATTTGTGCCACCCTGTACACCTCGGACTTTAGTATTCCACACATGAACTGTGTAAATTCCTATTATTAATGAGTGGAATGTACTTATTGGATCGTACAAATTGTAATTAATGAGGGTTGTGAGCTGGCCATAAATGGGGACATCTGAGTGCTAATAAGGAATTAAAATGTAAATGAAATGCACTCCGTTATTTGTAACAGATACGTTTTGCCCCATAAAATTTCAGCCAGCCGCTACCGAGAGCAACTATCAACGAGAAAATCAAAAAACAACTATCAACGACCCGGAAAGGTATAAGTGGTGACAGGTTACAGCCTTGACTTACCCCCGAAACTTTCCTGAACCATGAACTCAATTTACCGTTAACTGTAACTGCTGCGTATCCACGTGAAGACCTTTATTCTCCTCAAAGTTCGCCTCCTAATGAATTCTCTATTTCCGAAATTAAATCTCCCATAGTATCGCTTCAACGACCATTCCGCGTTCAAACCGTGTCAGTTCCCGTCGTGTGGCCATAATCACGTCGGAAACGTTTTCACCTAAGTCACCGGAGTACTAACTCAATCTCTGCCAAGGTACTGCCTTTTTATACCTTGCGCACGTGCTGCTACCGCTATCTGTACCTGTCATGTCTCTGTCCTATGAATTCTGCCACCTCAGTGTTTTAGCACACACTAGGTTCACTTTGCAACAAGAGTGGTCGGGCCTTGGTCTCTATTTTCTGCTACGTAGTTCTACTGCGGTACTGGTAACAGCCTCATTTCACACGCAGCCAAAATTATGTTAAGATGTAGCTGAACCCCCGCTGCTTCGCATGCGTAGGCTGGTTGATCTGCACCAGTTGTTTCTTTTTAATCCTGATGAAGAGTCCGTATCCTAAGTTCCGTAGTTATTGCTTGAAATTTGAGTTAACATCAAGATATTTTTGAAAATCAATTTTTTGCGTCCTCTATTTTACCCCCTTATTGGTTGAATTTCAAAAAATGCCGAAACACGTGTTTTTTAAATTCGAACCCCGAATCCAAATCCGAAAATTTATAGTTCTAACTTTAAAATTGCCTAAATAGCAACGTATTTTCGAAAAACACCCCCTCTCCAATTTAACCCCGTTGATGCTTGAATTTCCAAAAATACTGAAACACGTATTTTTTTAACGTCTAACCAACTATACAAATATCAATTTTTGCAGCTCTAGCTTCAAAATTGTATCAATATCAACGTGTTTTCAAAAAGAATTTTTGATCCATATTTAACCCTCTTACTTGTTGAATTTCCAAAAATACTAAAAATCATAGATTTTTAATCCTGACCAACATTCCATATCCGAAGTTTCGTAGTGGTAGCTTAAGATTTGAGTTAACAGCAATATATTTTTGAAAATCAATTTTTTGCGTTACCTATTTTACCCCCTTATTTGTCGAATTTCAAAAAATGCCGAAACACGTGTCTTTTAAATTCGAACCCTGAATTAAAATCCGAATGTTTGTAGTTCTAGCTTCAAAATTGCCTAAATAGCTACGTATTTTCAAAACGTTTCATCCCCTATTTCACTCCCTTATGGACGGAATATCGAAAAATCGCTTCTTAAATGAAGCCTACAGAGTAAGATCATCACCCTCCACAAATTTCAACTTTCTATCTTCAGTGGTTTGGGCTGGGCGATGATGAGTCAGTCAGTCAGTCAGTCAATCGGGACACTTCCTTTTATATATAGAGATTACAGTCCCACCGAATGCTCTTCCAGCATCGGCCGAAATCGAAATCGTAACCGAAACTTGCGTAATTAAGTTAAAATTTATGTATACTTACGTTACACCACAAATCACTAGTTTTTACATATTTTCAAGATCCCCTCCCTGTAATAAGCCTTCTTGAGTGTGTGTAAGCCTTATCAGGAGACCCTAAATGAGGCGAACAGGTTTAAACAAGTCGACGGTACTTTTATTAAATTACTTCCAAATTTGATTCTTTTCTTCTCGTTGTGACATATTCTAACTGAAAAAGATAAATTAAAGGAAGTTAGACAATAAGTAAACTGGCCGGCCGCGGTGGCCGAGGGGACTGAGGCGATCCAGTCACGGTCTGCACGGCCACTACGGTCTTGCCGTCCTTAGTCTTAGGTAGTTCATAAGTAGTTTGTAAGCTTAGGGACTGATGACCCCGTAGTTAAGGGCCATAAGTTCTACAAACAATTGAACATTTTTTGAACAATAAGTAAACTGAACTCGTTACAGTGTAATCTCGATATTTCGAGTCCCGCAATTACGAGTTTCCCATAAATAAGAGCATCGTAAAACAAAACAAAAACTGCGGGTACATTCCATATTCACAGAAAAAAGACACGCCGCCATTATAACGCGAAGTAAATAGTGAAAAGACTTTAAAACATTATAGTCGACATGGTCGATTATAGAGAGTCCGCAACTGCACTATGTTATTTTAAATGTGTTTATTTCCGTCAACAGTTGCTATAAAATTGTTTAATAACATGTTTCGATCACTTGGATCATCTTCAGATCTTATAGTTGCGTCCGCAACTCGTCTGGCTGAGTACCAATTAGTACTAAATACATATACATGTTTCGATCACTTGGATCATCTTCAGATCTTATAGTTGCGTCCGCAACTCGTCTGGCTGAGTACCAATTAGTACTAATTGGTACTCAGCCAGACGAGTTGCGGACGCAACTATAAGATCTGAAGATGATCCAAGTGATCGAAACATGTTATTAAACAATTTTATAGCAACTGTTGACGGAAATAAACACATTTAAAAAAACACTTTAAAACATCTAGGCTTCCAATGTAAATGACTATTTAAAAATTTTGTTTATAAAAGGTCATATTTTTTACAAGTGTATTCTTTTCAAAGTCGAATTTCTTCTTTTTCACGTGTAAATTTTGATACTTCGAGGTGATCCCGGTCGCGTTCACCTCAAATTAACGGGACTACTGTATAGCTGTATAGCTACAACGAATTCCACAGTCCTCTGTACCTTCTTGTAGGAAGAGAGACTTTAGTCTTTAACTACACAACAAACATGCCAAACAGATACTACGAAATGTCAGTCTCATCATGACTACCACAATACAAAATATGCAGAAAGTAATCATTTTTTACTTACATAAGTAGCCTTTACGATATTGTTCTTTATATCTTCACTTCCGTTTTTTTGAAATCGATAAAAAATTTTGCTTATATCATTTTTGGCATTCCTAATTACACAGCAGCTTCAATCAGTGCTGCAGAAAGTACTTAAAAAGTAAAGCCAAAGTTATGGCTAACAGTATGATTGTCAGTATAAATTTACGCAAACGGCATAGGAAAAGGTGTATACCACATGATCAGTATTTACTAAACCCATGCTAATTATTAAAACAGCTCCTCGCTTTCAAGGAAACTCATTGATAAAACTTTATAGCATCACCATTTGATAACCCGTTCCATTATGTACTGATTCAGTTAAACTGTTACAAAAATAGTGAATCACTATGAGATACAACTGCGTTCTAGCCGGCCGCGGTGGCCGAGGTGACTGAGGCGCTCCAGTCACGGTCAGCACGGCCACTACGGTCGGGGGTTCGAATCCCCCCTCGGGCATGGATATTAGTGCCGTCCTAGTTCGTAAGTAATTCATAAGTAGTTTGTAAGTTTAGGGACTGATGACCCCGTAGTTAAGTCCCATACGCTTAATAAACATTTGAACTGCGTTCTATTGTGCTTAACAAAAAAAAATACTCAATTTTTAAGTGGGAGGAGAGACTCCTATCAAAATTTTAAACATGGCTGCAAATCAGCAACGGTGGAACACGATCCAAAAGTCAACACAGTTTCAGCCGACAGTTGCATAAAATGGTTTACATGCATAAACCTTGACCTAGGTACCAGTACTCTGTGCTCACTCGACCTGTGTGTGGACGTGCTCCACAGTTTTATGATATGACATTGTTTTAAATTTTACTTTTTAGTCTATTTACATGGAGTCAGCCACATTTTATTTAACAACTTTTTTAATGTGAGCTTTATGTATACTTCTGAAGAAGGCAAAATTACTTTTGCCGAAACCTAGGTCAAGGTTTACGCATGTAAACCATTCTATGCAACTGGTCGGCTGAAACTGTGTTGACTTTTGGAGACTCCTATCACTTAAACGGCGCATTGTTATCTGAGGTAAAGCGTTATTGTTGACTGAATGCATCCAGAACGCGACCGCACTTCATCAGTAAGTTCAAGAAAGCCAATGTCGGCCAAGCCGAAGATTCGGGTGATTTCTGGCTGAAACCTAAACTGATGCCAGAACCAATATTTCGGCCGAAACTGGCCGCAACCGAAACTGAATATTCGGTCGGTCGTTATTAAGAAGCCTTAATAAAAGACTGCAAAAGGTAATGTAGGAGAATCTGTCTGAAGAACAATATAGTTTTAGACGGAATACAGGGACAAGAGATGCAATCGGACTCGCGAAGTTTGGAGGAAAGATTTATTCAAAAGAGAAGGGAGTTACACTTGTGTTTTATATATCTGGAGAAGGCGTTTGACAATGTGAACTGGGATAAGCTTTACAGGCCGGCCGCGGTAGCCGAGTGGACTGAGGCGTTCCAGTCACGGTCTGCACGGCCACTACGGTCGGGGGTTCGAATCCCCCCTCGGGCATGGATATTTGTGCCGTCCTTAGGATTAGCTAGTTCATAAGTAGTTTGTAAGTTGAGGGACTGATGACCCCGTAGTTAAGTCCCATAAGCTATACTATCATTTGAACATTTGATAAGCCTTACATCTATAATGGGAAGAAAAATGAGGTCTTTGGAGAACCAGAAGACCGATACAATCTTTATATTAAAATCAAAAAGCGCCAGTGAAAGTTGGAGGTGAATGTATCAACTGGTTGAAACTAAAAAAAAAAGCAATAAGACAAGGCTGCCCTATCTCTCATATTCTTTTCAAATTATACTTACAAGATATGATTAACCCTCTCATGCGTCGCGTCCTCAAATGAGGACACTTAAATTTTGCCTCATTTCTGACATCTTTTACATTTGACGTGACCGTAAAAGCACAGGTACCTCACATGAGGACTCATAATGAATGCTAGAATGTCTCCTAGAGGGCGGTGCTAGTCGTTGGGCTATCAAAGAAATGGAAAGTAGAGATTACAAAAAAGAGTAGAGGCAGGCCTTCAGATGAAAGCACATTGTTGTCTTTATGAATGGCACTGATTTTCCGTCTTTGCAACTACAATAAAATGCGATTTTTTCACACCAGACGCGTTTCGTTTTATTGAATGTAAAACATCATCAGTGGTCTGAAATAATAGAAATCTACAGTTTGTTTCTTGTTTAGATCGAAAACAGTTCTTAAATGGACCCTGAAAAGTAGGCCTAATGTTTGGTACTTACGGAAATTTTGTCTCCTTTTCGCTTCACATCATGGAATGCCGGTCTGTTTAGTGCAATACCGCCGGTTCTTCATGCTGTGTCGTTTTCTCACTACTTTCACTGTCACTGTTTCACTGTTCATACTTGTTTTCCACAGATCAGAAGTGTTTTTTTGTTTTGTTTTTACTGATTCTGCTCAGTGTGTTATTGGAGTGTTGCCAACCTCACAAATGTAGTTCTTTCTCTATGTTTTACAATAAATTATGTTTCGATGTATTTAGTTTTGATGTAAGCAGAATGGAATAGTGGCAGAATAATACATGTATATATTTAATGGGAACATTATTATTATTATTATTTTATTTAATTTTTTTTAAATTACTATTATATTATTATAATTGTTGTTATTATTGGTGGGGGGTTTAGTAGTAGGGAAAGATGACTGAATGGTGGTTGGATGTGGTAAGGTGTGATGTGAAGTGAGGTGGAGGACAAAAGTGATGGATATGAGGTGTGGTGCAGTAATATTAAACTCCTGGGTGGTGGTAATGCAAGTAGTGTGCATGTGTGTGATGTGTGTGTGTTTGGGGGGGGGGATTGTGTTTTTTGTTGAATCTGGTATGTGATGTAGGGTAACAGTGATGGGAACGAGGTTGAGTGTTTGTTAGCAGGGAGATGACTGGCAGAACATTTGATACTAGATACAAAGAGCACATCAGAGCCTGGAAGTATGGCACAAACCATTCAACATTTGCCGACCACCTGAAACAAGAACACCATAGGCCCAGCACTATAGAAAAAGATATGGAAATCATACAGACTAGTAGAGACAGACACCTACTCCCCTTCCAAGAAAACCTCCACATACACAAAGCACTATCACACAACAAACAACTACTAAATGACCAAATAAATATTGGAAAACAAACATTGTATAAAATAATTGATGAAATCACATAAAACATTCCCCGTCATGCCCGTAACTATCTCAGACTACTTCCACATCCCATTCCAGATACCACTACCAACACACCACAGCTAAGGTAAAATAAAATCACACAGCCATCTCTCCGCTAAACACGAGACCCTCCGAACGTGTCACACATATTGATATAAAACTCCCAAACTTTCTCGCTCCCTGCTAACAAACACTCAACCTCGTTCCCATCACTGTTACCCTACATCACATACCAGATTCAACAAAAAACACAACCCCCCCCCCCCCAAACACACACACATCACACACATGCACACTACTTGCATTACCACCACCCAGGAGTTTAATATTACTGCACCACACCTCATATCCATCACTTTTGTCCTCCACCTCACTTCACATCACACCTTACCACATCCAACCACCATTCAGTCATCTTTCCCTACTACTAAACCCCCCACCAATAATAACAACAATTATAATAATATAATAGTAATTTAAAAAAAATTAAATAAAATAATAATAATAATAATGTTCCCATTAAATATATACATGTATTATTCTGCCACTATTCCATTCTGCTTACATCAAAACTAAATACATCGAAACATAATTTATTGTAAAACATAGAGAAAGAACTACATTTGTGAGGTTGGCAACACTCCAATAACACACTGAGCAGAATCAGTAAAAACAAAAAAAAAACACTTCTGATCTGTGGAAAACAAGTATGAACAGTGAAACAGTGACAGTGAAAGTAGTGAGAAAACGACACAGCATGAAGAACCGGCGGTATTGCACTAAACAGACCGGCATTCCATGATGTGAAGCGAAAAGGAGACAAAATTTCCGTAAGTACCAAACATTAGGCCTACTTTTCAGGGTCCATTTAAGAACTGTTTTCGATCTAAACAAGAAACAAACTGTAGATTTCTATTATTTCAGACCACTGATGATGTTTTACATTCAATAAAACGAAACGCGTCTGGTGTGAAAAAATCGCATTTTATTGTAGTTGCAAAGACGGAAAATCAGTGCCATTCATAATTATGAAAGCAACTACGGACATTATGGCCACACAAACGAAGACATTGTTGTCTGTGCATCGAAATAAAAAGAAAGCCTGTCATTCCGTACCCAACGAATTACGCTTCGCTGGGGTGTAACATTGGCCAGCCAATTAGGTGATCCGAGTGCCAAGAGGTCTCATGATCGGAACTGCCGACGGAAAACACGTTACAGTTAAGAAACGTGCAAACTTGCTGTGTACCCTGAATGCCTCAAACAATTTCATTGTACGAAAAATACAAAATACGGGACATTCTTCATGTATTCTTTGATATTATTGTTAGATGTACCAAGTAAAATGTAGCAGTTTTCGTACTCACTGTACTCATTTGAGGACACCTCCCTATTGGTCTATGAAACTATTTTTTAGATAAATCATGATGAATTCTACACAAGATAGGTCTTAAGTTACCAAATAATGTACCAGAAATTTTGTTCATTTTCGGGTTGATAATTCGTGCATGAGAGGGTTAAGCACTGCCTACTGAAGTACAGAGGGATAAAAATTGCAGGACCTAGTGGATACCATTAAAAATAAAGGAACTAATTATGCAATGAAAATGAATGCAAAGAAAACAAAAGTAATGGCACTAGGATTAAATCAAAAAGTAAAGATAATGCTGAATGGAAAAGAATTAAAACGAGTGCAAAACTTCAAATATCTTGGAAGCAGAATAGAAAGTTGCTGGCAGAGCAGCACAGGAATTAAACCAGAGTAGGTATGGCGAAAGACGCATTTTATAGAAAAAGAAAAATTTTCTACAGCAATATGAACAAAGATCTAAGGAAAAGTTTAATAAAATGTTTTCGTATGGAGTGTTTTTCTGTGTGCTACTGAAACTTGGACGTTGAGGAAGACAGGGCAAGGCTCCAGGCTTTTGAGATGTGGGCATGGCAGAGGTGGAAAGAATAGGCTGGAGGGACAGAGTGTACAATGAGAAGGTACTGCGAGAAATGTGACAAGAAAGGCAATTATTGGATGTAATAAAAGTGGGAGATGGAAATAAAATGTGCATATAGTAAGACAGGACTGGCTCATGAAAACATCGTTAGAGGGCTATGTGGAAGGGAAGACAAGACGAGGTAGATTTCAGATCGTGGATTATGTGATGAATGCCAGTACCACAGCAAAACTAAGAGGGAAGCAATGGATCATAGAAAAAGGAGGTGCATATGCCCTGTTAATATATCAGATGACGATGATAATGACTGGTAACAGGCACCTTATAATGTGTTAGTGAAATGCGGCAACTAGAAAAGTACTGCAAAATTAAATTATACTGCTGAGCAAGATGCTTGTTAACAAAGTGTCTGAATTACGCACGGATGACCATGAACCATGAACCACAGACATTGCCGAGGTGGGGTGGCTTGCGTGCCTCAACGATACAGATAGCCGTACCGTAGGTGCAACCACAGCGGAGGGGTATCTGTGGAGAGGCCAGACAAACGTGTGGTTCCTGAAGAGGGGCAGCAGCCTTTTCAGTAGTTACAGGGGCAACAGTCTGGATGATTGACTGAGCTGGCCTTGTAACATCAGCTAATGTGGCTTTGCCACACAGCTACTGCGAACGGCTGAAAGCAAGGGGAAACTACAGCCGTTATTTTTCCCGAGGACATGCAGCTCTACTGTATGAACATATGATGATGGCATCCTCTCGGGTAAAATATTCCGGAGGTAAAATAGTCCCCCATTCGGATCTCCGGGCGGGGACTACTCAGGAGGATGTGATCATCAGGAAAGACAATACTGGCACTCTACGGGTCGGAGCGTGGAATGTTAGATCCCTTAATAGAGTAAGAAAATTAGAAAATTTAAAAAGGGAAATGGATAGGTTGAAGTTAGATATAGTGGGGATTAGTGAAGTTCGGTGGCAGGATGAACAGGATTTCTGGTCAGGTGAGTACAGGATTATAAATACAAAATCAGTTGGGGGTATCACAGGAGTAGGATTGATAATGAATAAGAAAATAGGAATGCGGGTAAACTACCATGACCAGCACAGCGATCGCATTGTCATTGTCAAGATAGATACGAAGCCAACACCGACAACAGTAGTACAGGTTTATATGCCAACTAGCTCTGCCAATGATGAGGAGATAGAAGAAGTATATGAGGAGCTAAAGGAAATTATTCAGACAATTAAGGGAGAGGAAAACTTAATTGTTATGGGAGACTGGAATTCGGTAGTAGGAAAAGGAAGAGAAGGAAAAATAGTAGGTGACTATGGACTGGGCAGGAGGAATAAAAGAGGAAGTCGCCTGGTAGAATTTTGCACGGAACATGATTTAATCGTAACAAACACGTGGTTTAAGAATCACAAAAGAAGGTTGTTTACGTGGAAGAGACCAGGAGACACCGGGAGATACCAGATAGATTTTATAATGGTAAGACATAGATTTCGGAACCAGGTTTTGAAGTGTAGGACATACCCAGGGGCAGACATAGACTCTGACCATAACTTGTTGGTTATGAACTGTAGGCTGAAACTGAAGAAACTACAGAAAGGTAGGAAAATAAGGAGATGGGACCTAGATAAATTGAAGGAACCTGAAGTTCTTAAGAATTTCAGAGGGAGCTTCAGGCAACAATTGACAGAAACAGGGGGACATAAAACAGTAGAAGAGGAATAGGTAGCATTGAGAGATGAAATAGTGAAGGCAGCAGAGGACAAAATAGGTAGGAAGGCAAGACCTACAAAGAATCCTTGGATATCACAGGAGATACTAAATTTAATCGATGAAAGGAGAAAGTATAAAAATGCAGTAAATGATAGAGGCAAAATGGAGTACAGACGACTAAGAAATGAGATTGACAGGAAGTGCAAAATGGCTAAGCAGGAATGGCTAGCAGGCAAATGCAAGGATGTAGAAGAATGTATAAATAGGGGAAAAATAGATACAGCCTACCGGAAAATAAAAGAAACATTTGGTGATAAGATAAACAGCTCTATGAATATCAAAGACACTGATGGAAAACCAGTTCTCAGCAAAGAAGGGAAAGCTGAAAGGTGGAAAGAGTATATAGAGGGGCTCTACAAAGGAAATGAACTTCGAAACACTATTGTAGGAAGGGAAGAGGATGTAGATGATGATGAAATAGGAGATACTATACTGAGAGTTGAATTTGACAGAGCACTGAAAGATCTACGTCGAAACAAGGCCCCTGGAGTAGATGATATCCCGTCAGAGCTACTGAAGTCTCTGGGAGAACCAGCCATGACAAAATTGTTTCACATTGTGTGTAAGATGTATGAGACAGGTGAAGTACCCTCAGACTTTAAGAAAAATGTTATAATCCCCATTCCAAAGAAAGCGGGTGCAGACAGGTGTGAAAACTACAGAACCATCAGTTTAATAAGTCATGGTTGCAAAATATTAACACGAATTATACACAGAAGGATGGAAAAGCTGGTAGAAGCCGACCTCGGGGAAGATCAGTTTGGGTTCAGAAGAAATGTAGGAACACGGGAGGCAATACTCACTTTACGGCTTATCCTAGAAGATAGGTTAAGAAAAGGCCAACCAACATTTCTAGCTTTTGTAGATTTGGAGAAGGCTTTTGACAATGTTGATTGGAATAAACTCTTTCAAGTTCTGAAGCAAGCAGGAGTAAAATATAGGGAGCGTAAGGTTATTTACAACTTGTATAAAAACCAGACAGCGGTTGTCAGAGTTGAAGGGCATGAAAGGGATGCAGTGGTTGGAAAGGGAGTAAGACAGGGTTGTAGCCTTTCCCCAATGTTGTTCAATTTGTACATTGAGCAAGCTATAAAGGAAATAAAGGAGAAATTTGGAGAAGGAATTAAAGTTCAGGGTGAAGAATTAAAAACATTGCGTTTTGCCGACGACATAGTAATTCTGTCAGATACAGTAAATGACCTGGAAGAGCAATTGAACGGAATGGACAGTGTGCTGAAAGGCGCATATAAGATGAACATTAACAAGAGCAAAACTATGGTAATGGAGTGCAGTGTAAGAAAATCAGGTGATGCTGAAGGAATTAGATTGGGAAACGAAGCAATAAAGGAGGTAGATGAGTTTTGTTACTTGGGCAGTAAAATAACAAATGATGGTCGCAGTACAGATGATATAAAATGCAGAATGGCAATGGGTAGAAAGGCGTTTTTGAAAAAGAGAAATTTGTTAACATCGAATATTGATTTAAGCCTAAGGAAGTCCTTTCTGAAGGCATTTGTATGGAGTGTTGCCTTGTATGGGAGTGAAACATGGACAATAAGCAGTGTGGACAGGAAGAGGATAGAGGCTTTTGAAATATGGTGCTACAGAAGAATGCTGAAGATTAGGTGGGTGGATCGCGTAACTAATGAGGAGGTACTGAACCGAATTGGGGAGAAAAGAAATTTCTGGCATACCTTGACTAAAAGAAGGGATAGATTGGTAGGACACATTCTTAGACATCAAGGAATTGTGAATTTAGCGTTGGAGGGAAGTGTGTGGGGTAAAAATCGCAGAGGGAGACCAAGAGACGCGTATAGTAAGCAGATTCAAGTGGATGTGGGTTGTCGTTCTTATGAGGAGATGAAAAGGCTTGCTCAGGATAGAGTAGGTTGGAGAGCTGCATCAAACCAGTCTCTGGACTGAAGACCACAACAAAAACGACCATGAAATTCTGGCGACATACAAACAAAATTCAATGACGCTTCCTACAACTTACCGACCGTTCCTTACGAACACTTGGTGACTGTTTTGGAAAAAGTGTCTGCATGAGTGTCATTTCATACGGTAAGATGTTAAATTATCTTTGCAGCAGTGGAATTCTTACCGCTGTAACAGCAGCATGGCTAGGAAAAGAAGTTGTCTGGCGCAGTGCGTTTAACGTAATGAAGAGTAATTTTCTTTTTTCCTTTTTTGAGGGGAGTGACGGCTCTCTTAAGGTTAATCACACAATTCGCGCAAACAGTCAGGATGACACAGCACTCGGACCAAAGTCCAAGCTCTGACGTCACGTACTCGGACCAAGGGCAGCGGTTACAGACTTTTAGGTGCAGTTACGTCAGTGGCGGGACACCACCGCTTACAGCCTTGTTTACACCCAGCAGTCTCTGACGACCTTCCTGTCGACGAGTCCCCGAATCGTAATAAAAGACTGACGAATGCACATTTGATGACAACAAATTTTTATTTATTTAAGAGTATGTTGGACGTTCTGCAGTTCGTTTCTCTTCGTCATTACATAGAATCGAACGTAATTGTCCACTTTTATGTGTATTATCGATTTCTAAGTCGAAATGAATGCATAATACTTAATTAAAAACTTAAATACGTAGTATTTTTGTTCCACAATATTATTTATTTGCTTGTTATTAGCAGCTTTCGGCTTCTTAGGCCATCGTCAGGTAACTTCATACTAAACAGATAGTCGACACATAACATTGAGGTTACATATACAAAGATGGTTTTTCAAAGATATGTGAATTGCAAATTAATTATGTTTATGAATCGGTACTACAAAACCAACGTACTTCTACAAAACAAATGGATTTTAAACGAACATATCTTGGTCTACAAAGGTATTAAAATGTTAAAACTGTGTAATTGTATAAGAGAGTATTGTCAACAGGTGATAGTAAAACAAAATGTTGGTTTGTTATGAATAAGTATCAATACCACAGAACGTGCATAATAATAATAATAATAATTAAAAAAAAGAAAAAAACACAAATGGGGTCCGAATGGGTAAGTCTTACATCACTTAATGTTACAAATATTATAAATGTTCAGGTGAGCGATGGACATTTACAATATTTGTAACCTTAAGTGATGTAAGACTTACCAATTCGGACCCCATTTGTGTTTTTTCTTTTATTATTATTATTATTATCATTATTATTATTATTATGCACGTTCTGTGGTACTGCGAGGACGTTGTAAGAATGAGTCACTTCGCTCATCAGCTGGAACAGAGGTTCCCAATGTTTCCTGTATTGGGACCCACAATCGTCCTAGAAAAATTTTCGCGACTCATTACAGAAAAAAAAATATCAGTAGAAGTGTCTCATTCTTATGATGTTCTCGCAGTCCGCAACAAACTTTTGTTCATCACTTAGAAAAAGTCAGCCTTTGTTTACCCTAGTTCCATTTATGAGAATCAACTTTTGGACTTCCTTTGCCGTACTAGTTTATAGTCCTTTAGTGTGAACCTGTCATGGTAACATTATAACAGTCAAGGCACTTCATGTCGCACCGCTACATATAGTCGCAAATTTTTTTCCAAGAAGACAGTGAGTCCCAATAACATACATAAATATGATAATTCACGAAGATGTGCAAATATTTTATGTCAGTTAGAACAAAAAAGTTCCAAGTTCCTATTAACGTTGGACTGCAAATATTTACTTACGGAGTTACGACTAATAAAAGGTTTTGTCTGAAATTTAGAAACCTCGCTAATAGAAAACCATCGCAAAACCGTACTAGGTTAAAGCAAAGCAAGATTTCTATTTATGTCGTTGTTATTGATCTGGTGACGTTAATAAAACGTGTCCTGGACTTCTATCTGCAGTAGTTTTACAGAAATTCCAGAGGACGCAAAGAAAGAATTTGGTAAGGAAATTGTGCAGTGTAAATACAATTTCTCTACAACTTCTGTTGAAAACTTTATGCAATTGTCTGGAACTTTAAAAAAAAGCTAAGTAGTTAACAAATTACAAATTTTCGTAAATTACTTCTTTACTTCTCTGGAATTTCTGGAAAACTACTACAGATGTACGTCTGGAGCATGTTTTATGAGATTCACCACACCAATAACAACAAAATAAATGGAAATCGTGTTTTACTTTAACCTCGTACAGTTTTGCGATGGCTTGATATTAGCGAGGTTGCTAGATTTCAGACAAAATCTTTTAATAGTCGTAACTCCATTACTAAACATTTTTTGCGGACCTATATGAATTTTTTTATTTAGTTTTACTTGTAGAATAACATACTCTAACTGCACGGATACTATAATATAAAATTATATGTAACTAGCTTAATTCCCGCTGATTCACACGAGTAGACCGTATGGTCTGCATTGTTTTTTTTCTACTTCTAAATATAAATGTTCATAGATTTACCACCCCCATGAACCACAGACATTGTCGAGGTGGGGTGGCTTGCGTGCCTCAACGATACAGATAGCCGTACCGTAGGTGCAACCACAGCGGAGGGGTATCTGTGGAGAGGCCAGACAAACGTGTGGTTCCTGAAGAGGGGTAGCAGCCTTTTCAGTAGTTACAGGGGCAACAGTCTGGATGATTGACTGAGCTGGCCTTGTAACATTAGCTAATGTGGCTTTGCCACACAGCTACTGCGAACGGCTGAAAGCAAGGGGAAACTACAGCCGTTACTTTTCCCGAGGACATGCAGCTCTACTGTATGAACATATGATGATGGCATCCTCTCGGGTAAAATATTCCGGAGGTAAAATAGTCCCCCATTCGGATCTCCGGGCGGGGACTACTCAGGAGGATGTTGTCATCAGGAAAGACAATACTGGCATTCTACGGATCGGAGCGTGGAATGTTAGATCCCTTAATCGGGTAGGAAAAGTAGAAAATTTAAAAAGAGAAATGGATAGGTTGAAGTTAGATACAGTGGGGATTATTGAAGTTCGGTGGCAGGATGAACAGGATTTCTGGTCAGGTGAGTACAGGATTATAAATACAAAATCAATTGGGGGTATCACAGGAGTAGGATTGATAATGAATAAGAAAATATGAATGCGGGTAAACTACTATGAGCAGCACAGTGATCGCATTATCATTGTCAAGATAGATACGAAGCCGACAACAGTAGTTCAGGTGTATATGCCAACTAGCTCTGCCGATGATGAGGAGATCGAAGAAATATATGAGGAGCTAAAGGAAATTATTCAGACAGTTAAGGGAGAGGAAAACTTAATTGTTATGGGAGACTGGAATTCGGTAGTAGGAAAAGGAAGAGAAGGAAAAATAGTAGGTGACTATGGACTGGGCAGGAGGAATAAAAGAGGAAGTCGCCTGGTAGAATTTTGCACGGAACATGATTTAATCGTAACAAACACGTGGTTTAAGAATCACAAAAGAAGGTTGTATTCGTGGAAGAGACCAGGAGACACCGGAAGATATCAGATAGATTTTATAATGGTAAGACATAGATTCCGGAACTAGGTCAAAAACTGTAAGACATACCCAGGGGCAGATATAGACTCTGACCATAACTTGTTAGTCATGAACTGTAGGCTGAAACTGAAAAAACTGCAGAAAGGTAGGAAAGTAAGGAGATGGGACTTAGATAAATTGAAGGAAAGTGTTGTTCTGGAGAATTTCAGAGGGAGATTTAGACAACAATTGACAGAAACAGGGGGAAATAAAACAGTAGAAGAGGAATAGGTAGCATTGAGAGATGAAATAGTGAAGGCAGCAGAGGACAAAATAGGTAGAAAGGCAAGACCTACAAAAAATCCTTGGATATCACAGGAAATACTAAATTTAATTGATGAAAGGAGAAAATATAAAAATGCAGTAAATGAAACAGGCAAAATGGAGTACAGACGACTAAAAAATGAGATTGACAGGAAATGCAAAATGGCTAAGCAGGAGTGGCTAGAAGCGAAATGCAAATCTGTAGAAGAATGTATAAGAAGGGGAAAAGTAGATACCGCCTACAGGAAAATAAAAGAGACATTTGGGGACAAGAAAAGCAACTCTACGAATATCAAGAACTCAGATGGGAAACCAGTTCTCAGCAAAGAAGGGAAAGCTGAAAGGTGGAAAGAGTACATAGAGCAGCTCTATAAAGGAAATGAACTTAGATACGATGTTGTAGAAAGGTAAGATGAAGTAGATGAAGATGAAATAAGAGATACTATACTGAGAGATGACTTTGACAGAGCCCTGAAAGATCTAGGTCGGAACAAGGTCCCAGGAGTAGATGACATACCCTCAGAGCTACTAAAGTCTCTGGGAGAGTCAGCCATGACAAGACTATTTGAACTGGTGTGTAGGATGTATGAGACAGGCGAAATACCGTCAGACTTTAAGAAAAATGTAATAATCCCCATTCCAAAGAAATCAGGCGCAGATGTGTGAAAATTACAGAAGCATTAGTTTGATAAGTCATGGTTGCAAAATTTTAACACGAATTATCTACAGGAGAATGGAAAAGCTGGTAGAAGCTGACCTTGGGGAAGATCAGATTGGATTCAGGAGGAACATAGGAACCCGGGAGGCAATACTCACTTTACGTCTTATATTAGAAGATAGGTTAAGGAAAGGCAAACCTACATTTTTAGCTTTTGTAGATTTGGAGAAAGCGTTTGACAATGTTGACTGGAATACACTCTTTCAAATTCTGAAGTCAGCAGGGGTAAAATACAGGGAAAGGAGAGTTATTTACAACTTGTACAAAAGCCAGACCGCAGTTATTAGACTCGAAAGGCATGAAAGGGAAGCATCAGTTGGGAAGGGAGTAAGACAGGGTTGTAGCCTTTCTCCGATGTTATTCAATTTGTACATCGAGCAGGCAGTGAAAGAAAGCAAGGAAAAATTTGGAATAGGGATTAAAGTTCAGGGGGAAGAAATAAAAACATTTCGTTTTGCTGATGACATTGTAATTCTGTCAGAGACAGCAAAGGACCTGGAAGAGCAGTTGAATGGAATGGACAAAGTGTTGAAGAGAGCGTATAAAATGAACATTAACAAGAGCAAAACAAAAATAATGGAATGCGGTCATAGAAAATTAGGCGATGCTGAAGGAATTAGATTAGGTAACGAAACAATGAAGTTGGTAGATGAGTTTTGTTACTTGGGTAGTAAAATAACATGCGATGGTCGCAGTACAGAGGATATAAAATGCAGAATGGCAATGGGAAGAAAAGCATTTTTGAAAAAGAGAAATTTGCTAACATCGAATATTAATTTAAGTGTAAGGAAGTCTTTACTGAAGGCATTTGTGTGGAGTATTGCCTTGTACGGGAGTGAAACATGGACGATAAGCAGTGCGGACAGGAAGAGAATAGAGGCGTTTGAAATGTGGTGTTACAGAAGAATGCTGAAGATTAGGTGGGTAGATCGCATAACCAATGAAGAAGTACTGAACAGAATTGGTGAGAATAGGAATTTTTGGCATACCCTGGCTAAAAGAAGGAATCGCTTGGTAGGACACATACCTAGTCATCGGGGAATCGTAAATTTATCATTGGAGGGAAGTGTGTGGCGTAAAAATCGCAGAGGGAGACCAGGAGACACGTATAGTAAGCAGATTCAAGTGGATGTGGGTTGCCGTTCTTATGAGGAGATGAAAAGGCTTGCTCAGGATAGAGTAGGGTGGAGAGCTGCACCAAACCAGTCTCTGAACTGAAGACCATAAAAAAACATAGATTTAACTTTAAAAATGCTTTTCTAAAAAAGTATTTTGTTAGAACCTATCACCCCCTATTGCAGCATTGACGACAGAATTCATAACATCCCGAATGACTTTTAAATTCTAACCATGGTTCCAAATCCAAATTTTCGCACTTCTATAGTCGGCGTCACGTAGGAAGGCTGCCCAGTTCTCATCCGTTCTGCGCAGTGCGCTACGCACTGACAGCCAACAAAATTCGTAGTCTAGGCGCGCGTCTGACAGGGAATTATGTAATGGCCGCGGTGGAGTAGCCGGGCGTCTAACGCAGCTCGCTCGGAGCGCGCGGTTGCTCGCCGTCGGAGGTTCGAGTCCACCCTGGGGCATGGGTTTGTGTGTTGTCCTTAGGTTAGTTTACCTAGGTTTAAGTAGTTTGTAAGCTACGGACTGATGACCACGCAGTTTGGTCCGATAGATTTACAAACATTTGAAAATTTGAATTACGCAATGTTTATCCCGCAAGCTCAACTGTTGGAGCTCGGCCTTATATTTCCTCCCGTCCTCGCTTCCCCAAGCGCATTCTTAGATAACGCCAAGTATGGCATCAAAATAGTCTTAGTAGCACCCTTAAAAGATTTTTCCCTTATTTCACCCGTTTAATGGTTGAATTCCCAAAAAATCGAAACACATGTTTCTAAAATTCCAATCAAAAATCTAAATCTGTAGTATTCTATTTCTTGCTTCAAAATTGCCTTAATAGCAACGTATCTTCAAAAAAACGGTTCATCCCCTATGTAACCCATTAGGATTTTGACACTGTACCTCACAAACGGCTTTCAATCAAATTGCCTGGTTAAGGTATATCGCACCAAATTTGCGACTGGATACGGGATTTCCTGTCAGAGACGAAACAGTTCGTAGTAATCGATGGTAAGACATCGACTAAAACAGATATGTTATCGGGCGTTCCACAGGGTACTTGTATTGGTACTCTGCTGTTTCTTATTTACATAAACGATTTAGAGGAAAATCTAAGTAGCTCTCTTAGGTTGTTTGCAGATGACACAGTCATTTACCGTCTAGTAAAATCATCTGAAGATCAAAACCAACTGCAGAACGATCTGAATAAGATATCACTATGGTGTAAAATTTGGCAATTGACTCTAAATAATGAGAAGTGTGAAGTCGTCCACATGAGTACGAGTACGAAAAGAAATCCGTTAAACTTTGTTTCCAAGATAAACCAATCAAAAGTGAAGGACGTAAATTCCACAAAATACCTAGGAATTACTATTACTTCAGACTTAAACTGGAAAGAACAAGTAGATAATGTCGTGGGAAAGGCGAACCAGAGACTACGTTTTATTGAAAGAACCCTTAAAAGATGTAACGAACTACTAAAGAAACTGCATACACTACGCTTGTCCGTCCATTTTTGGAGTGTTGCAACCCAGTGTGGGATCCTTATCAGGTGGGTTTAACGGAGGACATCGAAAGAGTTCAAAGAAAGGCAGCTCGTTTCGTATTGTCGCGATACAGGGGAGACAGCGTTACGGAAATGATACAGGATCTGGGATGGGAATCATTACAACTACAGCGCTTATCGCTGCGGCGTGGGCTACTTACGAAACGCCAATCGCCAACATTCTCCTCGGAATGCGAAAATATATTGTTGACTCCCACTTACATAGGTAGAAATGATCATCAGAATAAAATAAGATAAATCAGAGCTCGAACAGAGAGATTCATGTGTTCTTTCTTCCCACACACTATTCGAGAATCGAAGGGCAGATAAATAGTATAACGGTGGTTCCATGAACCCTCTGCCAGGCCCTTAAATGTGATTTGCAGAGTATCCCATGTTGATGTAGATGTAGGGATTGAAATATCGAAAAATAGCTGATGCCTACAGTGTAAGATAGATTCACTTTTCAGCGCCTTTTTCTGTCTTTTAGAAACGGATCGAGAACGCGAAATTTCTTTCTTGCACTTTGGCATCTTTCTTGGTAGTTTTACTTTTCAAACTGCAATATGCACGGATTTTTCTTTATTCGTACGCTTGTTCCAGAAAAACAACTGCAGAATGTGCATCACGTTTCGCTATATAAAACTCTTTCTGTCAAAAATCATCCCTGGTCTTCAGTCTGAATTTAATATAAACTGACGACTTTCAGCCACTATATCTTCCACCTTCTTATAGCTATCGACACGGAACTGCTATGGTCTAAAACGAGAGACTTTGTACTACAAGAACACAAAGAGATCGTTCGTCTCCAATGTGTAGTTTTTGCTGAAGAGCACAATATTACACTCAAACGTAGAATTTTAGGTAAGTCGGTAACTTTTAACTCCCATATCTGCCACCCCCTTATCGTTATCAATCCTCTACTACTATAGTACACAATGGGTGACTGATAACTACTACCATATACAAACACTATTCGTTTGCGATGTATAGTTATGGCTGCAGAGTGAAATATAGGCAAAAACACCTCAATTTTTATATATATATTAAGATATGAAACTGAATTTATTGTTATATGCAGATGCTTTTCTGAGCAGGACTTTCGAAATTAGTGTGATTATAGAAAAAAGAAATAGTATTTTCTACCAGAAAAAATATATTATTCTATAGAAGTTAAATTTAGTCTTGGTGTTAATTACATATTCTATATCTTACTTGTAACTTGTCGATTTTAGGCAAACATCGTTTCTCGCACAAAGTTTTTTCCCTTTAAAAAAATAAACTAGAAAATTCACCAATCCCTTCAAAGCCATATTGGTGACCACTCAATAGTCTCCCTGTCCACTCGATGTGCCTCACTGCCATTGTAAAGCTATGGGTCCAATCTGCGGTTGTCATCAGTCCCTAGACTTAAGCAGGAAGCTGTTACACCGTTAGCAGGGGCTGTGTAGCGTGGCTTGGGTGGTTTTTCTGGGTAGAGTTTGAAGAAACACTAAATGGGCTATCTCAAAGGGTGCAGGTCGATCACAGGAGAAATATAGATGTAGAAACGATCGGTATAACAGCTGTAAATTGTCGAAGCTGTGTCGGGAAAGTACTAGAACTCCAAGCGTTACATAAAGTACCGAAACACATATCATTATAGGTAGCGAAAGTTGGCTTAAGCCGGAAATAAGTTCAGCAGAAGTTTTTGCATAATATCTAACTGTGTTCAGAATGGATAGATTAAACAAAGTTACCGAAATTAGACGAAAAGTATATATGTTCAGGGAAGCAGACAGAAATACAAAACGCTGCTTCTTGAAACACAGTTTCCACTCATTCCAAATACTAAACGTAAATGTAGACCACAACGAAACTCTCCCCTGCCGCCCCCCTCTCTCTCTCTCTCTCTCCTCTTTTCTAATAAGATGTTATATTTTTCAGAGAACATATAATAAACTAGCTGTAAAACCGGCGTTGCCCGGATGTTTATTTATCCTACACTGCATCCGCCACTTTCTCTCCCATCTCTCTGTTCGTTTCCACCTTTCCTCTCGGCGACGTTTCCTGCAAGGTACGCTCTGTCATGTACCATACAAACATTTATGTACCCTGATAAAGATTGGAGCAAAGCAATTCATTTTTTTTTTAATTCCGTAAGTTAAGCACCCTCCACCATGCACCGAACGAAATTTTATACAGACAGTGATATTCCTCTTGTTTTTAAGGTAGAGTGTGCAAAATTTCATCAATATCGAAAAAAACTATAGATTTCTATGCAATAGAAACGCAGGGTCACATTGAAAACCACTCTTTGTTGTTGTCAAATATTGCAGTTTTATTCCAAACAACCCTTATTCTGAGAATAACGAAAACAACAAAAAAAAAAAAAAGGATCTGTGAAATCGGTCGAGACGTTCTTAAGTTATGGCGCGTCCAAGCTATTCAGGGAACCATTTTTACGTTGCAAAGTATACTTCCCCAAGCACCGTATGGAACTTAAGGTAGACGCTTACCTCCCTCTTGTTTTGAAGGTCAAGCATGCGAAATTTCGTGAAGATCGGAATAAAACTGTAGATTTCGTGAGTCGATAGGAGAAGTATCTCCGCCATGCACCTATCACAAAATACTTTCTTAGCTGACGTTTTCTACCTATAAGCTACAATCCTGCGAAATTTCAGCTTCATAGGTGAAATAGTTTTCGAGATTTCGTGTTTAGTCAGTGAGTGAGTGAGTGAGTGAGTGTCCTTTCGCTTTTATATAGATATATATTAAGAAAACAGATTCCTTAATTTTGGATGCAAGAGAATAAAGGAGATATGCAAACAAAAATAAGTAGTAACATGCAAATCTGTAATGCTAACTTTATTTGATGCAAGGTCATGCCCGATGCGACAGTTTTATGGTACCTACAGTTGTGGGGGATGGGATGAGGGGGAGGAGGGTTCAGTTACAAAACGCTTCATAAACGTCCGAAATTAAATGAAAACTTTGTTGCAGGTCCTTGACTGCTCCCATTTTTCAATAACTGACGTGTAAATCTGTGTATTCTCAGGCAGTGGCCTCTCATTATTTATAACGTCATATCTCCTGAACTGTGTGTCGTGCTCTTTTGTTTTTGGGTCAGGAATCTTCGTGGGAGTACGGTGAACATTTCACCAAAGTTTCATTGCAATCGAATGAATAGTTTATGAAAGCATAGAAGACATACAGACAAACATTTATATATAAGTCTGTCTTGCATAATATACAATATTTTAAGTACAGCACCCAAACAAAGAAAGCGTAATCAAAATTCAAATGATATGTAACATTCATACATTCATTTAATTCACAATTTTACTATAAACAATTTTTCTTGTGACTTGTCTAGGATCGAATAGGAATGAATAATTTCTTTGTTGAGCCCACCCATGAGCACGTGACACAAAGTTGTCCGTGTGAGAACATGTACATGTCAAATCCACTTCACAATACTGAATAGATTGCCCTGTGATTTATTAATCGTTATAGAAAATGCAAGTCTCACTGGAACCTACAGTCTCTTCAAGTTAAAAGCTAGATCTGTCGTAAATAACAGCTATTCGTTGGATGTACACCGTTTCATTCTCTTCTTTTCCTTGTAGCTGTATAGAAGTCTATTGCTTTCACTGCAGCCGTGTACGCTTCATAGATCACAGTTGTCAAGAGCAGTCAGCTTTCAGGAATTTGCTTAAGCTGACTGGAATACAGGAGTCTCTTATTGATAAATACGTAAATGTAATAGGATGCCGCGATTAATTAATGAAAATGAGTAGGGGCTCAAGGCACTAAGTACTGTTGTTAGATCCCCTATTAAAGTGGCTTGTGTAAGGTAGTCACAGAGCCTCCCCCCCCCCCCTTCGAAATAGTGAATATAAAGGAAAAAACAAGTACCATATAGCATCTGAATTTTTTAATGAATGATTCGCGAATGCATCGCAGTGATAGACTGTAATACTTCGCTGTATTAGTGACGTAAGTGGTGTGAATTTCGTACCAGTTTTTATAAAAATAGCTATTTTTATTGTTTAATGTTAACAATAGAAAAGCTTCAACTGAGGGACTTTAGAGCAAATAATTTTCTGAATATGAGCAGCAATACTGATAGGAAATATCATGGAGTGTCTAATTAAAATTACTTAGCTTATCTTTACATTAATCTTCTCTCCGCTCCCCCCTCCACGCAAATGTATGCAATATTCGCCACGGTCCTATTATTGCTTAACGCTCCGTGCACTAGCTTGAGAGACAGGAACTTGCTCAGTGCCGTATTAGAATATTGGAGCAGCCGACCTGTTTTACCGGCCAGACAGCGTAGGTTCTAGACGGCTTTCAGCATGTGTTTGGACAAATGCTAGGCTGGTCCCCAATTTTCGCCTCTAAATCCAACAGTTAAAATACCCCAAATGCACTATTCACAGAAAGATGGTGAATACGACATGCTTCGTTAAGGTTAAATGAAAACAGATAACCAACGAAAACGTATTGACGGGGGGGGGGGGGGGGGTTGTATAGGAAAAGACTAAGAGGTAAACCATTATTATGGAGATATAAGGAATAGACAACCGCAATTTACACTGCGTACCAAGTTTACCACGTTTCTGGATCTTCACTATTAATATAAAGTGATGTTATATGTTTAGTTAAGGAAACGACTTATTGATGGTGGGCAATGAAAACCTCGGAACTCCATTTCCTTACATGTTACGAGAGACCCAAAATATGTACCTAAAAATAATATAAAAGGATAAGAAATAGTAGTCTGTGCAAAACTATAAGCAACTGTTCAGACAGCCCAAATACTTCGTCACCAACAAACGTTATACAGGGTGTTACAAAAAGGTACGGCCAAACTTTCAGGAAACATTCTCACACACAAAGAAAGAAAATATGTTATGTGGACATGTGTCCGGAAACGCTTAATTTCCATGTTAGAGCTCATTTTATTACTTCTCTTCAAATCACAGTAATCATAGAATGGAAACACACAGCAACAGAACGTACCAGCGTATCCTCCGTTAGCGAGGATACATGCATCCACCCTTCGTAGTATGGAATCCCTGATGCGCTGATGCAGCCCTGAAGAATGGTGTATTGTATCAGCCGTCCACAATACGAGCACGAAGAGTCTCTACATTTCGTACCAGGGTTGCGTAGACAAGAGCTTTCAAATGCCCCCATAAATGAAAGTCAAGAGGGTTGACGTCAGAACAGCGTGGAGGCCATGGAATTGGTCCGCCTCTACCAATCCATCGGTCACTGTTGAGAAGCGTACGAACACGTCGACTGAAATGTGCAGGAGCTCCATCGTGCATGAACCAATTGTTGTGTCGTACTTGTAAAGGCACATGTTCTAGCAGCACAGGTAGAGTATCCCGTATGAAATAACGATCGTGCTCCAGTGAGCGTAGGTGGAAGAACATGAGGCCCAATCAAGACATCACCAACAATTCCTGCCCAAACGTTCAGAGAAAATCTGTGTTGATGACGTGATTGCACAATTGCGTGCGGATTCTCGTCAGCCCACACAAGTTGATTGTGAAAATTTACAATTTGAGCACGTTGGAATGAAAACTCATCCGCAAATAGAACATTTGCACTGAAATACTAAAATGAGCCCTAAAGCCCCGTTTACACCGAAGCGAACACAAGCGAACGAGCAGCAGCGAACGAGCATTCGCTCTGGTGTAAACCCTTTGCGCGCGGTGTTCGCTCGTGCGCGTGTTAAGAGTGTTCGCTTGTGATCCGCTGGGTGTCGGTTTCAGGGCGAACCATCAAAGGAAGTTCGCGTCCTCTCCTCTTCAGCGCTAGCGTATGCGACAAACTGCGTATGGTCGCCTTGCAGCAGTGTGCTGTTTTCTCTTCCGTTCGCTCGGGTGTAAACGCTTATTCGCACGTACAAGTCAATGCGCGCGCGCACAGTCGAATTCCTGGCGAATGCGCGTTCGCCTGTGTTCGCTTCGGTGTAAACGGTGCTTAACATGGAAATTAAGCGTTTCCGGACACCTGTCCACATAACATATTTTCTTCCTTCGTGTTTGAGGAATGTTTCCTGAAAGTTTGGACATACCGTTTTGTAACACCTTGTATATTACTGGAATTAAAAGGTTGTCACCGACAAATGGAGTTACCAGGTTTTCATTACCTACCATCGTTATGATCTTCGCAGCTACAGTAGAAGTCGCGCGGAATGGCCGCGTGGTGTAAGGCATCATACTACGGACTGGGCGGCGGTTCCCGCTGAAACTTCTAGTCCTCCCTTGGGCATGGCTTTGTGCGTAGTCCTTAGTGTAAGCGAGTTTAAGTAGTTTGTGGGTCTTGGGACTGATGATCAGAGTAGTATTGTCCAATTGGTTTACAAACCTTTAGCCACAATAGAGGGTTTTCCAGGTCTCAGTGTGGTTTGCACAGCGCGTTTAGGAGGAAACGCGTGCTGCGCATTTGCGCCACTCGCGTGGGCGTAGAACAGGCAGCAACCGCCCACCTCCTACGTCACAGGCTTGCCGGTCGATACCGTCCACGTGTATACAGTGGCTGCCGCTCAGACGCAGTCCCGCCCACCAGGCGAAACATTACGCACCAGCTGAAGCCGGCCAACGTGCGCTGTGGCTCAGGCTGATACCAAATAACTGGAGAAGTAAATGAGAAGTTTTTTTTTTTCATTTGTGGAAAAAAGCCAAGCTGGCTTATATTCTTTATTCAGATGACCAGTTTCAGCGGATTAAACTGATCCCATTTCATTGACTACATCACAAAGGACAGCTTTTAAAAACATACTTATTCGAACTTAGTGTGACCACGGAACTCAGTTTTATTTTAACTTAGTACGGTCCAAGGAGGTTAGAATACAGGGAGACGCCCTTATGCTGAAAAAGTGAAGCCTGCTTCCGTCATATTGCTAAGTTTTGGAGAAGTGTTCGTATTGTAGAGCTAATGTTTTATGTGACTTCAAACAGAAATAAAACGTGCGACAGTTTTGCCATGATGTACAACGTGTTAAAAAAAGTGCAAATCAGCCGTTAAAATTAAGTTTTCAAATATATTTTGTTGAGTATTTATTACTATTTATTCAAGAAAGTATATTGTTTGAAAGTACATACGTTGTAGTGACTGTCAGTTACAATAATAGGGTCAGCTTAACGCATTGTTTAACGGATGAAGAGCATTCGAAAACTGACCAAAATGGCGGAGAGGCTTCAACTGACGTATGTGCTCGTCATAGATAATGTCATCTCCCCTTATTCTCACCTCCTTGTTAAGGTCGTACCGACACATAATTTGCGGTCAAACCGTAACCTAATATTCGGCCCCTCTTCTAGTTTCGGCCAAAACCGAAACTTACATAATTAAGGTAAAATTTCGATAAATTTACAAATCTCGAGTTTTCTCACATTTTGCAAGATCCCATCCGTGTACCAAGCCTTCTTGAGGGTGTGTAAGCCTAACCAGGAGGCCATAGAAGACAACATAAAAGGAATAGTGGTTTACTGGCCTTACTGGCCTAAACTTCCCATGCGGCAGTTGCGAACATTAAGCCGACCACTTCTCAAGTTGGACTTGTGAGCCAGCGTATAGCAATACTTCCCACCTGTTATTAGTGTTCCTTCACAGTTCCCTTAGAAAGTGCAAAGCATGAAAATGTACTAAGTTCATGCAAGTAGGTATTCTCCTCAAAATAAAGGCCGAGATCCCAATTCCGATAACTTTATTGCTGACTGCTGACAACCATATGATCAGTGTTTCATAAACCCATATTCGTCATTAAAAAAGTCCATCGCTTTTAACGAAACACGTTAATAACACTTTTCAGCATAACAGTATAATAACGCGTTCTATTAGGTACAATGCTGAATAAGTTAAATTGTCACTAACACAGTATAAGATACGATTGCGTTGTACTGTGATTAACAACAAAATACAATTTGTACGCATGAGGAAACACTACTAATAGTTCAACGGCGCGCCGGCAACTGTTAAGGCTAGTTTACACGACGACACTAGGTTTCATGAAACTGCGGTACTGGCTAGTGCGCATGCGCGGCAGGCGTTCGCGCAACTCGTTGGCGAAACTTAATAGTTTAGTCACCTTCCAACTTCGGCGAAACTGATTGCGCGTGTTTTTAGGTTAGGTTATAACCAATACAGAACAAAATACAACATAAAGGAGGAAACAGAAGAAGAAATAATTCGGTTTTTGAACATACCTGCTTTGCGTAGGTGTTTGTGCGATTTTAACGGCGTGTTAGAGCTCTTCAAGCAATTATTTGTGAAATTAAATGTTGATGGCTGGACGATTAGTGAATTGCAGACTAAAATACATCCGATTCGAAATACCTATACAAACGAAGTATGGCAATTGTGGATTTCGGAACACGGTACAATTACTGCAGAGACGAATATCTATTTGACAAGTAACGTAATGCAATTTGTAATTTCAGTTTACTTCACTAACGCTGTTTAAAAGGAACGTTAACTGTTCTGGTGACATTCTAAGTTGATTAAATTAACTTCTAGGGTCTTCAACCACAATTTCTTTCAGCAAGGTCGCTGAGCAACAGAGCTGACGTCTTTTTTTAATCCACTCACGAACCCAAACACGTTTCTTATTCGTTTTATGTTTAGTCTTTTGCAGTGACTTCAAACAGACAAGCAATAGATCCGCCACAACTCTTACAACCACCAAAACTTTCATTTTACGGCGACTACGGCACTTACAAAACAACGGAACTGAAGTGTATACTATTGACGCCGTGTTTAGATATACACGAAACCAGCTTCGCGCAATTCATTTCATGCAACCTAGAGTCGTCGTGTAGACTAGCCTTTACAGTCAGTTATAGTTGACTGAATCCATCCCGATCACGACGCGACTTCGTCATAAGTTCGCAAAATCTAATTTCGGCCAAACTGAAGATTTGGCTGATTGTCCGAAACCGAAACTACGGCCGAAATCAATATCTTGGTCGAAACTGGCCGAAATCTAAACCGAATATTCGGTCTGTCCTTATAACTATAGTATTACCACAGAACTCAGTTATGTTTTCACATAGTGTGACCACATCACATAAAAACCTGGTGGTTTTCGTGTCTCATATTTATTATGTCAAGCCAACAATAATTTTGGTGAATAAGTATGTTTTAAAGGCTTTCTCTTGTGATGTGGCGAATGAAATGAAAGATTATGGCAGTTCAGTCTCCCGAAACCGGTCACCTGAATAACGATTATAAGCATTATAAGCCATCTTGGCTGCTTTCCATATTGAATCAATTGAAAAGATCTCCCCCATTTATGACGAATTTTTAATACTATTTGTGCCAGCACTAACTCACCGAGAAAACACATCAATCGAATCTACATCTACATGGGATACTCTGCAAATCACATTCAAGAGCCTGGCAGAGGATTCATTGAACCATCTTTATACTGTTGATCTCCCATTCCACTCTCGAATACCGCGCGGGAAGAAAAAACACCTGAATCTCTCCGTTCGGGTTCTGATTTCTCGTATTTTATTCTGATGATCATTTCTACCTATGTAGGTGGGAGTCAACAATATATTTTCGCATTCGGAGGAGAATGTTGGTGATTGGAGTTTCGTAAGTAGCCCACGCCGCAGCGATAACCGCCGCTTTTGTAATGATTCCCATCCCAGGTCCTGTATTATTTCCGTGACGTTGTCTCCGCTGTATCGTGACAATACAAACCGAGCTGCCATTCTTTGGACTCTTCCGATGTCCTCCATCAAACCCACCTGATAAGGATCCCACACTGGGCAGCAATACTCCAAATAAGGACGGACAAGGGTAGTGTATGCAGTCTCTTTAATAGTTCTGTTGCATCTTTTAAGGGTTCTGCCAATAAAACGCAGTTTTTGGTGCGCCTTTCTCACGACATTATCTACGTGTTCTTTCCAGCTTAAGTCTGATTTAATATAATTCCTAGGAATTTAGTGGAGTTTACGACCTTCACATTCGATTGATTATCTTGTAAACAAAATTCTTTTCGTACTCATGTGGACCACTTCACACTTCTCATTATTTAGAGTCAATTCCCAATTTTTACACCATACTGATATCTTATTTAAATCGTTCTGCAGTTGGTTTTGATCTTCAAATGACTTTATTAGACGATAAACGACGACGTCATCTGCGAACAACCTAAGAGAGCTGCTCAGATTTCCTCCTAAATCGTTTATGTAGATAAGAAACAGCAGAGGACCAATAACACTATCCTGTGGAACGCCGGATATCACATCTGTTTTAGTCGATGCCTTACTACCGATTTCTACAAACTGGCTCCTCTCTGACAGGAAATCCCCTATCCAGTCACAAATCTGGGGCTATATTCCATAACCACGCAATTGGATAAAAGGCCGTTTGTGAGGTATGGTGTCAAAAGCCTTCCGGAAATCTAGAAATACGGAATCAATTTGAAAACTCTTATCGATAGCACTCATCACTTCGTGTAATTAAAGAGCTAGTTGAATTTCATATGAACGATATTTTCTAAATTCGTGTTGACCTTGGGTCAATAGATCATTCTGTTCGAGATAATTCAAAAACTCTGCTGCAAATTGACGTCAATGAAATAGGCGTGTAATTTAGTGGGTTACTCCTACTGCCTTTCTTGAATATAGGTGTGACCTGTGCAACTTTCCAATTTTTTGGTACAGATCCTTCTTTGAGCGAACGGTTGTATATGGCTTTTAAGTAACGAACTATCGCATCAGCATAATCACATAGAAATGTAGTGGGTATACAGTCCGGACCAGAAGACTTGTTCTTGTTAAGTGATTTCAGTTCCTTCACAACTCCGATGATATCTACTTCTACGTTACTCATTCAGGTCTCTGTTCGTAATTCGAGATCTAGAATATTGGTTTCGTCTTCTTTGGTGAATGAATTTCGAAAAGCTGTGTTTAGTAACTCTGCTTTAGTAGCGCTATCATCGGCGGGATCGCCATTTGTATCACGTAATGAGGGTATTGTTTGTGTTTTGCCTATAGTATATTTGACATTTGACCAATTTCTCTGTGGGTTCTCAGTCAGATTTCGAGAAATTGTTTCGTTGTGGGAATTTGCCTTGAATTGCTATGGCTGTGATGAATGAATAGAAAGGAATTTGAATATTTTCAGACTAAATTATTGTTTGAAACTGCATAGCAATTTAAAACTGTGTGTGTCAGACCGAGACTCGATCACAGGACCTTTTTGTTTTTCGCGGGTTGGTTCTCTAACGACTAAGCTACCTGTGCACGTCTCACGCCCCACCCCCAAAGTTTTAGTGCCTCGTCCCGTGCTTTCCAAACATCACAATTCTCCTACGACTTTTACAGGACAATTATAAGCACTCCTGGAAGGAAGAAAGCGTGACTTAGCCACAACCTAAGAGATATTTCGGGGAACTTTTATAAAAGCCCATACTCCGCTGCAAAGTGAATATTTCATTCTAGAAATTATAGTAAGTAAACTAGCTACATTTTTTGTACTTCCGTTTCCTGCATAAAGATCAGATGTACCAACTGTGGAGCATGAGACGTATAATTTCCCATCAGAAAAATGACTCAAACAATATTTTTCTATAGTCTGTAGCTCCCTCCTCTCCCTTTCACTTTCCATTTCCCTCCTTTTCCCCACTATCTACATTCTTCTGCTTGTAACCACCCCATGTCTCTGACAAATCTCCTTCCCTTTTTCTGTTATACTCTTCCTCCTCCATTGTCCATTCCCTCTTCCCCCCCTTTTTTTGTCCATCTCCTCCTCTCCTTTTCTCCTTATCCTCCCCTTTACCTGTCAGTCTCCTCCTCCTCCTCTCTGTTCGTCTTTAATCCCCTCCCACTCCTCCGTCTTTTCAAGAAGTAATACTTGTACGGTAGTAGAAATCGAACCATGGCTTAGAAGGTGGCGTGAACATACGCGTATATCACATACACCGAAGACATACGTCTGATTTTCTATTAGTTTTCAGCGTAAGATTCCATAGGAGAAAAAATGTATCTACCGTACTTAGGCTTGTAGACTGATAGCGAATTCTACACCACAGTTTATTTTCAAAATGTTCAAATGTTTGTATAGTCTATGGAACTTAACTACGGGGTCATCAGTCCCTAAGCTTACAAACTACTTATGAACTACTTACGAACTAGGGCGGCACAAATATCCATGCCCGAGGGGGGATTCGAACCCCCGACCGTAGTGGCCGTGCAGACCGTGACTGGAGCGCCTTAGTCTCCTCGGCCACCGCGGCCGGCGTTTATTTTCAGGCAGCTCAATGTTCATGATCTCATATCTCCTGAGTCATATATTATAGAATGATATTGCACGTACATTCAGTTCTATATGGGAGATGAGTTGCGACTAGAATGAGTAGTAAAGGAATAACAAACCCCTCATTCATGATGCTACAGTTTTTCACGTATTTCATTCATTTATGACGTCATATGTCGTGAACTAAGTGTCATGCAATGCAATTATTTTGCAGGCAGATGCAGTGGTTTATGTCAATATGATATGCAAAATTTGTTATGAATACAGTAAGTAGTATCGAAGTAATAAACTAAAACTTTACGGATGGTGCAGCAGTTAAACTGCGAGAACAGTGACAATGTAATACTAGATGCTTTTTTCCCTTTATTCTTATAAAAGATTTAATCGAGAAAAAGTTTCGTAACGGTTCGATACTATGTGCAAAATATGTTGTGAGTATTCTCACGTCAATAGCTACACGTCCTTTTTACCCCTGCCCTCTCCCCTCCCATGTAATCAATGCAGCAAAGTGAATAGCACGAAATTCTTCGTGAAAGATACAAAGTTGTGTGAAAATATCAAACCAGTCGGTGAAGAACTTTTGTGGATATTACCTGTTTTGAACAAAAGCACATTTACATTTTTAATTATATGGATGGAAAACCAGTTCTCAGCAAAAAAGGGATAGGTGAAAGGTGGAAAGAGTATACAGAGGGGCTCTACAAAGGACATGAACTTAGAGACAATATTGTAATAAGGTATGAGGAAATAGTTGAAGATGAAATAGGAGATACTATACTGAGAGAAGAATTTGACAGAGCCCTTAAAGGCCTAAGTCGAAACAAGGCCCCTGGAGTAGATGATATTCCCTCAGAACTACTGAAGTCTCTCGGAGAACCAGCCATGACAAAACTATCTCACCTGGTGCGTAAGATGTATGAGACAGGCGAAGTACCCTCACACTTTAAGAAAAATGTTATAATCCCAATTCCAAAGAAAGCAGATGCAGATAGGTGTGAAAATTACAGAACCATCAGTTTAATTTGTCATGGTTGCAAAATTTTAACACGAATTAATTACAGAAGGATGGAAAAGCTGGTAGAAGTCGACCTAGGGGAAGATCATTTTGGATTCAGGAGAAATGCAGAAACACGGGAGGCAATTTACTGCTTATCTTAGAAGATAAATTAAGGAAAGGCAAACCTACATTTCTAGCTTTAGTAGATTTGGCGAAAGCTTTAACAATGTTGACTGGTATACACTGTTTCAAATTCTGAAATCAGCAGGAGTAAAATATAGGGAACGAAAGGTTATTTATGACTTGTACAAAAACCAGTCAGCGGTTATCAGAGTTGAAGGACATGAAAGGGACGCAGGGGTTGGGAAGGGAGTAAGACAGGGTTATAGCCTTTCTGCAATGCTATTCAATTTGTACATTGAGCAAGCTATGAAGGAAAGCAAGAAGAAATTTGGAGAAGGAATTAAAGTTAAGGGTGAAGAAATAAAAACATTGTGTTTTGCCGATGACATTGTAATTCTGTCAGAGACAGCAAAGGACCTGGAAGAGCAGTTTAACGGAATGGACAGTGTGCTGAAAGGTGCTTATAAGATGAACATTAACAAGAGCAAAACTAGGGTAATGCAGTGCAGTCTAAGAAAATCGGGCAATGCTGAAGGAATTAGATTAGGTAACGAAACAAGAAAGGTGGTAGATGAGTTTTGTTACTTGGGCAGTAAAATAAAATGCGATGGTCGCAGTACAGAGGATATAAAATGCAGAATGGCAATGGGAAGAAAGGCGTTTTTGAAAACGAGAAATTTGTTGACATCGAATAGTTATTTAAGTGTATGGAAGTCCTTTTTGAAGGCATTTGTGTGGAGTGTGGCGTTGTATGGGAGCGAAACATGGACGATAAACAGCGTGGACAGGAAGGGAATAAAGTCTTTTGAAATGTGGTGCTACAGAAGAATGCTGAAGATTAGGTAGGTGGATCGCGTAACTAATGAAGAAGTACTGAACAGAATTGGGAAGAAAAGGAATTTCTGGCACACCTTGACTAAAAGAAGGAATCGATTGGTAGGACACATTCTTAGACATCAAGGAATCGTAAATTTAGCAATGGAGGGAAGTGTGTGGTGTAAAAATCGCAGAGGGAGACCAAGAGATGAATATAGTAAGTAGATTCAAATAGATGTAGGTTGCAGGTCTTATGAGGAGATGAAGAGGCTTGCTCAGGATAGAGTAGGGTGGAGAGCTGCATCAAACCAGACTCCGCACTGAAGACCACAACAACAACATGGATGTACAAGTAATATGAGAGAAAGGGCTCAAAACAATAAGATAACAAGTACGTTACAAATCCGTTCCACGTTCGAAACTAATGAATAAAGCTTTAATTAATAGTAGCATCATCCACTATTCACCTTCGTGTAGGTACAGTATTATTCCCTGCTGCATTGCACAAAATTTGATCCTCGTAAAGCTGTACATTATTTTGAGGGAGACAGAAGGAACTGTTCAAGACCGTTCAAGGTATAATTTTGAAAATGAATTCAGTACCTCAAACACAAGGCCTGTTATCTCATCTCGCACTTCTCCCAAATTGCGGCACGACACAAGCACTAAATAACAGGTATTTTCTATTCACTGCACACTGAAGAATCTCTAATTCAGATCATCTGGACGTAAAGACATAAATAATATTTAACTTGTTTCTCATTATAAGGGAAATGTGCACACATGTTTTGGGAGGAAACAAAACAGAACACCTTGAAAGGCTAGAGATAGGAAGTTCATATTCACACGACATGTACGGTACATTACTGTGTTGTGCAAAAATGATCAGCATTAGAACCAAGTCAGATCGCGGGTTCAAGGTCAAAATCGCTATCGCAACACCTAATGCCATCTAGCTACAATATGTGCCAGCGGCTGTCGTTGGCGGTGACTTCAGCAGAGGTGTAGCATGCCTCGCAAACGCATGCGTGAACCATGCCGTCAACCTTCACTATCTGAGGTTAAAGCTAACTTTGACAATAAAAGCGGAAAATTATGCTGCGACAAAAATCTTTTGCCACTTACCAAACGGCAGCAAGAGTCTGGCAGATAGCCAACGACCACTCAAAAATAAATTTAAAGAATACTAGCTTATATGCTCGTGCTTCGCAACGGTTGTTAAAGAGGGACCTGTGTATATCATGGTTTTTCAGGTCAGCAAAAACAAAATTCTTGTTGGAGCGTTCTGTCAATGAACTCAGTTCTCCTAGCCAAGATGTCAAATTTAAGTAGAAGTCATTGTCGAAAATGATGAATGTTCATAAAGTTATATATACAAAAATTGAAATTTATTTCAGTCCGTACTACTGAACCATGTAAATTCAATGTTACGTTGTGTTCATAAAGTTACGGCTGCGGTGTGTAATTGTCAGTTTGGCGTAAACTTCTGAGAACACTTCTATCGTTGAGATGAGAAATAGTAATAACAACGCCATGTATCCTTTGCTTTTTAGCCCCCATGAAAGCTCGTGTAGTACTTTTGGAGATTCGCCTTTGCAGATAGACAGTGATTGCTCTTAGACAAATGTTTAAATTATGATATCTTTATTTTCTCTGATCCGATTTTGATGAAACGAAACGTGTATCTAACCACAAGATGTGCTCAAGCTACGGCTGAAAATCCTACGAAAATTCGTCAAGTACCTTTGGAGACAAACGTGTTCTAAGAGACAGACAGACATAACGGTCGTAGATACAAAACTTTAACTTACGATAGGCTATCATTTTTCCCCCGTGATCCCTTTTTATGAAACGAAGTTGCCCCACGTAAATCCGTGTAGTACTTTAGGAGATTAGAGATTTGTAACAGATAGCTGTACACCCGGGATTCGCAACGGATATTAAAGGAAGGAGACAATCACTTTTAGAGAAATACACGATAGTGATGAGCAGAAAAAGCAGCATTGCCTTCTGTTAGTTATTTGGTGTACTACGTAACTAACAGGGCCTCTATTTGTTCTTTACTGTACTAAACCGTTTTCTAGACATTTCTACAGAGAAGAACTCAAGATCTAATAAGCACGCACCGAAATCAGAAAGGAAACTACATAAATTCGATTTTCCTTGCAAAGAATTCTTATTAAATGAAAACATCAATAGCCGCGAAGGAACGTCGTTATTTCTTAAATTCAAATTATACAATTATACCCATCGAAAGATGCACTTCTTTTCTTTCCATGACATTGCAAAGCATGTGGGATACAGCTGGGTTAAATTTTATTTTCAGTGTCAGCTGTTTAGTTTGCTATCGTTGGCAACGCTTTAAGAGAATTATTAATTTACTTATCAGAACAGCATAAATTATTTATTTCATCGTGAACATAAAGAATTATTCCCCTCATTCTACGTGACTGATTTTTCAAAAAGCATTGACCGGCCGTTGCCAACAACAGAGCAGTACGCCGATGCCGTAAGTAAAATTGTACCCCTTGTTGTAGTGTATTATACCAAAGTTATGAGAATGAAATAACGAAGCATCGGCAACTGTTAGTTATTTGGTGTGTCCTGTACCTAACATCTCAATTTGTTGTTTCCTATACTATGGCGTATTGTAAGCATACCTAAACATAACGAACTCAAAATCTAATGATAGGCCTACACCGAAATCAGAAAGGAAACTACATAAACTCTTATGTAAATATATTCAAAGATTTCACATTGAGGTGATTTTGGAACCGGCAATGCAATTTTCCCACTTGAGCAGCATATACTTACAAACTTTCCATCACAGACATACATTAACGTTTGTCTACAGTCTGTGTACTGCCTGAGAAGTTAATGCATGTATGTGTTATTCTTTGAATCTATCTCGTTTTAAGAATGATACAATAACCGTATTTTCACATGTAAGATAAACTTCGTAAGTTTTGGAATACGTAGCTTTTCCTAAAAGTATTTTCTACAACTGCATTTAATGTGGACCGGCTACTGCTCGCTAGGTGGCGTAAAGAAAATTCTTCGTACTCCCTGTGAATCGGTTTGCTGTTCCTGCTCTATGGTTGACAAGTTCTCGATGTAACCTTGTTAGTAAATTAGGAATCTTCCCATTCCCTGTGAATCGGTACACGCGACGCCACCTAGCGAGCGCTAGCCGGGCCGCATTAAATGCAGTTCAACCATTTATTTATTGCTCTAGAAAAGCTAATATAAAGATTGTAATTACTCACCTAACTGAATGGTATTAATCTGTTAGTAATGCGATGCCGTCCGATAAACGAAAGTAACCTATGAATTACGAACTTTCTGTCACAGACATACATTAACGTATGTCTAGAGTCTGTGTATTGCAGTGAGGTCAAAGATAATATGGAGATGGTACTACGTATTATGAAACCGTGACGCTCGACGTATGTTTGTCTGTCTAATCCAGTTGTCAGTATTTTGATCCTAAGCACTACAATTGTCTTTCCAGTGTTTATATTGAGATCATTGGTGTATTACCAGTGAAGTTAATGCTTAGTTAATGTATCTCTGTGTTTCTCAATGTTTTATCTTTGACTCTTTAATCTTTGCGCATCTGTTGATCGTCGTATTGCTCCACATTTTGTTGGTTTTTGTTCGCCACTCTCACCCACCGCAACACACTGCGACCAAAACTACATAGTGCACACCGCGAACCTAAAGGCTTCTCTCATGAATAATCGTCATTGGTCTGCAGTAAATAATTGTGGCTACCAAGTGAAATATACGGACACACTTTCCACGTTCCATTTTTATATATGTATATTGATTTGAATGACAACTCTTTTTACTCCGTAGATGAATTTGTTGTCACAAATTTTAAAAATTGTAGGTCTTCAAATCATGTAAATCTTTTGTTAAAATGCCACGTTCCACATCGTTACAGAACTAATCCAATCTAATCTCTGTCTTTCATATCAACACCGGTTTTCCCTCTATCCCGTTTCGGAAAGTCCCTACCGCTCATGTATTTTTCGATTTCTTCAGTTTTTCGTGCAGTGTTTTGCCCTTAACTTCTGTATAAGTCTTAACTATTTGTGAGGCCTATTTAATAATGCTAATTTAAACTTTACCAGTCCTCTCCCACTAGAGGTTACAGCAGATTCTAAGCATTGGCATGAACATTCCGTCTTTCCTTAATAGTTTCCCCAGAACTTATTTTATTTTATGAAGCTCCGACTTCCAATTTCGAGACACAGGACTTGTACATTACATCTCGAGCTACATTCTGCGTTTATATAAATCTACGTGTGTATGTTCATTCTCTCTACATCATAAATGAAGCGAAGCGGAACACAAATTCCTTACTTCGAAGGACGTTGGATGGCGAGAAAACGATCTTCGCACATCTTTCGCATGCAGCTAACACCGTCTGTCAAGTTATATTGCGGTGAATTATCATAAATGATGTCGAAACGGATGTTTGTCACAAAAACTACAAATTCACTACATCATTACATTTTCTATAACTTTTATGAAGAGCAAGGCGACAGAATCCCGTGTTTTTTACGAGCCTATCCTAACGTTCCAGAAACGCTCTTATAAAGGAAAAATACATTACAAAGATAAGGAAACACAATGGTGCCCATGTAAAATGATAAAGCAACAAAAGAAGACGCGACTATCTTTAATCACCAACAACAATTTAATGATAGATACGCTTTTCTTTCCAATGTCCCAGGTGCTTCCATTTACAGTTCGGAAACAAACGGGAAAGTCAAAATTGTCAATTTGTTACTATTTCTTCTGTTTCGTGGAAGTGAACAAATACTGCCCGCTTCTCTTTCTAAAAGTGGCCAACGATTCAGCTAGAGAAATTTGTACGCGCCAGTAATAGGGGGGAGAGGTCAATAAATTACGATTAACACAACCAAGGACAATAATGGCATATCGGTTCTGGATAAGTGACAGTGACGTTAATCGCAACAGCACTGTTGTGGAAAACTTTAATAAGGAGCAAAGTTACACATAACACTTGTATATATATATATATATATATATATATATATATATATATATATATATATATATATATATATATATATATATATAAACAAAATAGAGAAACATTGGTAGCATAAGACTCGCCATGTAATACAGAGCAAGCTGGAAATCGTGAATTAGTCCCGTTGTCTGGCCAAGGTCGTTCAGCCACTAGAGCTCTTAAAATGTTGCATCCGCCATATTGTTTCCCGACGAATGCTAAACACAGCAGTTAGCTTATGGGAACTGTGTTGTTTTCTTCAAGTTTTTCGAAATATTTTAGAAGTGTTCTGCATAGAGCGTTAGATCGTACTAGTTTGATCTTGCATCCCACTCTTCTTCACATCGACATATGGATAAGACACAAAAATCTCGCATTTTCTTCACTTTTGCTGCTTTTCTTTGCTGTCCGAATAAAGAAAAAAAGAGCAAGAAACATATATATTTCTGTGATAAAATCTTGTACTATGTTTAATTCTGCAGAAAAGGTCATATAAATAAATGTTTTAAACTATCTTGGCTTGTATTTGAATACTGAGCTTTGTTTGCCGTCTCGCGATAAGTTTTCGTTGTCTGCTGTGACAAGTACATCACATCGGATTGATGAATATACTTCTATTACGTTATTGAAGAAGTTTCAGAATGTATTACAAACACTAAAACGAAAAAGAATATTCGTGTACAGGATCAAAAGTTTACTTACGGTCGTAGAGGTGCGCTGTGCCGATGTTGGTAGCAACCGTTGTACGCTATTTGAAAAGTCAGTCTTATAGAATGAGGAGAATAATCCTTTGTGTTGACCTTGAAATAAATAAATAATGCTGTCTCTAAGGTTAACAAGTATTTGGATGTACCAGTACCCTTGTCTTGTCAGTAAACTAATCAGCCGCGGTGGAGTAGCCGAGCGGTCTAAGGCGTCTCGCTTCGGAGCGCGCGGTTGTTCGCCGTGGAGGTTCGAGTCCTCCCTGGGGCATGGGTGTGTGTGTTGTCCTTAGGTTAGTTTACCTATGTTTAAGTAGTTTGTAAGCTACGGACTGATGACCACGCAGTTTGGTCCTATAGATTTACAAACATTTGAACACTTTTTTAAACTAATCAGTCATGTAACGCAAACATTTCGTTGCCAACATCACAGCAGTAAGTAAACTTACTTTACCCGGTACTCTGTGTCAGTTATGTTACTATCTCTTATAGATTTGCATCGAAATTGACATTTACTTATACGAAATTAAAGTGAGGGTGTTTTTTTTTTTTTTTTTTTTTTTTTTTTTTTTTTTTTTTTTTTTTTTTTTAAACCTCAAGTACCGTTCTTTCAAAATGCTTACTACAAGTTGTGACGCCAAAACTTCGAAATGCCACAAATAGCATTCAGCGGTAGTTTCCAACATCACAGTACGCTGCCACAGCCTTAAGTAAAATTTTTTACAGTATACTAATATTCTTTTTCGTTTTAATGTATGTAATACATTGTCAATAACTTGACAGAAGTATCTTCGGCTATTTGTAAAACGTCAGTACAAAACTTTTTGATGTTGTTTATTTCTCAAAATAGTATAAGACACACATATAGTGCTCTGAATACTGTCTACCGTATTCTCTAATGTTATGCTGTGTAATCATATTTTGAGGCTGCTAACTGCTTACAGTCAAAATCAATATTACGAGATAGTACTTTTAAAACAGCTAAACAGAAGCTTTAGTAGGAATTTCACACGCGGTTTTTATTGTTAAATATTGCTTCAAGTCATAATAGCTATTATTTACTTACAATACATAAGTGTGCGCTCCGTCCGGGTTCACAGTTTTCACGACGGCTGCTAATAGGCCATTTCTTTCTTCTCTCAGCAGTTTTCGGGAAACAAACCATTCTAAAGCCACTTCTGGAATAATTACAACAGTTTATGGCAACACAACCACCCACAATTGCGTACTAAAGTTCCGCGACGCAAATCTTAAATCTTACAGCACTGCAGCACGTTAAACTTGTGAGCGGTAGGAAACAAAATGGCGAATGCCCCAGCTCGGAGACTTAGTGGCACCCAACTCGTCGCCATTACCAGTAGTCGAACGAAACTTTCCATCATTTGGCAGCATTCAATTCCTGATTCACGGAATGTGGGCCTCGTTGCCGCCAACAGTGTCTTATGGATGGACTGCATAATATGTGTTGTCGATACAGGCACAGTCCAACATTTACAATCTCGACACTCATTGGTGTGAAAGTTGTTACCAACTGACAATTGCAACGACACTAGCGCTCCTAGCGGTGGGCAAACCGCCGAAAGAGTGTTGTTTGTTTATAATTATATGTATACGTTAACGAAATAGTTAATATAATTTAATTATATCCATAATGGATGTGAGGTTGCGGTTGTATTACTCAATTATTTTGTCAAGTAGGCTCAACCACAGAAATCGTTTAAAAACGCTAAAATCTGACGCGTTTCAAGGATCAAGCCCTCATCATCAGATAATCTTTACAAGAATCTTAAAACCTGAGACAATAAAAATCTAAAACGTAATAAAAGAAAACGTGGTTACTTCCCTTGTAACCGTGTCTACGCAGAAAGGTCCTCAGCATACTGCATTTCGCTAGTGTTATACGCCGCCAGTGCTGGGGTCTGATTTGAATCCTGACGAAGCACAGTATGCTGAGGACCTTTCTGCGTAGACACGGTTACAAGGGAAGTAACTACGTTTTCTTTTCTTACGTTTTAGATATTTATTGTCTCAGGTTTTAAGATTCTTGTAAAGATTATCTGATGATGAGGGCTTGACCCTTGAAACGCGTCATATTTTAGTGTTTTTACACGATTTCTGTGGTTGAGCCTACTTGACAAAATAACAGTTAATATAATTTTTGCGTTACAAGCATTAGTAACATACCAAGAGACATACGTAATACGGAAATTAATGTAAAAACAGTCGAACTTAACTGATTTAGTGGTATAACGAAGAACTTCGTCATGAACCAATATGTGTATATTTGCAGCTTATTCCACTGAAAGTAAGTAGAATATAAACATAATAGAAACATAAATTTCTATTATGGTCTGTTCTTAGTTTTTTGACACATATCATTGTGGTATGGGGTCTAATGATTCGCACATTTTTAGCCTCCACTCGTTTTTATTACAAGCGCATATTCTTTTGAGTGTGATTACTTTAGCTTAAGAAGACAGTGTCTTGAAAATTCTTGCGGTTGTGGTTCATCTGTAGCAACAATTGTGGAACTGGGTTCTTCTTTGTTGAATACAGTTTGATTGCTTTTACAGTTTTCTTTCCATGTCTGTGATGTTTTTCTATCAGCTACAGTTGTGGTGGCTATATTCGTTACCTACGTTCCACCCTCATCGATATCGCTGGAATTGGAATGAAGAAACGTTAACGTTCTTGAGAAGAAAAGACGTCTTTCTGCCAAAGGGCAAGTATTCTGGTGTTTTCTAGCCATTTTTCTATTTTTAATTGTAAATTAAATTATTCAGTAAAAGCCTGTATGTTACAAAATAACAGTAAATAAACTGTGCTGCAATGTACCGTTTCCTACTTTGTCAGGGATCTTAGGAAACCTAAGACAAAGGTTAGGCTATTTTTAAGTTATTACCTATTTTATGATGCTACATATGTTCCCTGATGTAAAAAATGTGTTAAAATCAATATAAACGATTCTATTATCACTCATCCACTATCGTACTCATAAAAGTAGCTTGCCGGCCGGTGGGAGCGCTACTGTCGAAGTGTATAACGAAAATCTGCGTGAGTGTCGTGACTGTATATGTTAGACTGTGATACAGGTCCGTTATTTAGATGGCAACAATACACTGAGGGGCAACTGTTATAGGCGAGAACTGCTTGCAAATGCATGTTTTTATAGGATCAATTGTCGTTTTTCGTTGACTTCCGTCCAAACAATCATTTGATCAGGGCCGGATCTAGAGGGGGGCAAAGGGGGCAGTTGCCCCGGGCGGCAGAATTTAGAGGGCGACAAATTTTGACCCAATTTTTTTTTTTTTTTTTTTTTTTTTTTTTTTTTTTTTTTTTTTTTTTTTTTTTTTTTTTTTTTTACTGCTTGTATCTTTCTGGTATAATTTAATAAAATCAACTGACGCAGAATTATTAAAAGTAAAATAACTGCAAGAAATAGCGAAATCATTTAATAATCCTAAAATTTCTGGTTGCTGACTTCAGTGTTACCCTGTCACAGGTACTTCAGCTAATCAAACTTTAAAAATCTACTAGATATTAGCCAGAATGAGTGAAATGTTTGCGTTATTGCATAAGTAAATGCACAATGTTTATTAATTTGCATAGACTTCCTTGTTCAGATAAATGAATATTCATATTTCATATCAAGGTAATATTTGTAGAACAGGTGAATTTGAATAACGTTCCAGTCCTTATAAAGAAAAGTATTTCGGGTGCGCAGATTTCTTAGTTGAAAGTCAAAAGCATTAAGGATCTAGTCCTCTCTCGGTAGCGGTGGAATTGATAAGACATCTACACAGGATACTCTGTAAATCACATTTAACTGCCTGACAGAGGTTTCATCGGACCACTTTTATACTATTTATCTCCCATTCCATTCTTGAATAGCGCGCGGGAAGAAAGAACGTATGAATCTCTCTGTTCGAGCTCTGATTTCACGTATTTTATCAGGTGATCTTTTCTACTTATGTAAGTGGGAGGCAACAATATATTTTCGCATTCGGAGGAGAATGTTGACGATTGTAGTTTCGTAAGTAGCCCACGTCGCAGCGATAAACGCCTTTCTTATAATGATTCCCATCCCAGATCCTGTATCATTTACGTGACGCTGTTGCCCTGTATCACGACAATACAAAACAAGCTGCCCTCCTTTCGACTCTTTCGATGTCCTCCGACAAACCCACCTGATAAGTATCGCACACTGGGCATCAAGATCAGATAAAACAGGAGGAATCTCACTGTATTATTGATGCTGTCCTTTTTCTAGATAAGCAAGGAAGTCCTTTTAGAGGAACAAAATATGGTGATTTTGGAGATCCACATAGCGGCAAATTTCTAAATACAATTGATCTCATATCATACTATAGTGTCCCTCCTTCGTCTGCGTATTGAACGCCACAAGAAAGGCCAGATTAGCTATTTTTACAAAAATATACAAGATGAGTTCAGTAACTAGATTGCTGACAAAATAAAATAAGATATAATTAAAGATATTTTAGCTGCTAAATAGTTTTCACTGATGTTTGACTGCATTCCAGATATCAGCCACAATGCGCAGATGACACAAGTAATTCCATATGTCAAGTCGAATGACTCAGAGGTTGTGGAAAGTTTTACTGACTTTTTTACAGTTACAGACGAAACAGGAGAAGGCCTTAGTCAAGAAATACTGAAAAAATTGGAACAAGATGGGCTGAACATTAAGTACTGCAGGGGGCAGTCTTATGACAATGGGGCAAACAGTACAAAGGGGTCCAGTCAAGAATACTTCAGAAAAATGAACTGGCCTATTACGTACCAAGTGCTGCTCACTCTTTAAATTTAGTAGGAGCAAATTCAGCAGACATTCAGCAAGACTAGGTGATCTTCAAGAGCAGATGCTGTTGAAGCTGTTTAGAAGCATTTTCATAAAGTTTTGAAGGCCCTGGAAGTAACTGAAACTTATAAATTGTCAACACCAGAAACAAAATCAGAGACAAGATTTATTTTAAGAAATATGAGAAAACTAAAATTCATTACTTTAACTTGTTTCTGGTATGCAATATTAAAATAAATTGCTCATGTTAATCAGTTTCTGCGAAGTTAATACTTTATAATTGATAAAGCTGTTCGAAACATTCAAGGACTTTTGGGCTTTCTCAAAACTTCCCGGGATTCTTGTACCTCTGAAGCTATTTCTGAGGCCAAAGTGCTGGCAGAAGATGAGGTATTAACGGTATACTCTGAAAAAAGGATTCGAAGAAAGAAGGAAATGGCCGATGAGCTTTGGGAGGATGAAGTATCCAACATTCACAGAAAAAATAAGGAATAATTGACAGAGCTTAGTACCAGGTTTACCACACTTGAGAAAATTAGTGCAAAACTTAATTTTCTGTGTGGTGTGCAAATTCGAGAAATGGAAGTGGAGGACTTGAAGGCCAAAGCAGCGGAACTGGCAGAAGATCTTAGCAAGGAAGAACTTGAAGTTGAAAGTTTCAGACAACATACGCTGGCAGTAGACAGAGCCTTGCAACATTCCACTGCATCATCAACATTATGTTTAATTTATAAAAAAAAATTGGTAGAGGGGTATCCCAACCTTACTACAGCGTCAAAATATATCTTACCATTCTAGTTTCTGTTTCGTCTGGAGAAAGAAGTTTCAGCCAGCTGAAACTAATTAAATACACTTGAGGAGCAAGACTGCTTAACAAATCTGAGTATAATATCCATAGAGCACAAACGAGCTGCTTCTCTAAACTATATCATAAACAGTTTTGCAGCAAAAAAAAAAAAAAAAGCTCGAAAAGCGAAATTTTGAATTGATTTTTGTACGACGAGTAATCTTGTAATATTTTTGTATGTATTAAAATTGTTCTGTTTTCCTTCGATCTTAATTCAATCAATAAAATAAGTTCATGTTGTGAGATTGTGACATCTATTTAGAAATATGTAACCCAATTAGCGTCAAAAAGTCGATTCTTACAGGGAGGGGGGGGGTGAAAGAAGGGGCGGCAAATTTAAGCTTACCCCCCTTGGCAAATGTCCTAGATCCGGCCCTGATTTGATGCAGCTCTCCACTCTACCCTATCCTGTAAAAGCCTCTTCATTTCTGAATAAGAAAGGAAACGTGCTTACTGTATTCGTCTTCCGGTCTCTACAATTTTTACTCCACACAATTCCTTACAATGCCGAACTGACAATTCCTTGATGTCTTAAAATGTGTCCCACCGATCGATGGCTTCTTTTAGTCCAGATACGCCAGAAATTTATTATCTCTTCTGTTCAGTACCTCCTCATTAGTCACTTGATCTAGCATAATTCTGCTCTAGCTCAAATTTCAATACCTTATCCTCCCCGTTTCACTCCCATGGAATAGTACACACCAGACAAATGCTTTCAGGAAGGACTTCCTGTCATTTTAATTGATATTCGATGTAAACAAATTTCTCTTCTTCAGAAATACATTTCTTCCCATAATCATTCAGCATTTTTTATCTTCTCTACTTCGGCCAAGTTACTTTATTACCCAAATAACAAAACTTACCTGCAACTTTTATTGCCTTGTTTCCTAATCTAATTCCATCAGCTTTGCCTGATTTTCTTAGACTGCATTCCATTACCTTTGTTTTGCTCTCGTTAATGTTCATCTTATACCTTCCTTTCATAACTTTTCCGTTCTGTTCAAATTCTTTTTCATATTCTTTCTTGTCTCTGAGAGAATAACTATATTATCGACAGACCGCTAGGTCTTTATTTCTCCTCCACGAACTTCATTTCCCATTTCAAACTTTTCCCTGTATTTTACCAGTGCTGTCCTCAGAATTTTGATGAGTGTATTCCAGGTAACATTACCAAAGGTTTCCTCCAAATCTACAAAAGCCATAAAAATAGGTTTGCCTTTCCTCAGCCTATCTTCTAAAATAAGTCGTAAGGTGAATATTGCGTCACGTGTTCCTACATTTCTCCAAATTCGAAATGCTCTTCCCCGAGGTCAAATTCTACCAGTTCTTGCTTTATTCCGTAAATAATTCGTGTTGGAATTTTGCAACCATCACTTATTACTCTAATACGTCGTAATTTTGACACTTGTCCACACTTGCTTTCCTTGGATCAGCGGATATGGTTTGAATATTTATCCGTTTTATTACTTTATTATTTCGAATGTGTACACTTTTTTGCATGCAAATTTGTATATTTTCACCTTTTCGGGGGCCAAAACATAGATAATCCTTATATATGGATATGACACAGATTATTTACAGTTTAAATGCATATTTAAATGGTTTTGACCAGACGCCTCAATTTTTAGGTTTTTATTGTCCTTGTCTCAACTCCGTGAATTAGAATTGAAGATAGAAATGGAGCTGGAAATATTACATGTAGAAATGAATACTTTCAGTAAATTTTAGCGACAGCCATCCCCAGAAGACGTGTCATAAAGGAATTTACACAACAACAGCGCAGTTTAAGGTAATAATAATAATTTCATATGGCTCATTGGCCTGTTGCAAGTCTTTCAATCGGACGCCACTTCGGCGACTTGAGTGTCTCTAGCGTACCCCAGTTATCCAACCGGGGAAAGGGGACCTACAGCTTAACGTGGAATCCGAACCATGTGTCGTTTCTGGCGATACCTCACATCGTTGACAGGTGAAGGATGGGTTAAAGTGCAGACTGTCATGGATTCTAGGGCTGCTTCCGTCGGAGTTTTGAGTCCTTCCTTGGGCATGGGTGTGTTTGTTGACCTTAGCATATGTTATTTTAAGTAGTTTGTAAGTCTAGGGACCGATTACCTAAGCCGTTTGGTTCCTTGAGTTTACAAACATCTGAACAATTTTTGAACCACTAGCTAGTAACAGTCGAAATTTAGCCTTGTAATATCACGAGTGACTCTTATGAAATTGTGTTTGCGTGGGTGAATCAAAGGAAATGCTTTTAGACCATCAGATGGAGCTGTTGTATTTTGTGATTGTTGTACTGTTTACAAGAACGTAAGCTATTCTTTTTCAAAAACTTGCTTTGCTTTTATACAGTTTTTTTAGAAGTCCTGCATATTTAGCTGCTTACAAAGAGTCTCTCTGAGTTTCCTTTTATTCCCTTAGCGCTTCCTTATCAGATGGGCGAGCTTAGTTGAACCTGTAGTGTTTTACACAGACGGTACTTTTTATGCTATTAGATCTGCATGCACAGAATTGATACATAGGTAACAGCAATAAAATAAACAGTCTTTAATTCCAAAGTACATACGGCTTTCTCCCAAAATGGTACTGTAGATATTAATGCACAAGCGGCATTTGGATGGAAATTAATAACATTAAAACATCATCTCAGGTATCCTGCCTTATGCCAGATCTTGCCATGGATTAAACCTCTTCCACTCATGTCTGTCCGTAACAAAGCTTTCCATGTCAGAATATTTCCTTCCTTTGATGTTGTCCAGCATTCCATATTGTTTCCTTTCTCTGTAACGTTTCACCATTTCTACTACACCTTCCTTCCTCTTCATTAAGACAAACGTCTTTAAATATTGTCCTTTATCAAAATTAGAAATAGACTGGCAATGCCGTATGCAGTATCATTGGTGTCACTGAAGTCTCGCCGCCATATTTCTATACTACAAACGTGTGAGCAGTAGTATGTGTATTTACAGAAAACATTCGTAAAGATACGGGGAATCCACGTCACTACGCTGTATTTAGAGCTTTGACATAATTGTCCATTCATGTGCTGTATATAGCTGTAGTTTTTCGTACAGCAAACAGAAGATATGAGGCCAATCCACACTGTCTGTCACGTCAACGTCACTTCACGTTGTATTCACACTGTCCTTCACGTCATTTCTATCAACTTGGGTCTATGGCTTAGTGGGATCTGTGCCATCGTGGAACCCTACCATCAGATCTTATCAATGGAAACACGGACTGATTTGAGCGAGCATTGGTCTTTCAGTCGCCCAGTATTGGACGAATATAAACACAAGCCTCGAGACGCATTGCAGGTGATGTCACTTTGCTAGGAAAAACACTCTAGTCGGTCGTCTGCTGCCATATCCCATCAACGGTAAAGTACGCATCATTCACTCGCCTAACGGAGACGTCCCACATATATTTCTCTGGTTATTTCAAGCAGTTGCTGCTAGACTTTTAGAACTAAAAAATATATGCAAACACCGTTGGTCTTGATACTCTTCACGGGTTGCCTGCCGCCTGATGACGTCATCTTGGCACACTATTTCGCCGGCGGTCCATCTGGCTGCTTGCCCAACTCGCCGGAACTGAGTGCAACCACCACCACCTAGAGAAAAGTCTGCATCGCTCTCGAGTGACGTCAGGTAGAGTAGGTTGCGCTGGGCACGGCCAACACCATCTAGAAGACAAGGCCTCACAACTGGCCGTGCTCCGTCACTCAGACCAGGGCGCGGCCGCCAGCGGAATGGCTGTCCGCTGGGGCACGCCCCCTGCCTCGTAGCGGCCAGCCAGTAAGCTGACGGCCGCGACCTGGTCAGTGTGACGGAGCACGGCCAGTTGTGAGGCCTTGTCTTCTAGATGGTGTTGGCACGGCCCACTAAGCCGAAGCAGCGAGCCAGTCAGCTATGCGCGCGCAAACTACTCTGCCTGACGTCACACGAGAGCGCCGCGGCCTTCTCTCTAGGTGGTGGTGGTGCAACCCGACGAGCGGCGGCCGCTCTATGTCCCGCGTAAGAACTCCAGCACGTTCGTGAAGAATCGGCAGTTCCTCCATCTGCCATATAGCGCTCGATCTACATCTACATTCATACTCCGCAAGCCACCCGATGGTGTGTGGCGGAGGGTACTCTGAGTACCACTATCGGTTCTCCCTCCTATTCCAGTCACGTATTGTTCGCGGAAAGAAAGACTGTAAGTATGCCTCTGTGTGGGCTCTAATCTCTCTGATTTTATCTTCATGAACTCTTCACGAGATATACGTAGGAGGGAGGAATATACCGCTAGACTGCTCGGTAAAGATATGTTCTCGAAACTTCGACAAAAGCCCGTACCTAGCGACAGAGCGTCTCTCCTGCAGAGTCTTCCATGGGAGTTCATCGATCATCTCCGTAACGCTTTCTCGATTACCAAATGATCTTGTAACGAAGCGCGCTGCTTTTCTACTTCCTCTATCAACCCCACCTGGTACGGATCCCACACCGGTGAGCAGTATTCAAGCTGTGGGCGAACAGGTGTACTGTAACCCAGTGGAAGTCAATGCAAACGATAAATCGCGTAATGCAGTATTGGTGTTTGCAGGCCGAATGAAATACCGTTGTTTTTTCAAGTCAAATAACACAGGGTTCTACATTTTACTTAAGGGAAGATCGATGTACTGAACACCATCGGCACACACGATTGCTTCAGCCAGAGAGAGACATGCGGTGGGCGAGCACTGTCTAACCGAGGGACGTAGAATGGTGTACGGCGAGACAAAAGCGGTATCTGTTGTAGCGTGAAGTCAGCGCCACACGCCAAACGCACGAGAACGATCGTGAAGAAGGCAGCGGATGACCGGCAGCCAATCACACGCCGGCGCCGCGCCTCCTGGAGGGAGCAACCGAAAAGCGCGCCCTCTACAAACAGCTTTATCTAGGCCGACATGCGTCTGGAAGCGCAGTCCAAACTCGACTCCGAACTAGGCAGTTACTATCATTCAACGCAGCTAACATCGTGCAAGACGACGCTGCCGCGAGATATAAACCAAAGTTGAGTATTTTGTATACCTTAGTAAATAAAACTTGTATTACTAATCTGTATAGCTGTTTTAGTTGGCCACGCATTCCACGCGTCCTCAGCAGATCCTTTCCCGAAAGATAGGCCGACGAGGACAAAACAGTAGCCTCTGCATCTCGCTATTGCGATTGTGTTTAAAAGAAGCCATTCAAATTCGTCTTTCTGACCATATTATACAGAGACAAGGGTTTTTCTTTAAGTGAAATGTGGAACCCTATGTTATTTGACTTGGCCGAATGAAAGACCGTTGTTTTTTCAAGTCAAATAACACAGGGTTCCACATTTTACTTAAAGGACAACCCTTGTCTCTGTATAATATGGTCAGAAAGACGAATTTGAATAGCTTCTTTTAAAACACGATCCCAATTGCGAGATGCAGAGGCGACCATTTTGTCTCGTCGTACACCATTCTGCATCCCTCGGTAAGACAGTGCTCGCCCACCGCAAGTCTCTCTGGTTGAAGCAATCGTGTGTGCCGATGGTGTTCAGTACATCGATCTTCCCTTAAGTAAAATGTGGAACCGTGTGTTGTTCGACTTGAAGAAACAACGGTCTTTCATTCGGCTCGTAGATACCAGTACTGAATTACGCGATTTATCGTTTGCGCCGACTTCCACCACTGGAGTGCTATGTGGCACAGGGAGGAAGCGTCGATTCTTCGCGCACGCGCTGGTGTTCTTCCGCGGCATGTATAAAGACCGCCGCTCGTCGTAACTTTCAAATACTTCCCAAAATAATTGTAAATTGCACTCTTAAAATACAAAACCAAATAATCTTTTATATTCCATGTAACAAATTTAAAGATATAAATATATACACATATTGTGCTTATGGAATATCGCCCCAATTGTGCGATTTGAATCACGATTACCCATCAGAAAGGAGACAGTTCGCAGTAATTGACGGTAAATCATCGAGTAAAACAGAAGTGATATCTGGCGTTCCCCAGGGAAGCGTTATAAGTCCCCTACTCTTCCTTGGGTTTATAAACGATTTAGGAGACAATCTCAATAGCTCCCTTAGATGATGCTGTCGTTTATCGGCTAGTGAAATCAACAGAGGATCAAAAGCAACTGCAAAGCGATTTAGACAAAATTTCTACATGGTGCGAAAACTGGCAATTAACACTAAGTAATGAAAAGTGTGAATTAATACACATGACATCTAAAAGAAATCCGCTGAACTTCAATCACACTATAAATCATTCAAACTTTAAGGTCGTAAATTCTACCAAATACCTGGGAGTTACAATTACGTACACCTTAGACTGGAGAGAACACACAGAAAATATTGTGGAGAAGGCGAACCAAAGGTTACGTTTCATTGGCAGAACGCTTCCAAGATTCAGCAGCTCCACCAAAGAGACTGCCTACATCACACTTGTGCGTCCTCTCCTGGAGTATTGTTGCCCAGTGTGGGACCCTCAGCAGGTGGGACTGACGGAAGACCTTGAGAAGGTTCAGAGAAGGGCAGCTCGCTTTGTTTTATCACGTTACAGGGGGGAAAGCGTCATGGTAATGTTGCACGATTTGATGTGGAAATCATTAAAAGAACAACGTTATTCGTTGCGGCGAGATCTATTTGGAAATATTCAATCACCGACTTTTACTTCTGAATGTGAAAATATTTTTCTAGCACCCACATACATAGGGAGACATGATCATCCCAATAAAACAAGAGAAATCAGATCGAAAACGAAACGATTTAGGTGTTCTTTCTTCCCGCGCGCTATTAGAGAATGGAACGGTAGAGAAAGGTTAGAAAGTGGTTATGAACCCTCTGCCAGGCACTTAAATGTGATTTGCAGGGTATCTATGTAGATGTAGATATGTCGATGTAGATATGTAAATGTAGACTGTAAATAGTTTCTCTACATTAGCAGTACTTATATAATTAGCCCTCAAATTGTGAGAACCAAAAATTTTATATCATGATCATTTAATTTGTTGAAACTGAAATTGTAATTTATTTTTACCAAAATACGAAATTATGAATGTCCCAAAAAAGGAAGAATCGACGCTAAATGCAAACCTTTAATAATATAATAAAGAAAATTTAAATGTAATAAACCTTTCCCTGGATAGAAAGTGTGATACAGGCACTAAAATAGCCCGTCCACCCCCTCAGGGGTAGGAATGAAAAGTGCTTAAAAACAAGTCGTGTTGCACTCAGTTCCGGCGAGTTGGTCAAGCAGCAAACTCATATCTGAAGATGGCGGCCAGCTGGACCGCCGAAATATTGTTTCAAGATGACGTCATTATCCGGCAATGAAGAGTATCATGGAGTATTACGCCGGGAAAGCCTACTCATTCACACCGCCGGTCTTGGTTATTACGTTCAGGCAATCGGCCACTGCCTTGATCTTACAAGGAAAGTACTTGGGCTCGAACAAACACATATACACCAAAATCGGAAGAGAGATAATGTAAAGGTCCCTTATTGCACTAGTGATACTCCCGCATCTGCAAAACTCTGCATTCGTCCGTTAGAGGCCTCTGCGTGTGCCTTGCCACATTGCACTTTGACCTGTCGGTGCAGTGTGCCTCCGAAGCTGCGTTTTGTGACGTTATTTGTGTGGTGAAGCGTCAGATGGGGCGGCGATTGGTAATCCATCCTACTAATGAATTGCGATTGGTTGAGATGAAGTTACGAATAACCCTTCTTCGTCAAGATGGTATTAGTGTAGAAGATGAATCATTCGCATGCTTTCTCGTATCTGTTATGGTACAGAAATATGAGCATAAGTTAGATACTGCTGTAACACTAACACATAATTATGATAATAGGGATGATAATCACGAACAACTCATTGCAAGCGGTAGTGCTACGGTAAGTGCGGGAAGAGGCGATGGAAGCAGTGGGAGTGAATACCAACAGTCTTTCGAGAAGAAGGTTAAAGTTGCAACTATCATCACGGCTTTTGATGAGAACTCGCTAGAGAACATGTACGATGATTATTACATAATTTATAGTTAAGATATCTGCATTGCGTATGGCGTCTACAATTACATCTACAGTGCTATCTAGATCATGATTGCGGAGTTTCGCATAAAAACGACCAAAACGAGGTGTACGTAGAGATTCTGTAAGCAAACGTTCATATATATATGTTTGTTCGAGCCTATGTACTTTCCTTGTTAGTGAGAAGTAACGCCTGAAATTTGGTAGCCTCGGAACACTCTTGACACTGTAGATCTCGGATTATTGAAGTCCCTGATGTCCGAAATGGAATGCAAGACGCGTCTAAATCCAACTACCTTTCCGCTTTCAAAGTCTTCAAATTTCCGTCTTGCGGTCATAATCATGTGGGAAAGGTTTCCCATGAATGACCGGAGTTTAAATGATAGTTCTGCCAAAGCACGGCCGTTTTATACTAAGTGTACGCAGTATTACAACCACCTGCATCTGTGCACATGGCTGTCTCATTGTCTCATAGTTTTGTCACCTAGGTTGATGATCGGCAGCCTGTTCCACGATTTCCGGCAGGAGCAGGTGTATGTGCCGCCAACGTCTACAACCTCTCTGGTTCTATCATTTACCCTTGTCCAACCAAACTAATACAAACGCGAAAGAACCTCTGTCTGTTACTATTTTATGACTAAACCCCTTAGCCGATTTTAATTAAATTAGGTATGGAGGGAGCTTCAACTCTCAAGAAGAAAATAGGCTAATTTATAAGTTCTAAATTTAACCTTCAAAAAATCTTCCACGCAGGAGGACCGCACAAAAGTACCATCATTAGATCAACGTACTAAATCCCAAATGGAGGATATAGTAATAGGTATATTCGGTGTAGAGAAGCAGCTCAGAAAGCTAAATACAAAATAATCTCCTGATCCGGATGAAATACGAGTTCGGTTTTACAAAGAGTATTCTGCGGCATTGGCTCCTTACTTAGCTTGCATTTATCGCGAACCTTTAATTCAGCGCAAAGTTTCTAGTGATTAAAAAAAAAAAAAAAAAAAACCACACACACAGTTTACTCCCGTTTATAAGAAAGGAAAGAGAACCGACCCGCATAATTACAGGCCAATATCGTTGTGATCAGTTTCCTGTAGAATTTTGGAGCATATTCTCAGTTCGAATATAGTAAATTTCCTTGAGACGAAAAAGCCTCTTTCTATGGACCACCACGGGTTTAGGAAACATAGTTCATGTCAAACTCAGCTTGCTCTTTTCTCACATGACATGTGGCGAGCAATGAAAGAAGGGCAACAGGCAGAGTCTGTTTCTCTCAATTTCAAAAAGGCATTTGACGCGGTGCCACACTGCAAACTGCTAACGACGATACGAGCATATGGAAAGGTTCACAGATTTGTGACTGACAGGAAGACTTCCTAAATAAAAGAATGCAGTACGTTGTTTTCGACGGCGAGTGTTCATCAGAGACTAGTGTATCGGCAGGCGTGCCCCAGAGGTCTGTAAGGGAGACCGCATATAAAACACTTGTTCGACCACTTCTTGAGTACTGCTCCAGTGTTTGGGACCCGCAGCAGATCAGTTTAAAGGAAGACATAGAAGCATTCAGAGGCGAGCAGCTAGATTCGTTACTGGTAGGTTCGACCAATGCGCGAGTGTCATGGAAATGCTCTGAGGACTCAAATGAGAATCACTGGAGGAAAGACGACGATCGTTTCAAGAAATTCTCTCGAGGAAATTTAGAGGACCGGAATTTGAAGCTGAGTGTAGGACAATCGTCCTGCCGCCTACTTACATTTCGCGTAATGATCGCAAAGACAAGGTAAGAGGAATTAGGGCTTGTACGGAGGCATATAGGCATTCTCTTTTTCCTCGTTCTATTTGGGAGTGGCGCTCCAGTCACTGTCTGCACGGTCACTACGGTCGGGGGTTCAAATCCCCCCTCGGGCATGGGTATTTTTGCCGTCCTTAGTCTTAGCTAGTTCATAAGTAGTTTGTAATTTTAGGGACTGATGACCCCGTAGTTAAGTCCCATAAGCTATATAAACATTTGAACATTTTTATTTGGGAGTGGAATAGGAAAGGAAATGACTAGTAGTGGTACAGTGTACCCTCAGCCACGCACCTTATGGTGTATTGCGGAGTATGTCTATAGATGTAGATCAAGTGTATAATTCAAGATACTTGTTGATTTTACGAATAAAGCTAGAAATATGGAAGAGCTTCTGAGACGCTTTAAGCTATTTATTCTTGAAAACCTATTTATTTTTGAAACTTCCTGGCAGATTAAAATTGTGTGCGGGAACCGGGACTCGAACCTGGGACCTTTGCCTTTCGCGGCAGTTTCATTCTATTTATTATTTGACTTGTGAGATACATCACATTTGTTAAAATATTGTTAATGATTGGCATGTTGTTCGTTAATACGATTCAACATAATGAATACAATGCTTAACAATACGTCAACGTCTTCAAACTGCCCAATTGATTTCTACGACATTTGAATCCTGCATAATTCACACGTTGTATAACGTATAGCTCCTTCAGTCAGTTTTTTTTAGCCACGATCGCCCCGTTTACATGGGATCCCAAAATCTGATTTCGTAAACCGATTTCCCAATTCAGCTTTTAGTTGGTCATGTAAACACTCCAAAACCTATTCTGGAAATAAAGCGGTTTTCCACTTCCTCAACCGAGTTTCGTGCCCATGTAAACGCAACCGTTTTTGAAACTTTTACAACACATCGCTAAGATATAAGAACGAGCTGCGACAGGTACATAAAAAAGACACATACATACAACACTTAAGACATCGATCATGGCCTTCTTCAGAATATAGAACACTCACGCAATCACAACCGTCATCTCCAACTTCGGCTTCCGTACTCCGAATTTGGTTGTGGGACTGTGTTATGTGCCTGTGTAATTACGTGACTGTTCTATATTATGAAGAAGGTCATGGCCGATAGCTTAAGTGTTTGTCTTTTTAATGTGCCTGTCGCAGCTCGCCATTATGTCTTTGCGGTGAGTTGTAAACTGTCATTATATTGTTTATTTCAAACCTGGAGTTTCCATTATTAGATTTTACGTTTTTGAAACGTGGTTGACTTGTCAGGTTGCGTTTTTTATTTAATAACTTTCGTTTAATATTAAAAATTTACTTTTGTCTAGTGGAGGAGAAGTACAAATATTAGACTGACCATGAATATGTGTATTTAAGTTAAGAGAAATTGCGAGCCGGCCGCGGTGGCCGAGGAGACTAAGGCGCTCCAGTCATGGTCTGCACGGCCACTACGGTCGGGGGTTCGAATCCCCCCTCGGGCATGGATATTTGTTACGTCCTAGTTCGTAAGTAGTTTGTAAGTTTAGGGACTGATGACCCCGTAGTTAAGTCCCATAGACTATACAAACATTTGAACATTTGATTTAGAAATTGTGGTTTGGAAGGCTACATTCATAAACTGAAACAGTTGTTTACTAGGCGCCATTTTCACTGGACTACGAAATTAGATTTATGATTTAACATACAAACACGGCAGTGGAAAACGGTTTATGAAATTCGGTTTTCGTCTTCAGGAGGACGTATTGCATTTAAAGTTATTTAATAACTTTTGTATTTTATAATTTTTATATTTAACTAGCTGAAAACCCGGCGATGCCCGGTTACTTATTTATTACCTTTTCTCACCCTGACCACCTTCTCTTTCCTTCCCTCTTTGCGCTACTCCTCCTCTCTCCCTCTCTGTTCATCTCCTCATCTTTCTCTGTCCCCCTCTCTTTCTTCATCTCCTCCTACGCCTCTCTTTACTCTTCTCCACTTTCCCCTTTCTCTGCCTACCACCTCCTCATTTCTCTGTCTAACTCCTCCTCCGCCTCTTCAGTCCAGTATCTGCTATATAACTCTGTAAAATTTTGTAGTGATCAGCTCAGATAGACGGTGATGTGCCTACTATTTTCAAGGTTAATTTGTAACTCGACTTCTGGTGGTTGGCTTGTATTTGGCTTTAGATTGTGACTTGTAACCTGTAGATTTTGGCTTGACTTTCACAGTTTGTAGCGGATGTATGGGTTCTAAATTTTATTTGTCATCCCAGTATGAAATTTAAGTTGGTAGACCTGGTACTTCTGTCGTAATTAATAAAATTTATATCTTTCTGGAATTTTTCACATTGTAAATATTGGTTCTGTGCATATCTTGAACTTAAAGACTTTTTGTAATGTTTGTGTATGAAATTCCGTTTCTCAGAGGCTGATATTTAATAAACTGAAAAACTTGAATCATTGAGTCCTGGCAGTTCAGACAGTTTGAAGCCAGTTACAAAAGATATTATTTGTGCCTGATTCTTTTTCTATCGAATTATTCTTTAGTAAGATTTTATTAAAAGTCTTTCCTAACCAAAATTGTTAGATTTTTTTTCTTTCACACATTATCTGATTTCTTATAGACTTCACAGATATTATTATATGTTCACTTTTAGAATAATCTTGGACCATATTAGGGAACTAAATACTTGAATAGCTGTCAAGACTTTTTTTAAGTTTCATTGATTCTCTATTTTGAAGTTAACAGTTACAACCAAATCACTTTCACAGAAAACACTTCGTAAGTTCACAATGCGGGACTATTTTCATAAAAGTCTCATTTACATTAAAGTCTCTGGATCCTATTACATTGACTACGCACTTTAATTCTTCCAGATAAGTTTTTAAATGTCGCTTCCTTAAACTTGCAAATAAGTTTGAATTCCAATATCACGAATATTAATCAGTTTATTAACGGGAGGCAGAAGTTTCTAATTCTTTCTTCCTAGCCTATCCCGATCAAAGCCCAAAGATATTGCACGCATTAGCGTATGATCACGATACGAAAGTTTATATTAAGAAATAAATAATTTATCGGGTTCCTTTCTATCTTGGAAATAAACCCCGTATAATATTTTGAAATTAATCACGTAGAGAGCTAAGCACTGAATATTGAAAATCTGAAGTCAAAGTGAGATAAGCACATAGAGATCGAATCACTGAGGAACCTAATCACATAGAGAGTTAATCACATAGAGATCTAATCATACAGAGAGCTAATCACATAGAGAACGAGTAACTCAACTGCGGGTACTATTTATAATGGCAATCTGACAAATGATCTCTGATATACGAGGTGTTTTGACCTACTTATTCCCTGGATACTATTATTCTGAATTACGCTGATATAATTTGAATTTAATACAATTTTTGAAAAGTGAGAAATTTCTGCCTCTTAACAAAGAATTAAAATTACGAAACGATGAAAAATGTTGGAATGGTGATTCTGATGCTATGGTCGCGATGTGGTGTTACAAAGTATAGAATATCTCATCTAGTTCGGAGTAAAAAAAGTGTTAAAGGACCCGCTCCCATACACGATACGCAGACAGTGACTTTCCTCTTTCCTTAAGTGTGCTTAGTTTCTTCGCAGTAGGATGAAGAGTGCGGCAGTGCATAAAATACGAACAAACATGTTGCGGTAGTTTCCACTCGACTCTATTTATCACGGCATATCTCCTATACTATTAGTCATACAATGAAATAATTTCGTCGATATATTCATTAGCATATAAATGGATACTGTCTACAAAATACATTGCGAATACATTTAGCAGCAAAGAAGTAAAGCATCACAAGATCATGCCTGATGAGACAGTTTTACGGCATCTACAGCGAAACTGTTGTGAGCGGTAGACTTCTTTTCGTTTCATCATTTTGTGTGTGGGGGGAGGGGGGTCGATTTCAAAAAGCTTTATAAACGTCCGAAATTACATGCAAACATCTTTGCACGTCCCTAACTACTCCCATTTTCCAATAATACACACATAAATCCGGGTATAGTCACGCCGTTACTTCTCATTATTTATGACGTCTTATCTCCTGACCTATGTGTCGTGCTCTTTTGTTTTCGGGTCAGAAACCTTCATGGGCGTATGGTGAACAGTTCATCAAAGTTTCACTGCAATCGAATGAATGGTTTATGAACACATAGAGGACATACAGACAAACTTTCAGTTTTATACATATAGATAATTTTCATCTCAATGAAAAAGGGCAGTATTTACCATAATTCTACGCACGGTTTATGCTTAAACCGGAAAATGGAAAACTTTTCTTTTAGCCTGATCAACTTGGTCGTAATGTAAGAACAAAGTTACCAAAGTATTGTAAATTCGAAGATCTTTGGCACTATGCAAGGCCATCAATGCGAGCGCAGCCGCAGGTAAAAGCTAGTGAAATTAAAAACACAGAACTATAGTAGGCTAGCACAATCAGCTTCATTATTGTCGGCATGGCGCAATGGATAGCGTCACCGATTGCGGTGCTGAAGGTCGCCGGTTCAGTCCCGTCCCCTGACAAGAATTTATTTCTTTGCATTTATCATTTCCAGAATTTTCTACATGTTTCTTATGTTCACTTGTAATTACTACATGTTTCTTATGTTAACTATTCTACTAATTTCTTGTACATTCTGTCTGTGTAATCTGTGTAATAGCAGAGTACTCTGCCCGAGAGGCAGTCAGTGCTGCTTGTATGTTTCAGTTCGCAATAGATCTACTTTCAGTATAAGTGCTGTGTTCAATTGACAACCCCGCCTTCGAAGTCAAGCCTGAATCCATTTCAACGCGACATTATTATTATTGCTATCATCATTCTTGGGCGATCAGATACGAAAGCCTATGGATGAATGGCAACAGGCGGATTGTTTTTTTTTTTTTTTTTTTTTTTTTTTTTCGACTTCAAAAAGGCGTTTGACGTGGTGCCACACTGTAGATTGCTAACTAAGATACAAGCTTACGGAACAGGTTCACAGATTAGTTCAAAATGTTCAAATGTTTGTTAATATATCGGACCAAACTGCGTGGTCATCGGTCCGTAGCTTACAAACTACTTAAACCTAAGTAAACTAACCAAAGGACAACACACACAGCCATGCCACAGGGAGGACTCGAACCTCCACGTCGAGCAACAGCGCGCTCCGCAGCGAGACGCTTTAGACCACTCGGCTACTCCACCGCGGCACAGATTTGTGACTGGCTGGAAGACTTCCTAAGTAATAGAACGCAGTACGTTGTTCTCGACGGCGAGTGTTCATCAGAGACGAGTGTATCGTCAGGCGTGCCCCAGGGGAGTGTGATAGGAGCGCTATTATTTTCTATCTATATAATTGATCTGATGGAAAGAGTAACTGGTAATTTGCGGCAGTTTGCTGATGATGTTGTGGTGTATGCGAGGGTGTCGTCTTTAACTGACTGTAATAGCATACAGGATGAGTTAGACAAAACTTCTAGTTGGTGCGAAGAATGGCAGCTAGCTCTCAATGTAGAAAAATGTAAGGTGACGCGCATGAGTAGGAAAAACAATCCCATAATATTCGAATACAGCATTAGTAGTGAGCTTCTTGATGCAGTCGCGTCGTTCAAATATCTAGGCGTAACATGCAGAGCGATATGAAATGGAACGAACATATAAGGACAGTTGTGAGTAAGGAGGACAGCCGACTTCGGTTCATTGGGAGAATTTCGGGAAGATGTACTTCATCTGTAAAGGAGACCGCGTATAAAACGCTTGTACGACCACGTCTTGAGTATTGGTCAAGTGTTTGGGACTCGCAGCAGATCAGTTTAAAGGAAGACATAGAGGCAGTTCAGAGGCGAGCAGCTAGTTTTGTTACCGGTAGGTTCGACCAATGCGCGAGTGTCGCGGAAATGCTCCGGCAACTCAGTTTGGATCGGTGGAGGAAAGACGACGTCCTTTCTGTGAATTTCTGTCGAGGAAATTTGAAGGGCCGGATTTTGAAGCTGAGTGTAGTACGATCTTGCTGACAGCTACTTACATTTCGCGTAGTCATCACAATGACAAGATAAGAGAAATTAGGGCTCGTGTGTGTTGTGGTCTTCAGTCCGGAGACTGGTTTGATGCAGCTCTCCACAATACCCTATCCAGAGCAAGCCTCTTCATCTCCACATAAGTACGGCAACCTACATCTGTCTGAATCTGCTTTCTGTATCCATCTCTTGGTCTTCCTCTGCGATTTTTTCCCCACACACTTCCCTCCAACGCTAAATTCACAATTCCTCGATGTCTAAGAATGTGTCCTACCAATCTATCCCTTATTTTAGTCAAGGTATGCCAGAAATTTCTTTTCTCCCCAATTCTGTTCAGTACCTCCTCATTAGTTACGCGATCCACCCACCTAATCTTCAGCATTCTTCTGTAGCACCATATTTCAAAATCTTCAATCCTCTTCCTGTCCGCACTGTTTATCGTCCATGTCTCACTCCCATACAAGGCAACACTCCATACAAATGCCTTCAGAAAGGACTTCCTTAGGCTTAAATCAATATTCGATGTTAACAAATCTCTCTTTTTCAAGAACGCTTTTCTACCCATTGCCATTCTGCATTTTATATGCTCTGTACTGCGACCATCATTTGTTATTTTACTGCCCAAGTAACAAAACTCATCTATCTCCTTTATTGCTTCGTTTCCCAATCTAATTCCTTCAGCATCACCTGATTTTCTTAGACTGCACTCCATTATCCTAGTTTTGCTCTTGTTAATGTTCATCTTATATGCACCTTTCAGCACACTGTCCATTCCGTTCAATTGCTCTTCCAGGTCCTTTGCTGTATCTGACAGAATTACTATGTCGTTGGCAAAATGCAATGTTTTTAATTCTCACCCTGAACTTTAATTCCTTCTCCAAATTTCTCCTTGCTTTCCTTTCTAGCTTGCTCAATGTACAAATTGAATAACAATGGAGAAAGACTACAACCCTGTCTTACTCCCTTTCCAACCACTGCATCCCTTTCATACCCTTCAACTCTGCCAACCGCTGTCTGGTTTTTGTACAAGTTGTAAATAACCTTACGCTCCCTATATTTTACTCCTGCTTGCTTCAGAACTTGAAAGAGTTTATTCCAATCAACATTGTCAAACGCCTTCTCCAAATCTGGAGGCATATAGGCATTCTTTTTTTTTTTTTTTTTTTTTTCTCGTTCTATTTGGAAGTGGAATAGGAAAGGAAATGCCTACCCTCCGCCATGCACCTTACGGTGGATTGCGGAGTATGTATGCAGATGTAGATGTCTTTCTACGAAAGAACGGTTAATTAATTCACGCATTGAGCTACAGTGGTTGTAAGTTTGCCAGTTTGGCATTTTCACCTGCGGGTACACGTGAGCGTTCCGTCCGACCGCTTTTACACTGCAGCACGCTTCTGCAGTTGGAAACCTGCTGTGTCACGGTGAGTGACTTTTTCTCTGGGATGGAGCGGCAACGGTTCGTTTCCCGGCAGCAAGTGGTGACGACACGCACCGTGCTATCTCAGGGGCACCCACAGGGGGTAGCGAGTGCGGTGTCGATGGGTCACGTACCCCTAGTCAGAATTCCTTCACGAACATGAAAAAACGGGTTTCATTTTTATGACCGGAAAATTATCAATAAAAGGTCTGAAATAAATACCCATAAAATAATGTAAAATATAAGAGAATGTTCTCCAAATTTCTAAATCAACCGCATGGGGAAAATTTTGCCCCTGTTGGGATCAAAACCTGTAGGTGCTGTCTGTAATCTTTTTGTTGTGATCTCTAGTATGGAAAGAACCGTCAAGTAGCCCAGACTTTGAAACGTCTCAGATATTGTCCAGCTGTTTATGAAGCAGCTTTGTTCTAATTTATTGTGTCTCTCAGTTGGCAGCTGTAATACAGATAGCCGAATTATACTGTATTCCCTAAAAAATAATTCCAGAAATCATAAATATGTAACAGATCAGAAATAAAATATTAGAGACCTGAGACAAACGAAATGGTATATCAATTTCGAATGGACAAGAGCCCATATGGAATCTCATGGAAACGAACTGGCAGACAAGCTTGCCAAAAAAGGAGCTCGAGAAGATGCAACAAGTTATAACATAATATCTTCGACTGTGATTGTCAACAATTAAGATGCTTATCTAAAGAAAAGTGGGAAAGAGATAGGGCTGAAATCACAAAAGATTTCTCTCCGACTGTTCAGCATCGTCTTTCCATAAAGTTGCCACAGTCTACTAATCTCACAACAGTGTTAAGTGGACGTGGAAAATCGGTTAAATCTAGCCCCAAATACATGTTTTACGTATGCGGAGGGTGATCAAATAATAGATCACTTCTCATGGGAGTGGCGAGAACTCAATAACGAGAGAGATGCGCTGAACAAGAGTATTGCCGATATGGAGACAGCTGGTCTGTTGATAAACCAGCCTTAGTAAAGCAATAGATGAAAGATTTTCACATATTTTGTAATTCAATTACCTTTCACAGCCTATGAATAATTATGTTACTCGAATTGAAAAAATATGATGTATCTGAAACCCTATAAGGAATCTATAATATACCGGGTGATAAAAAAATCAGTATAAATTTGGAAACTTAATAAATCACGGAATAATGTAGATAGAGAGGTAAAAATTGACACACATGCTTGGAATGACGTTGGGTTTTATTAGAACCACATCTTCTGTTATCGGGTCTTTTTTCTTCGAGGAACTGCGTGATTCTGGTTTTGTAATTGCTACCGTGACGGGTGAGAGGTACGCCGATATGTTACAAAATCACATCATCTTCAGCCTGGCTGATAAACACCTGCTGGAACATACGATTTTTATGCAGGATGGCACTCCACCCATATTGTTAGACGCGTGAAACATCTTTTGCGCGCGTCGTTTGGTGATAATCGTGTGCACAGCCACCACTTTCGTCATGCTTGGCCTCCCAGGCCCAAACCTCAGTCCGTGCGATTATTGGCTTTGGGGTTACCTGAAGTCGCAAGTGTATCGTGATCGACCGACATCTCTAGGGATGCTGAAAGACAACATCCGACGCCAATGCCTCACCAGTTCCGGACATGCTTTACAGTGTTGTTCACAACATTATTCCCCGACTACAGCTATTGTTGAGGAATGATGGTGAACATATCGAGCATTTCCTGTAAAAAACATCATCTTTGCTTTGTCTTAATTTGTTATGCTAATTACTGCTTTTCTGATCAGATGGGAACGCCATCTGTCGGACATTGTTTTAACTTGTTTTTTTTTCTTTTTGTTCTAGTAAAACCCCATGTCATTCCAAGCATGTGTGTCAATTTTTACCCCTCTATCTACATTATTCCGTAATTTATTAAGTTTACAAATTTATAATGACTTTTTGATCACTCAGTATATCAGAAACAAAATACTAGAGACTTGAGAAAGACAAAATGGTATATCAACTTCTAATGGACAATAGCCCATATATATATATATATATATATATATATATATATATATAGTACATTCCCCTTAAGGAGAGCGCTAAAAACCCCAAAATCTAGCTTTTATTCCCGTTTTTTTCCTTCCCAAAAACTTTTCATTCTTTCACTTTGTGCCTTCTTTTGTCCGTCTGTACATTTTCGTCTGTTGTTTTTGTGTTGTGACTTAAAGTCAACTTTTTTATTTCTGATGTTTTTCCCTACAGGTTTTGCGGTCTTGTATGTCTTCTGTAGAGATGTTTAATGTTTTTAATATACATATATCCTACTAATAGATAGATAAATCATTTTTTTTTTCGAGTAACGTAATTATTCATAGACTCTCTGAAAAAGGTTATTCTATTAAAAAATTTGTGAAAGTCGTTCATGTATTGCTTTTCAGTCAGTAGTTTACAGTTGTGAAAATTTAAATAGAACGTTTTTCTCAACCTCTTTCGTATGCCGTAATTTGAGTTGCTTTTATGTAACTAGTTCTAATTCAAATTCAAATGTTTGTAAAGCTTAGGGACTTTACGTTGCGGGGTCATCAGTCCCTAAACTTACAAACTAATTGTGAACTAACTTACACTAAAGACAGTACAAACATCCATGCCCGAGGCGGGATTCGAACCCCCAACGGGGAACAGCCTTGCGCATCGGAACATAGCGCCTCAATGCGCTCGGCCGCTCTGCCGCGGCACTAAATCTAAAACAATCATTTCGACATGTAGTACTATTAATATTATAATGGGGCATGATAAATAAAAAGTTGAACTGCGCAGTTGCTAGGAGGTATTACTTTGACTAAGGAGACTAACATATACGACAACCAATCGATGCTCTTGCATATTAGGCATATTGATCGCAGAATAGTTGAGGGGAAAGACGAAATAGGCCACAAAGAGCTCTTTCAGTACAGCGATGTTGGATATAGGTAAAACGATTCGTAATGTGGAGTCGCTCTTGTACCGGAATGATAGGGAGGAGGGGAGAGAAAGAGATTGGGGGGAGGGGGGGAAGATTAAGACACCAAATTCGAAACATGTACATCGGTTGTATGTTTCGTCATTCATTCGTTTTAAATAGATATTATTTTCCTTCCAAATAAACATTTTTCTATCAATCATATTCGTATTACTTTTAACTTCTGGATATTTCTAAAAATTGGTTCGATCTTAGTACTTACTTTGAAAACCAATTTAATACGAGGCGCGTCCAGAAAGTAAGTTCCGTTTCAATTTATCTCCGCTGCAGCGCTGCGATTGCAGTTCCGCACATGCGCTGTAGACGATGTGTATCAAGGAGGAGAACGTGCGCCATTTGGAGATCGCTGTCAGTTATGTACGCTTTGTTGGGCTTGTTTGAAATGTCGGTGTTGTTTGAAAATCCCGCCACCTGTGAAATCAGGTCGGTGATTCGGTTTCTGAATGCGAGGAAAGTCAAACCAAGTGAAATTTTTCGGCAAATTTGCGATGTCTACGGACCAAATACGATGAGTGATTCGATGGTGAGAAGATGGGTCCGACAGTTCAATGGCGGGCGTAGTGATGTGCACGATGAAGAACGAAGTGGGCGTTCACCTTTGGTTACAGAAGAACTGGTTCACGCGATTGATGACAAGATCCAGGAAAACCGAAGGTTACAATTAGTACACTCGCTATGACGACGAGCTGAAAGAAACTGTTTCCAACTGGTTGAAGACACAGGCGGCAGATTTCTATGAAGAAGGTATACAAAACCTGATGCCACGCTATGACAAATGCCTGCAAAATTTCGGCAGCTATTTGGAAAAGTAGTTTAAGAATTGTAGAATTTTGTGCAATAAAAATTTCTTCTGTATCTGTGTACAATTTCATTTTATTAGCAAACGGAACTTGCTTTGTGGACGCGCCTCGTACATGGCAGTAAACTCTTTCCTTTTTTTACTGTACGAGTAAAAGCCCTCAATTCTATAAAGAATCAAATTCCCTTGTATAGAACTGACTCAAACTGTCATTACCTCATAAATGAGTTAATGCGCTAAATATTTGACTTTAGACATGTAATAAATTTTAGAAATGGTCTGAAATTGTGACTTTTAAGGCTTTCCCAGAGGAACTGCTGCAAATATACTTCACGGGTTTGCCACCGAATAACACTGTGAAAATCTCCCAATATTTCGTCTTAAGGACTACACGATATCTTTAGGTGGTTGTAGTTGCTGTACTCGACACCGCAAGCCGCCACTACTCGAGGTTAATACATAGAAGGTTGGGTCAATGCGTTCGGCAGCGATCGGTTACCTTCGCGTGACGTCATTGTCGAGAAGCATCAGCCGCGCGAGACGTTTTCTCGCGTTCACGTATGGCACTATTCAGCTGGTACTAACATTCTTCTCGGAAACTGAAAGAAAAAATATAATGATTTATTTGGTTCCATAGAAGCATATCTGGATAAAGACTAATTATTGCTTAAAACAAAGTTAAACCCCGAATACCTTGTTTCTAGTAATCACACGAATAAAACATAGATTGCGGATCCCCTTAACATATGTATCCAATAATTACAAAAGTTTACTCTAGATAAACCACTCTTCCGTCCGTTTTAAATATTATACAATTCTCAATATTACTGGAATCTTATCAATCACCAAAGCGTTCAGTTTAGTACAAAGTTACATCATATTCGTATTTATTTTGAAGAAGGCTTTGCTTGTATCTTCCTGCCGCAAATATGGTACTTTTCTGGGTTTGACGAGTCATTTTGTGTGTCTGTAAAGAGTTTTTGCAAAACTTGATGCTCTTTAGTCGTCAGTTTATTCTATTCTGAAGATTTTGGTATTGTTTCTTATGTCCACTAACGCAAGAGCCAGTAATTACTTTCTCGTCCTCAGCGTACTGTGTTCAGCTACTAAAAGTAGATTTTTTTTCTTTTAGAAGTGTTTATGATTTATCAAGTTTCTTCATTTCATTCTCGATACGGCCTGTTTCTGTTTCTATTCTTCAAACCATTTTTTTCTTTTCTTGTTAAGTGCACCTTTACGTGTTCCACAATCTTCTGACATTTCTTTACTTGATAGAAGCCGAAGTAGCAATAGAAGTAGCTCTAACAAGGTGCATTGTAAGAACGGCAGTCGGCTGAAATCTCAGTAACTCTTAGACATAGTGTAAAGATCACGTAAATAATCGTCTTCTTTAAAACCTATGTTACTAATACTAGCATTTTTAATATCGAGACTACCACTTCTTCTACAAAGTTGAATCCATCGAGTACACTTCTCAGGGTCTTTTCGAAATTTTTGGAGGGTCTTTTAGTCTTATTACTGTTTTCACAGACAGCAATAGCACAATTCGGTATTATCAATATCAATCAGAACGAATAAACGTGATAAACCACAAAAATAAATAGTTACAACCTATAATACACTCGTTTTAACACGTAGGAGAGCGCGCGAACTGTACGGAGCTTCTCGACAGTGACGTAATGCGCAGAGCGAAGAAACATCTCTGTTCTGCGTATCTACTATGGGCTCCCCCAGGGGGTCGCAGTAGGAAACGCGTTTTCGCCGTTCTGCGCGTGACGTCACTGTGGGACACACCTGGGAGTGTTTGATGCTAACTCGTGTACGTGTGTTTTACCGTTTCTGCTGTATTTGCTTAGCCCTTTCATTCCCAGTGTTATTCTTCGACAACAACGTATTAAAAGCTGATTTATTTTGTGTATCGGTCCTTAAAGTCGCATTGTTGTTGATGAATAACATGCTTCTAGTACGACATTTTGCCATTTGGTACGGCGTCTAGCCACTTCTGAGGCAATAATCTATCTGTCTTGGAAGTTGTGTTACGTTGTCTTCTTTATGTTGCTGTGAGTGTGGTTCGTGTTATTTTATTTCGGTAGTATATTCTCTTGACTTTGATGCTGTGGCGAAGAATATGCTAGCATTATGATCCGGCAGTGTTGATTATCAACAGAATAACGTCCTAAGTAATACTTCGATACAAACATCTGTATTGTGCATAAAATATACAACAAAAATAATAGTTTCATAAAAAATTTTAAAATACATATTTCGATGTTTATTGCGCTGTATTAATACAGGCAACACAGACTTCTTATTTTTCCAAAGCTGAATACGGAAATGAAAGGGTAGTTAAATAGTTTGTCTCGCTTCATAGTTTGGAAGTAAAAAGTTTACAGTGGAAAGTATATTGATTTCCCGAGTGCTTGTTGCACATGCTTTTGCTTCTGCTGTAATTCTTTGAAATTCAGATTGTTATTACGGGTTCTAATTCCCACACTCCGAACACAAAGGGAACTGAAATAGTTTTATATTTTTCCTCGAACTGAAACGAAGAAAGTGTGACTCTCCAGATGCTACAAGAAGGACACAGTAAACTTTGCACATTGTCGAATATGCTCCTGGCATTTCAAAGACACTGATTATATAAGGGATGTACAGTTGCCACGGAAAAGAGTTTCAAGATTCCTGTTCTTTTTCAGTTTGCAGTTCATATCATAGACGTCGATATGTTTGCATCTGATATGTTACTGATACGTAATGCGTAAATCTACAATAGGATATGACACAGCAGTGTGGATTGCAATATTTTAGAGCAGAATAGCACTTTGTATTTAAGGTAGAAACAATATCTTGCGTCAAAAACTTGATATAAATGCACATCCTGTGCCAAAGGGGACTAAGCCTGTGCAGGGGGCTTGGTAGCGCGCAGTCCCACAGTAACGTCACAGCGCTAGCCAATGGCAGATCAGAGCGCTTACTGCCCAACCTTATATTTATTAACCTTGGGCTCCCCCTGGCTACTACTGACTATCTTCTCGCTGCGTCAAGATTTATCAGAGCAGGAGCAGGAACCACGCATGCGCGAGAGGGCGATGACCGTTGGATGGCTGCGGTGCTCACAATGCCCCCTGCCGCATGCCGTAGAGGTCTTCGTCGCCTGCGTAGAAGACTGCTGTCGTACGCTCCTGCCCTCAAAAGCCGAATTAACTTATAATGGCCTGCTGCCTATGGTTGTAAATAGGAGGTTTTTGTTTCCTCTGTTATGGAAATTAGTGCTGAATTCCAGGCGTTACTTGCACAGGCCAAAACAATTGGGTGATCAGATGAGATATTTAGCCCTCTAGTGCCTACTATTTTCTAGAGTATTTTCTTGAATTACAGCTTTACTGAGTGCTGTAACTTTGCTGGTGCATTTGTGAATCATTCAGTGATTGTTTCTTGACTAGAGAAAGTATTTATTGCAAAACAGCTGCCAATTAAGTAGCATTATCTTTCATAGTGGCACTGTAACATAGTGCTACTCACCGTTTTCAGCTGGTTGTAGATGAAACAGTGATTCAAGGTAAGTGCCACAAAAATTACAGCCATAAACTATAATGGTTTTTGGTAGGAATTATAGGTTTTTATATATTTTATTCAGTTTTTTTTAAGTTATTAACTTTAAAATGAATGATTCATATATGAATCGTCGTATGTAAAGGAACACAACACACCCGATCTTTATCCACTTACTTTACATGTGATTATTTCTTATTTCTGTTCCTTGTAACATTATGTTTGATTTAGACATGAACACTGTCTCTTGTTCTTGATCACATGAGTCTGCCTTAATTTATAATAGCATAGAACAGGTTCACTACTGATATGAAAGGAAAAAGAAATCCACTTGTATGATAATTTCATCATTACGTTTCTAGATGTCAATGCACTACATAGATGAGAAAGGAATTAGAAGAAAAATGGACGATAAGGGCATTTCTTATTGAGTAGCATCCCAAGTGACAGTGAGGATGATTTAGACAGGAAGTGATATTCAATAAATTGGGAAAAAAATATACATACAGCATTGATATACAGTTAACTTCATCTTTATTGCATAGAGCTGGACAGTCTTTATCTGAAGAAGAATTCATAATATTCTTGGTGAAAATGTTATTGTGAACATGTTGTTTGATAGCTAATCAGGTGATCAACATACAGAATCTGAAGTTCAAGAAGAGAGTGACACAACTGCCAGTGTACAGATCCAGAAACAAGCATGCTGTTGCAATGTGCAATTATGAAGTGGTTACTCACGTTGTTCCAACCAACCCTCACAAAGTAGTGAAAGAAAGATAAAGCACAGCAGCCAAAATCAACGAAACAAAATACTTTAAAAAAGAAAAGTGGGAATGTGATTTGGACGATAACAACTCTAAATATCCCGGAACAGCTAAAGAAGTTCATTGATTGATTGAGTTTTTACAAGAAATTAATCCCCCATTTAAGATTTTCAGGTACTGCTTTAGCAATAAACTAATGCAGAAAATTATTGATGGATCTCGCCTTTACAGTATTTTGAAGGACCCAAGCAAATCACTGGATATATCAGAAGATGGTCAGATGTTCCTGCAGTGCTAAAACGAGAGAAACCACCTTCTGGAGTGCAGAATAATTATGCTGCACAGAATTCCTCACCAGATGTGCAATTTGACAACATTAAACATTTTCCAATATGAAATCCTACAACAGTACCATGCAGGTTTCTGACATGTGCAAAGCAAACCTTCGTGGTGTGAAATAAATGTGGCGTTGCACTATTCTTTAATAAGGACACAAATTGTTTTCTAGAGATTTGCACCATGCAAATAACAAGAAAAAAAGTACTGTCAGTGGTGCTGAATACTAATGACAATATGATTTCAAAATTAATTAAGGTTTAAAAATGGAATGCTTGTGTTCTAAATTCAGTGTATTTCTGCAAACACCATGTGTTTTTTCTAAGGTAATGACAAAATAATGAGAACGACTCATATATGCATCAGATGTTCTGATACACAATGATTCATATATGAATCAAACCAATAAAACACCAAGAAAATTATAAAAATGAACAATAGAATTTTCTTAATATTTTTCCATTACTTAGTTGTATGTCCCTATCTGTGAGATCTTTTACTTTAAGAAAGAAAAAATCATGCACTAGAGGGTTAGGTTCTGAAATAGTCATAGGCAGACAGAAGTAAAATCCTTCGAACTCTTTCTGTCTGTTCTACGGAATGGAGACAACAACATTATGGCAACCGCGATAGTAGTAATAACAGAAAATTGCGGCAGAGGGGGTTGGTTTTGACTTGTGTTTACTTTACCAAACGAATAGCACAAGCGTTTGGGTTAAGATAGTGTAGTGGGCAGGTATTGCAATACAACAACAACGTGACTTACCTGAAGCTATGGCATGCAGAGCCATAGGAAGGTTGGAAGCGGGGCTGATGCAGAGGGAGGCGGCTACAGCTATTGGAGTGTCCTAGTGTCTAATTTCCAGTACATGGACGCTATTTCAGACAAAAGGAACCGTAAAAAGAACATTCATTTTATTTATTGTATTTTTTCTGTTCCATAGGACCCAATTGAGGAGTGAGACTCCATGGTCATGGAACAAGTCAATACATTAATTGTTACACAAGAATGGCAACAGAAATTTTTAAGTAGTCCTTTGCACACGACAATCTCAAGATAAAGTGAAAAGAATCAATAAAGAAAAAAATGAATTAGCTTAATTGTTTAACTTTTCTAGGAGTTCCTCAACAGAATAAAAGGAGTGAGCCATGAGGTAACTCTTCAGTTTAGATCTGAAAGCGTGTGGATTAGTGCTAAAATTCTTTAGTTCTTGTAGCAGCTTATTGAAAATGGATACTGCAGAATACAGTACACCTTTCTGCACACGTGTCAAGGTGGTGTGATGCAAATGTAGATTCAACTTCTGTCTAGTATTCACTGAGTGAAAGCTACTAACTCGTGGGAATAAGCTGATATTATTAACAACAAACGACATTAAAGAAAAAACGTATTGTGACGCCAGAGTCAAAATTCCCAGACTATTGAAAAGGGGTCGACATGACGTTCGTGAACTTACACCAAATATCTACATCTAGATACATACTCCGCAATTCACCGTAAGGTGCGTGGCGGAGGGTACACTGTACCACTACTAGGTATTTCCTTTCCTATTCCACTCCCAAATTGAACGAAGAAAGAAAGAATGCCTATATGCCTCCGTACGAGCCCTAATTTCTCTTATCTTGTCGTTGTGATCTTTCCGCGAAATGTAAGTAGGCGGCAGCAAGATCGTACTGCAGTCAGCTTCAAATTCCGGCCCTCTAAATTTATTAACAGAAATTCACGAAAAGAACGTCGTCTTTCTTCCAGCGATCCCCAACTGAGTTGCCGGAGCATTTCCGTGACACTCGCGCATTGGTCGAACCTACCGGTAACAAATCTAGCTGCTCGCCTCTGAACCGCCTCTATGTCTTCCTTCAAACCGATCTGCTGCGGATCCCAAATACTTGAGCAATACTCAAGACGTGGACGTACAAGCGTTTTATACGCGGTCTCCTTTACAGGTGAAGTACATCTTCCCAAAATTCTCCCAATAAACCGAAGTCGGCTGTCCGCCTTACTCACAACTGTCCTTACATGCTCGTTCCATTTCATATCGCTCTGCAATGTTACGCCTAGATATTTGAACGACGCGACAGCATCAAGAAGCTCACTACTAATGCTGTATTCGAACATTATAGGATTGTTTTTTCTACTCATGCGCATCACCTTACATTTTTCTACATTGAGAGCTAGCTGCCATTCTTCGCACCAACTAGAAATTTTGTCTAAGTCAACCTGTATGCTATTACAGTCAGTTACAGACGACACCCTCCCATACACCACAGCATCATCAGCAAACAGCCGCAAATTACAACTTACTCTGTCCATCAGATCATTTATATAGATAGAAAATAATAGCGGTCCTATCACACTCCCCTGGGGCACGCCTGACGATACACTCGTCTCTGATGAACACTTGCCGTCGAGAACAACGTACTGCGTTCTATTACTTAGGAAGTCTTCCAGCCAGTCACAAATCTGTGAACCTATTCCATAAGCTCGTATCTTCGTTAGCAGTCTGCAGTGTGGCACCGCGTCGAACGCCTTTTTGAAGTCGAGAAAAACACAATCCGCCTGTTGCCCTTCGTCCATGGCTCGCAAGATGTCATGTGAAAAAAGGGCAAGCTGAGTTTCACATGAACGATGTTTCCTAAACCCGTGCTGATTCATGGAAAGAAGCTTTTCCGTTTCAAGGAAATTTACTATATTCGAACTGAGAATATGCTCCAAAGTTCTACATGAAACCGATGTCAACGATATTGGCCTGTAATTGTATGGGTCAGTTCTCTTTCCTTTCTTATACACGGGAGTCACCTGCGCTTTTTTCCAATCACTAAGAACTTTGCGCTGAATTAAAGATTCGCTATAAATGCAAGCTAAGTAGGGGGCCAATGCCGCAGAATAGCCTTTGTATAACCGAACCGGTATTCCATCCGGACCAGCAGACTTTTTCGTATTTAGCTCTCTCGGCTGCTTCTCTACACCGGAAATACCTATTGCTATGTCCCCCATTTCGGAATTAGTACGTTGATCAAATGATGGTATATTTGTGCGGTCCTCCTGCGTGAAAGATTTCTTAAAGGTTAAATTTAGAACTTCAGCTTTCCGTTTGCTTTCTTCTATTACTGCCCCGGAATGATCAACTAGTGACTGGACAGTGGGCTTTGACCCGCTTATCGATTTTACATAGGACCAGAATTTTTTCGGGTTCTCGGAAAGATCTTTTGCTAAGGTATGGCTGTGATAATTATTGTATGCTTCACGCATCGATCTTTTTATAAACGCACGAATCTCTACTAACTTTTGCCTGTCATCATTTGCGTGTTCTTTTTTGAATCGAGAGTGCAACAGCCTTTGCTTTCTCAGCAGCTTTCTAACATTATTATTATACCACGGTGGATCTTTTCCATCCTTAATCGTCTTTACTGGCACATATTTCTCTAACCCTTTATTAACAATGCACTTAAATTTAGTCCACAATTCCTCTACATCCATAGTCCCAGAATTAAACGATGCCCATTCATTTTCAAAGTGCGATCGTAACATTTGCTTATCGGCTCTTCCCAACAAAAACACGCTCCTAGCCTTCTTGATTGGTTTATGAAATTTGGTCACCATCGACGCTATGACGATATCATGATCACTAATTCCTGTCTCTACACAGACATCGTTAATAAGGTCAGGCCTGTTTGTGGCTATAAGGTCTAGAATATTTCCATTGCGCGTGGGTTGCCGGTTTAACTGCTCAAGACAGTTTTCGGAGAATGTGTCCAAAAGTAGCTCGCAAGACTGCTTGTCTGTACCGCCTGAAATGTAACTAGCGAGGTCCCAATCTATACTCTTAAGGTTGAAGTCACCTCCGACTAATATTACATGGCCCGGATACCTATGCACTACCTGGTGTAGACTTTCCTTGAATGATTCTGAAACTGCTACAGCAGCACTGGGGGGCCGGTAAAAACACCCAACTATTAACTTTACTACTTTTAGACCTGTTATACGTGCCCAGATAACTTCACAGTTACTTTCAACCTCGATCTCAGTAGAAACAATATCTTTGTCCACAGCGATGAACACTCCTCCTCCAGTTGTATCAGATCTATCTTTCCGATATACATTCCACGCTTCGCTAAATATTTCTGAACTGCCACATCATCATTTAGCCAGCTTTCGGTGCCTAAAACTATCTGAGCGCAATAACTTCCATGCAGCGCTGCAAATTCGGGAACTTTGTTTCTAATACTATGTAAGTTCGCGGCTAATATTTTTAGGTTCGAATTTTTGTTCCGAACGTGGCCTGAATTCGCTGTTTGAATGCTGACAGGCGAGTGCTCATCAGAGTTAGCGCCTAGCCTAAAAAAAAAACCCATGTGCCTCCACAAGTACTCTGCTACCCGAGTAGCCGCTTCCTTAGTGTAGTGCACCCCTGATCTTTCTAGGGGCACCCTACAATTCCCCACCCGATAACGCAGATCCAGAAATCTGCAGCCATGACTGTCACAGAGTCGGCGAAGCCTCTGGTTCAGACCCTCCACTCGGCTCCAAACCAAAGGACCCCGATCAACCCTGAGAACAATGCTGCAAATCGACAGCTCTGCTTGCACCCCGCGTGCGAAGGCAGCAGCCTTCACCAATTCCGCCAGCCGCTCGTAGGACCTGAGGATGTCCTCAGAACCCAAGCGACACGCGTCATTGGTGCCGACGTGAGCCACGACTTGCAGTCGACTGCACCCCGCACCCTCGATAGCCACCAGCAAGGCCGCCTCCATATCTCGGATAAGGCCCCCCGGCAGACACACCGAGTGCACGTTGGAATTCCTTCCAGATCTGGACGCTATCTGCCTAAGGGGCTCCATCACGCGCCTGACATTGGAGCTCCCAATAACTAATAATCCCCTCCCCCCGTGCACCTGCTCGGACCCTGGCAACCATAGTAAAATGATGAAAGGAAAAAAGTTTCTCGCTTACTACTTTTCCGCTGTTTATGGAGTAAAACTACGGTTCTCGGTATGACGTTACAATTTATAATTTGAACACTACAAATTGTAGTGACAGGAAATTTTACAGTCAGTATACACATATATAGTTGAATGTAGCTTCTAAATTGTATCACATCCCGACACATAGTTCATGAGATATGAGCACATAAACAGTAACATTCATGGAAAACCGCCCCATCACGCACCAAGTTTTCATCTATTACTTCTTTACTACTAATTGTATTTCCAAGAGATTTTACATACATGCAGCCTTTATACAAATGAATATATACCTGAAAAATGGCAGGAATAAATAAATAAATACCCGGGCAACGCCGGGTTTACAGCTAGTACATAATATGCCTCTACAAGCAAACTTTAAAGAATACGTAGAATAATCGGTATGATTAATTTATATCACCGCCAACTTCCACATCTAGCACAGTAACAAGAACCGCTTAATGCGTTTCTCACTGGCAAACTGTCGACAGGAAACCGCAATGTTCCGTAGACATCAGCAGCGGAAGAGGCTTTTCACAGTATCAAATCGAGTTTAAGACAACCACAACTCTAGCACTCCCTCCTAGTGATGCTCAATTACCTCTCATGGTAGATGCGAGCAGCGCCACAACAATGGGTGAATGGTCATTGGCAGTCACTAGCTTTTTTTTTTTTTTTTCACAAAATCTGTCACGGCAACAGACTAAGTGGAGCGCAATCGATCGCGAACTATGGGCAATTTTTGCGACGATCAAACATTTCCGAGCAACGGTAGAAGGCAGACATTTCACAGTTTTCACTTATCATAACCCACTTACATGTTTTGGCCCACTTTAGGTTACGGTAGTAACACTAAAAGTGGGCCTTTGCGATCGTCTTTTGACAGCTCGAAATGTAAATGAAAATAACGCTTTAACCGTTCATCTGACACGGAAACTGAATACATGTGTTTGTAGAGAAGAAATTTCTCTACAACTTTGCTCTTTTATGTTTTTTCCATATCTCGCATCATTTCACAGATATTTGCAAAATAAAGGCGATTTTACGATGTCTGTCTGTCCGTCTGTCTGTCCGTAACGTGTTCCCACTTTTAAAGCCGAACCGTTCAACCAATCAGTACCAAATTTTACAGACATACTTGTAGACTGTCAAAGACTAGAACCTCCCTTTTTCAAATTTTTCGGACAAAAAATGCGTCAGTGACACTAAAAAAAGCAGTTTGTAGTGCAATTGTACTTGCTAACGAACCGTTCATCTGACACGAAAATTCAATAACCGAATTTGTTGAGGAGAAAATTCTCTACAACTTCGCTCTCTTACTTTTTTTCATATCTCGTATCGTTTGAGAGATATTTGCAAAAATAACGGCCATTTGACACCGTCCATTGATAATACGAAAACATGCTGTTCGAAGATGTCACGTGACATTCCACGCCCAGAACTCTCTCTGGCATACGCCATCTTGCGTTGCGTATTTGATGATTTTCTTATTATAACTTACACGTTGTTATTTCAAAGCAGCGGTGCGCTGAAGAATTAACAAAAACATGTCGTTCTTCGTACGATAAATGATTATCCAGTGTCTGAAAATGCCTTATTAGCATCAGTTAGCAACTGCCATCAATAGAACGAAAATGAAGGACTACTTTCGTAGCTGTCCGCTGTAGTGTAGTGGGCAGCGTGTTGGATTACGGTCAGTGGTTCGGAACCCGCCGCTAACAAAAAACTTTTTCTCATTTTTTCCTAAAAGGGTTACGTATTGGGTGCATAGATATGTCGTAATCATATCACTATAACTTTTTTATTATTTACATTATTATTGTTGTCCGAAATGATTGCAAAACATTATAAAACTACAAATCTAAAGTGGGCCGTAAAACACGCCAGTGAGATTTTTTCAACGTATCCGAAACAGTGCAGACAGGCAGAATTTATTGATCAATTTACGACTGACATACGTCATATCTCAGGGACACAGAATGTTGTGGCAGATTGTCTATCAAGGAACTGTGCCACTTTAAATATAATTCCGTGGGAGGAAATAGCGGATAAACAAAAAGTCGACAGGAAACTGGAATGTTTTAGAAAAAAGTAAACACACTGCATTGCAGCTAAAGTGCATACCGGGACCTTACAGCAATAGCAAAATTAGGTGCGACACATCAAGAGGTCGACATCGGCCATTTATACCGTCAGAGTATAGACGGCGTGTTTTTGAAACCTTGTATGGATTGGTCCACCCTGGTATTAGAGCAACTGCGAACTTAGTGGCAAACAAAGTCGTATGGCCAGGAGTACAAAAAGATTGCAAAAATTGGGCACGAGCATGCTTAGAATGTCAACGTAGTAAAATCAGTCGACACGCATTTCCGCCAGTTGCACAGTTTCCGACACCGACTAAAAGATTCGATCACATTCATTTGGATTTATTAGGGCCATTATCCCCTTCTAATGGACAACGGTACGTAGTGACAATTGTAGATCGTTTCACAAGATGGCCAGAAGCAACACTGGTAGCAGACATCTCGTCAGAAACCGTGGCAAAAGTATTAGTGGGAGAATGGTTCGCACGTTTTGGCATTCCACATTCAGTCACCGAGTTTTACTTCTGAATGTGAAAATATTTTGCTAGCACCCACCTGTTTAGGGAGACATGTTAGAAATAAACGGCAAACAAGAAACGGTAACAATTGAAAGTTTGAAGCCGTGTTATCAGTACACAGAAGAAACAACAGGACGTGAAGAGGCAGACACCCCTACAATGATTCGTCATTAGTATTGAGAGGAAGAAACATCAGCTTAGAAGAAGAAACACCAGATGTGGCAGAATACAGTCCGGTGCAGCAACCACAAGTTTTTGTGACCAGAGCGAGACGTCGAATCAAACATCAGTACCCCAACATACCTGGGGCACCAGGTTCCAAAAATAAAAGAGGGGGGGGGGCTGATGTAGCTACTGTCGAGCATATGACAAGTAGTCGACGCGTGGGAAGAGGGTCGCTGGTTGCGGCAAGAAACAATTATTACTGAACTGCTTTGATTTATTTATTATTCTGTTTTTACGCTGTTGATTTTAGTGTTAGTTACGGCAAAAAATAAAAAGTTTACGTGAAGTCTTCTTGTTCGTTTTCACTTCATAGTTTGGTCATTATCCAATTTTATAAGAACAATAAAAGTTTCTAAATAAATACGGTGTTTAAAATCTGTGTGATCATTTTGAATTTCGTTAGGGAATGCTTCTGTGTGGATGTACATTTCTAATTCTTCCAGGATAGAAGGATGGAAAAGCTGGTAGAAGCCGACCTCGGGGAAGATCAGTTTGGGTTCAGGAGAAATGTAGGAACACGGGAGGCAATACTCACTTTACGGCTTATCCTAGAAGATAGATTAAGAAAAGGCAAACCTACATTTCTAGCTTTTGTAGATTTGGAGAAGGCTTTTGACAATGTTGATTGGAATAAACTCTTTCAAGTTCTGAAGCAAGCAGGAGTAAAATATAGGGAGCGTAAGGTTATTTACAACTTGTACAAAAACCAGACAGCGGTTGTCAGAGTTGAAGGGCATGAAAGGGATGCAGTGGTTGGAAAGGGAGTAAGACAGGGTTGTAGCCTTTCCCCAATGTTGTTCAATTTGTACAATGAGCAAGCTATAAAGGAAAGCAAGGAGAAATTTGGAGAAGGAATTAAAGTTCAGGGTGAAGAATTAAAAACATTGCGTTTTGCCGACGACATAGTGATTCTGTCAGATACAGCAAAGGACCTGGAAGAGCAATTGAACGGAATGGACAGTGTGCTGAAAGGTGCATATAAGATGAACATTAACAAGAGCAAAACTAGGATAATGGAGTGCAGTCTAAGAAAATCAGGTGATGCTGAAGGAATTAGATTGGGAAACGAAGCAATAAAGGAGATAGATGAGTTTTGTTACTTGGGCAGTAAAATAACAAATGATGGTCGCAGTACAGAGCATATAAAATGCAGAATGGCAATGGGTAGAAAAGCGTTCTTGAAAAAGAGAGATTTGTTAACATCGAATATTAATTTAAGCCTAAGGAAGTCCTTTCTGAAGGCATTTGTATGGAGTGTTGCCTTGTATGGGAGTGAAACATGGACGATAAGCAGTGTGGACAGAAAGAGGATAGAGGCTTTTGAAATGTGGTGCTACAGAAGAATGCTGAAGATTAGGTGGGTGGATCGCGTAACTAATGAGGAGGTACTGAACCGAATTGGGGAGAAAAGAAATTTCTGGCATACCTTGACTAAAAGAAGGGATAGATTGGTAGGACACATTCTTAGACATCAAGGAATTGTGAATTTAGCGTTGGAGGGAAGTGTGTGGGGTAAAAATCGCAGAGGGAGACCAAGAGACGCGTATAGGAAGCAGATTCAAGTGGATGTGGGTTGTCGTTCTTATGAGGAGATGAAAAGGCTTGCTCAGGATAGAGTAGGGTGGAGAGCTGCATCAAACCAGTCTCCGGACTGAAGACCATAACAACAACAACAACATTCATATTTGTGCCTTTGGGAGTTTTATGTAATATTTTCAGTGCTTTTTCAATGTCTGTGGTGGTTTGTTTTTCTTTCTTTAGGTGCTGGTAGAAAGTGGATTGGTTGTTATCTGTTATTCTGGTGTGTTCCCTGAAACTACATGAAGTCACGTCCTGTCTGGCCGTTATAAAATTTCCCACAGTTTTCATACATAATTATCTTCCTAGGCTATGAAATTTTACTGTGTTGGTTATGGCTTTATGTACTTTCATGTTTAAATTAATATTTGTATGGAAAACAAGTTTTATTTAATTTGCCTGAAAATTACATTAATTTTGTCTGAAATATCTCCTATGATATTTGTAGGGATGTACGTAAATTTTTATGCTGTGGTGTTTGTTTGTCGAGAGTTATGTTTCTATATGGACTTTCTATCTTGTTTAAGTCTATTATAAATTTTGTTGATTATTTTTGGGTTGAAATCGTTTTGTATGCTTTACATTTTAATGTTTGGATTCCTTTTTCAATTTTGTGTTTTTCTAAAGGTAGGTTTTTTTTTTTTTTAATTTACTTACCATGGAATGGAAATAGGCATATTTGTGTGATGTGGGATGAAATGAAGTGGCGTTTATTATATTGCCTAATGTTGTTGGTTTACGATAAATGTCAAATGAATTTTGGTTGTAGTTATTGCTTATTTCCAGGTCGAGAAAGTGTATTGATCCACAAAAGAACTTATGTATAATGTTTTACGATGTTTATTTTGCTGCGGGCCCAATATTGAAGACAATGTCACATAATTTTTGAAAATGAAACTTTTACTAGAAATACTCGCAGTTTCATGTAATTAGTAGCTAAAGATAACTGTTGGGAATTTCTTTAATTGACATTTCGTATTAGATAAATGCAATTTACAAACAGGGAGGAAAAATTAGAGATGTCTACATCTACATCTACATGGGATACTGTGCAAATCACATTTCAGTGCCTGGCAGAGGGTTCATCGAACCACCATTATATTATTTATCTCCCATTCCATTCTCGAATAGCGCGCGGGAAGAAAGAACACCTAAATCTCTCCGTTCGAGCTCTGATTTCTCGTATTTTATTCGATGATCATTTTTACCTATGTAAGTGGGAGTCAACAATATATTTTCGCATTCGGAGTTTCGTAAGTAGCCCACGCCGCAGCGATAAGCGCCGTCGTTGTAATGATTCCCATCCCAGATCCTGTATCATTTCCGTAACGCTGTCTCCCCTGTATCGTGACAATACGAAACGAGCTGCCCTTCTTTGGACTCTTTCGATGTCCTCCGTCTAACCCACCTTATAAGGCTCCCACACTGGGCAGCAATACTCCAAAAATGGACGAACTAGCGTAGTGTATGCAGTTTCTTTTGTAGTTCTGTTGCATGTTTTAAGGGTTCTGCCAATAAAACATAGTCTCTGGTTCGCCTTTCTCACGACATTATCTACGTGTTCTTTCCAATTTAAGTCTGAAGTAATAGTAATTCGCCGGCCGCGGTGGCCGAGGGGACTGAGGCGCGTCAGTCACGGTCTGCACGGCCACTACGGTCGGGGGTTCGAATCCCCCCTCGGGCATGGATATTTGTGCCGTCCTTAGTGTTAGCTAGTATATAAGTAGTTTGTAAGTTTAGAGACTGATGACCCCGTAGTTAAGTCCCATAAGCTATACAAACAAACAATAGTAATTCCTAGGTATTTTGTGGAGTTTACGGCCTTCACCTTTGATTGATTTATCTTGTAAACAAAGTTTAACGGATTTCTTTTTGTACTCATGTGGACGACTTCCCACTTTTCATTATTTAGAGTCAATTGCCAATTTTTACACCATACCGATATCTTATTCAGATCGTTCTGCAGTTGGTTTTGATCTTCAGATGATTTTACTAGACGGTAAATGACGGAGCCATCTGCAAACAACCTAAGAGCCCTACTTAGATTTTCCCCTAAATCGTTTATGTAAATAAGGAACAGCAGAGGACCAATAACACTACCCTGTGGTACGCCCGAAATCACCTCTGTTTTAGTCGATGCCTTACCATCGATTACTACGAACTGTGTCCTCTCTGACAGGAAATCCCCTATCCAATCGCAAATTTGGGGAGATATACCACAAGCATGCCTTCAGAAGGATCTGCAGATCTTAATTGTACTCAGAAATTTTCGAAGTAGATGTTTTTCCGAGATAGGAATCTCTAGATGTAGCATGCTATGAACTGACACAGTAAGTGGCGATGATTTGTTCAACAACTGGACATCTTTATACAATTAACACTGACGAAGTATCCCACTGCCGATGCGAGAAACGTGTTGCAGCTTACTTCTGATCAGCTCTGTCACACCTTCAAATACTTGAAATTTCATGCTGTCATGCTACTCACTAGCACTTACATCTATAGTTCCCGCACACTGAGAATTCATATCAAATCTAATATATAAAGCAGAGTATCCGTATGTGTGTACGTGTTGCATACAAATCGATAGTTTTGTTGCAATCTTTATGAAATTTTGTACACGTAAGCTTCAGTCCATGAGGACGGTCGCCATAAGTGTAAGAATCACCCACAACAAAGAGTTCACGAGATATGACGTCGTAAACAATGAGATGCGCGAAAAACAGCTGCGTTTAGAGACAATACTACTCATTTTCTCCTAAACCACTGAGCCGATTTCAACCAAATTTGGTGCACACAATCCTTACCGCGAGGTAACAATTGCTGCAGGGGTAGAATCATATACAGACATGGTTCAGAAGGTATGATGTATTAAACAATAGGAATCGCAAAAGACTGTCACATAATGCAGCGAGACTTTATAAATACGCTATATGAGTATGAGAGTACTTAGCGACTTGCTACAAAACTTTACACAAAATTTCAAACGTTTATTAAACTTTTTCTCGCTGTCAATCGTAGCAAAATGATGAAAGGAAAAAAGTTTCTCGCTTACTACTTTTCCTCTGTTTATGGAGTAAAATTACGGCATTCGGCATGACCTTACAATTTATAATTTGTACACTACAAATTGTACCTACAGGAAATTTTCCAGACAGTATACACACGTATAGTTCAGTTTGATACGACACGTAGTTCATGAGGTATGAGCACGCAAACAGTAACGTTCCGCTGTTCGTGGACTAATACTACAGCATTCGGTATGACGTTATAATTTATAATTTCTACACTACAAATAGTAGCCACATGACATTTTATAGACAGTATACACGCATATCGTTGAGTTTAGCTTCTAAATTGTATTACAGTACGACATGTAGGTTATCAGATATGAGCACATAAACAGTAACGTTCTTGGAAAATCGCCCCATCACCCATCAAGTTTTAATCTATTACTTCTTTCTACATCTACATCTACATACATACTCCGCAATTCACCGTAAGGTGCGTGGCGGAGGGTGCACTGTACCACTACTAGGCATTTCCTTTCCTATTCCACTCCCAAATTGAACGAGGAAAAAAAGAATGCCTATATGCCTCCGTACGAGCCCTAATTTCTCTTGTGTTTGTGATCTTTACGCGAAATGTAAGTAGGCGGCAGCAAGATCGTACTACACTCAGCTACAAATTCCGGTCCTCTAAATTTCCTCGCGCATTGGTCGAACCTACCGGTAACAAACCTAGCTGCTCGTCTCTGAACCGCCTCTATGTCTTCCTTTAAACTGATCTGCTGCGGGTCCCAAACACTTGAGCAATACTCAAGACGTGGTCGTACTAGCGTTTTATACGCGGTCTCCTTTACAGGTGAAGTACATCTTCCCAAAATTTTCCCAATAAACCGAAGTCGGCTGTCCGCCTTACTCACAACTGTCCTTACATGCTCGTTCCATTTCATATCGCTCTGCAATGTTACGCCTAGATATTTGAACGACGCGACAGCATCAAGAAGCTCACTACTAATGCTGTATTCGAACATTATAGGATTGTTTTTTCTACTCATGCGCATCACCTTACATTTTTCTACATTGAGAGCTAGCTGCCATTCTTCGCACCAACTAGAAATTTTGTCTAAGTCAACCTGTATGCTATTACAGTCAGTTACAGACGACACCCTCCCATACACCACAGCATCATCAGCAAACAGTCGCAAATTACAATTTACTCTGTCCATCAGATCATTTATATAGATAGAAAATAATAGCGGTCCTATCACACTCCCCTGGGGCACGCCTGACGATACACTCGTCTCTGATGAACACTCGCCGTCGAGAACAACGTACTGCGTTCTATTACTTAGGAAGTCTTCCAGCCAGTCACAAATCTGTGAACCTATTCCATAAGCTCGTATCTTCGTTAGCAGTCTGCAGTGTGGCACCGCGTCGAACGCCTTCTTGAAGTCGAGAAAACACAATCCGCCTGTTGCCCTTCATCCATGGCTCGCAAGATGTCATGTGAGAAAAGGGCAAGCTGAGTTTCACATGAACGATGTTTCCTAAACCCGTGCTGATTCATGGAAAGAAGCTTTCCGTTTCAAGGAAATGTACTATATTCGAATAGAGAAAATGCTCTAAAATTCTACACGAAACTGATGTCAACGATATTGGCCTGTAATTATGTGAGTCAGTTCTCTTTCCTTTTTTATAAACGGGAGTCACCTGCGCTTTTTTCCAATCACTACTAATAACTGTATTCCCAAGAGATTGTACAGACATGCAGCCATTATACAAATGAATATTTACGTGGAAAATGGCAGGAATAAATAAATAAATGCCGGTCAACGCCGTCTTTTCAGCTAGTCATTTATAGAACTCAAATACCTTCCGATTAATAGAACACAGAAAAGTCCTGTAAACGTAATCTAGAGGTTCTCCGGACTTGGGAAGCTTGTATTCGATTGACTTCGCGGTGTCCATCAGTTCAACGCTTGGTGTCTGCGAGCACGTGGTAGTGACCGCTGACGGGAAAGAACTCACGACCTCCAGCGCCCTCCCCCCACCGTGCCTCTTCCCCCTCCACTCCCCCAACAACACGGAGTCACGGCCGATCAAGCGCAACGCAAGGAGCGGCGGAAAGTTTTGCCTCGGCGTGAACCGCACGTTACAAACCAGACCCACTTTTACGTAGGACGTAAACAGCGGCACCTGCTTCAAAGATCTCGAATACCAACAAAGCCTGTAAATCAGGTTATATCATTGGAACCGTTGATCCCTAGGTGACAAGAGATCGTGGTTTTTGCCCACTTTAGGTTACGGTAGTAACACTAAAAGTGGGCCTTTGCGATCGTCTTTTGACAGCTCGAAATTTAAATGTAAATAACGGCTTAACCATTCATCTGAAACGAAAATTGAATAACCGAATTTGTAGAGGACAAAATTCTCTACAACTTTGTTCCCTTACATTTTTTTTTTTTTTTTTTTTTCATATCTCGTATCGTTTGAGAGATATTTACAAAAATAACGGACTTTTGACATCCTCCATTGAATTAACGAAAACCAGCCGTTCGCAGATGTCACGTGACATTCCTCGCCCAGAACTCTCTCTGGCATACACCATCTTGCGTTGCGTATTGATGATTTTCTTATTGTAACTTACACGTTGTCATTTCAAAGCAATGGCGCACTGAAGAATTAACAAAAACACGTCGTTCTTCGTACGATAAATGATAATCTAGTGTCTACAAATGCCCTATTAGCATCAGTTAACAACAAGCCATCAATTGTATGAGATTAAAGAACGCACGTTCTAATTGTTAGCTGTAGCGTAATGGGCACTGCTTTGAACGCTGAAGGTCAGTGTTTCGGAACCTGCCACTACTTATTTTTTTTTTCCTAAAAGGTTTTCAGACACTCTTATTAATTTATTTTTTATTATTTAGATTATTATTTTGGTCCAAAATGTTTGCAAAAACTTATAAAACTACAAATCTAAAGTGGGCCGTAAAACACATCAGTGCGATTATTTCATAACCGTGGCGTTAGCAACTCTCGGAGATATAAACAAATTACTTCCTCATTCTGCTCTTCTTTTCTCATTTATCTATTACTGTCAACAAGAACACTAAATGAAAACGAGGGGAGAAGTGAAATACAAAGACGAATAATTTACTATATCTGCTGAAAAGGGGATAACAATAAAAATCATCAAAAAGGGAATGATACGTAATATCATTCTGTAAATTTGGGCATTGAAGCAAAGATGCAAGTGGAAGGAATAGGTCAAAAAGGATAAATAATACAAATTAAAATATGAAACAGGTTGCAATAGAGAGATTCGCTAATTGAGTACTTAAACGTGAAGGAAAACTATGGAGACAGTTCTGCATCACTAGAACAAGCGCCATATGTCATAACTGACATAATGGAACCTAAATTTTACATGTTCTTAAAATATATTTATTTATAAATGTTTCTCAACTTTTTGTACCAAAGAAGTGTTAGTGTTGTTTCACTTAGTAGTGAAATCTCACTGTAAATAACTACTAAACAGCACTAATTGCGCTCACATCAGAAATATAAAGTAACGGCGCTTGGTCTTGTGATGCATAACACGGTCCATAGCATAAGCTCAAAAGTTGCTAATAGTGAATCTTGAAGTCTGTCTGTAACGATTTTTGCGAAATAAAAACAGGTAGCCATAAAGATAGCATGAGGCACAACAAGTTGCAATGTTAGATTAGTAATTAAATGTAATGTCTTGATTTTTGTTGATACGCGGATAGAAGAAAATCTAACTAGAAAATAAAACCGAAACATTCTTGGTCTCTCTAACTTTTTTTTTTTTTTTCATAATACAATCTCATCCTCCAACATCGCCAGAAAATAAATTATGAGCAGCATCGATGGATGAGGCTACATCGTAACCAGTTACATGACAAACTTGGATGTGCTCCTCGCTGATTGGTGGCTCTTTTGTGGTCACAGATGAACAACAGAAAATTTACGACCAATGATTCATCACCTCTGTAGTATTTCGCCACTGCAGATAACTGCTACAGTGGTAGCGTTACTAATGCTTATCGGTAGCAAATACGCTTACGTCTATTTTAACTTCAAGGGACGCAGCAAAAACGTCAAATGGTGGTAGGCCTAGGCCTGATATAGGAAATGTATGTTGCAATATTTACAATTCTGATTTATTCATCGACATCTATCTGCACTCACGTTACTGGCAGTAGTATTGTGTTTCTACCCAGTGACTGAACGTTTCCACACACTACCTGACCAGCTCAGTTTGTGTTAGGCGGCGACAAGGAACTGACAAGGCACTCAAATACTTGTGTGTTATTATCACGCAGCAAGTACAATCAACGGCTTTCAAACACCGTACACTGGCCTACTGAAGCGTATAACATATGAAGGCAATTTTTATCAGGGGTCTTTTTACTTTTAGCTGTTAGCAGGTATTGTTTATTTATTTTTTATTTGCAATTGCAAATACATACATGGAGATGGTACATGAGACAAAACAAATATACATTATTTTCAAATATGACACATAATACAACTACTAATAAAAATGGAACAAACACCAGTACATATAAAGTTCATACGAGAGCACAGTTGTGGTGGAAGCCATAATCTCTATACATAACAATCTCTTGCCACGGTGTTTGTGTTCGTTCTTCTCCGAAATGGCTCGACCGATTTTCAAGAAACTTTTTTGTGTATGTGGTAGGTATGAGAATAGGTCGTAAAGTGTATTTCATACCGCTTGGCAATTAGGGTGTCCCTGCCCAGAATTGTTTTAGTATGTTTCGACCTGACGCGATTGGAAACCCCGCCGCGAGATTTTTCATTGTTAAAAATGGACAAATGTTTGTAAATCTATCGGACTCAACTGCTTGATTGTCAGCCCGTAGCTTACAAACTACTTAAACTAAGGTGAGCTAACCTAATAACAATACAAACACCCATGCCCGAGGGAGGACTCGAACTCCCGACGGTGAACTGCCGCGCGCACCGCAGCACGGCGCCCCAGTGCGCACGACTAATCCGCCGCCGGTCGGCATTCTTACAAAAGAAATGTTGCCTCATTAAAATTCGGGAATGCAGCCGCGTAAAATTACCTTCTAATACAGGATGAATCCTACAATCAAGAAAATAGCAACCAACTACATTTGATTATGCTATATATTTACTAAATATCACCGTTACCGGTTTCAAACTTTCCAGTTCATCGTTAGACGGCTGCTCACATCCACATACATGTCATTTACATTTTGATAATGAACATAATTTTGCTTGTGGGGAAAAGTCCTTGGTTATGTGGTACCCTACAATGCAAAAAGATGATTGGAATTGCTTATTCGAGCATAAATATGACTCATGATACTGACAAATGTTCTAAACAAACTTTTACGACAGAATTTTTGGTTTTATTCATTTACTCATGTCGAAAAGTCGGTTCCTTTACGTTATGTGCATAAGCAAAATGTAAATAACATGTATGTGGACGTGAACAACCGTCTGACGATAAACTGGAAAGTTTGAAACCGGTAATGGCACTATTTAGTAAATAAGTAGCATAATCACATGTGGTTGGTTGCTGTTTTCTTCATTGGAAGAATCAGCCTGATTTCATACATAAACACGGGCTCAGATGTCTGTTTCTGACAAAATACCTGGTAATATTTCGGCTGTGTTGTGGTCAGCGCTCGCTCCGTCCTTTGAAACTCGCATCTATGAGTATATGGCCAGAGATAACACTCACCAGAGCGGTTGATTGGCGACAGAAAAGCTATTTGACATTTCATTCTGCATTTGGTTTGTATCACAACACAGTGAATTTATAAGAAACTAGCTGAAAACCCGGCTTTACCCAGGTAATTATTTATTTATTTCTGCCTTGAGTTAGTACTCCTTTCCCTTGTCTCTCTGTCCATCTCTTTTTTTCTTAAAACATACTATATTTTTGAAAGAATATTAAGAAATACGGCTGTTTCCATAATATACAAAATTATAAATGTAGTATCCAAAAAAAGAAAGATAGTAATCAAAATACATATGGCATATAAAATGAGTATATTTATTGAGTTATATGTTGTACAATTGTATAATTTTTCAGTATGTATTCATTTGTATGAGTGCTGTATGTCTGTAAAATCTGTAGCGAATACAGTTAGTAGTAAAGAAGTAATAGATTAAAACTTGTTGCGTGATGGGGCGATTTTCCATAAACGTTACGGTTTATGTTCTCATATATCATGAACTACGTGTCGTACAAAAGGTACATTCAACTATATGTTTGTATACTGTCTGTAAAATTCCCTATGGCTACAATTTGTAGTGTCCAAATTATAAATTGTAAAGTCATACTGAATGCCGTAGTTTTCGTCTATTAACAGCGGAAAAGTAATAAGCGAGATTATTTTTTCCTTTCAAAATTTTGCTATGGGCGTCAGCGAGAAAAAGTTTAATAAAGGTTTGAAATTATGTTCAAAGTTTGTTGCAAGTCGCTAAGTAATATACTGTTTTCATAAAGTCTCGTCGCATTATGTGGCAGTTTTTTGCGATTCCTATTATTTATGACATCATATCTTCTGAATTATGTGTCATATGCTATTCTTAACCATGCAGCAATTGTTACATTACGGTAAGGAATTGGTTGACATCGGTCTAGTGGTTTAGGAGAAATTGAGCAGCATTTTCGCTAAATGCACCAGTTTTTCGCGCATCTCATTGTTTATGACTCATCGTTTGAACTGTATCGTACGTGATTATGAGACACAGGCGACCGTCCTCATGGATTGAAGCTTATGTGTGCAAAATTTCATAAAGACTGGAACAAAACGTAGATTTGTATGCAGCACGTACACACAAACAAACATACAGACACTCTGCTTTACATATTAGAAGACATATGAGGGTATTATATTTGTAAAAACAAATTATCGTATATCGGTTTTCATCAGTGAAACTTTTTTTTTCCATTAGTGTGTGTACATTACAGTGAATAACGCCAGTAAGACGCAAGGGGGCACATTTAAGCCATCGTACGAATAATGCAAGAAACATGCGAAATAGTAGACCAGAAAGAATACACGAACAAATCCAACAAGATAAGGATAATGTGTCAGTGCCCATGTGGCGATTGCGTCCATCTCGATAACAAGAGACACGAACTGAATGAAATCAACAAAGACAATCGGAACGGAGACAAGCGCGCCTGTGCGTACATTCTTACATATTCTTCCATGAATGTAAAATAGAGAAAATGAGATGGACAGAGGGAGAAGGGATAGGAGAAGTACTAAATCAAGGTGTGAATAAATAAATAGATACCTGGGCAACGCCGGGTTTTCAGTTAGTCCATTATAAATTTAAATCCAATCGAGACAGCCACTCAATAACAGCTGGGCTGTTCACGATAAAATCCTAACATTGTCCAAGGAATATTCGCAGGGATAATCTTGCACTATAATAGCAGTGTCTTTCCATCAGTTTCACAATCACTTGTACATCGTGGACTTAGTTTTTGCCTGTCCAGTTCTTACACGCTTAAATTGACACCATATTTCGCGGGGAAATTCATTTTCTAGGAGGTTGTTAGTTGGGGTCTTATGTGTTTCGGGGTTAACGTCACTATTATTCCAGTTGGTTTTCCAGGAACGGCACCTGTCGTAGATAGTTCCTTAGGCAAGAGTTCTGTCACCCATATTGGCGCCCTTGATGTCAGGCGACTTCCTGACAGGGTCGCTGAGAGCCAGCACTGGTCCCGGGACAGGAAGCAAGATCTGATTCTAACTCCAAATATAGCAGTCAGTTTTTTAAAGAAGGTTTTACGCTTTTACCCTTTATTTCCGATTGTCGCAAATTCATATCATGCCATTGTAACCTTTATATGTGGGAGAATAAGTATGTTCGAGAGCCAGTGCCGACTGAAGCAGCGAGTGTGACGTGTGCTGCCATTAACTGAACATTGACTATACTTTTCTTTTCGCTTCATCGCTCCACACTTGTGTTTATACTCCATAATGTTAACACATCAAACTTAACACTCTTGCACACTAAAATGGCATTGGTCAAAAGCATGTGAAACGGATGACTTCCACTGAAGCGAACACAAAGTCGTCCAGGTCAGTGTAACGCACTCAATGTAGGAAACAAAAATGAGCTGCCTTCTTCTTGCGCCAAACCTGTCAATTCTTAATCAGTGCCCAGAGTAGTTTAATGACCTTCAGTTCAGTGTGATATAGACATATGATGGCATTCTTAAAATTGTTTTGCTTACTGAACTTGCCATAGCATCCACAATATACGCATTATAAGCTACTTTATTTACGAAAGCATTTCCCGCTTCAACATATTTCCCAACTGATTTTTTTTCCTTGCATGATCAGTCTTTATTTGTCTATTTCAAAGTGAGATTAGCTTTATGTTTGCGAAGAACTCGATATACGGATGAGCTGCTTACCACAAAAAGCAGTGTCCCTTGAGCAATAGTCACTTGACTCTAGAAACAGTGAGCATTATTGCGCTGATACCGCATCTACCGTACCTGTCACTTTGTAGCGTTCATGCAGTTGGACGACCCGTTCAGAGCTCACGTTGTTTTAGTCGTTCGTAGAGCAGCCAATCTAAAAATTAACTGCCACGTGGAACTTTGTTAGTGGGACTATAATACAATATATCTTACTTCACAACACAGACATTTGTCATCTACAGATAAGTGTTAAATGTTCCCATCTATGAAGATATTCTAAAACTCAATATGTTACAAAATTTATTTTACAACTGCTGTCTGATATTCGCCAATTCAGAAACCTGGACCCTCACAAGGCTCAACCCCCCCCCCCCCCCCACAAGGACCGGGCCCCGAGGATTTTGTCCCCCCTGTCCCCCCCTCTCCTCGGCCCTGCTTCTGGAGTGTATACTATGTGATCAAAAGTATCCGAACACCTAGCTGAAAATGACTTACAAGTTCATGACGCCATCTGTCGGTAATGATGGAATTCAATATGGTGTTGGCCCACTCTTAACCTGGATGGCAGCTTCCAATCGTGCAGGCATGCATTCATTGAGGTGCTGGAAGGTTTCTTGGGCAATGGCAGTCCATTCTTCACGGAATGCTGCACTGAGGAATAAATGTAGGTCGGTGAGGTCTGACATGAAGTCGGAATCCCAAAACATCGCAAAGTTGTTCACAGCTATCAAGTCAGGCCAGCCCATTACAGGGATGTCATTGTCGTGCAAACACTCAGCCACAGGCTGTACATTGTGAACAGGTGCTCGATTGTGTTGAAAGATGCAATCGCCATCACCGAATTGCTCCTCAACAGTGGGAAGCAAGAAGGACCTTAAAACATCAATGTAGGTCTGGACTATGATAGTGCCACGAAAAAGAAAAAAAAAATCACGACTTCAACATTACACCACATTTTACTGTTGGCACTACACACACTGGCAGAAGACGTTCACCAAGCATTCGGCATACCCACACCCTTCTATCGGATCGCCACACTTTGTACCATGCTTCGTCACTCTGTTGTTGTTGTGGTCTTCAGTCCGGAGACTGGTTTGATGCAGCTCTCCACAATACCCTATCCTGAGCAAGCCTCTTCATCTCCACATAAGAACGACACCTACATCTGTCTGAATCTGCTTACTGTATCCATATCTTGGTCTTCCCCTGCGATTTTTTCCCCACACACTTCCCTCCAACGCTAAATTCACAATTCCTTGATGTCTAAGAATGTGTCCTACCAATCTATCCCTTCTTTTAGTCAAGGTATGCCAGAAATTCCTTTTCTCCCCAATTCTGTTCAGTACCTCCTCATTAGTTACGCGATCCACCCACCTAATCTTCAGCATTCTTCTGTAGCACCACATTTCAAAAGCCTCAATCCTCTTCCTGTCCGCACTGTTTATCGTCCATGTCTCACTCCCATACAAGGCAACACTCCATACAAATGCCTTCAGAAAGGACTTCCTTAGGTTTAAATCAATATTCGATGTTAACAAATTTCTCTTTTTCAAGAACGCTTTTCTACCCATTGCCATTCTGCATTTTATATCCTCTGTACTGCGACCATCATTTGTTATTTTACTACCCAAGTAACAGAACTCATCTACCTCCTTTATTGCTTCGTTTCCCAATCTAATTCCTTCAGCATCACCTGATTTTCTTACACTGCACTCTATTACCCTAGTTTTACTCTTGTTAATGTTCATCTTATATGCACCTTTCAGCACACTGTCCATTCCGTTCAATTGCTCTTCCAGGTCCTTTGCTGTATCTGACAGAATTACTATGTCGTCGGCAAAACGCAATGTTTTTAATTCTTCACTCTGAACTTTAATTCCTTCTCCAAATTTCTCCTTGCTTTCCTTTATAGCTTGCTCAATGTACAAATTGAACAACAATCGAGAAAGACTACAACCCTGCCTTACTCCCTTTCCAACCACTGCACCCCTTTCATGCCCTTCAACTCTGACAACAGCTGTCTGGTTTTTGTACAAGTTGTAAATAACCTTACGTTCCCTATATTTTACTCCTGCTTGCTTCAGAACTTGAAAGAGTTTATTCCAATCAACATTGTCAAAAGCCTTCTCCAAATCTACAAAAGCTAGAAATGTAGGTTTGCCTTTTCTTAATCTATCTTCTAGGATAAGCCGTAAAGTGAGTATTGCCTCCCGTGTTCCTACATTTCTCCTGAACCCAAACTGATCTTCCCCGAGGTCGGCTTCTACCAGCTTTCCCATCCTTCTGTATATAATTCGCGTTAATATTTTGCAGCCATGACTTATTAAACTGATGGTTCTGTAGTTTTCACACCTGTCTGCACCTGCTTTCTTAGGGATGGGGATTATAACATTTTTCTTAAAGTCTGAGGGTACTTCACCTGTCTCATACATCTTACACACCAGGTGAAACAATTTTGTCATGGCTGGTTCTCCCAGAGACTTCAGTAGCTCTGAGGGAATATCATCTACTCCAGGGGCCTTGTTTCGACTTAGGTCTTTCAGGGCTATGTCAAATTCTTCTCTCAGTACAGTATCTCCTATTTCATCTTGATCTACATCCTCTTCCCTTCCTAAAATATTGTCTCGAAGTTCATTTCCTTTGTAGAGCCCCTCTATATATTCTTTCCACCTTTCAGCTTTCCCTTCTTTGCTGAGAACTGGTTTTCCATCAGTGTCCTTGATATTCATAGAGCTGTTTTTCTTATCTCCAAATGTTTCTTTTATTTTCCTGTAGGCTGTATCTATTTTTCCCCTATTTATACATTCTTCTACATCCTTGCATTTGCCTTCTAGCCACTCCTGCTTAGCCATTTTGCACTTCCTGACAATCTCATTTCTTAGTCGTCTGTACTCCATTTTGCCTGTTTCATTTACTGCATTTTTATATTTTCTCCTTTCATTGATTAAATTTAGTATCTCCTGTGATATCCAAGGATTTTTTGTAGGTCTTGCTTTCCTACCTATTTTTTCCTCTGCTACCTTCACTATTTCATCTCTCAATTTTACCCATTCCTCCTCTACTGTTTTATTTCCTCCCGTTTCTGTCAATTTTTGCCTAAAGCTCCCTCTGAAATTTTTAAGAACCTCAGGTTCCTTCAATTTATCCAGGTCCCATTTCCTTGTTTTTCTACCTTTTTGTAGTTTCTTTAGTTTCAGCCTACAGTTCATAACCAACAAGTTATGGTCAGATTCTATATCTGCCCCTGGGTATGTCTTACACTGTAGAACCTGATTCCGAAATCTGTGTCTTATCATTATAAAATCTATCTGGTATCTCCCGGTGTCTCCTGGTCTCTTCCACGTATACAACCTTCTTTTGTGATTCTTAAACCAGGTGTTTGTTATAACTAAATTATGTTGTGTGCAAAATTCTACCAGGCGGCTTCCTCTTTCATTCCTTTTGCCCAGACCATATTCACCTACTATCTTCCCTTCCCTTCCTTGTCCTACTACCGAATTCCAGTATCCCATAACAATTAAATTTTCCTCTCCCTTAATTGTCTGAATAATTTCCTTTAGCTCCTCATATATTTCTTCGATTTCCTCCTCATCGGCAGAGCTAGTTGGCATATAAACCTGTACTACTGTTGTCGGTGTTGGCTTCGTAACTATCTTGACAATGATAATGCGATCACTGTGCTGGTCATAGTACTTTATCCCCATTCCTATTTTCTTATTCATTATCAATCCTACTCCTGTGACACCCCCAATTGATTTTGTATTTAACATCCTGTACTCACCTGACCAGAAATCCTGTTCATCCTGCCACCGAACTTCACTAATCCCCACTATATCTAACTTCAACCTATCCATTTCCCTTTTTAAATTTTCTAATTTTCCTACTCGATTAAGGGATCTAACATTCCACGCTCCGACCCGTAGAATGCCAGTATTGACTTTCCTGATGATCACATCCTCCTGAGTAGTCCCCGCCCGGAGATCCGAATGGGGGACTGTTTTACCTCCGGAATATTTTACCCGAGAGAATGCCATCATCATATGTTCATACAGTAGAGCTGCATGTCCTCTGGAAAGGTAACGGCTGTAGTTTCCCCTTGCTTTCAGCCGTTCGCAGTAGCTGTGTGGCTAAGCCACACTAGCTGATGTTACAAGGCCAGCTCAGTCAATCATCCAGACTGTTGCCCCTGTAACTACTGAAAAGGCTGCTGCCCCTCTTCAGGAACCACACGTTTGTCTGGCCTCTCCACAGATACCCCTCCGCTGTGGTTGCACCTACGGTACGGCTATCTGTATCGTTGAGGCACGCAAGCCACCCCACCTCGGCAATGTCTGTGGTTCATGGGAGTGGTCGTCACTCTACACAACGTTTTTTCACTGTTCAGTCGTCCAATGCTTACGCTCCTTAAACCAAGCGAGGCATCGTTTGGCATTGGCCTGCGTGATGTGTGGCTTATGGGCTTATGGGCAGCCGCTCGACCACGAAATTCAAGTCTTTTCACCTCAAGCCTACTGTCATAGTACTTGGAGTGGATCCTGATGCACTTTGTAATTTCTGTGTGATGGCCTGGATAGTTACTTGCCTATTACACTATAGACCCTCTTAAACTACATGCGGTCTCTGTCAGTCAACAGACGAGATCGGCCTGTACGCTCTCGTGCTGTACGAGCGTGTCCCTTGAAACACGTCCACTGAATGTGTTGTCGTGTTCCATTTTTGAGTTATTCATTGAATGTGCGGTCGAGTTCCTTTTTTGAGTTATTCATTAACCTAAAGTGTTTCTGCACCATTAAAATTGACTATTAGTATGTCAATTATTTATCAAATTAATTTATCAATTTAATCAAAATATCCACGAGTGTACTGCCGGTCTACAGTGTCCAACGGGCAGTTCCTTTTTGCTTGGATATTTTGATTATTTTTATTCTGTTTATTAATGATCAATGCCCCATGTTTATATGTGTTTCCAACCATGTCATTGAACTTGTGTGTTCATTTGAATGTAGAAGGTTGTTTTTAATATTGACTGACTGCCGCGCAATGGCTTACAGTCGGCGCCCCGCGCTAGAGGGCCTCGTTTACTTTAATTAAGAATGCATGGCTTCGTATGTCGTCTGCGCTGACGTCTGCTGGAAGATGGCGAGGTGGCCGCGTTCTTCGCATGGTGCCAACCTAATCTTGGACGAACGAGGTGATAAGAGACCTCTCTGGAAGCCGTTGAAGAGGGTATTATCTTCCTCAGAGAGGGATGGGTATACACTACGCTCTGAACGCGCTCTGTATGGGTTTTTAGCGTGCTCTACATCCGTTGTGTAGCGGGGAAGGTTTTGGCGTGGCCTTAGAGCTTCAATCTTGCTGCGACCGTGTAAGTAAGTACTTCATCGAATCATGCTCAGGGGAATCATGCTATTAGAACTTTGATTTCTTTGTGATCAGCCAGTCTTGGTTTATCAGTAATAGTTTCCTTGATTAATTCTTCCGCTATGCGAGGCGAAGTGTTTCTTAATTTACAGAACTCAAGTAATTCAGTGTAAATTTGCTATTTGCATTTTCAGTCTGGTGATGATTTTGTGCCCGGTTTTTCTCAAGCCAGAATACTCGTGTGTGACCTTCAGCCTTTGTAAAAACTTAGTATGCTTAAATTTTCTTGTTGTTTTTTAGCTAACATTTTCGCGTCGTGTCTGTATCTGCGAGAATGCTAAATATTTCTCAGATTTCCCAGTTTGATTCTATCTTCACTCCATTGCACAAAAAGAAACAGATTTTCCCACACAGAGTTATAAACTAATTGCTCCGTTTTGCTTATACTCGCCACATTATTTCTTCAAGAGCCCTGTTGCTGACTGAGCCCTCCATCTCTGTACCCACGGCCCCGTTTACCTAGGCAACATTGCGAACACGGCTCTCGTCTGACGTCACACGGATTGGCAGGCTTGCTCTTCCTGCTCAAACGTCACATCGTCTGAAGTTGGCTTAAAATGTTTGTAGAGGTTATGGGACTTAACTACGGGGTCATCAGTCCCTAAACTTACAAACTACTTAACAACTACCTTATCCTAAGGACGGCACAAATATCCATACCCGAGGGGGGATTCGAACCACCGACCGTAGTGGCCGTGCAGACCGTGACTGGAGCGCCTCAGTCACCTCGGCCAGCGCGGCCGGTGAAGTTGGCTTCCTGTGATCTAGTATCAAATGTATTGGTAATGGCTGGGTTATTTATTATTTTCCATTCCTGGATTGTTGCCTGCTGCCTTCGGATTTCTAGTGGAGTAATTTTTGACAAGTCATGAACACATGCCAATGACGTTGATTTTAACGTACCTGTTATTATTCGCGTAGTTTCAATGTGTTGGACGTGGATTTTCTCCACATGGGTATTCTTCCTCCACACAGGAGAGCAGTATAGGGGAATAGAACAGTGTTAGTGCTTCAGTGCGCAGTGTAACTGCATCTGCTCCCTATGTAGTACGCTCTAATTTCTGGATGATGTTATTTCGGATTTTCATTTTCTGGCTAGTTGGTTCAAGATGTTTTATTGAAGGTAAGAGACCTGCCAAGAGTTATGCCTAGTTGAAACCTAATGGTTGTAAACCTATTGGACCAAACTGCTATGGTCATCAGTCGCTGGACTCACAAACCACTTATGCTAAAGATAACACAAACACCCTTGCCCGAGGGAGCACTCGAACCTCCAACGGGAACGGCAGCCACTGCTGCCAGTAGGTGCGGCATTCATGACTAGGTTGTTGTTGTTGTTTTGTTCTTCAGCCCCAAAACTGGTTTAATGCAGCTCTCCACGCTACTCCACCGTGAGTAAGTCTATTCATTTCCTTATAAGTACGGCAGCTCACATCCACTTCAATCTGCTTACTGTATTTTTACCCCACACACTTCCCTTCAGTTCTAAATTCACAATTCCTTCATGTCTAAGAATGTGTCCCATCAATCGATCCCTTCTTTTAGTCAAGGTATGCCAGAAATTCTTCTTCTCCCCAATTCTCTTCAATATCACCTCATTATATACGCAATCTACCCAACTATTTATCAGCATTCGTCTGTAGCACCACATATCAAAAGCTTCATCCTCTTCCTCTTTGATTTAACGTCCATGTTTCACTACCATTTAAGGCAGCATTCCAAACGATTGCCTTCAGAAAAGACTTTCTAACACTCAAATTAATATTCGATGTTAACAAATTTCTCGTGTTCACAAAAGCTTTTCTTCCCATTGCCATTCTGCATTGTATATAGTTTATAATGCGAACGTCGTATGTTATATTACTGCCCAAGTAACAAAACTCATGTAACACCTTTATTGTTACGTCACTTAATGTAATTCCGTCAGCAATGCCAGATTTTCTTAGCCTACGTTCCATTACTGCTGTTTAGCTTTTGTTGATTTTCTATAACCTTCTTACAAGGCGCCGACCACTCAGTTCTACTGCTCCTCAAGGTCATTTGCCATCTTTGAGGGGATACAAAAATTTTATTTCGTCGTCCTGCCGCGTTGGAGTGGCCGAGCATTCTAAGGTGTCTAGCTGCTGAGCGTGCCGCAGCTCGCCGTCGGAGGTTCGAGTCCTCCTTGGGGCATGAATGTCTTTGTTGTCCTTAGCGTAAGTTAGCTTAAGTAGTTTGTAAACCTAGGGACTGATGACCAGAGTAGTTAAGTCCCACGGATTTACAAACATTTTAACATTTTCTTCCTCCTGAACTTTAATGCCATCTCCAAATTTCTCCTTGCTTTCCTTCATAGCTTGCTCGCTGTACAGATTGAATAACGTTGGGAAGAGGTTAAAACCCTGTATTACTCCCTTCTCAACCAATGCTTCCCTTTCAGCCCTTTGACTCTGGTTTCTGTACAAGTTGTAAATAACCTTCCGTTCTCTGTATTTTATCCTTGCTGACCTCTGAATTTGAAAGAGTGTATTCCAGTCAACATTGTCAAAACCTTTCAACAAATCGACAAAGGCTAGAAATGTAGGTTTACCTTTCCTTAATCTATCTTCTAAGATAAATCGTAACATGAGTATTGCCTCATGTGTTCCTACGTTTCTTCTAAATCACGACTGATGGTCCCCGTTGTTGGCTTCTATCAGCTCTCCCTTTCTAAACAATCCGTGTTAGAATTTTGCAACCATGAATTAACAAACTGCGACGGCTTTATTTGGAATTGGAATTTTTTCTTGAAGTCTAAGGGCATTTCCTCTGTCTCATACATCTTGCACATCAGGTGGAATAGTTTTGTCATGGCTGGCTCTCCAAGAGACTTCAATAGCTCGGACGGAATGTCGTCTACCCAGGAGCCTTGTGTCGACTTAGGTCTTTCGATGTTCTGTCAAATTATTTTTTTAGTATAGTTACTCTTATCTTCATCTGCTTCCTTTTCCCTTCCTAAGATTCTTGGGTATTTAGAATATTTGTTGTGTTTGACTCACTCTTGACAGAATGTTACGTTTAGTTCTCTATCTGACTGGAAGGCGCAAGTCTCTGTTTTATTTGTATTTCGGAAAATAATCCATTACCCTGCAGGGGAATGACATACTGTATTACATTATGGTCGGTGCAGGCTGCCTTTGCAATCCGATCAGTTTATTCATTTCCCCGAATTACCACATGTCCAGGCACCCAACAGAATGACACATGCTTGTTGATTGATTGACTGATACTATATTAGGAGTAAGGCGCTCAACAGCGACGTTTTCAGCGCCCGGACGTAATGAATCAGTGAGGAGTGGCAGGAAAGTACTTTAAAATACAAGTTAACACAGAAAGAAATGTAAAATGTAATAGAAATGAGACAAATAAAAGGATGTGTTTCAGGATTGTATGTGCAATTAAAAGACAAAGCTGCAGAAGAAGTTAAAATGAGATAGCAGGTGACCATAGCTGACCGATCGCATGAATAAAACTGATGAGCTAGCCACTCTAACACACTAAAACACACTAAAACCTCCAGCCTAAAAGTTTAGGTAAGGGTCCAGACAAATTTACAGCTAAATGTTTACTCGGTAAGTCACACTTAAGTGTATGGCAGAGGGTTCATCCAACCACTTTTATGATATTTCTCTACCGTTCTATTCTCTAACAGCTCGCGAGAAGAAGGAACATCTAAACATTTCTGTTTTCGGCCTGACTTATCTTATTATGATGATCATGTCTCCCTATGTAGGCGAGTGCTACAAAAATATGTTCGCATTCGGAGGAGAAATCGGTGAGATAAATTTCGCAAATAGATTTCGTCGCAACGAATAACCCCTTTCTTTTAATGATTTCCACCCTAAACCATGCGTAATTTCCGAGACACAAGTTTCCTGTATTGCGGTAATACAACACGAGCTGCCACTGTCTGAACTTTCTCTATATCCACCATCAGTCCCACTTAATGGGGATCCCATAATGCGGAGCAATATCCCAAAATAGGACGGATAAATGTAGTGTAGGCAGATATTTTTTACTTTTAGCGCTGTTGCATCTTCTAATGTTCTGCCATTTAAACGTCGTCTTTGGTCGGCCTTCCCTGAGATATTTTCTGTGTGTTCTTTCCAATTCGTAACTGTAATTCCTAGATAGTTGAAATTACGGCCTTTCGATTTGACTGATTAATCGACTTCTCACTTTGCATTATTTAGGGTCAATTGTCAATTTTCACACCATGCAAATACCTAAATGGTTTTCCAGTTGCTTTTGATCTTGTGGTGACTTTACTAACCGATAAATGACAGTATCGTCTGCGAATAGTAAGAGAGCTGCTCAAATTGTCTCCTAAACCGATTATAAAGAAAAGAAATAGTAGGGGGGCCTATTACACTTCCCCGAAAACGCCAGATATCTCTTCTGTTTTACTCGACGACGTTCCGTTAATAACAACGTACTGCGACCTTTCTGACGGAAATCTTGAATCCAATCATACAGCTGTGGAGATATTCCATAGCCGGCCGCGGTGGCCGAGGAGACTGAGGCGCTTCAGTCACGGTCTGCACGGCCACTACGGTCGGGGGTTCGAATCCTCCATCGGGCATGGATATTTGTGCCGTCTTTAGTATAAGGTAGTTCATAAGTAGTTTGTAAGTTTAGGGACTGATGACCCCGTAGTTAAGTCCCATAAGCTTAACAAACATTTGAACATTTTTTTGATATTCCATAAGTACGTAATGTGATTAGAAGACGCTTCTGAGGTACCTTTCAGAAGCCCGTAATTTTGCGGATCCCTCCTATTGTATAGGAGTATATGGAGTATACCAACTCACAGCAACTATACACTTCGATTTTGCTACAGGATAAACCGCTTGTAACAGCCATTAACACGCCACTGCCTGGTTTTTCAACCTGTTTTTTCTGAATACCATTTGTCCCTTCGTGAAATAAAAAAGAAAAATAATTAAAACTTTGATCACACTCGCCTCATTACCAACTAAAACAAGATCGCAGATTCACAACAAGTTCCGCTTCCACCCTCTTAAAACAATATAAAACGCACACACTTAAAACGTGGTGTTCAGAGATTTGCATAGCACAGGCATCGCGCCGGAGCAAATATCAGTGTGTAAAGGGGCAGTGCCCGATGTGGAGGCACATCAGGGGCACTTCATACTACGTCTGTCATCGGCAGGAGGGCTGGCAAGGTGGACAGTTGGCTTCACCGACAGCAACCGTCACTGCCTACTTAGCTCTTCCCACAATTGCACTAAGGGCCGGTTCGTCCATCTCTCGTTAATCTGGTCGTTAGTAAACGAGAAGATGCCTTTAATGTCTCGTTTAATGTGCTCGTTAAGTGCACTGCGTTTGTCATTGCCACATACACCACTCGTTTGCTAACCTGGAGAAAACGAGAAGGTACGATATATTTCGACTATGTTGGCAATAGAATCAAATGAAAGTGCAGTCTGAATAAACAGCTGTTCCCCATAATTGACTATCAGGGAAGAGGTTAGCAGACGGTTGTTATTTGGTGCTATGGCAAACAAACGTGAAAGAAGCTCAAATTTTACAAGAAATTAGTGCGAGAGTCTTGTGTCCTTACTAGAGAAATATGACACATTGGAATGTAAAAAAAAAAAAAAAAAAAAAAAAAAAAAAAAAAAAAAAAAAAAAAAAAAAAAACGACGCTACGACTTGGAACGAAAAGGAAGCGACATTGCGGCAAGTGAATTCAATGCTGTCCACGGAACATGTAGGACAGCAAAATTGCTTAGAGCCTATTACGATAATATGCTGTCAAGTGCATAGTACGTTAGTGCAGGTTAAATTGTACGACGCTTCTCGATGGGCTGTAGTGGTCATGTTGGCACCAATGGTAATGATGCCAACTCAGATGACCAATAAGTGTTTTTTCGTGACAACTGCAATTAAAACGAAAATTATTTTCTCTGAACGAACAAGGGTACATACAAGAACCTGTCGACCAATAGAGCAGGTACAGTATTAAATTTGCTGCGAGTGAATCGAGCAGCAATAACATTTACTCTGTAGCTCGTGAAAAATATTAACGCAATTCTACACTTCATTGTTCATCTGTTGCCAATATAAGCACTGGAGCCCGGCGAGAAGCGTCGTAAAATTTTACCTTAGTGCAAGCAATAAATTGCACGTAGGCGAAAGTGCACTGTTCCTGTAGATCGGAGGAAGAAATCACATTTTAGGCCTTACACTAGGTGCAACAAGCATAAGTAAATACTGAATTAATAAGTTTGCACACATAGATAATGTATTCTGTTTTTTATTACAACAGATATCTTACTATATTACTATTCAAAACTATACGTTGGTCTCTTCAGATGGTCGTGTAGTTTTTCATGCAGCATTTCCAAAGTGGCTTTTCGAAGACGAAATTGAGTAACAAATTCATTAACTAGAACTTAACGAGACATTGACAAACCGGCCCTTAGTGTAAGTTAGTTTAAGTAGTTTTAGGGCCTGTTTGTCCAATTAAGATTTTAACTTGTCGTTAACGGAGAATTGCGTTTGTCAATGTTTCGTTATTAGTTAACTTGACGTTAAAAGACCTCAAACTGGCCGTTAAGTTAACGAGTAAAATTCTGCTCGTTACACGGCTAACGACCAGTTAAGTTAGAATCTGTATGAAAATGGCAGGATTCCAAAGCGCTAAAATACCGCAATATAGCCTATTCACGAGATAAAGACCGACTTATCGAACAAAATAACAGAATCACTACATTTATGAAAAACTAGTGAGGAAAGCAGCTTTATTGGAAAATTGTATCGTAATATTTCTCGCCCCATCTATGTCAGTAGTGATTACATGAGTTTGATATATTGCAGATATGCAACATAACCTTAAAATTACTGTTGCGATATCAAAATACGAACTTACGGGTAACGACTAGTTAAGTGAGAATCAGTATGATAAAAATGCCTGGAATAAGAAATTCGGTTGAAAATTACGACGATGTCAATATTTTGGACAATCTAGAGGTCATGGCCCCTATAAGGCGTCCTAGACGTATGTATGTTCGTCCAAATCATTTTGAATGCTTGGATGATGCAGAATTTGTTACCCGATTTCGTCTTCGAAAAGCCACTTTGAAAACGCTGCATGAAAAACTCCACGACCATCTGAAGAGTCCAACAGGTAGTAACGTATTTTGTAAGTTATCAGTCGAAATAGAAAACAGAATACATTATTTATGTCTGCAAATTTATTAATTCAGTATTTACTTATGCTTGTTGCGCCTAGTGTAAGGCCTAAAATGTGATTTCTTCCTCCGATCTATAGGAACAGTGCACTTTCACCTACGTGCAAGTTATTGCTTGCACTAAGATACTACGCAATTGGCAGCATGTTATGGCACTTTTGGTGTTCTACATGTTCCATGGACAGGCCGGCCGCGGTGGCCGAGGGGACTGAGGCGCTTCAGTCACGGTCTGCACGGCCACTATGGTCGGGGGTTCGAATCCCCCCTCGGGCATGAATATTTGTGCCGTCCTAGTTCGTAAGTAGTTCATAAGTAGTTTGTAAGTTTAGGGACTGCTGATCCCGTAGTTAAGTCCCATAAGATTTACAAACATTTTTTTTTTTTTTTGTTCCATGGACAGCATTGAATTCATTTGCCACAATGTCGCTTCCTTTTCCTTCCATCGTGTCATATTTCTCTATTAAGGACACAAGACCCTCGCACTAACGTCTTGTAAAATTCGAGCTTACTTTACGTTTGTTTGCCATAGCGCCAAATAACAACTGTCTGCTAACTTCTTCCCTGATAGTCAAATATGGCGAACAGCTGTTTATTCAGACGGCACTTTCATTTGTTTCTATTGCCGACATTGACGAAATATATCGAACCTTCTCATTTTCTCCAGGTTAGCAAACGAGAGGTGTATCTGGCAATGACAAACGCATTGCACTTAACGAGTACATTTAACTGGACGTTAAAGGCATCTTCTCGTTTACTAACGAGAAGATTAACGAGATATGGACAAACCGGCCCTTAGGACAATGTACATGTACCCATGCCCGAGGGAGGACTCTAACCTCCGACAGAAATGGCCGCCCAGTATGTAGCACGACGTCTTAGACGTCAAGGCCATTCCACGCGGCGAAGATAGCGCATTTATGGGATCAGAACTAAAAAGAAGCCGACGTCCCTGAACACCCCACATCTTCCCTAGTGCCTTCAGAAACGCCAGAAGCTCTGCTGAGATACTATAAGAGTCCTCAGGCAGGCGCATCCTGATAAGGTCGGAAAACACTGCAGAACAGCCGATAGAGCCCCCTTGTTTAGAACAATCGAGGAACACCACTGTAAAACTGATACCTGTTTAAAATTGAATAAAACCAGATCGTAACGTAAAATCAGGAGTGTAGCTTTCGTTAAAATTTTTCAAATCTAAAATGACGCTGAACCTGTGGAGGAGACATGGTGGACATCAGGTCCAACCACAATGTAAAACATTAAAGCCTGCAAGACGCATAACTAAAAGGTGCGAATTCCATAAGACCTCATCGCTTGCTGTAAATTACGAAAAAGCCGCCACGGAGAGGCCGAGCGCATTGAGGCGGTATGCTCCGGTGAGCGAGTAAAGATACATCGTACGCAAGAGGAACAGAAGAGTTTTGGCGAGCAAGTTGGTAACACTGGTGTTAACCTTGAACTGTTAGATTTCTCCTCGCGGTCGTTGGCAGTCGAACGTTGCTTCTGGTTGGAGCAGGTCGTATTTAAAATCACTGCGCCGATTCAGAATCCCGCCAAATGCGAAGTGCGCTCTGTCATACATTTTCTTCACGCAAAAGGTCAGCGACCAGCGGATATTCACAAAGAAATTGTTTCTGTATACGGGAATATTATGAATCGACAAAATGTAACGAAATGGTGTCGTAGGACCGATGTTCATGACGAACAAAGAACAGGTCGGTCATCTGTGATCCCTGCTGCCCTTCTTCGGAGAACGGAGGAAGCAATTCGTGCGAATAGACGTCTCAAATTGAAAGAATTGCATCAGATCATACTGGACGTGTCAATGACAACTCTTTATGACATTGTGACTGTCAAATTAGAGTACAGGAAATTGTGTGCGGACTGGGTTCCAAAAATGTTAATGGAAGAAGACAAAAAGAAAAGTATGGGCTTTGCACTCTTTCTCACACGCTATGCTGAAGCAGGTGATGAGGTCCTTGATCACATTGTGACAGGTGACGAGACGTGGGTTTATCACGATGCACCTGAATCCAAGCAACAATCAATGCAAATGGCGCCATTCGAATTCCCTAAAAGCCAAGAAATGCAAGACGTCGATTTCAGCGAAGAAAATCATGGCTTCTGTTTTTTGGGACAGACAAGGTATTCTTCTGTTGGAATTTATGCCTCCTGGAACGACAATTAATGCTGCTGCATATTGCCATACTTTGAAACGTCTTCGAAGGGCGATTCAAAACAAACGCAGGGGAATGCTGACAAATGGAGTCCGCTTGTTTTATGACAACGATCGGCCTCACACAGACCTCGTAACCAAAGACTATTCAGATAATTCAATAATCCGCCATACAGCCCGGACCTTGCGACCACCGACTATCATGTTTTCCGTTACCTGAAGTCACATTTTGGTGGAAAATCATTCCACGACGATGAAGTGATCAAAGATGAAGTAGAAATGTGGTTCCGATAACAGGCGGCAACCTTCTATGACTGTGGGATACAAACGCTTGTGCAGCGACTTAATAAATGTTTAGATAACGGGGTTGATTATGTCGAAAAATAACAAATAATGCAGTTAATACGATGTAAGTGACGTTTTCTAAATAAATGTTCCATTTAAGGAATGCGAGCCATTGTATCTTTACTTTTCGATATGCCTTCATAGTTTATACGTTTAGGGACTGATGATCCCGCAGTTAAATCCCATAAGCTTAACAAACATTTGAATTTTTTTTCTGCAATCCTGGTCCTAACTGCAGAGAGGCACTCAGCATTCCACCAAGTGACAGGCTGCCGGTTTGCTTGGCCTAATGACTGTCGCATTGATGCTTCAGCGACACGGTGTATCATTTGAATAATATGACCCACGCATTCCTGGGCATTACACGAGCTTCCAGCTCAGTGAGTTGGCTGTACAGTCTGCTTTACTTATCACCCATCGAGGCAGTTTGCATTAGGTCTCTATTCTGTCTGGCAGGTGAATCCAGAAGGGTAAGTGATCACTGCCATGTAGGTTATCGACCACTGCAGGTCATCGACCACTGAGTAGCAAAGGCGATGGCCAGAGAGCAAAGTGATAGATCTATAGCAAAGAAAAACTCTGTTGCAGTGCAGAAGTGTGTGCTTTGACCTGTGTTTAGTAGATATGCACAGTACACAAGAAGCCTCTCGATGCTCTAACGATGCTGGTAACATGGACCCAAAGCACATTGTGTGCGTTAAAATCTCCACAGAGTGCATTACAGGGTAGCAGATAAAGGGAGCATGCAGTCAGAAGAGATGCACATGTACGAACACTGTAACTGCTTGAAGGCTTGTGGTGAGAGAGAGGAGCTAGGAGTGATAGACTGTATTAATGAAAACAGCCACTCCTCCTTTAGCTCTCTCTCCACTAATGTAATTTCTGTGGAGAACATAGTCGTGCATCTCAAGAGTGGTCGATAACTTGAAATTAGTCTCCTAGAGACAAATACACATTAGTGAATCGTGAGTCTACAATGGGAGTTTCTCCACATGTGTCCTGAATCGTTGCAAGCTTCACTGAAGTATGGGAGCCATATCTCACGAGGGTAAGACTTCCAGCCTGACATTTTATGTTCAAAGAATATATGACATCAACTGCGAATGGACAAAGCTGAAAATTTGTACCCGGCTGCGATCGAATCCGGGTCTGCTGCTTTCGAGGCAGTTGCGCTGACCATTACACCACTGGGGACACAGTGATCACCGCACCTGCAAGGAGTACCTAAGCACGCCTCCCGCCAGACACAAACTCCCAGCTTTACCCTAACCACAGTACCCAAACTCGTAGTTATGAAACTAATTCCCGTAAGAGTAAGTCTCCAAACTTGCCCACCGCTCCCCACTAACGAAAGGATCATTGCCCCTCACTGGCATGTTATATATATACATGTGGCGTCTGTTCCGAAAGGACTGACGTCACTTCTGATCCTGCAATTGTTATTCTTTTATATTCAATGTTGTATTAGTCAGCGCAACTGCCTACAAAGAAGGAAATCCGGGTTCGAGTCCCGGCTGGGCACTAATTTTCAGCTTTGCCTATTCGCAGATGATGTCATATATTCTGTGAATATAAAAGAATAACAACTGCAGGATCAGAAGTGACGTCTGTTCTTTCGGAACAGACGGCACGTGTATATATACAATGACATTGTCTGATACTTCAGAGTCAGTTTTGGCTTGTGCTGTGAGTGCTGGGAGATTTGCTTTTGCTGCAGGTGTGGTTGTACACAAGAACCTCGATTTGTCCTGCAGCGCCGGCCGCGGTGGCCAAGGAGACTGAGGCGCTCCAGACACGGTCTGCACGGCCACTACGGTCGGGGGTTCGAATCCCCCCTCGGGCATGGATATTTGTGCCGTCCTTAGTCTTAGTTAGTTCATAAGTAGTTTGTAAGTTTAGGGACTGATGACCCCGTAGTTAAGTCCCATAGACTTTACAAACGTTTGAATTTTTGTCCTGCAGCCACTTATCCGGATTTCCGGTTTACCCAGATTAAAGACCGAACGAATATTCGGTTTCGTCCAGTTTCGACCAAAATAATGGTTTCGCCCAAAAATCTGCCGAATCTTCGGATTGGTCGAAAATAGCTTGTGTGAACTTACGGATGAAGTCGGGTCGTGTTCGGGATGGATTCAGTCAACAATAGCGCTTCACCGGTTACGGCATGCCGTTTAACTAAATGTTCAAATGTTTGTTAAGCTTAAGGGACTTAACTGCGGGGTCATCAGTACCTCAAGTTACAAACTACTTATGAACTAGCTAACACTAAAGACGGCACAAATATCCATGCACGAGGGTGGATTCGAACCCCTGACCATAGCGGCCGTGGAGACTGTAACTGACGCGCCGGCTCCGTTTAACTAATAGAAGTCTTTCCTCGCGCATAAAAATTTATTTTGACATATAACACAGTCTATCTTACAGTGATATTCTTACACTATGTTTGTAACAATTTAACTTATTCACTACTGTACTCAATGGAACTGGCTGTCATAATGTTATGCTGAAAAGTTTCATTAATGTGTTTTTGAAAGCGTGGGCTTTTTTAATAACCAATATGAATTTATGAAACGTTTATCATGCTGTACACAGATTATCCTGTTCAGTTTGCGCCGGCCGCGGTGGCCGAGCGGTCTGTGGCGCGCCAGTCACGTTCTGCACGGCCACGGTCGGGGGTTCGAATCCCCCCTCGGGCATGGATATATGTGCCATCCTTATTATTAGCTAGTTCATAAGTAGTTTGGAAGTTTAGGGACTGATGACCCTGTAGCTGAGTCCCATAAGCTCTACAAACATTGAACTTTTTTTAGTTTGCGTAAATTTCCAGTGACAATAATCATAATGTTAGTCGGAATTGTGCCGGTATTTTTCGAAATACTTGCTGCAGCACTGTTTGAAGTTAATTTACTGACACGAACTAAGCCTATTAATCATAAAAAATGTTCAAATGTTTGTAATCCTATGGGACCAAACTACGTTAGTCATCAGTCCTGAGTCTTACAAACTACTTAAACTAAGTTCAACTAACCTAAGGATAACACACACATCTATGCCCGAGGGAGGTTTCGAACCTCCGACGCAGGGGGCTGCGCGATTCGTAACGTGGCGCCCGCGCGGTTGTTAGTCATCAACACTATATAACGATTTTACTTTGCTTAAATCTCATTACTGTAATAAAAAAAGAAAATGGTAATGTCAATGAAAGGATACAAACACCCAACAACATTTTACGAAATGTATACGAGGTGTTGGCTGCACGCGAATCAAGTCTGTCGGAGCTAATGTGAATCTGTCATGCAGTGACCATTCTACATAATTTTTCTTATATATGAACATTAGGGTAACGTGTAAATGCTATTTCTGTATTACAGCGTCGTCAGCAATAAACGTATCGTAATTTGGATAACGGAGTTTATTTTGAGGAGAATATCTACCCGCAATAACTTGGTATATTTCAGCTATTCTCTTTTTCACTTTCTCTAGAATGCAAAGTACTACGACTGAAAGTAATTCAAAGTGCTACGATTGAAAACGACGTAGCTTCCCTAATAACAGTAGGAGGTATTCGTGTGCGCTGGTTCACAAACGAGTGGTTGGCTTAATATCCACAATTGCCGGATGGAAAGTTTAGTCAAGTAAATCAGTACGCCTCCTATGTTATCTTCTACGGACCACTGGTTAGGCTTACACACACTCAACGAGGCTTAGTACAGGGACGGGATCTTGCAAAAATGTATAAAAACTAGTGTATTATTGTATAACGTAAATTTATCATTACTATTATTATTATTATTGCGTAAATGTGCGGTATAGAATTATTACTGTGGGTCGGTGCACTGTAAAAGGTAAAGCAGTCAACATTCGAAGATTGGTTTGGACACCACAGTGCTTTACTAGGCATGGTCCTGTTTGGAGGTGGTATGCCATTGCCTTCCTCCGACCTTTGAACTGACTTACCCAGGCAGTTATAGGGGTACTTAAAGTTTAACGTAGGTTCCGAACCACGGTGTTACTAGATATTTTTCACATAAACAACACTGCCAGAGGCGAAAGAAGTGGAAAGTGACAGATAAAAATCCCTATTCCTTCAGTCAAAACCGTCTTGATTGCAAATTATTTTATAATTAATGACGCGTTTCGCCCTTTAGCAGGGCACCTTCAGATTATCTGCATGACAGAATTTACACAAAATTACAAGGTATAATGGTACATGGGCTTTTTTTGTGTTAAGAAGACAGTTTCATTCTGGAAACATCCCTTAGGCTGTGGCTAAGCCATGTCTCCACCATATCCTTTCTTCCAGGAGTGCTAGTCTTGCATGTTTCGCAGGAGAGCTTCTGTGAAGTTTGGAAAGTAGGAGGCGAGGTACTGGCGGAAGTAAAGTTGTGGGGCGGCATCGTGAGTCGTGTCGGGATAGCACAGTCGCTAGTGCGCTTGCCCGCGAAAGGCAAATGTCCCAGGTTCGAGTCCCGGTTCCGGCACACAATTTTAATCTGCCAAGAAGTTTCATATCAGCGCACACTCCGCTGCAGAGTGAAAGTTTCATTCTGGCAATTAGTAGATTTATTGCATAACCAAATGTTTCCGGATAGTTGCTATCTCTTGTCATTGGACATAAAAAATTTATATACCAATGAACCTCTGGAACGAACCATCGACATCGTCCAGCAAACCTCTCCAAGAGAGAAAACCTTCCAGACGAAACTGCTGAAATTTTGTCACTATTACGACTACTTACCACATACAACTCTTTTCTTTTAACAACTCCTTTTATAAATAAAACGACGGTTTAGCCATGGGTAGTTGTCTGTCAGGTTTCCTTGCCGATATATTTGTCAATCACGTTGAATCTCAATACTTGCAACAAAAATCTCCAATAAGCAGAAAAATACTCTTCTACAAGAGATATGTCAATGACATCCTGATTATTTTCAATGGTACCCCAGCTGATGTAATAGTTCTAGTTCATGAATTCAACAACTTACACCCGAAACTAACCTTTACACATGAAATAATGAACTCCTCCAATGTCTTAAATTTTTGTACAGATGAAAACAATATTGTATTCCGAATCTATAGGAAACCGACCACAAGTGACTCAGTCATACATGCATCTTCATGCCATCCTTGGCAATACAAAATGAGATTTTTTTAAATCAATGATTAACAGAATTTTTGAGATACCCCTTTCTGAAACTAAATAATCTTGAATACATCGCCGAAATGAATGGTTACAACCCGTACTTGGTTTGCAAAATATACAATAAAAAAACGTTCTAAAGATACCACAGCTTCACTCGGCAACTAAACTCTTTCGAAGCACAAATGTACTAGTCGTATTTAGTAGCCCTTTGAGCATCAAGTACATTCTCCCACACAACGAACAAGCCAATAAGGACAGATACCTTTCCTCGGGAGTCTACAAACTGCAATGTCCCGAATGCCCAGCTGAATATTTAGGACAGACAGGCCGGACCTTTAAAGTACGTTTTACTGAGCAACTTCTTACAAAAAAAGGCCAACTCAAAAAACATTCCCCTTTTGCGGAACACACTAAAGCATCCGATCATCAACAACCTACCATTGACAACATGCAAATTTTACATATTGCGCAGAAGGGGCGTAAGTTAAATTTACTGGAAGATATCAAAAAGGAACAACTTCCTGATGTTCTGCAAAACTTATTTATTGGTCAGAAACCGCTTTCGGCTTCTTAGGCCATCATCAGGTGACAACTGACTATAGTACACAAGTTTTCAAAGATGTTGAGATTTACTTTCCTGTGAAGTATCGATTGTCTGTGATAACATCTTTGTAAATCTTAACATCATTGAAATCATGTGTACTACAGTCAGTTGTCACCAGATGATGGCCTAAGAAGCCGAAATCCAGTTTGTGACCAATAAATAAGTTTTGCAGAACATCAGGAAGTTGTTCCTTTTTTATATTATTGTACCGACGGAAAAATCAATTAATTTTACTGGAAGAGTTGGAGATAGCGACGCGCGCTTACTTTGGACACCCACACCTCCTAAACGATCAGTTGGCATGCAAAGATATTATGATGTCTCTGTTCAAATAAAGTTCCTCTCATTTATAAGTACCAACATAAATTACAAACTTCTGTCCTGCTTAATAACCTCCCTCCCATTCATATAGCTAGATTTCACTGGTCCCGTCTTATACATAGGCTTCCTATGTCACTCCCTGCCCACATTCCCTTAGTTAGTCTGTACAAGTCGGCGGAGCAGCACACCACGCCCGCCCACCGCCCGTGAGCGCAATCGTAAACATGGGCTTATCTTGTTTCACCAGAGACCACCGCTTCTGTTAAGGTAATCTTAAAAATCGGTTTTATGTTAATCACATCTTTACCGAGTATGTTTCAACTGTAATTCGTTGTTACCCAATCATTTGTAGGGCGACAAGGAAATCCAAAAATTCCAGAAAAATAGAAATACGGTGTCACACCACGGAGAGCGCATTGTAAGCTTTGTTTACCATTTATACTGTCTTCTTAACACAAAATAAGCCCATGTACCATTTGTAATTCCGCCTTGTAATTTTGTGTAAATTCTGTCACGCAGATAATCAGAAGATGCCCTGCTAAAGGGCGAAACGCGTCATTAATTAATAAAATAATTTGCAATCAAGACGGTTTTTTACTGAAGGAATATTTATTCTCACTGATTTCTGCACCATGGACTGAAAATCATTTTAAATAAAAATCCCAGCACCGGGCGGGGATCGAACCCGCAACCATGGGATTTGTAGTCTGGCAGTATACCACTGTGCTATTTTTTTTATTTATTTATTCTAATTTTATATATATATATATATATATATATATATATATATATATATATATATATATAAAATCAGGTCTCCCATCTCCCTTTCTACACCGTCCTCCTTTCACTCTCCAGATATGCCTTCTTCGGCTAGGCTTCATTGCCTTTCTTTGAAATCAAAATCTTTTCTGTTCTTCCTTTTTGTTAACAGAAATATTTCTTCCATGGTATATACCCGAACTAAGTTTTGCACTTCCTTTTGCGTTTGATAAAAGAGGACTGAAAGCTGACTTCTTTCCAATGAGCTTCTTTGTTAAATAGTACATGTTATAAATTACAGTAAATCGGCTTTTCTGCGCCGAAAATTCAAAGAAAACTTAAATCTTAAATCTATAAGCAACGTAAGAGGCTTTCAATTTATTAAAAGAAACGAAAGTAATAAATAAAATTGGGTAGGCATTTACTTATACGTTTTATTTAGGAAATTCGTATATTGTATTCGATAATCTTTTATCTGTTCTAACTGGTGGTGTTGTATTGTCAAATACTTCAAAAAGTCTTCTTTGCTTTTTTCTTCATGTCAAAGAATGTAGAATATCGCATGGCCCATGATCCAGTTGACAGCATTCCTTTTGGCATTTGAGAATAGCTCTTCTTCGGGGTGTAATAGTTTCATTGGTGTTATAGATTTATCTGATGTTCGTAGCATAAGCGAGAGTACATGCCGAACATAACCCTAAATATCCTTGATTTTGTCACATGTAAATTTGTGCTCGTCTGTGTCTATCAAGTTACACGTGCTGCAATTTGGTGATTCCGCCATGTGTATGGTATGTAGCCGTGAAGTCGTCGGGATCTTCCTGTTTACTGCTAAATACCAAGTTGATCTTATGTTTGTGGATAAATGTCGGTCGTGAATATTCTCCCATATCTTCTTACAGTTAAAATGATTATACTTCTATCACATTTCTCGGTTTTCTGTCTATCAAGCTTTTGTACACTTCTAATACTTGTTGCATGTTTTTCTGGGGAACTGTCCTGCGAATGTAGCTGTATTCAACGAGAAAATGTTTGAGGTGATACAGCTCGTTCAGGATGTGGTGCACATGTACTGGCGGGTCCATGCTGATTGGGACTATCTCATCCAGAAGATAAGCCACCAAGTTGTCGGCCGAAACTTTCCATTGTTGGTAGGTCTTGCAGATGTAGAGCGCCTGTGCCTTACTGTAAACATCTGTGAGATTAAGGCCGCCATCTTTGTGCATTAGTGTAAGAGTTTCATATCTGACTTTAAAAATCTGACCTTTACTAACGAAGTGGCCGAGCGCTGCGAGCATTCTCTTTCCCATCTCTTTAGGTAATGACAGAACTTGAGCTACATAGTTCACTTTGGCCGTTATGTATGTATTAACTAGCCGAACTTTTTGTATTTCATCGAGGTTTCGCAGACTGTGACGTTGTATTCCGACTCTCATACTCGTGATTTTTCTTTTGTAATTGAGAGCAGCCGTTTGTCGTATATTGCTTGTGTAAACTATACCTAGACATTTCAATCTGTTCATTTCCGTCAGTTGTCCTTCCGCTCTGATGTTATTGCCACTTCCAACGGTCATAATTCTTGACTTTACGTTGCAGAGTTTGGCAGCAGATGCAAGTTCATATTTCTTAATAATGTCACTTCTTACTACAGGTCCTACGTCGTCAGCATATGATTTGCAGACAATATTTTGTCCATGTATCTGTAATCTCCGCAACTCTTGCGTTATTGTACATAGGAGAGGCTATAGAAAATAATGACGCGGACAAGGGGCATCCTTGCTAACAGAGCTATTGATCTTCTTTGGACTGATTAAGTGTCCATTTATATTAATTTTTGATGTACCATTCTTTAATAGATGCCCGAACACCTCGACGAATTTTGGAGGAAAATTCATTGCTGTCATGGTGTAAAGATAATCGTGATTGACTCTGTCGAATGCTTGTTCAAAATCAAGTGATACTATTGCACATCTAATTTTACATGTCTCAGCTATCGCTATTATGTCCCTGTAATCACTTAATGCGTGAAAATGTTTTCTGTCTTTGCCTACCCGCTTGGTATGGTCCCGTGACAGTGTTTATTACTGCACGGAGACGCTGCATCAGGATTCGCTGTTCAATAGCGTTATAGGCCTGAGATTGCTGATGGACTTGCCTGCTGTGGTTCTGGGGACGAGAACCACGGTCCCCTGCAGAATTCTTTGGGGATGTTGGTAATGTGGTTCATAAATTCATTACATATGCTCGTTAGTTTACTGAGCAGTTTTTGTCTGAACGTTTGATACAATTCTGCCGGGATACCGTCAGGTCCGGGTGATCTATTTTTTGGACTTCTGATTATCGCGTCTTCTACTTCCTCTTCTATGATTTCGGTAGTGAGGCTGTTTGCTTCTTCCGGACTGAGTCTTCCTGGTACCCGTGTCGTGAAGTCCTTTTGTGCCGTTCCGTCTGTAGATTACGTGGCTAGGAGCTCTGAAGAATGCTTCTTCTATCTCTTCCTTTATGTCAATAATCGTTCATCACTGGCCCTCAGCTAGGTAAGAATTTTTCTGCTTTTCCTTTTATGTTCCTGTATGAAGTGATATACGGAAGTTGTTTCGTCTTGGACGGTATTGTGCTGCCGTGACCGTATTTTGCATCCTTCTAGTTGTTTCCTCTTTAAATTGATTATTTTAGCTTGAATTCTCTTAATCTGTAGATAATTGTTAGTTATTGTTGCATCCCGTTTATACAATTCTCTCAGACACTGAAAATAAAATTCGACTGTTTTCTTCTGTCATTCATTCTTCTCCCGTGAGTAATTTTTCATGGTTCTCGTTATTGCAGGTTTAGCGCATTTTATCCACCAACTGATCGGTGAGCTGTACTGAGGGAACCGTTTTTCGCATGCTTCCCAGGTAGTGTCAAATGCTGCACGTCATCATGGATCCGACAAGTGGCTAACATTAAGTTTCCACTGACCTCGGGCCTTATAGGTCCCTTGTTTCTCCAAATTAATGGTACACATAAAAGCTGCATGATCTGAGAAGACAGTGGGCCATATATTCGAATGTAGGATACATTCCTTAAGATCAGCTGATGCGTATATCCGATCTAAACGACTTGCCGAGTGATTAGTGACGTGCGTGAAGGCTGGCACGTTACCATGCGTATACTCCCAGCTGTCAACAAGTCCTAACTGATTTACAATGCTTTCAAGCTCAACTGATTTATTATAATTTGGCGTCTGATCCTTTGGGTGTATGACACAATTAAAGTCCCCGGCAAATATTACATGATCATGTCCCGTCCCAAAGAGAGATACTATTACATCTTTGAAAAATTCTTCACGTTGCCGTCTTTTTCCAGTTCCTGAAGGCGCGTAGACATTGACTAAGCTATTGAGTCGCACCGGTGCACTGTACATACCATTATTACATTGGCACCGCAGGCAACAGAGAGATCGTCAGTCCCACGCTTTCAGTTCCATTTATTATCACAATTGTTGATCTGTTCTCTACCAGTATTGTGCGTTAGCGTAGTGAGGAAAATGGCTTTGAAGTAGAAGAAAGTGGTTGTTTCGATGGACAAAAAGTTGAAACACTAAACAGAACATACAAAGGAGATCTGCTGATTTATTTATTTTGCGTTCGATATGCCTCATGCCTTACAGTACGAGACACATTCAAAACGAGAAACTAAATTAACATAAAATCTAACAAAACATTATTCATTATGAAATGAGTTATACTTATTACAATGCTTATAAATTAAGAATGAAAGGGATCACAAATTTGTCAAAATAATTTACAACAAAACGGAAACCCTTAAATTACAAAGCCAAGAAATGGCAGTGTCTGTTAGTCTACGCAGATCTTCCAGCGAACCGTCCCGAAAACCATGAATTTTTCAATCAAATATGTGCTGCATCGTCTGTATTTCGCCGCAGTCACAGTGAGGATCGTCCACGAAGCCCCACTTGGCCATCAGCTCGTTGCACCGTCCTACACCGGTTCTCATTCTGTTTAATGCCACCCAGGTTCTTCGAGGGAGGTTGAAACCAGGAAGACGATCAGCCGGGTTCTTAATGAGGTGTCCATTGTGAACATTTGCTTGCTGCCATAGGTGGTTTCATTCTGTTACTGTGTTCCGATTGTTCGACGAGTGGTTCCAGAAGGGATTTCTAGACATTAATCGTGTCGGGCCATGTAGATCAGCGTGTATGGGAAGTGTGATGTCAGCAGCAATTTTCTTCCATTTCTCTTTGGATTGCATGTTGTCTGCGGAGTGACGGAGGTTCAATATTTGCCAGCACAGAGAGCCATGGTGTTGGAGTAGGTCTCAAAGTTCCAGTTATTGTTCACAAGGTGTCATATAGGCGAACATCTACTTTGTTGACGTGCGAACTGTTAGCCCATACAGGTGCGCAGTATTATGCAACGCTGTAGATTAGAGCCATGGAGGAAGTGCGAAGTGTCGTAGCATTGCTTCCCCAAGTAGAGCCTGCGAGTTTCTGAATGATATTGACTCTGCCCTTTGAGTTTTTGGCTGCATTCATGCAGGTGTTCTTTGAACGTAAGGCTGCGGTCCAGTTTAACACCGAGGTATTTCGGTGCTCTTTCGTGTCTTATGTTCTGGCCTGCTATATTTAAGCACAGCTTCCTTTCTGCTTGTTTGTTGTTCAGGTGCATCACTGTGCTTACTGTTTCTGTGCATTTAGGTTCAGATGCCAGGTCCTGTAGTAGTTATGAAGCTGCACCAAATCGGAATTTAAGCCTGATTCTAATTGTTCGAATGACTCACCCTGCAGGGCAATGGCCAGATCGTCGACATATGCGAACTTCCGTGATTTGAGTTCCGGCATATCGGAAATGTACAAATTAAACAGTAAAGGAGCTAGCACAGAGCCTTGTGGGAGTCCATTATTAAGTATGCAGGCTTTGCTTGTTTTTCCGTTAATGTGTACTCTGTACTTCCTTGTGGATAGCATATTATAGAAGAGCTTTACTGACTTCTTACATTTGACTACTGTAGCAAGCTTATACAATAATCCTTTAAGCCAGACCGTGTCGTATGCAGCCGAGAGATCTATAAATACTACACCGGTCTTTATCTTGTTCTGAAAACCACGTTCAATGTGCGTGGTTAGTGCCAGGACTTGATCGCAGCAGCTCCTCTTCGACCTGAAACCGGCTTGCTTCACGGGTATTGGTGCATCTATTAGGTGAGTCACTCTCTTTAGGAGAATTTTTTCTAAAAGATCTGATGAAAAACATAGCCGCAAAATATTGTGTAGGGACATCAACTGTATGAGACTGGAGGAAGAACCGAAGAAAGAGACGTCTGCTTTAAAATTATGACTAAAGACAGTTTGCAGAATAGTGGCTCAGTAAGGAAAGCAAGAAATGAAACACTGGTTGAAACATTTCTTTGGTTCAGTGAGGAAAAAACGAGCATGGAGTTCCTTTATTCGGTCCAGCTGTGCAGGAAAAGGCGATAAAGTTAAACGACGAGCTACCCGATGGTTATCCAGCTTCTCTGCCAGGCAAGGTTGGTTGGAAAGACGGAAATCTCGGCATGAAATTTGTCAGGTGTCTGTGACGGGTGAAACTTTTTCGGGGGATACAGTGCCTGCAGAAGACTTCAGTCAAGAATTTGAAGAAATTATTTCCTCCGAAAACTTAATACCACATTAGTGCTGACGAATGTGAACTTTCTTTATCGAATGCTATCCAGTAAGATTCTGGCTTCCAATACAGATGACTCCGCAAGTAGGGTGACAAGATATTCCATATCAGAAAGCGGGATATTCCCGATTTTCCTCGTAAAAAAGCGGGATATTTGCAAAAAAAAAAAAAAAAAAAAAAAAAAAAAAAAAAAAAAAAACGGGGCGAAAATTATTCTTTCTACGAGTGTTGGATTACACTCGGCGCGGAGGTTAATGGGAGCAGACGCATGCATGTCCAGTTTCGGGGCTCCCGTTAGCTGCAGCGCCGAGTTTCAGCTTAATTTGAGTTAATAATATTTACACACAATGATGTAGTTGGAAAATGTGCTTATTAAGAAATTTAGCATCAACAAATACAATACGACAGAAAAAGTCTTGAAACAAAGAAAAGATGATCATGTGGATTACATACGGGTACTGTATTTTTTTATGATGAAATTGCTTTGAGTAACTCAGGTTTGCCTAACAGATATGGCCAGAAATCAATACAACTATATTTACTGAAATTGAAGCAGGTCAGTAAAATACATCTAACACTCGTAACAATAAATCTGTTTCTCTCGTCTGTCCACTTCGACGACAGTAAACTGAACAGTCTTTCAACATTTGCATTGTCGGCAGGTAGTGAAAAGAAGTACTGTGCCATGTTAAGCAATTCTCGGAATTGTTCTTTACATTTACAAGAATTGAAAAACCTGCACCGTTTCTCATGTGCCATCAAATGAATCCAGTTTTCACTATTTGTTTTCTCTTGTTTTACAAATGACTGAATATGAACTATTTCATCAAATAAGATTGTGTCAATTAGTACAATACGCTTTTCTTGTAGCTACTTCACAGTTTTCTATATTGTCGACCATTATGGAGTCCTAGTAAGCATCATCCATGAGAAAATAGAAAACACAGATATTCCATGTAACCAAGAGGCTAAATGCTCAACTAAAGCATCATAAAATGTTGATACTGCTATGTCAAATTTCAAAAAAGACTTGTCATCACAATCACTCAGCACCTATTTTACATTTAATGGTACAAAAAGGTTCTTAAAAACTTTAAAGACTGCTAATTCTTCGCATATGGAATTATCCTCTTCCTCAATACTGAGAATGGAATCCCGGAATACACTTATTTGTGAATGTACAAAAAGTAAATAGAATTCATTTATAGGATCACTGAAAAAGCTCTTTAATATTGCAAGGCATTTTGAGTTAGACTGACAAAAAGTAAGGCATCAGAGGTTCGTACATTTTTAAGATCCTTTCTAGCCGCGGTGGAGTAGCCGAGCGGTTTAAAGCGTCTCGCTGCGGAGCGCGCGGTTGCTCGCCATGGAGGTTCGAGTCCTCCCTGGGGCATGGGTGTATGTGTTTGTGTTTGTCCTCAGGTTAGTTTCCCTAGGCTTAAGTAGTTTATAAGCTACGGACTGATGACCACGCAGTTTGGTCCGATAGATTTACAAACATTTGAACATTTTGATCCTTTCAACGGCTGCAACAAAGAAAGCCACCATGTCCCGGAAAAAGAAAGTAAATTTCTGTGACACTAACAAATCCACTAAATTCTATGAGGTCCCTGACACGAATAGAAAAAACATGAAAATGGTTGAACAACATAACAATGCAGTCAACATCAAGGTGTAACACATCACAAGCGCCTCGAAGTGTGTTATGGATAACATAAGCTGGACAACCCACACCAACAATGTCAGAATTATTTAACTGTTCTTTCAGACGTGTGAAAACATTATTACCTTCTTTCTTCATTAAGCAGCCAAAATTACAATTGGTATTGTCTGCACCAAATGCAACACACTTTGATTGTATGTTCAATGATCGTATAACGTCAGAAAGATAACTGGAAATTGTCTCCGACTTTTCGTTTTCAAGCTCATCAAGCTCAAACAATTTTATCTGCAAACCATCTACACTCAGATAAAAAAAAAACTGAACCACCACAGGAAAAATTTTCTGATGACCATGGTTGCTAGCTAGCATCAGTCAATATCGAAAAGTATCTTGCACTGTTTACAGGACCCGATTACCTGTTTCTGGGAATGTGGAACAATGTCATTCTTGACAATTTCCTTGTACCTCATTGTTCCATACGAAACATTTTCTGCAATTTTCGAATCTGGAAATATGTTTTTGTGCCGCTGAACACAGCAGCCATTAGAACGGTAGCTTTGGTGGTGTTTAACAACATGGAATGACATGGCTCCTTCCGCTGCAGCAACGTTCTTTTCTTTTGTTCCTGTGTATTTGAAGGCACAAAATACCTAGTAACTTTTCGAGAGGAGTCTAATGCCCGAAGATTCTTCTTGTTTGTCGGAATCCATATGATGTTTGAGATTCGCAGCACCACCATGAGACACGGACACAGCACACTTGCATATCTTGTATTTTCCCGAACAATCATTGTCAGCGGCACAAAGCAAGGAAATTTCTTTTGCAGCTCTGCTGAAAACTTAAGAGTTCCGTTCCGGCATTTTAAGTGTGAAAGGTAACTTCGCGGAACTGATGCTGACAACAATGACAAGCAAAACGAAAGAAAACAGCGTAAGTAGCAATTTCACATGTAACAAGGAGTACCAACATAAGGAATATAAAATTCAATTGTTATTGTATGAAATTGAGAGTCTTAAAGTATTTTAACTTGTTTGCAAATATTTTAACATAATCCTTTGAAAATCGGGACAAATTGCTGGATTAAAAAAATAAATAAATAAATAAAGTTGGGACACATTTTAGAGGCTCAAAAACAGGACAATCTCAATTAATCGAGACGTCTAGTCACCCTATCCCAGTGAGCTCAAAGATAATCTGGAGTTAGTACTGTGTATTAGGAAGTCGTGACGCTCGATGCTATATTAGTGAACGTATATCTATCATGCGCTATCCAGCTGTCAGCATTATGTGGTTACGAAGAATTTAACATTCTAAAATTTCTAATCGTTTCTGCTAGTTGCTAATGTAAAAACTAACTCATATACAAAGGGCACTATCTGTTCTGAAAATATGAATACTACTTACAAAATATTCGAGACATGTAATTAAGCGTACTCCTGCGTAGAAAAAGAGAAGAGTTGTGGAAAACGTATACTTCAGTTAAATTCTGATTCAGAACTAGTGTTTCTTCCACTTTGCAATGAAAAAATGAATTACACTGTTGTAGACAACTAAATAAAGTGTAAAAACGACAGATTCAAAGCGTATGGAGTGTATATCAAATTCGTAGGCTCATTCTGAAATCAGTATAGACAAGAGGCCAATATAAAACTGAACACTAGAAATACCGTCTACAGCAGTGCAATTTATTCATTAAATGAAATGCAATAGAAACACTAGTTCTGAAGAAAAGTCTAACTCACATATGGTTCTGAACTCTATTTCACATCCTTTGACTTCCCAAAAATCATAAGCACTACTAACTTCATCATTATGTATTTGTTAAGGTAATCAGTCGTTCATAACTCATATTTTTTGTTTTGTTTTCAAATTCTTTAAAAAATTACGAACTAGTAGTATTTATTCCTAAAATTTCTCCTGTTGTGAAATATTAAGTTATCGCAGAAACTAGGAATTTAATTTAAGAACAAACACGAGTCAGAAATGAACAGCAAACGGGTGACAAGAATTTGCAAATCCTCATCAATATACACATATAAAAAAGGAACATGGGACGTGTGTCCATATATTCACTTGGTAGCCAGAATTATTCACTGCAGACCAATGGTGATTATGCATGAGAGTAAGTAGCCTTTAGGTTCGCGGTGTGCACTGTTCTGTTTTGGTCGCATCTAGGTGGCGTTGGTGGCGGTCAGTGAGAGTGGCGAACAAAAACCAGTAAAATGTGGAACAATACGACTATCAACAGATGCTCAAACATAAAAAGACTCAAAGATAAAACACTGGGAAACACAGACATACATTAACTGAGCATTAAGTACACTGGCAATACACCAATGATCTCAATAAAAACACTGGAAAGACGACTGTAGTGCTTAGGATCAAAATACTGACAACTGGATTAGTGAGACAAATATACGTCGAGCGTCACAGTTTCATAGTACATAGTACCATCTCCATATTATCTTTGAGCTCACTGCAATACACAGACTGTAGACATACGTTAATGTATGTCTGTAACGAAAAGTTCGAAATCATAGGTTACTTTGGTTTAGCGAACAGTATCGCGTTACTAACAGATTAATACCAGTCAGTTAGGTGAGTAATTACCATATTTATTTTAGCTTTTCTAGAGCAATAAATAAATGGTTGAACTGCATTTAATGCGGCCCGGCTAGTGCTCGCTAGGTAGCGTCGCGTGTACCAATTCACAGAAAATTAGTAATTTACTAACCAAACAAGGGTACATCGAGAACTTGTCAACCATAGAGCAGAAACAGCAATCCGATTGACAGGGAATGAGGGGAATTATCTTTACGCCACCTAGCGAGCAGTAGCCAAGCAGCATTAAATGCAGTTGTACCAAATACTTTTCAAATGTTTGTAAGGTTTATGGGACTTAACTGCGGGATCATTAGTCCCCGAACTTACAAACTACTTATGAACTTACTTACACTAAAGACAGCGTAAACATCCATGCCCGAGGGGGTGGGGGTTCGAACCCCCGACGGGGAACGGCCTCGCGCATCGGAATATAGCGTCTCAATGCGCTTGGCCGCTCCGCCGCGGCCAAATTCTTTTAGGAAAAACTACGTACTCCGAGATTTACGAAGTTTACCGTACATGTGAAAATACGATTATTATATAATTCTCAAATCGAGATAGATTCAAAGGAAAACACAGACATACATTAACTACACAGGCAATACCTAGACTGTAGACATACGTTAATGTATGTCTGTTATGGAAAGTTCGTAAGTCATATAATTTATATGGAATGGGTCCGAACCGAGTGATGAGATGAGATCATGAGGAGAATTTTCTGAAGATGTATAAGATGACTGTGTTCGTTGTTGGATGATAGATGAGTGGCATATTAGTGTCATTGTGTATGTTTGTTCAAATGTTTGTAGAACGTATGGGACTTAACTACGGGGTCATCAGTCCCAAAGCTTACAAACTACTTATGAACTAGCTAAGACTAAGGACGGCACAAATATCCATGCCCGAGGGGGGATTCGAACCCCCGACCGTAGTGACCGTGCAGACCGTGACTGGAGCGCCTCAGTCCTCTCGGCCAACGCGGCCGGCGTGTATGTTTGTGTTTAAGACGAAGCTAGGAGCATATGTTATAATTCTTAGGGCCTTATTTTGTAGGACCTGTACTTTCTTAATATGGCAGTCTGCTGGCATACTCCAAATTTCACATCCATATAATACTGAAGGTAAGGAAACCATCTTTCAAGTCTTTAATTTGGCTCTGGTTGACAAGCCATTGCCTTTCAGCAGTGGCTACAGCTTGAATAGCGGACAGGAACCTCTATCACACGCCTCTGTAATGTGGGCATTCCACAATAATTTTGAATCGAATTTTATTCCTAAGTATTTGACTTCATTGCACCAGGGTAGGTCCAAAAAAATGTTCAAATGTTTGTAGAACTTATGGGACTTAACTACGGGGTCATCAGTCCCTAAGCTTACAAAATACTTATGAACTGGCTAAGACTAAGGTCGGCACAAATATCCATGCCCGAGGGGGGATTCGAACCCCCGACCGTAGTGGCCGTGCAGACCGTGACTGGAGCGCCTCAGTCCCCTCGGCCAACGCGGCCGGCAGGGTAGGTCCCTTCCGTCAATATGGATTTGGATGTTGGGAGGTCTCCTCTTGTTGGTGAACATGATTGATTTAGACTTTTCAGCGTTGATTTTAATTTTTCGGCCTTGTCTCTAGGTGGCGTTGGCTGTACACGCTGAGGTGACGTCCAGCTGACGCCACGAACCTCGTAGTAGCTGATGCTGCTGGTGTGGCTGGCCGCTATGCCTCCGTGTTGCGTAAGGTGAAGTATCGTCCTCGCACTGCCCCATGCCACCGCCGCGATGGCCGTTACCGAGCTGGGGGGCTGCCCGGGAGTCGAACCAAGGTCCTCCTCCTGCTGCTGCTTCTTCGCCCTCCAGACGGTCATAGGAGCACTTCAGGTGTGGCCGCGTCCTTTCGTCCACACCACGCCCCCGGGTGAGTAACTGGCTGCAGTCTTACCGCGCCATACGTTGGTTCGATGCCCGGTTGCACTGCTGTCGAGGCCGGGACCCCGCTGCCCGTTGCGTCAGGCTGGGCCGCGGCTATTCCGCTCGCTGCATCTCCCGTCGGGGACGCCGTGTTGATCGTCATGATCGGTTGCTGGCCGCGATGCATCGACGTGCTTCCAGCCTGTAACAATTGTTGTTGACGAGAAGCACAGTTTTGGCGGCAGGTGACTGCCCAGCCGTGGCTGTCTCTCTATCATGGCTGACTCACTGACCATAGTCCAGTCAATGAGTGCTCAAAAGAGGGGTGTAGAGTGCATGGAATATGCGAGAATTTTTGACTTCAGGGCTTTGTTAGGGATAGTTAGGAGGTGGACATACTAAAAGTCCCCGCCCCTAGGGGGTGAGCTAAAGTGGGGAGGGGGATGGAAAGGTACCATTTTTTGGTTTTTCGCTTATATCTCGAAAGCGGTCCGCTTTAGGAAGAAAATGTTCAAAATAAAAATGAAGGATAATGGAATTTTCCATAAAATTGTTTCTATACATATTAGTCGAATTCCCAACGGTTTTCGAGATATACGTCACTGAAAATCGACAATTTCGGAAAATATCATTTTTACCTCACTAATTTTGTCAAACATTTACTTCTAGTGACTCACTCAATCGTTTCTCAGAAAATTTGTCAGAAAAAAAATTGTAGAGAATTAAATTTCCTTCAATTTGATATCCACATTTATTACTTTATCGTCAGCTAATCAGAAGTTACATCATTTGTAAGATGTGCACTCAGTTTCGAGGTCCTTCTAGAAATGAGTGTTTTGAGAGGTTGTGACATTTAAGCCTTATGAAACGTGCCAGCATGGTAAATAACAACACTTTAACAATAACAAGAAGTTAACTGCAATTGTAAGAGAACACCTTGTTATAATTATAGCTTTTATTATAATATTATGAAGCATACAATGAAAGTATTTACAAGCACTGATAGTGATTCGAAATGAAAAATAAGTGCATTTAAAGCAACATTGTCATTTTTATGAGGAGGAATGGTCGATGTTCATTTATTGTCACCTGCAGTTGACACGCCTTTAAGGTCGCCGGTACCTAACGCCCGGCAGAGGGTTAACGATGGGGAAACCCCACGGCTCACATCGAAGGTCTGCCACTGGCTCCTTTCAAGAGACTGGACCGGGGGGGGGGGGGGGGTTGGAATGGAGTGTTCTCACTCACTTCTTACTTCACTTCCCTTCAAAAGTTCGCCAAACATAGAAAAGTTTGTATGTCGGCTTTTCGTGATATTTTTCATTTATTTATGAAAATGTTAACTGTGTAGTCAGCGTAATGGCTACTCGATGTTTTGATGTGATGAAACAATAGATGGACCAGATGTTGGTGTTTTCACAGTGACAACAAGGAATACTATCACTCATCAAAGCAATTAGAGAAAGGGGAAATAGCAATCGCTCATCTTTAGAAGGTTGGACATCCTTCTGATTCATAATGAATATCGAAAAAATTACATCTGGCCGCAATCCATCAACGCTCATTTTAAGAGAAGGGCACTCTCATCGTCCTCTGAAGTAGTTCAGCCGTCAACTTTGAGATCCAAAGAAGCGAAATTCGATTTCAAAACAAAATGTTTCTTTTGTGCCGAAAGTGTTGATGGTGAGCAAAAGAAGCCCAAGGAAGATATTTTTAGTTATTTTTCTCACAAAATGACGCAACAGAAAGGACATACAAGTGACGAGTATGGATGTTTCTCGAGCTAGACATGATCAGTGGGAAGAGGAAGTGATGAGGCATCTTTCCACCTCAAATGATTTAGTTGCAGAGGAGGCTGTGTATCATGATGAATGTCGGTTGGACTTTGTGAGGTCGTTGTACCAGAAACTCTTAACATCCACGTCTGAAGACTGCGGTTCAAGTGCAGTGAAAGAGGTTAGTATCTTACTGGAGGGAAATAGTGACTGTCAGTTCACTGAAAAACGAAATTATGGGTGTTATTACTGGGAGGAAACCTGAGTGGAGAACTATCAGAACAGAACTGTTGTAGTATGGGGATCGCATAATCATGATCGCAGGCTCCAGCAGGTTTAAGGTTCGAATAATTTGTTTTAGGGATACTGGGTACAAATCGCTAACCAACGCGATAACAAGGAAAAAGATGAGAAAGAAGAGCGACTCAGAATTGTCCAGAAAGCTGCTGAGATAATAAGGTAAGATACTCAAAGTGAGGCGTACAGTTATATATCCTCAAAGAGATAACTTCCTGAAGGATGAAAATTCTCTCACACAATCCCTCCAAAACTTTGAATCTTTCTCAAGGAGATTATGTTGGAAAAAGAGAGAGAGAGAGAGAGAGCAAGATAACTGAGGAATCATGGAGGAAGTGCGTTGCTACTGGACATGCCATCACATCAGTTGTCAGGCCACGAATCTTCTTGTCACCAGTATTGACTTACGCCTCGAAGAACTTGACTGATCTTCTAGCAAGTCTGGGTGTCAGCTCATCCTATTATGAAGCACAAAAACTGGAATAATTTGTGATCGCCGACGCACAGCTAACCTACAATCCAGCTACATCCAGAAAATTGTTTTTGATAATATGGATTTCAGTGTTTGTACCTTAGACGAACAGAATACCTTCCACGTTATGGGGGGCACCAAAGTGTCACTCCAACCGCACATGTTCAAAGAAGTTCAGAAACACCAAGATTAAAAACAATGCCTGAAACTGGAAAACTCGGAACTATTCCACTAGAAACATACATTACGATGAAAGGAGGTATACGAAATGTGATTTTGGCACACATTGATATACCAGAGGAGCCGCCACGTCCGGCACCAAATGACATTCTGTGGTTTGTTGCCAAAAAACAAGGTATTGTAGTCCCAGAGTGGAAATGACACAAGAAATGTATAACAAGAGGAGCAGGAATTCAAAATGAAGGACAACGTCCTTGTATTATTCTTACATCCATTTACAGGCTGTGACACAACATCCGCAGCAGATCGCAAGAGTAAAGTGGTGTTTTTCAAAATGCATCAGAATTCCAAAATCATACAACATGCTGCTGAGATATTTTCCAATAATTCTTCTTTTCCCGACTCCATTGAGACAGCGGAAATCACGAGTACTCTCTCATGGTATGGAGCTCCAGCCATTAAGACATCCCTCAACGAGTTCCGCTACAAATCATTTTTAATAGCAGCTGAACACATGAAACCTAATCTCTGAACTCTCCCACCAACTGAAGGAGCTGTTAAGCAGCAGGCATTCCGAATGTACCACCAAGTACGCCTTTGCTTAAGAGAGAAACCGAAATGTGGAGCGCCGAATTGGGGTTGGGAAAGAAGGAATGACCAGCTAGTTCCTAAACTCTCAGAGTTAGATGCTGCCCCTGACAAATTCTTGAAGATAATTATTGTCGATGCACGTAAGGATGTGACAGTGGAGGTGTGGTTCCAGTAAAGCGTTGTTAGTGCCCTGTTACATACCTGAATTGCAAGGGCAACTGCAACAACAGAGTCTGAATATTAATTAAGAATGAAGATGGAGACAGTGACTCGAGACTCTACCAGTCTTGTTGGACGACGTCTCCACTACTGAGTAAGGTGAATGACACTCGACCATTCCCCAGAAAAATGAAAATGTTGCTTTGAATGCACTTATTTTTCATTTTACATCACTATCAGTGCTTGTAAATACTTTCATTGTGTGATCCATAATATTGAAATTAAAGCTATAATTATAAAAAGGTGTTCTCTTACAATTGCAGTTACCTTCTCGTTATTGTTAAAGTGTTGTTATTTACCATGCTGGCACGTTTCATAAGTCATAAATGTCACAGCCTCTCAAAACACTCATTTCTAGAAGGACCTCGAAACTGAGCGCACATCTTACAAATGATGTAACTTCTGATTAGCTGACGATAAAGTAATAAATGTGGATACCAAATTGAAGGAAATTTAATTCTCTACAACTTTCTTTCTGACAAATTTTCTGAGAAACGATTGAGTGAGTCACTAGAAGTAAATGTTTGACAAAATTAGTGAGGTAAAAATGATATTTTCCGAAATTGTCGATTTTCAGTGACGTATATCTCGAAAACCGTTGGGAATTCGACTAATATGTATAGAAACAATTTTATGGAAAATTCAATTATCTTTCATTTTTATTTTGAACATTTTCTTCCTAAAGCGGACCGCTTTCGAGATATAAGCGAAAAACCAAAAAAATGGTACCTTTCCATCCCCCACCCCACTTTAGCTCACTCCCTAGGGGCGGGGACTTTTAGTATGTTCACCTCCTAACTATCCCTAACAAAGTCCTGAAGTCAAAAATTCTCGCATATTCCATGCACTCTACAATGCATTCATTGACTGGACTACCAATCTTTTTCGCCTGTATTTATACGACGAGGTTGACCCCGTCGGCCTGTGTTTCAGAGATGTAGCATAGCTGATATTTGCTATACGTGACCGGTCTCCTACTTCCGATCAAGTATGTCCCAGCCACCTTTAAGCAATACAGTACGGCGTCCTCGCCGACCTTAAGGCTCCTATAACCTGAGCTGAACTATCCTCCATTTTTTCCCCAAGCTGTAAGAGTTACCGCGCTCCGGACGAAGCTCAAGCGTTACCTCGCGTTTCATTCAACTCGCTCAAACACGCAAACTACTCACTGTATCAACGTGAAATTTTCATCAATGTGTTCGTTAAGAACTACACTACGTTTTCATTTTAGTTTTATTTATGGCAATAATTTATAAACAGCATATATTGACAGTTTACGACCATGCGCTTTCTGACGACGTTACGGAATTTTCGCCGGCCGCGGTGGCCGAGGGGACTGAGGCACTTCAGTCACGGCCTGCACGGCCACTACGGTCGGGGGTTCGAATCCCCCCTCGGGCATGGATATTTGTGCCGTCCTTAGAATAAGGTAGTTGATAAGTAGTTTGTAAGTTTAGGGACTGATGACCCCGTAAGCTTAACAAACATTTGAACATTTTGAACGGAATTTTCGACATGCAAGGAACTTTTTTTTCTATTGAAGTTACGTGAACACATTAAGCGAACGAAATGTTCAAAATACATCAAATTTTCGTCCTCTCCAAACAGAAACTCTGTGATAAACGTATACCCTGAGATAATGTCAGTTAAATATGACGCCCGCCCGTCTATTAATAACACGTCTTCCGTATTGGAACTCATAATAATTAGGCACATGTTACTGCATAACATCCATACTTGAAGATACTGGTACTGACTTCTTTTAACCCATTAAATTTAATAGTTGCACACTACAAAAGTGCTGTGTCTCTATGTAATATGCAATTTCAATTTTTCAGTTATATGAAAAGGATATTCTAAATATCTCAATACAGTGTGCTTTATTATGTGAGAAAATGAGAACAAGTCAGTTTGTTAGTTAGTGAAGAGATCCTTGCTATCTGTCATTTTCAAGTATTCTCACATAAAATCCTTATTAGATTTAGTAACTTCCGTTCTGTTACTGCTAGGCTTTAAACTGAAGGAAATGTAACTCCTATTAGGGTTTGGAAACTGAATAGTAGCTCTGAAACACAATGGACAAGAAGCAAAGAAATAAATATTTGTGATTGACGAAGGAATATCAGCAAATCGAATAATAAATCACTAACTTTACTCTTTTTCATTCTGTATTTCCTTGAATAACGCGACAATTAATGAAGTTTTGCGTAGTAACCATGTGGCAAAATACTCTCCTCTTTGCATGTTATCATTTGACAAAATATCATTTTGATACCTCTAACCGTGTATGAAATACGCATTGATTCATTCTGGCCTTATCGCCATCGGAAATGAGTGCCCTAAATAAAATAAAGTTTAGCGGTATGAATGAAAGGTAAAGATCTCCTCCTAGGTCGAAAATAAAATTCAATCCATTAGGAAAGTTTCATTCGCAGCAACATATGGTGCAACAAGCACCAAACGGAATATCATAGCAGCATCTATTTTTTTCTACAAACATTTCCTAATGTAGCACAGTCTCTTATTTCGAAGCCTATATCTTATTAACTGTGACTATTAACGAAATGACGAGCATTTCGTCACAATGCTGACATATAAAGATTTAAGTTGCGTAAAAATTAAATATTTCTACCTATTAGTTTTTGCGAAATAGTTTGTGAAAGATGGCAAGGCATGCGCCTCTACGCTGTTAGTGCAGCGCGATTCTAACCATGTTGGCGAAAACATGGCGGACGATTCAGCCTGGGTATTTAGGAGCTCTAGCCGACCTACTTGCGTCACATGAAGCTTCGTGGAGCCGCTCCACTTTATTTGCTGAAATCAGAAACGTGCTTGTCCCGCTCTACTTTAAGTCACACGCCTGATTTCAACACATCACCGCTTCCATGTTCAACTTCTGTATTAAAGTTCACTCACCATTTGTTTCCCTATCTCAGACACATATAAACGTTGAATATTGCAGCTCAGTTAATTTAATGAAGTATTTCTGCAAATAAAGGCAGAGATACAGCGGTTTTCTAATTACCAGTTCATCTGAAGGTATCAGGCGTGAAATATAGAGAGCGAAGAGTTATATAGAACCTATACAAAAAACAGACAGCGGTTATTAGAGTCGAAGGGCAAGAAAGGGACGCAGAGGTTGGGAAGGGAGTAAGACAGGGTTGTAGCCTTTCCCCAATGTTGTTCAATCTGTACATTGAGCCAACAGTGAAGGAATGGAAGGAGAAATTTGGAGAGGGAATTAAAGTTCAGGGAGAAGAAATAAAAAGTTTGCGGATTGCGGATGACAGTAATTTTGTCAGAGAGCGCAAAGGATCTGGAAGAGCAATTGAATGGAATGGACAGTGTCTTGAGAGGAAGATATAATTTGAACATTAACAAGAGTGAAACGAAGGTAATGGAATGTAATGTCAAAAAATCAGGCGATGCTGAAGGAATAAGATTAGGTGATGAGACAATAAAAGTAGTAGATGACTTTTGTTATTTGGGTAGCAAGATAACTTTTGATGGCCGAAGTAAAGAAGATATAAAATGCAGAATGGCTATGGGGAGAAAAGAATTTCTAAAAAAGCGAAACTTGTTAACATCCAATATTAATTTAAATGTTAGGAAGTCCTTTCTGAAAGCATTTGTCTGGAGTGTAGCATTGTATGGGAGTGAAACGTGGACGATAAGGAGTTCAGACAAAGAGATGATAGAAGCTTTTGAAATGTGGTGGTACAGACGAATGATGAAGATTAGATGGGTAGATCACGTGACTAATGAGGAGGTGCTTAACCGAATTGGGGAGAAAAGGAGTTTCTGGCATATCCTGACTAAGAGAAGGGACAGATTGGTAGGACACATTCTGAGACATCAAGGAATTGTCAACTTAGCATTAGAAGGAAGTGTGTGGGGTAAAAATCGTAGAGGGAAACCGAGGGACAAATACAATAAGAAGATTCAAAAGGATGTAAGTTGCCGAACATATTCTCAGATGAAGAGACTTGCGCAGAACAGGGTAGCGTGGATAGCTGCATGAAACCAGTCTGCGGACTGAACACCACAACAACAACAACAAACTTAAAAATGGACAACTTGCATATTTTACGAATGATTCAGCAGAAACAGTTGCAAATCAACCCCTCAATACCACCTTGACTGCGTTTTTCATACTATGTCAAAATGATCCGTTTGCGAGAACGCTCCTCTATCCCGATGTGCCTAGCTACTGTACATGGGACGCACCACAAAGGAAATACAGTCGACACAAAAGAGGCATTGCAGTTGATGGATTTGAGGGTGTATTTGAAGATACTGCTATTGGTCGATTATACACGGTTCATCCGAAAAACGCAGAGTGCTTCTACTTACGTCTACTACTTCACGAAGTGCATGGACTAACATCATTTGAAGATCTTCGTACAATAGGTGGTTCTATTTGCGAGACATATCACGAGGCATGTGAGCGCCGTGGTTTATTAGAAAATGATAATCATTGGGACCAAGCGATGGATGAAGCCGTGCAAACAGCCAGTGGAGGCCAAATTCGAGAACTGTTTACAATAGTTTTAACTTCGTGTAATCATTCAGATCCTAACAGACTATGGATGAAATATAGGGATAATCAAAGTGATGACATTCAGATTACGGAGGGAAAATCCAGATATGGATATTACTGTCAGTGAAGAAATGTATAATGAGGCGTTAATAATGTTAGAAGATTTATGCTTGGTAATGGGTAATTAACGTTTAGTCCAACTTGGAATACAGCCACCTGTGAGAAGTGAATCATTCGACGTTACTTCTGAAATGACGAACGAACTCAGTTATAACTTATAAGATTTGCATCAATACATTAAAGAAAATGAACCGACACTGACACAATCACAGCGGACTGTTTACGATAGAATTGCAATTTGTATTGACAGTAATGAAGGCGGGATAATTTTTTTGGATGCACCAGGTGGCACTGGTAAGACGTTTCTTCTTAATTTGGTCCTATCTACAGTTGGAATTAGAAATCATATTAGGTATAGCATCGTCTGGAATTGCTGCAACGTTAATGGAGGGCAGTAAAACAGCACACTCCGCTTTGAAATTGCCGTTGAATGTAGCTGAACAAGAGTTTCCAGTCTGTGCTATAACGAGATCTTTGGCGCGTGGTAAACTTCTAACGCGATGCAAAATGATTATCTGGGACGAATGTACAATGGCCCATAAAAAAGTCTTGAAGCACTCAATACAACACTACAAGATATTCGGAAAAACAACAGATTAATTTGACAAGTTTTATTGCTACTGTCAGGAGACTTTCGCCAAACATTACCGGTAATTCCAAAATCAACGCAGACGAAATAAATGCAAGTTTAATGAGATTGTTATTTTGGGATAGAGTTGAAAAGTTATATTTCAAAGAAAATGGGTGTGCAGTAATGACAGGAGATCTAAGAGCTCACATGTTTTCCGAAAATTTATTGAAAATTGGGTATGGTACTTACCCTGTTGATCCACACTCTGTAAAGCTGATTTTAACAGAAGAATTCTGTGGCTTGGTTCTAAAAGGGTCAATGTCAGTATTTATAAAAACTGGTTTTTATTGGCGTGGACCATAGTTTCAAGTGGTCTTTATAATATTAAAACGGCCAATGTCTACGCCACATAGGATGAGAGATACTGCGATTTTAAGATGTGAGCCCCAAATATACTGTTAATATTTTTCAGAAAATTACTGAAAATATTCAGAAGCTTATACCGTAAAACTAAGATTTTTGACATTGGCCCTTTTAGAACCGAGCCACAGAATTATGTAATGTCGTAGAAACCGAGGAACAACTTAAAGTCTACCCGTCAATAGAAATTAACTACCTAAATAAAGACTGGTTGTATGAACGAACAATTTTAGCCTCCCCGCCGGCCGCGGTGGCCGAGGAGACTGAGGCGCTCCAGTCACGGTCTGCACGGCCACTACGGTCGGGGGTTCGAATCCCCCCTCGGGCATGGATATTTGTGCCGTCCTAGTTCGTATGTAGTTCATAAGTAGTTTGTAAGTTTAGGGACTGATGACCCCGTAGTTAAGTCCCATAGACTTTACAAACATTTCAACATTTTTTTTTAGCCTCCCTGTCATCGGCGGAAGTCGACTGAGTTCGTGTGTCAAGCTTAGCTCGTAACAGCATTCTACACCGTAGACATCGTCAATGTATTGTTGATTCGTGCTTGGTACTGATATATTGTCTTCCACTTTGTTATTTGGTAAAGTAAGTCCACATACCCTGACGACTTCTTTTAGAAAAAGGAAGGCTATCCTTGAAAGTCGTGTGTTAATTCCGATTGTTATTCAGTTACGATAATAAAAAGAGGCAGAAACCATTGCTATACCACCTTAATGAGATTAATATTTCGCAGATATACGTTCCAGTTTTCTATTTACTCCAACATTAAAGTGATACTTTAATCTGTTACGCTTTAACACGTTGTTTCTTTTAAAACCTGTAAGCTATAGGCCGTAAGCTGGCGGCACTGGGAGTGGGAGGCGGGGCTTATTGTAACAGCCAATGAGTTACCAGCTGAATGCAATCCCAACTTTAAATATAGGGGGCCCGAATGGACTGCGCAGTCCGAGGTAGAAATCCGTCGTACTACGTAAAGCACTAGATATACCGAGCTGAACAATCCGCCATTTTGAATCCCAATCTGACGACACAGTTGTATGCTTTGCCTGGTGCAGCGAAGTGAATGATCCAACAGTTTGTGATTTTATTGCTTTAAAGTGTGAAATGGTTGGTTGTGCATCTCCAAACTTCTCAAAAAATACCAGACATGGTCGCTAGAAGTTTTATCGGTTTTCTTGGAACACAGATCGGCGTAAAAGGTGGCTTGTAAATTCCAGATGCCAAGTATGGACGCCAAAATCGAGTAACTATCTGTGTAACGTTAAGAATTAAACCTTCTTTTATTTGTATTAAGATAGTTATCGTAACAGAGAAGTAATAAAGAAAATATAGGCCTATAGACATAATGAGTACAGGATTATAAATACAAAATCAATTGGGGGTATCACAGGAGTAGGACTGATAATGAATAAGAAAATAGGAATGCGGGTAAACTACTATGACCAGCACAGTGATCGCATTATCATTGTCAAGATAGATACGAAGCCAACACCGACAACAGTAGTACAGGTTTATATGCCAACTAGCTCTGCCGATGATGAATCGAAGAAATATATGAGGAGTTAAAGTAAATTAATCAGACAATTAAGGGAGAGGAAAACTTAATTGTTATGGGAGACTGGAATTCGGTAGTAGGACAAGGAAGGGAAGGGACGATAGTAGGTGAATATGGTCTGGGCAAAAGGAAGCCGCCTGGTAGAATTTTGCACAGCACATAATTTAGTTATAACAAACACCTGGTTCAAGAATCACAAAAGAAGGTTGTATACATAGAAGAGACCAGGAGACACCGGGAGATACCAGATAGATTTTATAATGGTAAAACATAGATTTCGGAACCAGGTTTTACAGTGTAAGACGTACCCAGGGGCAGATATAGACTCTGACCATAACTTGTTGGTTATGAACTGTAGGCTGAAACTAAAGAAACTACAAAAAGGTAGGAAAATAAGGAGATGGGACCTGGATAAATTGAAGGAACCTGAGGTTCTTAAGAATTTCAGAGGGAGCTTTAGGCAACAAATGACAGAAACGGGGGAAAATAAAACAGTAGAGGAGGAATGGGTAAAATTGAGAGATGAAATAGTGAAGGTAGCAGAGGACAAAATAGGTAGGAAGGCAAGACCTACAAAAAATCCTTGGATATCACAGGAGATACTAAATTTAATCAATGAAAGGAGAAAATATAAAAATGCAGTAAATGAAACAGGCAAAATGGAGTACAGACGACTAAGAAATGAGATTGACAGGAAGTGCAAAATGGCTAAGCAGGAGTGGCTAGAAAGCAAATGCAAGGATGTAGAGGAATGTATAAATATGGGAAAAGTAGATACAGCCTACAGGAAAATAAAAGAAACATTTGGAGATAAGAAAAACAGCTCTATGAATATCAAGGACACTGATGGAAAACCAGTTCTCAGCAAAGAAGGGAAAGCTGAAAGCTGGAAAGAGTACATAGAGCAGCTCTACAAAGGAAATGAACTTAGAGACGATGTTGTAGGAAGGGAAGAGGAAGTAGATCAAGATGAAATAGGAGATACTGTACTGAGAGAAGAATTTGACAGAGCCCTGAAAGACCTAAGTCGAAACAAGGCCCCTGGAGTAGATGATATTCCCTCAGAGCTACTGAAGGCTCTGGGAGAACCAGCCATGACAAACCTGTTTCACCTGGTGTGCAAGATGTATGAGATAGGCGAAGTACCCTCAGACTTTAAGAAAAATGTTATAATCCCCATTCCAAAGAAAGCAGGTGCAGACAGGTGTGAAAACTACAGAACCATCAGTTTAATAAGTCATGGTTGCAAAATATTAACACGAATTATATACAGAAGGATGGAAAAGCTGGTAGAAGCCGACCTCGGGGAAGATCAGTTTGGGTTCAGGAGAAATGTAGGAACACGGGAGGCAATACTCACTTTACGACTTATCCTAGAAGATAGATTAAGAAAAGGCAAACCTACATTTCTAGCTTTTGTAGATTTGGAGAAGGCTTTTGACAATGTTGATTGGAATAAACTCTTTCAAGTTCTGAAGCAAGCAGGAGTAAAATATAGGGAGCGTAAAGTTATTTACAACTTGTACAAAAACCAGACAGCGATTGTCAGAGTTGAAGGGCATGAAAGGGTTGCAGTGGTTGGAAAGGGAGTAAGACAGGGTTGTAGTCTTTCTCCATTGTTATTCAATTTGTACATTGAGCAAGCTATAAAGGAAAGCAAGGAGAAATTTGGAGAAGGAATTAAAGGTCAGGGTGAAGAATTAAAAACACGGCGTTTTGCCGACGACATAGTAATTCTGTCAGATACTGCAAAGGACCTGGAAGAGCAATTGAACGGAATGGACAGTGTGCTGAAATGTGCATATAAGATGAACATTAACAAGAGCAAAACTAGGGTAATGGGGTGCAGTGTAAGAAAATCAGGTGATGCTGAAGGAATTAGATTAGGAAACGAAGCAATAAAAGAGGTAGATGAGTTTTGTTACTTGGGCAGTAAAATAACAAATGATGGTAGTAGTACGGAGGATATAAAATGCAGAATGGCAATGGGTAGAAAAGCGTTCTTGAAAAAGAGAAATTTGTTAACCTCGAATATTGATTTAAGCCTAAGGAAGGCCTTTCTGAAGGCATTTGTGTGGAGTGTTGCCTTGTATGGGAGTGAGACATGGACGATAAACAGTGCGGACAGGAAGAGGATTGAGGCTTTTGAAATATGGTGCTACAGAAGAATGCTGAAGATTAGGTGGGTGGATCGCGTAACTAATGAGGAGGTACTGAACAGAATTGGGGAGAAAAGAAATTTCTGGCATACCTTGACTAAAAGGAGGGATAGATTGGTAGGACACATTCTTAGACATCTAGGAATTGTGAATTTAACGTTGGAGGGAAGTGTGTGGGGAAAAAATCGCAGAGGAAGACCTAGAGATGGATACAGTAAGCAGATTCAGACAGATGTAGGTTGCCGTTCTTATGTGCAGATGAAGAGGCTTGCTCAGGATAGAGTAGGGTGGAGAGCTGCATCAAGCCAGTCTCCGGATTGAAGACAACAACAACAGGCCTATACATGTAAGCTATGGTTTATTTTAATTTTGATAGATTGTTAATATATCACGACACACAGTGTGTTTAAAGTTGCTTTTCTTGGTATTATTTAGACCAACTAGGTAGTTATTGTATTTTTAAATTATGCATGAGTGCAGCTGGTTTTACCCAGTTATTGGTTTTTAAATTATATTATTTCACATAAGTTTATTGTTTAAATTAAATGTGACTCTCAACACTGGAATACGTAGGCCTAAGCCAAGCTGTGAACAGGACGTCTGAAAAAGAAAAATAATAAATTGAACTTCGCAAAGAATGGGAACAGGAAAGACGTAAATCTGCTCGTAAATACGGTGTGTGTAAAATATTCGAGGGGGCAATACGGGAAGTACAGTAACGCAATTTAACATTATTTTGTAACTGTTTTCGAATCCCACTCTTAGTTACCGTAAGCGTATGTGGATGTACTACTTCCAAACTAGAAAATACGATAATTGTAATGTATTTTTAACTATATTTGGTACATATTTAGAACGGCAACATATGCTTTAATATGGCATGTAAGTGAATGTATCATATCTCTAAATATCCCTCTAATTAGTAACGTTAAGTTGCTTGCCTCTTACAGTCAAATGTAAGCCAATAAATTTACTGTGCTGTAATCTTTCTGCGCCAGGAAAGTATATTTAATGGCCTTAAGAGCATATTAAAAAGCGTAAGCGTGCCATAGCCTTTAAATGCGCGCCTACGACATGGGATTCAAAATGGCGGATTGTTCTGCTTGTACTATACAGTGCTCTAGTACTGCGCATGACGTCACCGCCGAAGCACGCGGCGGCAGTCGTAGCAGCTGCCCTGCAGTAGCTTGTTGTTTGCAGTGTGTTTTGTTTCGTTTATTCGTGTGTTTTACGACAGAAAATTCTATTAACATGTTAATTATTCGTTTGACATTTTAAATTCTCCCAAAATCGTTGACAAAAAGCATTAGCAAGTGCCTATGGAACAAACGAGCAGCTCCAAAAAACAATTCTCAGCATATAATATTTGTACTGTGAAACAATACAGATTGGAAACCGAAGGAAGCTGTTACCATTTCAGAAAGGACTCTTAATGTCAATTCTTTATTTGTCCTTCATTCTGACCTTTTGTCACTAGGCATTAAGTGTACTAAACCGCGAGAACATGCACCTTTAAAAGTTACGCGATCGATCGCGTGTATAGTATTTTTCTGAGAGTCGAATAGTTTGTAATGTATTTAATAAGTCTAAATAATTGCTTCTAGTTGCGTTTATAAGAAAACACAAACATTTGACTATTTAAATCTGGTAAAATGCCGATTGTTTCAAAATTACTATGAGCAAAATCCTCACGCGCAAGTCCTCGCGGGTTAACAGCAGGGCTGAACCAGGACTGTCTTGAAAATTTGTTTTCACAGATTAGAGATATTGGCCATTTCTATCAGCATCCTCGCCCAAAAGAAGTAAAACATCGGTTGCGTTTATTGCTTCGGTGAAAGAATGCCCAAGACATTCCACTGTCTAATACTTCGTTGTGAGACAGGAAGAAGATTCACAACAATTTCTGTCATCTAGTCCGCTGTGTGGAATTTTGCCGGATATGTCTGAAGCAATGACCATACCAGACGGGGAAGCAGAGAGCCAAGACGTAAGTTTTTGTTGTGAGGCTGCTGCACCGTCTGCTGTGACAAATGTTGAATACCCAACAGAAGGATTCAAATATTTGGCAGGCTACATTGCACGCCGTGCTGCGAAATATGAGATCTCACTGGGGGTGTCGTCTAATGAACTACTTTGTCCTCCTCCAAAACACCTTGCAGAATACATGTGGATAGAAATTCTATCACGAGGAGGTTTGTTAGTGCCGTCTGACGAGTGAATACGGCAAATCTCAGAGTTTGAGCTGCTGTTCAACGAGATTAACGGAAGTGACACACTTGAAAAAAATATTTCTAAGAGATTAGCCGACGTAATTTCGCACAAATATCTTCATGTGGCGCCGGAGGTCATTAATATATTCTCACGGACCCGAAATTTTATTCGAGTACGCTACGTCAACATGAAGCTGAAGAGAGACAAAGCAGCGGCATCACAGAGTCGAAAATGACGTCAGTGGCATTCTTCGGCTGTCGGGAGGATTTAACGAGGTATGTAACTGCAATAAGCAATGCGTAAACAGTTAACTTTTGTGTGTTTAGTGGTGTTCTACGTGACGGCGCAGCGCCGCTTCCGCCCCTCGCTAGCAGTGCTGCTTTGCCGCTGACGTCATTTCAACGGCCAATAGCAGGTCGTTTCGCTTCGGGCCCAACCTTTTATAGAATAACCTTGATCCCAACATTCTCCGCTCAGGGGCCCCGTATAAGTGCGTGATCTGTAGCGCAACAAATAAACAAAACAGAAGATGATTCCAGGAGCAGAAACAATATATAAATCGATAGATACAATTACGGATCGAGAAGAAAGCGTTAACTTTCCAACCGGATTTTTAAACTCATTACATCCATCTGGTATGCCTCTGCATGCATTGGAACTAACAATTGGTTCGCCAATAATACTATTACGAAATATTAACTCGCCCAAATTATGAAATGGAACAAGATTGTGTCAAACAACTACTTCATAACGATATTGCGGCAATAAGTTTAACCGAGCGAGGTGGCGCAGTGGTAAGACACTGGACTCGCATTCGGAGGACGGTGGTTCAAATCCACCTCCGGCCATCCAGATTTAGGTTTGCCGTGATTTCCCTAAATCACTGTAGGCAAATGCCGGGATGGTTCCTTTCATAGGGCACCACCGAATTTCCTCCCCTAATCCTTCCCCGAAAATCCGGCGTATGCTCCGTCTCTAATGACCACGCTGTCGACTGGACGTTAAACCCTAAGCTTCCTTCCAATAAGTTTAACTGGTAAACAAAAAGGAAAACCAGTGTTCATACCACGAATCCCATTAATCTCAACTCCTATGCCGTCTTCTTTTAGAAGATTACAATTTCCTGTGAAATTAGCTTACAGTATGACAATCAATAAGGCTCAGGGCTAAACATTTCGCTACTGCGGAGTCAATTTGAAGGAAGACTGTTTCTCACATGGTCAACTCTACGTTGCATTTTCACGTGTCGGAGTAGCACAAAAAATATTTGTGTATGCGCCACACAACCAAACATCATATATAAATTTATAAGAATGTAATTTAATGTAAAAATTTTGCATGTAAGATATGTGTACAACTAAAAAAGTAATAATAAAGCGAATTTTAAAAAATAAAGAACTAAACGCAAAGTCTCTCACTGCAGTTTTTTCCCTTCAATATTACATTTATAATACTACTGATAAAAAAAAAACGTTAACCCAGCGAACGGGTAATCATAAGCTAGTAGAAATATAAAACCGGAAAACGGTTATCTTGTTCGAATTTTACAGAAAGATTAAATTGGAGATAAAAAGGATATAACCGAAAACCATAGTGAGCCACGAGGAACCTTCCCAGATTAGCTTTGAATTCTTGTGGCAGCTGATTAAAAATGGATGCGGCGGAATACTGCGCTCCTTTCTGCACAAGGGTCAAGGAGGTGTGATCCAAACGCAGATTCGATTTGTGTGTAGTATTAAATGAATAAAAGCTGCCCACTCTTGGCAACCACATTAAAGATAATTATACCTGCTGAAAAATGCTCCTACCGGAGCGCAGAAAAGGCGATGTTCTCTGACACAAAAGTGTGAAACCAGCTGCCTCATTCCGTATTCCTCACCAAAAATTTTGGCATGCGAACATATTCGCGCACTTTTAGCGCATAACTTTGTAAATACGTTTGCCGAGTTAAGACGTCATAGTCAGCAATGTCGTCTCACTGTCAGTGTCTATATATGTCTCTGTCCGATTGTTTGCTGTCTCTCCCACTGCCGCTCTCTGTCTGTGTCAAACTTTCAATGTCTTCATCCTTTTCCCTCGCGATTCCTAACCGCTGTCTGTTTCTGCCACTTTTGTCGTCTCTCTGCCCCACTGACGTTGTCCCATTCACTTCCTGTCCTGTTGCCAGTATCCTTTCTTTCCCACTTAGAATCGGCTTTCATTGTCTTCAATCACGATTATATCCTTTACACATATGTCCATGAGGATAGTTTGCTTGGGGTTTGACCTGTAGACCGGAAAACTTTAGCACTCGGGTACTGGGGATGGGAAAAATTGGACAAATTGTTTCGTGCTATAGTATTGGAGAGCCGCACGCTCATGCTTTGTGTGTGTTCTACATTCGTCTCAATTTCCCACTGTTTTCTCTGTTGCTCCAATTGCTACTATCTGCATCTGTCTTAGTTTGTTGTTGTCACTGTTCCTGACTTCCGAACATCTCGTTTCGCTTCCCTCTGCTGTTTTCATGCATATGCCTTTCTCCTGAACTGACACTTTCTCTGTTCCATCATATATGGCTCTCTCTCTCTCGGTCTGTTGCACTGTCTCTATCCTACTCACATTCAGCCGAAAAAAGCGCGAATATGTTCGCATGCCAAAATTTTTGGTGAGAAAGTCGGAATGAGGATTTGAGGCAGCTGGTTGCCCACTTTAGTGTCAGAGAACATATGCGCCTTTTCTGTGCTCCGTCAGGAGCATTTTTCAGCTGGTTCCCGCCTTCTTCCTGTTACATCAGAGTGTACTGCTTATATAACATGAAATCAATGGTGAGTAAAATTTGGATAGTATTTTATATACCTTGATACATTTGTACAAATGTCAGACTAAATTGACTATGTAGTAGTTTACTTTCTAAAAAAAGCTTCACATTCAGATGATTGTTAAACACGCTTAACTATTTCAAAGAAGATTGTTGAACACTATCGATATCGTCCGAAAAATGCATGTAAATATTTTCGAGTCCAGCTGAAATTAAGTTTTATATGATGTTGCTATTTCACGATAATTCAAGTCGTTCACGTTGATCCAACCATTACGATGACGAATTTTGCACGCCCAGTGGCCTGAAAGACGTGAATGTTGATGAAATATCAAGGGATTAATAACACAGCATCACATGTATATTATTGTTAAGTAACATTTTCTATAACTACGAAATATTCGGAGACCTCAGGTCTCCTCTGGTAGATTTATGTATGGGCTTACCATATTCGGGTGATTCTCCACTGTGCATAAGTTATTAATATACCTATCAACGAAACTACAAACTTCTTCAATGCAGCCTCAATTAACGCCAATATGTAACGGGCGTAACGTCTTAACTGCAGAATGTTTCGTCACAGATCCGATTTACGGAAATATGTAACGGGTATACCCGTGCAGTGTAAAATTTTTGTCACACACACACACACTGTACGGCGATATGTGACTAATATAACTAAATAAATTACAGATAAAAATTTACGATGATTTGTAACTTTTATAAATGTTATCGTGAAGAAACGGCGACTGGAAACACGGGTTAGTGACATCCAAACCAAGAACCCTTGCTGTACGTTCGCTACGCTAGTTAAAACCATAATTACACGTCAGACCGGATATTACATGCATATTTGTCATGAATATGTTGCGATAACTTTGAATCTACAGATCTGGGTAAGGGATAGTATTATCGGAAAAAACTTTCAAAGCTTTCCGTAATCATAATATTAGAACGCAACGTAAAAATTCCGACGATTTGCCGTTAATAGGAGTGTACATTTGCCAATGCACGCAGTTGGATCTTTTGATACCAAAAAATTATGATTTTTGTAGCGTATCGCGATAACGAATATACATTTCCAAAAACGGGAAACGGATTTTCCAGACAAACACCTAAACAACATACACACAACATTTTAGTCATTTCCTATTTCCCAAGATACATTACCTCACAATCAGAAGTAGCGTTGTCGAACCTATTACTGTCGCGTGCTATCATTCACGGACCGATATCTCAAGAACCACATATCATTCTGCTCTAAACGTATAAAATTTCGATATGTTATCTACATTTCATACGCAGCTATGTGTAACCTAAAATCGACCATACGAGAAGTCTACGCAATGTGTTTCTACCTCTGCAAACTCTTTAAAATATGTTCCAATAGTTAACTAATCCGGATGCTGCATATTAACTGTAAAGTAAACGAAAACAAAAATGAACCCTTCATCGACCGAAGATTTCAATCTTTAAGATGTACAAAAATCAAATTTTTTCGCCGAGTGCCTTTTTTCAAATCGCACGGTAAGTTTCAGAACGGGGTTGGAACACTTGCGGGGAGTGACACTTGCGCGGAGTGACACTTGCGCGGAACCCGGGACCCTTGGGGCGGATAATGGCTTTTCCTGGGTACAGGCACACCAAGAAGTCCAGCACTGCTGTTGTTAAGTTTCCACACTGTCAACATAACACGAAACTCAGCGAAATTGCACAACCCTTTCGTTGAGTGTTCCTCCTGAAAACAAAAAGGTATGTTTGGAGAGTTATTAAGACATTCTTTGCTACTACAAGACGATGACTTTCCACAGTCATACCTCCTAAAAGCATATTATTCAGAACACTAAGCATATCAAGACACCTGCGCAAGCAATAAATATATTAGGCATCCTGCACAGATACGTTGATGTAACTGACCGCTATGTAGTTAACCCCACTATCACGCAACTTCCATCTCTTTAAAAATAGCTACTATGATTTTTAATAGGAGACGCAACCTTAAACCTTCAATTAAAAAACGTCAATAATAAGTCAATGAGTATTTTACATACTTGAAGCGTTTATTCGTAGACCCCAAAACGGTTTCGCTGTATTCGAATTACCATTACATCTAAGAAATGTATGAAATACGGAATGTGTAAGGGAATGTCACACACCGAAAAATGCTAAAGATAAATTTTATTTTCCATCACCGTCATATAGAACCATTTTTACTCCGAACTTGGCATAAACCAATAGGGAGAAACTAGTTGCGAGAATTCCAGGAAAAATGAAGCGAAATTGACAGCCAATAGTTGGTTATCAATTACATTGCCTGTTAACTGTATAAATATAAATTACGGAATACGCGGAACTCCTGTTCAGTACAGTCAAAAAGGTCTAAGGTAATAGGCAGTGGTTTACAATCAGATATCCGTATCACTCTCCTCCTCAAGAAGTCTGTGTGAAGATTTATATTCAGAACATTCAAGAAAAAAGTGTTGAAACTACAAGAAGCAGCTCATTTACTCAGGAAGGGAAAACGTTATGGTGCCCGTAAATTTGAATGGCTGTATCTCTTGTAGTAACATTCATTTTTTGATAAAATGTTAAAATCCAATATACCAGAATTTTGTTTTTCTAAACTCAGTGCCAACTTTTTTTGTCTAAATTTTTGCAGGAAGCAGTCTTAACGTGATTTCATACTTCTATGCATTAATATTATCAAACATGTAATTTGTGTAACAAATTGCGCGGCCGGTCCGGTCGGATGTTCAAGTCCTTCCTCGGACATGGGTATGTTTGTTTGTACTTTGCCTACGTTATTTTAAGTAAGATTAAGTAGTGTAAGTCTAGCGACCGATGACCTAAGTAGTTTGGCCGCATAAGACTACACATATACACGTAATTTATTTATTTCATCACCACATTTAAGTACTAATAATTAAAGAAACTTAAATGTAGAAATTTGAAATAAACACTGAAAACAAATGATTGGTATTTCTCATAAAATGAATGCACAGAACCGTTGAATTATGTCTTGTGAATGTACCTACAAAATCTGCCATATGAAAATTGTAGTGAGAGTACCAAATTTGTTTTTTATGTAATAACATTAAAAACATATTCAAAATTAAGAACTCGAAAACCAGTGAAGTTATGGACTTGAAGCGTTTTGTGTTGCTACATCTTGACATAGTAGACACGATTTTAAAATTTGGTTGCTATCGCCAAAGTAGACGAAACGTTAAATTTTTTGGTGTAATCTTCGCCGTGTAGACTGTATGTTGTAGAAGTCTACGTCGAACCTAATTAGAATCATACCTCTGAGGAGAGAACGTTGTTTGCACTTCTGCGTTTCCAGTCGCCGTGCTGTGCTACGTACAGTTTCACTTTACCGAGAGCTATATATGTATTGGTGTGATGTTTGTTCTTTCGAAATAAAAAAATCACACCAATATATGTATCATTTAGACGCAAAGATTCTGGGTTCTGTTTTCATCGCTAAAGCGACTAACAACGTTAGACCTCGTGTGTTAACAGTTAAAGGTTATGAGTGCCACTGGAAAAATGCATAAGTAACACCTGTTGTTTGAGATTTGCAGATGACCTGAAATTAGCCGAAATCGATATCTCATAATAAACATAAGGTGTAGCTGTCTATATTTCATAATGCTATTCCTAACATATTTAAAAGCTGCTCAAAACCACCTACAAAAAACCTTTATAATGAGATTGTATATAATTCCACGATCAAATTGTGTTTTAGTTATTTGTAGTAATACACCCAAAGATCTGCCCTTGCATTTAGTTCCTTGATCAGCTGTTTATTTTTAGAGGTATTATTAGGGACAGGAAAAATGCGCATTTGCGATAAATGCGAATATAGATGCGAATTCTGACTCAAAATGCAGTAAATCCGAAATTGTAGTTAGCAACGGTTGCGCTCAATTCCGATTTCATTACATTCCTCTTCACATGGTGCTGTATTGTAAATCGAGTAATATTTGTATGACGTGTTATCTCCCTGTTGAACGAGGCTGTGATATCTCCGGGCCGTTACTACAGCTCCACCTCGCTCGGTGGGCCTTTCCCTGAATACGGCACAGGTAGCGGCTGGAGGGCGTGGAGTAGGGGTAGTGTATCCCTACTTCTGGAACACCCTGTTCACTACCTGCAGCGTCCGGGTCTCCGCGCAAGTGTCTACAAATTCCCTTTCCGCGCAAGTGTCACTCCGCGCAAGTGTCACAAACTCTTCAGAACTGTCCGAACACCGTCTTTCAGCGCAATACGCACTTTTTCTAGCAAAATATCGCGGTTTTTCGGCCGTATCTTGCTGACGGGCCAAGACTTACGAAAACTGAAAAATGCTGTTTGTAGATACATGTCTACAGGATGTATTGTAAATATTTGAACAATTTTCTACGGTTAGTTATTTAGATATTTGAGATTCACGGTTCTAAAACGCCTATAAATCGCGATTTGTGATTTTGTGCAAAACTATGATAAGTTTCAACCTCTGGATCTTGGTAACGGATAACGATATCTGCCGGCCGCGGTGACCGATCGTACTGCGGCGCGTCAGTCACAGTCTGCACGACCACTACGGTCGGGGGTTCGAATGCCCCCTCGAGCATGGATATTTGTGCCGTCCTTAGTAGTAGCTAGTTCATAAGTAGTTTGTAAGTTTAGGAACTGATAACCCCGTAGTTAAGTCCCATAAGCTCTACAAACAGTTGAACAGTAGATAACGATATCGAAAAAATTTAAGAATGGCCTCGAAAATATCATCAATAAGAACATATGGTAAAAATTTCGAAGATTTGCAATGGATAGAAAGTATCGAAGTGACCATCCGCACAATTCGTTTTTGGAACCCAAAAATCATGTTTTTTTTTTTTTTTAGATTTACTCAGAAACCGCCCATGAATGAATGGTGCTTTTGTAAGTCGTTTAAAGCCCACCATGGACTACACGTCATGTACAAAAGCCAAGTAATTTGCTTAATTTGGATGGGCTCCAGGAAGTGTGGAACTTTGAAAATTTTGACGATGTACTGTATGATTGCTGTAGTGTACTCATTCTTCTAATAAGTACACAAATGACCACTAGGCCATGATCTATCCATAACACTTTACCCCTTCACTCTGAGATGAATAGAACCTGAGATATGGGCCCCTAAAGAATCTCAAATTCGCACGCGCCGTTTACGAACATATTAATACCGCGCACTGCCGTGTGCGGAATGATTGAGAGGCCAATGTCAGAATTCGCAGGCTACTAAACAGGGGTCGGCAAGGGTCTGTCTCGCGGAAGTACGCACTTGGCTGTTCGGACGTTTAGCTGCCGGAAGTTCACGTCACGTGACTGTCCCAAATGTAAACACAAGGCCGCAGTCCCGCTCCTAACAGAATTTGTTGTTGAAAGTATTGAAGAATTCAGTCTAACGTGGGCTGTGTCAATTTCCATCTCATGTTGTAGTCGTTCATCTCTATATATAAAAGGAAGTGTCCCGATTGACTGACTGACTGATTGACTGACTGACTGACTCATCATCGCCCAGCCCAAACCACTGAAGATAGAAACTAGAAATTTGTGGAGGATGTTGATCTTACTCTGTAGGCGTCATTTAAGAAGCGATTTTTCGATATTCCCCCCGTAAGGGGGTGAAATAGGGAAAGAAGCGTTTTTTAAAAATACGTAGCTATTTAGGCAAGTTTGAACTACAAAATTTCGGATTTTAATTCAGGGTTCGAAATTAAAAGACGCGTGTTTCGGCATTTTTTGAAATTCGACAAATAAGGGGGTAAAATAGGTGACGCAAAAAATTTATTTTCAAAAATATGTTCCAGTTAACACAAATTTTAAGCTACCACTACGAAACTTAGGATATGGACTCTTGATCAGGATTAAAAAGACACGAGTTTCGGTATTTTTGGAAATTCAAAAACTAAGGGGATAAAAGACGGGATCAAAAATTCTTTTCGCAAACACTTTGTTGTCTGGACAATTTTTAAGCTATAGCTGCAAAAATTGGTATTTTTATTGTTCGTTATGATTTAAAAAATACGTGTTTCGGTATTTTTGGAAATTCAACCATCAAGGGGATTAAATTGGTGAGGGGGTGTTTTTCGAAAATCTGTTGCTATTTAGGCAAGTTTGAAGTTAGAACTACAAATTTTCGGATTTGGATTCGGGGTTCAAATTTAAATGACACGTGTTTCGGTATTTTTGGAAATTCGACCAATAAGGGGGTGAAATACGAGATGCAAAAATTGATTTTCAAAAATATGGTGCTGTTAACTCAAATTTTAAGCTATAACTACGAAACTTAAGATATGGATTCTTCATCAGGATTAAAAAGAAACTGGCGCAGACCAACCAGCCTACGCATGCAAAGCAGCGGGGGTTCAGCTAGTCTACAATAAACAAAACAGGGTAAAAGTTAAGCAATAAGCCGTCATTGCATTTTTTTAGTTTATATTACATGTGCAGAGGATGCTCAAAATACTCAATGAGAACGTGTTTCTTTTTCCCTATAATTATCTGGAACTTTTAATTCTTATAATGAAACGTGATTAACATTTCAAAATAAATGTGGCGAAAACGTTGACACTGTAGTACACTGCAGATCAGCTTACCACCACGACTTATTTCGCATGCACATTTGTTGGCTTCGCCAACTCAAAATAGCTGTCACAGTTCGACATAACCTGCACTAGGGATGACTCAAATGTTCAAATGTTTGTAGAGCTTATGGGACTTAACTACGGGCTCATCAGTCCCTATAGGGATGACTATCAATTAGAGGCCGTCAAACACGGCCTGGCTCCCGCTCGTTCCCGCCAGAGGGAGCGGCTAGCGAGACCGCCGTACCCGGGAGCCGGCGGTACCGATAATGCAATCTCGGGAGCGAGGCGACTCGGTACTCCCGGCTGGCATGTGGAACAGCCGACAGCAGTGCGCATGCGCACGGCCAGTCCCCTCACGACGCCGTTAGAAATTATTGCGCCCGTCCGGCACACGTCTACGAGGGTGCGTTCACACTGCCGGCCGGGCCGAGCCGAGCGATGTGCCAAGACGAAAAAGAGGGGGAAAACAACATTTTTGATTTTCAAGTTGTAAGAAATTTTAACGGTATATAAGACCACATCGCATCGTTTTATCAACTTATTTTTTCCTTACAAGCTTTGCCTTGCCTGTGAAAAAATAAAAAGTCTACTTTTCATTCCGCACGAGTTTTCAGTTTCGTAAAACTCCTCACTCGATTTTGATGAAAGTATTCGGTTAAAAAAATCTGATTTTTGGACACAGGGTAGTACAACACCTTAGCTTTCCAATAAAACATTCACCTTTTCGAAATTCGTAACAATCGTTTTCAAATGATTCTTTTTGTCAGGTATGCGCACTTGATTTACAAATCGTGTATTGAAAAAGTTCAATAGCGGGCAGCTTACTGTACTATGCATTTTAGCCCATACATTATAGCGAGTAAAATTGAGCTAAAAGAACAGAAAAGTTTTTGAAATGGTAGTCGCACTGATATCTCCCTCCTTTCACAAGTAATTGTGAGTTATCTGAGCGACATCATGTCGCGTCCGCAAGCCTACGAACTCTGCGTGTGCTGAGCGTGGCGTGAAGCACTGCAGTGCCGGAAAAGTTATTTGCTGGCCACGTAGTTGGTCCCTCGTGATGTGTTAATAATTCATAACCAGAAAACAGCTATACCCTAATTTTTCTTGGGTGGCAACCGATTACAATGGACAATGATCTGCTATGGTTTTATGTAAGGTAATACTTCACTTAAGAGGTATACAAGTAGTTTGTTGTCTACATTGTACAATTAATGGGATACATATTTCGTGTTTCAAACTACAAGAGAAGAAACAATTAATATAAACTGCGAATTTGCTGTTGATGGACTGAAATAAAATTTCTGGAATTCTACTCAATGACTTTCTAGTTGAGGATAATAAACGGAAGAAACTCAAAAATATACTTACATTTATTGATGCATCTACACCTAAGATTACACTATTTAGCCTTCTCTTAAGCCGGCCGCGGTGGCCGAGGGGACTGCGGCGCGCCAGTCACAGTCTGCACGGCCGCTACGGTCGGGAGTTCGAATCCCCCCCCCCCTCGGGCATGGATATTTGTGTCGTCTTTAGTATAAGGTAGTTCATAAGTAGTTTGTAAGTTTAGGGACTGATGACCTCGCTGTTAAGTCCCTTAAGCTTAACAAACATTTGAACCTTCTCTTAATTTTCGCTTTTGTAACTCCCAGAAAATGTTCTACCACAAGGTGAAACAATTTATATACAGTGTCTCACATAAAAGCGCTATCCCTCAGACTGAGACTAAAGTAGGAGTACATAACAGTAAAATTAAAGACATTTAGTTACCTCCTGATAAGGGATGCTGCAACTTATGGTTATGGGAGGGCACGTCAGGTGTGCCAGATTTATGTGGTACACGCTGTACTGTGTTTCAGCTCATCTCCACTTTCAAAGAACTCTACACGGTTCTCAGAATTTTTATTTATTTTGTTAGGAAGCTGTCTGATGGGAACTCCTTTTCTATGAACATTTCCTGAATCTCACAATTTTCCTTGTCTTCATGGTACTTTCATATCGATTTTTATACTTTAAATGAAAGGAAAACGCACAGATTTAGTTTAGCCTCAGACACTGCAGATCAGTAAAGGATGAGAAGCAGGTGTCATTTGTTTCATGTTGTGATTTGTTTTTTCGTTGTTAGTGTGCTCGTGGCCAGCAACAAAGGGATCGTCACCCACTGTCAGTGGAAGATCGAAGAAAACACAGGTGTGATCAGTACTTTTTCACTGCCATCTACTTTGAGCCAGCTAACTTAATTGATTTTATAATTTTATTACTATTTTTTGCACACTGTAGTGTCTCAGAATTATAAACACATTAAAAATATGTGGTATGGACCCATCCCATTAATTTCGACTAACATTTAGGAGAGTTTTTCCTTATGTGAAAAACTAAACATTTCTTATTTTTTTAAATTCATATTACAGAATTAATAGTAATAGAAGAAAAATAAACATATTATCATAAGTATAATTGAAAAAATCATGCAGAGGAGCTTCTGCTGAAAGCAGGCTGGAGACTTGTGATACTTGTGCTGCAGAAGCAACACCATACCCCAATCGGTTCGTGCTGGCGCCGTGTCGCTCCGGGAATATTACAGATATCGAATGTTAAAGGAAGGAAATACTCTCCTAAATGTTAGTCTATATGGATGGAACGAGTGCATTACCACCTATTTCTTATGTTCATAAAATTCGACGGTTCGCTACAGTGTGAGAACAATAGTAATAAAACTAGGCGACCTGTGCAAATACTTTGCAGCATTAGTGGCCAGTCATGTGAAATGGAAATAAGTAAAATTAAATATTTATCACTTTAAAATATTTATTATAGATAGTAACAGTATATAGAATATTATATAAGCTTGTGTTTTCTTAAATTCATATCAAAACACTTATTTAAAATCAATTGTAATTATAAAATAGATTCTTTTAAAATATAAGAAAGATAGAGGACCCGTGCGAATAAGACCCGTGCGAATACTTCGCACCTTTAGTGGTATGACTAAAACGTTGGGAAGACATGGGAGTAAAGTTGAATGTTCACGCATAGCTTTCTTCAGAATCAATCCATGCAAATGTTTAAAAGCACAAATGAAAGATCTTGATCCGTTGAGCGTTGTTAGGTCAAAGAAAACTGTGTACTTTATTTAGAACCGAAGATATCCTAAAACAAGCCGATTAAAATATTCAATGCAAGGACAGAAGGATCCCGCGTTTGAATGAAAGTAAAGGAAGGAGAGACTTAAGTTAATTATGATACTTCATGACAAATCTGCGAATAAATAGCTTTCGTTTAAAGTGAAAATGAAGGAAATGGATCGGAGAGAACGGCCTGACAGAATTACTTAAGTTTACAGTCAGGACATCCCCATAAGAAATATACAGAAGGAAATCCCGTTCAGTGTAGAAAAAAATGGATGAATACCTTTAGTTTTACACAAAAATGAAGGAAATCAGCTGGGTAGTTTAGTCTGTCCGACTGACTTTAGTTTTCGTAGATTCTTTTAATATATAATATAATGAAATCAATGAACTGTTAGCTGGATTCTTGAAGTGGCCAGCAATCGATCTTCTGCTGACAGTGGGTTGGGATTCCTTATAGCTGGGGACAAGCTCTCCCCTTCCCTCGGAAAAAAATAGAAAAAAGTGACAGACGTTTCTCATCCTTTACTGACCTGTCCTGCAGTGTCTGAGGCTAAAGTAAACCAGCGTATGTTGAAAATTCGAAAGCACCATCTTGCAGACAAAGAAAATTGTTTTCAAATGATACCGCAAAATGTTCGTAGAAACGTTGTTCGTCTCAGACAGGTTACTAAAAGCAACTCAGTTCATTCTTACTTTCATCTCAGACGTGAAAGTAACGCATTTATGTCGGCCACACTGTATACAATTATTTTCACCCTGTGGGAACACATTTTCCGAAAGCTACAAAAGCGAATAGGTCTATATTACTTTGTTCTTCTCTTCTAGTTCCAAACACTAAATATAAATTCCATGAATTGTATTATGTGGAAAAAAACCAGATGTATGCCTCTCAAAGTCAAGTATGATCTGCTGTAAAACCGTAGCAGATAGTTGTCCATTGTAATCTGTTGCCACCCAAGAAAAATTAGTTCATTATTGTTCTCTGATTATGGATCTTCAACACATCACGAGGGACCGACAAACGTAGCCAGCAATTCAGATTTTTCGGCACTGCAGTGCTTCACGCTGCGCTCAACACACGCCGAGTTCGTAGGGCGCTCAGATAACTTGCAATTACTTGTGAAAGGAGGTAGATATCAGTGTGATTACCATTTCAAATTTTTTTTTCTTTTAGCTCCATTTCACTCGCTGTAATATATGGTCTAAAAATCAAAGAACAGTAACCTGCCCGCTATCTAACTTTTTCAATACAAGATTTGTAAATCAAGTGCATATACTTGAGAAATAGCGTCATTTGAAAACGACTGTTAGGAATTACGAAAAGGTGAATGTCTTACACGAAAGCTAAGATGTTTTACTATAATGTGTCCAAAAATCAGATTTTTTAAACGCATACTTTCATCAAAATCGACTGAGGAGCGTTACGGAACTAAAAACTCGTGCGGAATGAAAATTAGACTTTTTATTTTTTCACAGGCAAGGCAAAGCTAGTAAGGAAAAACTAAATTCATAAAACGATGTAGCGTGATCGTGTATACCATCAACAATTTTTACAACGTGAAAATCGAAAAAGTGTATTTTCCCCCTTTATTGTCTCGGGTACGTCCGGCGCACAGTGTGAACATGCAGCCGGCGGCGTGCGCCGACTAGGCTGAGGCGGCTCAGCCAAGCTCAGCTCGGCCAGCCGGGCGCGACGTGAACCCGGGAGTATCGTGACTCTCCTGCCCGAAACGTCTCGCTCTCGCGAGTGTGACGTCATCGCTCCCCCTCTACGAACCCTTTACCCGCCGTCAGCCGTCGAGAGCGACGCGCGAGCGCTGCGGGAACCGAGTGGGAGTGGCGGCCGTTTTGACCGGCTCTACTATCAATACATTCACGATTTCATGTGTAAGCTGTGCACTGTCAGATTTGGTCAAAACCAGTAATATCCTTATATGATTAAGAAGTACTCGATTAACTGTTTTCAGTTATGCCTAAAATGGGTAAATTCGTACATGTAGTTATTGAACTTAATGAAGTGTAGCAACTTATGAATACATAATCGCGCATAACTGAAGACTGGGATACCATGACGTAAAAAACATGTCGGAAAACTGGTAGACAGGATATCTTAATACTTCTGTATTGTAGGCTAGATAATAATCTTTAGTTATCTTCGTAAATTACAGACGTTCGTAAATAATTTTGGTGTGTGGGTGTGTGTGTGTGTGTGTGTGTGTGTGTGTGTGTGTGTGTGTGTGTGTGTGTGGCATGCGCGCGCGCGCAACCTAACCTAACCAAATATTTTGACATAACAAACGTGACAAACATTGAAAATATCAGACTACTTCGTTTTTACACAGAAATTTCTTAGGATGACGATCATTCAATTTTTTGTATTTGGCTGTAAAAACATGACAGAAATTCCATTACTTTATCATCTTTTATTCATTCAAATACTATACCAAAGCTATCTCCAATAACGGCAGTATTTCATTCTCCAGTACACTTTCGTGTCAGGTAAATAGATGTCAATTACAGGGTAGGACGTTACTCGAATGGAGCATAGTGGGTTAAAATTTTATTTGATGGCGTTTTAAGGAACTGCATCTTGATAATGCAATTCCACATTATGGACACTTCCTTTTCCATTTTTCGACACACGAATGTTCTCAGATAAATGAATTTTATAGAGAGTGTAGAGGTTCTAACCAGGGCCGGATCTAGGACATTTGCCAAGGGGGGCAAGCTTATATTTGCCGCCCCTTCTTTCACCACCCCCCCCCCCGTAAGAATCGACTTTTTGACGCTAATTGGGTTACATATTTCTAAATAAATGTCACAATCTCACAACATGAACTTATTTTATTGACTGAATTAAGATCAAAGGAAAACAGAACAATTTTAATACATACAAAAATATTATAAGATAACTCATCGTACAAAAATCAATTCAAAATTACGCTTTTCGAGCTTTTTTTGCTGCAAAACTGTTTTTGATATGATCATAGTTTAGAGAAGCAGCTCGTTTGTGCTCTATGGATATTATACTCAGATTTGTTAAGCAATCGTCCTCCTCAAGTGTATTTAATTAGTTTCAGCTTGCTGAAACTTCTTTCTCCAGACGAAACAGAAACTAGAATGGTAAGATATATTTTAACAGTGTAGTAAGGTTGGGATATCACTCTACTAATTTATTTTTATAAATTAAACTTAATGTTGATGATGCAGTGGAATCTTCCAAGGCTCTGTCTACTGCCAGCGCATGTTGTCTAAAACTTTCAACTTAAAGTTCTTCATTTATCTGAAAAAGGATATCTATGCAAATTAATTAACATTGCGCATTTACTTATGCAATAACGCAAACATCTCCCTCATTCTGGCTAATATCTAGTAGATTTTTAATGTTTGATTAGCTTTAGTACCTGTGACAGGGCAACACTGAAGTCAGCAACTAGGAATTTTAGTTTTATTAAATGATTTCGGTATTTCTTGCAGTCATTTTACTTTTAAATATTGTGTGTCAGTTTTATTAAATTATAACAGAAAGATACATTCTGTAAAAAAAAAAAAGTCGGTCAAAATTTGCCGCCCTCTAAATTCTGCCGCCCGGGGCAACTGCCCCCTTTTGTCCCCCCCCCCCCCCCTAGATCCGGCCCTGAACTTCATTCCTCACACTTTTGGAACGTTTTGTGCGAATCACTCATGTTCACCAAAATACAGCAACAACAAAAATAACAGAAAACACCAACCACGAAATAAATAAGCGGTAACGAAGTTAAAACGGAGCGCTCAGTATGTCAGAAAAGATCAGAATGAAATAGGAAGACATCTTGAAACGAATTTACGTCACATGACGTAAACTTCAGATAGCTAAAAACGTCTGAACAGCCAAGTGCGTACTGCCGCGAGACAGACCCGGGTCGACAAGAGGTTCGCGAGCTAACCCCACATATCGAACCGAGCTACGAGTAGGTTTGCCAGGTTGAACTCGAGGCTGGCCCGGAGACCAAACCTGCCCCCCCCCCCCAACCAGGATTACACGTGAATTCTAAAAGAAAAAAAACTAATCATCTCCTCCCTCTCAGCAAGTATACCCCCTCCCTCCCCCCCCCCCCCCCCGGTGGAACATTGCTAGGGATGGCATTCGGTTTCTCACATCTTTACCGAGTATGTTCCAACTGTAATTCGTTGTTACCCGATCATTTGTAGGGCGACAAGGAAATCCAAAAAAAAAAAATCCATAAAAATAGAAACACCGCAAATACAACTTAAGGTGTCACACCACGGAGAGCGCATTGTAAGCTTTGTTTACCATATATACTGTCTTCTTAACACAAAATAAGCTCATGTACCATTATAACCGTTTGTAATTCCGCCTTGTAATTTTGTATAAATTCTGTAACGCAGATAATCTGAAGATGCCCTGCTAAAGGGCGAAACGCGTCATTAACTAATAAAAAATATTTGCAATCAAGACGGTTTGAAGGAATACAAATAATAGACGTCGCCAGTTGACACGTTGCCGCAACAGTGTTTGCTTAATAATGCGCTAGCCGATTACTACCGATACAACAATGAAACGTTTTCAGAGGAAGAATAGAAAAGTAGCGTTTTGTTGCAATAAGAAATTGACATTTCTATAAAGTTATTCATAATTACTAGAGAGGAGCCGGCCGGGAATGGCCGAGCGCACTGAGGCGTCTTGCCACGGTGCGCGAGGCTGCTCCCGCCAGAGGTTCGAATCCCCCCCTAGGGCATGGATGTTATGTTCGTCCTTAGTTTAAGTTACGTTAAGTTCGATGTAGATCGTCGCTCCATGAGCATAGTACTTCAAAAGTGTCGTAAAAAAAAAGTTAAGATGAAGGTTACATTCAAGCCCGGAGATGAGAGTCATTGGCCCGTAGACCCGGAGAATTCATTCCAAACCCGGGCACTCCGGGCGGCGCCCGGAGATCTGGCAACCCTAGTTACGAGCGAGCCTGAAGGCTGAGATGACAGGCTCGCTCGCAGCTCGTCCCCGCCCTGCGCCAGACTCGCAGAGAAGGAGTGGGGGGCACGGGGCAAGGGGGCACTGTGAGTCAGCCGCGGCAGTCTGCGGCGAGTTCCCACTGCGCTCGCGAGACTTGTATAACCGTAACGCTGTAGAAACTCACAGCGCTCGTAAGACTCGTAGACCGGTAACGATCGTAGAAACAGAGTAATGACGACGAAAGAGGAAGTTCTGCGAATGTTAGCGGACGGGACATACGTTCTGCTGGACAGGCCGGGAACGAGCCGCGGTAGTTCCTGCTGGGATAATTTTAAGGTACTAATTTAATTAGAAATTTGTTTCATTTCACGTTAGATGAACGAGGCCCCACGATAATATATCTGATTTTTCTCAATTTTATCTTTATACCCATGTTAAGATTGCTGAAGATTTATTTTCGTATTGCTTACCTTCTAAACAGTTATACCGGCACGTTAAAACTTGGGGTCATTTTGATATTTAAAGCGTTCAATGTGTTTCAGAATATTGCCATGGATGCGCACTTTTCGCGCTAGTAAAGGATGTGTTTTTCGTGTATGAGATCCAAAACAGAAGTTAAAAATTTCACAGTCTTTGCTATAAATTTCTTCCACGCGCTCATCTATATCTACAAATGTAGGTACATATTCCGCAATCGGCCGTAAGGAGCATGTCGGCGGGTACCTAGTCCCACTACTTATCATTGCCCATTTTTTTTTATCCCACTTTCCAATAGAACGAGATGAAAACGAATGCTTGTGTGTTTTTCTATGAGCCCTAATTTCTCATATTTTACCTTTGTGGTCTCGACGCGAAATGTCAGTTGGTGGCAGCAGAATCGTTCTGCAATCAGCTCCAAAGTCAGGCCCTCTAGATTTCCTCAGCAGTGTTTACTTGTTGTGGTCACTTCGTCTGTTTAAGATTTCCTAGGAAATGTATGATTCATATTTAATAGTGTAAATAAATCATGTCTATCAGATTTCTGAGTACATGATTTAAACCATCCCATTATCACAAGTTTAAATAATTAGTGGCGCACTTCGCTGATTATGCAGTTTTCTGATGAGGCATCAGCTCCACAGAATGAAAGTTTATTAAAGACTACATTTTCTATAAAGGGTTCTGCTCTAGTGTATTAATAATATTGCGGTCAGCATGCTACATTTCATTATCCGGCGCTTTTTTTTCCCCCCTCTCCATCATATCATGACTATTTCGAAGCTGCACGCGATTTTAGTGAGATATACAGTTCTTTAACATGACATTAATTCTAAGGTTTAAAACACGATTAAAGCTGGATTGCCAGAACGTTGGACGTGCAAATTACAAAGTATAACAACCTCATAGTCTAACTTAGTTCCACACAAAGTTAAAAGCCCAGTCTCAGAGAAAGACTGCTATTGAAAAATGAAATTTAAAATTTATAATGAACAATAATTTTTGTTGACAGAATAGGAAAATGTATTCTTCGATTTCACTGAAATTAGAATCATGGTTTTTATTTACTCAAGGTAGCGCCCACGAAATTTTAACTTGTAACCATTATGGAAGTAATAATCATATTTTGCACTTTCCGTTTTGTTGATTTCTAGCTTAGCAAAAAGTGCTTCATTATTTTAAATAAATATAATAAAGAAATATGAGCTGCAATCGACAGACCAGATGTTTATTATTGATCTTTTTAATTCCAGATAGTGGCAGAAAGGGATACATATAATCCTGTGGGTTATGTACAGTGTCGAAGAGAAGGATGCAAAGCATTACTCCTATACAACGGAAGCACCACGAGCATGAAAAGGCATACATGCAGAAGTATCGCAAATTCTATATGTGCAACATTTTTGAACAGTGACAAAGAGACAATCAGGGACAAGTGTGTGGAAATGTGTGTGTGGGATCTACAGCCATTCAACTTTGTTAGTGGGGTGGCGTTTATTAATCTTGCACAAGGACTAATTGACATTGGTGCAAAGTATGGTACAGTGAAAGCAGAAGAGATATTACCTTCTCCAAGAACTGTGTCTCGACATGTACAAGATATTGCTGATGAAGTGAAAAGTGAAATTTTGCCTCTGGTAAAGAAGGCTATCAACCAAAACGAGTGTGCTATGACGTGTGATCTTTGGACTGACAATTATCGCAAAATACATTATCTGACAGTCACATCTAGTATTATTGCAGATTTTGAGGACAGATGCGAACTAAGAAACAATGTGCTCCTCACAACAAAGTTCCCTGATGTTTCAAAAACTAGTGAGAATATTCTGACAGAGTTACATGAAAAATTTTGTGAAATGGATATATCTCCTTTGGAACTGAAGAAAGTGACATTTGTAATGGATCAAGGGCCAAACATAAAGAAAGTTCTTGAACACCACAAATGTTTGCCATGTGCAGTGCACTTATTAAACACAGCATTAATGCACACATTTGATGAAACATTTCTTAGTGAAGAATTGCCCGATGTTTGTAAATCCATCCAGGCCGTGCGCAGAACAGTGGGATATATGAAACGCTCAGGTTTGGTGGCAAGGTTAGGAAAAACACTTCATCAAGACATTGAAACTAGATGGAATAGCTTCTACATGATGTTAGAGTCATTTCATTCTCAAAAAAATGAAATTGAAAATTTACTGTTTGAAAAAAACAAGCAGGATATGATATCTTCGTATAAGGCTGATATAATGGAAGGGGTTGTTGAATTTCTCAAACATTTTGAAGAGGCCACAAATGACCTGGAGAGTGAGAAAGAGCCGTCCCTGCCATTTGTAGTGCCATGGGCATTTAGTTTAGTAGATGCATGCCAAAGTGAAGATGAGACTGCAGTAGTGAAATTGCTTAAAGAGCGTGCAGAAAGGTTACTAAAAGAGAAAGTCATTAGTGAACTGCAAGATTCTCATTACATGGCTACAGTTCTGCATCCATATTTCAAGGAACTAGTAGTGCTGACTGAAGAGAAGAGAGAAAGTATATATGAAACCGTTCGTCAGAAGCTTACTGGTATAGTCGTGGAAGAAAGGAGAGATGATCCTATCCCTTCTCCTGTTAAGAAGCTCCGAGGTTGGCGTTCATCACATTCCAAATGTAAAGATGAACTTGAGAAATATTTGAATATGGATAGCCCAGATGATAACTTCAGGAATGTTTTGTTATGGTGGAAGGCCAATGCCTGTTCACTCCCCAAACTCTTTAAACTGGCCAAAGAAATCCTATGCATTCCCGCTAGTAGCACTGCAAGCGGGAGAAATTTTAGCAGAGCTGGCTTAATTGTATCTGAAATGCGCTACTGTATCGATCCAGATCGTGTCAATGACATTTTGTTAATTCATAGCAATAAGAGGAACAAGTAAATTATTTTAATTTTAAGAAGACATTTTATATAATACAAGTAATCTGTGTCAATAACCTCCAGTTATATAAACAAAAAATGTAACTTATCAGTGTTGTATTCAGAAGCTTTGTTACAATTAAAAGAAAAAAAATTAACTGTAGATTTCATTTTCATTTACTGTTAAATCGTGACCTCACATCAAAGGCATATAATATATATATGAATTCTTAGTTGGAAGATTAGATTCTTAGAAGGAAGAAAAAAGCCAGCTGATGTTTGATGAGTAGTATACAATCTACTGAATTGTATTGGTTTCTTGGACAGGACAGAAGGCACAACAGGGTAAAAGTTCCTGCTAATTTTGGATTAAAGTTTATAATTGCAATATATAGCCATGTTCGCTTCTTTTGATTGCAGATGGAATTTTTTTTAGTTGATGTTGGGAATATAACTGCAACATGGAGGAAGCATATAAATGAAAGGTTTTTCAACTACTCTTTGAGGCATCCTGCAGTACGCAAAATCTTTGCCTAAAGAACATTGCTTTTCCTCTCACAAAACACAGAAGGAGACTGCTCATAAATAATTAACTAATGAAAGGCTAAATTTTAACTACACAAAGGATTTGATATTACATCACACACAATGAATCATTAAAGCAATCTCCAAACATGTTTTACAGAAAACCACCTACATCTAAATACATATTCTGCAATACATCCAAAGGTGTGTGGAGGAGAGTACTTGCTTTCCTGTTCCATATAGAACAAGGGAAAAATGAATGTTTGTATACATCCAAATGAGCCATAATCTTATCTTTGTAGTCTTTACGTGAAATGTTAGTTGATGGCAGCAGAATTTTTCTGCAGTCCGCCTCAAATTCCAGTCCTCTAAATTTCTTCAACACTGTTTCTCGAAAAGAATGTCGCCTTCCCTCCAGCGACTCCCATCTGAGTTCCTGAGGCAGTTCAGAGTTAAGTAAAGCAATAATCAACCAGAAGACTGGTTTGGATATGATAATGCTTTACCAGACATGCTCCTGTTACAGGTGGTATGGAATTTGCCTTTCCAATCTTTGATCCAACTTATCCAGCCATTTACAGGAGGCCCTACAGTCAAATGTGAATTTCTAACCATGTTGTGCCTTGTATTATTCATGTTTACAAATATCACAGAAGATGTCATAAGTGAGGGATAAAAGTCCTAGGAATGATCAGGGATCAAGTCTATGACTTTTGCATTTGGAATTTGACAGTTTACCAGCAAACTACAGAAGAGCTGCTTAGAATTGTTTTAGTCGATCTATGCATCCCCCTCCAGAAAAAAAAAATCATTCTGATGCTTCATAGGCTTTCTTGCTGCTGTACACAACTCTGTTGTGACTGGAAATACAGGGATATTTTCCTACTAGATTAACAGAAATGAATAATCAGCAAAGTTACAATCATTTTGGATTCTTCTGGATACAGAGAAAACTGCACAACTAAAGCAGAAACATTGGTAAACTGTCAGTAACTTGTGCTATGTGTCAGTCTTGTAAGCGCTGTTGCTCCCCCATTAAATTGTGTGCTCAGTTGAAGTTCGGGCCCAACGTGTGTCAGTGCTCTTAGCCAACTGGATGATGTGGCAAGTGCCTGGTGGGGTGCATGACCATATGGTGGCTTGCAATGTATAAAACTCTCCTCCATGAAAACAATGTATTCGTCCATTGTCACTGGTCAATCAATCTTAGTTTCATTCTGGGTCTTATCACTCTGCAGCGGATGTGAGATGATATGAAACTTACTGGCAAATTAAAATTGTGTGCCAGATCTGGGACTCGAACTTGACACCTTTGCCTTTCGCGGGCAAGCACTCTACCACTGAGTTATCCCGACAACTTGCAGTCTGTCCTCACAACTTAAATTCTGCCAGTACCCCGCCTTCTACTTTCCACAATTTTAATCTGCCACAATGTTTCATATCAGTGCACACTCCACTACAAAGTGATAGTTTCATTCTGAAAACATCCCTTAGGCTGTGGCTACGCCATGTCTCCACTATATCCTTTCTTCCAGGATTGCTAGTCTTGCAAGGTTCACAGGAGAACTTCTATGACGTCTGGAAAGTAGGAGGCAAGGTACTGGCAGAATTGAAGTTGTGGCAATGGACCATGAGTCTTGTCAGGATAGCTCAGTGGTAGACACTTGCCCGTGAAAGAAAAGGTCCCAGGTTAGAGTCCCGACTCCGCCACACAATTTTAATCTGCCAGGAAGTTTCAATTTTCATGTCTGTTGTAAAATATCCTCTACCACACACCATACAAAATTTTATCTAGATTGTGGCCTTCTTGTTTTGAAGGTCAAATACGCAAAATTTCATCAAGATTGGTATAAAACTGCAGATTTGTATGCAAAATGTTCAAATGTTTGTTAAGCTTATGGGAATTAACTACGGGGTCATCAGTCCGTAAACTTACAAACTACTTATGAACTACTTACGAACTAGGACGGCACAAATATCCATGCCCGAGGGGGGATTCGAACCCCTGACCGTAGTGGCCGTGCTGACCGTGACTGGAGCACCTCAGTCACCTCGGCCAGCGATTTGTATGCAAAACACACACACACACACACACACACACACACACACACACAACCAGACTTTACACAAGATGTTCCTATTGTAGTTCTAAATGCTTTTACAGTCCTTGCAATGTTTAGATTTTATAAAAGACTAGCAATGAACTATTGTTCTTTAGATGTTAGGGGTTCTTTGGTCCTATTGAAGTGAAATTGTATTGCAGTCATTTAATGACAGTGGATTGAAAAAATGTACTGATGCTGCTAATCTCACCAGCAAATAGTGTAATAAGGCACGAGGTAAAGGGTACTGTTATCCATTAATAAAGAACATTTAAAAATAGCTAAATATATTTGCTTGTAAAATTAAATACGTCAGTCATTACAGCCCTGAGCAGATTGACATCAGTACTACCACACTAGCAGACAACCAGAGACTAAAGATTGCTATTTTCTATTATCTAGTGTATCAGTAGTATTGTTTTGTTCATGACTATTCATTGTCTTTTGCAACATTTACTATCACCATTTTTTTTACACAAAAAGAATATTGTCTCAAGAGTTTTCTTTTAATATACACCTTCTGCTATGAGTCTGACCTTGTTGCCTCATTTATAAGAGCCTGCGCTCGAGCCGCAAGCTTTTAAATATACTACGCCATTCCGAGCAGCTGCCGCACTCAAGTAACAAGCGAGCTTGTTGTGCCTGTTGACTGTTGTTAAACAATGCAGCATTTAGTTTTTGAACATGATCCTGAAGATAGGCTTTCAACAACAGCTTATTATCTACCTACACATAGAAATTTGAACTGTTCAGTCTCGCTTATCACATGCTCATTCTGTGTAAATTACATTAAATGTCAGGTTTTGTTGAATTGTGTCAGAAATTGTAAAAACTGAGTCTGATTGTGATTTACCATCAATTTATTTTCTACGAGCCATTAACTTATTTCTTTAACTGCATTATTTGATACTGCATCAATATTACTAACAACATCCTTCACTACCGACCTAGTAACAACTTAACTGTGCTCCACTGCGAGTGCATATCACAGCCATAAGTGAAGCAGTTGTAAGCTACTCACCTTACTCCATAATGCTCCAACTTCTGCAAGAATATCTTGTAATCAACACAATCAAATGCTATTATTAAATAATATGCTTAGCATTCACAGTTGTTTGTTTATATATATATATATATATATATATATATATATATATATATATATATATATATATATATATATATAAAATATAAAAAATAGACGAAGATTACTCACCAGGCGAAGGAGCACAGGTGTGACAGCATCACAAATAAATAAATGAATACACACACACACACACACAATCGCAAGCTTTCGCAACCCAGTTGCGTCTTCAGGCAGTAGGGAAGGAGAGGGAAAAGGAAATGATGAGGGTTTTAAGGAAGGGGGTAAGGAGCCATTCCAATCCCGGGAGAGGAAAGACTTACCTTGGGGGAAAAAATGGAGGGTAAACAAATGCACACATGCCCACACATTCACACAGACACAAGTACACCTAGGCAGACATACTGTAGAAAGCAAAGAAGTTAAGTTATAGAAGTTAAGAAGTTAGACAGAGATACCACTTGAGGCAGAGGCTCTGTCCAGAGAACTGATGCAAAGATGTTAAGAAGGTGGGTGGGAATTCAAATTTAGCGGAGGTTGAGACCAGGTGGGCAACGGGAAGAGAGAATATGCTGAAGGGCTAGTTCCCATCTCCGGAGTTCTGAAGGATTGGTGTCAGTGGGAAGTATCCAGATAACCCGGACGGTGTAGCACTGTGCCAAGATGTGCTGGCCGTGCACCAATGCGTGTTTAGCCACAGGGTGATCCTCGTTACCAACAAACACTGTCTGCCTGTGTCCATTCATGCGAATGGACAGTTTGTTGCTGGTCATTCCCACATAGAACGCTTCACAGTGCAGGCATGTCAGTTGGTAGATCACGTGGGTACTATCGCAAGTGGCTCTGCCTTTGATCGTGTACACCTTCCGGGTTACGGGACTGGAGTAAGTGGTGGTGGAAGGGTGCATAGGGCAGGTTTTACAACGGGGGCGGTTACAAGGGTAGGAGCCAGAAGGTGCCAGAAGGTGTATATATATATATATATATATATATATATTTTATTTTTTGTTTGCTTTTTTTTTTTTTTTTTCTACAGTATGTCTGCCTAGGTGTACTTGTGTCTGTGTGAATGTGTGGGCATGTGTGCATTTGTTTACCCTCCATTTTTTTCCCCCAAGGTAAGTCTTTCCTCTCCCGGGATTGGAATGGCTCCTTACCCCCTTCCTTAAAACCCTCATCATTTCCTTTTCCCTCTCCTTCCCTACTGCCTGAAGACGCAACTGGGTTGCGAAAGCTTGCGATTGTGTGTGTGTGTATTCATTTATTTATTTGTGATGCTGTCACACCTGTGCTCCTTCGCCTGGTGAGTAATCTTCGTCTATTTTTTATATTTTATATATATATATATATATATATATATATATATATATATATATATATATATATATATATATATATAATTTCCATCAAGTGCCTCACAGAGAAAAGACAATATAGCAATTTCTGTAGTGAAACCACTTCTGAAACCAAACTATACATTTGACAGCAAATTATACAAACTGAAAAGATCAGTTCACATAGAATATAATGTCTTTTCAATAACTCTTGCAGAAACTGATAGCATAGACATAGGTCTAAAGTTGTTTACATTATCCCTTTCTCCCTTTTTATAAACTGGTTTCACTACTGAGCACTTCCATCTGTCAGGAAACTGGCCATTCTGAAATGAAAAAATTAGGAATATGCCAAAATACTGGTCTAACAGAGGCAGAATAAGATTAAGTATTGTGCTAGACATCCCATCATATCCATAAGAATCCTTAGTCTTTCATGATGTAATTACTGACTCAGTCTCTCCCTTGTTAGTATAACGGAGGACTATTACAAGTAACTCTTGGAATGCTAATCTCTAAGATATTTATACAATTACCTGTAGGAGGTAAGGTTCTGTTTAACTAACCTGCTGCATTAGGAAGTGATCACTAAATACTGTACATGTATCTTAATTTTGGTAACAGAAAAATTTCTATTATGCACTGACTATATCCTCAACTCTGTGTTGCTGACCAGATACTTCCTTCACAACTGACCACATAGCTTTTTATTTTATCCCCGAGACTTAACTATTCTTTCTGCATACCACATACTTTTTGCCTGTAGCAATTTCGGTAGTTAAACCACTTCTGAAACCAAACTGTACATTTGTGGCTTAGACTATTCCTTGGTGCCTTAATCGCTAATGGTGTGGTAGTCTAGTGGTAGGACATCTGCCTAGTAAGCGTGGAGGTCCGGGTTCGATTACCGACCGCAACACAAATTTTAATTCAATGCTTCACCTTTAATAATGTCTTTGACATGTTCGAGACGAAAAACAGTCCCAGGGTTAATTTCCATTTACAAAAATATATACATTGACAGGCCAATGTCAGAATTACCTGCCTCTAAACAGGTGTCAACAAGAGATACGTGAGCATATCCCCTACATACTGCTCAAATTGCTCATTTCAGAACAATAAATTACCCTTTTTAATCAGAGGAGTTATCCCTAAAAATAACACCATATGTCATAAGTGAATGGAAATATGCAGAGTAGACTATTTTTGTGTTAAACTATAACTTATTTCAGAAACTGTTCTAATGGTAAACAACACAGCATTTAGGTTGTGAACAAGATCCTGAATATGGGTTTTCCACAATAGCTTACTATTCATCTGAATGCCTAGAAATTTGAATTGTTCAGTCTGACTTATGTGCCCATTCTGTGTAATCAAGATGTCAGTTTTTGTTGAATTGTGAGTTAGAAACAGTAAAAACTGAGTCTAATGTGATTTACCATCAATTTATTTTCTACAAGCCATGTACTTATTTCTTTAACTGCATAATTTGGTATTACCAACAACAGCCTTCAGCAAACAAGTATTTTAGAACTACCTGTTATACTTGAAGGCAGATCATTTATATAAATGAGAAATAAGTGACCTTGGTAGAACCAGAGGCACCCCCCCCCCCACACACACACACTTAACTCCTGCCAGTCTTGTTTGTTAATTAGGTTTGAAAAGCCTTCTATTGCAACTGGATTAGCTTTTCTAAATAGTTTATATTTAACAGATGTTTGAATATAAAACCCTCTTAAAGTTATTATTTGCACATCATGCTCTGAAAGACCATTCACTATACTGTTAACAGAATTCCCCTTAAATAATGAAATATGAACAAAAATGTTGGCTATGGTTATGCTGCTGCACCCAAAATCATACCACTTCTTGCACAATCACACACACAATTAACAATGAAATCACCACATACAAGTAATTTTTTGTACTTCCTATGAAACGAACATAGAACCTCTATAGCTTGATCAGATATGTTTTAAAATAAGAGGCAGGGGACCTATAAATAACAACAATTAGATGTTTAGTGTCACTACATTCAAAGACACCTGCACAACATTCAAATATCTATTCAGTGCATTGAGTAGAAACATCGATGGACTAAATTGTAATACTGTTTTTCACATACATGGCCTCTCCATCACACTGGAAAGTAGTATTGGAAAATAGGCAGCTAACTCATAACCAGGTAAAGGAAGTCTCTGAATTGTGTCATTTAACAAGTGCTCTGAAATAGCAACAACATTAATCTGCCAGGATGTTTCATATCAGCGCGCACTCTGCTGCAGAGTGAAAATTTCATTCTGGAAACATCCCTTAGGCTATGGTTAAGCCATGTCTCCACCATACCCTTTCTTTCAGGAGTGCTAGTCTTGCAAGGTTTGCAGGAGAGCTTCTGTGTCTTTTGGAAAGTAGGAGGCGAGGTACTGGCAGAAGTAAAGTTGTGAGGCGGCATCATGAGTCGTGTGGGGAAAGCTGTCGGTAGAGCGCTTGCCTGCGAAAGGCAAAGGTCCCAGGTTCGAGTCCCGGTTCCGGCACGCAATTTTAATCTACCAGGAAGTTTCAATAATTCTTGTCAACATCTACAAGCAGTTCACTAAATTTACTACCTCATATTTTTATGATATACACAGATTCTTCTATTATTTTCTGAAAGTGGTTCCATTGTTAGGACTTCCTTTCAGCAAAATACCCATCAGCTGGCTTCAGTCTAGAAAAGGAGCAGCTCTAACACCCAATATTACAGGAATTTTCCTGTTTGTGATTCCCCGCTAGGCTTTCACATATAAGTTTTTCCAGCCACCTCTTCCCATACATAATTAAGTGTAGCTATGCCTAGTGAAAACTGACCTGCAGATAGACTCATCTCGTACCACTGCAATATGAGTCATGCCTTCTGGCATGGTCATGACGCTGAAACAGTTCCAAAAAAATGCACGTTTGTGCCGCCAGTTTCAGTAGATAGGTACATTCTTTCCTCTTAAGCACAGGAAAGACATTTCGATTAACAACAGGTCATCTGATAGTCTGCGTAACACTTTTCGTAAATCTTTGTCTGAAGGTCTGGCTACCCAAACACACTTTTTTGATTCAGCATTGATGCCCCCCTCCCCTCAGGCAAACCCATCCCGCAGGGAGATAAAAAGCAAAGAAGTTGATATAAAGGCGCCTTCTCACTGCCAACCAATTCCAACAAACTCAAGTTGACAACTGTTTTCAACTCTAAGTTTGCCTTTGTTTCCCTGTTGTCAACAGTTATGTGCAATCATGAGTTTGAAAAAAATAGTTGAGGGAAGTTTTGTCCCGAGTTTGTAGTTTATGGTCAGGGGGCAAAAACACGGCGGAGTTGGGCAACTTGCACATGCGCTTTGCCGTGTTAGCCTGTCATCTGCTGGATCGTTTAGACCGGTATTTCACTGCAAACATGAAGAATACAAAATATTTCTTAATACAGAACACAGTGACTAAAATAAACTGTCAGAATCGCATAAAGAAAAAGCTAGCAGAATGTGTGGTATTCCAAGTTGTTCACAGTGGATGATAAGGAAGAAATTAAATGGACTAAAAGATTTATGGAGATGCATACACGAAATAAATATTATTTGTATTCTAAACTAACCTATTTAATTCGTGAAGTGATTTATATTCTGATTCACTTTTGTCTGGAATAATACGTGAAATGGTACACTTTAGGATTCAAGTATCGGTACCTATTTTACTGAGTGCTGGAATAGCTTTTTATGGGCAGAAATGGCATTTATGATTTGCATAATGAAACCTGCACCAGTTAGCTCCTTACTTTTTTGTGCTTAGCATGATGCTTTTACAGAATTAACCACAAGAGCAGATAGTTATACAGATATTTGATGAGATGCTCAAGACAATCAGACAAAATAAATGCCAGGCTCTAGTAAACTTTCACAGTGCATGATGCAGAATGACACACATGCAATCGTAACATGAAAAAAACATTTAACTATGTCAGTGTTTCATGTGAGACAGATACAAGGCTTACTGAAACATTATGACGATTTTAAGTATTTGTAAATGTGTGTGTGAATTGAAACGTTTGGTCGCCCATTCTCAAACAATTTTCGTGATTATGTCCTCGCAGTGTAGGTCATGTAGTACATCAGTGCGAGCACTTTTTCTCTCTTCCTCTCGCTGTCCACGTTTCCACCTACATTGTTTTAATTTTTCCATCTTGTCAAATAATGCACTCGCCAGAAACATTAAATTAAATGCTGTTGTGCAGACGATTATTAAAAGAAAAACACCAAATGTGTGTTTACTAGAGTTTGAAACTGTTTTCAACACTTTGCAACAGTTGTAAGTTTGCCAAACTCATGACTGTTAAGTTTGCTAGACTGGCAACTGTTGCATGTTCTTGTTTGATGGAGTTGGTTGGCAGTGTGAAGGCACCTTAATAAGGACTGTTTACAACTCACGTGGCAACGAGCTGCGATAGGCACATAAAAAAGACATACACATACAACACTTTCAGCTATTGACCATGGCCTTCAGAAAATAGAACATTCATGCAATTGTACAGGCGCACAACACAGTATCACAACTATCATCTCCAGCTGCCATACTTTGAATCATACTCTGCGGTGTGTAAATAGTGGAAGGGGAAGGGAGGGGAGGGGGGGGGGATAGGAATGTTGTGTCATAGTGGTGGGGATGGATACAGAATGGCTTTGCAGAGCATGTACGTATTATAATATGTATCCATCCCCACCACCATGATGCAACCTTCCTATCCTCCCTCTCCTGCCATATTTACACACTGCAGAGTGTAATTCTAAGTGCGGCAACCAGAGATGACAGTTGTGTGCCTGTGTGATTGTGTGAATGCCTTATTTTCTAAAGAAGGTCATGAGCAGTAGCTGAAAGTATTGATTTTCCTTCTTCATGAAAGCAGTTAAGCTAAAATCCTAATTCACTGAGACACACAACGTTCCACCACCTGTGGTCACTGAAGTGTGTCCAAGGTTACAATGTCAGAGGACTGGCAGTGCTTAAATAGTACCCAGCTCAGTGGCCCTGTTGTTGTTGTTGTTGTTGGTTGTTTAAGGGGGACAAAACTGCAATGGTCATCAGTCCCCCATTCCATCTATAGGCGTCAAAAGTAAATCCAAACACGTAAAAGATAATACGCCTAGAGTTTAAAATAGCGAAGTGGGAGAGGAGTCCCACTAGTCCATAAAACATCAAGAACCACAAGACTAAACAAAAGATGGTTACACAAAGACAACTTACAACAAAGAAACCGATAGCCGTGGTTGACCGACCATAAGAATAAAAAAGGAAAAGTCAACCACTCGGTTTCACAAAGAAATCTCCAGTTAGAGAGAACGATAAAATCCCCCTGCTCGAATAAAACGTAAAACGGTATCTGCCATTGTGGCATCGTCACCTAAAACTTCCGATAAAACAGCAGGGAGGTTAAAATGTCTCCGCAAGGCGGCTAAAAGGGGGCAGTCCAACAATATGTGGACGACTGTCAAATTGGAGCCACACCGACATTGGGCTGGGTCCTCACCCCGAAGGAGATGTCCATGGGTGAGCCACGTATGCCCAATGCGGAGGCGACATAAAACCACTGAGTCCCGTCGTGAACCGCGCATGGAGGAGCGCCATGCAACCGTCGTTTCCTTGACCACCCGGAGCTTGTTGGGCGTGTGCAGGCTACGCCACTCAGTATCCCAAAGCTGACGTACTTTCTGGCGCAACAATGAACGGAGATCAGAAGCCGGGAGGCCGATCTCTAGACAGGACATACCTACAGCCTGCTTGGCAAGCCTGTCAACACGTTCATTGCCCGGGATACCAACATGACCTGGAGACCAGATGAACACCACCGATCGCCCGGACCGTGTAATGGCATAAAGTGTCTCCTGAACGGCCAACACCAGGGTAGACCGTGGGTAACACTGCTCCAGAGCTCGAAGGCTGCTCAGGGAGTCGCTGCAAACAACAAAAGACTCGCCTGAGCAAGACCGGATATGCACAAGAGCTCTGTGAATGGCCACCAGCTCTGCAGTGTAAACACTGCAGCCGTTCGGCAGAGAGTGCTGTTCCACATGGTCACCGTGTGTATAGGCAAATCCAACACGGTCATCCACCATTGAGCCATCGGTGTAGATCAGGTCATAACCACGGAACTCCGCTATGACAGCCGAGAACTGACGGCAGAGCGCCTCCAGTGGTACTGAGTCTTTGGGCCCATGGGCCAAGTCCAGCCGAATAGACGGCCTTGTCAAACACCATGGAGGTGTATGCACCTGGACCCGATATGGACACGGAAGGGGCAAAGACTCAAGTTCCAGGAGGAGGGACCGAACTCTATAGGCTATCGTATGACCTGACCTGGGGCGTCGCTGATGGTGAGGGACGACCACATTAGAAAAAAGAAAACGACGGTTTGGGTGGCCTGGGGAGCAATACACGTTCGCTGCATAAGCTGCGAGCAGGTGTTGGCGGCGGATCCCCAAAGGTGGGATCCCAGCCTCCACTAGTAAACTGTTCACCGGGCTGGTGCGGAAAGCGCCCGTCGCAATGCGGACCCCACAGTTGTGAATGGGGTCCAGGAGATGCAGTGCCGAAGGTGCCGCAGACCCATAGGCAATGCACCCAAAATCGAGACGGGACTGCACCAGCGCCGTGTAAAGCCGCAACAGTGTCGAGCGATCAGCACCCCAGGTCGTATGACCCAGGTGGCGGAGAAGGTTGAGATGGCGCCAGCACTTCCTTTTCAGCTGACGAATGTGGGGGAGCCATGTCAGCCGGGCGTCAAAGACCAGTCCTAAAAAACGGTGAGTTTCCACTACCGTAAGTGGTTCGTCATTCAGATAAAGTTCAGGGTGTGGGTGGACGGTCCGACGCCGGCAGAAGTGCATCACTCTGGTCTTGGAGGCAGAAAACTGAAAGCCATGGGTAAGCGCCCAGTTCTGCGCCTTCCGAATAGCACCTTGCAACCTGCGCTCGGCAACTTGGGTGCTGGAGGAACTAAAAGAGAGACAAAAGTCGTCAGCATAAAGAGAGGGGGACACCGACGATCCAACCGCTGCAGCTAAACCGTTGATGGCGATTAAAAATAATGGGACGCTTAAAACGGAACCCTGAGGAACCCCATTTTCCTGGACATGAGAGGAGCTCAGAGAAGCACCAATTTGAACACGAAAGGTACGGACGGCTAAAAAATTCTGAATAAAAATCGGTAGGGAGCCTCGGAGGCCCCAGTCATATAAAGTGTTGAGGATGTGGCGTCGCCAGGTTGTATCATATGCTTTGTGCATATCGAAGAAGACGGCAACGAGGTGTTGGCGCCGGGAAAAGGCTGTGCGGATTGCAGACTCTAGGCACACCAGATTATCGGTGGTAGATCGACCCTGGCGAAAACCGCCCTGGCATGGAGCCAATAATCCCCGAGTCTCAAGAATCCAACACAACCGCCGACTGACCATCCGCTCCAACAGTTTGCATGGCACGTTAGTCAGGTTAATGGGCCGATAGCTATCCAAAGAAAGAGGATGTTTGTCGGGCTTAAGTACGGGGATGATGATACTCTCCCGCCACTGTGACGGGAAAACACCATCACACCAAATGCGGTTATAGACCGCAAGTAGGTTACGCCGACTATCTGCTGAGAGATGTTGCAGCATGTTGCTATGGATGCTATCAGGCCCAGGCGCCGTGTTAGGACATTGTTGAAGAGTGCTGAGGAGCTCCCACTCTGTAAAAGGAGTGTTGTAAGATTCAGAGCGGCTGGTACGAAAGGAGAGAGACTGGCGTTCTACCCTCTCCTTTACTGCACGGAAGGCCGGTGGATAATTTGCAGAGGCAAAGGCACGAGCATAATGCTCGGCAAACATCTCTGCAAGAGTGGCCGGGTCCGTACATAGGACTCCATTTGTGGAGATCCCAGGGATTCCCGATGTAGTCTGTATTCCCTGTAGCCGCCTGATCTTACTCCAGACCTGCGAGGCTGAGGTACCTGTCCCAATAGTGGAAACGTACCTCTCCCAGCACTCCCGTTTCCGTCTTCTTATAAGTTGGCGAGCACGAGCGTGAAGCCGTTTAAAATTGATTAGGTGCTCCTGAGAGGGGTGCCGTTTGTATCGCTGTAAGGCCCGCCTGCGGTCTTTAATGGCCTCAGCGATCTCCGGCGACCACCACGGCACTGTCTTACGCCGTGGGCACCCTGTTGTACGCGGAATGGTCGCGTTCGCAGCAGAAATGATGGAATGTGTGGCGCTCTCGACCACCACATCGATTTCGTCGAGTGGGGGAGGGCCAACGATAGCAGCAGAAGCATAGTCTTCCCAGTTAGCCCTGTGCAGAACCCACCTAGGTGGGCGCGCTGGGGACTCGCGTTGTGGGAGTGACAAAAAGACAGGGAAATGGTCACTGCCACACAAGTCGTCATGGGCTCTCCAGTGAACAGATTGTGGAAGGCCGTGGCTGCAGATCGACAGATCAATGGCCGAAAATGTGCCATGTGCCACACTAAAGTGTGTGGGGGCACCCGTATTTAAGAGGCAGAGGTCGAGTTGAGTTAGGAAATCCTCGACAACCCTGCCGTGACCTGAGATCGTAGAACCACCCCACAAGGGACTGTGGGCATTGAAGTCGCCCAACAGTAAGAAAGGTGGGGGTAGTTGAGCAACGAGTGCAGCCAAGACGTTCACAGATACGTCACCATCTGGCGGCAAGTAGATACTGCAGACGGTCAACTCCTGTGTGGTCCTCACCCTGACAGCCACTGCTTCTAATGGTGTTTGAAGGGGCACGGGTTCACTATACACAGAGGTGAGGACGTACACACACACTCCACCTGAGACCCTGTTATATATGCTACGGTTACAGTAAAATCCCCTGTAGCCACGAAGGACAGGGGTCCGCATTGCTGGAAACCAAGTTTCCTGAAGAGCAATGCAGAAAGCAGGTGTCTTGCTCAGAAGCTGCCGTAGCTCAGCCAGGTGGGGGAAGAAACCGCCGCAGTTCCACTGGAGAATGACATTGTTCAAGGGCTGGGAAGACATGAATCCGAGTCGGTGGGCTACAACTCAGCATCACTTGCACCCACCGGTGGAGGCGTGTCATCCGGATTATCCGTTTTCTCTAATGCGTCCCCGAGAGCGAGGTCCTCAGGTGACGCAAGAATCTCCACCTCATCCTCAGAAGTAGAGGTGGAGGCGGAGGGGAGTGGTGGCACTGTAGCCACCGTGGTGTCTTGTGTCGTGACTTTCTTTGGCTTCTGTTTACCCCTCCGTTCCCTCGGGGGCTTCGCCGGTGGGAGGTGCTCCTCTGACTCAGCCACAGGGACCGAGGAGGAGCGCGAAGCCCTACGACCAGCAGTCTGCGAGCGCGCCGGCTGCTGGTTAGTGTCGATATCGACACTGGCAGAAGGGAGTGTCCCAAGGGACCCCTTCCGCCTGAGGGAAGCCGGAGAAGGTTGTTCTTTCTCCGGCGGAGAGGTGGTTGCTGACCCCGAGGCTTTTGCCTTGGGAGCTGTGGAAGGATGGCCCCCAACCTCCGTGGGGGCAGGCTTAGGTTGGTGGCCCTGGGGGCCCACAGGAACAGTTGAAGTAGAAAATACTGTCGCCGCCAAGGAGAGTGGCGACGACGTCACTGCTGCGAATGAATTTTTCATAGGTACTGGGTGCAGACGATCGAACTTTTTCCGTGCCTCATTATAGGATATACGGTCCAGGGTTTTGTATTCTGTAATTTTCCGCTCCCGTTGAAGTGCGGGACATTGCGACGAGCAGGGAGGATGGTTCTGACCACAGTTGACACAGATGGGAGGCGGTGTACATGGGGCGCCCGGATGTGCTGGACGCCCACAGTCTCTACACATAGCACTGGACATACAACGGGACGACATGTGGCCGAACTTCCAGCATTGGAAGCACCTCACAGGGGGAGGAATATAAGGCCGCACGTCAACACGGTAAACCATCACCTTGACCTTTTCGGGCAATGTATCACCCTCGAAGGCCAAGATGAAGGCACCAGTTGCGACCCTATTATCCTTGGGGCCCCTATGGACACGCCGGATAAAATGAACGCCTCGTCGTTCTAGGTTCGCCCGTAGCTCGTCATCCGTCTGTAGCAATAGATCCCAATGAAAAATTACACCCTGGAACATATTCAGGGACTTGTGTGGAGTAATAGTCACTGCAACATCGCCCAGTTTGTCACAAGCGAGTAACGCCCGTGACTGGGCAGGAGATACTGTGTGGATGAGGACAGAGCCGTTGCGCATTTTAGACAGTGACTCCACTTCCCCAAACCTGTCCTCCAGATGGTCCACAAAGAACTGAGGCTTGGTCGCTGAGAATGAGTCCCCATCAGTCCTGCTGCACACGAGATATCTTGGAGCATATTCATCAGTCGGATTTGCGCCCCGACGTCCCTCCCAAGATGCAGTCAGGGAGGGGAACGTTTTGGGGTCATACGTGGAAGCATTGAATTTTCCTCGCTTAGAGACGGCGGTTGTACGTCCGCCAACGTCACCCGATTTTTGTCTCTTCATTGCGGGTGATCCGCCCCGATGCCACCCACTCCGATCAGGGGCTCTCCTCATGGGCGCCACCCAGCCACAGCAACGTCACCTGGCGGGATGACCGTTGCCGGGAGTCCTGATGCCCCACAGAGACAAGCATCGACTCCTTGGCTTGCACGAGGAGTATGCAGCTCTGGCACCGGTAGAGCGATCCCTGTGTTGTCAGGGGGCTACATCCAAGAGGGTACATGACGACCCCACCACAACGGACTGGCTACCGTGTTGGCTTTCTGGCGCTACGTGAACCATCAGAAAGGAGAGTGCTGAGATGGCAGTGCACAATGGACTCGACTTGCACGGAAAATCAGTGACGTGCCCAGTGGCAGAAGAGAATCCGCAGTCGCAAGTCCATTCCATGATGGGTGCATCAGATGGCATGGCACAAGAATTACATGTTGCACCACGTAAGGTGTCCTTCCCCAAATGGGTCGCTCTTCTGAAAAATTTTGAAAAATGGAGGGTCAAACCCACATAGGGGACCACAGATGGAAAACCGAAAAGTGTGAAGACTCCATTTAGTCGCCTCTTACGACAGGCAGGAATACCGCGGGCCTATTCTTACCCCCGAACCCGCAGGGGGGTCAGTGACCCTGGATTTGCCAAGTGTGTACTCAGAAAGTGAATGCTGAACCCCCTGAGAGAAATCAGTTGAGGAGTATAGTATCTACATGTATACACAAATGAAAAGAAAAAAATCTGATTTCCCATGTAAAAAGTAAAATTTTGTCCAGTTGAAAACACACTTCTTTCAGGGTGAAATACTATTTTCCCAGTGTGATTTGTGCTTTTTCTATTATACTTGGCTTGGAGCAGTAAAACTTATCAATTCTTTAAAAGGTAAATGTTATACACCAGTGTACAAAATCCTGGTGTTAAAATGCACTTACAATGTTGGTGATATCCCCCCCCCCTTCACCTTTTCATGACATGGAGATGTTGGTAAAGCCATGACAAGTGATGGAAAGTAGGAAAGGCCAATCATGGGTCAGGTGCATACAGACAGTGAGAATGTTGGAACTTCACTTCTGTTTCATAAAAATAAAATTCAAATATACTTCAGTTTTTTTCATGACACAGATGTAATTTATGAGAAGGTCATTTACCATTTACTTCGTTTCGTAAAATACTTCAGTTTTGTACTAATAGGTTACAATCTTTGTGTATGTTGTTCGGCTGCAACCTAATACAACAGCTTTAATTGCTCGTCAAATATATTTTGCTGTTTTTCTTGATTGTGTTACGATTTACGAATAAGCTGTTATGCATGAACCTAAAACAACAAAAGTATGTAGACAACGCATTATTATTTACGAACTCCTGATTGGCTGTCTTCACTTCCCATAATTTTTTTTAAATGGATAATTATACATTATGCCATCATTATTGGATAATTTGTAATCTACCTAATAAGGAACTATAATAAATACATAAATGTGTTGGTAAAATTTTTAATAATAGCATAAATAGCTGGTCTTCAGAGCAATCAATTTCTTCAAGTGGCTAATCCCCAAAGCATTGTTTCGAATAGGAGTCAAAAAGTTCATGATTTAAGAAATTCATAGTACATTCTCACTATTCATGTTGCATGAAAGGCCATTTACTTTGAAAGTATAGCTTCTCCACTATTCACAATTTTTAAGTGTGACCTGCTAGGAAGGTAATCAAATGAAACATTACGCTCCTCTGACAACAGTTTGTTTTGAGGTATTACATATTCTTCATCCTGACACCTTTCTGCTTTTGGCAGATGCTTTGTTGGCTATGCTGTTTTGTTGCTTCCCCACTAAAGTTTTATTTTCATGTTATTCTCTTGTTTATGTCTTCTTGCTGCAGTATTGTTCTTCAGTAGGGGCTAAAGTCAAGTTCTTACCAGCCAAAATTACAAAAAACTGATAACGCAAACAACAAAAAATTCCCAGGTAACTTCCAGATGAGAATATTCCCGAGTTTTTCCTGGATATCCTGGTTGTCCCAGTGCATATACACCATGCTCATAAGAAAATAAATTAGGTGAGTATACTGTATTTGTGTAAACTTTGTATTAATGTAAACTTAAGAGGCAATCATGTATGTAAAAGACCAAATAAACTCAATCTTTTCCACTTGCCACCACATTAGACAGGAAACACAAATCTCTGTTACAATTACATTAGCTTCTTTTCGAAGTCCTTTGAACGTTGTTATACTGGTTTCACTGTATTACCTCAGACACACAAAGTATAGCTTTAAGACATGTATATAATAAATTATTTATTAAAATACATATTTTACAGTACCTAACACTGTCTCAGATTTGGTAAGAAGTTTTACAAATTTAATATGACTGCATGAGAATCAATACTTCTGTGGTATTTCACCTGCTAAAGCTTGTGTACAAATGATTATCTTGAAAGGCTCTAAGATTTAATTTTGTGAATGCACAGATATAAATTGATGTAAAATATAAAATATCATTTAGCCTTGTCTTTAATTTTTAGGTGGTGGTGGTGGTGCACGAAATGAATCAGGTGGCCTGGGCCTCATTGATCCCATGCTTCTTTCAGAGAAGTGGCTTGAGGGAGCTGCTTCAATGGACATTAATGAACCAAACAAAACATGTTGTACTACAGGAAACTTCTCCAGCACCTATCAAAGAACAAGAGATCCACATTTAGAATGGTAGTTTAACAGTGTATATTACTGCAGCAATCGGTATGGCACTATGTGAGATACAATGAAAGAATAGCATAAAATTAATAAGTCAAACATTCCAAATTAGTAAAGTTTACTTGAATACAACTGACTTCAAAATAAAAGACTTCATTCACAAAAATGAATTCCAAACACAAACAAAAAATGAAAAAATGTATAAAAACTTTTTTTCATAACTTACACGCATTTTATTAGTACTTACTTCTGCAATGTACATCCTGATTAGACCAGAATTTATTTTGGACCATGAGGGAACATCACTAATGTTCCATAACTGGTTTGAATGCTCAGCAAATAATCCAGTTTTTACCTATATTAAACAATATCTACATATACAAAATTGGAGAAGCATAGGTAAAACATTAAATTTAGAATTCCTTAGATTAAAGTACCGTTTTTTTTTTACCAGTAAGAACTTCAACTCCATACTTCAGTAAAATATCATGAAAATTGGTGGAGCATTTAAAATACAAAATAAGTGAGCATACAATTTCTATAAGAACAATTTCTTCTTAAAAGATTTTACATTATAATTACAAGTCATTACTGAAAACATCTTCCTGGAATAACAGGATTCCACAAAGTAAGGTCACACACAAATTATATAGGCATAATAAAAATAAAAATACTGAAAAATGCAAAGAGCATAATAAATAACTTATTTATTATTTATAGAGTATCAGAAAGCATCTGGTAATCTGAGACAAACTTAGGGAAATAATGAAATTAAGGGGCATCACTAAACATTAATTGATGTTATAGCAAGTATACGCCTCCTATACATACTACTACTCTAAAGAAGGAAAGCTGTACAATGGAACACTAAATGTAAGAGAATGAAAGGGCTTTCAACCTTTACTTTGACAAAGACATTAGCAAACAAATTACAGATACATAACTTAATATATTTGGAAATTTTGATCATCATCATCATCATCATCATCATCATCAGAGACTGATTATGCCCTTCAGCATTCAGTCTGGAGCATAGTCCCCTAATAAAATTCCTACATGATCCCCTATTCAATGATAACAATGATGCCTCAGCTGATATGCCTGTTACTTCACAATCGCTCTTGAATGAATCAAACTACTTTCTCCTTGGTCTATCTTGACTCTTCATACCCTCCATTGCCGAAACCACGAGTCTCTTCGATAACCTTGCTTCTGGTTGGTTGGTTGGTTGGTTGGTTGGTTGGTTATTTGTGGGTTTTAAGGGACTAAACATTGAGATCATCACTCCCCTGTTGCCTACTGAGATCAAAAAGCTAAGGACTGAACAAATAAAATCTAACACAGAACCCAAAGGGGGAAACCCCAGGGCGTACAGAGTGGCATCATAAGCTAAAACAACAGTGGCAACACAAGAGAAGGCTAAAGTACTTACCACTAGATGCTATAATAGAAGATGGCTGAGCAGATAAAATTTAGGGTCCTATCGGCCGTAGAGGCATTGTCGCCAAGAATTAAAGGGAGCACAGCAGGTAGATTGAGAGACTGCTGCAAAGAGTCTAAAAGGGGACAGTCCAGCGGGATGTGAAAGCGTCACAGCGACACTTGGGTGGATCCTCACAAAGGAGAAGTTGGCCTCCAATACGGAGGCAACAAAGGATAACCAAATCCCTACAAAAGGGCCTGAGGAAGGATTTCCAGGTGGCCATAGAGGGCTTGACCACACGGATCTTGTTTGGCGTGCTCAAGTTAGACCATTCAGAGTTCCAAGCCACAAAGATCTTACAATACAAACCCTATTGGATATCCCTTTCCGGGATACCAATATCACGGAGGTGGGAGGTGGTGGCCCGTTGGCCAGTCAAACAACTTACTCGCTGCCCAAGATGCCGGTGTGGCCTCGAGCCAAACAAAGTCTACTGAACAACCAGACTTTCCAAGGGTGAAGATGGAGTTATGAATTGATCTCCCCAGAGGATGGAAAGAAAAACACTGGGCAACGGCTTTTACGCCATTCAGGGAGTCACTACAGATTACAAATGACTTCCTAGGCCATGCTCTGCGGTGTTCAAGAACACAAGATATGGTGATCAGTTCTGCAGTGAAAAAACTACAGCCAGTAGACAGGGAGTGCAGTTCAAAGTGGTCGCCGTGAACAAAGGTGTACCCAACTCTGTCATCTATCAAAGAACCATCACTGTAAACCACTTTTGCACCATGGAACGTGTCGAGAATGGCCAGGAACTTGCAATGGAGAGTTAGTGGTGAAGCTGACCTCTCTGAGTCATGCGACAATTCCAGATAGAGCTGTAAGTGAGGATGCACCAAAGAGGTGGATAGGGTAGGCAGGAGATAGTGGAAGGGGAGAGGTAGGGACTCAATCGATAAAAGGAGGGTACGAACCTGTACCATAAATGGGAGGCACTACCTGGGTTGCTGGGAAAGCAGGGGCAGCAAAGCATGAACAGGGGGCAACATAGAAGGCAAGAAGCTATTGATGGCAGAACTGCCGGAGGATTCCAGCTTCAGTAAGGAGGCTCATTGTTGGACTCGTGCAGAAAGCACCTGTTACTAGACTGACACCACTGTGTAGGACTGGGTTGAGAATCCACAATGCAAAAGGCACCGTGCTCACACAGTCACAGCAGAATTGGGTGAGGGCCCACACAGCTGCAGAAGAGAAGGACAGGCAGCGCCTCAAACAAGTGTGGCTAAGGCAATGAAGCATGTTCAGATACCACCAGCATTTTAGTTTAAGCTGACAGAGTTGGGGTAAACAGGTGAGCCTGGCATCAAGGAGCATACCCAAGAAGCAATTCATTTCCTCTATACGAAGCAGTTCGTCAGCTAAATAAAGCTCTGGATCTGTGTGAACTGTCCTATGGCGACAGAAATACATAACCCTCACTTTTGCAGCAGAAAACTAGAAGCCAGGGTTTGAATGTCCAGGACTATGCCTATGCAATGGCTCCCTGCAGCCACCGTTCAGTAAAGCTGATGCTAGTGGAGCTGACATACATGCATAAGTCATCGGCATACAATGAGTATGTGACCTAGGACCTGACTGCTGCAGTAAGACCGTTGATGGAAGATGGGAACACTAAGAATGGAGCCCTGTGGGGCACCACTCTCCTGCATGTGGGATGAGCTGAGGGTGGTATCAACCCTAACACTAAAGGAACAAAGCAACAGGAAGGTTTAGATGAAAATCTAGAGTGAACTGCAGAAACCCCATTCAGTGTTGTAAGTATGTGATGGCACCAGTTATAATGAAAGCCTTTTGGAGGTCAAAGAAGACTGCAATGGGGTGTTCAAGTTGAGCAAAGGCAGTACGAAAGGCTGACTCCAGGGATACTAAATTGTCAAGACTGGAGCAGCCCCAACAGAAGCCCCCTTGTTGTGGGTTCAGAAGACCCCAAGCTTCGAGGAGCCACGAACCGTCAAATCACCATGCATTTGAAGAGTTTGGACAAAATGTTGATGAGAATGACAGGGCAGTAACTATCAACTGCCAGCAGATCTGAGCCAGGCTTCAACATCGGCACGATACTATCTCACCATTGGGATGGTAATACACCCTTTGTCCAGATATGGTTGAACAAGGCGAGAAGTTGATGGTGAAAGACAGCCGAGAGGTGGTGGAGGAATTGGCCATGTACACAATCTGGTCCTGGAGACGTATTAAGGTGCATTTACAATGAATGTTTGGCACATATTTTAGTTCGGCACGTTTTAGTTGGCAGAAATTCATTACTTGCGTTTTAGAAGGGGAAAACTGAAAACCATGTGAGAGCCCACGTGGAAACCCGCCGAATGGCACCTTGGAGCTGGCGTTCAGCCGAGGCTACAGAGTGGGAGCTGTACCATATGCAAAAGTCGTCTACGTACAAAGCAGGGGTGACACATGATCCAACAGAGCTCACCAACCCATTAATGGAAGTGTGTAACACTTAACACAGAACCCTGGGGAACGCCGTTCCCCTAGATCTGTGGTGAGCTGAAGGAAGAGCCAACCCTCACAAAGAACATGCGGTGGGATAAAAACTGACTGACAAAAATTGGTAGGGAGCCTCGTAGGCCCCAGTCATGAAGGGTACATAAAATATGATGATGCCAAGCGGTGTCATATGCCTTAAGTAAATCAAAGAAAACAGCAACAAGATGTTGACTTTTGAAAAGGCCTTTCTGATAGCTGTTTCCAGTCAAAGTAGATGGTCGCTAGGAGACCTGCCCTCCCAGAACCCTGCTGAAGGAGTGCTGTGAAAGCAGCAGACATAGGTGGCCTGTCAGGAGGGAGATACAGACTACAAATTGTCAATGGGGTGTGTAAGTGGACCCTAACAGCAACCACTTCCAGTGTGGTACAGAGAGGGATCCATGAACTAACAACGTCCATACGAACTAGGGTGCAGACTCTACCAGATGCTTGTAGGGGGCGAACACGGTTCCGACAAAGCACGGAACCCACAGAGTGTTGGTGAATGGCCATCAGTGAAAAGCAATTTCTGCAAAACAACACAAGCTGCTGAGTAAGAGGCAATAAGATGTTTCAACTTCAGGAGGCGACGGTTGAGAACAGATTTAGGATCCATATGAAAGTCGAATGGACTGATGCAGGTCACAAAGCTGGGTCAACGTCTGTCACCGATGAAGGAGGAGCGACATCCATTAACAGCTGATCAGACACAAATTCAGTGGGGTTACTTGGCTGTGAGGACAAAGGGGAAGAATAGTGTGGGAATGAGATGAGGAAGGGGGAGGTGTAAAGGATGTAACTGAGGCATAAGTAATAGACAGTTGCACAGGGTGCAGGCGCTCAAATTTTCGGCGGGCCTCCTGGTAGGGACTTGTACTCTTGGATCTTCTTCTCCTTTTTATATACCGGGCACTCTGGAGAGCGAGATGAGTGGTGCTCATGACAATGCATACAGGAGGTGGAATACAGGGGTTCCCATCATGGAGTGGATGTCCACATTCACCACATACTGAAACTGTTGTGCAACGAGAGGACATATGGCCGAACCGCATACATCGGAAACATTGCATGGGAGGTGGAGCGTATGGCTTCACGTCACAACGATAAATCATTACCTTGACCTTCTCTGGGAGAGTATCCCCCTCAAAGGCCAAGATAAATGCGCCGGTATCCACGCGATGATCCTTACAGCATTGCTGCACAATGCGAACAAAATGAACACCTTGCCGTTCGAGGTTGGCCCGGAGTTCATCAATTTGGAAGAGGAGGTTACAATGGAAAATTACTCCCTGAACCATGTTCAGTGACTGATGAGGGGTTATCGACACTGGGACATCGCCAAGATAGTCGCAGGCACACAAAGCTGCAGACTGGGCAGCAGAGACTGTTTTAATTAGCAGTGATCTAGTGCGCATATTGCTCATCGTTTCAACTTCCCCAAACTTATCCTCAATATGTTCCACGAAGAACAATGGTTTGGTGGCGGTGAATGTCCATCTGTCCTGGTGAAGACTAGGTAACGTTGAAAGAGTTTCACCCCAAGCTGACGTGTCTGGCCCTCCTCCCAGGGGGGGTAGACAGAGAGGGAAAGGTCCTCTTATCATAGCTAGGAGCATTATTCTTCTTCCTGCCTTCTGAGACGGCCGTATCACGACCATTATCTAATTTCACACGTTTCATCATGCAAAATGTCCGCCCTGGTACCACCCACTCCCATCTGGGGCTCTCCTCATGGGTGCCATCCAGCCAAGCAAAGGCCACCTGGCACGATGGCCATTTTCAGGAGCCCTGATACCCCACGAGGACAGGTTCAACTCCTTGGCCTGCATGGGGAGGTTGCAGCTCAGGTAGTGTGATCCCTGCGTTGTCAGGGGCTCAGCCATAAGGGTACATAACAGCCTCCCCACACGAACTGACAACATGTGCTGGGGACCTAGCGGGGGAGGGTGCTATGGCAAGGAAGGAAGTGGGGAAGGAAAGGATTGGGATCCATGCCATAGGGGCTAGGTCAGGAGTTCTTCCCCAACTGGCTCATTTTTGTGGAGGTCAAACCCCGAGGGGGACCGAACTATGCCAAAAACAGAGGAAAACAGCTAAGATCAAAATTGCTACAACCATCATCGGAATGATTGGAATAGCCGTGCCATCTTAAAGGAAACCACCGAGAGAGAGGGGGAGATGGCAGGGACGGGGAGGAATTAGGATGGGGAGGAGAGGAACTAGGGGAGGTAATACAGTCCAGGAATGTAAGAAGAAAGGCTGCAATGGCTCAGGGACCTGTGCGTGCCACACACGTACCCACAAAAGAGCTGTGGGCCCCCTGGGGTGACCGTCAGCATTCCTATCCCTTTGTACCTCAAAATCTGACATCATTGAATGTTTCAGCTACACTGAATTTTAATAAAAGGAATCTTTCTTTTAAATCTTCTCCTCACTGATGACCAAGTTATTTCAGCTACTTATATAGGATACATTGCAAAATTACAAAAGATATGAATTTAACCATGTTAAAAAAGAGACCAAAATGATGGCTTTTTTATGTAAAAGGGCTGTGATACCAAACATGATAGAGGAAGGCTCTTTCGTAGAACAAGTTATCCTTTTATTTTCCTAGGCTGTCAGTCATGTTATATTTGTGAAAAAAATATTGCTTACAAAACTGCTGAATTGAATAACGTGTGGGACTATTAGAAAAACACTCCACTATGAGCCAAGGGAAGATACACAGATAAAACTCCATCAAGTTATGAAAGAAAAAAGGCAGAAGCAAATTACAGACAGCCAAAATGTGAAGCATAGTGGAAGTAACACAATTGGGTCACACCAGAAACGATGAAATATGAGATAACGCAAGTGTTAGCAGTCTGTTACTCAGGCACCTCAGCACTTTCTTGCCACCTTCTGCGACCAATAAGATTGATATTACATGTAATGATTCTTTCTGTTATGATTAACTATACTTTTACTCTCCCCTGCCACCTCTACAGCTAGCATCTGATGACTGTGCACCAAAAATTGTTATTGTTTCTTTTCTTATACAAAGAGATTTGTTTTTATTTGTTAGTATTTACTTGCTCTCAGATATTGTGTATTCACTCTTAGATATCTTCGTGAGGTTGCAGTCGTTTCTCTTTTGGAAACAAAATCCAGATTTATCATCACATAAGTCACCTTTCAGCTGTTACTACCTCATAGACAGCACACACTTCATCAATCAAATACATACCTGATTAATAAATTTAATACAGCCCAAAAATAAGTAGTCATTGCAATAGGCCTCAACGACTTCATTTACTAAGAAAGATTTTGGCTCAATCTGTGGATGATCTGCAATAAGAAAAGAATAAACTTAGATCAGTATAGGACAAGAAGCGCAGGTTATCACATACATAATTTCACTTCTTGGTATTTTAGCAAAAGTGTCCTTTGTAAAACAATTGCTAAAAGAATAATATTAAAAGAATAAACCTGACATATGTCATGAAATTAGTTGAGTTATCATGTAATAAGAATTAATCTAAAATAATAATGTAAACCACATAACTGAAAGTATATTTTCAAGGATGTGGAATAACTAAAATACTTCCATTGGTCCATGGAAGGTCAGTAATATTGTTTAACAATGATCTGAACAAATGGCAATTCACTCTGCAGCAGAGTGTAGGCTGTTATGAAACTTACTTGAAGATTAAACCTGTGTTCTGGACCTAGACTTCGTACAATTTCTGAGTCCCACTCTCTCACAATTTTAATCTGCCACGAAGTCTCAACTGATAATTTTATTGCTATATAAAATAAAATCTTTGAAACAGTCAGCACTCATATCACTTGTATACATATTTGTCTAGATCATTCATTAATGTTTATTGTGACACGCTTCAGTTTCAGCAATTATCAGATCTATAGGCAAACAATACATAAAGAGCAATCTTAATACCAATCATCTAAACATGATCACAGGTTTTTACAGGGGAACTATAACAGCAACAAAATAAGTAAATGGAAGTTCCTTGGATAGATCCAGTTATCTAAAGAGTAAAAGATACTGATTTATGGGCTGACAAGCCATGGTCGAATAAGAAAAATTTTCTCCTAAGTTTACACCTTTAGCTGTGGGAGACATCACTGGAGGTAAAGTGGTGAACTAGGACCAGTACCCTAGAGAGTGCAAAATATATAGGCAGCATGTAGGTCACAACAATCCATCCAATAACATTTCACAAGACTACATTACTGAGAGAGTAATCTATAGTTGCTTTGTTGGTGCAAAGTTGACACCGAAATTGTCTAATTTAACACCTACCCCTTTTCCATTAAAATTAATACGGTGTTGGTAAATCTCGATAGCTTCTCTATATATGTGTGTGCATAGTAGCGCAAAGTTTTCAATATGACACTAGTCTCATCAAATTCTATTTCATGGCTGCCCTCTTGGAAAACATGTTCTACTGCACCCAATTTCTACATATCTCATGCGGCAATTCCTCATGTTCACCCAGATGGTTGTTATGCTGCTTCTTTTTTTAGAACCAATGTAAACCAGACCACAGAAAAAAGCAATTTTATATACAACCAATGTGTCCAAAGGGTAAATTACATCTTTTGCAGATCTTAAATTTTCTTTAACCTACATAGTCAGTCAGAAAATAGTTTCCATCCAATACTTGCTTAGCACTCATCTAATTCAATCCACAACCTCACTGATAAATGAAAAAGATTCTCCTCTTGGATGGCCATCAATCCTTGCTGTTTTTCGTACACCCTCTAGGACAAAGTGTTCAGTCTATATCTTTGGTAGAACAACCTTTTTTATTCAATTAAAAGTCAGCCAAAGATTTTCAACCTTATCTTTCAAACAAACCAGTTCACAAATTTTGTCCTCTGTTGACCATAGGTTTAACCATCCCTCTCTTCTGTCTAGGGTAGTGGTTAGACTCTTTATGAAAGTAGCAATCTTTATGCATAGCCTTCCTGTAAACCCTGTGGTCCGATGTTCCAGCCACTCACTTGATCATGGACACTTCAAGAAAATCCAGCTGCCTATTGATTTCTGTTTACATAGTAAAATGAATTCTGTGGTTTATACCGCTGACATGTATGAAGAAGGCATCCAATTCCTCTTCACCATGTGTATATACTACAAAAGTGTCATCAACATGATACCACCTGGCTGGATTTTTACTAGAAGTTTGCAAATCCTGAGGTTCAAAAGATTCCATAAATAAGTTGGCTGCCACTCGACTCAAAGAACTGCCCATAGTGATCTCATCAATTCCTTATAAAATTCGTTCTTGTACTGATAATATTTAGTAGGGATGCAGTGTGTAAACACCGTCACTATGTCAGATGGAAAAATATCCGCTATGTGTGAGAACTTCGTTGCCCGGAATCATAGTAAATAAAGATACCACATCAAAACTAACAAGGATATCACTAGGGGCAATGTTCATCTCTTTCAGCTTGTCAGTGAAATGAGCCAAATTTTCAATATGGCTCTCAGGACCACCAACATAAGACTGCAACAACAAGGTAAGATGTCCAACTCTTTAGTGGCAGATCCTTTTGCACTCAAATTTGGCCTAAGCAGATCATGTTCTTTATGCAGTTTAGGTAATCCATAAAACCTTGGTGAATACGCTTCCATTTCACAATCCAACAACTTATCGGAAGATGTTTTCACCAATTGATTAGTAGTTTTAAAAACTCTTCATAGTTGGGTGTTTCTGCCTTTTCTTTTCTTCTTCTCCTCTCTCTCTCTCTCTCTCTCTCTCTCTCTCTCTCTTTTTTGTTTTTTGTTGGAGGGGTCCGAAGTATAATTGATCTTATTGTGATAGTCCTCACACATCATCATGACAGTTCATGATGAAATTTCTGTAGCCAAGAGGAAGCAATTTTGTCGAGCTACTCTAAAATACACTCCGAAGATATAGGCAAATGTTGAAGCAGGCATCTGATGGCTTCCACAATCGTCTGCTAATGTAATTAGGATGGAGGCAGCCAGTATTTGCTATTTTTCTATGTTCAAAAAATGGTTTGAATTATTGTTATTATGTATGATTATGCCATTCAAATAGCACTTTGTTATTAATTTTACAGAATGTTATTTTTCTGAAATTAAAGCGTACAAATTATTAAATTTCAAGATTATATCATGTGATCAAAAATGCTCATCATCTGCTGAAGTTCTGGTGACGTCATAACAGAAGTATGGCAAACTTATAGGTGTGCTACTAGCAGTGTTAGCTAAAGTTACTAGATTTTTCCTTACTTTTATGAGGATAATGAAAGTTTTTGTGATGGAAATGCATTTGTAACATTTATGTAAAACTGGAAAAGAATTTTGGGAAGTTTGGTGGTGAAAACCTTCTGAAAGTTTATGTTCAAATATTTGTAAATCTATGGGACTTAACTTCTTTGGTTATTAGTCCCTAGGCTTACAATCTACTTTAACTTAAAGTAACCTAACGACCCCCCCCCATACACACACACACACACACACACACACACACACACACACACACACACGACCCAGGAAGGACTCGAACCTGATGGCTAGAAAGAAAATGCTCCACAGCAAGGTGCCTTAGACCGCTCGGCCACTCCACCACGGCTGAAAGTCTATGCATTTATGGTATTGTTCTTCTTAGAAAATCGCCGAGATTTTTAGGGTCAAAATTAAAAAAGGTGAATGCAGCAATTGAAGTAAACCAAATTGTTGATTTTTCATATCTAGAGATGTACTCTAAAGATAAACAATTATACACTACAAATGTATGTAAATAAGAGCTGAATCTTAGATACTGTCTTCATTTTTCTACTAAATACAATTCACCTTTAACACTTATTAGCGACCGTGATAAAAAGTGCTTATTCAGATTGTTGTTTATACAGAAATTAATCTTACACACTAGTCACTTTCCATCATGCATTTTCCTCGTGCTGATACAAAGAAATTTGTCAGGTTAAAATGGAACTAGTGAGTCTAAAAAAGAAGAAATAAAGGAACAAATATTTTTGTTGTAGGTATCAACATTGAAATATTTTTGAAGAAAATTAACGATTGAACTTTTCCGTATATCTGCTCAGACAGCCGCTGTTGTTGTTGCTGCTTGGTACCATGACGGTTACCATCATAGGTTATAAATTACACATTCTGTGTTCATGTCCAACCCTCTTCTACTTTGTTTCTGTCTTTTTGTTGTTACGGGAGAATGTGATACATTGAAATAGAATCAAATTACTGACAAACTTAGTAAATCATTTCAAATTTTATAAAAATAGTTGTTTTCACCAAATACACTCAAAAGGTGTTTTTGAAACACAAATCTTGATTCAATGATCATATATAGAAATACTGCATCACTAACTTAAAATAGTAAAACTGACAACCAAAATGAAATTTGTATTTGCATAAGGAAACGATCTTGCATGCAAATTGCTGCCGCGTCATTTCGCGAATAGCTGCTCCACAAATGCAAACATCAGCTCACTAATCTGTACATATTAATGTTTTACAACTATGCAGCAGCAGAGCATGACCTTAGCATTGAACTAATATAATAACAGTTATTATGTGGAGTGTCTAAGTCCAAATGATTCTCAAAATAAACAGTGGCCACTATCTCAATTCACCCATCCTTTCGCCACAGCCGAGATTGTGAGTAATGTTTTCCATTTGCCGCCTTTCTCTTCCCTCTTTCTTATCAGAGGAAGGAAAAGAATTCTGAAGACTTGTGTTTACATTCCTTTTTTATCTCCATTTGCGTCTTTTGTGTAACTGTGGGCTCCGTTGGTCTTTGGGTAAAGCGCTCGACTGGAAACTGAAGGGTTGCGGGTTTGAAACCCGCTTGGACCTCTGATTTTTTTTCAGCCACCTCTCAATGATGTGAGGAGTCACCAGAAATGACACGTGGTTTGGATTCCACGTTAAGCTGTAGGTTCCCTTTCCCCAGTTGGAGAATTGGGGTAGGCTAGGGACACCCAAGTCGTTTAAGTGGTCCAATTGAAAGACTTGCACCAGGCCAATGAGCCACACAAAATTATTATTATTATTTGTGTAACTACTGGCAGTACTGAGCTGATGTAAGTACAGGGCAGCCACTCTTATCTTTGGGTAATATTTTCAGGCTGTATTGTGAAAGTCAAAGTGACAAGCCATTGGCTATGAGAAATGTGGTGCTTTGAAAGCCTGTCCACAATATAAAAGCACCACTAACACTGCCTTCAACTGTAGGCACCCCCCCCCCCTCCCTCCCTCTCTCTCTCTCTCTCTCTCTCTCTCTCTCTCTCTCTCTCTCTCTCTCTCTCACACACACAGACACACTACCACCGTCTCCAGCAGTTACGGCCAGACTGCGAGACCAGGACAGCCAAGGCGAAAGCAACCAGTGGTGGGAGTGAGTAAGCAGCATGGTGAGGGAAGCAGAAAGGGAGAGGAGAAGATGGATTTTGGGGCTGGAGGAATATGAGGAATATGCCAGTGCTGTCTGATAGACAGTCACCCACCACATGGCCACAAAGGAACACCACTCCTATGACACAGCACCAACCAGAACTGGAGTTAGTACCTTACAGTTTTCTCAAAGGCTACAAATTTGCTAACAGATTTCTTAATAAAAAGAGTTCTATTACATGCATTTTAACAAACTGGTGTTCTGAAGTACAGGTAGTACAAAACCTATTTTCTCCCATAATAACACTACCTAAGATAGTTCAGGTGGGACTTATCAGTGGCACGAACCACAGACATTGCCGAGGTGGGATGCCTTGAGTGCCTCAACGATACAAATAGCAGTACTGGAGGTACAACCAGAACGGAGGGGTATCTGTGGAGAGGCCAGACAAACTTGTGGTTTCTGAAGAGGGGCAGCAGCCTTTTCAGTAGTTACAGGGGCAACAGTCTGGACGATTGACTGAGCTGGCCTTGTAACATCAGCTAATGTGGCTTTGCCACACAGCTACTGCAAACGGCTGAAAGCAGGGGAAACTACAGCCGTTACTTTTCCCGAGGACATGCAGCTCTACTGTATAAATGGTATTATCTCAAGTAAAATGTTCCAGAAGTAAAATAATCCCCCATTCGGATCTCCAGGTGGGGACTACTCAAGAGGATGTGGTCATCAGGAAAGACAACACTGGGATTCTATGGATCGGAGCATAGAATGTTAGAGCCCTTAATCGGGTAGGGAAGTTAGAAAATTTAAAAAGGGAAATGGGCGGGCTGAAGTAAGATATAGTGAAGTTCAGTGGAAAAACGGACAGGATTCCTGGTCACACGAGTACAGGATTATAAATACAAAATCAACTGGGGGTATTACAGGAGTAGGTCTGACAATGACTAAGAAAATAGGAATGTGGGTGAACTACTATGAGCAGCGCAGTGATCGCATTATCACAGTCAAGATAGATACAAAGCCAAAACTGACCACATTACTACAAGTTTATATGCCTACTATCTCTGTCGGTGAGGAGATCGAAGAAATTTATGAGACGGCAAAGAAAATTATTCAGACAATCAATGGACAGGAAAACTAAATTGTGATGGGAGACTGGAATTCAGTAGTAGGAAAAGGAAGGGAAGGAAATATAGTAGGTGATTACGGACTGGGCAAAAGGAATGAAAGAGATCGTCTGGTAAAATTTTGCACAGAACATAACTTAATCAAACACCTGGTTTAAGAATCACGAAAGAAGGATGTATACGTGGAAAAAAACAGGAGACACCATAAGGTACCAGATAGATTTTATAATGGTAAGACAGACTTTGAAACCAGGTTTCAAACTGTAAGACATACCCAGGGGCAGATGTAGATTCTGACCATATCTTGTTGGTCATGAACTGTAGGCTGAAACTGATCGAAATGCAATAAGGTAGTAAAATAAGGAGATGGGACCTAGTTAAATTGAAGGAACCTGAAGTTCTTGAGAATTTCAGAGGGAATTTTAGGCAACCATTGACAGAAACGGGGGGGGGGGGGGGGGGGGGGGGAATAAAACAGTAGCAAAAGAATGGGTAGCATTGAGAGATGAAATAGTGAAGGCAATAGAGGACAAAATAAGTAGAAAGGCAGGACCTACAAAAAATCCTTGGATATCACAGGAAATACTAGAAGTATTTGATGAAAGGAGAAAATATAAAAATGCAGTAAATGAAACAGGCAAAATGGAATACAGACAACTAAGAAATGAGATTGACAAGAAGTGCAAAATATCTAAGCAGGAGTGGCTAGAAGGCAAATTCAAGTTTGTAAAAGAATGTATAAACAGGGAAAAAATAGATATTGCCTACAGGAAAATAAAAGAAAGTTTTGGAGACAAGAAAAACACCTGTATGAATATAAAGAACTCAGATGGAAAACCAGTTCTCATCAAAGGAGATAAAGCTGAAAGGTGGAAAGAGTATATAGAGGGGCTCTACAGAGGAAATGAACTTACAGACAATATTGTATTAAGGGAAGAGGATGTAAATGAAGATGAAATAGGAGATAATATACTGAGAGAAGAATTTGACAGAGCACTGAAAGGCCTAAATCGAAACAAAGAGCCTGGAGTGGACGACATTCCCTGAGAGGAATACTGAAGTCTCTGGGAGAGCCAGCCATGACAAAACTATTTCACCAGGAGACAGGGGACATACCCTCAGACTTTAAGAAAAATGTAATAATCCCTATTCCAAAAAAAAAAAAAAAAAAAAAAAAAAAAAAAAAAAAAAGGAGGTGCAGACAAGTGTGAAAATTACAGAACCATCAGTTTAATAAGTTATGGTTGCAAAATTTTAACACCAATTATCTACAGAAGGATGGAAAAGCTGGTACAAGCTGACCTTGGGGAAGGCCAGTTTGGATTCAGGAGAAATGTAGGAACACAGGAGGCAGTACACACCTCACAGCTTATATTAGAAGATAGCTTAAGGAAAGACAAACCTACATTTCTAGCTTTTGTAGATTTGGAGAAAGCTTTTGACAATGTTGACTGGAATACACTCTTTCAAATTCTGAAATCAGCAGGAGTAAAACATAGGGAATGGAAGGTTATTTACAACGTGTACAAAAACCAGACAGCAGTTATCTGAGTTGAAGGACATGAAAGGGAAGCAGAGGTTGGGAAGGCTGTAAAAGAGGGTTGTAGCCTTCATTCAATGTTCAATTTGTACATTGAGCAAGCTGTTAAGGAAAGCAAGGAGAAATTTGGAGAATGAATTAAAGTTCTGGGTGAAGAAATAAAAACCTTGTGTTTTGCTGATAACAGCAAAGGACCTGGAAGAGCAGTTTAACGGAATGGACAGTGTTTTGAAAGGAGCATATAAGATGAACATTAAGAAGAGAAAAACAAGGGTAATGGAATGCAGTCAGAAAATCGGGTGATGCTGAAGGAATTGGATTAGGTAATAAAACAATAAAGGTGGTAGATGAGTTTTGTTACTTGGGCAGTAAAATAACACACGATGGTCACAGTACAGAGGATATAAAATACAGAATGGCAATGGGGAAAAAAAGAAATTTGTTAACACAAAATATTAATTGAAGCATAATGAAGTCCTTTCTGAAAGCATGTGTGTGGAATGTTGGCGTGGATGATAAAAATTGTGGACAGGAAGAGGATAGAGGCTCTTGAAATGTGGTGCTCAGAAGAAGGCTGAAGATTAGGTGGGTGGATCGCATAACTAATAAGGAGGTACTGATAAGAATTGGGAAGAAAAGGATTTTCTAGCATAGTTTGACGAAAAGAAGGGATCGATTGATAGGACACATTCTTAGACAACAAGGAATTGTGAATTTAGTGTTGGAGGGAAGTGTGTGAGGTAAAAATCACAGAGGGAGACCAAGAGATGAATACAGTAAGCAGATTCAAATGGATGTAGGTTGCCGTTCTTATGAGGAGTTGAAGAGGCTTGCTAAGGATATAATAGGGTGGAGAGCTGCAGCAAACCAGTCTCCGGACTGAAGACCACAACAACAGATAATTTATTCTTTGGCTGGAGTAGAGGAGAGGGTGAGAATTCCAGATTTATTGATGTGGAGGAGCGGAAAGAGGTGAGATCAGGTCTGTTCAAATACGAGGTATTAATTCATATCAACTTCCTAAAATATGAGCACCTAAGCTGAACAATCAAGCTAACAATAGAAAGTCCAAGTTGGGTGTCAATAATGGAGTATGGATAGCAACTCACTGTGATGACCGTCACTGAGCTACAATCAGAAACACAGAACATAATTCTCAATTTTCAGCCAGTCTTTCACTTATCTGAACCTGTGGCTGAAAATTTAAAGTTATGTGAATGTGACTGACGCTTATACGTGCCTATCTGTGATTCAGTGACTGTTTTTACAGTGTGTTGCTACCATTAGTGCCATCCCCCACTGGGCCTATTAACCTTATCATCAGTAAGAGACGGGATCCGAGCGGGGGGGAGGGGGAGGGGAGGGGGCGGCCTTGCCCCTTGCCCCCAGTATTTGTGTAATATATTTGTTGGAGTGAAGAAGCAAGAGTTTAGGTAATTGCATAAATATATCTAGAGTATATGCTGTCATGGATTCATAATTTTTGTAAATTACTGAAATCTGTGAATTATATTTAAGTTTTTGCCACCTTAGACATTGGTGAGACCATTTTTCTCATCACAATATTTCTCAATATGACAGAAAGAAATGCAGTTTCTGACTTGATACCACTGCACTACACTGACATTGTTGTTTTGAAATGAATCTCCTTTGCCCCCTCCCCCCCCCCCTTTTTTTTTGGTACCCTACTTGCAGTTCTAATAAAGTGTCTCATCAGTATCAGAGGTTTCTCACAAATGAACAGGTGTTAGCTATAATAAATGAAGCGAATAACGGTGGACGAGTTGAACAACCCACAATGAAATCAAATGAGACTCGACAAAATTGATCAAAAGACGCCACACATCATTAAGCAAAAAGTGGGACGAGAATGTGGCCGTTATCTCTCTTTTTCACCTTGACAGATATTACTTGTCTCAATGCTGGAACAGTTTTAATCTGTTTGAAGACTAAAAACTCTAGAAAGGAAAAGGTCTAGATGACAAAAGTGTGCATAGTTTGCTGCAGGTATTCCAAGTATGAGTTTTTTTGCTCATTCTACAAAAACAATCATATACAAAAATTGTGAAAGTGAGTAGGAAGGAACACCTCAACTGTAATTTCAGACTTTTGATTCTGTTTTCTTATTTATGGTTAGCTATTGTATGTTCTTTTGCAATTTTTAATACTAGTCTTATGCGTGTTAGTTTCATGATAAAAAATATAACATTTCTCATATTAATTTATTTATTATATTTGTATCTGTTATAATGTTCCTGATACCTATGAAAAAAATGTTGCAACCAGTGAAGAAATTGCAAGTTTATTAAATAACCAAACAAAACAAATAAACATTAATAAAAAGAATGTGAGGGCAATTTTCCCCGTCCCCCTTAGACACCACGTGACAGATCCAAGCTTAGTGGCGCTAGGGCTACCATACACTATCATGTGGCACACGTAGCAAATTAAGTGAACACGTATTTGACAATTCAGTAAGATGATGCATGTTAACTAGAAGATATAGCCCTATGTTTTAATGAAGAACTGTAATCATTAAGCAATTAAAAAATCTGACAGCTCTGATAACCGATGAAGTTCTCAATCTTACATTTCCTGTTATAAACTAGATTTTACTTTTTTCAGTCTTGAACAAAAATTGTAATTCGCAAACAGCTGTCATTTACTAAATTCCTATGTGAGGACACTAGAATATAAAAAAATTGGGGATGGTGTGGAAAGTGAGGCCAAAGATAGAAAATAAAAGGAGGACAAGTTATTTAGAAAAATAAATTTTTTTTGATTGCTTACCTATAAGCTGAGAACTTCCCCAAATAAAAGGGACAAACTGATAATCATCTAAACTCCACACACCATGGCTTCCTGCTGGTTCCATTCTGTATGTCAGTTGAAGTTTGCGAACCAAAGTTAAGTACCTGCAAGAGGTTACTTATAATTTCTAGTCATACAGAGGGATGTGGAAACCTAAAGAAATAGACCATTGATAAGGAATCTACCTATTAAAAACACAAGTAACAACTGCCACAGTGTCTGTTTCAACAAAGGCTCCAATCTTGAACAAGCAACATAGCAACATAAGAAATGCCATTTCATGACCTGTACCGTAATCAATTCGAGTTGCATTTCCAAAGCCTTCAACTAAATAAACCACTATTTCAGGAACAGCTCGGTGAAACTTTGGTTGTAATGCTGCCTGCAGAAGGTGTTCTGCTTTCTGAAAACAACAGAAAAGCAATTTTATATAATACTAGCAACTCACCTGGCTTTGCATGCATGAAATTCACACATATCTATAAAAATAAATTTATGTACTTCATTGGTTGCTGTGTTCTGCATAATATTTTTATTAAACATGGTGAATACCATGCTTATACAATCCTCTGTGTTTTTAATCCATTTTTGCATACTAATATCTTAGTCTAACATACATGTAAAATTTTAAATCTGGAACTTTAAATGACAGTAGCAGCCCCGGCAGACAAATTGTCAACTGTAGCAGCACTATTAGTGTACAGTTTAACACAAAGTTACAGGAGCAATGCCAGCACTCTAAGAGGCAGCAGTGCAGTAAAAGAATAACGACATGATACTAACAGTTGTCTCTTTCTCCGCTAGGGGTGCTATTGTTGTGTCAGATGTAAACCTTTCTGTATACATTATTAAATCTCTTGATTTGATCGATACCCAACTTCACAATATCACCATTCACACAACTTAAATTTTCAGCCGTGGCCTTTGTCATAAAAAGAAACATAAAAAGTGCAACGACCAAAAATTTAAGTTATCCGAATAAGATGATCTATTTTTCATGCCTGTCAGTGGCTTTGCACAAATATATTCATTAATGCCATCAAATTTTGACATTTGTTCACTAAAATAAATGAGAGCAGAAGAACATTTCCTTGAAAAGCGGTAAAAAGGTTTATGGAGGAATGTGTCGAAAGCTACAGACTGCATTTGTAGTTTATAAAAATGTCCTAATACGTGACCATAATATGCATACCAAAATTCAACATCGCTGTCTACTTTTACATATATAGTCTCCAAATAATATTAAAATGCACAACAGACGATTCATCAAATCACTTTCACACTATTTCTCTACTGTTATAGTCTTTAATAGTGCATGAGAAAAATGTACAGCTAAATCTTCCTGTTTTATACCAGCTTTCTCTTATTTGCAGTTGGAGGAGATATTTTGTGACAAATTTCCTAAATAGATGTTTCTGCAACGAATAATGTCCTCCTTTTAATGATTTCCACCCCAACTCATGTACAATTGCTGTGACTCTCTCTCTCTCTCTCTCTCTCTCTCTCTCTCTCTCTCTCTCTCTCTCTCTCTCTCTCTCTCTCTCCCCCCCCCCCCCCCACCCCCCGCCCTTTTTGAGCTTTTTCTATGTTCTCAATCAGCCCCAACTGATACAGATTCCAAACTATGCAGCGATACTTCTAAAGAGTAGTGTAGTTAGTCTCTAGCAGATCTGTTGCATCTTCTATTGTTCTGTCGATGAAACACTGACTTTGGTTTGCCTTCCTCACATTTTTTGTGTTTTCTTTCCAATTTCATGACTAATTCCTAAGTATTTACTTGAATATACAGCCATTACAATTGACAGATTTATAGTGTAAATGAATTTCAATGTATTTCGTTTAGTGCTCATCTGGACAAGCTTTCACTTTTATGGTCAACTGCTAATTTTTGCACCATACTGGTACCGCAACTAAATACTGATAGATCTGGCCACTTTCAGTGTTCAGCGAAGAGAAAACTCCTGTAGCTGTAAGTGTATAAATCATGCACAGACCTCATCTGTTAGGGAGCCTAAATCAGTTGCAAAGTCTAACGAAAGCAAGACATTCTGCTATTACTTATTTCACATTTCAGAGGTGCAGGCCAGCAATTGCAGGAAGTATTGGGAAGTGAGTACAGAACACCAGCATTGTGTAGCTTAGTGCAGGGTTGGCTCAATTGACTTAATGTAGGGGAGTTATGAAATATCACATAGTGTTAGTGGGTGTAGCTGGAAATAGTCTTAATAGGAATGGGAAGAACAACACATGTGGTGATATGTAAAAGATAAGTACTCAATCTTGTGGCACAAATGTGCATTTCATGCATCTGTTTCAGTGTCTTTTTTTTTTTTTTTTTTTTTTTTTTTTTTTTTGTGGTTTTAGGGCGCACAACTTCTACGGTCATTAGCGCCCAGCCAAGAACATAGATTCGCTATGATCTAAAAAAATGTAGACTGTCAGAACATCAACAATAGGCTAAAAACGAAAGATAAAAGACAATTAAAAGAGTTAAATATCCTTGGATAAGTTGGCCAAATTGATAAAACGCAAAACTCGAGCAGCTGCTCGTGTGTCATCAGCTAAAATTTCCTCCAGAGTAGACGGAAAGTGAAGGGCTACACGGAGATGATTAAAATTAACACAAGTCAGTAAAACATGTCGCACTGTCAGCAGTTCACCGCAGGAGCATAGCGGTGCAGGTTCGGCGGATAGCAAGTGACGGTGGCTGAAACGGCAATGACCGATCCGCAACCGAGCCAGGATGACCTCCTCCCGCCGAGAGGGGCGTGAGGATGTCCTCCAAGCGGTCGGGATCGGTTTGACAGTTCGCAATTTATTGTTGTGCAGTGAAAGCCACACACTGTGCCATTGCGACACGATACTCCGGCGAAGAGCCCGTTGAACATCGTCCGATGGGACGCAAAAGGTAGCCATGCGAGGCAAAAGAGCTGCTGCCTTGGCTGCTGTGTCGGCGGCCTCATTCCCGGGCACACCCACATGGCCAGGGACCCACAGGAAAGAAACGTGACAGCTGTCATCCGCCAGCAACTGGAGGGAGCGTTGGATCCGATACACGAGAGGATGGTTCGAGAAAGGGTCCTTAAGACTCTGCAGGGCACTAAGGGAGTCAGAACATATGGCATAGAAAGGGTGGCGGTGGCGGCAGGTATACAAAACGGCCTGGTGGAGGGCGAAAAGCTCAGCCGTGAAGTTTGAGCACCGGTCAGGGAGCTTGTATTGGAAACGGTTGTCCCCGACGACGAAGGCAGATCCGACACCGGCAGTGCTCTTGGAACCATCAGTGTAAATAAATACGGCATTATCGAACCGCGAACGGAGTTCGACAAGCCTCGAGCGGTATACCAAATCCGGAGTGCTCTCCTTGGGGAGCGAACTAAGTTCGAGGTGTGTGTGAACCTGGGCCTGATGCCACGGTGGCAATGGGCTTTCGCTCAACCGAAGGGTGGAAGGAAGGGTAAAATCGAGCCGTTGTAGCAGACGGCGAAACCGAACTCCCGGTGGAAGCAAGGCAATCGCAGACAACTGATATTGGCGATCGAGTGAGTCATCAAAAAATAATCTGTAAGATGGATGGTTGGGCATCGACCGTAGGCGGCATGCGTACCGACACAAGAGTATGTCACGTCGATTGGTCAAGGGTAATACAGCAGCCTCGGCATACAGACTTTCAACAGGGCTGGTATAAAATGCACCGGTCGCCAGACGTAATCCACGATGGTGGATAGAGTTGAGACGACGGAGAATCGACGGCCGTGCTGAAGAGTATACAAGGCTTCCATAGTCGAGCTTCGACTGAACAATGGCCTGGTAAAGGTGAAGCAGGACGGTACGATCCGCTCCCCATGACGTGCCACTGAGGACACGAAGAACGTTAAGGGATCGGGCACAACGGGCAGCCAGGTAGGACACGTGCGTGGACCAGCAAAGTTTCCGATCCAACATGAGTCCCAAGAATTTTGTGGTCTCCACGAAAGGGAGAGCAACTGGGCCGAGACGTAGAGAAGGTGGAAGAAATTCCTTGTATCTCCAGAAATTGATACACACAGTTTTCTCAGTGGAGAATCGGAAGCCGTTTGCGATGCTCCAGGAATACAGACGGTCAAGACAGCGTTGGAGAGAACGCTCCAAGAGACACGTCCGCTGGGCGCTACAATAAATTGCGAAATCGTCAACAAAAAGAGATCCGGAGACGTCGGCTGAAAGGCAGTCCACGATCGGATTGATTGCAATGGCAAAGAGCGCCACACTCAAGACGGAGCCCTGTGGTACCCCATTCTCCTGGCAAAAGGTATCTGACAAAACAGAGCCCACCCGCACCCGGAACTTGCGATCCGCCAAAAACGCTTGAATGAAAAGAGGAAGGCGGCCCCGAAGGCCCCATGTGTGCAATGTGCGGAGAATGCCCGCTCTCCAACAGGTATCGTATGCCTTCTCCAAGTCGAAGAACACGGCTACTGTTTGACGCTTCTTCAGAAAGTTGTTCATAATGAAGGTCGACAACGTAACGAGGTGGTCAGCAGCAGAGCGGTGTCGACGAAAACCGCATTGGATATTAGTCAGGAGGCGGCGAGATTCGAGGAGCCAGACCAACCGAGCGTTAACCATGCGTTCCATCACCTTACAGACGCAGCTCGTCAGAGAAATAGGACGATAACTGGAAGGAAGGTGTTTGTCCTTCCCTGGTTTGGGGATGGGGACAACAATGGCTTCACGCCAACTTGTGGGAACATGACCTTCAGTCCATATGCGATTGTAGGTACTAAGAAGAAAGCACTTGCCCGCTGGAGAGAGGTTCTTCAGAATTTCAATGTGAATGGAATCGGGCCCGGGAGCAGAAGACCGGGACAGGGCGAGAGCACGATCTAGCTCCTGCATGGTGAAGGCGACGTTATAATTTTCCCGATTAAAAGAGCGGAAAGAAGGCGGCCGTGCCTCCTCTACCTGTTTGCGAGGGAGAAAGGCAGGGTGGTAATGGGCAGAGCTCGAAACCTCCGCAAAGAAACGACCCAATGCGTTTGAAACATCAGCTGGGTCCACGAGGACCGCGTTCTCCACGGTCAGGCCAGGAATCGGGGAGTGGACCTTGATGCCGGACAAACGGCGTAGGCCACCCCAGACAACCGTGGAGGGAGTAAAACGGTTAAAAGAACTAGTAAAATCTGTCCAGCAAGCTTTCTTGCTGTCGTTTATGATACGACGGCACTGCGCTCTCATACATTTGTAATTGATGCAATTCTCCAAAGTTGGGTGGCGGCGGAAGGTGCGTAAAGCACGGCGCCGGGCTCGAAGCGCGTCGCGGCAGGCTGCAGTCCACCAAGGGACCTGGACACGACGTGGAGAAGAGGATGTACGAGGTATGGAACGTTCAGCAGCAGTGAGGATAACCTCTGTGAGGTATTCGACCTGACTGTCACAGTTGGGAAAATTCTGATTGTGAAAAACAGCCATGGAAGAATAAAGCCCCCAGTTGGCTTTAGAAATGTTCCAACTGGTGGGACGTGGAGATGGGGAATGATGTAGGAAGTGGATGATACAAGGGAAATGGTCACTCGAGTACGTGTCAGAAAGTGCATACCACTCAAACCGACCGGCAAGCTGAGGAGTGCATATTGCGAGATCTATATGGGAATAAGTGTGTGTTGTGTCAGAAAGGAAGGTCGGTGCACCGGTGTTGAGGCAGACAAGATCGAGGTGGTGGAGAATGTCCACCAAAAGGGAGCCTCTCGGACAAGGTGCCGGAGAGCCCCATAGGGGGTGGTGGCTATTAAAGTCGCCTACCAACACGAAAGGTGAAGGGAGCTGGTCAACAAGGTTTAGCACATCTGCCCTAGTAAGGGCAGATGACGATGGCGAATATATATTACAGAGGGAGAAGGTAAAGGTGGATAAGGTGATGCGGACGGCAACTGCCTGTAGGTGAGTGTGCAAGGAAATGGGATGGAAATAGACGTCGTCTCGAAGGAGCATCAGAACCCCTCCATGGGCTGGGACACCTTCCACGGGTGGCAGGTCGAACCGCACAGAGGTGTAGTGTGGAAAGTCTGCACGATCACGTGGACGCAACTTAGTTTCCTGGAGGCAGACTAGAAGCGGGCAGTGCAATCGAAGGAGTAGTTTTAACTCCTCCCGATTAGAACGAAAGCCGCGAATGTTCCATTGAAGGAGCGCCATGATAAAAATGAGAGAAGAAATAAGGATAAAAACCAAGTAGCGAGCGGGGTCACCTCGACGGCCGCTGAGGACCGGATTTCGAGGGAGCACTGCTATCGCTGTCTGGGGGCAAAGGGTCATGTTCCATTGGTTCGCCCGACGCGCCTGCCACCTCCCTGAGTTGATCAGGAGGGGCAGTTTCCACCGCCGGTAAAGGGCCGGGCGCCCGGCAAACGGAGCGTCCCGGTGAAACAGAAGACGCCCGAGGCCGGCAACTGTTGGACGGCGCGACAGACGGGTCACGCCTCGGCGGGGAAGGAGAGGAACTCTTTTTCTTGTCAGCTCTTCTGGAAGAGTGACGGCGGGAAGAGGCAGTTGACGGTTGGGAAGCCTGAGAACGCAGAAAATCCTCACGGACGGGTTCCTTTTTCAAGGTCCGGGCATCTTGTTTAGGTGCCCGCGGTTTACTAGAGTTGGACGAAGACTGTACCCTAGAAGCAGCAGGAGGAAGCGGGGACGTGGAACGGGCAATCTTCGGGCTGGCAGATCGCACAACTGTGTCAGCGAAAGTCAAGTCACATGTCTGGGTACTGGAATCCTTGGTAGGTCGAGGTGAGGTGAGTACCTTACTGTATGTACCCGCTGGGAGGACAGTGGGCTTTCGACTCGCCAACAACTTTCGAGCGGCAGATGTTGATACCTTCTCCGTAACCCGAATTTGCTGGATTACCTTCTCATCCTTGTATACAGGGCAGTCGCGAGAGGAAGCCGCATGGTCACCGTTGCAGTTTAGGCAGTGAGGGGACGGAGGTGGGCAATCCCCCTCATGGGCGTCCCTACCACAAGTGACACACTTTGCTGCATTTGGGCAATGTTCACGGGTATGGTTGTACCTGTGGCATTGAAAACAGCGCGTCGGGTTAGGCACATAAGGTCGGACGGAGATGACTTCATACCCTGCTTTGACCTTCGACGGGAGGTCAACTCTGTCGAACGTCAAAAACACAGTACGAGTCGGTGTCAATTGGTTATCGACCTTTTTCATCACCCTGTGGACGGCTGTCACACCCTGATCGGACATATACGATTGGATGTCTTCATCAGACAACCCATCAAGGGATCTCGTGAAGACCACCCCCCGTGACGAGTTGAGTGTGCGGTGCGCTTCGACCTTAACTGGAAAAGTGTGCAACAACGTAGTACGTATCAGTTTTTGGGCTTGGAAGGCACTTTCCACTTCCAGCAACAATGTGCCATTGCGCTGACGTGAACAGGTTTTAACAGGGCCAGCAATTGCATCTACACCTTTCTGTATAACGAAAGGATTGACAGAATTGAAATCCTTTCCGTCGGTGCGAGAGACAACCAGATATTTAGGAACATTAGGCAGAGTCTTTTTAGGCTGAGGCGAGTCTAACTTACGTTTGTGGGTCAACGTCATGAAAGAAGATAAGGAGGAAGTCATCGCGGAAGTGTCCCCCGTGATTACCGGCGTCTCCGATGGCGCGCTCCTTCCTAGTGGGGGCCCTCTCCGAGGGCTTACCCGCCTTAGGTGATTGTTCACACCTCAGGTCACACCTCCCGAGAACTGACAGAGGGACCAATCGGCACGTTCGGAAGGTACCAGCTCGGGTAATCACCCCTCCCTGGGCCTGGCCTTTACCAGGGGGTACGTACGTGCCTTACATGTCTACCCGGGGCGGGGAATTACGCGTTACCCCGTCACCTGCTACGCACGATAATGCGTGGGTCGGCCTTCAGACACGCACAGGGAGGAAAGAAGAAGAGGATAGGAAAGGAAGAGAAAGAAGGAAAGAAAAGAAGTGTCTCAAACGCCGAGGCGGAGACTAATGAGGAGAAGAAGGCTAGGAGAGTTCAAGGAGAAAAAGACAGAAAACGAAAGGTAAGAAAGGAAGGAACGAAGGAAGAAAAAGTACAACAAGAACCACCGTATCTCACGAAATATGCCCGTCTCCGGGCGAAGGCATAAACCGGGAGGGAAAGTGAAGCAGCCTGGGGCAGAAGAAAGGCTGCTCCGGCTCGGGGCCCCGTGCGCGCCACACACGTACCCACAAAAGAACTGTGGGCCCCCTGGGGGAGTTTCAGTGTCATGAATGAGACTCATCTCTATACAGCTGTAAGGCATATTAACATGAGTCTGAAGAAGGTATTAATGGCAGGAGATTGGCTCATACTGCAGTATTGCCAGTTGAGTCCATCATAAAGTCAGCTTTCACTAGGCTTGACCTGTATTTCAGTAAGTGTGGGAAAGGAGGCTGGCAAAGCTTATAGATGACAGTGTAGTGGGAGGGGAGTATCACTCATCAGAAAATTCCTTTAGTAGTAAGTGTTAAGAGCTGCACCTGTTTTTAGAGTGAAGTCAGCTGACAGGTGTTCCTGGTAACCCTCTACAGGCCAGGTGCGGTCTCTGTGACCAATGCAGGTTTCTTTCGGTTTATTCCAGTTCATACTGTAGCTAGACGGCTTCAACCCGCCCCCTACCTTCCTAATACTGTTTATTGTTGCCAGTCCAATTGTTGCAGTTGCGCACATATTCATTGTTCAGTTATTTCGTTTCTGCACAGCTTTTGGTCACCGTGACTGCACCTGGCTTGTTATGTCGCTCTGTTTACAGTCAGCGTGACCGCACCTGGCCTGTTGTGTCACTCTGTTTTCATTTTACCCAAACCAAAATGCAAGTGAATAATTGTGAAAAGATCAAAAAGTGGCTTGAAGAATATGAATTCTGTAGATGGGAGTGATCCTAATGATGCCTGGAGTCATACAGAAGTGTCTGACATTCCAGAGAATCGTGTACTTCAAGAATCTCATGATTCAGAATCTGAACAATAGGCAGCTTCAGATTCCTCAGATGAGGAAGAGCCTATTAGAAAATCCCATGGAAGGACAGATGAAATCAATGAAAGAGGTAAAACTTATAATAATAAAAATAATTTTCTATGGCATCGCTGTCCGCGTAGTAGAAGACGGTTGCACAACATTGTCTCCAAAACACCCGGTATTCTTCGTGAATAAAGAGACCAAATAAATAGTGAATCGAGTGCAGAAGATATTTGGAATATTTTATTTGATGACAATATTCTGAACAAAATCATCGCATCTACAAATCAGCATTTAGAAAAATATAAATGCAAGTATGATGACAAAAGTAATTGTTACAATGTTAAATGATGTAGAGTTGAGAGCATTGTTTGGTATGCTAAATTACTCCACAATTTTCAAAGAAAATCATGAAGACTTCATGAACTGGTACAGCTCTGATGGGACTGGTAGAGACATATACAGGTCAATTATTTCTAAAAATAGATTGAAAACCTTGTTGCTAGCCTTACACTTTGATGACCACACAACAAGAGAAGAAAGTCACAAAACAGACGGCACATCAACGTTTTGACGAAATATTAGTAGCATTTTATGGCCATTGCAAATTCAAAATGTTTATGCCAAAGAAACCAGCCAAGTATGGTGAAAAAAATTTGTGCCTCACAGATACTGAAACAGGATACTTACATAATGCCTATATATATACGTTGGAAAAGACTCGGGCGGTAAAAATTTCCCAGAAGAATATAAAATATTCAAGGAACCAAGTCAAGCTGTTTTGAAACTTGCTGAATGTATCGTTGGGAGTAACAAAAAAAAAGGCTGACATTTGGTTCATGTCAATAGAATTAGTACAGGAACTTCAAAAAAGTTCTAACATTTGTGGGAACAATAAAGAAAAACCAAAAAGAAATACCAGCAGCATTCAAAGCGTCATCCACACCTCCAGTTGGTTCTTCCTTGTTTGGTTTCTGTAATGTTGGTGTCATATGTACCAAAAAATATAAAACAGTGATTTTCATTTCAAGTATGCACACAATAGGGTATTTTCCTGTGTTAAAAATATGGTTAGAATTATTGTTATTCTGAGTGATTATAACATTCAGACAGCATTTTCGCTCATAATTCTTACAAAACATCTGTTATTTTTACATAATTAAAGCTTGTAAATCATTAAATTTCACGATTAGATCACGTGATCGAAAACGCTCCGTTATTGGCTGAAGTACTGGTGACGTCACAGAACACCTACAGCGCGGCAACTAGAAGTCGGAGCTGTATTATTGTACGCGTTTCCTCCATTTTGCACCTTTAAGTTCAGTTTTTTAGTGATTTGAACGCGTTTACAGTTTTTATGCCACAATGGAAGATGGTTATGTGAAGGCTGACAGCGGAAACCTCCATAAAGTTGATGCAATTTTGGTGTCTTCATTCTTTAAAAACAATCCAAATTTTTACGTGCCAGAAATGAGAGACGTGAAAACTGCATTGTAAGTAACGCATACCTACATTGTAAAGCTAATTATTTCGACAGATATTTTATGCCATTGGAAAAAAGTACCCTATTTGTTGATGTCAGCAGACTTAATCTGAAGTCACCATATTATGCAAAAAAGGGTGAAATTTTATCTTCTATCCAAGCGGCCTTGAGTGATTATGTTGGCAACATCAACAACACGATAGAAAATCTTTGTCCAGACGTTCAGACCACATAGAATGACTAGATTAGTGTATCGTACAGACCATGAAGTAAATAAATAATGCTGTTTCTGCTCTATTATACTTGTATGTACCATTGTCCGGTCAGTAAAAGTAACTGCCCTCGAAAATCAAAGGTTTCACGACAAAATATTTACGCTGTCATGCGATTGGCCAATGGCGACGTCTCATGATTCTCGCTATTCAGCATCTGTTGCCAACATAGTCACAAGAAGCCGCCGGCATAGTTCGTAAAATTTAACCAAGTAAAGCTCCAATAAACACATATTTGTGTAACTAACACTTTTAATCGTATTTACACTTGCATATTATGAAAGTTTGAAAGCTAAATAAATTGGCGCATTACAGACATCTCCCATATACGTATATTACAATAGTGTAAGTTGTTGTAAAGTAACCAGGAGGGCGTTGTCGATGTATTAAACGGTTGTTTGACTAAGATTTATTGGTGATAAAATTGCACTTACTAGAGATAAATAATAAGTGCTATACTTTTATAGTGGGCTGCAACAATATTCATGTTGTTCTTTCATGAAATATATTAGGAAACGGCTTTAATTACACATAAATCGTAGGCATGTAACATTATGAAGTATTTTTTCGCAAATGTAAACATCAGGTCATTAACCTACACATAATACTACTTTACACCTTTTCAGTAGAAAAGAATGATACAAAACAGTTTAGTTTACCAACAGAAATACACACATGAAGTAGCCGCTATTTCATTTGGATCTCTTCGCGCCACTGTCAACCACTTTTTGCCTATCTTCTCATTTTTTGGTACTTGCAAGAACAATTTTTCTGGAATCTTGACAGATGTATTGGTAAGCAATATTTGTAGGTCATTATGCAAACGTTAACGCCCAAACACGAGGCCTCGGCCCAAACAATATACAGGTATTCGTCTATCTTACGAGAGCAGCAGCAGCAGCGTGTTGTATGACGTCACAGGCATCATGTGACTCAAATGTAGCGTTTTAGTGGGCTTTCAAATTATTTGAATTTCATTTCTTTTTTTAAAAAAATAGTACTGAAATCCACGAGGTAAAAAAGCATGTTCGGACCATAATATGACATAATTAACAATTTAAAACGATTTCCAGAAAACAGTCAAATACCCTATTGTACTGTAGATAGTACAACAAAGAAACTAGAAATAATTATGTACTATAATACCAACAAGTTTTGTGGACTTACTGGATCAGCATTGTTCCACTAACTACACGACCAGAAGAACTCTACGCTGGCCAATGGCAAATTTTTATCGACTGCTTAATATTGATGGCTCAAACGCCTCTGTCATTTACAGTACAGTTCAAGAGCAAAATATATGGAGGTCTGATTTCCTAAAACAACTTGCTGGACTGCTTGCTCGACCAAATATGATGTGTCGTGCATACAATCACCACATACCACGAGAACTATTTGAAGTCATTCACAGAATCCTCAAAATTCCATAAGAGAAATCCCAAAGTGAAGAAAAATTGGGAAAAGTAATAACATGTTATATGTGTAAACCTAAAAAACTTTTTATGCTTGTTTTGTGTGTTGAAAACCTATATGTGTAGAATGCAGCCAAACAATGTGTAAACAGTGTCAAATTAATTTGGACTAGTCTACACCACCTTTATTTCATGAATTTATTATGTATAAACAACACTTCAATTACACAATTGTTAAAAAATTATCAAAACAAGTATGTTGCTTTATTCAAAAATATCTTGACAGCAGGTGAATACTGAAACCGATTTGTGAATAATTCATTCTGTTTGTTTTTCCTGTATAAAATAAAAAGTATTCCAAGTTATCTTTTGTTTTCATTTTTTATTCACAACACTTTCAAAAGCATTGAAACATTTGTACTCATAGAAATGATGTTTAAAGTAGCAACAAATTAGTGCAGTCACCATGACCACACATGGCCTTTTAAGTTACAAATAATGACTCTGCCTGTAGAGGGTTAAAGGAAGTGTGCAAGACAAAGGAACCATTTTTGACAACTTAGGTCAGGTATTCAAGTAACAAGGGAATCAGAGTATGATATCAAAATATACATAGTATTGGAGATAGAGTTAGTGAACTGCTTATAGATGTTGACTACCATTGGAACACTTCTAAAATATGGTAATTCCCAAACCTCCTTTGCCAGGGCACATTTTAGCTGCCTGTTTCTTTGGGAATTCTTTACAATATTAAGAACAGCATTCCATTTGAGTCAATCAAAACATTGCACAGGAAAGGAATTAGAAATTTTATGTGTACTCTATAGGAAATACAACAAGTTAGTTGTTTGTGAGAATACCAACTTTAATTTTTTTAATGATTGTGCAAGAAAAAAGATGCTGTTTAGATATCCTTAATTCTTATTATCTTCTGTGGTGGTGGTGGTGGACATGAGGGACCAAACAACGAGGTCATCAGTCCCTTCAACCTCAAATTGTATATGCCACGGAACCCAACGAAAAATAGGTGCAAGCCAAAAGACCATTACACTAGGAAGTAAAATCGACTCGCCAACAAGACTAAGACCAACCCAGGGCAGCAAATGCTACAGTGTCCGCTCCCACAGCTCTGGAAGCGACCTCTACCCTAAACCACAAGTTACTAATGGCACAGTGGTCAACGTATCACAGCTCCAGAGCAGGGAGAAATAAAACTACATTAAAATGTAAAAGAGTGGGGGGCTGATGGGGATAAGCTCTAAACCCCACAATCAGCCAAGAATCACAAACCCACTCACCCCGACCAAGCGAGTCCTCGAGCTGACAATAAAATCTACTTTCACGGAGGAAGGCAAGGACGCGATCAACCATCCGTGGCTCATCCGCCAAAACTAAAGGCAATGCAGGCGGTAGGCCATAGTCGCCACGAAGTGTCGAATGGAGAGGACATTCAGTCAGAATATGAGACACGGACTGCACGGCTCCACAATCACAATGTGGTGGATTGTCATTTCGTAAAAGAAATCCATGGGTCAGCCTGCAGTGTCCAAGACGGAGGCGACAGAGGACAATTGATTCTCTCCGGGAAGGGCGTAAAGATGAACTCCAAGCTGCAGTCGTATCTTTGATGGTGCGGAGTTTATTGGAAGGGGCAGTAGCTTTCCAACTGCTATCCCATGAGGAGTGAAGCAAAGATCTGATCTGCATCCGCAGATCCGCACCCGGAATTTGAAAGGGAGATGGGCAGCGAGTAATTGCCGATCTAGCCAACTGGTCAGCCTCTTCATTCCCTGTAATACCAACATGGCTTGGCACCCAGAGAAAGGTAACGGAGCAGGCAGCACGATGAAGGTCAGCAAGGAGATCATGGATGGAAATAACTAAAGGATGGGAGGGGAAACAACGATCAATGGCCTGCAGACTGCTCATGGAGTCAGCACAGATTAAACCACGTTCCATGGCAGAATGTTTAATAAAACAGAGGGCTCTATAAATCGCCATCAGCTCTGCCGTAAACACACTGCATGCCTCTGGCAGAGAATGGCATTCCGCCCCAACAGGAGATGTAAAAGCATATCCAGAGTGGCCCGCTGTTTTCGAGCCATCAGTGTAGAAGATAGAGGCTCTCTGAAACTCTTCTAGTACTGGGCGCACCAAACGCCGAAAGACCATGGGGGAAATTAAAGCTTTTGGGCCCTGGAAGAGATCCGCCCGAATTAGTGGTCGCGGCACCATCCACGGAGGTGTGCGTGCAGTAGAATGAGGGGCGCAATCTAGGGAAGGGAAATGGAAATCCCGGCAAAGAGAGGCAAGCCGCAGTCCGACGGGAAGGCCCACCCGCGGCCGGGTATCAGGGGGTCGAAGCCCTTCATATGCAAAAAGAACCTGGTAAGCGGGATGATCAGGACATTGCCGGATGGCGATGGCATAAGACGCCAGAAGCTGATGCCGCCTGACCTGAAGAGGGCAGATTCCCGCCTCAACAAGGAGACTGTCGACCGGGCTAGTCGGGAATGCACCTGTAGCCAAGCGGACACCATAATGGTGAACCGGGTCTAATAATTTCAGGGCAGAAGGAGCTGCCGAGCCATAAACTTGACATCCATAGCCCAATCGGGACAAGATTAGAGCCCGATAGATATGGAGGATAGTTGTTCGGTCTGCACCCCAAGATGAATGAGCAAGGAAACGTAGGGCATTAAGTTTCCTCATACAACTAATCTTTAGGTGGCGAATATGGGGCACCCAAGTCAATTTTTTGTCAAAGAGAAGACCCAGGAAACGATGCTGTGCTACAACTTCCAGGCGCTGATTACCCAAGAACAGTTCTGGATCAGGGTGAACTGTAGTACGTCGACAAAAGTGCACCACCCTCGTTTTTGATGAGGAAAACTGGAAACCATGGGACGTAGCCCACACTGAAGCCCGCCGAATGGCGCTCTGGAGCTGACGTTCAGTAGAGGCTACTGAGTAGGAGCTGTACCATATGCAAAAGTCGTCGACATACAATGCCGGGGTTACCAGTGACCCAACAGAGCTCACCAACCCATTGATGGTGATTAGAAAAAGTGTAACACTCAACACTGAGCCCTGGGGGACGCCGTTCTCCTGTATCCAAGGGGAGCTAAAGGAAGAGCCAACTCTGACACGGAACAGGCGGTGGGATAAAAACTGACGGATAAAAATTGGTAAGGAGCCTCTGAGGCCCCAGTCATGAAGAGAACGTAAAATATGATGACGCCAAGCAGTGTCGTATGCCTTATGAAGATCGAAGAAGACTGCTACCAGATGATGTCTTTGAGAGAAAGCCTGTCTGATCGCAGTCTCCAGTCGAAGTAAATGGTCAATAGGAGATCGTCCCTCCCGGAACCCACACTGGTAAGGTGAGAGAAGTCCCCGGGATTCAAGAAGCCAGCATAATCTGCGGGCTACCATCCTTTCAAGTAGTTTACAGGGGACACTTGTCAGGCTTATTGGTCGATAACTGTCCAGCGCCGACGGGTCCTTGCCAGGCTTGAGGGCAGGGACCACAATACTCTCCCTCCACTGGGAGGGGAACACCCCTTGAAGCCAAATACGGTTAAAAACTTTTAGGAGAAATTGTCGTTGTGAGGGGTTGAGGTGTTTCAGCAATTGATTATGGATATCGTCAGGGCCAGGTGCTGAATCACGAGAAGAGGAGAGGGCCAGCGACAGCTCCCACTCAGTAAAAGGTTCGTTATATGGTTCCACCTGGTGAGAAGTAAAGCCTAATTTGAAGGTTTCGGCCTGGTGTTTCTGAAGGAGAAAGGTCGCCGGATATGAAGTTGTCGCTGATACATTGGCGAAGTGAGTTGCAAGATGTTCTGCAACAACAGATGGCTCTGTGCAGACCCCATCAGGCAGGGCAAGACCAGGGACGGAAGACGGCCGCCAGCTACCTTGGATAGATCGAAGCATGGCCCACACTCTTGTCAGAGGGACAGAAGAGCCCAACGAGGAGAAAAAATGCTCCCAGCATGTCCGCTTACTTTGTTTGATTAAGTAACAAGCTCTGGCACGCAGACGTTTGAAATTTATGAGACCAGCGAGGGATGGGTGGCGCTTAAGATGTCGCAAGGCCCTAGGGCGCTCGCGAATGGCTGCGGCAACAGTTGCATTCCACCAAGGGACCGGCCGGCGAGTAGGAGGGCCTGTCAACCGGGGAACAGCGGCGTTGGCAGCTTGGGTAATCATGTTGGTCATTTGGCTTAGTATATCATCTATACAGCCTGAGGGGGAAGATGGGAACACAACCTGGGATGTATACAGCGGCCAATTAGCATGACGGAAAACCCAGCGGGGTACCCTGGCTCGTGGTAGGTGTGAGGGAAGTGAAAGGATCAACGGAAAGTGGTCACTATCGCAGAGGTCGTCATACGCCGACCAGTGAAATAAAGGAAGGAGAGAAGGAGAAGTGAGAGAGAGGTCTATGGCAGAAAAGGTGCCGTGAGCGGCACTAAAATGAGTTGGGGAACCATCGTTGAGAAGGCTCAGATTGTGGTCAGCAAGAAACTGGTCTATGAGGCGGCCCCGGCTAGATGTATAAGCACTGCCCCACAAAGGATGGTGGGCATTGAAGTCCCCAAGGATGAGGTAAGGAGGGGGGAGTTGCTGAAGGAGGGCCACTAGGGACGCGAGTGTAGGTGGCCTGTCAGGTGGAAGGTAGAGGTTGCAAATGGTCAATGGAGTGTCCAAGTGAACCCGGAAAGCAACCACTTCCAATGGAGTTTGGAGAGGAATCCAGGTACTGACAATATCTGTCCAGACCAAAGTACAAACTCCACCAGACGCCTGGAGGGGACCAACCCGGTTCCGACAAAAAGCATGGAACCCACGGAGGGTCGGTGAATGTGCATCCATAAACCTCGATTCCTGCAGGACGACACAGGCCGCAGAAGAGAGAAAGATTAGCTGTTTAATCTCCAAGAGGTGACGGTAGTAACCATTACAGTTCCATTGGAGGATCACATCACGAGGATCTAGGCGGGAAGCGAATGGCATAACGTCTGTCACGCTGCTTTGTTAGCGTCCGTCACCAAAGAAGAAGGGACAACATCCAGAAATAGCTGATCAGCCTCAGGCTCAATGGGATGAGCGAGTTGCGAAAGCACAGTCGGCACCTCCGGTGGTACCGGAGGGGCTTTATCTTGTAACTTTGGTTTCTTCTTCTTCTTCTTCTCCTTCTCTTTCTCTTTCTCCTTCTCCTTCTCCTTCTCTCGTGTGGGACGGGCAGGACCCGCCCCAGAGAGAGGACTTTTGTCAGTTACGTCTGGTACTGACGAAGATCGGGCGACCTTTGAACTCACTGACTGGGAGTCCGATGGCCGGCTGGAGGTCGAAGATCTCCGATCTGGGGAACGCCGGGACGGAAGGCCCTGAGATAGGGCACTGTCACCGGCAGGCGACGGAGAAGGGGTGCACTTCTCCGGCTGGAAAGGGGTGGGACACAAAGGGAGGGCTACAGGAGCTACAGGAGAGGGAGATGTGAGGGAGGGGTGGGGACGGGGTGTAGGGGGGAGACGGGAGTGGGAAGGGGAGGGTGAAAGGCTAGACGATAACGTCGTAGCGAAGGTCGTCGCCATCTGCACGGGATGCAGATGTTCATATTTACTGCGGGCCTCAGGGTACGTCAAACGCTCCAGGGATTTGTACTTTTGTATCTTTTCTTTTTTGAACATAGGGCAATCTGGCGACCGTGAAGAGTGGTGTTGATGACAGCGGCGGAGGAACACAGGGGCTCCCCTCATGTAGTGGGCGTCCACAATCACCGCATACTGGGACTGCTGTACAGCGAGAGGACATATGACCAAACCTCATACATCGAAAACACCGCATGGGAGGTGGAATGTAGGGCTTCACTTCACATCGATATTCATTATCTTGACGTTCTCGGGGAGTGTGTCCCCCTCGAAGGCCAAGATAAAGGCCCCAGTATCGACGCGGTTATCTTTAGGTCCCCTCTGTACGGGGCGAACAAAATGTACACCACACCGCTCGAGATAGGCCCTAAGCTCCTCATCAGTTTGAAGGAGGAGGTCCCGGTGGAATATCACACCCCGTACCATATTCAAGGATTTGTGTGGGAGAATTGTTACTGGAATGTCGCCAAGGGTGGTGCAGGCGAGCAAAGCTTCAGACTGGGCTACCGAGACTGTTTTAATGAGCAATGAGCCAGATCTAAGCTTACCCATAGATTCCACTTCACCAAACTTGTCCTCTATGGTCTCGACAAAGAACAGCGGTTTGGTGGTAGTAAAAGTTCCTCCATCAGTCCTTGAGCAAACCAGGTAGCGAGGAAAGGGTTTTGCTCCTAACCGGCGAGCCTGGCCTTCCTCCCAAGGGTTAGCAAGGGAGGGAAACATCTTCGTATCCGCAGTAGCAGCATTAAACGATCTCTTCCTGTCTTCAGAGACGGCCGATGCAAGACCATTTTGGAGTCTAACTCTTTTCATGGGGCTAGACGTCCGCCCTGGTGTCACCCACTCCGAAACCGGGGCTCTCTCCATGGGCGCCACCCAGCCTCAGCAAAGGCCACCTGGCACGATGGCCATTGCCGGGAGTTCTGATACCCCGAGGACAGGCATCAACTCCTTGGCTTGCATGGAGAGGTCACAGCTCAGACACCAGTAGTGTGATCCCTGTGGTGTCAGGGGGCTCAGCCAAAGGGTACATAACAGCCCCCCCCCCCACACGGACTGGCTACACGTGCTGGGGACCTAGCGGGGGATGGGGGCTACAGCAAGGAAAGGAAGTGGAAAGGAAAGGATAGGACCCACGCCGTAGGGGCTAGGTCGGGAGTTCTTCCCCAATTGGCTCACACATTATCGGACAATTTTGGTATGGAAGGTCAAACCCCGAGGGGGACCAAACTGGGCCAAAAACCGGTGTACACAGCAGACAAAACCAAAGTGCAGGACAATCGGTACCATGGGATAGCCAAGCCGTCATCTAGAGTAACACCGAGAGACGGGGTTGGAGAGGGTGGGAAGGAGGAATTGGGATGGGAAGGAGGGGGAACTAGGAGGGGTAATGCAGCCTGGGGAAAGCAGGAAAAAAGGCTGCAATGGCTCGGGGACCCGTGCGCGCCACACACGTACCCACAAAAGAGCTGTGGGCCTCCTGGGGGGCTTATTATCTTCTGTAAGCAGTGCTCTTTCCATTGAGTGTGCAGGGGACAAATTAAAACCATATGAATGGATTGATGGCTGGATGGATAGATAACTAGATAGATATGGGGCTTTTGGGCACACAACAACTAGGTCGTTAGTACCCAAACAAATACCAAAGTGAGGAGTGTGAACAAAAACAGAGTAAAAACGAACAATAAAATAAAGGAGCAATCTAGAAGATAATGTATGCAACTGAAGAGAAGAAAAAAAAAAAAAAAGTTACAGTAAAGATTAAAACATTCCCTAATGGGAAATGTTGGAGAGGTGGCTACAACAACTATGCAAATGACTATGGATGACTGACCACAGGGATAAAAAAACAGTGCCAGCCACTCTGCAATACACTGAAACCTCAAGCCTAAGAGCTTAGGCGAGAGTAGACTCAAATCACAAAAATTTAAAACACTTTACACTCGCATCATCATGACCTAACACAAAAGGCAGATCACCACAGAGATTTGCCTCTACCCTCTCTCTGAAAGATGTAAATTACACTGAATTAAAATGTGGTATGCAGTAATCTAAATGCCACAAGCATCACAGATCAGGGGCTCCTCTCATCGGAGTAAGAAGATGTAGGTAAATGAACAGTGCCTGATTCGAAGGCGGGTAATGGCTACTTCATCCCGCATGAGAGTGTTTCAGCAACCTCAGCTTGTTATTCATCACACAGAACCATTCCTCCTCCCACAACTACAAGGAGCACAGCCACAACAAAGAAGTGATATCCTACAATGAAATCTGGCACTGTCACATATCAGGAACTCTGCAAGCCTCTTTGGCAGTTCAGTTGGCTTCTTCATTATCCCAAATTTCCTGGCACCAAGCAAAAACAACACTTCCTTGCTGCAACATTGGAGGAAGGACCCTTCGTCATATATGATGCAGAAACATTTCAGCCGGATATAGGTCTTACAATAACTGCAGTGCACCAAGAGAATCAGAGCAAATAAATTGTTTACACTACATAAGAAATCTCATCTAGTGCCTTCAAGATCGTATGAATATATATATAAGGAAGCTGACAGAGTCCTTTTGCTTTGTACTATCAGTGTACACCACCGTAAAATCTTGATGCCTAAAACTCTTCAGGTCTAGAAGCCAAGTAGGAACCCTGCTCCAATCTCTATGTAAAACATTAAAACCAACCACTCCAATTTCTGAAAGGTACTCTCTCGTGCAAATCCTATAGGGCCTCATCACACTCAGATAATTATGAAAGAACCTTGCAATTGGATGCTGAGGAACTGTAAGGTATGCTGGTGTGAAAGGTGTGGATGGCATTTTTATATGCCTGGCACACCATGAGTAGGGTCACCTTATGGATAGTTGAAGCTGTGCAGCCTCAGCACAGAGACTCAGTATGGGGCTTGTCCTGAATGCCCCATTGGCCAGCAAAATCACTTCATGGTATATCAGGTCCAACATCTTCAAATAAGATGACTGTGCTAACGTGTACACCTGTAAACAAGATAATACGAAGGCTCTATAAAACTGGAGCATACAGGTTCTGCCTTCTCCCCAAGAAGTGTGGCTAAGACATTTTAAAATTCTCAGTGCTTTGAGTCACCATTTCTTCAGATCCTTAACATATGGCGACCATGTAAGTTAGGAATCTAATGTGAGGCCCAGAAACCTCACTGTGTCTTTAAACATCAAAACAGTCCCTCATCTGTAGTTCAGGTAAATTAAAAAACAGAACATAAATGCTTAAAAAGAACAGACTTGTCACTTGCAAACTTAAAATCTGTTTTCTCTGTCCTTGCATAAAACCACTGAAAAGTTAAACTGATGTGTTACCGTTGCAAGGCTAGATGAAGAGACATCCACAAATAACACACTGGACAGGACATTTAAAAACTGATGTTACACAATGGTGAACAAAGTGACATTTAAAACACTACCCTGAGGAACTCCGTTCTCTGGCTCAAAGTGATCAGAATGGGCATCACGACTCTGTATCAAATAATGTGGACCTAAGAAAGATTGAATAAAAATGGAAAGACAAACATGAAATCACCATTCATAGAGCTGCCTGAAGGTAAGGTGGCTCAAGTGGTATAATAAGCTTTCTCAGTATCAAAAAATACACCAAGAACGTGGCAACGGCACAGGAAAGCCTGGCATATCTCCTGAAACTACACAAAGTGGTTGAGGAGCTGCCTGGTTTCCAGTATCCAGACAAGACAGAAGAAGACAATCCAATCCAAGGTCTTTCCCATACAGCAAGTGAGGACAACAGTATGATAGCTACTGGCATGTGCAGCCTTTCCCAGATTTTAAAAGAGGAATTAAAGTGGGGAACTGACCTGAGGCCCAGATGAAGTTAAAAAGGTTGAGGAAGATTTCCTTATTTTCCCTTGTGAGGTGTTGCATCATACTGTAATGGATTCCATCATGACCTGGGGATGTGTTATGAGCCACAGTCAACACATGCAGCTTCCACATGGAAAATGGGCAGTTGTACTCATTAGTGTTGGACCTTAAGTCCAAAATTACCCTCTTAGCAGCCACTCTGTGGCATTGGAAGGCTGGATTGTAACTGGTGGCGGTAACGGTAGAAAAATATGCTGCCATAGTCCGGGCTGTGTATCATGGACTAGTCTGGAGACTAACACTCCCTGTTACAGCAGATATTGGACACCTCCCTCTTCTTCCAGATATCCTTCTGATGGCCTCCCATAAAGCTGTCTTGCTAGTGAGAGAGTTATTGGAATTCATGAATTGTTGCCACAATCTCTTCTTACTCTTTCTAATAATCCGGTGGCCTTTGCCACCCACGGCTGCTAAGTTCTCTACAGACATCTGGCACTTCAATTGACACAGAGCCACTGCCTGGTCCTGATAGTAGAAAAACATTCCTCATTCCACTATGGAAGAGCTGCCTTTTTGGTCATCCTGAAGAATGGATGCATCAGCAGCATGATGGATTGTTTGGGTGATATTATTCACCCATTCCTGGACAATTTGTCTCCAGTATTTAGTAAATGTACACTTGACAAGAGAAGCCTTTCAGTTGCTCTAGCCCAGGGGGCAGATAGTGGCAGAGTCCCAAAGTACAGAGTGTGCCATGATAGGGCAAGCACACCGTAGAACAATGGCGCATATATATGGACACTGCAGCTGCTTGTAAACTTGAGGTAAGACAGAGGGGCTCAGAGTACTAAGATGTATTAGTGAAAACAGCCACTGCTACTCCAGTTCTCTCTCCCCACTGAGATTGTCCTTTTGTTGTCAGTAGATTTAAAATTTGTCTCCTGAACACAGATAAACATTGGTTAATAAACGGAGTTCCTTCACATGTGGCCTCAATCCCTGCAAGTTCCACTGGATTAGTGAGCTATCCATCATGGCGCTTTTACTTCTTCTTCCAATAAGGCAGGGACACTAAACTGAGCAGAGGTTCAGTTTTGGGGCTAGATGATTGTCCCAGAGGGACATCCAGGCTCCACAAATTCTGGAGCTGGGTTAGAATAAGCATTGGGGAGAATTACTTCTATATAATCAGACAGCTGAATTGCTGGTTTCACCTTTCTTACCAGTAGTTGTTTTTAGACTTCGGCTGTTTGGTAGATCTTGCAGTGGACATGCTTGCAACTGAAGGATACAGGGAGTTTCCACAGAAAGAGGAACAATGGGTTCTGAAAATGCAGCACCTGTAGCTTTTTTGGCTGCTCTTGGGAGGTCTATGGGTGTGGCGCTTCTGCTGTCGTACATGTGCACTGGCAAGTACAGGTGCAAGTGTTGGTACTAATCTCATTGGAGTTGATGCATCTACTTGGCAACAAGTTTTTGTATGGCAGAAGCAAACAAGGTGGGAAATACAGAAGGCTGCACAGCCTTAAATACCATATATGAGATGCGTCTAGTCTTCTTAATCTCCTGTATTTTCCTCATGGTGCGCAATGTAGTCCTGACTCCAAACAGGGTGATCCTCTGAACAGTTCAAACACTGAGTGGCTGCCACACACACTGTACCTTCATGGCTCACCTTTCCAAACTTGCCAAAAGTGGGGTCTCCCTTACGCCCGAGGCTGGTGTGCCCAAAGTGCTGGCATTTAAAGTACCTCACAGGGCTTGAGACATAAGGACATACAGTCAACAAAAGGAAGCCTTCTTTGACACTGTCTGGGAGTTTGTGACTGTTGAAGGTGGTGATGGAGTCATATTTTGATAACTTAAGTTCTGCAGTTTGAATTTCTGCTAGATCATGGATTAAATTTTACTTTATGATCCTGGCAGCATCATGTGATGATGTTGGCTATCGTCTGATGCTGGCATTATTGCATAACAATGCAAATGTTTTGTAATAAAATCTACATTTTACGAGAGCAATTACTTTTACTCAGTGCATAAAGACACAAAAGAAGCTGTCAACCACAGAGCAGGAACAGCACTATTTACATCCTTCATGGTCAGTACAAAACACTAATCAAGTTGTTATATGTGGATTTCTAAGAATATTAACTTCTTGGAAAAGATTTTCTACCATGTTGTTGATGTTACCATTATAATCACATGAGGCTAACGGAATGGCAGGTAAAATATTACTATATCAAGACACGTAACTACACCTTTGTTGAAGTTAAGGCTGCTGTGCAGTTCCATTTCAATTGGATACTCTCCAATACACAGAACTTTCTGGAGGTTTGCTGCTTAGCAAGAGGTAGCTGTTTCCACCAACAATATCCCATTACACAAGCATTTCATGGTTTTTCAATTTTCAGCAATACCTTTGATAATCTTTCCTCTTTATGACTATAAACACATTATTTGGTGCAGCATTTGGTCTGTTACTATGCACAACACACACTTTCTTATTTTCCAAATCAGCTAGAGTATGCTATGGGCTAGTTCTCCACATGTTTCTTCTAGGTCAGTTCTTTGTCTACACATGATGGCTGATGATATTACTGATGAGACTGTATGTCATCTGGTTGAGCAATAAGCAGTTTTTGCCATGACACTCCAAACTCATCAGGTATCAGGTACTGCAATCTCTTGCTTCAGCTCTGTATAGTGCATGACCACCATCTTCTGTCTCATCAGCTGTTCTGCCCCACTTTTCCAGCATACGAATCCGTGAAAAAGTAACACCTAAGAGAAGGGATTAAGACAGTATCGTCATGCTTTGGGATGAAATGTGTGTCAAGCTTCATTTGTGTTGAGACTGTCGCCTTGCATGTATCAGCTCCTTTGCCAACTCGCCCCTCTGCAGGATCCTGCATCCTACATCATCTTTTCAAAATATTACTGTAATGTGTCACATGTGATTGCTATGCATGTTCAGCTGTATTGCTGTACAAAGCAATCACAACATTCCTATTGGGTGTAAGCCTTGGAGTTTCATGGTTTAAGCTGTAATTTTGTCTCTGATATAAATAAAAATTTTTGTCAAACTATGAACTGCAAAGGAGGGGGGGGGGGGGGGTTTACATGCCTCAACAATACAGATAGCCATACCGTAAGTGCAACCACTTTGGAGGAGTATCTGAAGAGGCCAGACAAACACCCACCACAGTACTACACGTTTATATGCCAACTACCTCTGCTGACAATGAGGAGATCGAAGAAAGATATGAGTAGATGAAGGAAATTATTCAGACAGTTAAGGGAGAGGGAAACTGGATTATGGTGGGTGACTGGAATTTGGTAGTAAGGAAAGGAAGGAAAAAAATAGTTAAGTGAATATGGACCAGGGAAAGGAAATGAAACAGGAAGCCACCTGGTAGAATCTTGCACAGAGCATAATTTAATCATTTTAAAAAAAAAAAACTCAATTTAACAATCATGAAAGAAGATTGTATTCATGGAAGAGACCAGAAAATACTGGAAGGTACTGAATTATTTTCATGCCTTTCTGCAGGTTAAGAAAGCCAGTCAAGTACAAACAATGTTTGCAAATTAACCTCATTCTGAAGCAGACCTGTTCATGCATCCTGTTTTTTGCAATAATGGTAAGGCTGCAAGTGGATATAAAATGTCTCTAAGAATGTATTTAAAGGAAGATAAAGGCTGATAAAGGACATGGTTTGAAACAAGTAAGAAGTTACAGATGAAAATTGTTACGAGTAAAATTTAATAATGGAAAGTCCAGGTTGGAATTAATAATATAGTGAGGACAGTTTACAACTCACCGCAAAGACGTGGCGACGAGCTGCGACAGGCACATAAAAAAGACACACACATACAACACATTCAGCTATCGGCCATGGCCTTCTTCAGAAAATAGAGCACTCACGCAATCACACAGGCACACAACACAGTCATACAACCATCACCTCCGACTGCCGCACTTCGAATCACGCTCTGCAGCGAATTGGGGACGGGAGGGGAGGGGAGGGGGAGGGGATAGAAAGGTTACGTCACGGTGGTGGGGATGGGTTAGATGGGGATAACGAGATGCTAACCCATCCCCACCACCGTGACGTAACCTTTCTATCCCCTCCCCTCCCCTCCCGTCCCCAATTCGCTGCAGAGCGTGATTCGAAGTGCGGCAGTCGGAGGTGATGGTTGTATGACTGTGTTGTGTGCCTGTGTGATTGCGTGAGTGCTCTATTTTCTGAAGAAGGCCATGGCCGATAGCTGAATGTGTTGTATGTGTGTGTCTTTTGTATGTGCCTGTCGCAGCTCGTCGCCACGTCTTTGCGGTGAGTTGTAAACTGTCCTCACTATATTATTATTGTTAAGAGTAAATGTTGATAGGAACCTGATTATTACTGTAATAGTTAAATTTCACTTATTATGTAGGTGGCCTAGCATGTTAGTGTCATCTAATGAGTTTACTCGTTTCTTACACAGAATAAATGAACACATTTTGCCGTAATATGGCACCTGAACCAATGTTGAGAACGAAATGTTTCCTATATGAATATAATTAATTTAATGACTAGACAATGGTAAATACAAGGACCTGTTAATAATAGAGCACAAACAGCATTAATCATTTACTTCAATGTCACCAGAAAGGATTAATTCCCTCTTACATAAAATTTTACTGAAATCATAAAATAACCGGCATAATCCTTTCTGTTGACCGGGAAATGAATATTTAGTTCTGTTCTTGCTGTATAGTTGCCAGGTTGTTATATGTAACATCATCTTTGTCAGGTCAGTAAATAAATGGTCACTGTAAAGGAAAAAAATTCCATTGTCAACATTAGCTCACTACACCACTGCCACCCTATATAAAACTTAAGCATGTCATGATTCATTGTAACATGTAAAATAAGAGATGCAGCAAACATTCTTTTAAGTCATTTTGTTTCTTACAATTACTTTTTCATGTAACAAATCCGATTGGCTGCCTGCATGTGCTCTGACACTGATCGCTTCATTTCCAGCTATTCTCATCCATTGCCAACATCAACACCTATGGTACCAACATTATAAGTAAATTTCTGCAAATGGGCAGTAAAAATTTTAATAACTTGTTTGGTTACTTCACACACACATACACAAAAATAAATATACAAAATATTTTCTCATTTCTGCTGCTTCTCTAAATGATATTCAATTAAATATCACAATGTTGGAATCCCAGTATATGTCCTACATTGCTCATGGAAGAACATTCTATTTCATTGCCCTCTCACTTGTATTTTTGCTGTATATAAAACCTTTATTTTCATCTTAATCTCTTCCTGCATAATATACACAACTCCTGCAATTTTGGTAATCGCCTGTGATGTTTTGTTTTCATCCATGACATTAGTTTCCATAATTATAGGAGCTAACTAAAGAACCTACAACTATTTTTTGATAAAAAAATATGTGGCAAAACATCGATACAAATAGCTTCTGCAATCTTACCAAATTTTTGGTCACACAAACTTCCCTTCAAACATGCTTTATGCTTCACAAACATATCAAACAACACCCTACACAGTCAAACATTTTCCAATCATAGTAGGGTTTGACAAAATGTTTCATTGTTTACTGGCTTCTCAATAAGTGTGCCATTACTGCAAAGCATCTTTAACTGTTTTGTCTGTATTCTTCATTTTAGTCAAAATGGAGTCTTAAAAAGCAGAGAGACCAAAGATCAATATGACAATGATGATATCCTTTTGTTATTCATGCACCAATTATGGTCTAGTGCCTGTTGGGTATGCTGACAATGTAAATTTCCCCATATAAAATAACGAAAGACACACACATTTAAAATGACCATAGACAATACATATCCAAAAGCAGTAAACTATTTCTTCTCGATGATGATAATCCATCACAGCCATCAAATATTGTTCTGATCCTGGAGAAATGCCGTACACAATTTCTTTGCAAGAAACACTATGTAGGGCAGTTTTACTGTATTGAAGCCTGCAACTAACACTACAGAGAGATCCATAAAGATTCCAGTAGTGTTTTCATGTTAATACATACATAGTGGGAAACAAATCTGTATCAAAACAGAAACACATCTTAGTAGACTAAATAAAAATATTAACCATTATACTGATGTGTTTCAGTTCCTTGAAACTATTGTATTGTATTGGCCAGATGAAATACTTTAAGGAATAGAGAGATATGAGAAATACAAGGTTTTATAAGTTTATGAACCCACAATTTCTTCTTTTGATAAGGGAAATCCAAACTTACTGCAATTCAAATTTTGAAAGAACATTTCCAATGAAATTATACTGGGCAGCCTGATTTCAAGATAATCACAAAGCAATTAGCTACCATATATCTTCATACTCATTAACACTTGACTATCTTCTTTCTCTACTCTTAACAGAATTTTCTTTTATGAGTAGGAAGAAACACATTCTTACTTCTTGGAGTCTTGCAAACCAAGTTCTGAAGGCTTTGTTTCCGAATCTCTGAGCTTGCACTTGCGGTGGAATTTCGTCTATCCATTTATCCAATGTATCCAGTAAATCTAACAGTCCACTTACTTCATCAGACTTAGCACACTCACAAGAGAGAGCTTTCCCTCTGACAGCATCATTTAAAGTCTTTATAAAGCCAAGGTACTCCTGAAACAAACAAAAAGTAGAACATTGTAATCAGACATATCATGAAATTAACAAGGAAGTGAAAATTTTTGCCTTTTGGATTTTTATGAAATTTTGCACAAAACCACCTCAAAAGTCTGGATACTTTGACTTCCATCTCAATGTCCCCAATATTTTTTGTAATGCACACCATTGATGTCATAATGGCTATATTCTGTAGGTAACCTAATCTAGTGGAGGAGTGGTGACTGCACCTTACCTTCTATTTCCAATTTCAGGTTAAAGTCCTAATTCCAATGATCTTTTCTTCTCCAATGAACAATGTATTCGATAAGTACAGAATGGAAAATTTAAAAAGCACACATTTGGCATGCATAATTTTTAGCAAACAGCTATCAAGGCAGATCAATAATAATTAAGTCATTGTGTGGGTAAACAAACAAAACCTATAATATGACAGTTATCAAAAACCTATGAAGTCTTTAACTAAACACCAAGACAAAAGTCATTTTTCTTTTCCCTATAATGAAATCATGTCCAAAGTTTCAAACGAACAGGTTTTAGTTTTATAAACAACCCATTTTCAATTGTATAGATATTCCTCTGACTGAACTGCAAATGTTCCAAGGTGATACAAACAATTTACAAAATAGAAAATATTTATAGAATTTATTCCAACCATCCTTTGCGGACTTCCCACATGTTAAAGGTAGAATGCGCGCGCGCGTTCCTTCCCCCCCCCCCCCCCCTCCCAAAAAAAATAATCTTGTAATATGTTCCGCAATCCACTAAATGGTGCTTGGTGAAGTGTATTTCGTACCACTTGTAGCCATTCTCTCTCCTTTCAATTAGACTGAGTAAATGAAGAGCTACCTACATGCTGATTAAGGTTTCTCATTTGTCTTACCTTGTCTATGGTATATCATCTTATACTAGGTGTGTGTTGGTGGATGAAGAATTGTTCTGCCATCTGCCGTATCAGTTGCCTAAACTTTCTCAACTGCATCTTGTAAAAAAAGTGAGTTTTGCCTCCACTGTTCCGATTTGAGTTCAGAGAGCACTCTAACAGTACTCAAGTGTAGACTGAATCTACTGACAACATGCTTAGATTAGATATACTTTTCATTCCAGTAGATCCAAATTGAGGAGATCCTCTTGGATGTAGAACATGTCAGAACAAAATACACAATAAATATGTACTTACAAAATGAGAATGCTCTCATTGGTCAGAAGAAAACAATGATCTTAAGAATATGTACATTTTGAAGGGCAAAAAACTTATTACTACATAGTAAATATTGAATATACTACGGGCATATTATAATTCTTAGCATCTTTTAACACTTATATACAATGATCACATTATTGCACAAAATTAGCATGAAGTCTGACTGAACACAATATTCACTTTTTGTGAATATTATATACAATAACATGCATCACTCACTTCTGCTAAGACTTTCGTCACTGGAATAGGAGTTGACAACCAAAAAATTCCTTTAGACTCTTATCAACCTGATCTTCATTGTGAGTTAAATTTTTTATGCCTGCCGGCATGTCATTTAAAATGTTTATTGCTGATTAGTTGAGAACATTCTGAGCCAAAGTAAATGACTTTAAAACTTTGTGGAAGTTATTCTTGTTTCTAGTATTGATCCCATGAACTGCGCAATTGGTTTGATAAAAAGCTATTTTAATGACTAATTTCATTAGAGAATAAATGCACTGAGAAGCAGTAGTTAGTGTCCTTAGTTCCTTACTCCTAACGTTTTCTTATTTAATGAAAGTATCTTGGCATTATTTAGAATTTTATTCAAAGTGGTCAGGTCCTGCAGGGCCTCCACAACTCTTAGCTCTTGATATTTGGAGCCCCCCCACCCCCCAAGAAACTTTACAAACTGGTCCTTCAGAGCACAAGCAGGGTTAAATTTATTTACGTCAGCAGTAGCATAGTGTGCTATTGTTAGCAATGAAATGTTTGCTTTACCAGGACAATTAATTTAGGCTACTGATGACAAGAATGCAGACAAGCACCTGTCAGCCAGAGAAAAGGGATCAGTATTAATTACTTACTTCATAGTAAAAACGAAACATTATTCCTCTCATTCTGAGTGACTGAGTTTTCAGTGCTTACATTCAATAGTCATTACCGATATCGGAACATTAAGCCACCCTTGCTGTAAGTGAAATTTTACAATTTGGAGTATTTGGTAGTGAAAAAATATCAAAAATAAGTTATAATAGTAGGCCTACTGATCAAAAGTTGTCCTATAGAAATAGGTAAAATTTTGACTAAAAATATGGTGGCCTCGCTTGATTATGATGGCAACATCAACAACACAATTAGAAAATCTTTGCCAAGATAATATTTTTTCAAATCCACATAGAATGAGTTGATTAGTGATTCATACATAACAATGGGACCAATTGATGTCCACGATACGACCTGTCGGCTTTGACCAATGACGTCATATATGAGTTAAAGAAAATATTTTGTTTACAAGAACATAGATTATGAATTCGTGTTTAAAAAGTGATCTGTAACCTCTCTCCGATGTTTAGGTATAGGTCAACAGAGATGGTCCTCTCCCCCCCCCCCCCCCCCCCGCCCCCAACAAGTGAACGCCGAAGGGGAATTTTTGTCTGAGACCTATGCTCGATGGTACATTGTTGTGGTACTCCGTAATTTATGACGATAATCACAAATTATTTATTATCTACAATACATAAGTATTACAATACTGTCCCATATGTTTATATTTATTGCTAGTGTTTGTTTTGCTAGTTGGTATATCTATGTAGCATATCTTTAGAGACTCATATGATGTCATTGATCAAAGCTGATGTGTTATGTCACAGTCTTCAATTATGCCAAATAATGAATAAGAAATAATGTGGTTTCTGCTCTATGGTTGACAGGTTCTTGTATGTACCCTTGTCTGCTCAGTAAAAGTAATAGCCCTTGTAAAATGAATCTTTCATAACAAAATATTCGCATTGTCATTGATTAGCTATTGCCAGTGTCACATAATTACCAACATTATCAAGTAAAATTTAAATTATATTGTCTCCATCTCCACTAGTCCTATGCAAGCATCATAACCCAGGGCACTCAATCCACTGTTAAAACCACACCATTACATGAGCACCTTGCAACATCATACAACTAAATTACCAACGAACCATCTGAACATGTATGACAAACACACAAACAAAAATATTGCAGAATGTCACTTGCACAATTTACATCTATGGATGAAGCAGTAAAACTCCAGAACAGCTGAAACAGCGCAGTAGCAGTGGATGTTGGTAACAGTGATCAACTGGCGGGAATGAAGATGACAAATCACAGTAGGTTTCAAGTAGCCAATGAGATTATAGGCGGCAACAATCTTTGTCTGTTCATATTAAGTAATCAATCATAGCTAATCTTGACGAAGCCAATGAAATTGTGGACAGCGTTGAATGTTTAGTTATCAGAGTAAACAACAGTAATTTGATAGTAGTAGTAGAAGTAGTAGTAGTTGTTGTTGTTGTTATGATCAACAATCTGGAGGCTGGTTTGATGCAGCTCTCCACCCTACTCTATCCTGAGCAAGCCTTTTCATCTCATAACAGAAACCTACATCCATTTGAAATTGCTTACTATATGCATCTCTTGGTCTCCCTCTGAGATTTTTACCCCACACACTTCCATCCAATACTAAATTTACAATTCCTTGATGTCTAAGAATGTGTCCTACCAAGCGATCCCTTCTTTTACTCAAGGTATGCCAAAAATTCCTTTACTCACCAATTATCAAACTGATGGTTCTGTAATTTTCACACCTGCCTGCACCTGATTTCTTTGGAATGGGGATTATTACACTTTTCTTAAATGTCTGAAGCATTTCGCCTGTCTCATACATCTTACACACCAAGTAAACAGTTTTGTCATGGCTGACTCTCCCAGAGACTTTAGTAGCTCTGAGGGAATGTCAGCTACTCCCGGGGCCTTGTTCCAGCCTAGGTTTTTCAGAGCTCTGTCAAATTCATCTCTCAGTATAGTATCTCCAATTTCATCTTCACTTCCCCTTCCCTTCCCTTCCTACAACATTGTCTCTAAGTACCCGAAACGAATTAATTTAAGATATATTACAGGTTCGCAAAGAAATGCCACAAAGTTATATGCATAAATCAGCAGAGAAAAGGTTAAAAAAACTACATGGAGAAAAAGTCACTACATTTGTGTAACATTTCATTAGATAATTATTAAAAAAATAGACGAAGATTACTCACCAGGCGAAGGAGCACAGGTGTGAGAGCAGCACAAATAAATAGAACACACACACACACACACCCGGGATTGAAATGACTCCTTATCCCCTCCTTTAAACCCTCATCATTTCCTTTTGCCTCTCCTTCCCTTCTGCCTGATGAAGCAGCTAGGCTGATGAAGCAGCTAGGCGGCGAAAGCTAGCATTTTGTGTGTGTGTGTGTGTGTGTGTGTGTGTGTGTGTGTGTGTGTGTGTGCGCGCGCATGCGCGCGCGCGTGCTCTATTTATTTGTGCTGCTGTCACACCTGTGCTCCTTCGCCTGGTGAGTAATCTTCGTCTATTTTTTACATATATAATTTCTCCTGCTAGGAACTTTTAGTCTATAATATTCATATCATATATTTAATTAGATAAATTTGACTAAAATCTTAATTGAAAATGAATGAAATTTCTTAGTGAATAAGTCGGATAAATGTACATTTACATAAAAGAATCAATTATGTAGTGAATAATTATATCTTTATCTAGCAGGAGATTCTGTTTTCAAAGACATTCTATACATGTTTTTAGCAACATTCTGTTTCTGCATGTAAAAAAAAAAAAAAAAAACCCTCGGGATGCAGGGCCAATCACAAAACAAAACGACGATCTATTTCACACATTGAAATACACTGCGAAAACAATTCTGCATTAATGATTGGATACTGGATTCCATCACCAAACTGGCTAACAAAATTCCCTCCAGGAAAAACTGCCGTTGCCAACATTGGTGAGCCTGAACTAGGGATTTATCGGCTATTCTGGAGTTAAGCCGATGAAGCTTATTGTGGCACAATTGAAAGTGGGGATACCACCCACTGGCTCAGATTAGGGACATCATAAGAATCTAACCTATTACAGCATAAATGTGGAAATTTTATGACCTACATTACCTAACGCAAAAAAGGAACACACATGTAGTGACTAGTGCTCAATGTACTTCTCCGAATCACGATGTAGCAGAAATTTATATTCCCAAATAAATTCTATGAAGTTGACTGTAACTAAGATATGTCATTCATCAAAGCCAATGGGTTGTATCCTGGTCTTCAATTGATCCACTTATCGTTTATAAAAACGAAAACGAAAAAATGTCCATTTCATATAATTATTGTTCAACAAATTGTAAAGGTCAATTTGGCAAAGTACTACTATTCCCCAAAGTTAGACCTACTTCCTTAATTAGTAAAATTTTACTAAGCACCCTGACGGCCTCACGTGATTATGCTGCCAACATCAATCTATTTTCCAAGAAGTTAATTATCTTAGAAACTGACATACCGTAGAATGACTATCAGTATTTTGTACAGACCATGATTTAAATAATTAATTCAGTTCCTGATCTGTGATTGACAGGTTCTTCTATGTTCGCTCAGTAGAAGTCATTGCCTCCTAAAATGAAGATTTCAGAACCAAACATTAGCTAAACCCAATGTCACGTGCCAAATCTATTACACGAGCCCTCTAGGTCAGTACGTGAAATGTAACCCACTAATCTAATACATTCATGACAATTATATAAGATGTATTTCACTTAGTTAAGACTAACAAAGTGTTACAACTTTCTAGCTTGTTTCCTGTGAACATAGGCCTACGGCTAATAGTAGCTACTTCTGAAATATGTAGGAAAATTATGCAGTGAAATCAAAACTTAAACCCTGAAGCATTGTTTTGAAATAATATATACATACCCATTACCAGTGGGCCTGCTAGAGAATAACAAGAACATACTTTTCTGCAAATTGGTACAATGACTTGATGAAGGGAACAGACATCACAAAACATACAGAGACAAAGTCTACATATTCTCTAAATAATATTAGAATGGCTTATGTAAACAACTCTCTCTCTCTCTCTCTCTCTCTCTCTCTAGAATGTCAATAATGACCTCTAACCAGAGGATTTAATTTTAAAAAAATAATTACATGAAAAATCACATGTAACTGACACTTCAAACTGCAGTAGAAAGCAATCATGGAAGAAGTCTTAGTTGCCTACATCACAGAAAGTAAAAATTTTCGTTTTAGCAAGAATGTTTTACCAGGAATAGCCCAATTCGGGATGCCTCCCTTCTCAACACTTAAAGATAGGAGAGATTCTACAGATTAACATGGAATCCGAAAATAAACTACCTCTTTATGCATAATGTAAGATAGATCCTAGAATGTACAACATAGGCTATCGAATAACTGAATACGCTGTCCAATTATCGGTCAGCTACAAACAGAAACAAATTTTAAGTAATATTTAACTTCTTAAAATGGTTCTTACATGGTACGCTTTTGATTTTTTCCATTTCTCCATGTCGGCCATGGAAGTGACAGCTCTTGTTGGCGTAACGTAGACATGGTCTTCTGGTACTAAGAAATATAAATCAAATTGTCAGACATGAAAACATGTTGATTAATATTTACATCAAAAGTGTCAATTGTTAAGCTACCGATTGAGCCCATATTTGCGTGGAGTTATACTGAATTATTCTTCTTAGGATAATTGTTGTTCGTTACATTTCAATTTAGGTTCCAAACCATCACAACAGACTACAGCGGCACCTGTCAAAACAAAACAGTATTTCAATCCCTAGCTTTCTGGCACGATCTGAGAACTTGTCAAGATATTCCCTACTTCTCACAATTGTCAGAGAACTTCATATGACAACAAAAAGAAACAACACGACTTGCCCTTCATACGACGCACGAAACTAACCTATGTAAATATGAAAACAATTTATAAACTCACCTACTGCCACTTTTCACCTTGCCACAAAGTAAAAATCGTTTAAACTTTATGATAAACACACAGACACCCACCATCTTAATTTCAAGCGTGCTCAAAAATACAGCAATAAATCGTGTTTTTATGCGTGTTAAAAAAATCTGCAGTGCCATATCTTTATGAGACGACAATAGTTAATTTTCGTAAGTGATTTCATAATGTTACGGTATGTTTGAACAAGATTTGTGTGGGACTAAACAAATACTGAGTCAATACTGAAAGGGTGGTTTTTAGTTACACATCATCTCAATTATAGTGAAAGTTAATGCAGTGTATGAAGTATATTTGAATTTAGAGGATGACATCTTCAATGCTCTTTACGACTGGCCAAATGGATTTCAGAGAGGAAGTAATATGTTCATGTTATAACATCTGATGTATTAAATCGTGCGTAAACACCTATCACTCCTAATTTTACCATGGAAACAACCAATTGCATTGCGCACACTCCCTATCCAGTTTCGCCGTATGAATAAGTTTGTTATTTGAAAGCAAAATGTCTTGCATAAATGCCATTGTGGAAAAGTTTGGTTGTCGCAATATGTAAGGAAAGTTGTGTTAGCACGGCCGAATCAAGAGAGGGGACAAAGAGGGCACTGACCCTGGGCGGAGGAATCTAGAGGGGCGGCAAATTTTGGGGGAAGTTTTATTTTTAGATACCGTAAATTACAAAATATTTATTTTTGATATTTTAATAAAATTCATTGTCATAGAGTTATAAGCATGTTGAATAAGTGCAACCAGAAAGAAATATAATTCAATGAAACTGAAGTTCATTAAAGTGGACAAGGAAATAGTCCCACATCTCATATGCATGCCGCATATCCCCTACTGGCACCATTTATTGTTACAGCCTGACCGCGTCATATGGCATACCATTGTTTTCTGTCGCGATGATGTGCTTTTTGGCCCACTTTGGTTTACGGTAGCAACACTAAAAGTGCCCTTTGCGACTGCCTTATGGCAGCTACAAATTTAAATGAAAATAACGTCTTAACCGATCATCTGACACTAAAACTGAATAAACGAATTTGTAGAGGAGAAAATTCTCTACAACTTTGCTCTTTTACATTTTCTTAACATCTAGCAAAAATAACGGAGATTTGACGATGTCTGTCTGTCTGTCTGTAACGTGTTCGCAGTTTTTAGGTCAACATATTAGCAGCAAATTATAGTAGAACTTCTCTTTTACAAATATTTTGGACAAAAAATAGGTTAGTAACACTAAAAAAAAGACCGTTTGTGATGGCCTTTTGACAACAAGAAATGTAATTGCAAATTAACTGTTCATCTGACACGAAAATTGAATACTGTAAACGAATTTGTAGAGGAGAAATTTCTGTTCAACTTTGTTCTATTTTGTTTTTTCATAACTTTTTCCGTTACAGAGATATTTGCAAAAATAACTGCAAATTGACACCATCGCTTGATCTTACATAGACCAGGTTTTCGGAAATATCATGTAACACTCCTTGCCCAGAACACTCTCAGACATATGCCATCTTGCTTTTTGTATTTTATGATGTTTTCATTATTACAACTTACACATTGTCATTTCAAAGCAATGACGAACTGAAGAATCAACAAAAACACGTCATTCTTGGTATGATAAATTATAATCTAGTGTATAAAAATGCCATATGAGCAGTTAACAACTGCCATCAGTAGTACGAGAATTAAGGAACATTTTTCGTAACTGTTTGCTGTAGCGTAGTTCGAAACGTGCCACTACCATTTTCCCCCTTGACTCCTTAATAAACCAAACAGAGCTATGTTCTGCAATATTTAGAGTTGTGCATATGTACGAGTGCTCCCTCTAAAATGTGCGTTTGTTCTGTTTCACGCCAACGGCCATGCCACAGTGGATTCACTGGTTCCCGTCAGATCATCAAAGTTAAGCACTGTCGTGCTTGCCTAGCACTTGGCTGGATGCTTGCCTGCCACATCGGCTCCGGGCAGTGTTTGTAAGTGCTTCCTCGCTGCGGCCGGCGGCGTTCTTCGCGTCGTCTGTTCTGTTTGCTGTATCTACGTACTTGTAAGTAATGGCTGATTGCGAAGATCGCGAAAATAATGTGCAGTTTGAATTTGATACGTCTGTTCTGCGGCTGTCAGTTTTCAAAATCCATGGTTGGTTGAAAACGATCTGAAAATTGCTGAAAGTGACGTTCTCGGTTTCCAACTAGGCGTTTTTCTGAACTCTCTCTTTGTCAAACTTAGTACTCCCGAAATGTGTGACACTATTGTAAATGTAGAAGGTGGTGTCCGGAAATTTAAACACTTTGACGGAACAGTGAGTAATGTGGCCGTGTCTGACACCGGTTGCGGCCTTAGGACAGTTAGAGTGTTTAATTTACCGTTTGAAATGAAAGATAAGACCATTGAAGACTGTTTGTCACCGTATGGAACTGTGTTGTTTGTTACTAGGGAAAAATGGCCGTCTGCTTAGATCTACCAAGTGGAAAAGGGAATTCGTAGCGTCTGTATGATAGTACGAAAGCACATTCCGTCCTTCCTTGTAGTGAAAGGCTACAGGACTTTTATTACATATAGCGGACAACCCCCGATGTGTTCGCACTGTAATGCCACGGGACACTTCAGACAGAACTGCCCACGCCGCAGGCGCCCCGCGCAAGTACCGACGGGGGAGGTGGCAGACGTCCTGACGTACGCCTCGGTCACGTTAGGAGGATCCACCTCGCCAACGTGTCACGCTGCCGTGGAAGAACCTGTCATGCATGTAGACGCCGCGCTGCAGCTCCTAAAAATGAAACGAACAATGACGTCACAGCCAACGTTCAGACGGTAGTCGACAGTTCCGTGGTAGATGCGGAAAAGGTCGCTAATCAGATACCACCTGAAGACGCGATGGAATCAGAACCCACCCCAGTTGAAGTTCCACCGGCGGACGATGCGACGACTATGTGGACATCCCAGTGACAGATGCCCATCCCGAGGTCCATCCTGACAAGTCGGTGAATACTGTGACAGGTTCCGCAACCGTTGAAGATGTGCATCCTACCTACGTCCTCCCCAATGTAGTCCCGGAGAGTCAGACGATGGGACTTGAACCCGCGCAATATATTAAGCCTGTCGTGTCACCTCCGGTAGATTTGACATGGCCCACGGAGACAAGATCAGAACCCGTGCAAGATAGCGTCCCTCCTGAAGTGTCAGCGGTTGGAGTTTCTGCGACTGCCGCTGCAGATCGTCCAAGTGAATGGGCAGACAACATGGGTAGCCGCAAGTCACGTCGTGACAGGGAGGCGGAAAGGCGTGCGCGCAGAGAGAAGGGCCGCAGCACCAGCTCCTCGGGACACCCGGAGCGGCGGGACTACGAGAAAGGCTGGAGTCAGTCTCCAGAATTGCATCAGTATGTAATCAGTGTGGAAGTCGCTGCAGAAATCTGCGTCACTGGCTTCGTCATGGTCGGATTTAGATTATTGGCAGGAAACCCAAGTGGGCCGTGGTTACCATCATCAGCCCATGAAGAGTGGTCAGGAATACAGGATGGAGGAGGTGGTCCGGCAGCTGAAGGACGCCGAGTATCGTATGGCTGTGGACTTGTCACAGGACTCGAACCCGGAGCAAGCTGCGGTCAAAAGAAAAACTGAAGACGACCCACAGCCGCGCACGCTCTTTTCCCTGCAGGGGGCCACGTCAGGCCACGATACTGGACAGCAAGTGTCGAAATCGTGGGCGGAGTCTCACGCAGTCGTTGAATTCCCTGACTAAATGGTGGAACGTCCACCATCACTTGTTGCCACTATAAACATCTTTAGATTTGTGTCAAATGTAAAGTTTGAGTGTTTGTTACAATTTTTTTATTTTTTGAAGGCAGGCGTTTTTCTTGAGGAAGTGGTGACCGAACTTGTTCACAATATACCCGGTTACCGGGTGATTTTAAATTTCGATCAAGAAAGTAACAGTCGAACTGCTATTTTGATACATGATGGTCACGAATTCAGTAATGTTGCCACTATTCCAAATGGACACGGAGTAGCGTGTACCATAAATAACGTTGTAAAAAGATATAAAATAGCCAAGATCGCTTATCGTCAATTTTTATTAACGACGACCGGTTTCGCTGAACTATGTCAGCATCATCTGGTCAAATAAAATATTTTACAAGGCCATAATCTTGTAATGTCAAACAGTTGTTATATAACAATTTACAGTACATAGGTGCACTATGTCATTATAATAAAACATAATTCTAATAATGACATAGTGCCAGAATTTTATATCCACTTTTGGCACTTGTTCGGCTCAGTTTTAGCTGAATGTTTTAACGAACTTTTAAACGGAGTGGCAATACCGGCGAGTTTTCCGGAAAGAATAATCACCTTGGCTCCGAAAACCTAAGTGAATAATAGAATTGACAGTCTCCACCTGATCACACTTTTAAATGGTCATTATAAACTTTTTACAAAATTTGTTGCATCCCGTTTAAAGCCTGTTATGTCTAAGATCCTTAGTGACTATTAATGAAGTCTTCTCGGGTAATCAGCCGAGTGATGGTGTCATCTTGTCGCAATGTTTAGATGAGCTCCGTGCTCATCATCTTCTGGCGAAATGAAGGGATGTTGTATGTCACACACCTTATATAGTCGCTGTCCGATGGTCACCACTAGCATCTATCCAAGCAGGCTCCTTCTGAAGAGTGCGCCATGTGCTAGTTGGTGGCCAATCGGATTTCTTCGGAAGCTGCTGCCGTGTGCAAGCCAGCACATGCCGCTCCTCCGAAAGACGCTGCTGCGTGTCGAGGAGTTCCTAACGAATTTTGTCAATTGTGGGTTTCCCCGCTGCACTGAGCTGAAAGCCGCTGTCCCGGTTTACCAAGATGTTTTGCAAACGTATCTCCACTGCCTCTTTGAAAATTGAGTCTCAGAAACCACTGGCACTGCACAACTTCCTTGTTTTTTCGAATTCGAAGAATCTAGATGGTACGTTGGGACACTTGGCATATAGGAAGAAGACACATACAGGCCTACATCTGAATGCTCACAGTTGTCACCATTCAGCACAACGCAACTCGGTACTAAACACACTTGTGCTAAGAGCCAGGTCCATATGTGACAGAAAGAGCCTGTGAATTAGCACATCTGCTAGAAACCTTCTGAAAAAACGGCTACACTGAGACACAAATTAGACGCGCCCTTTGTACAGACAAGAGGCAGGAGGAGATACCAGATGAAGACCAAGAAGAAAGAAAAGAAAAACGCGTGGCATTTCTGCCGTATATTGGACCACCGACAGCGAAGATCGCTAGAATTCTAAAGAAGCATGAAGTTAAGACCTACTTCTACTCACCGTGAAAAGTTGAAGACATCCTCGGCTCGACCAAGGACCAAGTAGGGCTGCAGACGCCAGGCATCAAGAGCATTGAATGCGAATGTGGTATGGCATATATCGGGCAGACGGAATGTTGTATCTCCCAACACCTTACTGAATATATCAGGAACGTACGACTAGGACAAGCAAACAAGTCTGTGGTAGCAGAACATTGCATTTTCGAAGGGCACACCTACGAATTCGAAAAAAAAAAAAAAAAAAAAAAAAAAAAAAAAAAAAAAAAACAACAACAACAAGGAAGTTATGCAGTGCAAGTGGTTTCTGGGACTCAATTTTCAAAGAGGCAGTGGAGATACGTTTGCAAAACAACTTGGTAAAACGGAACAGTGGCTTTCAGCTCAGTGCAGCATGGAACCTCACAATTCACAAAATTCGTCAGGAACGCCTCAACACGCAGCCAGCGTCTTCTGGAGGAGCGACAGGGGCTGCTGGCAGCGGCTTCAGGAGGAATCTGATTGGCCACCAGCTGGCACGCGGCGCATTCTTCTGAAGGAGCCTGATTGGCTGGACACTAGTGGTGACCAGTGGACAGCGACTATATAAGGTGTGTGGCATACAACATCCCGTCACTTCGCCAGAAGATGATGAGCACGAAGCATATCAAAACGTTGCGGCAAGACGACGCCATCACTCGGATGATTACCCTAGGATACTTCATTAATGTAATATGCCAAGAAAGACTACAGTCGTATCCTTAGTGACTGTAAGTTTTGTGCAGTGCCGCAAAGGATTATCTACGACACGGTCACTACATACTGTGACGTCATCACATACACCACGATGCAGAAAATTCCCTTTGGCATACTTTCCGTTGACTTTGCCATGGCGTTTGATCTCGTTAGCCACCATTACCGATAAAAATTGCTTTATAAACTTGGATTTGAGAATAAATTCACAATCATGCTATTAATTTAATATTTTTAACAGCTCAACATCGCATGTAATGATCAATGGTTTTTTGTCCGCACCTATTGCCATCGATTGCTCCATCGTGTCCTCTCACTATGGCCCTGTCTGCAATCTCACTGGACCCCTTGTTGTGATGCCTGCATAGTGCATGCGTCGGACTCAGTGTAGGAGGGAAGAATCACATTTGCCGCACGTATGCGGATGACGTTTGCCTTCTTGTGTCTACGGAAGCTGACTTGGACACCATATGCAAGGTCCTGAAATTATATGACAAATCATCGGGTGTGTGTATCAACAATTGTAAAACTGTGTTTCTTCCTATTTATGGCGCAGCAAACAGATTCCAATGTCCCTGGTTTATCTTGCATAAGATTCTAGGTGTTCATTTCTCGGCAATTCTTCTGAAGACAGCGGCACTCAACTGGCACCTGACACTGCCTGCAATACACGCTATGGCGCACCTCACTGCCACCCGCCCCCTGGCACTGACGCAGCGCATTTCGATCATCAGTGAGTGTCTGCTCAGCAAAGCCTGGTTCCTCGCACAGGTTTTCCACGTGCTCAAAGAACTAGGACGAGCCATCTCACAAGCAGCCTATTGGTTTCTGTGGAGGGGTGAAATTTTCAAAGTAAGTCATGCTACCTGCATGTTGCCCCGAGTGGAAGGATGCCTCTGCCTGACGCACTTCGCTGTCAAAGAGACGGCACTACTCATCGACCGCATGTGCGCTGTTATTGAAAAGGATAGACGAAGATTACCCACCAGGCGAAGGAGCACAGGTGTGACAGCATCACATATAAATAAATGAATACACACACACACACACACACACACACACACACACACACACACACACACACAAACGCAAGCTTTCGCAACCCAGTTGCTTCTTCAGGCAGAAGGGAAGGAGAGGGAAAAGGAAATGATGAGGGTTTTAAGGAAGGGGGTAAGGAGCCATTCCAATCCAGGGAGAGGAAAGACTTACCTTGGGGGGAAAAATAGAGGGTAAACAAATGCACACACACCCACACATTCACACAGACACAAGTACACCCAGGCAGACATACTGTAGAAAGCCAGAATGCAAGGAAAACGTCTAAATAGGATTTGTTATATGGTAGCAGATACGATTTTGAGGCTGAAATAGTCTGAGGAAGGAAAAGTGGAATCAAAACCAACGGAAAGTTGCTGAAATATGATCGGAAAAGTATTAAACATGAACAGAAATGTGGAAAAACGGGAATGGAAGCAATCGTAAGGTAACTAAGAAATGCCGAAAATGGTTATAAACAATATAGAAACTATTGTTAGGAAAGAGTGTTTACGATTTTAAGAAGTTGTTAACTTCTTTGGTTTCTATAGTATGTCTGCCTAGGTGTGTTTGCGTCTGTGTGAATGTATGGTGTGTGTGTGTGTGTGTGTGTGTGTGTGTGTGTGTTTGTTCACCTTCCTTTTCTTCCCCCAAGGTAAGTCTTTCCTCTCCCAGGATTGGAATGGATCCTTACCCCCTTCCTTAAAACCCTCATCATTTCCTTTTCTCTCTCCTTCCCTTCTGCCTGAAGAAGCAACTGGGTTGCGAAAGCTTGCGTTTGTGTGTATGTGAGTGTGTTCTGTTCATTTGTGCTGCTGTCACACCTGTGCTCCTTCGCCTGGTGAGTAATCTTTGTTTATTATAAACACACACACACACAAACGCAAGCTTTCGCAGCCTATCTGCTTCGTCAGGCAGAAGGGAAGGAGAGGGAAAAGGAAATGATGAGGGTTTTAAGGGAGTGGATAAGGAGTCATTCCAATCCCGGGACAGGAAAGACTTACCTTGGGGGGGGGGGGGGGGGGAAAGGAGGGTAAACAAATACACACACACCCACACATTTACACAGACGCAAGTACACTTAGGCAGACATACTGTAGAACTGTTCTACAGTATGTCTGCCTAAGTGAACTTGCGTCTGTGTAAATGTGTGGGTGTGTGTGATTTGTTTACCCTCCTTTTTTCCCCCCAAGGTAAGTCTTTCCTGTCCCGGGATTGGAATGACTCCTTATCCACTCCCTTAAAACCCTCATCATTTTCTTTTCCCTCTCCTTCCCTTCTGCCTGACGAAGCAGCTAGGCTGCGAAAGCTTGCGTTTGTGTGTGTGTGTGTGTGTGTGTGTGTGTGTGTGTGTGTGTCTGTGTGTTTATTTGTTGCTATCACTGCCTGTGCCTCTTCGCCTGGTAAGTGTACTTCATCTATTTTTTACATATATTTTTCCTGTTAGGAATTTTTCCTCTATAACATTCGTATTATATATATATGGATGACTTACCCAAAAGGACCGGCTCGTCGATAGACACAAATAAAAAATCACACACACTCAAACACACATACAAGCTTTCGCCACCACTGGCAGCTTCTTCAGGAAAAAGAGGAAAAAACGGGAGGAGAAAGGGAAGGATATGGGTATAACCTTTCCCGCCTCTCATCCCTGACAAAGGAAAATATTTCCAAAACCTTGCGTCCTATTTTTTGTTTTCATTTATATGTTTTTGTGTGACTGTTGGTAGTATGGAACTAAGGTAAGTATTAGCCAGTCACTCTCTCTCTTTTCGAGACTATTATAACTTGATAAAGCACTTGGAATATATAGTATTAGATGACTTATTGACCATAGTCAGATGGTTCAGGTACAAAGAAAAATGAACAAATTGTTTTGCTGTTGCTGTTCACCGAAAACACAAAGTAGACAAAATTAATTATTGTTAACTGTCAAAGTCGCTATATTCAACTATGTCTCAAATTTTAATGTTCCCAAACCCACTCTGCAAGATGATATGGTGATGATGCCATTTCACAAACACTATGCTCACACTAGTTATACAAATTTCAGTTTAGGCTCATGCACCTACCAGTACCAGCTATTCTGTCCTGCCTGCTGCCTCTGTTGTGCCACCAATCTCAGATGCTGTCAATCAGAAGGTCAGTCACTTAAATGTTATTGTTAAAGTTGCTTTATAATTGAAAATTATAAATGTAACTGTTTTGTTTATGTTATAGTCCTCCTTTTAGAATAATTTCTTTTCCTAGAAAAATAATTACACCATGTGGAGCCTTGTAAAGGGGGAGGAGTGAATGGTAAATATTTCTGTGGCTTGGTTTTAAATGGGCCAATGTCAGTATTCATCAAAACTGGTTTTATTGGTGTAGACCATAGTTTCATGTGGTCTTCATAATGTTAAAACGCCAATGTCTAAGCCATATAGGATGAGAGATACTGGGGTTTTAAGATGTGAGCCCCAAACATACTGTTAATATTTTTCAGAAAATTACAGAAAATATTCAGAAGCTTATATCATAAAACAAAGATTTTTGACATTGGCCCTTTTAAAACCAAGCCACAGATGTACTATTATCAGTTTTGTAATGGCCACAATAATTTTGAGCCTCTTTTAGAGATCAGAGCAGAGAAGTAATGGCCTACATGCCATACTGTCAGTGCTGATGCTGCATGGCCAAGGCAGGGTGGCCACCAAATCTTCATTTTCAAATTCAAGGTTTTTTCCCGGTTTTCCATGTTAAAAATGATTAAGTTTCGTGAAAACCTGGAAAATAATTTTACTCAAAGGGGTTAGAAAATAACTATACCATAAAGAAACTAGTTACATATTTAAAAGAATACATGTCGTCCAAGTTGAACCATGTCACGTAGTAATATACACCAAGCAGTGGCGAATCCAAGATTTGTGTAAGGGGGGGGGGGGGGAGGGGGAGCAGAGCTCATAAAAATTGTGGCATTGTACCTCAAACTGATCTAATAAGAACGGTTTTAAGGGATCTGCAGCCCCATAGACCCCCTCCCCCCGCCCCAGATTCGACACTGACACAATGTATAGTACAGGGTGTTCATTTTAAGTTGACAAACCAGAATTAAAAAAACGTATATATTCAACAACGGTTGTTACCATTATGAACGGCCAGCAGAGGCTTAGGAAATGATACTAAACCTGAACTGTCTCCACCATTCGGGAGCGGTGTGGGTGGCTAGTGTAAAATTTTAAATGGAAACTCCTATTGTTAATTGCAGATTTAGATTCTACAGACCAAATTATGTGTAGTTTGGTTGATTTTCTTTTTCTTTCAATTGGCAACATGTTGCATTGTAATGGTAGGAATTATTTGCCATACTTCTGAAGAAATATACCACCCAGGAAAGAAAAAGGTTAATCATATTGATGATGCTTCAGAACCCAACCAAATGATAGTGTAGTACATTTCTTCACCAGTATGACAAATATTTCTTATTATTACAGCGCCATCAGTCGTAAAAAAAAAGAAAAAAATATCCACCAGCCCATACACGATGTGGGTTAAAGTGCAGTTTATGCGGCAGCGGCTAGCCGTCGCTCTCGCTAGGTTAGGAACGGCAGAGCAGCCAATAAGGAGTCGAGTTATGCCGGCCAATAAGTGTTTCATGACATTTCGACGATTTCGGTGCGGCGTTTGTGTGATTATAATTGATTTTCCATTTATAAGGGATTTTTAGATAATTGTGGTCTTACCCCCACAGCAGTCAACCACAGAGCAGGTATAGTATGTTTTATTTATTTTATGATATGTTCGAAACAGTGATTAAGTAGCATCCATACTGATAGCAACTGTAACTTGTTAATCGTAAGAAACTTTTGCATACACCGCTTCGATTTGTTTACATTGGACAATTGTAACGCTGTTTCTTATTGGCCACGGCATCGTGACTCCTGATTGGCTGCTCTGCCGTTCCTACCCAAGCGAGCGCGACGGCTAGCCGCTGCCGCATAAACTGTACTTTTACCCATGATGTGGGCCTTAGAATCCGTATCTGCAATAGAAAATCGGGGTTCCCATTTAAAATTTTACATTTGACACTCCCCACCCCCCACAAACGGTGGAAACGGTTCAGGCTGAGTATTATTTCCTAAGCCTCTGCCATCCGCATATGCTGGTGAAAACCATTTTTTAATATCTACTGATTTTCCGAGTTATTTGGTTTGTCAACTTAAAATTTAACCCTGTATAATGGACCAAGTTGAGTTCAAGTAGTTGGAGGATACTGTACGTTTTAATGTGAATTGCATTCGTTTGTGCAACATAGCCCGTTCATTTATACAAGACTTTCTGATACATTAAAATATAGTCACATCTCATGAACTAGTGATCGAGAACTCAATACATATATTATGATTTACTTTACCTTCAGGATATGAAAAACATTTTCACCTCTTTCAAGTTTTCATTTAGATTGTTTCCAATGATGGTTATCAGTTTCCAGAGCCCATACAGTCATATAAGTTTTGCCCTGGAAAACTCTAGCTAATTTATCAGTGAATGTTAATGACCCAGCGTGCGTAATGATGCACAGTGTTGTCGGCGAGTTCTTGAACTTCGAGGAGATGTAATCGAGAATGCAAAAACATATCTGGAGCATCGGCTGTGTGGTATTTGTATTCTAGTGTCATCTGGTAAAATAACATTCAACAGCAGATTTTAATGAAAACATTATTTTGTTTTAATGAATTTGTTTCATTTTTTAAATTCTTGTAGTACTAAACAGACAGTGAAATATATATTGTGGAAAGCAACAGACGTCCGTTTGCTTATGGAAAGTTTATGTTTCTTGTATCTTGCGTGGCTGTTCAAAGCACTCTTCCCCATTGAAGAAATATTTATCCATGCGTTGCACCAAGAGCATAATGCATTCGTTTGTGATTTAGGATCACATGTAACACACGGATACACTGTCTCGTATGAGCTCTGATATTTATTCTGTTTTGACATGACGGGTAAACACTAAAACACGTTGAATTACTTCATCTGTGCGGGCACAGATAAGGTCGATTCACACTTGGATTCACTCTATTGTTCTCTGCAACGATTGTTTCACTCTGTTCCATCTCAGAAAGATGTAGATGGCGTTAGTCTCTAAATATATTTAACAATATTTTTAATGTATTGTTATAAGACAGCTGTTAAAGCAATAAATTACAACTGAAAGACATTGCCTTTTCGCAAAAGTCGCGTACCGTATTACAGAGTTATACCTACATCTTTTTGGAGGACAATAAGCATATCAAAAAATCGCAATCAACAATGTTAGAACTGTATTTCATACGGGCCCGGCTAGCGCTCACTAGGTGGCCTTGCGTGTACGTATGCTTTTTGAAAACCCATTAACATATAACGAGGGGAATAATCTTTTGCGTTGACCATAAAATAAATAATTAATACTGTTCCTGTTCTATGGTTGACAGATTCTCGATGTACCCTTGTCCGCTAAGTAAATTATCCTCGTAATTGTTACCGCGACTCCTCATTGGTGCTAGCCGGGCCCGCATGAAACACCGTTCAGCCGTCACGATGACTGTGTTTACTATTTACATATTACCAATGTCACGTCAATCACAGGAATCGTCTATAATTATTACTAACGAACATAGGCGCCTACTTTTGAAAATCCTGGGGTATGCTCAGTGGCGTATCCAGATGTTTCTAAAGAAAAATAAATACAAGGCAAATCCAAAAACGTACACAAAACATACACGCTATCGACTCCATATCACCGTCACCATCACGATTATATGTCGAAGTCCTTTTGTATTTCATTATATACTTATCCATTTTAACGATTTTCACACGCAAGACATTAAACCTTTTAACCCCAAATTTTATTGATTTATGAACAAAAATATTTCTTTGCATATATCTATAAATAATGATTGGATTAATGTATATTTGACAGAATTTTTGATTATTTTTAGTTTTTGGATGGAAATTTGGGATGACTACAGATGGTAGTGTGCAAGATATGTTTCCTTTACCGTAACTAATAACATTTTCAAACTGTAGACTACTAATTTAGACATTGGACAATTATTTAGTAATAAATTTTTTAAATTATTTTGTTTCCTTTACCTTGATACAATTATTTGAAAGTATTGTTGCATTTACTCCAACTTAGACATCAAGCAACGATATATATTTTGACAATGCGTTGTAGTCTAATGCTTTTTGTTTCCTCAAGGTAACGGTAAAAAATCTAGTCACGATGAATTATTGGAAGGCCTGCAATGTTATTTACAATCTTTGAAGAAATGGTTGTGGCTAGCCGGACAGATAAAGATGAGGGGAGGGAAAGGGTTAAGGCGTAATTCCATGCACAGGTGACACAGGTCAAAAAGAGCAGAAACTAAGGTCCGACTACTACGTTCAATTGTTGACAAATTGTTGAAGTCTGAAAATCCAAATTCAGAAAAAAATCTATTACTAGCTGTTGCGTTTGGAGAATTATGTAGAGCTGCCAATTAAAACACAAAGACCTTCGCAAGTTGTTATGAGGACTGTCTGTTTACAGAATGTTTTAGCTAGAAGGGATGGGGCAGTCTTCGCAGCAAGTATGTCGGCTCACTGGTAACGTATGTGGTTATCAAAAGGTTATCTCAAAAGATACCGGGAATTAAATTCGTAATGTAAACATTTTCATTGTATCGTAGCAAACCCACTTCATTTCTAGTTATTTAATACAATTAAAAGTTGCCGCCTTCAGTTTACAATATTGACTTAACAAGTGGAATTCCATTAACATTCGGACTATTTAGAAAACGGTCACTTCACTCACATCTGAACGTGGATTTTAATGCCTACGAATTCAATTACCTGTTTAAAATAATCTATTTAGACTGGTGTTTTACAAAAGTCAGCCAGCCATCAATGGGATAGAGTCAATTTTAATTACAGTCAAGAAATATAACGTAAAGAAAAAATTTTCAGTGGGTTATGCCTGGCATACCCATTCAAATTTTGGGGTATTCTTGAGCGACCGAGCATACCCGTAGTCGGCCGGCGCCTATGCTAACGAAGCATCACAATACCAACTTTTACGGAGTTTATAGTTAAAATCAACAAAATGCTTCCGTGGAGAGATTTTTCAACACAGAATCAGACAAACGAGATCTGTGTTGATGAGTATTACTGGGGGGGGGGGGGGGGGGGGGAATCAAATAGGAAAATTACTAAAATGTAGTACACATAAAAATCGCCTTTCATACTAGCTGCGATTTCGTAGTTCCGCCTTACGATAACATCGCGTCTCTTCGACGTACATCGCGAGGAATTGAGTAGCGTGGTTGAACAACACTTCGAGATAAATACAGAAAGAGATAACGGAATACGTAACCTATAATTATAAAACTTTTTAAACCGCCCAGAAATATATTTGAAAATGTTTTTGTACACAAAAATGAAGCGATGAATATTATTTAACCCACGGGCACTAGCGATCTGAGCATTTAGGTCACCGTAATTTTAGAACGACTGGCATTTTGTTACTTTTAAATATTATACTTTGAGGTTTTTCTTACCAAAACTACAGGAATAACTTGTTTACACTTATTAAGAACATTTCGAACTAGTCGTGTAATTTGAGCAATAGGCTACACACGCGAACGATCGTTTAACTCTTAAAGCCGCGAGATCTCATGGGTTAAAAATCCCGGTTTCTGGCTGAAATTCAAGGTTCTTTCCCGGTTTTCCCCGGTTTTTTCAAATTCAAGGCTTTTTCCCGGTTTTCCCGGTTTCAAGGTTCGGTGGCCACCCTGCAAGGCACAAAATACTGTTTTTCAAAGGTTTTATACAGATAGCAGGCTGGCAATACTCTCTATTTGTTACCAGCCTTGGCACATGTTAGATTGGTCTTGAAGAGACAGAAGTTTTCCACACTTACTTCCCCCTATATATGCTCCTGCATTCCTTTTCCCTAAATAAACCATTTCAATGCCAATCACAACTTTAATTTATTATCCTGATATTCACTGTGTATCCTGTATCCCACAATTGCTGTTCTGTACACTTTACTGCGAGAAATAGTCACAAACCAACTAGTATCAACTTTAGTTGTTCACCATCAGTATTATCACACAAAATATCTGTAAGTAGTTCAAAAATAACCAGTCTCTATGTAAATTTGTATAATGTAAATGTCTAATAAAATTTCAGACAGTTACAGTTAATGTTCATGACTTGTCAGTAACAATCATTTACATGTCTTCAATGTTTCCTTTGTTGTGGCCTAGTACTCATAGAAAAGTGTGCAAGTTTTGCTAAAACAACTCTCATGTTAACATTGTTTGGAAGTCTTTCCTAAGAAAACATACAAAATGATCCTACATTACAACCAAAGAAGTAGAACATGTTGCTGTAGGAGAACTCATCATAAACATATCAAATTGGGAACTGCATGAAAGGTTGTTATAACATACATTTCCATTGTTGCTGAACTTCAATAACTTACTTAACTACACAACAAAATTTTATACTTGCCTTTTACTGTTCAAACTATTACACTGATTCTCTAGTTCCTGGGTCATGCTATCATGTTATAGTTATGGGAAGATTATACTTTAAATTAACAATTTATTTCAGCCCAACTTCAAGAGTTTCTTTAGTCGGGCAGAAATACGATGACCCCTACCTCCGCCTACTGTGCTGGGAGACCACCCCAGTCGGAGAAATGGGATGAAACAATGTTGCTAAATAGTTAGTTCGTTGCCGGCGAGTATAGCTAACGGTTGCTGTTGTATTGACATAATTGGCAGAAGTGCACAACGCAGCCGGACACGTGCATGCGCAGAGCAAAGTTCACGTTTCATTTACTACAATGGTCTGCTGCTACTGCCAGCCCTCAAAGCCGATTGGTGTGAGCACCAGGGATCATCGTATTTCGGCTCAACTATAAGATGAGTGTAGATAGTTTGGTAAATCATTTTATAATGTAAAAAGAAATTAAAGCTGCAAACAAAATTCTCTTATTTATTGTCATGGTAGTCTTTACTGGCCACAATACACTAGGATAATTGTGGTTGTGATGTTTGTCCAATCATCATCATCATCATTTATTGTACATAACAGGCCATTAAGACCCATGACAGAAAGCAAAGGAAATATTACAAAGATTAATTACTATATAAAGTTCACTGTCCAAATCAGTCACACAGGAAGGAGTACTGTCCCAATCACAGTCGCAGGTATCTATTGCAGATGTTGAGCCACTTTCTTCTGTCCATCGCTTCTTCAAGGGATGCTGTTGGTTCTACCTGCTGTAATGTTCTCATCACCCTATCTTTCCATCTAGTCCTTGGACGACCTCTTGGACGTCTTCCGATCAGCTGAGAGTTAAATGCTCGGTTAGGAATAGATTCTCCAGCTCTTATGACATGTCCCAACCACTGAAGTCGTCGCCCTCTGATGTACCTACCAACGTCTACTTTTCCAAAACGTTGGTACAGGTCCTCTTTTTGTCTCCTTTCCCATCTTCCATTTTCTATATTAAATGTAGGCCCATAGATCTTTCTGAGTACTTTCCTCTCGAATGCACAAATGCGCTCTTCCAGTGTTTGTGAGGTTGCCCATGTCTCGCAACCATATAACAGAACAGGTCTTACAACTGCCATGTATAGTTTGATCTTGCTGTTTTGTGAGACCAAGCGTGACTTGAATAAATTATTGAGTCCAAAATATGCACGATTGGCATTAACAATCCTCTGTTGAATATCTTTCTCTATCTCGTTTTTACTAGATAGTATCGACCCCGGGTACTTAAATTTCTCCACTCATTCAAAATTATGTCCGTCAATATTGATGGTGTTAGGGAAATCTTGTCGTCGTGAGATGATCATATATTTAGTTTTCTCGTCGTTGACCACTAATCCCACTTTGATTGCCTCTTTCATAAATCTAGCGGTGTCAGATGTTATCTGATCAAGTGATTCTCCCATAATCACCACGTCATCTGCAAAAGCCAAGACTGTGTTAAACCCCATGATCTCCATCTCCCTGCCATTGCCAATTTCGCGTCGTACCTTTTCCAGAGCAATGTTGAATAGCACTGGAGACAAGGGGTCTCCTTGTCTCAATCCGTTTCGAACAGTGAAAGGCTCTGACATTTTATTTGCGAACCTTACTTGGCAGCTTGATTCTATATAGCATGCTTCAACCAGTTTGATGTATTTTCGTGTGATACCTACCTCCTCCATTATCTTCCATAGTGCAGTCCGATTTATGCTGTCATACGCCTGTTGGAAGTCAATAAATATGAGGTGTAGTTCTCTATCAAATTCATAGTATTTCTCCATTAGTTGTTGTAGTGTAAAGATGTGGTCAATGGTTGAGCGTCCTGTCATGAACCCACACTGGTACGGTCCTATGATCTTTTGTAGAATAGGTTTCAGACGGCCAAGTAACAGGGAGGTTAAGACTTTATAACCTATCTCAAGCAACGAGATTCCTCGATAATTGCCTACTTGAGTGACCTCTCCTTTTTTAAAAATTGGGCATACTATTGCTCTCTTCCATTCAGTCGGTATATACTCATTTGCCCAGATTTTGACAATAAGCTGTCTTAGAGTCTCCAGTAAAACTTCTCCTCCATTTCTAACCAGTTCTGCCGTAATGCCACTGCCTCCTGGAGCCTTATTGTTTTTTAGTGACTCTACAGTTGTTCTTATATCATCAATTGAAGGTTCAGGAACTGCCTCCTCTTCTGCAGTTAACACCCACTCTTGTTCTGTGATTCCCTTTACAGCTTCTACATTTAGTAATTTTTCAAAATGTTTTCCAAAATGATTTGCTTGATCCATAGGAGGTACCACATTTCCTTCTTTATCTGTTAGAATTAAGGTCTGCTGTTTATAATTGCCTCGAGCAAAACCTGCCATAATGTTTGTCCATTAATAATCTATATCATACTGACCTTCCATCAATTCAAACCCCTGTGAGCATGACTTACAGAAAATATGAATCCCATAAGAAGACGACATGAAAATTAAATTTTTGTAACATTTTATATTAATGGTATGTGTAGCTCAGAACTTACATAACCAGTTTTCCAGAACACTTTGACACAATTCTCAAGAAAATGTCGGCTTCCTTCATTTGAATGTGAAAAATCCATGCAGAATTTAACTGCTACAATTTAATTTTACAACAGCATGTAGAGTGTTTTGAGATAATTCTTGTTTATTGTTCAGAGACTGTTATAAGTTTACTTTATGTGAAATTAAGTTTACAGTTACAATGTAAAAATATAGGGAACATGGCAGTAATGTATGTAGTCAAACACGAGATAAATTTCCCAAAGCTTCATGGGCTTTCTGTTGTTTCCTAAGAATGTGTTATGGCCGATTTTTAACAAGCTGAAAATTAAGTTCTGAGAAGATGGTAGCTTACCACTAGCTCTTAAGTAAAAGAGAATTTCCTAACAATGAACTGCCTCAAAATGAATGGACCTTCAGATAGATCATCTGTAGGTGGCATGCAGGATTCACATTTGTCACCAACAATACCTTACACCACAGTATATTATTATTTAATTGGTGTAGGTTTGTGAAGCTGCCATCTATTTACATTCCCTTACAACAGTTCAGAATGCATGACAGCAGCAATGACTGCAGAAACTCCATACATTATCACAAAAGCATGGGACTAGTTTGACTATTATCTGAATGTCTGTTGTTGCTATATGTTCAGTAAATGAAAATTATGATTTGAAATGTTATTGTATAAAGTACATCAAGGTTGTGTTTATTTGAGTTCAAAAGGTATACTCCTTGTGGATTCAATTTCTTTAAATGCGACTTTTCAAAATAAATATCATTATCATATCATACATTGCTCCACGGATAAATTTCCATTATTGATACACAAATATCATTATTTTCAGTTTCTCTTTAAAAATTCTTTTTTTTAAAACAGTTGGCAAAATATTGGTCATTAAGTCTCCTCCCTCTTCACTGGTAGCATGTGCTATTGAAAATGCATTTGTACTGCTAAGATGAATCTTTTTAAAACACTTGCATTTTCCTGTCAATAACTTCATTTCATTCTGAAGACCAACAACAGGTGTATCTCTATTGACATTTCCTCAGTGCAGGAACAATTGAATAATATTAGTAAATTACTTGCATTTGAGACACTTTAACATGGAAAATATTCAGGGAAATTCAGGACCTGTTCAAAAGAATCTCCCTATAATTCTGAACTGGTTTTCATAATTGATGTCAAAAACAATTATTTGAACAAAATCTTTATTACCCAAATATAACAAAATTAACAGAAGAGTGTCTGTGGCAACATAATGTTTCACATAGATCAAAAGTTTGATCTGAAAGCATGTGTGAAATAATAGCACAACATAAAGAAAAATGCTAGAACTAGTAGATATCATGTGCACAAGAAACGAAAAATAAAAAGAGTATTTAATAACAAAAGAAACATATAAAAATATATGATAATCTTCCAAAAATATCTGAAGCTGTCAGAAAAAAATAGTATAATTATACTTGCTTAAATAAATAAAGCAATTATAGCTGCTCCCATAACAGTTTCCTCAAGAAAAAATTAATCTCAAATTGAAGCAAGGGTGTATCAATTATCACATGCTGTAAAAATTATTCCTTCCAAGTTGTACAAAATAAAAATAAAAATATGTGAAGCCACATAAAATAAGAGTCTAAGTGCATGATAAGTCACAAAATACACAACAATTGAAAGTTAGAACCACAATGTTCACATATTTAGCTTTCAAATAAGTAATACAAGCTGTTGTTATGGTTTCCAGTTTTATACTAGAGAAACAAGCAGCTAGATTACTGGCAGAATTATTTCTCATTCCATAAAAATTATTTAAGTGATTAGAATAAAAATTTTAATTAATGGCAAACAACCACTGACTAAGTGGATGTCTTGAAATCATGGTGTCCACGTACAATTTTATAGAACATTTTCTCTCTCTGTCAAGCTCATAAGTTAATGTACAATAATACAACATGTGGAACATAATTCTGCAATAATCTCTATGCATTTCCTTTCTCTGTTCTGACTAGTCCCTGTGGCATCAGATTATCACAAGACCACCACTTTTTGGCACTGTGCCATTGTTAACAGTTGTTTGTAAGATTAAGTGCACGTGTGGAAGTGGGGGAGTTGTTTTCTATTCTCTTGTAATTTTCATGAAGCCTTCCAATCCATGGTTACAGTTGCAGAAGAGAAGTAACTGCCTTCTATTATTTTAAGTCTGTAACATTTTTCGAAGGTACAAAGTAGAAAACTATTGCAACATGTGTACTGTATGTCATTAGGATATTTATGTATTCAGCCTATCTTTTGTTTCACTTTTAAAGATATGGGCCTCAGTAAGTAATGCACAGATGAATTGATGAAATTGATACAACCTTCATGGCTGGCTGCCATTCACTTACAAGTAATTTTTAGATCAAAATTTAACTTTTACAAAAGTTTTCATTGCAACGTGAGGAAAATGTACTATAAAATATACATCAAGATTGATTCAGTAACCTGTGAAAGTCAGTTTAAGTATATCACACATAAACATAACCTTAAATCAAAGTTGATAAACTAATTATCATTCCTGCATATTTAATTACACACGGGGAAGTGTGAAAAATTCCTTTTTTCACAATTATTTAACTCAATCTAAATGAATATTATTGTTGTCAGGTTAAGAAGGGACATAATCAGCGATATAAGATAAAACTACAATAACTGATAATTCTCATGCAATATTATTAGCTATGGATAACTGATGTCACCATGCAGGAGTCACAGATAATAAAAATAACAGACTGAAAATGAATATATTATTGAGCAGATGAAACAAATGCTGAAATGAATCATACTTATGACATAAGCAACAACCACAATACCAGATCTGTGGACCTCAAACATGCAAATGCAATCTATAGACCATAGCAGTACAATTTCTCAATGCACCAGTAATATATTTATAAATGCAAAGACAGGCAAGTAAATAAAGTAGTTAATGCATACACATTTTATCATCATACAAAGAAATGTGTATGTGAATAAGACTGAGGGGTAATAGGAAGAACTGAGAAAAGTTGTATCAAAGCTGCTAAAATGAAAATGCTTAATCTCAACTTAACACAATTATTGAAGAGCAGCAAGGGAGATAAATAATTCATTTGGTTCAAATCTGCAATCCAAAAATTTGGAATTCTATTTTATGAGGTTTCTCCGTATTACTTAAGATGTATGATAGATGGGTGCTTTGAAGCAATGTGGCTGATTTCTCACCAATCCTTGTTCAGTTTGAGCTTGTTCAGGTTATTTTAACTTCACACTCAGCAGGATTTTAAATCAAAATTTTTGTTCTTTCCAACATAAATCTATTGGCCATAGGCTGAGAAAAGCAGTGAAAATAGTTCAATAAGAAAAAAATAATTCTTATGCCAAGGCTGCAAAATAGTTTTATTTCTAAGGGTATTCTCTGCAGCCATGTATATATATAATCAAAAAGCACATTACATCACACAAAGGTTCAGTTTACTGCTCACAATTTCTTACAAATATCAAAATTTGTAACAAAAAGTTATGATACTTTCATCCCATGATAAAAATTTGGGACACACTGCAAAATCTATATAAGCATTGGTGTAACACAGTTATTTCACTTCAGTGGAAGACAAGATAAGTAAAGAGTAGTGTTTGCCTTTTTCTTACACAATAGCCAAGGAATAATATCATTCAAATACAGCTGAAAGTGACTAGCACAGATTGTTTTGAGAATGATGAAAGCGTATCTTCTAATAAAAAACAGCAGCATTTTTCATCATCTTACACATTTCTTTCAAAATATTACTTTAAAATACATACCGGTATTTAGCTAATTCTTTATAGTTACATTAACACAAATGATTTTTTTCAATCAATGAAATACTTCAGTCTTTCATTGTCAAACAATGAACAAAAATGTGATGGTTTCTCCACAGAGTAATTGTGAACATATATTTTAAATAGTAACTTGCCCATTTGATATACCCCCCCCCCCCCCCATTTTCTCCTACTCATCTCTCTCTCTCTCTCTCTCTCTCTCTCTCGCACGCACATGAGCGCGCACGCGCACACACACCCACCCACCCACACACACACACACACACACACACACACACACACACATTTCTCAAGATGAGGAAAAGAATAAGAAACTTTGATAACAAAAAAAGACCCACCTTAATATGTACAACAAAAATAATCTTCCCAATTCTGTGTATATAACAGCAGAAGAAATGCAACAGACAGATGTAAAGAATGGGACCTTTTTTGGACTGTCATGTCTGTTTCATCAAATCTTGTTAGCAGCAAGATTTAATCTGTTATATCTATTGCGATGGACTAGAAAAATGTGCATTACTGTCTTACTGCCAAGGTATATAACAATTGATACAGGTACACAATGCATCATTAATGTCTGATTTTCTCTCAATAGGTGCAACAAAACTGTCACAAAAACCAATATTATCACATTTATGAATGTAAGAAAGGCATTGTTCTGTATATGCAGCATAATATTATTCCCTCTTAGTAGCAATAGAGAATATTTGTTATTTTGTAAAGTTTTAAATTATATTTTGGTTTGATTAACAACCACATCTTCCTGGGAATCGAGACAGATATACCGATTTGTTGCACTTCCAAGATCAGCAATGCAGTCATATAAACTGAAAATAAAAAGAGGATATGATGTAAAGATACACTACAACTACTGTGAACATAAATTGTTATAATATTAAATACATTAATTTCCCTACAAAATAGGCAACATGAAACAAATGTTCCATATTACTAACATGCCTCCACATAACTGTGGTTAACGAGGTGAAGGAATCATGAAGGATCTTTTTGAGGAGTAGGTATGGACATGGGTGAATGATCGTACCAGCACGTTCTAGTTTTTCTGGTAAGTCACCTAATTATCCTCCATTTAGAATGGTGAGTCTAAATTGTGTTAATAGGTGTATTTTGTTTCAAAACATGAAACTGCAGGTATTTCAAAGTCGGAAGTGTATACTGTCTTTGAATAAGGGTGAAACAAGATACCTCATCAGAAGTTTTTGAACAAGCAATTATTTTAATTTTTATATGCCCATGTTCACTTAATTTAATGGCTATTGTCTATTTTGTAATCAATGTTCATTTTTAATTCAACACTGCTAACTCAAGTAGTACATAAGGAAGCTGACAATATGTGATCAATTTCTGTGATCTAAATTCATCACAGGATCAGTTACTGAATTCCCCTCACATTGCAATTTTACAGGGACGAGGTTGCCTTCGAAGATGTGAAAAATATGTAAGAGGGTCAAGAAGGAAATAATGAGAGCTAGGGAGTGGTAAGAACGCCAGAGGAAATGAAAAATAATTTAGCACCAAAGAAAACATTGCAATGAAAATAGGGACTACAAGAACATTGCTACAAAAGATATTGCAGAGAAACACATACAGCAAAACTACAAATAATTTGTGAACCCATAAAAAGTAACATGTAGGAAGCATATCATGATGACGAGACTATATTAGAAAATTCTTGGAAATTCTGGTAAACTTGCAAAATAAATTGATAGAACCATACCATTATAATGGAAAATTGAGAAAAATGACTAATAGTTGATTTATTTCTTGCATTTTGTTTTTCTTGTCACATATACACTCTAGAGCCAAAGAAACTAGAATAGGCATGCATATTCAAAGACAGATATATGTAAACACTAAAGATGACAGCGATGTGGTCGGTAACACCTATATAAGACAACATATGTCAGGCAGAAGTGTTAGATTGGTTACTGCTGCTACAATGGCAAGTTATCACGATTTAAGCGAGTTTCAACGTGCTGTTGTAGTTAGCACACAGGAGATGGGACATACCATCTCCGAGGTAGCGACGGGGTAGTGATTTTCCTGTATGACCATTTCACAAGTGCACTGTGAATATTGGGAATTTGGTAAAACATCAAATCTCTGACATCAATGAGCTGGAAAAACATCCTGCTGAATGGGATCAACAACAACTGAAGGGTATCATTGTATGTGACAGTGCAACTCTTCTGCAAATTGCTGTGGATTTCAGTGCTGGGCCACGAACAAGAGTCAGCATGCAAACAATTCAATGAAACATCATCGATATGGGCTTTTACAGTTCTATGTTTACTTATGTATCCTTGCTGACCACTCAACACAAACTTTACACCTTTCTGGGCCCGTTAACACTTAAATTGGACTGTTGATGACTGGAAACATGTAGACTGATGGGCATGTATGGCTATGGAGACAACCTCATGAATCCATGGACCCTGTAAGTCCACAGAAGACTGTTCAAATTGGTGGAGGCTGGTGTTTAGGCTGTGTGCATTTGGAGAGATATGGAACCCCTTATATGTCTAGATATGACTCTGACAGGTGACACCTATGTATGCATCCTGGGTGATCACCTGCATCTATTCATATCCATTGCGCATTCCGACTGACTTGGGAAATTCCATATGCGACACCCCATATGTGCAGAATTGCTACAATGTGACTCCAGGGGAGTTTAAACATTTCTGCTGGTTACCAGAATCACCAGACATGAACATCATTGAGCATATCTGGGATGCCTTCCAATATGCTGTTCAGAAGAGATCTTCCCTCCCTCCCCCCCCCCCCTCCCTCATACTCTTATGGATTTATGGACAATCCTGCAGGATGCATGGTGTCAAGTCCCTCTAGCCTACTTCCAACATTAGTGGAGTTCATGCTACGTTCACTTAATCTCCTCAAACACCACGCTCATGACATAGGTCGTGAATTACCTTTCCCTTCTGTTCCCATCCTTTTTCCTTCCCTTCTCTCCCACCTGAAGAAGGAACTGTGTTCTGAAAGCTTGTCCTTTTTTTCTTTTTCTTCATTTGTGTCACTATCGGCGGTACAGCACAAAAGTAAGTACTGGCCAGACAATCTATCTCTTTTGAAAAATAATTTATCATCTCTGAGGAGAATTTCCATCATTAATCTAATAATTTCCTATTGTTCCATTTAGTGTTGAAAATAGGACATAGGATCAAAATTAAAATTCCTCATGTGAAATGAATTCACATAAAAAGATACTAATGTACCAATGTTAGGTCACTGCAGAGAGACAAGTGAGAGGGGATAAGTACTGAAAAACAATTAAGACTACTTAAATTGAACAATGTGTGAAGTCTTAATAGTAATCCATTTGGATTTTACAGTGAATATGCTGCAAGCATCTTTTTTTGCAAAGGCCTATACCAATGAAAAAGAAGTGGGTGATGGCCGCATGGTCTAGGTCATGAATAGCCTTCCTCATATGTTTCCAATTTTTTTTTCTTCCCTTCTCTCCTACCTAACAAAGGAAGCCTGTTCCGAAAGCTAGTCTTATTATTTTGTTCTTTTTCTTCTTTGTGTGACTATCAATGGTACATCACTAAGGTAAGTACTGGCCAGCCAACCTAGCTCTTTCGAAGAATAGTTTATCATCTTTGTGGAGAATTTCTATCAGTAATTGAATATTACCTCCATGGTCTACATCCTTCTTATTCTTTAACTACCTTTATCTGTCTGCTATCATTTATATCTGTCATCTGAACTCCTTATTTCTCATCATTGTTGTCCACATCCCTTCTGTTAATGTGTTAAAATTAATTACCCTACCATATAGAGCCTACTCTTGTGCCATTTTATGCCCATATCTGTTTATTACACATTTACTAAATAGCCATTTATTAAATATACATTTCCCTTACTGACAGATTGTTACAATAACACAACACTGTAGCATTATTTATAAATGTTTTAAAATTATTTTGACTAAAATTCCAGTGAAATTTTTTGTTAACACTAATCTATAATGATGTTTTTGTTGTTCATCAGCCATTGTACCTTCAATTTTGCGCCAGTGGTAATCTAATGTGCCGCTGACGATCTTTAATGAGCCGTTAATAATCTTTTATGTGCCTCTGGCGATCCTTTTATCTGCCGCCAAAGCCCCTTTTTTGGCAATGGATAATATTTTGAGGTTATCCATCCCCTTTTTCACTGGCACTATGTTATTATATTTTTGTCTAAAAATTAGTTTGTAAAAACTAAGATGATTTTTTTAAAAAATTTCACCCAAATCAACATCTAAATTTTTTAAAATTAAAATTTCCATTCCTCCCTCCTTACACACCAGACCCCAATCACCTACCCCTTCCATTTTATATATTTTTTATTATTTATTTAAACAATGGGAATACCTTAAAGGATTCAACAGTATTTTGGAAAGGATAGGTTGCTACTCATCACAGAGACTTACAATGAGCCACAGAAAGGCAAATGAAGCTTTCGGCTGTTAAGCCTTCATCTGCCACAGAGAACGCATGCACGCGCGCGCACACACACACACACACACACACACACACACACACACACACACACACACAATTGCGGCTGGACAGCCGCAATAGCTGGCGATGGCAGTTGGGTTCGTGTGACTGTGTGTGTGTGTGTGTGTGTGTGTGTGTGTGTGTGTGTGTGTGCGTTCTCTGTGGCAGATGAAGGCTTAACAGCCGAAAGCTTAATTTTTGTTTATTCAGTTATGTGTGCCTTTCTGCGACTCATCGGACATCTCTGTGGTGAGTAGCAACCTATCCTTTCCAAAATGTTATTTATTTGTTCTTTCTAACCAATTATTCACCATGTATCCCAACCTTACACCACAGTACCTACAGTATTTCTGCAAACATGTGTTCACCATAGCAAAACTACAGTCCCACATTCTTTTCCTCCAGTCCTGTTTGTCATTTGGAACAATCCCCAAAGGACTCACTTTAAAAACTGGGGTAGGAAAGGTATAAATCATAGTCTGGAGTCTGACAGTAGTTAGGCACTAATTGGCCATGGCCATGAAAGTTGATAATAGTAATAACTTTAATTAGAAATTTTATGCAAGATCATAAGTTTCGTTAATTCCAGATATTTTATGGTAAAGAGGAGATGTTCAGTTTTCTAACAATATGGATCAATACCTTGAAATATGCCGAATTCTGCACTAAAAATATGAAAGGTTGCATTATAAGTATATTTCCAGTTTAAAATATTCCATAAATAGTTTTCAGTCTTATGGTAACTAATTATAACAGGATGGCCATACTGTTACAAAAAATGTACTAAACAATTAATTTAATTTGGGGAAAGATTATCTATATAGTTGCTGTTTTAATGTGCCTATTAAGAATGCTGTTGAAGTTTATAGAAGAATATAAAAAAGATTCAGGAAAAACGAAGCACATCTCCATCTACATACATACTCCGCTATTCACCGTAAGGTGCGTGGCGGAGGGTACACTGTACCACTACCAGGCATTTTCTTTCCTATTCCACTCCCAAACTGAACGAGGAAAAAAAGAATGCCTATATACCTCTGTACGAGCCCTAATTTCTCTCATCTTGTCTTTGTGATCTTTACGCGAAATGTAAGTAGGCGGCAACAAGATCGTACTACACTCAGCTTCAAATTCCGGCCCTCTAAATTTACTCAACAGAAATTCACAAAAAGAAAGTCGTCTTTCTTCCAGCGATCCCCAATTGAGTTGCCGGAGCATTTCCGTGACACTCGCGCATTGGTCGAACCTACCGGTAACAAATCTAGCTGCTCGTCTCTGAACCGCCTCTATGTCTTCCTTTAAACTGATCTGCTGTGGGTCCCAAACACTTGAGCAATACTCAAGGCGTGGTCGTACAAGCGTTTTATACGGGTCTCCTTTACAGATAAAGTACATCTTCCCAAAATTCTCCCAATAAACCGAACTCGCCTGTCTGCCTTACTCACAACTGTCCTTACATGCTCGTTCCATTTCATATCGCTCTGCAATGTTACGCCTAGATATTTGAACGACGCGACAGCATCAAGAAGCTCACTACTAATGCTGTATTCGAACATTATGGGATTGTTTTTTCTACTCATGTGCATCACCTTACTTTTTTCTACATTGAGAGCAAGCTGCCATTCTTCGCACCAAATAGAAATTTTGTCTAAGTCATCCTGTATGCTATTACAGTCAGTTACAGACGACACCCTCCCATACACCACAGCATCATCAGCAAACAGCCGCAAATTACAACTTACTCTGTCCATCAGATCATTTACATAGATAGAAAATAATAGCGGTCCTATCACACTCCCCTGGGGCACGCCTGACGATACACTCGTCTCTGCTGAACACTCGCCATCAAGAACGTACTGTGTTCTATTACTTAGGAAGTCTTCCAGCCAGTCACAAATCTGTGAACCTATTCCATGAGCTCATATCTTCGTTAGCGGTCTGCAGTGTGGCACCGCGTCGAACGCCTTTTTGAAGTCGAGAAAAACACAACTCGCCTCTTGCCCTTCGTCCATGGCTCGCAACATGTCGTGTGAGAAAAAGGCAAGCTGAGTTTCACATGAACGATGTTTCCTAAACCCGTGCTGATTCATGGAAAGAAGCTTTTCCGTTTCAAGGAAATTTACTATATTCGAACTGAGAATATGCTCCAAAATTCTACATGAAACTGATGTCAACGATATTGGCCTGTAATTGTATGGGTCAGTTCTCTTTGCTTTCTTATAAATGGGAGTCACCTGCGCTTTTTTCCAATCACTAGGAACTTTGCACTGAATTAAAGATTCGCGATAAATGCAAGCTAAGTAGGGGGCCAATGCCGCAGAATAGTCTCTGTAAAACTGAACCGGTATTCCATCCGGACCAGCAGACTTTTTCGTATTTAGCTATCTCAGCTGCTTCTCTACACCGGAAATACCTATTGCTATGTCCCCTATTTCGGAATTAGTACGTTTATCAAATGATGGAAAATTTGTGCTGTCCTCCTGCGTGAAAGATTTCTTAAAGGTTAAATTTAGAACTTCAGCTTTCCGTTTGCTTTATTCTATTACTGCCCCGGAATGATCAACGAGTGAGTGGACAGTGGGCTTTGACCCGCTTATTGATTTTACATAGGACCAGAATTTTTTCGGGTTCTCGGAAAGATCTTTTGCTAAGGTATGGCTGTGATAATTATTGTAAGCGTTGCGCATCGATCTTTTTACAGATGCATGAATATCTACTAACTTTTGCCTGTCATCATTTGCGTGTTCTTTTTTGAATCGAGACTGCAACAGCCTTTGCTTTCTCAGCAGCTTTCTAACATTATTATTATACTACGGTGGATCTTTTCCATCCTTAATCGTCTTTACTGGCACATATTTCTCTAATCCTTTATTAACAATGCACTTAAATTTAGTCCACAATTCCTCTACATCCATAGTCTCGGAATTAAACGATGCCCATTCATTTTCTAAGTGCGATCGTAACATTTGCTTATCGGCTCTTCCCAACAAAAACACGCTCCTAGTCTTCTTGATTGGTTTATGAACTTTGGTCACCATTGACGCTATGATGATATCATGATCACTAATTCCTGTCTCTACACAGACATCGTTAATAAGGTCAGGCCTGTTTGTGGCTATAAGAGGAGGAGGGGTTGCTGACTTTGCTTTGTCACAAGTCTCGCCCCATTAGCTTATTTGCTGTTATTAAGGCTAAAGTAGCCTATTCTGAAACGAGTATATTACAAGTGCACATCACCTGCCATTGTGAACACGACACAAATATTTGGCTGCCATGACATCTCTTGATGTAATATTTTATCTGAATGTAACATTCTGCACTCCATTTATGCCTTAAGGTGCTTAGATATAATTTATAGCACTGAACATATAAAAGTGATTCAGCACAAATATAGTAAAGTTATTAATTACCTTCATTTTGGACGTATTTTTTCATAAGTAAACTGCTGCACTTTCTCAGAGTTTGGACTGTCTTTCATTGCCAATATTTTCTTTTTTATATAGTGGAACTGCTCCAAAGCAAACTCATAAAGTTCATTTTCCATCTTCCATACTTTTGACTGTTTTATGATCGATACAGTTTCTTCAGATGGTTCTATTTTCTGGGCAGTTTTTCGTAAATGGGATTTTTTACCTAAAACAGAAAAAAATATTACAGACAAAATTATATATATTTTTTCCTTATTATTTTTAGCAATTCAAATGGCCTCCTCCCTCCTTAAACATGCACCTACGCCTCCCTTTTATCCTCTCCTGCCCCTTCCCTCCACTGCATTTAATGCTGCACCTCACAGTCCCACCTTTCAGAGCCTTTACAATTGATCATGCAATGTGGAACTTTCCACCCCCACCTTTACATGGCATCCTTACCCCTCCACTCTCCTCCTCACTCACTGTCAAGATGCCTGTAGCACTGAAGCGGCTGGAGATGGTGGCTGAGTGTACACAGTTATGTCTGAGTGATTGTGTAAATGTTTGTGTTTCTTTTTTTGATAAAGGCCATGGCCGAAAATTTAAGTTGTGTGAATGTTGTTGTTTATTTTACATGCCTGTCTGGGGCTCAGCTAATGACTTTATGGTGAGTTGTTATCTATCCTACTACTATCTACATTCTCAGATATCCTATTACTGACATTCCAATTGGATTTTCCATTGTTAAAAAGAAAAAAAAAGTATAAGATATTTTAAGTGCAGCACAAGAAGGCACAACACAACATTTCACAATGAATAAGAGGCCAATAATGGAAAATCCAGGTTGGAATTAATAAAATAGTAATAAGGATAGTTTACAACTCACTGCAAAGACATGGCGATGAGCTGCGACAGGCACATGCAAAAGACACATACATACAACACTTTCAGCAATCGGTAATGGCCTGTGATTATAGTTGTAGCCAATGTCCTTCAGATGTGCAAGCATGATTCTGAACCTGATTCATATATGAAACTGTGAATACATTTCCTGTATTCTCAGCAGTTGTAGTTACCATAGTGTTTATTCCTTTGGACATGCATGCATTGATAAACAAAGACCCTGCACTTTGTATTTAAAGCCAAAGCAAGGTATCAGACTTTTGCCTTAAATGTATATCCCTGTGTGGGAATTTCATTATAGACAGTATGAGCACTCATGAGTAGTAGACAATGTATGTCATATGAAAGTTTGGGTCAGCTCAGAAGGCATTCATGGGTAGCGTAGTAGTTAAAGGGACCACTTGTGATTGCAAATCCAATTCATACATTAAAACCAGTACTTTTTCTTCTGGCACAATTTACAATTAGAAATTAACAGTTTCAAATTCATTTGACCATAATCTGCTAACAAATGCTATATCAATACTATACATGCATATATTTTTCATTTATAATCTTCTCCCATTTCCTCAGACAAATTTCCATCACAATTCTTTAGGGGGACTGTTAACTGTTATTAATATTACACTAATCAAGAATGTTAATGAAGTTGAATTACATAATGTAAGTTTAAAACGCAAACCAAAACAGCTTACTGGTTTCAAAATGAGCAGCTGCACCACGAAAAAAATTAGGGAGGGCAGCTTCCAATATCTTCACAAAATCTGCCAGTTCTTCAGTAACTCCAACTAAGAAATAGTGATTGATAAGATTTCTTTTTGCTTCTTCAAGTGCCCAGTCATTTCCTGGAATCCTGTAAGTACAATTTTCCCTTAAAAAAATTACCACATATGGAAATTTGAGGTTTAATTAAACTGAGTAAAAGACACATAAATAATGGTAACAGAAATTGGTCAGAATACTGGAAGTGTTCTATCATTAATAATAATAATAACAATAGACTTATCATACAACAGAAATGTTTACATATAAAAAGTCACTCAAAACTGACCAACACTGTGCTGCATGTCCACAAAAGAATGGAATCTGAAGCCACATATTATCAGGATCACAATCTGGTTGGTTTAACTGCACACATTCATCAAATGTCTGAAATAAAATTTAATGAATATTAAAAACAATGATAACCCTTTAGTGTGTTTTTCACTATTAATAGTGTTCCTAAAGGTAGTGTTTTTTATGATCAAATAAAGTTTTCTGCATCCAGTCCACTTAAATATACACAAAACAGACATAGAGGAAGAGCATAGTTTTTAATACTAACTCTATCAGAGACAACTTAAACTATGTAACTACTAGATCACATGCATAAGTTACCACGCAACTTTGTACTCACCAGAATGTCCATTCCTTTTGTTGCATCTGTAAGTCTAAAATGTCAAATAGTGTAATGTTGTAGTTTTTATGCTTGATACAAATATCAAATAATGTAAATACTACTAATTCAGTCATAGTAGTAACTAAATAGAATTGGTGTAGATGATGAATCTTATCACATTCATCTCATCTCAGTGTCCTTACGATTTAATACTGCTTCATACTGAAGATGGTCAATAAGCTATGAAGCTTATCTTGCACATTTAAAGAAGATAAATGAGCAGACACAGAAGATTTACAAGAACTAGTATTGCCTGAGGTCAAAATTTGGCGTTTAAAAAGTCAAGAAAAAAAATTGTGCAATTTTTTTGAATGGCCATTATGTTGGATCACATATGGCACATTTCTGAATTTACAATGCCTTTTCAATCACACACTATCATCAGACTTGATATCCATTTACCACATAGACAAAATGTATACTTCAGAGTATGGCAAGAACAGGAAGCAGTTAAAAAATTAAATTACTGCATTCATAAACTGAATCGTTTATGGTAATTATATTTAAAAACTATATTTGAAAGTTAAGGATTGAACATTACAAAGAATTTTAAAAAATAAAAAAATAATAAAAATGGGGGCAGTGGGAATCAAACCCGAGACCTTTAAGATTGGAACTTCAAGCACTAACTGGTTGAGATAATTTTACCTTTAGCAATGTGCTAACCTACAATGGGTTATAATATAGTGACAAAAGTTATGAAAAATTTGGAATATCATATTAAAATTTCTTTTTACCAATTTTAATGGCTATGTGTACACACAATTTTTATATTTGTAACATATATGACAAACCGCCTTTCAAATTATGTACATTTCATTGGCCTTCTTGTATGATTAATATTAAAAATCTGTACCCTTAGTTTTGTGTTAGCGTATTTATATAATGATTACATTAAAGGATTACTAGATCTCTGAAGCTGAACCCTACATAACACATTTATGGTACAGTGAGGAAACAAACTGAAGTGCTTTTACTATAGTCAACATAATCAATTTGTGGCTTATAAAATTTGGCACTATGGTGTGGATGCATGTAATGCCCTGATAGTATAAGTAGCTGAATTCAAATGTTTCAGCAGATCTTCAATGTGTTTCTTCCAATTCCATCCCTTTAATCAATTGTAGGTGATATAACTCTGTACCATATTGCAATTATTGACAATTGTGACAAGACGAGATGGGTTGTGGATGCAACTACAAGATTCCGTAGATGATCCAGGAGGATTGTAAAAAACAAAAATAAAACTATTTGCAACTATTGGCAGATAATAAATTATTTTAAAATGAAGTGTGCCAGTTGGCATTGAGGACTCATCCAGATCTCCAACCAAATGTTTTTCAGAAACAGCACTGACTTACTGTAGAAATTTCAAACAGATTGGGGCAACTAGAGGTTACAATATTCTGTCTCATCTGCTTTGCTGCTGCAGAAGACATTTTATGACTTTTTTTTGTTTCCAAATATCTATCTTTAGCTTAATTTTTCTTTCTTCTTCTTCTTCTTCATAATTACAAGTTTAGGTAAACTTTGCATGTCAAAAACCTACATCCTTAGTTTTATTTTATTCTTTACTGCTTCCTAAATCTTGTTCAGAAAATATGATATTATTTCTAGATTATGAATATATTTATTAAAGAAATTCAGAATGGGGATGGCTCTATCCCATGATTTATCTAAAAAAATTTAGAAGAACCATGGAAAACACATATCAGAATGACCAGATGGGAATTTGAACCACCATCCTCCGAAATACAAGTGCAATGTTTTGCTATTGTGCCTTGATGTTTGTTTTAATTTTTTAATATGACTGTCCAGTTCACAGGCATTGGTTGGTCACCCAAATAGAATCACACGAGGCAGCATGCATTGCTTCAAAGAGACATTTATATGAAGGAAGCTCTTGCCTTTGTATAAGGCTTAATAAAGTTCCACCAGTATTTGTACAGGAGAAAGTTTTACTTGTTGCCTGACCATAACCCCTTGCAGTCTTTGTTTAAAACCGCTCAGTCAGTGCCAGCACATACAGCTCAAAAACTGGAGCAGTGGGCACTGTTCCTTTCAAACTATCAATATGAGAAATTGTATCACCGCACTGCTACACTACTAAACATGCTAAAGCTGAGTTTCTTTTGCATCTTCCTCTGGGCCCTGATACTGATTTTGATCTATCTTCCATTTCTTACTGCCAGACTGACACGCTTTATTCTGATTTGCTGATATATTTTCCAATTGATCACAAACAACTCGTCCAGGCAACATTGGCTGATTCTAATCTGCAACAGTTACACTATGTACAGGTAGCAATAACATTATTTCTCACATTGGCAGGCTCTTTCAGTCCACCAAGGTGCCATTCTTTTGCACACCGATAACGGCCAGTCACGAGTGAGTGTACCCAATGCTCTTCAATTGGAAATACTGTGTTTGTTGCATAAAGGTCACTGGGGAGTGGTTTGGATCAAACAATTAGCTCATCGTCATTGAACATGCCCTGGTCTGGAGGTGCAGACTGAGGGTATGACAACACAGTGTCCAGCCTGTATCAACAATCAGTCTGCTCCACCTTACAAGACAGTCTCTGATTGGCCTACTATACCATGGCAAAAAATTAATTTGGACGTCTCTGGTCTATTCTGGAATTCTCACTGGTTGATTGTTGTTGATGCATATAGCAAATTCCTGTTTGTGGTTTCTATACATTTGACAATAGTGCATTCTACTATTCAGGCTTTGTCTTAAATATTTTGTATTGAAGGACTGCCAGAACTTAGTGTACCATACAATGGACCATAATTTGTTGCAGCCGAATTGGGGTAATTTTGTGTGGGCAATGATATCAAACATTTGAAAAGTGCCCCGTTCCACCCTTAGTGTAGGAGGGAAACCATTAGCTCTTTTGTTACAGATTAATTAGGTGCCAAGATGCAGTCTCCAATGCACCTCTTGCCTTCCAAGGGGCCTGTGACTTTGGTGTCCCCATCTGAACCAATGGACGTCAACATGCGTCGACATTGCGACTGCTGTCCTTGGGCTCCAACCACTATGTGGATGTAAGCCACCATTGTGACTCCGAGTTGACATGTCAGCCACCTGATCTGACATCAGCTGGGAAAGTGCATCTGTTTGAGCATATTTGAGTGGTGTTCACTGGACAGCAGTGGAATGATTAGGCATGGGCAGGGGCTTGCATTACTCATAGTCTCAGCTCATGCCTCACCAACTAGCCCTCCTGTCACATCGTCTGTTAGCAAGACAACACTGTACCATTTTTATAGGGGGAGGGGTGATGAGTTGACAGCCAGCCAGCAAGGACAGCCAGTCAGCCGGTGTACGTCAAGAGTCCTGGAGCAACCTACTTGTCAGATGTCCTGTTCTTGCCTCTGGTAGCAATTTTCATGTTATTAGTGTTTGTTGCTGTACATACTGTTTTTATCATGCACTATTGGGCAGGAAGCTTGTTTATGTTCTGTATGACAACATAGAAATAAACCTGAAGAAAAGTACTGGTCCATGCTATTCACTTCACATGTGTTACTAATTATTACGCTCCTGTCCAGCTCCTTCATAAGTCTCCCCTCACTATGGCTCCTTGCTCAGATTGTGTTTCTCATGTCCTGAGGGCTATAAGAGTATGTACATAAAAAGGTTATGCATTTGAAGGAAGTGTGCATCCTGCAAATTTGGTCTCTCACCTGCTTATGTGGGACATGTATTTACCATCATCTGCCATGATAACTCATAACAACAGAATAAAACTTCAGTAAATTACTTGGTATGGCCTCATTAGATGCTTTGCAGGCAACAAAATTCACAAAACAGTATTGAGAATACTACTGAATGCTCACTGGCTGTTGGACAATGCAGGAAGTCAGGTACCCAGAATTAGCCTAAACTCAACTGCTGCTCTTTGTTATTATAATAACAAAGCATTTGGATCACTCTCTTTCTATCATGTGATTTCTAGCTATCTGTCTCTCTTCATCTTATTATTTTTTTTTTTTTTTTTTTTTGGCCCACTTTAGGTAACAGTAGTAACACTAAAAGTAGGCCTTTGCAATCGTCTTTTGACAGCTCAAAACTTAAAATTTAACCGTTCATCTTACGTGAAAATTGAATAACCGAATTTGTAGAGGCGAATATTCTCTACAACTTTTCTCTCTTATGATTTTTTTCATATCTCATATCGTTAGAGAGATATTTGCAAAAATAACGGAGATTTGACACACCTCACTGAATTAACGAAAACCAGGTGTTCGAAGATGTCAAGTGACATTCCTCGCACAGAACTCTCTCTGGCATATGCCATCTTGCATTGCGTATTTGATGAATTTCTTATTGAAACTTACATGTTGTCATTTCAAATCAATGGCAGACTGAAGAATTAATAAAAACACAACATTCTTTGTACAATAAATGATAATCTAGTATCTAAAAATGCCATATTAGCATCAGTTAACAACCGCCATCAGTAGTACGAGATTAAAAGACGCATGTTCTAATTGTTAGCCGTAGTGTAGTGGGCAGCGCGTAGGACTGTAATGCTCATGGTCAGTGGTTTGGAACCCATCACTACCCAAATTTTTTTTCCCATTTTACCTAGGTTTCGGGCACTCTTATTAATTAAATACAGCTATGTTCTTCAATGTTTACAGTTGTGCATATGTAAGAATGCTCCCTCTCAAATGCATGTTTGTTCTATTTCGTGAAAATGCCATGAAATAGGTAACAATGAATTGAACAATGGTCTTCTGAAGCATATGCATGTAAACTGGGAGGACACTGTAATAATGAACATTCTGAACAATGTGCTGATACAGGAAGTCCTAGATTTCTGTGGCAAGTGTAGTTCCTTAATGTAATGGAATGGAAGTGTATACATTGCAACAAATTACCTTGTTTATTTTTTTTTTCCTAAGCGTTTATTCACAATTTATGGAATATATTGAAAGTCATTAATTAAAAACAATGCATCTACTAAAATGTTTGTCTTTGACATGGTTGCTATGGACGCTTTTAACGTAGATGATATTACCTTTCCTGTAGTTCAGATATGACTTCGTTCATGTTACTCTGTTCTGCGCTAAAATAAAGAGCAAATATTCTATTTCAAACTGTGATTAAGTTTTCTTTTACAGCTAAAATCACAAACCGAATAAGTGTTGTAATACTGAATACCACATAACTCTAGTACTTAATATATAGACAAAGTTAGTACTATCAATACGTCATTTACAACAGTAATTGTAACAGTATCTCCCCAGTTTATGTACACGTGATAAAGAAGTCTATGTTTACAATTTGTTGCTATGTATTTCATGGTATGTTTTTGAAACAGAACAATGCACTTTTCAGAGAAAGCGCTGTTATCTTTGAACAACTCGGAATATTGCAGAATATAGTTGTGTTCAGTTAATAAGAGTGTGCGAAAACCTTTTAGAAAGCAAGAAGAAAAATGAAGTGTGCCAAAAAATTGAAGCGTTGATATATATATATAGCACGGCAGTGCACAGGCCTTCTCTTCAGACAGTGTTGGTTCAATGCCATCTGTAATAAAAAACAGAGTAAAATTTTTGATGAACAACCCAGAATGAATAAAGTAAAACCTTGTTTTTACATTTTCCCGCCATTTACACCATTTTTTTGTTGGTCCCATCAAATTTCCTATGTTCACAATGTTAATTCACCCTCGTTTTTGTGTTAATAAATTTACACTTTTCTCACGTTTTACGCTTTTCGAAAGCATGTTCGTGAAGAAAAATTGACCTAATCTACATAAATTGACACTAGCATGACTTAAATTTAAAATTATTCGCAGTCGAGTTTCTTGACACTTTGCCTTTATTCAAACGTATATTTCGCATTTCATTGTTGGCAGTATGCGGCTAGTTGACTTACGACGCGCCGATTTGTGGTGATGTAGTTCCTCTTTCCACCAGCTACTTTGCCAGAGCACCTGGCATGTACTCAGACAAACAGAACGGTTTGTTGATGTGAAAAAAATGCCGATTTGTGGTGGTGTAGCTCCTCTTTCTGATAGCTTCTTTGCCAGAGCAGCTGGTGTGTACTCAAACAATTAGAACCAGTTGCTTTGTTGATGTGAGAATAAAGAGTTGCATTGTTTCTGTGATACATATTTCTAATTAATAAAGAACGTTATCTTTGAAAGTAGGGTATCATAATACCCACAACCTCAAAAAAGCGATAATAGTGTGAGACTCCAATCCTATGCAAACGTCACAAAAATACTTACGCTAATGTTTGCACTCAAGAACACAAAGAAATTCTGTAATATCATCGTGTGAAACATCGAAAAATACAAAAATAACGGAACTTTAGCAGTTTTACTACGTAAATAATTAATGCCGGTGAAAGGCAGTAATTTTGAAGATGTGTTACATAGTCCAGCAGCGGCGTCCTCGATTATAATGAATGAAATTACGTCAAAAATTTCTACTCCCCATAAAATTACCAGTTCTGCCTGGCGCTTAAAATAGCAGCATCCTCGAGTATAATGAATGAAATTACATCAAAAATTTCTACTACCCATAAAATTACCAGTTCTGCCTGGTGCTTAAAATAGTAAAAATTTGGATAATGTTTATTGTATAATAGACTTCCTGGCGAGTATTTAGATGCCTATTATGTACATATATTACAAATAAACTACAAATATATATATATATATATATGAGGACAGTTACAACTCACCGCAAAGACGTGGCAACGAGATGCGACAGGCACATACAAAAGACACACACATACAACACATTCAGCTATCGGCCATGGCCTTCTTCAGAAATAGAGCACTCACACAATCACACAGGCACACAACACAGTCATACAACCATCACCTCCGACTGCCACACTTCGAAGGTCGGAGGTGATGGTTGTATGACTGTGTTGTGTGCCTGTGTGATTGCGTGAGTGCTCTATTTCTGAAGAAGGCCATGGCCGATAGCTGAATGTGTTGTATGTGTGTGTCTTTTGTATGTGCCTGTCGCATCTCGTCGCCACGTCTTTGCGGTGAGTTGTAACTGTCCTCTCTATATTATTTATTCCAACCTGGACTTTCCATATATAAAATCCTCCCCCCCCCCCCCAGTGAGCGTTGCGGTCGTTTGTTCATATTTGTTCTGGGTTGTTTGTCGAGAATTTTACTCTGTTTTTTATTACAGATGGCACTGAACCAACACCGTCTGAAGAGAAAGCCTGTGCACTGTCGTGCCACATCACATCACGCAGAGTAGGTCACAATCGCGTAGCTCACTGCGTGGGTGATGGGGCACAGCCCATGGCCTCTCATTGGCCAGCCAGTCAGCTATGCGATCGCGACCTACTCTGCGTGACGTGGTATTGGAGCGCACACGCCTTCTCTTCAGATGGTGTTAGTTGAACCATATTTCATTTTCTCTCTTTTCATTGGTTCTTTGGTTTGAATGGATACTTTGTGGATGATTTGTTCTATTTTGATTGTTTCAGGTAGCTCAGTTTTCACATTACAGAGGGCGTCAAGCTACCATGCCGGCAACACTTTGACCGAGCGTGCTGACCCACTGCGCCCTAGCAAGTTCCGAACCACCATATAAGATGTTCATACATGACAAACTAATTCCTCGCCTATTACACTATGGCGAACAGCTGCGAGAGTAATCTGTGATTCTTGTACCATCGATGGCAGGTGGTATCTAACTAACCAACATTAGATTATAATTCATTGTTCTAAGAACGAAGTGTTTTTGATAATTTTCAAGTGCGCCATTGCTTTGAAATGACAATGCTTAAGTTATAATTAGAAAAACATCATGTAGAGAAAGCAAAATGGCCTATGGAAAAGAGATTTTGGGGCAAGGAACGTCACGTAACTGATTTACAAATGCCAAGTGTACACTGTGTTCCATCCAGGCTATAGTCACTCGTCCGAACACCAAATGTATGCTATGTTCGTTCAAGGCTATAGTCATTCATAACCAGTACAGGCAAAGAAAATAAACTTTGAACTACCAAAGCAAGACAGGTGAAAATATTTTAATGGAAAAATATAATGCAAATGTGGGAGAGATACTAAAATGATAGTTCAAAGAGGTACAAGTTCAAAAAAGAGTATGTTTGTCAAAGCTAAACTCAAATACCATATAATTTTGGCTGTTTGTTAAAATACAGCCAGAAAGAATATTACGTGTTGGGTGCATAGATATTACCACAATAGTAGAGTTGTAATCGTATCACCATAATTTTTTATTATTTTGGTCTGAAATGTTTGCAAAAACTTATAAAACTACAAATCTAAATTGTGAAATAAAACACGTCAGTGCAATTTTTATTTATACTACCTGCCCTCTTGTCATGTCATCCTTTCTTTCCTCCCTTAGTCATTTCTCATTTACCTGCAATTCACATTGACTCCATAATTATGTTTTGTTTATGCTGTAATATAATGCTAGCAATCCAAATAGACAACACCAAGAAGAATCAGAGACATCATAGCCCAATTTATTTGGGACCTATCACATTGTACAAAGATAATGGCTGAAAATAAAGCCCATGTGCAATGCAGAAAATGATGGAATCCATATTGAGTGTTACCACCACTGTTGCCTGTAACAGAACCTTGCCTATCCCAATTCATACCACCATCCAACAGAGATCCTCCTGCACGCCCAACTAATCACCCCCTGGTTACCCTCCAAGAATTTCTCACCACCAAATTGGGTCACACCATCTTTCCCCAAGTCCCTTCCAAAGAACTTGAAACTTTCAACAGAAAAAAGGAGAGCCATCTAAAAACTCGAATCAAATCCCGACATAATCATCCTTCCCGCAGATAAAGGTTCCGCCACTGTAGCTATGGATCACATTAATTATCTGGCAGAAGAGCTCCACCAACTCTCTGACTCTTCCACCTACAAGTTGTGCCGCAATGACCCCATCCCCAAAGTCCAACAAGATCTCCAATACTTTTTAAAATCCTACAACCCCTCACAGAAGCTCTCCCCTGAATACACCTCCATACTCACCCCAACAGCACCCCACATGCTCACCTTTACATGCTTCCCAAAATCCACAAACCAAATAATCCTGGACGCCCAACTGTGGCTTGTTACTGTGCTCCTACCGAAAGGCTCAGGACACCCTATCCTCCTCCTCCCACATCCACTTCACCTGGTCTTCTTCAACCCGCCATGCCACTTTCCTGGATGTCAACCTCCACCTCACTGATGGCTCCATCCACACTTCTGTCCATATTAAACCTACCAATCACTAACAGTACTTACACTTCAACAGTTGCCATCCCTTCCACATAAAAAAAATCCCTTCCTTACAGCCTGGCCACCCGTGGATGGCGTATCTGCAGTGACAAGAACTCCCTTTCTGAATATGATGAGGGCCTCACAAAGGCCTTCGCAGACAGAATCTACCCCTGACATAGTCCGCAAACAGATCTCCTGTGCCATATTCCCACGCAACCCAAATCCTCCCTCCACCATCCACAAAAGAGTGCTCCCCTTGTCACCCAGTACTACCCTGGACTTGGATAACTAAACTCCGCTCTTCGCCAAAGTTTTGATTTTCAGTCCTCATGCCCAGAAATGAGACACATCCTGCCCAAGATCCTTCCCACCCCTCTAAAGTGATGTTCCATTGCCCTCCCAACCTCCATAACATTCTTGTCCATCCCTATGCCACCCTGAAACCCATCCAACTGCCACAGGGATCATCCCTGTGGAAGACCCCATTGCAAGACCTATCCAATCCACCCACCCAGCACTTCCTATTCCAGTCCTGTTACAGGCTTATCCTGCCCTATCAGAGGCTGGACCACCTGTGAGAGCAGCCATGTAATTTACCAGCTGTGCCACAATCGATGTGCAGCTTTCTATATTGGCACGACGACTAAGCAGCTGCCCATTAGAATGAAAGACCACCGCCAAACTGTGGCCAAAAACAAGGTGGATCACCATGTGGCACAACATGCAGTGGAGCATATGCTTGATTTCAATGGCTGCTTCACAACCTGAGCCATCTGGATCCTCCCACCCACCACCGGCCTCAACTTATGATAACTTTCTTTTTCCGCACCTTATAGTTCCCACCTCTCTATTCTAAACCTTGCCTATTTTGAGTGCTGAGTGCATGGGCGTGCATGAGTGTGAGCGCGGGTGGGTGTAAGCTGCATCTTGTTCCTCCCATCTAATACATACGTATTCTGGAAGGCTGTGCTGTATCTATCCTCACCACCGTGACACAACCTTCCTATCCTCCGTCCCCTCTCCTATCTACACACTGCAGAGCGTGATTCAAAGTGCAGCAGGCGGAGCTGGTGGTTGTGTGACAGTGTTGTGTGCCTGTGTGATTGCATGAAACTCCCTAATTCTGAAGGAGGCCATGGCCGATAGATGAAAGTGTTGTATGTATGTGTCTTTTTTGTGTGCCTGTTGCGGCTTGTCTTCACATCTTTGCGGTGAGTTGTAAACTGTCCTATTACTATATTGTTAGTATTGAATCAAAGATATACTGGATATTTTTGTTGACATACACATGTCTATACTGCTTCCACATGCTGCTAAATTTTATCTGTGGTAGCAGCAGATAGTGTATTCCGGCCAGTCATTCTGAAATCATCAACCCGACATTTTTGATGAGAAATTAGGGAAAAAAACAGAGGCAAAGGCAACAATGCATTCTGGTGGGTGATGAAAATGTCTTGAACATTATGTTTAGCATGTGGTCACACATTATCATGTTGGTATGTGGCCATTGGTAAGCTTCAAAGTTATGGGATGACTACAGGCTCCAACACTTCAGTGATTAATAATTTCTTTTCTCTTTCCACTGGAAAATTGTACTGTTAGTATGCAAACAAAGTGGCCTATTAATGAAATACAGTGGTGCAGGAGTGGAATCCATTCCCACCCCCCAAACCATAATATCGGGTACATAAGGCATCATTTCAACAGTCTTCCACCACAGTGTCTGCAGATTATAACATGACTAATCTGCTTGTCCAGGCAGAATAGAGATTCATCGGTAAAAAAGTGTCATTCTATTTGGTTGCCCATGTCTGTTGTTCATCTCACCATTGCCACCGCAAACATCTGTGGCACGCACTCAGTGGTAAACACAGAAATGGACACCTTGCAGGCAGTACAATATGCTGCACATGATGGTAAATGGTACATGTGGACAATGCTTACTGCACAAAAGATTGAATTTATTATGGTATGGTGCTCGATAGATGATGAAATGCATGCATTTCTTGTCGCCACAAATGCATACTGCAAATCTGTCCTAATTTTGAGCCTTCCCTCAGGGTGTTGCATTTTGAGTGGTCAGCAGTGTATGTGCAATGAAAAATTATATGCACAAGTTTTTACTAAAGATCAATTTGTTTAAACTGTTCATATTTTTGTAACAATGCTGCAGCTTTCTCTCTCCTCAACAATTTAAGATATTAGTTGCCAGTATTATTAATACTTGCTATAATTTTATGAACAGGAAAAAGTTAATCATAAAACTGCAAGTAACAACATATTCATAACACTCTCAATAGCACATATTTCCACTTAGGTAAAAATATCTCTAAACATACCTTTTTGTCACCATGTTTTCTGCGAACTAGGTGAGGCCGAAAATCATCACCGTAACGAAGGAAGTAATAATACGAAACAAGCCTATCCAGTGGTTTCCGAATCAGATTAATATATAATGGACGTTGTGAAACACCAAACCTGAAAAAAATATGTTTACATTTCCATGTGGTTGTAATTAGAGCAGAGTATGTTTTTTCTTACTGTGTACTTTTCAATAACTAACAATGAAAAGTCCAAGTTGGTATTCAACAATGTAATGAGGATAGCTTCCAACTCACCGCAAAGATTATTTTTCAAGTCACAGAGATGCATGTAAAAATGGCAAACACACACACACACACACTATTTATAGCTTTTGGTCATAGGCTTCATCAGCACAGAATACACTCTTTCATTCGTATAATTACAGGCACAAGTCACTAACATGCAATGTCATCACCAACTGCTGAGTTCCAGAACATAACAGCTTGAGAAGTCAGCTGTGCATTAGTGAGTTGTGCCTGTGAATGTATGAATATGAATGTGTATTCAGTACTTACGAAGACTGTAGCCAAAAACTAGAAGTTGTGTGTGTGTGTGTGTGTGTGTGTGTGTGTGTGTGTGTGTGTGTACAATTGCCTTTTTTTTCTTATCTTAAATGATACGTTAAGGAAAGACAAACCTATTTTTATAGTTTTTGTACATTTGGATAAAGTTGTCGACAATGTTGGCTGAAGCACAATCTTTAAAATTCTGAAGGTAGCCGGAGTAAAATATTGGGAATAAAAAATTATATACAACTTGTACAACAACCAGATTGAGCATGTAAAATTTTTGGGCGTGAAAGGAATGCAGTAGTTGGGAAAGGAGTAAGATATGGTTGTAACCTTTCGCCAGTGGTATTCAATCTGAACATTGAACAAGCTGTGAAGGAAAGCAAGTATCAAATTAGACCAGAATTAATATTCGGGGCAAAAAAGTAACAACTTTGTGGTTTGTTGATGACACTGAAATTCTGTAAGAAACAGCAACTGACAGGAAATCACAAATTCAACTGCACAACTGTGGTGATATTCCATAAGCAGGCAAACTGATTAGATGACATTTGTGAGGTACAATGTCAAAAGCCTTCCAGAAATCTACAAACACGGAATCTATTTGACATCCCTTGTTAATAGCACTCATCACATCATGTGAGTAAAGAGCTAGCTGTGTTTCAGAAGAACGATACTTTCTGAATCTATGTTGACTATGGGTTAATAGGTTGTTCTCTTTGAAGTAGTTCATAATATTTGAAGAAAGTATATGTTCTTAAATCCTGCTGCAAACTGAGGTCAATGATATGGGCCTGTAATTTTGTGGATCACTCCAGTTGCCTTTTTTGAATATTGGAGTCACCTGTACAACTCTCCGTTCTTTGGGTAAGGATCTGTCACTGAGCCAGCAGTTGTATATGATAGGTACAGGGTTATGGCATCAGCATACTCTGAGAGAAACTTAACTGGTATACAATCGGGACCGGGAGACTTACTTTTGTTAAGTGATTTAACTTGCTTTAATACTCCATGGGTATCTATTTCTAAATTACACATTTTGGCAGCTGAAAGACTGGAGATTCTCACACAGAAGAACATTACTTAGATACTTTCCTTTCAATTTTGGTGGATTTGGAAAGTTTGATATTCAGTCTCACTACGACAAAAAATGTTCAAATGTCTGTAAATCTATCAGACCAAACTGCGTGGTCATCAGTCCGTAGCTTACAAACTACTTAAACCTAGTTAACTAACCTATGGAAAAACACACACACCCATGCCCCAGGGAGGACTCGAACCTCCATGGCGAGCAACCGCACGCTCCGCAGCGAGGTGCTTTAGATCGCTCGGCTACTCCACCGCGGTTCTCACTACGACAACTCTGTGTTCACTAATACTTGTGTCTGTTTTGATGCTCTTTATTAGCACCAGATTATTTGTTGCTAAGAGGTCAAATATATTTTGATAACCATTAACTATTTTAAGAGTTTATGAACTAATTGCTCAAGGTAATTTTCGAAGAATGCGTTCAGTATGATTTCGGAAGATGTTTTATGCTTGACTCTATTGTAAACATGTATTTTCGCCAACATATTGAAGGTAAGTTAAAATCGGTGCCAATTAAAACTGTAAGCTTTGGCAATGTGTTTGAAATTTGGTCCAAGCTTTCTTTGAAAATTTCTGTAATCGAATCATCTGAGTAAGGAGGTTGTTAAAAAGAACCAATTATTAATTTATTCTAGTTGTCTACCCATACCAACCCACAGGAACTATCTACAATTTCGATACAAGATAAACCGCTTGTAACAGCAATAAATACACCACCACCTGTTTTACTCAATCTATCCTTTCTGAACACCATTTGCACCTTAGTAAAAATTTCTGCCAAACTTAACTCAGGCTTTAGCCAGCTTTCATTACTTATAATGATGACCTATTAGCGCTTTGAGCTATTGTACTTTCCTTCTTGGTGTTGCATTTTTATAATCCCAGTATAGAGAAGAGTAATAGAAGGACTGCAGGTAGCAGAATACAAGTGTAAAATGAATAACATAGGGGACATGAGAAGAGTGCTTGATGTGGGTGCACACAGGAAATAATGGAGACCGAGACCGGGAAGTGTACTGGAGAGAAGAATGAGTTGTAGGGGCAATTCGTGTTTTGATATTTCATGTAATTTTGGGTGTAGGGATAGGCAGAAGGAGATCCAAATGGTAGTCTAAGGGTAAAGTACTGAACTCATATACAGGACAACAATGGTTCAAATCTTCTTTGGACTATCCAGATTTAGGTAAACTATAGTTTTTCTAAATCGTTGAAGGCCTCTATTGGGAACAGAATTAGCAGTAAGGACATAATAAATTAAAACATCTGCTTCATGCTAAAGTTTTGGAATATGAACAGGAAAAATTTTGATCTGTGGCGGAGCGGCCAAGCGCATTGAGGCACTATGCGAGGCCGTTCCCTGGCGGAGCTTGGAATCCCCCCCCCCCTCAGGCATAGATGTTTGTGTTGTTTTTAGTATACAGTAGTTCATAAGTAGTTTGTAAGTTTAGAGACTGATGACCCCGCAGTTAAGTCCCTCAAGCTTAACAAACATTTGAACATTTGAAAAATTCAGTAAATTGTAAAGTTTGTTTAAATTATTTTTCTCTAATTATTCTGTAGAGTTCAACAAGAAATTAACTTGAAATCACAAGGTTTTATTTATTTATTTTTTTCTTGTTTGGGAAGTGGCCAATCACTCTTTTTCTCATACAATGAATAAATTGAGTTTGGGGTTATTTGCACGTCATGAGTAGCACTGTTTCAGGATATGTAGGCCTACACAGTTTATCACTTCAAAAACTATCCTCCTGTTTTATATCTTCACCACAGGATTATATATCTTCATCAGAAGATTATGATAGCATTTAAAATTTTTAGATTGTATCAATAACTATTTGAAAAAAAAATTCCAGGAAAAAGAATAAATGGAAGATTAGGGGGTTTAATATCTGATCAATAAAATGGTCCTTGAGATGGAGCACAAGCTTGGATTGTTTCATTGCAGACAGGGGAAGGAAATATGCCCTTCCATAAAACATTCCCAGCATTTTCCTGTGGCGATGTAGGAACATAATGTGAAATTTGTGTTTTTTACGGAATTATTTGCAATTGCAATTTTCTTACGGCTCCACTGTATTAGGCATAGATGTTTTACCAAATGGTGACATATGAAAATTTGTGCTGGGCTGGGACTCGAATCCGGGTTTCCCGCTTTTCACGAGCAGTCACCTTAACCACTAGGCTACCCGAATACGACTCCATGACCGACCCAAACTTCCATATGCCACACTGACTATATATATGAGAGTCAATTATACATGGATGAACGAGGAGGGATTTACCACCATCCTCCTGTGGCACCTCTGTCATTCACCCTCCACAATAGCAACTACCTTTGTTGATTACTCAGATGTGTAAACCACCAATGATAACCCCTCATGAAAGTCTATGAAATTATAAAGAATCTCTAAAGCAAATAGATGGAAATAGAAAAACAATTTTTAGATTTTTTGGCAGAAACCCAAAAACATCAATGAAGTGGATCAAAGAAATAAAAGCAGACCTGAGAGGAAATGGAAATAATTGATGAAGAAACATTTAAAACAGAAAATTTTCAATCAAAAGTAGAAAAAAGTTTCAAGGGCTTTCAGGAGAACACAAACATAAAGATAGTCACAATATTAAAAGAAAAAAAACATAGGGAAAATGTACTGAAAACAAGAAAAAGTGTAAGTTATTTCATGGCGTGCTTACTAAGGCACATCTTACAAACAACTAGATAAAAAGTACTGACTTACTTTTAAAGAGGCTTGCTTCATAATCATACGTTCTATGTTACCCTCAATGGAAAAGTAGTATGTGGATAGACTAGATGAAGGAACTCACACCAGTGAGCATTTTCCCCCTATTCTACACAATATGCACACAAATAAGGAGGCACATCAGCCAGAAATAAAATGATTCATACAACAATGGCATTATTGTTGATGGAAGAACATTTGAAGATGTTGAATGAAAACTGATGGAGAAGAAAGGATACAAGTAAAAATAAAGAAGGGATAAAAGGGCTGAAACAGTACAAGAGTGTTTTTGCTAGGTGATCACAGAAATATAAGGAACACATCCAGCCACTCTGGGACACTTTAAAAAGACCTACCTAAAAGACTTAGGTGTATGGAGGACAGAGCAATGACTGACACACACAAACTTTAAATGGAATTGTAAAACCCACACTTACGATTAAAATTTAAAACAGAATCAACCATGGAGGCATTGTTGGCTAAAGCAAGCTGCAAGGCATCGGGGATATTAAAATTTTGTCACTTTGCAGATAAATTGCGGCATTCAAGTAAGATATGGGCGACTGTCAAAGGCGCACCACATCAACACTGAGGAGGGTCCTCGCGACACAGAAGGTGACCATGTGTGAGCAAGTATGGCCTATACGGAGCCAGAAAAGAACAACAGACTCCCTGCGAGAAGCCCTCATAGAAGACTTCCATGCAGCGGTAGAGGGCTTGACAACACGGAGCTTATTTGGTTCAGTCGAGACTGCCCATTCAGAATTACAAACCCCAAGGACCTTGTGGGTCAACTGGGATCGGAGGTCTGAGTCTGGGAGGCCAATATTCAGGGACCGTGAATTGGTGGCCTGCTTGGCCAGCTGATTGACGTGTTCATTGCCCAGTATACCTATGTGGCCCGATGTCCAGATAAAAGCGACAGAACGGCCTGACTCGGACAGCATCTTGAATTGCTCGCACCACAGTGTGTTAGGGGAGAAAATGGTCGATGGCCTGTAAGCCACTCAGGGAGTCGCTGCACATGACAAAGACCTCCTGGGACGAGCTCTGAGGTTTTCAAGAGCTCTCAAAATACTGACCAGTTCCGCGGTGAAGATGCTGCTTCCATAAGGCAATGATCGCTGTACGATGTGGTCAACACAGACAATGGCATATCCAGCATGGCCATTGACCAAAGAACCGTCCGTGTAAATAATGTTTGCACCGTGAAATGTGTCAAGCAGTGCTTGGAACCGGCGACAGAGAATCAGTGGTGGAATGGAGGCTTTCGCATCCCGGGACAAATCCAACCGAAGCTACAGGTGAGGAATTGTCCAGGGGGGGGATATAGGGAGAGTAGTGGAAAGGTGGAGGAAGAGTTAGGGAATCAAGTGAGGAGAGAAAGGAACAGACACAGACCACAATCGGAAGACCCGACCTGGGCCGACATCGTGGGGAAGGGAGTGCAGAAAGTAGGAAGAGAAGCCTGTGGTTGGGATGGCGGGGTGAAGCATGAACCCAGGCAATGTAAGACACCAACAACTGTTGCCAGCGATACCGCAGAGGGGGAATCCCAGCTTCAGCTAGGAGGCTCGGTACTGGACAGGTGCGAAAAGCCCCCGTCGCAAGACGCACACCAATATGGTGAATGGGGTCTAAGACCCGCAAGGCAGAAGAGGCTGCTGAGTCGTAAACCAAGCTCCCGTAATCAAGCCGTGACTGAATAAGAGCCTTGTAGAGCTGAAGGAGGGTAGAACAGGCTGCTCCCCAACCAGTAAGGCTGAGGCATCGGAGAATATTTAAATGCCGCCAACACTTCTGTCTCAGCTGACATAGGTGTGGCACCCAAGTCAGCCGGGCATCGAAAACCATGCCCAGAAAGCGATGTGTTTCCTCGACCTGAAGTAGTTCACCACCCAGGTAGAGCACTGGGTCAGGGTGAACTACCCAACAGCGACAGAAGTGCATCATGCGGTTTTTCTGAGCGGAGAACTGAAATCCGCGAGTAGAGGCCCATGAGTAGGCCTTTCGGATGGCACCCTGAAGCTGCCATTCATCTACATCGATACTAACGGAGCTGAGATACAAGTAGAAGTCATTGGTGAACAGGGAGCAACTGACCGATGACCCCATAGCCGCAGCAAGACCGTTTATTGCGACTAAAAACAATGGGACACTGAGGATGGAGCCCTGTGGGACACCGTTCTCTTGAATACGGGGGGAGCAAAGAGACACTCCAACCCTCACCCGAAACGAGCGGTGGGAGAGGAAATTTCGAATAAAAATAAGGGCGCCACATAAGCCCCAATCATGCAAAGTAGTCAATATATGGTGGCGCCAGGTGGTATCGTACACCTTGTGAAGGTAAAAAAATACGGCAACCAAATGCTCACGCCTACTGAAGGCAGAGTGAATGGCCGACTCGAGTGACACGAGGTTGTCAATGGTAGAACGACCCTGGCGGAAGCCCCCCTGATGTGGAGCAAGGAGTCCACGCTCTTCAAGGATCGACTCACCACACATTCTAAGAGCTTGCAAAGAATGTTGGTGAGGCTAATCGGGCAGTAACTATTGGCCACTTGTGGATCAGCACCATGTTTAAGCACTGGGATAGTGATGCTTTCCCACCACTATGATGGGAAAGCCCTCTCTGCCCACAGATGGTTGAACAAGGCAAGAAGCTGGTGTTGAAACTCTGCTGGAAGGTGCTGGACGAACTGGCTGTGGATTCTGTCTGGTTCCGGGGAGGCATCAGGGTATTCTGAGAGGGCAGTTTGGAATTCCTATTAACTGAACGGGGAATTGTAAGTTTCTTGCCGGCGCGTATGGAAGGACAGCCGGTGCCCTTCAAACTGCTCTTTAAGTGCACTGAAGTCTGCACTGTACGCTGCAGTTTCGGAGTTGCGAGCATAATGCTCTGCCATAAGCTCAACAATAGCAGTGGCGTCGGTGCATACAGTACTCTGGATCTATAAGCTGCGGATTGCTGCCGATGTACGGTACCCAAAGAGGCGTCTAACCTGGGATCACACCTTAGATGGCGAAGCTCGAGAGCTGATACTGGCGACATACTTCTCCCGGCTGTCCTGCTTGCTCTGCCGGATGAGCTGTCAAACTTGGGCCCAAAGCCGTTTGAAGGCTATCAGGTTATCTATGGTGGGGTGGCGTCTATGGCACTGGAGTGCCCGCTGATGATCCTGAATGGCTGCAGTGATCTCTGGCGTCCACCAGGGCATGGACTTTCACTGAGGGGAGCTAGAGGTGGTGGGAACAGTGGCCTCAGCGGCGGAAATGATGGCAGCAGTGACTTGATGAACCGCCGTGTCCACGTTGGCAGACACTGGTACAGGAAAAGTAGCAGTGGAGGTGTAATCCTACCAATTAGCTCAACGGACAGACCGTCGAGGTGGGCTGCCTGTAGGTTGGGAATGCAGGTGTGAAACAAGGATTGGAAAATGGTCGCTGCCGCAAAGGTCATCATGGGTCCTCCAGCGGAAATGTGGGAGCAAACTCCGACTACATAGAGAGAGGTGCCGAGTAGGTGCCTTGTGCCACATAGAAAGGTGTGGGAGCCCCAGTGTTTAATAGACAGATGTCCTGCTGTGACAGAAGTGTCTCAACATCCCTAACGCGAACAGTCGTCTGTGTCCCGCCCCACAATGGGTGGCGGGCATTAAAATCCCCCAAGAAGATGGTAGGGATAGTTGCGCAATCACTGCAGCGACGTCAGTGATAGAGACAGCCACATCTGGGGAAAGGTAAAGGGAACAGACGGTGAATTCCTGCCCCACCTGGATGCAAACAGCGACTACCTCTAGCGTCGTGTGGAGAGGCACGGCTGCACTGGGGACAGTTGTGAGAACGTAGATACAAACCCCTCCTGAAGCTCTGTTGTAGGTCACCCGGTTTTTGTAATAGCCCCGATAGCTGCGAAGGGCTGGGGTCTGCTGGGCTGGAAACCACGTTTCCAGCAACGCCAAACTGATCACAGGGAAGCAGCACAACTGCTGCAATTCAGCTAGACAGTTGAAAAAACCACCTTAATTCCACCGAAGAAGTGCTTGGTCATCGAGCTGAAAAGCCATATTTAAAGTTGAGGATCGGATTCGTCCATAATCACATCTGCTGCCAACTTTTCAGAATCGCCATTGTAAATGGCCTTAGTTTCTGGGGAACCCAGTATTGCGAGATTCTCAGGAAATGCGAGGATCTCAAACTCATCCTCCGAAGAAGAGGCTGAGGATGCCTGTGGCTTTTTAGTCACCAAAGTTTCCTTCTTCTTCATTTTCCTTAGGCATTCCTCTCACTGGCCCTTCAGTTTGGAGGCCTGGGAGAGCTTCTCTGTACTGGCATCAGTGTTGGAAGAAGAGCAAGAAGCCCTTCTACCAGCAGTTCGTGGACCCCTCAGCCACTCAGCCATCGGCTGGGTCCCCATATGCACTGAGACAAGCCTTGGAAGGGAGTGTCCCTAGGGACCCCTTCCAAGCGAGAGGAGCCAGAGGAGACTGCTCCTTCTCCAGCTGGGAGTCGGGTACTGATGTCCCTGATGGAGAGGGGGTAATTGCTCCCCACAGGTAGTGTTGCAGGAGCAACAGATGAAGAGGTGCCCCCCAAGGGGGCAATGGGAGGTGGTTGGCCCTTAGGGGCCACAGGGGTAGAGCGCACTTGCAGAGCCGTCGCCCCCATGGAAGGTGGCGATGACGTAACAGAAGGAAAGGACATTACCATCCATACGGGAGCCGCTCGTACTTTTTGCATGCCTCAGTATACGTCAAACAGTCCGGGGTCTTTATCTCCATTTTTTTTTTTCTTACGATGTAATATACCACAGTTCGGTGAGCATGCCAGATGGTGTTGTCCACACAAACGGGAAGTGGAGGACATGGAGTGTTTTTCTTTCTTTTGTGGTTTTCTGGCGCACAACTGCTAAGGTCATTAGCGCCCAGTACATGGAGCGTCTGGGTGCAATGGTCGCCCACGTTCCCTGCAGTTAGGGCTGTAAGTACATCGGGAGGACATGTGCCCGAACTTCCAGCACCTGAAACACTGCTATCGGGTGAGGGACATAGGGTTTTACATCGCACCGGTATATCATTACCTTGACCTTCTCGGATAGTGTATTGCCTCCGAACGCCAAGATAAAAGCACTGGTGGCAACCCTCTATCTTTAGGTCCCCTGTACACACATCGGACGAAGTGAGCCCCCCAATGTTCCAAGTTTGCTCGCAACTCTTCTGAGAGAGGAGATCTCTGTGGTAGATTCAACCCCGGACCATGTTTAGTGACTTATGGGGCGTGATAGTAACTGGAACATCACCCAGCTTATCACAGGCAAGTAATGCCTTCGACTGGGCTGGGGACGCCGTCTGTATCAGCACAGCCTCACTTCGCATTTTCAAGAACGACTCCACTTCGCCAAACTTATCCTCAAGCTGTTCTACGAAGAACTGAGGCTTAGTGGTCATGAAAGATTCACCATCTGAACGTGTACAAAGAAGGTATTGTGGCGAATATGGCTCTGATCTATTAAGGGGCCCTTCGTTCCTCCCATGGGGTGGCTAGGGAAGGAACCATCTTAGGGTCATAGGATGACGCATTGAACTCTGTTTTGCCATGCTTAGAGATGGTGTTTTTGCGACCGCCCACGCCATTAAGTGCTCATTTCATTTTTGTACCACGAGCAGCTAGGGAACTATACGCCCATCCAGGCAGAGCCCCGCTTACCTGGGTAAGCCTTATAACTGAGGTGCGGCAGGTTCCTCGGAGGTTGCTCACTAGCGACTGTTCAACCTCAACAGCCATGCATCACCTCAGCATGTAGCTTACCTTGAGATTGAGGATTTTTTTTTATAGAGTTTTGTACCGTCCTTGACCCGGGTGATTAAGCCAAGATCCCCGGGCTCTGAGACGTACAACATTCCACCGTCGTGCCAAACGATGGTCGTTGAAGCACACACAGAGCTTACGGTGTAGCAGACTGTTGGTGCGACACAGCCCATGGCTCAGGACCTCGGGTTCGCCAAGCCCGTACTCAGCAAATTAATGCCAAGCCTCTGAGGGACACTAGGAAAGTCCATTCCTTTGTTTCAGAGGGGCAGCTGCCTCACTTGCGTGTTGCATACTGGTCGCGGGGCTCAGTTGACTTCTGGCTTAACAGACGAAGTGTACAGCCCTCACAAACAAGGGAATGGACTTGCGCTGTGCATAACTCGAGAATGTGTTTCTGTGCACGGGCCACGACTTCTTGCACGAGCTATACATAGAAGTGGCTGGATCAATCATCAGCAGTAGGTCTTTGTTTTACAGCTGGAGAATATGGGGCAGTAGTGTGGGAGGCATTTGTCACTCCAAAGTACACGTCACTTTGTATTAGACTGGCAGGATTGTAAATGGAAGTCACAGCTACGCCTGTCAACAAATTGTAATCACTTGTTATCACTGCATCACCAAATATCAGACACAAAGTAGCCAATGGAATAAAGAAGGTGGGGGGGAGGGGGTGAAAGAAACACAACCCTTGGTACAAAATGTATAATCACTAAAGAGGTCTATCTCATCTTAAGTCGAGAAAGAAGCTTTATTATATGAACAGTACTACTGAGATCTGCATCATGTCTTTATGGGTGGACTGTTTGGAAAATAAAAACCTACACCACAAAGCACGCAAAGGGCAATATACTATACTGAGAGCACTGAGTACAATGAGTCACAAAAAGCGGAGTACACATGGTAAAGTGGGGGCTACGAAGAATATGATCAGTGTGAATGAAACACAGACGGCTGAACATTTACTTGTGTGCCCAAAGATAGAGGTTATTTTCACAGTGAAAGATATATTTTTATGCTATGACAAGGTCACTGAAGCTGCAGAGTTTTAGAGGAAGAGAGTTTAGACAGACATGGGGATAGGAAAACAGCTCCATCACATGTTGGAGCCACCTCACTTGTTTGGAAAATGTCACTACAGTATATCACTTTCTCCTTTGCTGTATAACAATGAGAGGGCATTCACATAGTGTACACAACATCTGATTACAGAAGCTGGACAAGTAATTGGCGGCGAAACATGTTGAATAGAAAAACAGAAAAATTCATTGAGACAATTTTCACAAGAAGACAAATCTGGTACCAACTAACACATACACTACACAAAAACTGAAGATATCAAATATTTAAATAAAAGCATAAAATAAAAAGTACCTTACACATGAGGAACAGTAAAAGTTTGTTGAATAAAGACACAAACATGTAGCATTTATGTAAGATAGAAGCATATAAAATTAATTACCTTCCAAAATCTAAAAAGGCCATATGACCATGATAAAATGCTGGTTTTATACTATTCCAGTATGAAATATTTTGTACAAACTGCAACTGTAAAGAAAGAAGAAAAAAGTGTAAGCACAAAGTGATGAGTAAGCAGATAGAAACAAGCAGACATAATTATATTCTATCCATCTAGTCTCTCTTTCGTTAAAAAAAAAAAGGGTGGGGGGGGGGTCAGTTTCTTTGTGATGAAATCATCTTACAGGATAAAGCTAGTAGCTCCAGCATATGGACACAGGATAAAATGTCTCATAATGATATCTAAAATTGTTTCTGCTAATAGAACAACTAATATATTACAATGGTTTCAAGATAATCTGCAGGAATGAACTGATGTTGGAATGTCAATAATGGAAGAGAGATAACAACTCACCATGAAGACGATCACTAAGTCGCAGGCAGGCACTTAAAATAGACAATCCATAAACCCAACTTACATTTTCGGCCATGGTCTTCATCAGAAAAAGAAACACATCCATTCATATACACACTTAAAGACATAACTGAAGCATGACCACTATCTACGGCCACTCCAGTGCAACAAGAATCTTGAGTGTCTATTTCATGTGCCTGTCTATGGCTACAGGAATAAACAGTGATATAACATATAGAAATGACATCTGGTATAACACATTCTTCTTATGACCTATCCCTACTTACATTAATCTATAAATACAGCAATGTCTTGCACCATTACCTAGAGGCTTACTCCTTAACTATTCATTTCTCTCTCCCCCGCCCCCATTACACTTCTTCCCTCCACTGTCTTCTTACAAGAAAACTGTTTGCTAGTGCTCTTTAATGTGTATTTCTTTTATATTCAGTAACAGAGGTTAGATAGCAAGTCACCATTAAGACGTACACTGAGTCACAGACAGCCACTTAAAATAGGCAATCAGAAACACAACTTAAATTTTCAAGCATGGCCTGCATCAGAAAATGATACACATACGTTCACACAATCACTCAGACATCTCTGGCCATTCCAGCACAATTATTTACAGAAGAATGAAATATTGGTAGAAGCTGACCTCGGGGAAGATCAGTCTGTAGTTGTTAGGATTTGTAGGGAACTAAACAGCTCAGTCATCAGACCTCTGTTCTGAACGAATTGTTAACTGTCAAAGGCTAAAAAACAAAATACAAAACACCTAGAGGGAAAAACCACAAAACGAACAGAGCTATACCCGGGCCGCTGAAACTTTGCACTTGACGTTTACAAATAACAAGTGAAGAGCAAGAAGCGCGAGGCGCTAGTCGCTAGGAACGGTCCAATCACAACACGATAAACACTTCCAGTGATCACGAGTCGTTACGTCAACATTCCCGCAATGCCGGCTTTGTTCAGTTCTACCGTAAACAAAGTTGTGTGTCGTGTTTATCGCGTGTTTATGTTGTGTGTGTTTTTTCGCTGTGATTTGTTTTACTGCGAGTGGTTTAACTTGACTTTCCGAGTTCAAGTAATTGGATAATGTCATAGAAAAGACATTTGTCTAGTGAAGTTTTCTAAGTTCTCAATTTCCTATCAATAAACGAAGCATATGCTCTGAGCAGGAATTCATTCTCGCTTCAAATGATCAGAAAGAAGTTATGTGCAGTGGTTATAAGAAAGAAATAATGCTGCAGATACGTCAATGTCAAAACTTCTTTTACATTCGCTCGTGAAACAAAACAAGCCTGCAGTAGACAAAATGGCAAACGAGCAGCGTCACAATGAAATAAATCTGCCCTCATTTCACTGTCGTTTTAACCCTATAAAATTGGTATGGAGTGACGTGAAGAATTACTTAAGGAACAATAATAAGTCTTTCACAATAACAGAGGTGGAAAAGCTGTTGCATGAAGCTGTTGCCAGTGTGGATGCTGCATCTTGGAAAAAAAAAGGGATCGAGCACGTTGAAAAACTGATTCGGGCAGTGCAAACAATGGAAGGGATCATGAACAGTAAATGATTTGTCTTGGTGATGACGATTTTGGCAGTGACGACAACAATGAAGATGGGGATCTGGATGTAATTGTACCATTGTACATTGATGAGAGAAAAGCATTCTGATTATAAAACTTAGAGAGAGAAGTTACTAACTTTATTATTGTTTATTTCGTATCCGTCATGATTTAATGCTTTTTCCTATATTGCTTTGCTCCATTATTGAAAGCGTATGCATTGTTGCGCTCTGGTCTTCATTAACATGCCATTTATTAATTGCTGCTCAAGAATAAATTATTATATGCACTTTTATTGCTCAACAGCATACATTTACGAGATGCAACTGAAAACCGTTCCATCTGCAGTGTGTATAGAGGCTAGCGTTGCAACATCCCTAAAGCAGTGTAGCCAACTTAACTCGCCGTAACGCGAAACGTCAAGTGCAATGTTTCAGCGGCCCGGGTATACATTGAACACATTGCTAATACATAAAGGAAGGATATACAGGAGGGGAAGACCGAGTCACAAACTGAACTAAAACTGGAGAGAAGGATACCTTGGCTGGCAGATCACAACAATAATAAAGGATGAGCCAGCCATCCTACACACATTAAAATCTCTACACAATCTGCAGGTTAGAGAGAAAATAACTTAAGAGTGCTGGAGAGGTGGGGATCTGTCACTTCAGGTAATGGTAAAAGCCAGCTGCATGAATAAATTCTAAAACACTACCAGCCATTGAGGCATCGTGTAGAAGAATTAGAGGTATTGTACCAGGCATATTAAAAGACTGCCGCAGGGCAGCTAAATGTGGGCAATCCAACAAAGGTGGACCACTGTCACAAGGGCACCACAGCGGCACTCTGGTGAGTCCTCTCTACGAAGAAGGTAGCCATGCGTTAGCTAGGTATGGCCAATATGCAGGCAGCAAAGAACGAGAGGCCCGCAGGGAGGACTTCCATGGTGCTGTAGAGGACTTTATCACACGGAGCTTGTTGGGTGCTGCTCAAAGTAGACCACTCTGACTCCCAAGCAGCAAAGACCTTGCAGAGTAACCCTAATTCGGTGTTCCTCTCTGGGGTACTAATATTGAGCGGCTGGGATGTGGTAGCCTGCTTGGCCAATGGGATGTGGAAGCCTGCTTGGCCAATCGATCGACCTGTTCATTACCCAGGATGCCAACATGGCCTGGGATCCAAAAAAGGATACTGAACTGCTGGAAGTAGTGAGCATGAAAATAAAACTTTGCATCAATTGTACCACAAGATGATTACGGAAACACTCGTCAAGGACTTGTAGGCCACTCAAGGAGTCGCTGCAGATGACAAACGACTTCCTGTGACACCCTTTAAGGTGGTCAAGAGCATGTGATATCGCAACCAGTTCCACAGTAAAAAACGCTACAGCCAGGACGCAAGGAGCGTTGGCAAGGAGTGTTGTTCAGTGTGGTCACCATGTATAAAGGAATACTGAACTTGGTCACCTACTGAGGAGCCATCAATGTAGACAATGTCAGCAGCATGGAATGCATTGAGTGTGGCCAGGAACTGTCAACGGAGAGTTAGTGGCGACACCAATGCCTTTGGGTCATGAGACAATTCCAGGTGGAGCTGAGGTGGGGGATGGACCAACGGGGTGTATGGGGTTGGTAGGAGAAAGCAGGAGGGAGAGGGAGTAACTCAACAGAGGAAAACTGTCTTGAGCAGTTAAACCGGCAACCCACGCGCAATGGAAATATTCTAGACCTTATAGCCACAAGCAGGCCTGACCTTATTAACGATGTCTGTGTAGAGACAGGAATTAGTGATCATGATATCATCATAGCGTCGATGGTGACCAAAGTTCATAAACCAGTCAAGAAGGCTAGGAGCGTGTTTTTGTTGGGAAAAGCCGACAAGCTAATGTTACGATCGCACTTAGAAAATGAATGGGCATCGTTTAATTCTGGGACTATGGATGTAGAGGACTTGTGGACTAAATTTAAATGCATTGTTAATGAAGGGTTAGAGAAATATGTGCCAGTAAAGACGATTAAGGATGGAAAAGATCCACCGTGGTATAATAATAATGTTAGAAAGCTGCTGAGAAAGCAAAGGCTGTTGCACTCTCAATTCAAAAAAGAACACGCAAATGATGACAGGCAAAAGTTAGTAGAGATTCGTGCGTCTATAAAAAGATCGATGCGTGAAGCATACAATAATTATCACAGCCATACCTTAGCAAAAGATCTTTCCGAGAACCCGAAAAAATTCTGGTCCTATGTAAAATCGATAAGCGGGTCAAAGCCCACTGTCCAGTCACTAGTTGATCATTCCGGGGCAGTAATAGAAGAAAGCAAACAGAAAGCTGAAGTTCTAAATTTAACCTTTAAGAAATCTTTCACGCAGGAGGACCGCACAAATATACCATCATTTGATCAACGTACTAATTCCGAAATGGGGGACATAACAATAGGTATTTCCGGTGTAGAGAAGCAGCTGAGAGAGCTAAATACGAAAAAGTCTGCTGGTCCGGATGGAATACCAGTTCGGTTTTACAAAGACTATTCTGCGGCATTGGCCCCCTACTTAGCTTGCATTTATAGCGAGTCTTTAATTCAGCGCAAAGTTCCTAGTGATTGGAAAAAAGCGCAGGTGACTCCCGTGTATAAGAAAGGAAAGAGAACTGACCCATACAATTACAGGCCAATATCGTTGACATCAGTTTCATGTAGAATTTTGGAGCATATTCTCAGTTCGAACATAGTAAATTTCCTTGAAACGGAAAAGCTTCTTTCCATGAATCAGCACGGGTTTAGGAAACATCGTTCATGTGAAACTCAGCTTGCCCTTTTCTCACATGACATCTTGCGAGTCATGGACGAAGGGCAACAGGCGGATTGTGTTTTTCTCGACTTCAAAAAGGCGTTCGACACGGTGCCACACCGCAGACTGCTAACGAAGATACGAGCTTATGGAATAGGTTCACAGATTTGTGACTGGCTGGAAGACTTCCTAAGTAATAGAACGCAGTACGTTGTTCTCGACGGCGAGTGTTCATCAGAGACGAGTGTATCGTCAGGCGTGCCCCAGGGGAGTGTGATAGGACCGCTATTATTTTCTATCTATATAAATGATCTGATGGACAGAGTAAGTTGTAATTTGCGGCTGTTTGCTGATGATGCTGTGGTGTATGGGAGGGTGTCGTCTGTAACTGACTGTAATAGCATACAGGTTGACTTAGACAAAATTTCTAGTTGGTGCAAAGAATGGCAGCTAGCTCTCAATGTAGAAAAATGTAAGGTGATGCGCATGAGTAGAAAAAACAATCCTATAATGTTCGAATACAGCATCAGTAGTGAGCTTCTTGATGCGGTCGCGTCGTTCAAATATCTAGGCGTAACATTGCAGAGCGATATGAAATGGAACGAGCATGTAAGGACAGTTGTGAGTAAGGCAGACAGGCGAGTTCGGTTTATTGGGAGAATTTTGGGAAGATGTACTTCATCTGTAAAGGAGACCCGTATAAAACGCTTGTACGACCACGCCTTGAGTATTGCTCAAGTGTTTGGGACCCACAGCAGATCAGTTTAAAGGAAGACATAGAGGCGGTTCAGAGGCGAGCAGCTAGATTTGTTACCGGTAGGTTCGACCAATGCGCGAGTGTCACGGAAATGCTCCGGCAACTCAATTGGGGATCGCTGGAAGAAAGACGACGTTCTTTTCGTGAATTTCTGTTAAGTAAATTTAGAGGGCCGGAATTTGAAGCTGAGTGTAGTACGATCTTGCTGCCGCCTACTTACATTTCGCGTAAAGATCACAAAGACAAGATAAGAGAAATTAGGGCTCGTACGGAGGCATATAGGCATTCTTTTTTTCCTCGTTCAATTTGGGAGTGGAATAGGAAAGGAAATGCCTAGTAGTGGTACAGTGTACCCTCCGCCACGCACCTTACGGTGAATTGCGGAGTATGTATGTAGATGTAGATGTAGAAGGAGGATATGAACACGCATTGCGATTGAGACTCGACCAGGGCCAGTGAGGCGGTATGGGAGGTGCAGCAGCTGGAAAGAGGAGCCTACGATTTGGTTGGTGTGGTGAGGCATGGACATAGGCCACATATGAGGGAAGCAGTTGTTGGCGGCGAAATTCCAAGGGGAGGTTCCCAGCTGTGGCAAGCAGGCTTAGTACATGACTTGTGTGGAAAGCCCCTGTTGTGAGCCGAACACCACTGTGAAGGATGGGGTCAAGAAGCCGCAATGCTGAGGGAGCTGCAGAACCATCAACCAAGCTCTCATAGTCGAGCTGTGACTGTACACATGCCTCATAAAGCCGCAGGAGTGTTGGAGGTGCGGCTCCCCAAACAATGTGGCTAAGGCAGCGTAAGATTTTCAAGTATCATCAGTACTTTTGTTTAAGCTGACAGAGGTGCGGCACCCAAGTGAGCCGATTGTCAAAGAGCATGCTGAGAAAGTGATGCATCTTTTTAACATGAAGCAGTTGATCAGCCAAGAAGATCTCTGGGTATCGCCGGTACTTTTGTTTAAGCTGATGGAGGTACGGCACTCAAGTGAGCTGGTCATCAAAGAGCATGCCGAGAAAGCGATGCATCTTTTCAACATAAAGCAGTTGATCAGCCAAGAGAGCCCGATGACCAAAAAAGTGCATGATTTGGGTCTTAGCTGCAGAGAACTGGAATCCATGCACTGAGCCCCATGAGTGTGCCTTGTTAATAACTCTCTGAAGGCGCCTTTCAATAATGCCCATGCTTGGGGAGCTATAATAAAGGCAAAAGTCGTCAGCAAATAGGGAGCAACAGACCGATGAACCTACTGCAGCTGCGATACTGTTTATTACCACCAAAAACAGGGGGTTACTTAGAAAGGAGCCCTGTACGGCCCCATTCTCCTGAGTGTGAGTGGAACTCAAACAAGTTCCGACCCTAACACAAATGATGCGAAGGGATAGAAATTTTGGATAAAGACCGGAAGAGCACCCCGTAGACCCCATTCATGTAGCGTTGCCAGAATGAGGTGACACCAGGTGGTGTTGTACGTCTTCTGAAGGTGGAAGCAGACGGTGACAAGGTGCTCACACTGAGCAAAAGCTACACAAATGGCCGACCCAACTGACACAAGGTTAACGATAGCAGAACGACCCAGACTGAAGGCCCCCCCCCCCCTAAAGTCACCTATCTCCCAGGATCCACATGAGCCGATGACTAACCATTCGTTTGAGAAGCTTGGATAGTACGCTGGTGAGGCTAATCGGGCGGAAACTATTTGCCAACTGTGGATCAGTGCCAGGTTTTAACACTGGGAAAATGATACTTTCCCGCCACTGTGACGGAAAAAGACCTTCAGTCCAGACATGATTAAACAAGGTGAGCGGTTGATGCCGAGAATCCGCTGACAGGTGACGAAGAAACTGGTTGTGAACGCAGTCTGGTCCTGAGGACATATCAGGAAATCCAGCATATGTCTCCTGGCATGGCGTACAGAAGGATAAAATCCGTGTCTCAGCTCACTCTTTAAGAGAGCAGAATTGTGGGCTATAGGCTGCCTTTGCAGAACAACGTTTGTAATGTTTTGCCATGTGCTCTGCGATAGCGATGGGGTCAGTGCAAAGAATACCCTGGGACTGGAGACAGGGGATGCCAGATGGTGGGCGGTGTCTAAAACTACATCACACTTGCAACCAGACTTGAGATGGGGAAGCACGAGAGCGTATGGCGGCAACGTACTGCTCCCAAGAGTCCTGCTTACTCCGCTGGATCAGACACCAAGCTTGAGCCAGGAGATGCTTAAAGGTGATCAGGTGTTCTATCGAAGGGTGGCGCTGGTGGCACTGGAGTGCTCGCCGACGATCCTGGATTGCTTCCGCGATTTTTGGATTCCACCAAGGCACTGACTTTCATCTGAGCAAGTCACAAGAATTTGGGACTGTGGCCTCAGTGGCAGAAACGATGGACGCAGTTACTTGGTGAACCACCATATCAATATCTGCAGGAAGTGGAGCAGCTACCACAGCAGCTGAGGTGTAGTCTGGCCAATCTGCTCTGTGGAGTGACCATTGGGACGGGTGATAAACAGGGTGAAATTGAGGCAGAGAGAGAGATCATCGTGTGCCTTAAAGCTGAGATGGGGGAGAAGGCTTGGGCTGCAAATGGAGAGGTCAACAGCTGAGTATGTGCAGTGTTCCATGCTGAAGTGCTTGGAAGGAGGAAGGAAGCTAGGGGTCTAACGTCTCGTCGACAGCTTGGTCATTAGAGGCGGAACTAAAGCTGAGTTATTGGCTAAGGACAGGGAAGGAAATTGGCCGTTCCCTTTGAAAGGAACCATTCCGACATTTACCTGGAGTGATTTAAGGAAATCACAGAAAACCTAAATCAGGATCGGTGGAGGATTTGAACCACCATCCTTCCAAATGCAAGTCCAGTGTTACCACTGTGCGCGGGTGCACCTGTGTGCCAGTACAGTCTTGCAAACATCCAGCTGTGCCAGTAGTCTCAACATACTTACCACGGCAGGAGACCTCTGTTCCACCCCACAAAATGTGATGGTCATTGAAGTCCCCCAAAAGAAGGAATGATGGGGGAAGCTGATCAACCAAGGTAGCAAAGTCAGCGAGGGAGACGATTTCATCCGGGGAAAGGTAGAGAGAACAGATGGTAAGCTCCCGTGTTACCCAGATTCTGACAGCCACCACCTCAAGGGCTGTGCAGAGGCACAGCGGCACTGGGGACAGTAGAGAGGATGTAAACACAGACATCACTGGGGACTCTGTTGTAAACGGAACAGTTCTTATAGTAGCAGAACTTCATTTTCCAGCAATATGGTGCACCACCACACTGGCATAGCAAAGTATGCAATTGGTTAAACATCACTGTACCCAAGCACTGGATAGGCCACAAGGGGCCCATCGACAGAGTTTTAATTTGCATGACCTCTATGTTCACCTGACATAACACCATGCAATTTTTTCCTTTGGGGCTTCATCAAGGACTGTGGGTAAGTGCCTCTGCTACCAGCTGACCTCCCTGAATTAAGAAACCGGATTGAAGCAGCTATTGCTAACAATCACCGAGGACACACTCATCAATGTTTAGAAAGAACTCGGTTACAGACTTCATGTGTGTAATGTGACAAATGGTGCTCACGTTGAATATTTATAAGGTTCTTGGTAAAACTGTTTGAGTTACACTTTCATTTTACATATCATTTACAATAGCAAGTTTAATATATTAAAGTTTTAAAATCCCAATATTCATTTATAAACATCCTGTATTTTCATCTTTAAAGTTACATTCCAATTTTCAGCAGATAAAGTTGGCATCAGAATGTATGAAATATATCAGCTTTATATTATCAATTTAAGATGTTACCATTTAGTCTTAATATTTCATCATCTGCATTCATAAAGGGCTTGGGGAAAGTACTGGATGAAGAGTTACAGCAAAGGTTAACAAGTTATGTTGATGATATACTAATAGCTGAGCCCTCATGGGAACAACATAAACAACTTTTAAATAAACTCCTTCACACTTTAAAGGGATTATGGGGTCACAGTCAACATAACAAAGTCCACACTTGGGATACGTCACATGCCCATAGCTTGAGATCAATTGACAGATGTAATGCAGTTAAGTAATCCACTGTACTCATTAAATAGTAGTACTAACATACAAAAAATAACAGCCAGTAGAATAATTAAACACGGCACTGAGGCAGAAGTTAGGATGATCTGCATGCAGGCTGGGTCCGACCATATTAACAGTCACGTACTGTGCAGGTGGCAATCCAACACCCTGTGGCAAAGGATGGCCAGTGCAGCAAAGTCCACCATCTATGAAGAAGGTGGCTGATTGAACATATCTATCTGCTGCTCACAAATGACCAGGTGGGGCAACTGAACTGCATAGTGTAGCCATGAGAAGATGCACTGGGGTGATATGAACCAAGCATTCTGACACTGACTGGAAATTTATGCTTGTTGTCAGTCAAGTGAACCATGTGGTAGCTAACATAGAGCTCCCACACTTTTAAGAAAAGGAATACTTGTTTGTGCCAATTTTAAAAACAATTTTAAAGGACTCAGTCCTTCACAAAACACACACATTCTGGAAAGGGACAAGTCAGAAATATTGTACTAGTATATATGAGTGACTGACTGATAAAATGCTCTGAGATAAATGCTCAGATAAACAGACCCTTTCCCAAGTTGACAGAACACAGCAAGAGGCAGATAAATTCAGAAGGTTAACAATTGCATGTTATGAAATCTCCCACACAAGGCAATTAGGGAATTTCGAGCTGTATTTAGAGATAAATAGATAGATAGGTAGGTAGGTAGGTAGGTAGATAGAGAGAGAGAGAGAGAGAGAGAGAGAGAGAGAGAGAGAGAGAGAGAGAGAGAGAGAGAGAGAGAGAGAGAAACTAATTTTAGATTTGTGTTGTGTGCATGAGCAATATATACGGGATTGTAGTAGATGTTGACAATCTTCACTTAAAGCTGGTTCTTGAAACTTAACCCAAATCTTTCTTTACTCCTGAAACACTGTCACTGGGGTTTTGCAGGTTTTTCTGTATCTTGATGATGTTCCCCCATGGATCAAACAAATATGTAACCACTGATGGCCATTATTTGCTAACATGCAATATCCCCTTTTAGTTCGACTTAAAATAGGTCTCACCAATTTGAGTAATAATCTGGCATGGATTCAACAAGTATTTTGTAAGAAATCTTCTGTACCTAGCCCTGTGGCTATGTCATAACTCTGCATCACAACCCTAGATTTTACTCTGTGTATATGGTATACATAATGACTGATTCCAATGGTAAACGTCTAGAATAGAACCAGTTTTTTCATACAGTAATGTTATCAGCGGTCACCCTGAGGTACAATGGTAACAAAGCAGCTCTAAAGTCAGTTGTTTATGTGCACTGAACATGACAGCAAGAAGAAGATAGCATATTTTGATGAAAAATATAACACCACACACAATTTTCACAATACAGAAAACAGGTAAGTAAAATAATAAAAAAATATTGTACTCTTCAGCACAGTATTTCACCAAGCAATTTCCATTTCAAAAGATCAATGTTTAAAGTGATTAGTGTTTCTTTAATAAAATCATGGGCCTCGATAGGTGGATTGGTGAACAAAAACTGATCAGTTTATATTGTAAAAAGTTATGACATATTTGTAACAAAACAAATATTGAATATCTACAGAAAATGGTGATATTCTTGGGTGAATGTATGAGACATATTCACAAATATCATCTCACAAAAAGCAACAAACTGATAATTGCTTTAATTTTCGCATTATAAATTAATATTTAATCTTTGGTAATTTCCAAGAATGCTTGCAATCGAAGTTGCTTGGCCTGAAACAATATATATCGAAGGAGCAACTCTACATCAATTACGCGGACACTGGTGTGCAAGATGATGAGGTAAGAATGTTTACAAGTGTAGAATTACATACAAATATTTCTGACAAGTGGCCAACATTTTTATTTGTATAAAGATATAAAAATTATGGCTAAGACTTTCAAAGCATAATAAATCACTGTAGAATAGCCTACCTTCAGAAAAGTACATCAAGAACCATCGTTATATGGGTGTGAGATTTTTAAAATTGGGTCTTCTGAAGACGAGGATACCACCCGTCGGCTTTGACCAGTCACATCATTGTTGCGCGGTAGTTTTGAGATGTGTGCGTGTTTATAGATGGCTTGAGAAATTATATGGTGACTAAGTTAAAGACAATAGTTTGTTTCAAAGCAAAATATTGATTCAGATTTTGTGGGTTAAAGAAATAACCCAGAAATCTTGGTTGTGGTGACAGACTGATCTGCAGCATAGCCCCAGTTTAGGTTAGGCTGGATGGCAACAGTTTGGTTGTGAGCTGGTGAAGCCAGTGAATGAGAAAGCCAAATAATGGTTGTGGTAACAAAATTGACAGCTTTCGAAGTCTAATGTTTACATTGCTGCAATATTGAAAAATGACGTCATGGGTCAAAGCTGATGGGTGGTATCCCAGTCTTCAGTTATGCCTTTTAATTAATAAAAACTAAGTGCAATTCATTTGTAAATAATACTGATTTGCAAACATTTAAAATACTTTGCTGTCTAAACTACGTAGAGGGGAAAGAACTGTCACATTCATGTAGTGACTGGTTATCAATGTACTTTCCGTTACATCTTCTGTTGTGATTTTCGAGAAGTACACTGACAACCAGTAACTACATCATTCATCATTCTACCACTTTTTTCCCCTGCAAACTCTCTAAAATCATAAGAATTAAAAAAGGAAAAGAAACATTACTCATGACAACACAAACCAATAAAATACACATAATACGTTACATATCAATAGCAGCATAATCAATTTACAGTTACATGTTTGATAGATATTATTTCAGGCATAGCTAGTTCGAGTGCAAGCATTCCTGAAAATTACCTAATCTTTCCCCACCTCTCATTGGTTATGTAAAAGTGGCATGCCACTGGCTACAAGAAATGTGGTAATGGCCAACCTATGAATGACAGAGAAATGCTGCACCTGGCCCTATTCAAGACTTTGGCAATTCCAATTGTGACTTATTCTAATCATAGAACTTACGATTTTTGGGTTCATTAAGTACTCAAATTCATATTTGTGAGCACTTAGCAAGTTATTATCTTCGTACAGGCTTTCAAGTCTTGTCAGGATTTGTCCGAATATCCATGCAGCTTTTTACAGACAGTAAATAATGGTATCATGTAGGCCTACAAAAAGCCAATTGGTACTGATAACATGCTATGTCCTCCCAACCATGGTTGGTCTTAGGATGGAATATGGTCCCATATAATAACCAAACATTACAACAAAAGAAAATTTATTAATTACTGTACACAGTATAAAACAAGAATAGCAGCAACCTATCTGCATACTAGAAGACATGCAACAATCCACTTCTTCTGACACCTTTTATAGGGGATGTGCTGACATCATCCTTCTTTGGCTTGAAAAATTCAGAAACTTACTAGCGCTAGCCTACCATTAATGGTCTAGCAAGTAGCACCAGTGTCTTGTGAGCTGACAGAATTGTCAACAGAGCAGTGGCTCATGGTGATGAGACTGATGCAGTCCTTCTGCTAGCTGTGGCAGTCGACCAAGCTTCCTGGCTAGTTGCTAAAGTACTTTTATCAGTAAGCACTGGTATGACACTGAGTAAATTGCTTTAGAATGTCAAGAAAATAATGCATCTACCTAGCTGTATGGATGCATATGTTTCAGGATATCACATTAAAAACTAGTTATTGCCTTTCACATAAACAATGCTCCCAAAAGCCAAGCTGGGTGGTATGGAGATGTAATTCTGTTCGACATACCTCCTCATGTTTGAACTCAATATAGACTATTTTCTGTAAACAGCAATGAGTGTTCTTACCGTGATGTCTATGTTGGTAACACTAAAAGCGGTGATGGGAAGCTAAGATACTGGGACAACTGATTTGTATAATCAATAATGATGTTTCAGACTCAAATATTGGATTTTAACAAAAGAACATTCGTTGCAATCAAACTGTTATCTCCAAACGTAACCCTGATCTCAGGCTACACTACAGATTAGTCTGCCACCAGAACCAAATTTTCTGTTTTCAAATTCATTGGCTCTGCCAACTCACAACAAAACTGTTGCCCCACAACCACCTCAATTCTGAGCTACACTACAGATCAGCCTGTTACCACAACCAGTTTTTCAGATTTGTAGGCTATTTTCAGACTAACAACTGACTGCCACACTAGCAGAAGTGTTGCTAACAGTTGAACTGTGAACGAGAGCAGTGCCGCCAATTAATGAATTTAATTATCAAAATATGTTTGAAAATTCTGGCGCAAATGGAAGGAAAAATTGTTGCACACTAATTCTGTGGGTTACTTATAAACTGTTCTTGTAAATAGGTACTTTCTTGCAACTGATAATACATGTTTTAGGGAGCCATGGTATATTATCATTAAAAAAAAAAAAGGATAGCTCAGCCACATTTCCATGTAGAATCTCACAGGCACTCCATCAGGACCTGCAACTTCAATTACTTTTAATGATTTCAGCTATTTTAAAAAGTAAATTACATGAATATCTATAGGTAAAATTTTACTTACGGCAGTGATAGCATAATGGGCTATTAGAATGTGATTCCACCTGTTTGCTTTGCCCCATGACATCATAAACATGTTGCAAGACCCTACTGAAAATAATCAATGTTGCAATTGATTAGTGTTTTTAATTAAATCACAGAGCTCGTCAAAATGAGTCTGGTTAATTTGAAAGAAGTGTTGCGCATATCGAAGTTGCGGCCTACTATCGGCACATTTGGAACAAGAGATGCACCGAAGTGCCATTGTTGCTTGTTCACTTGGAATAATGTACGCTGTATTCTTTGGTTCCTGTAGTCATTTATAGGACACAATTCAGCTTTGACCCGTGATGTCATTGCAGTGTGGTAGTTTTGAGGTGCGTGCTTGTTTGTAGGAGGCGCCAGTCATTATGTGATGGCTGAGTTAATGACGATAGTTTGTTTACAAGCATGGCATAAAGAGTATTGATTAATATTTTGTGTTTAAAGAGTGATCTGTAACTTCTCTCTGATAGTAAGGTATAGGTTAACAGAGTACACTCTAGTCTCCAATACCGCTTTGACCAATGATGTCATACATAATCGAGAGATACTACAAACACATGTTTACCACGACCCATTTCCTGAAACTAGAAGTCATATACATAAATTGTGACATGGTATCGGTAGTTAGATTTCACCTAAATAGGTCAAATCTACTTAACAATACCACCTCTTCAAAATACATTTAATAATTGGGTAATTTTACAGAAAGCTTACACTCGCAGTTGTATGACCTGAAATCATATATATTGTACAACTGTAAATCGATTGTTTAGTACCGCATCCTCGTCGTCACTTTTATGTCTTGTTTCCTCTGGTTGTCCTGGGTGTCGGTGGCCGAGTAGAGAGAGACCGACACAGGGAAATAGGATGCACACGTGTGCGGGTACAGAGTCTGAGGTGACCAGCCAGTGGGACAGCAGAAACTAGAAACACTGAGCTAGATTAGTACAAGATATATATTTAGCAGAAATATAATACTTAACTTTGTTAACTGAAGACTAGTGGAATGCAGATACATAGTTAACTAGGTAGAGGCCTGTCTACTGATGAGTCTTAACTGGTGCCTGTCCTAATCCCAAGTGACCGATACAGTTCAGTGGTGGCCCCGAGTGGAGATGCAGCAGAGGGCGCTCGCGGCTGACGTAAGAACGTCGCGCCATGCTTGCATGGCGGCGCGCGGCAAAAGTACGTGGCGTGTACTTCAGACTTGTGCGACACCACAGATTGAGTGTTTCTGAACTGCAGATTCAGGTGCTATGCGCCCTCAGGTACTAAAAAAAAAAAAAACACCTTGTTTAACCTATACCTAACCTTCTCATGGCTATGCTACAGGTAACTTTTTTAAAAAGTGAAAGTTGGGTTACATATAGGTCAAACTCGAATTTTTCTTTTTTAAAATGTGAGGGCACACAGCACATGAATCTCTGGTTCAGAAACACGCAATCGATTTACAGATGTATGTTCATCTATATCATTTCAGGAGGTACAAGTCTGGGTGTAATCTTTCTTTAAAATTACCATTGATTATGTAGATAACATCAGGAGCTATAATTCAACACAAAAATGAAACAACAACCTGGTATCGTCAAATAGATTTACCTACATACATAAAATCTAGGTAATGATACCACTTCAAAATTTTCCTGTATATTCACTCGAATTTCCGCCATCAACCACAACTATGCCATCCATTCTGCAATGCCACAAATGACAATCTGATGTCTGTTTTGGCGACATTTCACCAACTTCATTTCTATGCCACAGTCAGCACATCTGCAGATGCCACCAAGAACCCCTAAACCTTGGAAAAATCGAATTCCACCAAGAGGATAATACGCCACATTGGTGTCTTCAAAAATATCAGAGACATGTAAACAGTGAGTAATCAAACCAAGAGCGGGATCAAGGTCAATGAGAAAGACAGGCCGCAGAGTGCCTGTCAAATGACGTAAGCAAGGTAGGCCTGAGCCAGCCTTATCGCTAGCTGAGTGGCTCGCCCCTATGATGCAGTGGGCTGTGCCCCAGTGGCCGGCAAATCGGATAGCGATCACGCCGGCTCAGGGCTACCTTGCTTACGTGATTTGACAGGTGCGCCACAGCCTGTCTTTTTCATTGGCCTCGTGCAGGATGGATTGACGTAAAACATGACGTCATTGGTGAAAGCGGTATTAGAGACCAGATTTGACCCAATACTTCTACACTGTAGATAGTAAATAAGCTGTAGTTATCCTCGAAATTTACAGATAACAGAATGTACTATCAATCACAGGTCTCAGTCCAAAAATTCGCTCCTTTGGCAATCACTAACCTGTACCTTACCATCAGAGGGAAGCTATAGATTGCTTTTTAAACACAGAATATTAATCTATAATCCATTCTGTTTGTAAACAAACTAATGTCTTTAACTCAGCCACCACATAATTACTCACGCCTTCTACAAACATGCATGCACCTCAAAACTAGCGTGCTGCGATGACGTCATGGGTCAAAGCTGACAGGTGGAATCGTTTCCTATAAATGCACATATAAACATGCAAAAATTAATGTAAAAAGGCACTAATGGAACAAGCACGGGAATGTGGGGGTTTTGAGCGGGGAAAAAAAAAGACCTTAAAAGCTATGCACAGAATCGAATAGTTCACTTGGTCAAAATCAAATGAAAAAAGCAATACCAATCAAAACTGCTGCATGAATTTCATAAAAATAGTATTGAATGCTTCATTTAACCGATACTACACATTAAATGAAGAAAACTACACCAAGCATTGTTGACACACACCAATTCTAGCGCAAATGTACATACTGATGCCAAGGGTCAAAGCCAACAGATGGAATTGTGGGTAAAATTTTACGACATTTGTCGCCAGGTTCCATTGCTTATGTTGGCAACAGATCAACAAAGAATTGCATTAATATTTTTCACGAGCTACAGAGTAAGTGTTATTGCTGCTCGTTTCACTCACACCAATATTAATACTGTACCTGCTCTCTGGTTGACAGGTTCTTGTATGTACCCTTGTCCGTTCAGAAAAAATTAATTTTCGTTTTATTTGAAGTTGTCAAGAGAGAACATTTATTGGTCATCTGAGTTGCCGCCATTAACCTTTGGTGCCAACATAAGCAATGGAGCCCGGCGAAAAGTGTTGTACAATTTAACCGAATTGTGTTCTGTAAATGACCTGCAATAATGTGTGGATGTTGGCAACGACTTCCGAATGCTCTTTGAAATACCAGTCTCATTAAATGAAGGGAATATTTAATGCAGTTCTTGCTGTATGGTTCACAGGTTCTTTCATGTATCATTGTGCACGGTCATGAAATTAATTTTCTTCATAAAACAAATATTTTGTTGGTAAACATCAGCACATTACGCCACTGTTGTCTAAGTAAAATTTACACATAGTTGTGTGTTGCAATTTATCTTTGCTGTGGTTCTTGGATTTTCTAAATAACTAACAATTGGCTTTTTCATAGAATGTAGGCTTTCACAGCCGGCGTCTTCATTAATTAAAACTTCCGGGTTAAGTTGCCATGGTCCATCAATAAAACTTCTTACTCCCGACGTTCTGTTGCCTACTGCGGGCAACATCTTCAACGACTCACCCTTGAAGATGTTGCCCGCAGTAGGCAACGAAACATCGGAGGTAACAAGTTTTATTGATGGACCACGGCAACTTAGCCCGGAAGTCTTAATTTTTGAATTGCCTTTTTGTCTGTGTACCAACTGATTGTAGAGAATAATCCTACATCACAAAATTCAGTTCAACAGTGCACAACAGCGCCCTAACATTACTTCCATGAATGTGAATGAGTGAACATCCAGAATAAATTTTCAATATATTTAGAGGAACACAGTTAAGAAGTTTCATTGCAGAGTAGACAAAACCTAATAACCACACCAAAAATAATGACATTAAATAAGATTAAAATATTTTGTTACTCTACCTTAACTTTAAGCAACAAACAAGTTTCAATCAAATGAGTAAATTCATCATACAGTATTGTCTTAACATTAGGCAAAATTCAGAAAAGAAATTATGCTTGCAGCTCATCACTTCAGGAAATGATTTTATTAAGAAGTCATAAAAGTGGAAAATACTGCTTACCTGATTTGGCAATGTCAGTACATGCATATTGCCTGTAATGTTAATATGAAGGACGTGAAATCCATTTTGTTTGCAAAGCTCGTATGCTACGCCTACGAAACTAGTAGATGCTGTTTTTGGCACACGATTGTAAATAATGACCATGTCAGCCGGCATTGACTCTTCAGGTCTGTTTTCAAAAATTCGTGGACTCTCAACATTTCTTTGGTGAAGACGCGCAACAAGATATTCTGTAAAGATTGAGATAACTTTTCATCAATAAATCAGAAATAAAATGAACTTATGAAGGTGTAAATTTCACTTTTATTACCTAATTCTTTAGTATTTTCTCTCACTTGTAGAATCTGAGACTCAAACAGAAGTATAAAAACGACAAAGCTCAGCAAAGCACAAAACAGCAGCAGCCTTCCGACAGTGACTCTCTGTATCATTCTTTGGATTTGACGAACACGAAGCGAAACTCATGTAAGTACCACGACAATGTTCGTTCGCAGTCATTACTTGTCACAACATTTTTACTGCCGGTTAACAAGCAAGACACATTCAAACAGCTGTCTACGTTATTCTTTAATGAATCTCTTAGTTTCAACATAAGATGTTGTCACGTGTAATATTTCATAGATAATTTACAATCCAAAACATGCATACAGTATAAACACCGCCACGAGTGTCTCATTTCAAAACAATAATAAACAGCTGCCGAAAAACAAATAATCAGAGATGTAACAGGCTCTGCTACGACGATTTTTGTATCAAAGAAGATCGTTAGCCATCCACAAGAGAGCAGTAGCTTTTCACATTGGACGTCAACGAGACGGAAGGCAAAGTTAAAGGCCAATTCACACTGTCCGTCACGTCAACGTCACGTCACGGAACTGTCACGTCAAGTTGTATTCACACTGTCCGTCCGTGTCCGTCACGTCAATTCGTCCATCTCAATACGCGATGTTGAAAGTGAGGTTATGAGTGGCGATCTGTTATGTAGAAAGTCATAGTTTAATACTATAAAGGGGGAACAACAACGCTAAATGTTATTAACGGCCAAAGAAAACTTTACAGTGTATGTTTTTGGCCAACTTACTGGGAACTGAAACAACATTTCAAAACATCGACATCTATTTTCAAGCGAAAAAATAAACATATGAAGACATCAAACCATACTTGTAAGAGCATAAATAGCGCCTGTATACTTTAACCATTACGATTTGCTCGCTGACATTGTTAATACCGTCGTAAACAACTGAATTTTTCTCTTTCATTAGAACTGACATTTTCATTTAAAGTGTTATTTAATGAAAAATGCCTAATCAAATTACAATCTTATTCAAATAAACAGTTTGCTTCAGTCATTTCTGTTACAATGTAACGTAACATAAACCATTTTTTGGTTTCAGATATCCGACCTCGATTTTAGGGGGACACTCAATTCACAAAAATATTTAAGTCGTCATGAAACATTTGAGATTTACCCCTAAAACGACGTACAACAACAACATAAAGATGAATAAGACACATTTGCATATAAACAGTGCAATCGTCGACTGCAACATGTAATTCGCGTGACGAAAATAGGTTAACTTCCGATGTTAGCAGACGGCCGTTCCGTCAAAACATTCTTCTCGAGAAAGCTTGACGGACGTTGACGTGACGTGACGGTCCGGTGACGGACAGTGTGAATGCCTCCATTAGAAATACATTGCGGAATGTTCTGACGGACGGTGACGTGACGTGACGTGACGGACAGTGTGAATTGGCCTTTAAAGTGGTCACACAGGACGGAACGTCGCTAATTCCAGTATAAAGTAACAAGATGAAGTTTATATATTTACTGACTCCCAGAAATTTTACGTTACATTTGAACAAAGTTATAGGACTGGGCAATACGGTGTGGAAAGTATAAAAGTATGGTTATCGGTTGTGTACAAGGTTCATAAAGAAGAGAAATGATGTGTTTATAACTTTTAATTGTCACTCAAAACATTGCAGGAAAGAAAAAAGGAACTGAAGACGAATTAAAAACATTTGAAGTAATAAAAATTGAATGAAGTCCAGAGATATTGTTGCATTGAAATGGGAGCAGGCTTGAGTTCGAAGGCAACTGAACACAGCACTTGTACTCAAAGCACGTTTATTACGGATTCAACATACACGCAGCACTGACTGCCTCTCAGGCAGAGTGCTCTGCTATTTATACACAGACAGAATTTACCAGAAATTAGAAGAACACTTAACATAAGAAACAAGTAGAACATAAGAAACATGTAGAACCTTCTGGAATTTTTAATTACAAACAAATACATTTTTGCTGGTGGGTGGGATTGAACCGGCGACCTTCAGCAGCGCAGTCCGTGACACTATCCCCTGTGCCACGTCGGCAGTCGGTGTTTGGGGTCTCTCGCGGCATTGCTCCCTCTCCTGGAGAAACAGCGACCCGCTGTTATGATCCCTGTGGAGGCAACTGCAATGTCCTGGATCTTGACCATGTCATGGGTCCTCTGTATGACAGTTCAAGAGAATCCTTCCTTTCTCCGCGATTATCGACGACAGCCGTTCCCGTCGTGGCTTCGTCAGGAACATTACCGTCCTTGAACAAGAAGCCATTGTCGTCTACTTGCTCTTCAGGATCATAATAGGGCTTCATGCACAGGACGTGAACAATGTCTCTTCGTTTGTGACGTCTCGACGACGGCTCATAATCCTCAACTTCGTATGTGACGTCTGACAGGCGGCGTATGAAACGATATGGACCAAAGTATCGCTTCAATAACGTTTCTGACAGTCCAACCTTCCGTACGGGGGTAAAAATCCATACCAGATCTCCTGGACTGTACACAAGAGGTCGGTGCTTGTCGTTATACCGCTGACGGTCCTTCTCCTGGGCGTCCAGTGTCCGTATGCAAGCCAGCTGTCTTGCTTCTTCGACCCTGGTGATGAGCTGTTTAACATAGTCAACCTGAGTGTCGTCCGGTTGGAACGGGAACAGCGTATCCATTGTCGTCTCAGCTTCACGGCCATGAAGCAGGAAAAACGGACTGAAGCATCTGGTGTTGTCTTTGTTTGTCTTGTGGTATTGTAAGCAAATGTCACGACTGGCAGAATTGTATGCCAATACTTCTGCTCAACATCGACGTACATCGACAGCATGTCGGCGAACGTCTTGTTAAAACGTTCCGTAAGAACATTTGCCTGAGGATGGTATGCAGTTGTCATTCTGTGGACACTGTCGCACCGTGACATTACCTCTGATACTAGTTTTGACTGGAATACTTTTCCACGATCAGATATCATGACACGTGGTGCTCCATGCTTCAAAATAATGTCTTCTACAAGGAATTTTGCAATCTCTGGAGCTTCGGCAGTTGGCACAGGTTTGGTGACAGCGTAGCGTGTGAGCTAGTCAGTGTAGAATATTATCCAACGGTTACCGGTTGTCGATTCGGGAACCTCCCTAAAAGATCGATCCCAACTCGGTGGAATGGAGCTGCTGCTGGCGGAATCGGTACAAGATGTCCTGGAGGTAATTGCGGCACATGCTTCCAACGCTGGCACTCTTTACAGTGACTCACATAGTGCTTGACAGATCAGTAGAGACCTTTCCAGTAATACCTGCGTCTGATTCTGTCTAGGGTCTTCACAAATCCCAGATGACCGGATATTGGAGCATTGTGGAAATATTTGAGAATAGCTGGCTGGATATGAGCTGGAACAACCAGTAGCCATTTGGGGCCCAGTGGATCGTAGTTGCTCTTATACAATGTTCCATTTATAAGTTGGAACTCTCCATTGGTCGGTTCTCCTTTGTCCAAGGCCTCTATCGTTTTTAATAGTGATGGATCGTCCCTCTGTTCAGCTGTAACGTCATCTAATTCAGTGAGGGCTGAAATTTCATTAATGTTGTTGTGTTCCACTAATGGATTCCTCAAAAGGCAGTCGGCATCCTTGTGTTTGCGCCCGTTCTTGAATACCACTGTGACATCGTACTCTTGGAGTCTTAGTGCCCATCTTGCTAGTCGACCTAATGGATCCTTCAAGCTAGTCAGCCAACACAAAGAATGGTGGTCTGTCACGACAGTAAATGTTTTGCCGAATAAATACGGCCGGAACTTGTTGATAGCCCAGATAACTGCGAGACATTCTTTTTCAATTGTAGAGTAGATTATCTCGGACTTTGAGAGTACTCTTGACGCAAAGGCTATCAATTTTTCAGCACCTTCCTGAACTTGTACAAGCACTGCACCAATCCCATAACCACTGGCGTCTGTGTGAAGTTCCGTTTCTGCATTCTCGTCGTACAAGGCTAGCACTGGTGCGGAAGTTAGAGCCTCCTTAAGTGCCGCAAAGCCCTTTCTTTTGTCTCATCCCAGTAAAATTTGGCGTCTCCCTGTAAAAGTTCTTGTAATGGACGTGCCTTGTTACGAAATCCTTTTATGAAACGTCGGTAGTATGAGCACAGCCCGAGAAAACTTCTCACATCACGAATATGCTGAGGAGTTGGAAATTCTGTGACTGCCCTTAATTTATCTGGATCAGGACGGACACCATCTCCGTTGACTAGGTGCCCCAGGATTTTTATCTCTTTGGCGACGAAGAGGCACTTCTTTGGATTGAGGCGAGACCTGCAGTCTGAACACACTTTAACACAGTTGACAGGCGACTCAGATGTTCTTCAAATGTTTTCGAGAAAACGACAATGTCATCTAAATAGCAGAGACACGTCGTCCACTTAAGGTGTCGAATCAAGTTGTCCATTATGCGTTCGAATGTGGCTGGAGCATTACATAATCCAAATGGCATTACTTTAAATTCATAGAGGCCGTCAGGTGTAACAAAAGCCGTCTTCTCCCTGTCAGCTTTGTCAACCTTGATTTGCCAGTAACCTGTCTGCATGTCCATAGTTGAGAAGTATGTAGCTCCTTTCAAGCAGTCCAAGACGTCGTCAATGCGCGGCAATGGGTAGACATCCTTTTTTGTTATTCTTTGCAGCCGCCGATAGTCGACACGGAATCGCCACGTGCCATCTTTCTTCTTTATGAGGACCACCGGAGACGACCAAGGACTCTCTGAAGGTTAAATAATGTCATCTCGCAACATCTTCTCCACTTCCTCCCGAATTATCCGTCTTTCAGCTGGAGACACTATACGAACGCTGGCTAATTGGCGAATGATCCCCAGTATTGATACGGTGCTTTATCGTGGGCCGTTTCGTCTTTCTTTTCCCCTGCTGAGGTGTGAATGCACCCGAACATTGGCGAAGTATACCTAACACCCGCTGGCGCTGTTCCTTGGTCAGTCCAGGCCCAATTGGCAGTTCCACGTTTGTTTCCTCCAGCGTGTTGTCTGTACTAACAGCAGAGCATGGGTCTTCACTGATGACGTTGAGCTCACCGTCCTGGATTGGTTCAGCTGTCCCGATATACATTCTCTTGGGGATAAGTTGTGACTGATCGTGACAATTTGTGATCCAAATCTCTCCTTGACCACCGGTAATGCTTATGATAGCCGCTGGTATGTAAATTTCTTTTGTGAGCCCGTTAAACTTTTTACTATCAACAAGAACTTCACAGTTTAACCAGTCATCTGTGTTTGTGACTACAACTCTTCTCATTGTCAACAGCGGTATTGTCACATTGTCAACGACGAATAACTTCTTCAAATTGCAGCTCAGATCTTCCACAGTCAATGATAGCTTGGGATGCTTGAAGGAAGTCCCATCCGAGGATGACATTGTGACTACATTCTGTTAACATGACAAATTCAAACGGTGGGTCCTGTTGTTGATGGTTATTCTTGCGACACAAGTTCCTGGTGGATGGACATACTTTCCATTCGCGACCTTCAGCACAGTGGCCCCCGTATCACAGAAAATTGTCTTCTTTAGTGTGCGGCGGTAATTATCCGACAGTACAGAAAAAGATGCTCCTGAATCAACAAGTGCCCGGACAGGTTGGCCGTCGATTATGACGTCGATGAGATTTCCCGACATCTTAGTGACTGTCGTCCATGGAGGATTTTCATCTGTGGCGGCCTCCCCTCCGTAGATGGTAGTGATGAGAACAATCGAATGAAAACAATCGATTCATTCGGTTGTTGGAAAAAAATCGATCATTCGGTTGTAGTTTCTCGTATCGGTTGAATTATTCATTCATTCTTCTGAGTGAAACCAGTCAGTGGGACCAACCGAATGAAACAACTGATTCAGTCGGTTGGACTATTCAGTCGTTCTTTTGAGTGAAACCAGTCGGTGGGATCAACCGAATGAAAAAATCGACGCAGTCGGTTGGCCTACTCATTCCTTCTTTTGAGTGAAATCAGCCGGTCGGAGCAACCGAATAAAAAAATCGACACAGTCGGTTGAACCACTTATTCCTTTTCTTTTGAGTTAAATCAGTCGATGGAGCCAACCGAATGAAAAAATTGACACAGTACGTTGGCGTGTTCATTAGTTCTTTTGAGTGAAACCAGTCAGTGGGAGCAACCGAATGAAACAGTCAGTCGGTCGTAGTTTTACTATGTTGGATTAATATTCGTTTATTTTTTTCGAATGAAAGTAGTCTGTGGGAATAACCAAATGAAAACATGCGACACTTTTGCAGTTTTGTACATTGACTGAATTACTCATTCTTTCTTTTCAAGTAAGAGGCAGTAAGTTTTTCTGTCGGTTGAAGCATGTAATCATTATCCCAACTGAAACGACTCATTAGTGTGTTAGCTTACATTTCTATGAATGAAACTGACATGCACATCAGATAACTACAGCAGTGCTACATTATACCGCCATGTAAAAGGGTTATGCCAAAATTAAAATGCGTATTACAATGTTCATTTAATTATGCACTGAATGAAGTAACTTTTCGTTTTATAATACACAGTAACAGTGATTCATATTTTGTTGTAGATTAAATTGTTCGAGGGGCCACCAACGAGTAACTAATTAAATGTCATATCGCTGGAGCAGGCCTGCGATCACTTTCATTGCCCACCACAGACCTCAAAATTGCCGATCATCTGGGCCCGATCAGATTACTTTCGCAGACATCCACAATCTGTAGTAGATAAATGGCAAATAACCACCAAGTACCGCCGGGAGCGGGGACGCGAGAGGGGGTGCTGCCTCGCTTGCGTTTTCACTGCTGACAGCGCTAACCCAGCAGGCGCGCGCCAAACTCCACACAACAGTGTCTGGAGGCGTCGCGGGGCGTGCCATCGCCGATTGTTGTCGGTTTCTTACTGTCTCAATAAAGAAGCGTGGAAACTACAGGGTGTTCCAAAATGATCGCTACAAGTTTAATCTCGCATACTGTATCTCCGAAGTTGGAACAGGTAGAAATGTGCAGTTTGCGGCTTATTGTTCATACATATCTAAGGTACTAGTAGGACAGAGTTAAGTATTTTAACTTTGAGCATATTTGCTAGATCCAAATTCGAAGATAACTAAAACATTAGATATTGTAAAAAAAAAACGTTTATTAAAGTATTTTGTATAAAAATGTTTCTTATAAAAATATTTTTGTTAATTCCATCTAATTTGAAGGAGTATGAGAAGACGTACAACATTTATCAGTGCTGTAAATTTCCTTCAGCACGTCTGTATTCGTCAACAGTGTATGAAAACATTCATCTCAAGTTTCATAATTATTCACTCTTGTCACGGATATTTCTGTGGTTATCGGTGAAACGGTGTGGAGGTTTATTCCATCCCTGCGCCATGTACCATACAAAATCTTAGATGCCACTTGCTTTGAAATTCAAGTGTGCAAAATTTCATCAAGATCGGAATAAAACTCTATATTGGCGTCGAATTCTGGAATACCTTCTCTCATGCATCGTACTAAAGTAGATGTAGACGGTAACCATTCTCTTTCTTTGAAGGTGAAGAGTGAAATATATCATTAAAATTCGAATACCAACGGAATTTGTCGAAGTTAGTAGGTAAAGTACCCTCCGCCGTGCACCTGCGAAATTTATTGTACACAGTTACCTTCGCCTTGTTTTAAAAGTCAAGTGTGCAAAATTTCATCAAGATTGCAGCCAAATTGTGGTTTTTGTCGAAGTTAGTATGTAAAGTACCCTCCGCCATGCACCGAATTAAATTTGATATAGACAGTGACGTTTCTCTTGCTTTGAAGGTCAAGTGTGCAAAATTTCATCAAGATTGGAACAAAAACTGCAAATTTAAATGCAATAGAAACACACACACGGACACACTGCTATATTTTTAAGATTTGTCTTTAAGAATGTTTCATGCTGAATCACGGTTCATTTATACCCGAAAATGCTAAAGGAGTATGCAAATAAAGTCACACAAAGTCGATGAATTAATAAAAACATCCATGTAACTGCAGAAACCGACAAAGACTTTTTCCAGTCGGTTGTATCGCATCAAGTGAAACCACTCAATGCCGAGAACATTCATAAAAAGAACAGAGACTTGTTTCATTCGGTGCTCGCGCATCGACTGAAACCACTCAAACCCACTGAATGAGTGAAAACATTCATATAGCGGCTGCAACCGACAGAGACTGGTTTCATTCGATTGTTTCGCATCGACTGAAACCACTCAAACCCCGCCAGTGAGTGAAAACATTCATACGGCCACAGAGACTATTTTCATTCGGTTGTTTCATTCGACTGAAAAAACCGATTGAAGAAAAAAACAACCGATTGACCAATCGGTTGTTAAAAACAGTCGGTTGTCCCATCACTAGTAGATGGTCGCCTCGCTTAGTTTTCCTGGGGGCGGCGGCTAGGGGAGCGGCTGGTGCCTCTGTACGGCGACAGTGAACGGCTGCGGCGCTTCGGGGAGCGACCTCGTCTAGGGTACAGCGATGGGCTTCTTCCCATTGGTAGACTGAACTCATCAGCAGGTGATTGCCTGGGATAGAACTGCTCTGATGGCTGATGTCTTGCGGCAAAATAATCGTCGAAAACTCGTCTTTTCTTTCTGCAGTACCGTACAACATGTCCAGGGCGCCCGCAGTGGAAACACGATGGCGTGTTGTCTTCTGTCCTCCAGACGTCTGTTTTACTGCGGGGCATCATAGTTGCCGTGGGAGTAGGTTGTGGCCGCGTCAGCCGGTTCATGGGTTGCCGTTTGGCGGCTGCAGCGTAAGTCATAGCAGGGCAACGCCATTTTCACGTCAGGTGCGATTAGCAGGGTAGACAGGAGCTATTGCCTGAAATACCTCTTCCTCAGTGGCGCCGGCTCCCTCGTCGCTTACAGGACTTACTTCCATGGCCATGATTTGATGCTCGCTCGGTCTAATATTCTCGGCTGCCATAAACTGTTGTAATTCTTCTCTCACAATTTGTCATATAAGGGGAAAGAAGTCATGCTGGTCTTACACACCAACGGGTGTCTGATGTGCAGCTGGCCTACCGTTGATTTCGTGTCCATGGTTCCTCTGATGAAACGGACTTTCAGAAGGATGTACTCGGTATATCCCTTGTATTCCGGTTCTAGTCTGTGTAAGCGACGGTTTCTACGTTGCCTAATCCGAGCCACAGTGATGCAGCTGTTGCACAGGGTACCCGGCGCCTCCTCCAAACAATGTCACGTTGAAATGGGAGCAGGCTTGACTTCGAAGGCAACTGAATACAGCACTTTTACTGAAAGCACGTTTATTACGAACTCAACATACACGCAGGACTGTCTGCCTCTCAGGCAGAGTGCTCTGCTATTTATACACAGACAGAATTTACCAGAAATTAGAAGAACAGTTAACATAAGAAACAAGTAGAACATAAAGAAGATGTAGAACCGTCGGGAATTGTTAATTACAAACAAATACATTTTTGCCAGTGGGCGGGATTGAACTGGCGACCTTCATCTCCGCAGTCCATGACGCTATCCCCTGCGCCACGCGGCAGTCTGTTCGGGGTCTCTCGCGGCAATATAATTTACATAGCTTAACACCCAGGTCCGCCACACACTTCCTCCGCAGTGATAGCGTCCATGTATTTTCGAGGGAAGGTGACCTGTCGCCCATATCTGGTGACCCATGGTGAAGGTGCACTGGGTTGATTGCTGTCTGTTGTCTTCTGAAGGTTGATAGTCTTTGGGATGGAATGTGACGGAATGTCCGGAGCGGTTTCTCTTGATGTGTCTTCCATGATGTCCGATGAATAGTCTGTCAGAAGAAAGGCAGTCAATCTGTCAATGCTAATAGTCTGTTTTCCTTTTGGCATCTCCACCTCAAAGTGCTTGTCACTGCAAGACAAGACTGCATATGGCCCGTCATATGTTGGATGAAGTGGTGTTCGGACAGCATCATGTCGCACAAAAACAAACTTGCTTGTCATCAGTTGTGGGTGAATAAAGATCTTATTGTGGGTGTGGTGTTCTGCTGGAACTGTTCTTAGTCTTCTCATCTGTTCCTTCAATTTGAAGACAAAGGTTGGGATGTCCGTTACTAACTTCTGTCCATTGAGAAATGCTCCTGGTAACCTAATTGCTGAACCATAAGTCATTTCCACCGGTGAGGTATTGACTTGCGGAATTATGTGGGACCGAAGTCCTAAGAAGACCAGAGGAAGCTTCGAAACCCAATCATCAGACATTTGAGCTTTTAAAGCAGATTTTAACTGATGGTGCCAGAGTTCAATTTTTCCATTTGCTACAGGATGATATGCTTTAGTTTTAATGTGGACAATGCCCAGTGTGCTTGTGAGACATTTGAAAAATTGACACTCAAACTGCCTTCCGCAATCAGTAGTTATGATTTGAGGCACACCAAAACGAGATATCCATGTAGAGACTATGGCAAATGAAACTGTCTCTGCTGTGATGTCAGTTAATGGAACAGCTTCTGGCCATTGAGAGAAACGATCAATGACTGTTAGTAAATAGCGATATCCCTGTGATGGAGGTAGGGGTCCAACAATATCTATGTTAATGTGACTGAATCTTGCTGTTGGTGGTGGATAATGTCCCACTGCACTATTGGTGTGTCGCCAGACTTTACTTCTTTGGCAAGGAATACATGTTGAAGTCCAGGTCTTCATGTCCTTTTATAGTGATGGCCAAATGAAGTGTTTTCTCACTAAATTAATGCTTGCTTGAACAGCAGGATGAGCTAGATTGTGTAGTGAGTTGAAAATTGCCTGTCGTAGTTGTTGGGGTACGTATGGACGAATCATATCTTCAGACATGTCGCAAACAAGTTCTCTACCATTTGGCAACATTATTGTTTGAAGTGCAAGGGATGTCGTATTCTTAATGCGTGGAAGCTCTTTGTCACATTGTTAACTTTCTGCAATTTGTTCCACGGTAACAGTTGGAGGTATAGTGATTGAAGCAATTCGTGAACAGGCGTCAGCTGCGATGTTCTCCTTCCCCATAGTGTAACGTATGTCTGTGGTGAACTGTCCGATGAAACTAATGTGTCCGATCTGACGTGGAGAAGCTTCGTCTGAACGTTGCTTGAACATGAAGGTGAGTGGCTCGGCATCGGAAAATCTCGTCCTTCAAGCATGTACTGAAAGTGTTTCATGGCTGAGTAGGCAGCGAGGCCTCCCCGGGGGACACCACCTTGGCGAAGCACTGTCCGTGCGGGTGGAGAGGCTTGCACATCTGTGGGAAGCTGAGGGCTATACCAAAGGTATACCTACTGCTGGAAATGCCTCAGCTGATGGATCAGACTAAGAGTGTCCCACAACATCCCGTCCTCCTTATCCTCTCCCAGTCCTTTCCCAATTCCTTTCCCAACCCAAGGTGTGATACGATCCACGCCAAGGGGTGCATGGCATATGGGTGGATGTGTCTCGAATGGAGCCTCAGGGATACCGGGCGACCTCCCTGAGTAAGTAGCCTTGCACCGCGCGGGATTATCTTGGTGTGGACCATATAAATCCCCAAATCTCTTGGGACTAACACACAAACCTTTAGCTGTCAGACACTCAGATCGGTACCAAAAGTTGTATATCGATAGAGTATGAACTGAAACTTCTACATAATCCATGCTATGTGCTGCCGTCCAGGAGAAGGTGCGTAAACTATAATTATAAGTAACACCTAACATAAGAAGTAGAGGAAAAGCACAACTGTGACAGCTTATCATGTTGCGCTACCGTCGGCTAGTTGGCAGAGCGTTAGTTGACTGAGCAGAGGGTCGTGGGTTCAAGCCCCCTCTAGAGTCTTTTTTTTAAACTGCATTACGTTGAAAATTGTTAAAAGAGAATGTCTATAACGTTCCACGGGTCATTTCGCAAAACAGCACTGTCAGCTGCAGTAACATAAGTAGCAATAGCATTTGAACTGGACAGCAACGTCAGCCCCATTTGACGGTGTGGGCAAACACATGGCACTCTAGCGCAACACACAGCCGCTGAACGGCGGTGCTGCCTATCTACCAGTCATTTGTTATTATTACTATAATTATTACTTTAATACTTTCGCATGTATGGTGCAATTGCTTCTTTCTTCTGCGAATATAAAGGTTTGCTACTTTCAAATAAAACGAAGCAGAAGCAAACTAGGTGTACGTTTGTCAACGTAGAACAATTTGCAACGTCATACAGCGCGCCTCCAGGTTTTGAATCGAGAACCCTCGTAACGACAAACATTCGCTCTGTCAACTACCCCAGGGGAGTTCAGGGCGGCAGACTCTACAGATACACTTTTCCTGTGCTCCGTAGGACAGGTATTACATATTATTTCCCGTTTACGCGCGTTCTCATGGACGGCGGCACATAGCAGGGATTATGTAGAAGTTTCGGTTGATACTGTATCGATATACAACGTTTTGTACCGATCTGAGTCTCTGACATCTGAAGGTTTGGGTGTAAGATGAACACAGAGAAAGAAAGTATTTTAAAAGAATCTGAGGGGCAATCTGAGACCTCAGATACTCAGACATCGGGACCAGGACCGATGGAGTGCACTCCTACTTCTGAATCAGGGTCTAGACCTGAGCAAGAAGTGGGAACTGTAACAGAGAAGTTGGACCAGATTATGATTAAGGCCTTGTCTGGGGCTCAGATGAGGAAATTTCTCAAGGAACAGAAGGAAAAGGAAAGAAAAGAATGGCTTCCTAAGCATACGTGGAGGTAATCAAAACGGCTTGAGCCCAAGACCCCCAAAAAGAAACTGCCTCAGGTCGAAGGGGATACACAGACCCCCTCGACGTCAAAGACAGGTAGCAAGAGGGTTAGTTAGGAATCTAAGACTCCCTCCTGTCTGGACAAGCATGATCCTGAAAGGCTGAGGCAGGAAATAGGAAAACAGACCCATAGTACTGCAGTTTCGGTCTTTAGAATGGCGGTTGTCCAAGAAGGATACCCACTGGTGAGAATCACCTCGCAACAGGAGCAGCTCGTGCAGATAGCCCTCTTTGAAGAGATTGGGGGTGGCGATGATCCAGGACCCAAATTCAGGAGGGTCTATCTAGATCGCGGTGCTCTAATTTTTGTCTGCGAGGGGGAGCACTCAGCAGAATGGCTTAAGGACAAGGTGCCCATGATATCCCCATGGGAGGATGCGAAGCTGCAGGTCAAGACAGCAGCCGAACTCCTAAAGACCGCAGAGGTATCAATATGGGTACCAAAGATTCTTACGGATGTCTCTCCAAACACTCTGTTAGAGAAAATAAGGATCCAGAATCCAAAAGTCTTGAAAGAGGATTGGAGGGTAATTAACCAAAAGGTCGTTGTGGAAGGACGAACCCTGGTGGTGGAGGTTGGAGAGAAGTCCCAGAAGGCAATGTGAGAGCAAGGCCTGAAACTGTTTTTAGGGTTCTCGCAGGTCGCCGTCAGGGTAATCAAAGACCTTAAAGGCAATAATGGCAGCAAGATGTGGACTGGTCGCCTGGGGAGACAGGAGGTGGACGTAGCCCTGATACAAGAACCTTATTTATACAAAGGGGATGTATCGGGCAATGGTGGTACTGGAGGTAAGCTGATTTATGCTAGAAATCTAAAAAACTCCAGAACATGCATTTATATTAGAAATGGAATCCCTTTCATACCAATGATACATTTTTGTTCCAGGGACCTGGTGATCATCAGGATGCAGCAACGTGAGGAAGGTATCACGAGGGAAATTGTTTTGGCCTCAGCATACCTTCCTTACGAAGACAGCTCTCCTCCTTCTCTGGAAGTGAGGAGACTGACAGAAGACTGCCATCAGCAAGGTGAGGAACTGTTGGTGGGATGTGATGCCAATGCCCACAATGAATCGTCGTGTAGCAAGGACACCAACAGTAGAGGTGAGCACCTTCTTGAATTTCACCTATCTAACAACTTGGAGATCTTGAATAGGGGTGATGAACCTACATTCAGTAATGGTAGAAGAGAAGAAGTAATTGACATAACTTTTGGTTCCATAATGATGGGCAGTTATGTCAAACAGTGGCATGTGGTCCTGGAGCCATCCTCATCAGATCACATGTATATTAAATTCAAGGTTGAAATGGGAACCAGACAGACCATGGCCTATAGGAATCCCAGGAAAACGGACTGGGGGACATATAGCAGAGACATTGACTTCAGCCTATCAGAAATTAAAACTTCGATAAGGAATCCAGCAGAGTTTGAGGAAGTAGCAGAGGTCGTAACCTCTGCTATAGTGACCTTATACCAGGACAACTGCTCAATCACCAAGAAGTGCACAAATACACTTGGTGGAATAATAACCTGGAAATGCAAAGGAAACGGGTATGAAGACTGTTTAACCTTGCGAGACGCAAAGTACAATGGGCAAAGTACCGTGAGGCCCTTGTCAATTACAACCTTGCCATCAGACAGGCAAAGGAGGCATCCTGGAAGGTATTCTGTGAGGAAGTGGAGGGCATGGGTGCTCAAGTGAGACTTCATAAAACCCTCACTTGGGTACCAACTAATCCAGGAGGAACATTGAGGAAGGAGGATGGGGAGTATACAAAGACAGCACATGAAACGCTGGAACTGCTCCTCAAATCTCACTTTCCTCTGGTGGATAACTCAGACCAGAATGCGGTTCCTGAGAGACAACGGTTCTCAGGTATTCGCAAAGAGGACTGGGATTAGGCCAAGGAGTGTGTCAATTTCAGTAAGGTCCGATGAGCGGTGGGAACATTTCAACCATTCAAGTCACCTGGCCCCGATGGAATCTTTCCAGCTCTCCTGCAACAAGCGGGAGAAAATCTTATTAGATTCCTATGCAGATTATTGAGGGTTAGCCTAGCAGCAGGAATCATTCCCAATGCCTGGAGGACAGTGAAGGTTGTCTTCATTCCAAAACCAGGGAGAATTGATCATACCAAGGCCAAGGAAATGAGACCAATTAGTCTGTCATCCTTCATTCTTAAGACATTGGAAAAGCTGGTTAATGAGGATGTTGGAGAAAGGAGGTTAAGTAGGGCTCCTCTACATTCAAACCAACATGCATATCAGCCAGGTAAATCATGTGAGACAGCTCTCCACCAACTCGTTGGGAAGGTGGAGAAATCACTACACTTTCAGGAAATAGCCCTCTGTATCTTCCTGGACATCGAGGGGGCTTTTAGCAACACGACCTTCGATTCCATGGTTAGGGCAGCAGAGGTGCATGACCTAGGGACCACTATATGTAGCTGGACTAGGGCCATGCTCAGTGGAAGAAAGGTAGAGGCTACCATAATGAATGAAAAAAATGGTAATCAACACCACTAGGGGTTGCCCGAAAGGAGGAGTTCTTTCCCCTTTATTGTGGAATCTAGTAGTGAATGATCTCATTGGAGAATTAAACTCTAGGCAGTACTTTTGCAAGGATACACAGATGATCTTGTCATAGTAATACTTGGCAAATTTGCTGACACAGTCAAGAATATGGCACAAGGTGTGTTGGACACTGTGCAAGACTGGTCCAGAAAACAGGATCTGGGGGATAGTCCTAAGAAGACTGTTGTTGTACCATTCACAAAGAAGCATACCCAAGATTCAAGTTGGAATCTAAAGCTTTTCAATGAAGCGCTACCTGTGAAGGGGACAGAGAAATTCTAGGGGTTACCTTAGATGAGAAACTGACATGGACCCCTGACATTAGGAATATTTGCTCCAAGGCAAAATGTACTCTGGTAAGTACCAGGAGAACTTGTGGCAACAATTGGGGTCTGAGCCCCAAGGGTATGCACTGGATATACACCACGGTGATTAGACCCAGGATCACCTATGGGGCAGTCGTTTGGTGGAAGAAGGTAGAACAGCAGGTTGCTGCTAAGAAGCTTGGTAAGGTGCAGAGATTAGACTGCTTAGCTATAACAGGCGGAATTAGCAGCACACCAACTGCTGGGATGGAAACCATGTTGGATATGCCCCCATTACACCTTTGGGTCAAGATGGAGGCAGCGACTGGTGCATGCAGACTCAAAACTGGCAAAAACTGGAACTCTTTGGGATATCCAGAATCACACACTAAAATAGTGAGTGAATTAAATATAGGAAAGGTTGGGGAAATGCCAGCCGACTATATTATAACCCCATACTGCTTCAACAAGTCTTTCAATATAACAATTGGAAGTATGGAACAGTGGGAGAAAATAGTTCGACACCATATGGGGGATATTGTCTGGTTCACTGACGAGTCAAAATCAGACCAAGGTGTTGGGGCCGGGATATACGGGGTGCAGCCAAGACTGGAGGGCGTCATCTCTCTAGGGAAACTGGCCTCAGTATTCGAGGCCGAAATCACTGCCATCAGGGCATGTGTGGAGGAGAATTTGCGTAGGTGTTACAAAGACCGTAACATCTATATCTATTCAAACAGCCAGGCAGCCCTGAGATCACTGGCAGCTCCTGCAAAAAGGTCTAAAATTTTTGCAGAATGTCACAGGGTTCTGGTGGAGCTAGGGGAAAGCAATAGAGTAAACCTATTGTGGGTCCCTGGCCACTTGGAGATCAGTGGCAACGAACATGCCGACAGATTAGCCAGGATGGGGGCAGAGACTCCATTTATTGGACCGGAACCTGTCCTGACAATCACCAAGGCAATGATCAAATTGGAGCTACGTAACTGGCTCAGAAGACAGCACGTAGAATATTGGTCCAAAGTCTATCAACAAAAACATGGCAAGGTAATGATGCCAAAGCCATCTTTTAAAAGAAGCTCTGCAATCCTGGGCCTGAACAGGAGAGAGATTAGACTCATGGTTGGATTGCTGACAGGCCATGGGAATTTCAAAAAACACCTACATACAATGGGAATAACAGAAGAGGACCCTAAATGTAGGATCTGTGATGACGGTGATGAAACTGCATCATATCGAATCTTCGAATGCATTGCATTGGAGAGTAAAAGGCACAGAACATTTGGGACAACCAGACTCGAAGAAACTGTGTCTAATAAAGAACTGGTAAAGGGAGTCCTTGCACTGTTCAAGGGCATTGGTTGGCTTTACTAGATATACAGGGAGCGATACCGCACAATAAACTTAGTTTCGGTGCGGGCAGTGGCGGGTTGGACCAAGACTGTTTTGGCTTCCCTGAAAAAATCAAATCAGGCAGCGAGAAGTTCTCTGTCATAGGTTGAGTAATTCCTTTCTGCTTTTGAGAGTTTCTTGGAGAAGAATGCTAATGGTTGCAGATTATTGTCATTAATTTATTGTAAAGATGCACCAATAGTATAATCTGAGGCGTCAACCATTAAAATTAAAGGTAAACTTGAAGATGGATGAGCCAGAAGTGCTGAATCAACCAAGCTATTTTTCAGGTCATTAAAGGCTTGTCGAAGATTTTCTCTCCAATTAATTTTCCTCTTATCATTTTTCTCCGTACCATGGAGGAGGTTCAAAAGATCTGCTTGTTTACCGGCTGAATTTGGTAGTGATCTTCGGTAAAAATTAATGAGGTCAAGAAATTGGCACAGTACTTTTATTGTTGTAGGTAGCGGATAGTCAACAATTGTTTGTACTCGCTCTGGTAGTGGTCTGATTCCTTCTGCAGCTACCACATATCCCAGAAAAGGTGCTTCTGTTGATCTGAAAATGCATTTATTCAGATTGATTCTCATGTTGAACTTACTGAGGCGTTCGAAAAGCAATTGAAGATGCTTCTTGTGCTCTTCGTCATCTTGTGATGCTACTAGAATGTCATATATATATATATATATATATATATATATATATATATATATATATATATATATATAACAGCACACAAAATCGAGGTCTCTCAGTATATTGTCGATTTATCTTTGAAAAGTTTGAGCCGCGTTTTCGAGTCCAAACGGAAGTCGCAAAAATTCAAAAAAACCAAATGGAGTTATCACTGCTGTCTTATTCAAATGTCCAAATGTTTGTATAGCTTATGGGACTTAACTACAGGGTCATCAGTCCCTAAACTTACAAACTACTTATGAACTAGCTAATCCTAAGAACGGCACAAATATCCATGCCCGAGGGGGGATTCGAACCCCCGACCATAGTGGCCGTGCAGACAGTGACTGGAGCGCCTCAGTCCCCTCGGCCATCGCGGCTGGCCTGCTGTCTTAGGTACATCGTCTGGATGTAAAGGGATGTGATGGTAAGCTCTGACCAGATCTATCTTTGAAAATATTTGTTTTCCATGCAGTTGCCTATTAAAATCTTGAAGGTTAGGAATAGGATATCTGTAGGTTTGGTGATGTTGTTGAGAGCACGGTAATCTCCGCTAGGATCCGTCTTTCTTGGGAACTAAATGGGGGGGGGGACTTGACCAGGCGCTCTTTGACGGCTGGCTGATTTTCATATTAATCATTTGTTGGAACTCTGCTTTAGCTGCCTAGAGTTTATGTGGTGGTAGTCGGCGTGCCTTTGATGTTACAGGATGTCCTTCTGTGACAATCGTATGAAAAACAGTGGTATCTTGAATGTTTAAATGGATGTTTTCATGAAGCAAGCTGGGAAATTTCTTCAGAATGTCAGGATGTTTTTAATCTGGAGGCATTACATGAACTGTTTCTATGCCCGAGACTTTAATTAATATGCAAGGTGTTGCTGCTGACGTTAATGGGTCTATTAGTCGCCTGTCCTTGAGATCTACTAAAAGATTGTAATGATGAATGAAGTCTGCTCCGATGATCGGCGATTGTACATCTCCAATTACGAAATTCCATGTGAAATTGCGCCGTAAACCCTAATTGAGTACTATTAGACGCTCTCCGTAAATATTAATACAAGTGCCGTTTGCTGCATAAAGTTTACGATCTGTTTTTCTTCGGCGGTCAATATCCGAAGGTGGAATCACAGAAATGTCAGCTCCGGTGTCGACTAGGTAATGTATTTCGCTACGTCTGTCTGTGAGAAATAGGCGGCGTGAAAAATTGCACCGATCACTTGCCGCCGCTAATGTGGAGCGTTTGAGTTTGACTGCTTTTTGGAATTTTGAGAGGGAGGTGGTTGCTACGAGCATGGGCTCTGACATTTCTTTGCCCTGTGGCGATATTTAAAGTGATACCAACATAGTGCGCCATTAGGATTAAAACGCTGGAATGAGCTTGACCTGTCTCGTGATCTACTTCGTGAGGAACGAGATGAACGTGAGCTGCTTCTTGAACGTGACTGTGTTTTCAATTCATTGACAGTCAGCGTTAATTCGGCGATCTGCTTTTCTAGTCTTGAGATACTATCGTTATTTGCATCATTTATTTTACTGGCTGAAATACTGGATGATACCTGCAATGTTTGAGCACAAATATTTGACCCTGGTTGTGAAAATTCGACAATTTTGTCAGCCATGGTGGCTATGGTATCCAGATCATCTCTACTTGTATCTAGTATAGAACGTGCGGTAACAGGAAGCCGTTGCATAAATATGGTTTTCAAAAAATCGTCTTTGACTTATATACCAGCTAAAGTTCACATCTCACGTAACAGCTGAGTTGGTTTCTTATTACGTAATTCCAGTTCTGTTAATAATTTTGTTACTTATCTAATTTCTGACTCTTCAAATTCCTGAACTAATCTTGTTTTAAGCTCTGTGAACGGAGTGGTACAAAATGGTCGAGTTAAAAAGTCGGAAATTAATTCCACAACATCCGCTTCTAATGATGCCACAACATGATTAAATTTCGTGGTTTCGTGAGTGATACCCAACGTGGTAAACTGAGCTTCGATTTGAAGAAACTGTACCTTTATATTTTCTTCCAGATGGGCGGAATCTTCACTGAAACACGAGTAATACCCGCTTCGTCCCGTGCTGATGTAGGCCGTGAATTTGCGTCGTTGCCGTTGTCGGTCATTTTTGCACTTCACAAATTAAAAATGCGTTCCGTTCCGTATTAATCAGGTCGGGGTCACCAATATGGTTATTGGTTGTGTACAAGGTTCATAAAGAAGAGAAAGGATGTGTTTATAACTTTTAATTGTCACTCAAAACATTGCAGAAAAGAAAAAAAGAACAGAAAACGAATTAAAAACATTTGAAATTATCAAATTGAATAAAGTTCAGAGATATAATTTACATAGCTTAACACTCAGGTCCACCACAAAAGTAGTGTCCAACACGCCAAGTTTATAGTCGTAGGTTACACATTAAAAAGTATTGCATCATCACAATTTTAGGGGTTCGTGACACTTCACATAAAAATGAAACACAGATAAGCAAAGGCAACATTTCAGTTCTCTTTATTGTTCACGAAAATATTAATTACAAGTTATACTGCAATAACCTAGACTTCTGAATTTCTGTTCCACATTTAAGCATACGCCAGTACCTAAGTCGGCCAATCGTCCCGGTTTCTGCGAGACAGTCCCGCATTTGGACTCGCTGTCCCACATTGGAATAGTTACTGAAAATGTTCCGCAAAATAGCAAAAGCATCTCGCATTCCCACAGTCCAGTAATTTAAAAATTGTTGGTCTAAGAGCACAAGCCAGAACTATTTGTGTACAGCATGCTATGACATACCACTTGCAAGTCAACTTCACAATCCATCATCCACGAATAAATGACAGTCTTCTTACATTAAATAGAAAAAAATAATAATCACATCATCTGACTATTTCAAAATGCCAAATTTGCTATCAGTATAAGTTCTTTTCGTTTTAACTGATACTGCATTTGGTCATAGGATGGCTTATTAAAAAAATCATGTTTTTGGCATATTTTCTGTGCCTTTTTAAGTACGTTTCAATAAATGTAACGGTTATTTTTCGGTGCTCAAGGTGGCAAACATGATGTAATATTATCACAGATTGTATAAATGTATTTAAAATTGGACATGCAAATACAATATCAGCATTCATCTTACTTCCTTCAGGAATAAAAAGGTGGTGAAATTCTGAAAATGCAACAGCGAAAGTGAGTGAGCATTGCATGTAGTATGACACAAAAAAACTCTGCACTTCATCGAAAGAACTTCTATAATAAAGTAGTTCAAATGGTTTTAAAAAGTAGTTCTTATCAAATTTAATGTGAGGTTACTGCATAGCATAATTTTTTGAGCGGAGTAAGCTATTTATCGAAATGTGTGGAGCATGATGCTCTAAGAGCTGAAACAAATAAAGGTAGCACAGACAACAGTGATTGGAAAAACGTAACAGAGAAAGAAAATGTAAAAATTGTCAAGACTCTGAAATTCAAAATAGGACATGAGAAAATATTAATGAATTGTAAATAAAAATGGAAAATTAAGAATAAAATGTCACTTGTGTTAGGTATGTTACTTTAAAAGTGAATGAGTATGCCTACTCCGCTCGCCTAAATTTCTTTCCTAGTTTCAGAATAATAGTACAATGAGTCACGTGATCTTAATCCTCCTTCACGTCCTCGAAATGTCCCGCATTGAAAAAGTTGGCCGCCTTACCAGTACCCCACATACCTTGAACACATCCTCTTGCAATGATTAATCTCTGTATTCATAGTGATACACAGTCCACTTGATCATCAAATGACTGTTGAGTACACTAGGGTAACGGTTACTTCTGCAACAAGCATTGATAATATAGTGAGCAGCAAAAATTATGGTGACACAGAAAAATTTGTCCTAGAATTAGGAATATCTGATCATTCAGTACTGTTTACCTCATTGCCATACATAGACAAATGATATAGGTCTACAGTAAATTTGGTCAGAAATTTTAGCCAGCCAAATGTAAACACCTTTGTCTCGAAATTAAATGTCAGTCACTTCACCTTCAGCAACTAGAGTTCAGTAAACGGTAACTGCAACACATTCATATCTGACATTAAGAACATTTTCAATGAATGCTTTCTTCTTGTAACAACATGTGACAAATGCAATAAAAGGAACACATGGATTACAGAAGGCATCTGAACCTCTAGTATTAGAAAAAGGGAATTACATAAGGAAGCTTAAACCAATCATGATGTTGAATTTATCAGCTACAAAAACAAACATAGAAGAATATTTCATCGAGTAGTGAAACAAGTAAAACAAATGGCAAACAGTAAATATATAGCTAATGCCTCAAATAATTCAAAAGCAGTGTGGCAGGTTGTTAAGAAGGAAACTGCTACTGAAGAAACAAAAAATTTTAAATACAAACTGGAAAACAGGAAAATTGTTACTAACACTAGAAACATCTCTGAAGAATTTAATAAGTACTTCATAACTGCAAACAAAATGAATAACTTATCCCCCCCCACAAACAAGGCCTAATGCAGTAGCAAAGGAATCAATAGGGTTTAAATTTACTCAAGTATCATTTCAGGAAGTAGCCAATACCATAAAATCCCTAAAAAATTAAAACAATAATCATAAAGGCAGGATGTGACAGCATTGCACCTCAACTATGTAGAATAATAAACCAATCATTTGATGAGGGCTGCTTTCCAGACAGACTATAATATGCAGTATTTCGTCCAAACTACAAAAAGGAAAACAAGATGAATTAGGTAACTTCCTCCCAGTGTCTATATTACCAGTCTTTTCCAAAAGATTTCAACGAATAGTATGTAATCAATTAGAAAAGTTTAATAAAGAAGGTAATATTATTCTTAATAACCAATATGAATTTAGGAAGGGATGAAACACTTTGCAAGCAGTTAATGAACTAATCTCTAAAATAAGTAAATGCCTCAACACCAAACAATGTGTATCTGGTATTTTTTGTGACCTCACAGTACAACATAAGCTACTGCTCCAAAAATTGGGCACATATGGCTTCCATGAAAAATCTATAAGATGGTTTTCTTATTGCCTCAAAAACAGACGTCAAAGGGTGGTGATACATCAGATGGGTGAAAAAACTTGCTCTAGCTGGAAAGAAATATAAGCAGGCGTACTCCAGGGCTCGATACTAGGACCACTCCTGTTCTTATACTAGATAAATGACATGCCTTGCAAAGTAAATATAAACACAATACTTTATGCAGATGACTCAACAGAAGTGATCTGCTGCAAAAGCATTGAAGAATTAGCATTGATCACGAAACAAACTCAACAAGAACTTGAAGAATGGATAAAAAATAATGCCATGGCATTAAAACTTGAAAAAACCCAAATCATAAACTTCAGGACCAAACAAACTACTGAATATATATCACAAATAGAGTATTCAAGTAAAGAACTGACCACAGTCCAGTCTGTAAAATTCCTTGGAATCACTTTAAATAAAAACTTATCATGGACTGACTATGTGAACAGCTTAGTTTATGCAGTGAGGGTGTGAACTACGTCGTTAATCCTATGGCAGGAGTCGCCAAGTGTAAACTAGGTCGAAAATCCTATGGCAGGAGTTGCCATGTGTGAACTATGTCTTTTATTATGAATATATATATATATATATATATATATATATATATATATATATATATATATATATAGGACAGCAATTAATTATCTTGGGTCGCCATCATATTTCTCCAAATTATGGAAAATTAAAATGTTACTGATCAGCTATGATGTGATCATATTTTCAAATATACAATAAATATTCCTACTCTACTGCAATGTATCAGTTGTACCAAACAACAACAAAAAATGTACTTGAAAAGTTATTGGTAAACTGTGGAATTTAACTATTCTGTTTCCCCTCCAAAATAGTGAAAAAGAGGAATGTTCTTGAATGAAAGACGATCTGCTCAAAATCAATTTACTATACTTAAACATGAAAAATAATTCAGATGACATTTCCTATCATGTAAAACAGAAAATGGTATTCAAACAATCTTTTACAAATGTTAAAATATTAAGACACAAAAATGACTGGCTGAGTCAAAGGTCGGAGGTTTTGCAAAACAGAATGCTATTATATTGGCTACACAGGAGCTTGAAATTATCGTTAGCCCTAAGCTCCCCTGAGTAAATAGGCAGATCTCAAAAGAATAAAATAAGAGACAGAACCCAAGAAGTCTGATCCATATAACCCCCCAACAAGTGCATCACCTTACCCACAGATGATCATTGATATCAGCGTCTCAGGCTCACAGGCAGCAAGCGGTGGGTGCGGATCATCTGAAATTTTTATCCGACCGTAATTGCTGCGACCTGTTAAGCAGGGTTGACATGTAACTTAACACAGTGTCACTGGCGTCGGCGTTGCTAGGCAGATGCTGTGAGATTCTATCACACTAGTAGACTAATCAATATTCTGCATAGATGACACAAAGGCCACTTGGCACAAATCGATCAGTCACTTGCGTAATAAAATCTGTAAAAATAAAATAAAAAAACAGTTCCCCATTGGCAAAGGCGCAAATGCTCAGATAGAGACTTCTAGCAAAACGAAAACTAAACTGTGGCGCTCACAGCGTAACCACCGGACAATGTAACGTCCGTGAAGTAAACACAAGTTCTATAAGGTCCGAATCTTCAGAATCAAACACAAAAAAAGCTATTAATAAATGGTTTAAAGCCAACTCATTGTCATTAAACTTTGAAAAGACGCACTACATGCATTTCAGAACATGTAAGAGATTTCCTGACAGCATATGCATTAAGTATGAAGAAGAGCAGATAGAAGAGGTTGACAGTATTAAATTCCTGGGATTACAGCTTGATAATAAATTTAGTTGGGAGGAGCACACCACAGAACTGCAGAAACGACTCAACAAATCTGTATTTTCAATACGAGTGTTATCAGACATAGGAGACAAAAAAATAACAAAGCTTGCATACTTTGCTTACTTTCATTCCTTAATGTCATATGGTATAATATTTTGGGGTAACTCTTCAAGTCAGTCAAAAGTCTTCAGAGTCCAAAAAAGTATAATACGTATTATTTGTGGAGTAAATTCACGGACGTCTTGTAGAAACCTCTTCAAAGAACTGGGTATATTAAATACTGCCTCTCAGTATATTTATTCTTAATGAAATTTGTCATAAATAATATATCCCTTTCCCCAACATACAGTTCATACATACAATATTAGGAATAAAAATGATCTACACAAGGATTTAAAAGCACTTTCTTTAGTTCAAAAAGGGGTCCACTACTCAGGAACACACATTTTCAATAATTTACCATCAAGTATAAAAAATTTAGCTACAAATAAAGATCAGTTTAAGAGGAACCTAAAAGACTTTCTAGTGGCCAACTCCTACTCCATTAGTGAATTTCTAAATTGTACCAAATGATGCATGCACTCATACTATATTAGTATTATTATATTATAAGCAAAAAAAAAGAACTTAAAAATTTATGCATCTGTATTTATATTATAAGTGTATGTATTTGTATTTATATTATTAATATTATCTCTTATTCAACTTGTAAATTTTGTTTCTTGACATGTTCCACATCCACGAGGATCCCCTCAATATGGATCTACGGAACAAATAACTAATCTAATATAGTCTAACCAGAGGACCGTTTAAGATGATGTCCTCCCCGCGAATCTAAACAGAGTATTGTGTGTCTCCCGAGGTCCGCACACTTCGGACGCTCAAACAGGAGTCTCCTGAGGTCCGTACACTTCGGACGCTCACACAGGAGTCTGCTGACGTCCGTACACTTCAGACGCTCTGGCAGGAGTCTCTCGAGCTCCGTACACTTCGGACGCTCAAACCAGAGTCTCCCGAGGTCCATACGCTTTGAACGCTCAAACATGAGTCTCCCGACGTCCGTACACTTCGAACGCTCAGACATGAGTCTCTCGAGGTCCGTACACTTCGAACGCTCAGACAGGAGTCCACATGCATCCTCGCGCTCTGCCACAGCTCACGGCAAGTAACGGGCGGCCACACTCACGCACAAATCTCTGCTAACGGCTAATAGTCAAACCAATCGGATGGCGCAGCGCCGCTGGCAAATTGTTTAGCTGTCATACTAAAATAATTTGCCGAATCAGGACGCGTTCTCTGCGGCTGCCAAGAGGCTCCGCCCATACCACTAAAGTTTCCCACGGATTTCACAGTTCCCAGGGTGAATGCCCTGCAAGGAATTTCAGCTTGCTCCTAGCTACGGTAACACGACCTAAAAATGTTAACGTTGTGCTATATATACAGCCGCTGGAGCCAAACCCCTGGGGTGCCAGACGGGCAGAAAGCTTTCCTCTCAACCTAACCATTTGTCACACTATGTTCAACTCTGCTGCTTTCAACGAAGTTTTTTTTTTTTTTTTTTTAGATAACGCCTAAGGGCAATAGGCCTCCATAAACAGCCCGGGGCCCAGAGCACTCTGCTATTATTTGTATCTGACAAATTCCTCTCTTGCGAAACAGCCAAATGACTAAAACGGCAGTCCCCGCTATCGCCCACCGTAAACCGCGGTCCAGCATTGTGTAAAGAGTCCCACACACTCTAAAAAATTGTGCCAAGTATACTCGGCCAACCCGGACGTAGCGTGGCGCCGAGCAGGTCAAACTAGCTCCTCTCGAGCGAAAGTTGGTGGGAGAGGGAGACTTCCAAGAGCGTCTCTGCTCTGCGCGGCCCGACCATACCCAACACGGAAAACCACGTTTTAGCAGCCAAGCTGAGCCAATAAACATTAAAATCCCGAAATTTTCATATAAACATAGAATGTACTACAATCCCAGGAGCCCATCACTGATGTGTCCCCAAAGGCACAGGAATCAAAATAAAAAAAAGATCTACAGAGAAAAATGTTACATATTTCAATAATTAGCGTAAAGAGAAAGATACAGTAACACAAGGTTAGTATGAAAAATAGATTAATTACAGCCCCCATCTCACAAGGATAGTACACAAAATTAAGGACTTAAAGGTGAAGAAAGTTGTATACCATGCTTATTTCACAACAATTATAAAATATGGAATAATTTTCTGGGGTGTTGAAAAGACAAACCACCTTAGAATTTTCAAACTACAAAAGAAAAAAATCAGAGCAATGACAGGAACAAATAGTAGGAAATCATGCAAACCATTATTTGAAGGTCTGCAATTAATGACAATCCCTTCAATCTTCATAAATGAAATACTCCTCTTTTAACAGAAAAACTCACATCTTTTTGAAGGAAATGCATTCACACATGACTATGAAACAAGACATAAATCACAATACATGCTACCTTGCCACAGACTCAAATTATACGAAAATACTCCATATTACATGGCTCTGAAGATCAGAAATAAAACGAGGTCAAAATTTGGGAAATCCACACTGGAGACCAATTGGTACATACCTTAAAACCAGATGTTGTAATAGTCTAGAAGAATTTTTAAATGATTAAAATCATATGTTATTATAATCTAGAAGAATTTTTAAGTGGAATGGTAATAACAGAAGTACAATAGGTATACTTTCTAAGTCATATAAATATAAAATGAAACGTAGCCTTTGGTTCACCTTCCTTACCATATTTTCTGTGTGCTTTCCAAATAAAGTTTTTCGTAATTGTTATTCCTAGGTATTTAGTAGAATTAACAGCCTGTAGGTTTGATGATTTATCGTGTAACTGAAGTTTAGCTGATTTCTTTTAGTGGTCATATGGATGTCCTCACATTTATCATTAGTAAGGATTAACTGTCAATTTTTTCACCATTCAGATATCTTATCTAAATCATTTTGCAGTTTCTTTTGATGACTTTACAAGTACTAACCAATAAACGATAGCATCATCTGCAGACAGTCTAAGAGAGCTACTCAGACTGTCTCCTAAATTGTATATTAATATAAGGAACAGTAGCGGCCCTATAACCCTTCCCTGTGGATGTTATGATAAACATTTGGGGGAAGTGTTTCCTCATTAGAATTTAAATATTTTATAGTTTCGTTTGTCGCAAAAAAGGATAGATTTAATGCCATTAGTGTGACATTTGTAAAAGTGCCTAGAAAAAGATACAGGAATTATTGGCATTAGTGTAGCCACAATGTTTATGACCTGTCTGAATATTATTTCATAGAATTTTGAGTGTAGAATTGGTGATGTTTTGTAGTAATTGAGTGTTTCAGTTCTTTTTAACATAGTTTTCTATGTATTGCTGCATTTGATACTTTCTGGATGGTGACAACTAGCTTGCCTCAGTAGTTTCTAGTTTGTGGATTGCCTGTCAAATTGAATAGGGTAAATATTTTACAAAATGCAGAGTTTCCCCAACTTTCTGGTGAGGTGAACTTTGCTGTAAAGAGGCAAAGTCGATCATTATCAGTTTTGATTATTATGGAAATTATTAATGCCGGAAATTTCTGTTTGAAAGGGCATTTAAGATTATTTATGTCGCAGTGAAGTTAAAATGCCTGCAATGGTATTTTGCAGGGACTCCAAATGGACTCTTACAACCACTTCCATTCAATTAAATGATGCATAAATTTAAGTTTTGGTTGGAATGTAGCTCATTACATAATGGTAATTGTTTTTCTAGATTATTAATAAATGTAACAAGCACTTATCTACAGGTTCATACATTGAACTTGAAAAAAGTATTTTTCCTTCATACACCATGAATTCTAGGGTGTTTACATCATGATGAATGTAGAAAAGCCAAACACTGAGATATAGAATTTTCTCCCTTGTAATCGTCTCAAATAAAAATGAAACATTGAAACTTTAGTGCAACACACAACGTCAGGTAGCACCAGCCGCCACTGTGTAAAGCTAACTATAAGACTAAATAAATTTTTCATGTCATTTTTCCCATCAGCAGCAGCGAATGTATGTTTGAAAAAATCCTCTGCAGTGAACCATGGTTTCTAAGAAAAACCTTCAGAAACAAGTTGAAAGAATTCATCTGCATTCTACATTTCCAACGGATATTTTTATGTTCATCATACTCTTAAATATAAATTGTGAGAAGGGTATGTTGTTGTTGTTTGGTTGTTTAAGGGGGACAAAACTAAATGTACAGCAGTCCCCCAAGGTGGGTATAATGACAAGAATAACAAAGTAATGAATTGTTGTTTTGCTGAAATTTATAGTAAATGTTGAGTTGCTTATTAATTGAACATTTACATAATGGTATTTTCCAAGGGACTCTACAAAAAAAAAAAAAAAAAAAAAAAAAAAAAAAAAAAAAAAAATTGTAGAAGGTAATTAGACAGGCTTCTTTTATCTTATCAGATAAAATACTAAAACTAAACACCGTCAAACAGAGGCCTCAAGGGCTACCGAAGGAGTCACTGGATGTGGTATGGAGGGGAACATGGTCAGCACCCCACACTCCCGGGCGTTGTGAAGGTTTACGTGATTGGAGGCCCTACTTCTCAACCAAGTAGCTCCTCAACTGGCCTCCCAAGGGCTTAGTAAACCCAGCTTGCCAACAGCGCTTGACAGATCTAAACGGTTAGCCATCCAAGTGCTAGCCAAGCCCCACAGTGCTTAACTTTGGTGATGAAAAGGGAACTAGTGTATCAACTACAATGCAGCCATTGGCTGGATAAACTACTAGTATCAATAAATCAGATGTTACTACCAATGGAAATACACTGCTAGAAATAAAAGTTAGTACACCTCTTAGAGTCATTCAGTTCACTCAAGATTTATTGTTGAAATACTGAATATGCAGTACACAAAATACTCAATGGTGCTGAAGTAGCACTGTGATGCCATGTGTCAAACAATCTTGAAATAGCATTACTAGTACATAGTGTAACATCCATCATTGGCAATTCAGGTGCTGATTCTGGCACTGATTCTATCATACAGTTGGTGAATACTGTCGTGGGAGACATGAAGCATGTCTTCTCGACCTATTCATCAACAGCTGTTGTTTGTATACAAATTTATTTTGGCTACCCATTTCGATGCTCACTATCCTCATGTTTATGTCATCTAGCATAAACGTCAAACTCTATCTTCCCAGACAAGTTGATCCAAGGAAACATATTTTAACTGGCTTTAGTAAACTTCTAGATATTGTCTACTCTTCAAGCATACAACAGCAATTCTGCAGTTAATGCTACATTAGAGTCACAAATGGCAGAATTCTTCATCTCTTGGGCTTTTGAAGCAGAAGGTATTGTATTAAAAAATATTTGTGAACAGAAAGTCAAAATCCTTAGAATTCATGATAAACTGTTGCATGGCAAAGAAAATTCTATTATAAAGACAGTCAACAATAAAAATATTCTCATCTTATGGATGAAATACTATCAACGAAACATGTTGCAATTATATCCCATTTCTAAAACATTTCTTTATGTACTCATTGTAGTTTATTTGATTTCATTTTTGAATTTTGGATTTGTCCACATTTATTGTATGATTGCACAGGTTCTTGATATTTTACTAACTCTTGGGAAGCAAAAATAAATAACTATTTGGTAAATTAAGAAAAAAAATTTATAAGCAGGCACATGGTGCCTCAAATCTGTGACAAATTCTTTTTTGCCAAGGGGAGTACTAGTGTAGTGTTGCAGACTTACCATTAGATAGTCTATATATTGATATGGTACCTCCAGTTTCCATTGCATGAAATATTAACTGGCTAGTCTGTGCCAAAAATAATGCTATATATGTAAAATAATGTTCACTAAAAATCCACTAGATTTCAGTAAACTTTTGTAAGAGTACATGTCAGAGAAAGGAAACTATTTTTATTTGCAAATTATTGATAAAAGAGGGGAAGGAAGAAGTATTAGGAAAGAAAGGATTGGCATTGGCTGCATTAGATCATTGAAATTAAACAATGGCGACAAGTGAAAATATGAGCTGGGCCAGGAATCAAACTCAGGTCTCTCACTTTGGAAACAGACACCGCACTAATATAATAAGTATTTAAATGCGAAGAAGGTGTTAGCTTCAATTACTTCACTGCAGGTGTGGTCAGACATTCGACCTCACACAGGAATCCGTAACAGTGAGTGTAAGAGGGCATGGACAATAGGGGCACTACAGCCACAGCTTGCGAATTGTGGAAGTTTGAGATTGATGGGAGGCGATCGTGGGTAGCCCAAAGCGGGAGACCTGGGTTCGATTCCTGGCCTGGCTCACATTTCCACTTGTCGACATTGTTTATTTTCAGTGCCCTAATGCAGCCAATTCCAAACCTTTCTTTCCTAATTTTTCTTCTTGTCCCTCCTTTATCAATAATTTGCAAATGCAATATGGTTTCGAAGCAGGTTTCTTCGGATATGTTCTTTTGGATATGTCAGAAAGAACAGACACCACTCCAATATAAGAAACTATTTTTAGTTTCAGCACTTGGCTATTGCCATTTAATAATGTACAAGATGTTTTAATGAACATGTTCTGGTTTAATTCAGATTAGTTGATTTATGTATGGTATTGAAGTGTTATATTATTTTTAACAAAATAAATAAATAAATTTGCCAATGATCCACTTAAATATTCTACTCAACAGACTATGCAAATTATTTTTGTGTCATGCTCTCGATCTGAAAAGACAAAAAGTATGATTTTAGCTGTTAAACATTTCTTGTTGGAAATTTGTACTTGATGTTATATAAAATGAATGTGACAATTTAAACAAATCACATTGAAAGCCAAAATAGTGTATCCATAACTTTTATTATGAGGCCAACCTAAAAATCGCGAAAACTCTGTTCCATATAAAAATATCAATAGCGTTACACCTCTGCTTCTTTGAGCCACACATGTTATATTGGTCCAAGGTTTTCATATGTTGAAAGTAACAGGACAAGTTCCTTGCTGTTTTTCAGCTTATCTGATGCCTTAAGTGTCCATGTGTTGGAGATGTGGGGACATACCCTCCCTCCCCTCGAACACCCCTGCAAGAACACAGGGAAAGGAAAATACAAGGTGTAAACGGCATAAGCATGCAAAATTACAGATGGTAGATCTACATCTTCATGGGATACTCTGCAAATCATATTTAAGTGCCTGGCAGAGGGTTCATCGAACCACATTTATACTATTTATCTCCTATTCCATTCTCGAATAGCGCGCGGGAAGAAAGAACACCTGAATCTCTCTGTTCGAGCTCTGATTTCTCTTATTTTATTCTGATGATCATTTCTACCTATGTAAGTGGGAGTCAACAGTATATTTTCGCATTCGGAGGAGAGTGTTGGCGATTGGAGTTTCGCAAGTAGCCCACGCCGCAGCGATAAGCGCCGTTGTTGTAATGATTCCCATCACAGATCCTGTATCATTTCCGTAACGCTGTCTCCCCTGTATCGCGACAATACGAAACGAGCTGCCCTTCTTTGGACTCTTTCGATATCCTCCGTCAAACCCACCTGATAAGGATCCCACACTGGGCTGCAATACTCCAAAAATGGACGGACAAGCGCAGTGTATGCAGTTTCTTTAGTAGTTCTGTTGCATTTTTTAAGGGTTCTGCCAATAAAACGCAGTCTCTGGTTCGCCTTTCCCACGATACTATCTGCGTGTTCTTTCCAGTTTAAGTCTGAAGTAATAGTAATTCCTAGGTATTTTGTGGAGTTTACGGCCTTCACATTTGATTGATTTATGTTGTAAACAAAGTTTAACGGATTTCTTTTCGTACTCATGTGGACGACTTCACATTTCTCATTATTTAGAGTCAATTGCCAATTTTTACACCATACTGATATCTTATTCAGACCGTTCTGCAGTTGGTTTTGATATTCAGATGATTTTACTAGACGGTAAATGATGGCGTCATCTGCAAACAACCTAAGAGAGCTACTTAGATTTTCCCCTAAATCGTTTATGTAAATAAGGAATAGCAGAGGACCAATAACACTACCCTGTGGAACGCCCGATATCACCTCTGTTGTAGTCGATGCCTTACCATCGATTACTACGAACTGTGTCCTCTCTGACAAGAAATCCCCTATCCAATCGCAAATTTGGGGCGATATACCATAACCACGCAATTTGATTAAAAGCCGTTTGTGAGGTACGGTGTCAAAAGCTTTCTGGAAATCAAGAAATACGGAATCGATTTGCGAACCTTTGTCGATAGCACCCATCACTTCGTGTGAATAAAGAGCTAGTTGTGTTTCGCATGAACGATATTTTCTAAATCCGTGTTGACCTTGGGTCAATAGATCGTTCTGTTCGAGATAATTCATAATATTTGAATACAGGATATGTTCCAAAACCCTACTGCAAATTGACGTCAATGAAATAGGCCTGTAGTTTAGTGGGTTACTCCTACTGCCTTTCTTGAATATAGGTGTGACCTGTGCAACTTTCCAATCTTTTGGTACAGATCCTTCTATGAGAGAGCGGTTGTATATGACTGTTAAATAAGGAGCTATCGCTTCAGCATAATCAGATATAAATCTAATGGGTATACAATCCGGACCAGAAGACTTGTTCTTGTTAAGTGATTTTAGTTGCTGCATTACTCCGATGATATCTACTTCTATGTTACTCATTACGGCATCTGTTCGTAATTCGAAATCTGGAATATTGGTTTCGTCTTCTTTGGTGAATGAGGTTCTAAAAGGTAAGTTTAGTAACTCTGCTTTAGTAGCGCTGTCATCGGCAGGATCGCCATTACTATCACATAGTGAAGGTATTGTTTGTGACTTGCCCCGAGTATATTTAACATATGACCAAAATCTCTTTGGGTTTTCAGTCAAATTACGAGAAAGAGTTTCGTTGCGATAAATATTGTAGGCATCTCGCATTAAAATCCTCGCTAAATTTCGAGTTTCCGAGTACGATCGCAAATCCTGGGGATTTCGTGTTCGTTTAAATTTAGTATGCCTTTTCCTTTGCTTTTGCAACAGTGTCCTGACCTGTTTTGTGTACCAAGGGGGATCGCCTCCTTCTTTTATTAATTTATTAGGTATAAAACTTTCAATTGCTGTCGATACCACTTCTTTGAATTTGAACCACATCTGGTCTACACCTACGTTTAGTGTTAGAAACGAGTGGAAGCTGTCTTTCAAGAAGCAATGTATTTTGTTTCTATCTGCTTTCCTGAACAAATATACTTTGCGTTTATTTTTGGTAACTTTGGGACTTTCGATATTCAATTTCGCTACGACAGCTCTGTGTTCACTAATACCTGTATCTGTTTTGATGCTCGTTATGAGCTCAGGATTATTTGTTGCTAAGAGATCAAGTATGTTTTCACATCCATTTACAATTCTAGTTGGCTCATGAACTAATTGTTCGAAGTAATTCTCAGAGAATGCGTTGAGTACAATTTCGGACGATGTTTTATGCCTACCTGCTGATTTGAAAATATAATTTCGCCAACAGATCGAGGGTAAATTAAAATCACCACCTACTATTATCGTGTGAGTCGGGTACGTTTTTGTAATTAGACTCAGGTTTTCTTTGAACCTTTCTGCTATTGTATCGTTAGAGTCGGGAGGCCGGTAAAAGGAACCGATTATTAACTTCTTACGATTTTCGGGTACAACCTCAACCCATAATAGCTCGCACGAACTATCAACTTCAACTTCGTTACATGAAATACTACTTTTGACGGCGATAAACACGCCCCCACCTATTTTGTTTAATCTATCCTTTCTGAACACCGATAGACCTTTTGAAAATACTTCTTCTGAACTTATTTCCGGCTTGAGCCAACTTTCGCTGCCTATAATGATGTGTGTTTCGGTGCTTTCTATTAACGCTTGCAATTCTGGAACTTTCCCGTCACAGCTACGACAATTTACAACTGTTATACCGATAGTTTCCGGATCTACATTTCTCCTGTGATCCACCTGAACCCTTTGAGATTGCCCATTTTCTATTTCCCCGAAGCTCTTTATCCTAAAAAACCGCCCAGTCCACGCTCACAGCCCCCGCTACCCGTGTAGCCGCTTCCTGCGTATAGTGGACTCCTGACCTATTCAGCGGAACCCGGAAACCCACCACCCAATGGCGCAAGTCAAGAAATCTGCAGCCTACACGGTCGCAGAACCGTCTTGATGTGCTCGACAAAAAGGCTAGTAACATCTTTGCGAATTTCCTACGGTTTACCCAGAAAAAAAAGTTTTTCTCAGTATAATGGTTTTGGAAAAGTTGACTCTTGGCAGTGTATGTACGTAAGCAATCAGTTCCTGTTATTGTCCGCTGCGCATATTGAGATCGCGAGCATGAAACGTAAACATATAGGCAACTACGGTCTGATTGACTCCGTCACTGTAATACGTCAGTCGTCGAGTAACCTATGAAGACGTTATTGCAACTCTGTTAACTGTTTGGATGGAAGGGAGATTTACTATTGCTGAACTATGCGATATTCATTTAATTTATGGCGAGGCAAAATGTATTGTCATGATCAGCTGTATGAATTTATTGAGAACGCTTCCCACAACGATGACTTCCTGCATGGGAGAAATTTGCTGCTCTTCACCAAAGGGTTGTATCATCGTAATCCTCTACTTGTACACGATTATTATGCATTTACTTCTTCATAAAGTACAGTAGTTATCTGCACCTTTTTTAATTTAAAAAAAACTTATCTTCTGTTCTGATATGCTTTCCTTTTTTGATACATCATGACAGAATAAAACTTACGAGTACATATTTAGTTTCCTTAGATTGAATGATACTGGCTCTTTATGCTCTGCGCAGAAGGCAGAGGCCTACAATGCACCAATCGTACATTGTAAGCTGAGGAAAGAATTCTGGACTGCATCCAAGAGACTCCTATTCAGACTTCTAGAAGCATTGGCTGCCAAGTGGGTGTTCACACACTGTTGATCTTCGCACTTTGAATGAGGAGCGTCTGCGGCCTCCACGACATGAATTCTTAGAGTGGTTTTTGTTACACAGTGCACAGCATGATTTTGTCAACAAAATACTCATCACAGATGAAGCGTGTTTCACTCGCGTTGGAACACTTATTTCCATAACATGCATATGTGGAATGTGCACAATAGTGACAACACATTTTCCGATTTATTAATTTTGTTTGTGTAGGAGCCTAGGACCACCTCCAATGGATTGATACATGTGTTTGAATACATATTATTCAACGTAATTATGTGGCACTGCCTACATCATTTGCAAATGCTAGAATAAAACCTCTTTTATTAATTTATTAACTACATTAATTTTGTATTTTATCATTATTTCGTAAAAGTTAGCCAATGCATAGAGAATTTGACTGTAGGATCACAGGCACAAGGTACTATATGCAACTATTGTAGTTGCTAGGCATGAAAGAAGACGTGTGTAGATCGATACTAATACATCATTCCATATTTCGTTTACAGAGCTGTACACAGCCTAATACACGTGGGTCAAGTCTATGATTTTATAAGAAATTAAAGAGTGATTGTCAATTGATGGAATTATACGCCTTTTTGAATATAAAAAAATGCAGTTGTGGGATAGTTTTGACTTGCTGCATATTTATTATTTTCAGATTCAAAATTTATTCTGCATGCGATCAAATAAGTCACAAGTCTGCTTGGTATTACCTAAAGTTGTGTTCGAACTTTTCTGTTGTTTTTGAGTCTGAGGATGTGTGCGTGAATTTCATATTTGATGGGTGGATAGATACAGGATTTGTATATGTAGGAGTCTCTTCATGATATTTTGATGCTGATACTGGAGAGGTGACTACAATTTATGTAAAAACCAGACAAGTCCAAAAGTTTTATCATTTTATCATGTCTCATATTATATGTTTCTTTTATGTGCAAAGTGAAGCTGTTATGTAGCAGATAGTACAATACTAATATGAACTGGTTTAATTAGATACAAACAAAACTAGGCACTTTTATTACATTCCTGAAAATTGTGTATTTTGTATGTCTGGTTCTTGGAATCAACACTTCAGTTCATTTTCATCCATTCATTGTTATGGACATGAGTAGACCCCATTAACTTAATGGAGGGTCGAGTTCATGCTCTCTACGTAGCTGACAAGGGTAAAGTGCGCCTGAGCTAATTCACTGAGGAGAAGCATAGGTAAATTATTAGTATACTCAAAGGTTCCATTCATAAAGGCCAATTCACACTGTCCGTCACATCAACGTGAAGTCACGGCACTGGCACGTCAAGTTGTATTCACACTGTCCGTCAGTGTCTGTCACGTCAATTCGCCCATATTAATACGCGATGTTGAAAGTGATATTATGAGTGGCGATCTGTTATGTAGAAAGTCACAGTTTAATACTGGAGTAGAGGGAACAACAACGCTAAATGTTATTAATGGCCAAAGAAAACTTTAGAGTCCATGTTTTTGCCCAACGTACTGGGAACTGAAATAACATTTTAAAACATCAATTTGTAATATTTTTTATTAAAATGTTCAAATGTTTGTTAAGCTTATGGGACTTAACTGTGGGGTCATCAGTCCCTAAACTTACAAACTACTTATGAACGAACTTGAACTAAAGACAGCACAAACATCCATGCCCGAGGGGGGATTTGAACCCCCGATGGGGAATGGCCTTGCACATGGGAACATAGCACCTCAAGGCACTCGGCTGTTTTTTATTGTTCCACTGCCTTGTGAAAACTGAAATATTAGAACTCAAACTGAACATGTAACTGATGAGAAGAGGTCAACTAAAATTCTTAAACAATATTGGCATTATATATGTTCTTTATTAATTAGTGAACCACCATGTCTTCACAAGGGCGTAATTTATTAATAAATAAAATGAGAAGTGCAATTACTGTAAAAAACAATTTTAAGTGTATTATTTCATAAAATGTGAATATCACCAGTGGTTTACACTGTGCATCACCTGTGATTCACTCTGTCAGTTCATCAAGAAGAGTCATCCAACCAAATCTTTTATAGAATTTCTCTGTGTTGAAACATATAAATTCAGTATGGTCATGAATTTATTGAAATAGAATAAATGGGATTTCAAATTAGTGAGCAATCTCTATTACAACACAAATTGCTTTCTTGTATAAATTACTTATTGACGTTTTTTGCATCTTCTGTAATGGAATGGAATGAAATCGAAATTCTTTGTTTTGACAGTCTTTTATTGCTGTCTTTAATGCATTCATTGCGACATTTGGTGATGAATGAAATTTGTTTCCTTTCGTTTTAGGTATTTATGTTTCAGTCTTCTGTTAGTCCATCTCCATCCTGACTTCTCTGACTATCCATTTCTTCCTCCCCTCCTTCTGTATAGAAGATGTAACAAAATACAAACCAAAATTTCGTAAATTATATATACAGTATATTCCAACTTTTCTTTAGTTCATCTCTTCCTTTCCTTTCCTTCTGTTCAATTACTCCTCTCCTTTACGTATGTGTTTCCTTTTGCCCTTCCCTCAGTTCTCTCTCTTTCCATCTCATCCTCTCACTTGACCATTACTTCCTCCCCTCCTCCCATCTTTTTCTGTCAATCTCATCCTTGCCAACCCGCCATCTTGACCTATCACCTCCCCATCACCTCTGTGTCAATCACCTCAACTTGCTCCCGCTTTCTCTCTGTCCACCTCATCCTCACCCATATCTATGAGAAATTATAAATCTCTGTCAACTTTTAGGGTTATCAGTCAGTATCTAAGGTTACTGCAAATAAACAATGACATTCAGAATACGGCGCTTTAAACTTGTCCATGAAAAATTACATGCATATGTTAAACACAACATTCCTATTGTAGGTTATGATGGACAGTGCATTAAAAACATGATTTTGTATCTAGACGGAATTTTCCGATTTTCATTCGAAATGTCCTAATTTTTTCCTGAACTGCTTCAGGACCATAATGACCAAAACAAAAACATGGTTATCCATTGTTAAAAATCATTAAACGGTCTTGAGTTCATGCAAAAAGGTTCTTTAATTTGTCCTGAATTAACCAATTTCCTGGGAAACTATCCAAATTTTTCTTTAAAACAAACATTGTCCTAGCCATTATGAACATAACAAAATCAACCCGGCCAATTCTGTCAACCTATTCACAAGTAATGCTTTTTCTAAATGCGGCAATTTATTTTTATTTATTTACAACCTCTGAAAATAAAGTTCATTCAATAGTCCTGTAACATTAACCAAAATGTAGTATGAACTACAGCTACCTAACTGCCCTTCGTAATAGTCGCCTCCTATAAAACTATGCACTAAGCCCTGTGATACATGTCCTGGAAACTATGCATGAAATCTTCTTTTGGGACGGCGTTCAAAAGTCTCCTCACCTCGTTATGTTTCGTTGGGTATCTGGAAATCGTCAGATTTCTTTCCTTTCAAAGTGAGTTTGAGTCGAGTGAATGGGAAGAAGTCTGGAGAAATGAGATCCGGCGAGTATGGTGGATGTTCAACTTTACAACCCCCTATTTCCCAGGAACTTTTAAGACGATATTGTCTGTGCGTAGGCGAGCGTTGTCGTGCAGCTAGATAGAACATCCACCATACTCCCCGGATCACAATCCTCCAGACATCTTCTTATTCCCTCTACTCAAACTCGCTTTGAAAGGAAAGTGATTTGACAATATTCGTAACATCCAACAAAACTTGATGAGGCTTTTGAAGACCATCCCTAAGGAAGACTTCCTGCAAAGTTTCCAGGATATGTATCTCAGAGCTCAGAGGTACCTAAATAGTTATGCAAAGTGACTGTTTCGAAAGATAGTAAGGTAACTGTAGTTCATAGTTCATCTAATGTCACGTTAATGTCACAGGAGTATTCAGTGAACTTTATTGTCAGAGTTTGCGTGTGTAATGAGGATGGGTTGCAACTGATTAAAAAGACGATTGTTGAAGCACAGACAAGTAGTGGTTCAACAATCGTCATTTTAGTCAGTTGCAACCCATATATATATAGGCCATGAGTTAATATTGGAGTGAAGCCCTTAACTACAATTTTACCTCTTGTCCGACATAAGTACTAGCCAGCCACTCTAACTCGTTTGAAAATATTTTTCACATCTCTGTGGAGAGTTTCCTTCAGGTTAATCGATGATATATTTTATTTCTTTAATTATGTTTAATTAGTCATGCATTATTAATTTGTAAAGAAAGAAATCCTGCATGTCATAGACCCACTGAAAGTCTTCAGAAGTCACTAATTATATTTCCCACCAAAATAAGAATTTTGCCCTCGAAATCAGGACCAGCTTGAGCAGACCACCCATCCATGCTGTGTAAAAACAGTGCATACCATTCATTATGGAGTTATCCCCTAAGCTTGCATTCTACCATCAGCTCTTACCAACTGAAATCAGTATTCATCTGTCCAATCCATGGTTTTCCTATCTTGTAGGATCCAACCTAAATGGCCATGAGCCTCAGACAGGCGCTGCAGGCGATTTAGTACTGTTTGCAAAGGTATTCGAGTCGGTCCTCTGTTGCCATAGCCCATTAAGCCGAAACTGTCCCGCATTTTCTAATAGATACGTTCGTCATACATCGCACATTGATTTGTATGATTGTTGCTTGTCTTTTAGCACTGGTACCTCTACCAAAACACTACTGCTCTCGCTTAATTAAGTGCAGGTCTTCAGGGACTGTATTGTCTGTGGTGACAGGTAATGCCTGAAATTTGGTACTGTTGGCACACTCTTGACACTGGATCTCGGAATACTGATTTTCCTAACGATTTTCGAGATCTAATGTTCCTTGCGTCATGCTCCAGCTACCAAGCTGCATTCAAAATCTAGTAATTGTCGTCGAACAGCAATAATATCAACAGAAATCTTTCCACAGGAATTACCAAAGTACAAATGACATCTCTGCCCAGTGCCGCCTTTCATACCTCGTGTATGCAATTCTACCGCAATCTTCATCTGTGCTTATCGCTATCCCTTGACTTCTTTCACCTCGGGTATGTCTACACTAATGATGCAATGACATTCAAAATCTGCTGGCACGGAAAACATTATGAGGAACTAAAGTCATGTGACTTTAGAGCTCGACTTTATAGCAACAAAAACTGCTTTTTGCCAGCTGGATTTCTACTCAGTAGATACTCCTGATTTATAACTCTCCATTAAAGGACTGATAGTGACAATTGATAAATACAAATGAAATAGCCTCCTAAATAGCTACCAGTGATAGCTCGAAATTTCTGAGATTCAGGCAGTTGGGTAAGGCCACAAATCGAATCCTCCTGGAGGGTTCATGAGGTGTGCTGAGAGACTGAATGTGGGCTTATGGCAGTTCCCCATTTCCCCACATTCAAATAGACAAATACCATTCTGGTACAAAAGCACACCTTTCTTACACAATTTGCACTCATTTAGATCAACATTTGCACACTTTTGCATGGATAACACTACAGGCAGACGGTTGGGTTGCAGACATTCTGACTTTCGGGTAATGACATGGTGACAGGAATGTCATTTGGCCACCTCGTAATTAAACATGCCAGATATGGAATTAACCACACCTATATTGCGTAGATGGAGGACGAAGGCAAAAGAAAAGATCCAAATATAAAGACTATTCCGAAATAAACACAATCTATATAAATATAGTACTCTTGTAGAGCTAAAACTTTTCACAGAGCAGCACAAAGGTTTCATGAACCACATGGCCAGCCTTTAGGACAAAGAGACTGGGCATAAATAAAATAATTCTTAAATTTCTGACGACGGATTCCAATCTAAGCTAAAATGACGATTCGTTTACAGTATTACTAAGATAGTTCCGATTTATATTAAAGAAATTGGTAAAATTAATCGCCAATAAAATCATATAAAACTAATTTTCCCCGGCAAAAGTACCGTTTGCTTGCCTGACCAGAGGGCCATCGTCTTGTGAGGGCGAAATAATTTTCTGTCTCCTATATTAATTAATATGTTAAATTGAAAAGATGGCGATCAGCCACAAAAGCTACCGGAGACGTTAAGTTCAAACCCGAAGAGCCAACGTCTTCGCGGAAGGACACTTCTGTTCCCGCCATCTTTGACGAGTTGCCGACAAGACAGGCCGTCACCCTGGCCAAGGAATCGTGAAACTGGGCCTTACGGGTCAGAACGAACTCTAACTGTACTCTGGGTCAGTAGTTTTGCCGGCGGAAGAATCAGCGGTGCGAAACTCGCGTTAATGAAACTGGCGTGAGCGATGTGGCCGCTCTCAGTTCGGCAGTTGCTTCAGGTGCTTGCAGTTCTTAGAAGGACAGGTCCGCGATCGCCTATTGTTCAGAAGCCGCCATGCTCAGTATTGCTGATAATTGACCGACAGGAACTTCACAGTTCCACCGAGCAGGTATTCACGATTAAAGTGAAGTAATTGCATTCGGTCGCGAGTTTAATAAATATGCAACGGTCTGCATATCGGGCGATAGGCGCGATGATTACTTAGATGCTTTTCTTTTGCTTTTGTGCCGCCTGTTTCGGGCTCAGTCTACTGTTCTCATGACCAACGGAAATCTTCATGAAATTCAATACGCTCTCTTTCTCTCTCGTTAAAGGCTGGTCGAACTATTTGAATGTGCTTTATTTTCGATGTTTGCTCTTTATTGTATGTCTTGTCCTGCAGCAAGAATCAGTAACCGTTTAATAAGATGTAACAGACTACCTCTTAATTCTATATGCAATTATCTGAATACAAAGATTATTTCAATGAACTGTCCGACTTCTTGTCTATAGTCTTCCCCTGTTGCTATCATTTTTATTCATTTACAAAATAATAGAAACGCCTACTAGAAGAGAGGAGGTCCGATGCTGGTAACTGTCACAACTACTTATGAACTACTTACGAACTAGGACGGCACAAATATCCCTGCCCGAGGGGGGATTCGAACTCCCGACCGTAGTGGCCATACAGACCGTGACTGAAGCGCCTCAGTCCCCTTTTTTTTTTTTTTTTTTTTTTTTTTTTTCTCTATAGATTGTTCTCTTCTTTGCGGACGCTGATCGTGACGGTTCGTTGTAGTTCGACAAGTTGTTGGCTCAGCTTTTTTTATTACAGGGGACATTCAGCCCCCTGACCGGGCGCGCTGAGCCACGGCGCCCGGCATCCCCTCGGCCACCGCGGCCGGCGTCACAGCAACAGAAGATTAACAGGTAAGTTACCTTTTAATTGGGAAGGGGAAGCCAGGCAGATTGATTGAACTCATAATCTCGTTTCTTTCTCCCCACAACCAACCATAGGAAGAGACAGGCGCTACACTTTTGCTGTGACACAGGAATACAGTGAAGGAAGCAAAAACATCAATTAATTCTGCTGTTATTTAGGTTGGAAATTTTACAACACCCGTTGAAATTCGAAGACATGCTAGCAATTGTTTTGGCGGAAAATATTTTACTGGCTTTTGGACATTTTAGTGATTAAGAATATACAAGATTTCTTTGTTTATAAATTAAAAATTTGTGACTAACTGAACATAATTAAAGAAATAAAATGTATTTATTGAATATTTATGAATAAAGAACAGTCTAGAGTGCAATAATTTATTTCATTCAACTAGTTTCAGTCTTATGTAGTTGAATGAAATAAATTATTGCACTCTAGACTGTTCTTTATTCATAAATTTAAATAAGAGTGCTGTTGGCCCAAACATAGTGAAACGAAAATGTTTCCAAAAATATGTGATTTATTGAATAATCTGACGGAAACTCTCCGCAGAGATGATAAATATTTTCAAGAGAGATAGAGTCGCTGGTCAGAACTTAGCTCAGTACCGCTGATAGTAACATAAGAAATTCTAAAATAAATGCAGGAACGAGCTTTCGGAACACCAATTTTCTTCGTCAAGTGGGAGATAGGAGGCAAGAGAAGGGGACAGAATCGAAAGAAGTTTTGGGTTGCTTACAAACGACATCTTGAGGTAAAGATGAAGTTAAGGGATCAACCTTCACTCCATTTTTACCGCATGGCCTTGGTTGTCAGTAATCCAAAACTTCTTTCGCTTCTATCACTTTTCTCTTTATCGTTATCTCTTGGCCTAGTCTGTGAGGAAGCCAAAATCACTTTCATTTCTATCCCCCTTTCTCCTCAGTCCTCTCTCCTAACTGATGAAGGAAATTCGTTTTCCATAATCTCGTTTCCATGCTTATTTTCATATTTTTTGTATTAGTATAGCCGGCGGCAGTGGCCGAGGGGACAGAGGCCCGTCAGTCACGGTCTGCACGGCCACTACTGTCGGGGGTTCGAATCCCCCCCCCGGCATGGATATTAGTGCCGTCCTTAGTGTTAGCTAGTTCATAAGTAGTTTGTAAGTTTAGGGACTGATGACCCCGTAGTTAAGTCCCATAAGCTATACAAGCATTACATTACAAACATTACAAAAGTGTTAGTATATGCAGTACTCAACTGAGTACTAACAATATACTTATTAAATTCCATCTTTTAGTTGTTTTTAAACTTTTGATACTAGTAACTTTAATGTTGAATTAAATAAATCGAAAATCCCCATATCAGTTACATTGTGTCAAACAGTAACGAAATTGAAAACTTCCTGGCAGAATAAAATTGTGTGCCGGAACCGGAACTCGAACCTGGGACCTTTGCCTTTCGCGTGCAGCGGGCAGTGCACACTCCGCTCCAGAGTAAATGTTTCATTCTAGTAACGAAATTCTATGGAGCAACATTTTTACCGATGGCACAGATGAACAAAAATGTTCAAATGTTTGTAAATCTATCGGACCAAACTGCATGGTTATCAGTCCGTAGCTTACAAACTACTTAAACCTAGGTAAACTAACCTAAGGACAAACACACACACCCATGCCCCAGGGAGGACTCGAACCTCCACGGCGAGCAACCGCGCGCTCCTCAGCGAGACGCTTTAGACCGCTTGGCTACTCCACCGCGGCCACAGATGAACAATTAATTAACTGTTAATAAGGGATAATAACGCTATAAGATTGTTAGTAATGGTTCCAATTCGGTTTTTATCGTCTTTATAGCCAGTACTGATTTGGCTAAGGTGAGATGCAGATTGCAAAATTGTACTGTATGTGGAAGGCCTAGCTGTCCGCTCCTAGATGCTACAAGTATCAGTAATGTATTCTGATTCAAGTTTACGACTTAATTCTGACTGCAATCTACAGTATTAATGTTGTTGGGTGACAGAAGTACTTGGTCAACCTAAGTATTAGGTGCTGTTTTATTTGTGCGACTTTCAGAGTTCATTGGTGAGCGAAAAATGTTTGTTATTGAATAGTTGAAGTGAATGTTCCTAGCACTTTAGGATGTGCTATCCTTAGACGAACATCTTATCTATCCTTCCATTCATGAAAATGCGAAGGAACGCAATGTGAGTTTGTGGTGAAACATTGTAAGAAGTATAAGCAGCTTTGTAAACCTTTGAAGTACCATAGTTGCTTATCCACTTAACCACGTTGTTTCATTCTCAGAGTTTAAGCACGTCCATCCCATACCCCACAACTTCCGCACCTTATGGGTACCAATGGCAGAAGATCGGCTGAGAAACAGCAAAGGCCGTGTTCTATTCAATTCAACACATTAAAACCTCAGAGCAAAATAACAAGTGCGGCTCATAGTAGCAGAACTGTAATCCTATTGATCTTTTCATCAACCAACAATTTATCTTTTTCAATTTCAGGGTTGGTCTCATAACAAAAGCTACAAATACATTATCTCGACTTTCAAGGTGACACTTTTAAATTGTTGGAGTGTATATATTTTATTAATAAACTCATGTACAAAATTGCAACTATAAAATTGTCTTTTCAGATGGACAAACTGAGAAAAAAGATCTGAGTTTGGAAAAAATGCTTTCCTTTCCGAAGGCAGCGAACTAAAACAATCTTTTAAAATGAAAATATCAGTGTAGTTCACAGAAAATTATGCACTTTATTTTATATAAAGGTGATCGGTTTCGAAGCTATCAGCAGTCGCCACACGCTCATCTTCTCAGCACCAACCTGAGACAAATCGGTCTGAGGATGATCTTAGTAGAAGATCGAAACTGGTCACATTCATGTAAAATAAAGTGTATAATTTTCTGCGAACGAGACTGATATATTCATATTAAAAGAATAATTTACATTGCCAGTTAATTGGAACATTTAAGGTCATAGTTCTCGAATTTATTTTTTTCCAGATTTTTGAAACGTTGCATATGTTAGAACTAAAGCGCTGTTACGTATAAAAAGACAGCTTATAAATAAATTAGATTTTTTTCTTCTATAGTAGTTTGTAAAATATCGCTAGAATGAAATCAAAACATGTTCATTAAGAAATCGTCTAGTACATAATTCATTGGCAATAGCCAAGAGCTCGGACATAAATATAATTTTCCTCCATTTACATGTGCCCTCAAGAAGTTTTAGTGACACTTAATGGATTTTTAATGAATGTAATTTTACTTATCTAGTGTAATTTCTGACACGGGTTAGCGAGTTAAAATTTCATGTAGCAGCAACTAAAGATCCTATATCAGTGTATAGGCTCTCAGCGACACGTCTTCAACACTTCACTAGTGCTCCTAGTCGTAAGAAAGTATTCCGTCACAGATTGTATGTACCATCAGATTGTCATTAATTCTTTTTATACTTAATTTACGAAATAGTTATTATATTTTTGTTTGCCAAGAGTAAAAAATTAAGAACTTGTGTAATTGTACAATAAACGTGAACAAAGCCGAAATTCATTGATGTAATGTAATAAGCTTTATAGCTTATTTCTTCATGAAGAAATGTCCTAGAAATGGGATGTAATTGCAACATATCACAATGAAAGCAAGATAATATAAGTACAGTATTTCATCAAAAAGAAAGTCATGTTTTTATTTCTAAGTGTTCTTATTATTAGCGCTATGACAGTCAACAGTTTTGCACAAATTCTAAAGATTTCATTCTTGTTGCAGTTCAGACGTATTTCCATTCACGAATATTTGTTTATATAAAACCTTCTTCTTTAAAAGAGCCCTGTGCTGAAGAATTCTAAGGTATGTGACTTTTAGTTCGTAATTGCTGTCACATGTGAGAAGAGTACACAATCTCCAGTAGTCTGCAGAAGGCCAGATCAAAAATTGGTACCTTGGTTTAACACGTATGACTATTGGGCTTGAAGGAGACGCTACTGAGAGATCGAAATTGGAAGCCTAAGTAAATTGAAAACATCGGTTGTTGGTATAATAATTTAGAAAAAAAAATTGCAATTGTTTTCCTTTCAGGAAACCGTTTTATAGCTTTTTGTCGTTTTATCGCTTGAAGTGTAGCAGTTTTCTCTTCGTCTACATCTGTGTTGGCTTATCCCCGGTTGGATAACTGGGATAGGCTAAGGACACGCAAGTCGCCGAAGTGGCGTCCGTTTGAAAGACTTGCACCAGGCCAATGAGCCACACGAAATTATTATCTGATAAGTTAATTGATCTCTATACTAAATTAATGGATACCTTAAATTATGGAGGTCTGCATTCCACACGGTTTCCCGTTTTATGCATTCATCCTCTGGTTTGTTTCGAAGTACCGTATTCAGTAAGTATTCGACGTCTTTCTGCAGTATATCATATTTACGATGTGATTCGAAACAGAAATGTCATTAAACTTCCTGGTAGTTTAAAAGTGTGTGCCGGAACCGGGATTGGAACCTGGGACCTTTGCCTTTTGCTGACAAGCGCATTACCGACTGAGCTATCCCGACATGCTTCACGGTCCGTCCCCACAAATTTACTTCTTGTGAGGACGGATCTTGGAGCGTGCCGGGATAGCTGAGTCGGTAGAGAGTTTGCCCGCGAAAGGCAAAGCTCTCAGTTCGAATCCCGGTTCCAGCACACAATTTTAATCTGCCAGGAAGTTTCATATCAGCGCACACTCCGCTGCAAAGTGAAAGATTCATTCTGGAACATTCTGGAAACATCCCTTGAGCTTTGGCTAAGCTATGTCTCCACCATAACCTTTCTTCCAGGAATGCTAGTCCTGCAAGGTTCGCGGGAGAACTATAAAGTTTGGAAAGTAGGAGGGGACGTACTGGCAGATGGTATGAGGATGGACCGTGAGTCGTGTCTCCACAGCTCAGTGGCTCAGTGCACCCTCCGTCACAAAAAAAGCTGAGCCAAGAACACATCGAACAACAACGAAAAAAACACGATCAGCGACAGCAAGGAACAGAACTACCCATAAAAAGTCGAAAGAGCGCTCGCTCGCAAAAGGCAAAAGGTGCCAGGTTCGAATCCCGGTTCCGGCGCACAATTTTAATCTACAAGGAAGTTTCATATCAGCACACACTCCACTGCAGAGTGAACGTTTCATTCTAGAAACTTTATTATTCAGGAAATGTCAATAGATCCGTAATCGTGAATTTAACAGTAAGCTTTCTGCTATTTCATATTTCTTATCGTCATTAGACCACGTTTGGAGTGACTGATTTGGTGTCTTGTTTTTTTTTTTTTTTTTTTTTTTTTTTTTTTTTTTTTTTAAGAGCTCCGTGTTTGAAAACAATAAAAAAAACAATATAAATGATACTGTTAGAAGGGCTGGGCAAATGATACTCGCGTTCGAAAATGTTCGGGATTTCCCGATACAGCAGACAACTCGATACAGTATCGAACTGTTCGAACACTCACATAATAAATGACTGGCACTGCTTATCTGCCAACGATACGCGGGAAATTTTGTAGTTAGCGGGGTATCGCTTTGCTTAGAATTAATTTCATAATTACATAGGAAGTATATGTAATGTAAAACAAGGGCAACAGTATGAAAAACTGTATATTCTGTTTAAAACAGCGCATACGTGACGTGTATGGTGTCACTGCAAAACATGGTCCACTGATGAAAATAATATCTGCTACTAGAACAGAACTACTGCACCTCATTACTGACGGCTAACATTCAAAGGAAAAAAATGTGAATCCTTCATAAGTAGAAATTACATTTAATGTGATTATAAGATTTAAATTGCAAATGACCATATTCCATTCCCTGTTAGGCCTAACAGATTAAGATGTTACCACCTTTTAATCGCCTTGAAAACAAGATTAAAAAAGATGAAATAGAGAAAAACATTAGAAATTTAATACCCAATAATGGAAATAAGACATATAAAATAAACTGTAATTGCAACCTTCGAATAAACGGTGCACGAACTGCTCCGTACGTAGTATCAACAGCAGTCGCTAGATGGCAGCACTATAATTTTTAATCGCAATTGCTATCGTTTACTTATAGCCTATATTTGCTACAGTTTTTACTAATGACCTGAACCCTAGAAGCTACTATAGTCGGAATTTCACATTTATTAATCCCCATAGTACATTAATGACACCCTATCTTCGTTATAAATCGTATACTGCACAGCACAGAAAAGATTTATGAATATTATCTTTGTAAATCGTAGAGATAGTGCCTCCTGACATTGCTAGATAGCGTCGTGATCGAAAGTTCGAACATTTCCCGAGATTTCCCGAACCGTGACGTAAATTGTTCGAGCAGTTCGAGTCATGTTCAAACCCAGCTCTAACTGTTAGCATTCAGCGGAGAGTCGTTTATTGTCCGTTTGGCGCGCTGCTGTCGCAGTTTGCAACAAAAAACCACCGGAGTGTCGCGACTGCGTGAAGTAAATATGTAAATACGATACGTATTGTTTATTCCTTGATATGCTTTGATCAGTGGTTTTGATACAAGATCAAAGACATACTATGAAATCGAAGGTGCATGCTTTAGCGATGATCCAGCCTCTCTAATACACTTTCTAACCGAGTTGACATTGCAGTGCCAATCGCCGAAAATATTATCCGTCTTAAAAATGAGTTAAATAGGGAACACTTGAACATCAAGTAAACAATATGGCGTTGATGACATCATACGCCCCTCCTGCTACCTAAGGAGAACTTGTATTGTTTACCTAGAACTGTGTTTCTTTGGCGTAAGAGTTTTTATTGTTTGCATTATTGGAACTAGTAATTAGGAGAAAAAAAATGTTGTCCACTATATTTCTGGTGGCGAATGTTCTGGGCTCGATCATAGGACACGGGGTATGCGCCCGCCCGGTGTCAATGAAGACGGAAAATGAAGCTGAAGATGACGCACCGTGGAGAGTCAATCTGATGCAACCGTTTGCGCCAATGGCGGCAGCTCGACACAAGCGCAGCGGAAGTTACAGTTCGTCGTCGGGAAACTCCGATATAGCGTCGCGCCAGCACTTGTCTGAAGTTCATCGCGAGTCGCAGCCGCAGGAACATTTCAAGAGTTTTTCACCCCGGTCTCACCTCGCAGAGTGGAGGTTCAGGGCCGAAAGAGCCCCACTGGAGGCGGTGAATGGCAGGTTGGAGTCAGCGTATCTGTCTCAGCGGTGGCCGTCTGCCGCAAATGTTGAAGGGGAACCACTGGAAGGTGCTGGAGAGGTAACTAAATACGTATTAAAGCTAAATGAGGTTAAGCACCTGTTTACAGTAGTTTCCACACGTCTGTGTGTTAACTGTTGGATGGCAGAGCTCTCCCCAGTCCTGCAGAGATATGTATACAGTCCTGAAACGATAGAAGGTGGTAGACAAGGGAGGCTTCAGCAGGCAGACATTTGTTTTCTGGGTAATTTCCAAGAATGCTTGCAATCGAAGTATCTCTGCCTGAAACGATATATATCGGAAGTGCAACTAAATCGATTTCGGGGGCATTGATGCGCGACTTGACAAAATATGAATGTTTACATGCTAATTATTTTGGCGAGTGGTAACGTAAAGCTGCTTGACGTGAATGTTTTTACAGCAGAATTGTGACATTTATAGGAAATAGCTCATTGTTTTTAACGCATTTCAGTGTGTCATTGCTACAACTGTCACTGACGAAATTTGAAGCTGTGGTAGTATGTGTTCAATTTTTCTTATGATATACACAGTAAGATAAATATTTGTATAAGTAAATGACAGTTATAGATATGATCATCTTAGCATAAAAATCTCTGCAGAATATCGTAAGGAAATACTTTGAGAACTAGTCTCTAAATACGTGTGACTGATTTACTTTCCATTTGCCTTGCTTTGACTATGAAGTCTTCTTAATAATAATAATAATAATAATAATAATAATAATAACTTCACCGTCACTCAAGAACATAGAAAATAATAACATACGTCCTCATGACTACGAACAGAACGAGCGTGAATAGCCGCGAAATCGATTTATAGTTCCACGTTCGATAGGTATCGTTTCAGGCCAAGATACTTCGATTGCAAGCATTCTTAGAAATTACCGTTTTCTGGCTGCAGCTGACGTTACTGTATCAAGCAGCAATTGTTGAATTTACTTTTTTGCATACCACTGTTCAGAATGTTTTGTATTGTCGAGTAAGTTTTTAAAATACCAATGTGTGATGGTATAGTTGCTGGTCCATGTCAGAAGTTGGGGTAATTTCCAAGAATGCTTGCAATCGAAATGTCTCTGTCTGAAACAATATATATCGAACGTGCAAAATTTTTCGACTTGCCTCGTAGGTCCTGGGAGATAATGTTGGCTGTAATGGTCATTGGCGCTACGTAGTTACGTCAAGAAAACACTACGGGACCATACACAATAAACATACGAGATTATATCATTATATCGTAACACTTATTTAATGTATCCTAGAAAATTATGATTACAGTTTTAACGTAAATATTTTTTTAGGAGTAACATATTGAAAAATCTTGGCACATTCGTAGAAAATACCTAAACATTTTTCACGAGCTACAGTGTAAATGTCATTGCAGCTCGTTTCATTCGCAGCATAATTAATACTGCTACTACGCTATGTTTCACAGGTTCTCGAAGTACTATTGTCCGGTCAATAAATCAACTATCCACGTGAAACATTATCCTCAGAATTCCCGACAAATTTGCGGAAATTAATTAATGCTGTTACTGCTCTATGGTTGACAGGTTCTTGTATGTACCCTTGCCCTTTCAGTAAACTGACTATCCTCGTATATTAAAGACTAGCTTATGTGCCCGTGCTTCGCAACGGTTGTTAAAGAAGGGCCTGTGTAAATCATAGTTTTTAGATCACATATTTTTGGAAACATTTTTGTTTCTCAATTATTGGGTAAACAGCACTCTATTTACTTTAAATTTGTTAATAAAGAACAGTCTAGAATGCACTAATTTATTTCATTCAACTAGTTTCAGTGTTATGCAGTGACGCACTGGAAGGCTCCCAGCTACCTGCCAGCTCCACAACATCGAAGGAAACAAATTCCTGAAGATGGTCTACATAAGACTGAAACTAGTTGAATGAAATAAATTAGTCCATTCTAGACTGTTCTTTATTAACACATAGTTTTTAGGGTTTCGGACCTAGGTCAGCAAAAACAGAATCCTTGTTGGATCGTTATGTCAATGAACTGAGTTCCCCTAGCTAAAATGTCAAACTTAAGTAGAAGTAATTGTCAAAAACAATGAATGTTAATAACATTTTTCATACAAAACGTGAAATTAAGTCCGTACTTCGGAACGATGTAAATTCAATGTTAGGTTGTGTTCATAAAGTTAACGTTACGGTGTGTAATTCTCTGTTTGAAGTAAACTTCTGAAAACACTTATATCGTTCAGATGAGAAATAATAATAATTAAATCACCCACACCAATTAATAGAAGTATGACTGTGACTGTAGTGTAGTGCTCTATTATTCATTTGTTAGCCTATCTGCATTTTCATCTTTGTCTCTGTTGATCGTCGGTAAAGTGTGATTGAGGAAAACGCGCCGTGAAGTTAAAAACTTATATATTTGATATTATGCGTCGTTATTCTCAATTTTGTTACACATTGCAACAGCAACGCCGAAAACGGCTGGCAAATTACATTTCTGAAAACGATATTGGATAAGTGCGAATATTGATTTGTAACAGTTTTCACAAATATCTCCTTGAATAGGAATTTGGAATGAATTGTAAGACTGTGTGAATCATGAGACTCTATACAAAAGAGTTTCGCGTGAAAGTGCTGGTCATAATGAGATGTTACAACAACGGATGTAACTGATTCGGTAAAATTTTACTTTCTATCCTGGCGGCCTCGTGTTTTTATGTTGGCAACATGAATAACACGATATAAAATCGTTGCAAAGATGACCGAACCACATAGTGTGTAGATAAATACTGCTATTCCTGCTGTTTGCTTGATTTCACGACAAAATATTTGCGTGTCACGCGATTGGCTTATGACGATGTCACATGATTCTCGTTATTCAACTTCTGTTGCCAACATTATCGCAGGAGGCCGCCGGGATATGAGTAGGACTACGTCGCATAGTTTTTCTTGACCCAGCTGTCAAACGATAACACATTTCACAGCAGAGAGTGTCGCGGCTATATGTATCAGAGATCAATGATTAGCACAGACCAGTTAGCTTAAGGGTATATTACACGGAGCGAATTTGGTCGCTAGTCGCTGGCGTATTTGGACGCAGCTTCTAAATTCGCTCCGTGTAAACAGGGACAGCGAACAAAGTCGCTGCTCAGAAACGCGAGCGTCTAAAGTTGAAGGGTGGGCTACTTTAGACGCTGGTCGCTGGCGTTTTTGGTCGCTAGCGTTTTTGGTCGCACCGTGTCATATCCGAGAGCGTCTAAAGTAGCCACCAGTCGAGTTAAAATGTCGAAGGAAATTGTAAATGCTGGCGTTGTGTTTCGCGTAACAGTTTTAAAAGACCAATTAATGAACCAAAAGCAAAACGGAAAAGTAGTAAAGAATAAAAGAAAAGGGATTAGAAGGTGGATTGCGAGGAGGGATAAATATGGTGCTTCTGCCAATCTTTCGTGTGAATTATCGTGTGAAGGTCCTTCTGCCTACAGGAATATAATGAGGATCACATAAGAAAATTTTGATAGATTACTGTAAATGGTAGAGGATAAAATAAGGAAACAGAATACCATCATGAGGATGGCGATCTCGCCAAGAATAAGATTTAAATAATCCTTATTTTCAGTGTCCCATAATACTGGAAAACTTCGATAAATTTTCAGAAATTTGATTACAGTTCCACTTCATATTTTGTTTTGTGGGACACAGAACTTTTAATATCTTTATTTACGTCGATGATCACAAAATTTCTCGTCGTTTTGACGACCGGTTCCTGTCAGTGATGACCATTTTCACGTCTACAGAAATAGGATACAGAAATAGGATACATCAAGTATTAGACTACCTTATAAAACATAAATAATGCATTACAGTCATCAATACATGTAATATAGCCATATGGCATCATCACAGCATAAGTGTATCTTCATTAAAGAATGTAACAACAGGTATGATGTATAATATTTTAACACGTTTTATATATTGATGACTGTAATGCCTTATTTATGTTTTATAAGGTAGTTTATTACTAAATGTGTCCTTGTGTTTCTGATTTGCTGTAGACTTGAAAATGGTCATCACTGACCGAAACCGGTCGTCAAAACGATGAGAAATTTTGTAATGATCGACGTAAATAAAGATATTAAAAGTAATTACAAAATGGATCACTGATATAAATTCGCGACCATGACGCACCTTGGGAAACAGAACTGTTTGGTATCACATAACCTCCAAAACAATGTATCTTATGCTACGTCGTGTTTCAATTGTTTTTACGAAGACGCTAGCGTCTGAAGTCGCTGCGTGTCATTGCGTCAACGTATTTATTCGCTATTCGCCAATACGCCGAGCGACAACAGACGCCAGCGACTAGCGACCAAATACGCTACGTGTAATATACCCTTTACTGGCATAGGCATATCAATATCTATGGCCTAAGAGACATTCATTAATGTATCACCCCCGTTTACATGGGCTTCCAAAACCGGATTTCGAAAAACTGAATACCCAATTCCGTTTTTGGTTGGTCATGTAAACATGCCAAAATCGATTCTGGAAAGCCGCTTCTCTAAAGCGGTTTTCCAGTTCCACAATCGATTTTCTTGCCCATGTAAACGCAACCGTTTTTGAAGCATTCTTAGCTTGTCAGATTGTGTTTTCTTCTTACGAATTTTCGGCACATATGGAAAGAGTGATATTTTCTAATGTGAAATAAAAGTATAAAAATTAGAGTGAATATAAATCTTTGTATTTAAATAAAGAAAAATAGCGATTGTGCAGACAAAATAAGGAACTGAATCAGCTGTTTTCCAGGCGCCATGTTAAGTGAGCTAGGAAATCCGATTCAGGCTATGCCATGTAAACACGACAGCGAAAAACGGTTTACGAAAATCGGTTTTCGTCTCCCGGAAGATGTGTTGCATGTAAACGTAGTGTATGTCTGTGTTATTTAGAAACTCTATGTTTCCACCACGCTTCCACGACAGTGATCAATGTTTCACGACTATTGTTATCTTTGAGTCCTCTGGATTTTTATCTTTGTTTTGTGTCTCTGTTTATAGTCGGTAATGTGTGGTTGACGGAAACATGTGATCTATTTAAAAAAATTGCGTTGATATTCCTCGTCGTTATTAAAGTCTGAAAGGACCGCATTGTCTGACGATTGAAAGAGTAAACAGATTTTGACTCGTACCGTAACGTTCGTAAGTCACAGAGTATATAGCTTTTCCTAAGAGTATTTATTGCATATTTTGCGATATATTTTTGCTCGTCACACTCATCCACTGCCACGCACCGCGACCAAACTCCCTTACTAACATCATTAGACCAAGGGCTATCTACCACCACAACCACGAGTGGGTGGGAGTATGTGGTCATGGAGAAAAGTCTGTCAGCACGTACACACACAAGCCTTTTATAGATAGATACAGATATAGATTACAGTTTTGACGGAAAAATACAACTAATCTCATTGGCTGCCTACATCTGCCTGGCGATTGGTGATCAGAATTCCCGCCATTGACCATTGGTGCCAACATTATCTCCCGGGCCCGACGAGGCAACTCGTAAAATTTAACCCAGGAGTTACCTACAACACCTTTTGGTAGGCCTACTATTTCAGTTTCGTATACGAACAGCATTAAAGACGACGTGCGCGACTAGTGCATTGACAATGTGTGGTGGCACCACTGCAGTGGCCAGGCATGGCTTAGGTCGGTATTAGACGGTCAAATTTTTGATCAAATCTTTGACATAAAAATATCATCAAAAGTTTATAACATTTTTTGTTATAAATCTTTGACGTGACGCTAAAAAGGGGTATTACCACAGTCTAACAAATACAGTCACGACACTCACTGCTGTAAAAGTTGTTACCAAACTGACAATAATTAGTGATGGGCAAACCGAGTACTGAGAATGCAAAGTTCTCGATTCCAAAGAGTTCTCGTTGTTCTCGAGAACCTGAGTCGGTTCTCGGTTTTCAGTATTCGCTTTTTAGTGTTAGGATATTGTCGATACAAACATTTATTGTCCTACCGTTGACATATTTAGAAGTAATGTAACATTTAGTTATGTTTTGTAGCATCATTATGATGCTATGCTGTAGGGTAAGGGTTCGAATCCTGACCGTGCAAATAAGACTTTTATAATTAAATTATTACCAGAACTACTTTAAAATCTTTTTTGAAACATGATCAATCATTACTTTTATTGAAATGATTGGTTTAACGTTACTTTTTTAATTCTAATTCTTCGCTACAACATTTCAATCAGCATAGTAACTTTTCATTTCCGCTCATTTATGCTTCTTATCGTTCTTTATTTATCTGGAATATTCGTCTATGAGATTTTAATTATTGTTATGCAGTAACTTCAAAATAATTTATGCCGTTTAATCATTTTATATTTGTGTTTGTTGCAATCATTATTTATATTCCTCATTTCACTTTAATTATACTTATAACACTGTACCCGATCTTCGTTATTATACGCGTAATGAAAAAAGAATTAAAGTTTAATGCGTATGTATGACGACTACCAAACGAAAGTTCTCAGCTCTCGCTTCTCAGAACTCGCTTCTTAGTTCTCGTTTCTTAGTACTCGCTTTTCAGTATTCGTTTCTTAGAACTCGATTCTTAGTTCTCGCTTCAGATCTCGCTTCTCAATACTCGCTTCTAAGGTCTCGGTTTTCGGGTCTCGCTTCAGCTCTCGCTTCTCAATACTCGCTTCTCAGTTCTCGCTTCTAAGGTCTCGGTTTTCGGGTCTCGCTTCAGATCTCGCTTCTTGGTTCTAGCTTATAAGGTCTCGGATTTCGGGTCTCGCTTTTGAGTTCTCGCTTCATGGTTCTCGTTTATGGGCATTGTCACTAATATCCTCATTTTTCAAACAAATGGAAAGGTTTAATTTGAGTATCTATTAAATCACCCAAATGTTTCTTATCTCTGTATGTGTAAAAGCGAATGATTACACACTCACTCACTGAACTCGGAATCACGAAAACTACTTCACCTATGAAACTGAAATTAGGCAGGTATGTTGTTTATAGGTAGACTACATCAGCCGAAAAAGGATTTTGCGTTAGGCTCGAATTAAGGCACATGGCGTAGGGTACTTTAGCTACAGACATCGACAAAATCTACAGTTTTTTTTGATTTTCATAAAATTTTGTATGGTTGACTATCAGAACAATTGGAAGGTACCTTCTACGTAAAATTTTGTATGGTGCATGGCGATGGGTACTTTACCAACGGACTTTCACAAAATCTATAGTTTCTTCCCGATCTATATGAAATTTTGCACACTTGATTTCCAAACCATGTTTTTCAAGTAAATGTTGAGAACCCTTATTTCAGAGCGTTAATACTGGCATCTGGTAGATTTGCCTAGGCCCTAATTTTTTTAGTTCTCGGTTTGGTATTCGGTTCCTTTTGGTTCTCGAGGACAGAGTTCTCGATTCCTGAAAGTTCTTGGTTTTGCCCATCTCTATGACAATTGCTGCGACACTAGCGCTCCTAGCAGTGGGTAAGCTGCCGAAGTAGTTATGTTTGTTCATAATCGCTTTTGTACGTAATTAACGGAACACTTACTGTAATTTTTGCTTTACAAGCATTATTAAAATATCGAGAGAAACATAATACGGAAATTTAAATGATTAAACGATTCATTAGAATAAAGAACAACTCTTTCATGAACAAATACTTACGAATATGTGTATATTTGCAGCTTATTCCGCTGAAAGTAAGTTGCATATAAACATAATAGTATAATAAATATCTATTATTGTCTGTTCTTACTATGACAGCCAGTTTTTGACGTGTATCAATTCGGTACGGAGTCTAATGATTCTCACATTTTTATGTCACTCGTCTTTCTTATACGTGCATATTCTTTTAAGTGTATTTACTCTAACTTTAAAAAACCAATGTTTTGATGATTCTTGCCGTTTGTGGTTCAGATGAAGCAGTAATTGTGGAATTGGGTTCTTCTTTGTTGGGAAACAGTTTGGTTGCTTTTGTCGTTATATTGCCATGTCTGTGACGTTTTTCCTTGAGCTACAGCTGTGAAGGTTGATTTGGTATGTTAAATACCGTATTTATTGCATTCTATATACTTTTCCTATGTTTCAACCTCACCGATTGTACTGGAATTGTAATGAAGAATACTTAACGTTCCTGCGTATAAATTGACGCGTCTCGGCTAAAGGGTATATCTCCTGGTGTTTCCGAGGCATTTTTATTTTTAATAGAAAATGAAATTTCTCATTTAAAGCCTGTATGTTACAGGATGATTGTAAATTAACTGTCCTGTAATATACCGTTTTTTTTTTTTACCTTATCAGGGATCTTATGAAACCTAAGAAAGACAAATGGGGACCTTTTTTTTTTAATTATTACCTATTTATAAGGCACTACATAAGTTCCCTAATGTAAAAAGTATGCTGAAGTCAATCTAAATGATACTAATCGCACTCATCAACTATGGTATTCAGAAACGTAGCTTGCCGGCCGCTTGGAGCGCTGCTATCGCAGTGTATAACAAAAATCTGTGGGAGTGTCGTGACTGTATATGTTAGACTGTGGTATTACACTGTCGTCATATTTTTGATCATATTTCAATATGGCTGACAGTAAACACATGTTATCATGCACTGTCATTGCCAATACGAAAACTGTATTTTGACAAAAAAAAAAAAAAAAAAAAAAAAAAAAAAAAAAAAAAAAAAGTAGGGAAACGGTGGAAGTCATTTCGTGTTGTGGGAGCTGCAAGCGGAGGACGCCAAGTCATATATAAATAACTGGAGAGTGGATGATAAAACGTATCGGTATTTACTCAGTAAAGTGGTCCACACATTAAAAATCAGGGTACGCACGTGAGAAGACTATATCGGCAGAAGACAGGTTTACAATGACACATCAATTTCTTGCTACTGGGGATAAATTTTACTTACGGCGCGGCGGCGTAACATGCTCATGTTGGCAACGAAATGTTCGCTGTATGAGGAGGATTAACTTACTGGCCGGACAAGAGCACATACAACCACCTGTCAAAAACAGAGCAGGAATAGCATCTATTATTATTATTATTCTGAGAAAAGTGGAGAGCTTATAAAAATCTGCTTCATATATTTCTATTAATCTTGTGGTTGATGTAACACACGAGGCCATTAATCTTCTTCTCAATATTCTTGGCTGTAGACCCAGGACGACTTTCTCTGTTGAGTACCTCCGCCATTCTCTTGTAACTTTAAGAGTTTTCTTGACCGTCTCTGTCTCACATGAAATCAGCTTTAGAAAAATTAAAATTCAGTTTTTTTCTTTATTAATACAATTCAGTAAACATCAAAATGTATGTTTTAAAATTTTTTGTCGAACTATTGATTTTTCTGTCATATTTCATGCACAGAACAGACGTTCGTATCGAGGTATTTTATTACATGGACGTTATTTTGTTGATAGTTAACACTACCAGATCAATAATGCTAGCATAATCTTCACCACAGCATCAAAGACGAGACAATTCACTCGTGGAGTAAAATAAAAAGAACCACACTCTCACTCACACTCTCAGTCACGTACAGACGGCAACGCAACACAACCTCCAAGATGGACAGATTAATGCCTCATAAGTGGCTACACGCTGTACCGAGCGACAAAAATGTCGTACTAGAAGCAAGCTGTTCATAAACAAAAATGCAACTTTAATTATTGATGCGCAAAATACGGTATAAATCAACTTTTAATACGTTGTCTAGGAACAACACTGGCAATGAAATGTTTAATCTGTTCTTACTCAGGATGTGTGGGATTATATAGTGCTTCGTCTGCTTCAGAAATGTCGATTAATTTTGTCGAATACGGCACACACAAAATGAACTTCGACGTCATGTTTTCAAACAAAGACGTATGTTGTCAAATAAGCGCGGTCCAATTCTACCTATCATAACAGATATATTTAATCAGTCCTTAGCCACAAGTGTTTTTCCTGATGCATGGAAACGTGGACTAGTTAATCCACTGCCAAAAAAGGACATTGCCACAGCACCCTCTGATTATCGACCTATCTGCATTCTTCCGGCACTATCCAAAGCCCTAGAATATATAGTACATGATCAGCTAACCAGCTACTTGACTATTAATAACCTTCTTGACGAATCAGGTTTTCGCAAATATCGCAGCACAACATGTGCTTTGATAAAAGTAACAGACGATCTTAAGCAGGCAATGGATAGACAAGAGGCGACTATTATGTGCTTCTTAGACTTTAGCAAAGCTTTCGACACTGTGGACTTTGATATTTTACTTGCTAAACTTTGCATCCTAAATTTCTCTTAAGGCGTGGTGTAATGGTTTCGCTCATACTTGACATCGCGTCTTCAGTGCGTCATGCCCGGCAACGAAAAGTCACAGTGGAGAAAAGTACTATCAGGCGTACCACAGGGCTCGGTGTTAGGTCCACTTCTCTTTTCATTGTACGTAAATGACGCATCATCGGTCTTGTCCTTTGGTAAATACCACATGTATGCCGATGACCTCCAGTTGTATTTAAGTGCAAAACCAAAAACCTGAAGACAGCAATCGAAAATTTTCGTTCTGACCTATGTGCACTATCAAAGTGGGCACAGAATATAGGATTAAAGCTCAATCCAAGTAAAACACAAGCGATTCTGGTATGTCATCCTAGGCTCATTAACCACAAATACCGCGAATCTCAACCATCATTAATATTAAATGACACACCTATCTATTTTTCGGCCTAGGCAAAAAGTCTGGGAGTGATAATAGACGACAAATTAAATTGGGCTGAGCACACAGCCGCCATGTGTTGGAAGGCATCAGCATCTCTTCATGCCCTACAGAGATGAAAGAAGTTTTTTTCCTCTCGATCTTAAAAAGAAACTTATACAAACACATGTAATTAAAATTATTGATTACGGTGATGTTATCTTGCAAGGTCTTTCTTGGAAAAGCTCACGACGTCTGGAACTAATCATGAATACCTGCGTTCGAAATATATGTAACATCCGTCTCTTTGATCACATTTCACCATCTTACAAGCAACTATCCTAGCTCCGTGCTGACTAGCGCAGAGATTTTCATACACTCTGTTTCCTCTACTCTCTTATCAACGTACACTGTCCCTCATATCTTTCCTCGACCTTAACACTCTTATCTGATCAATATAACAGAACTACTCGTTCCTGTCAGAGCAAAACCCTTTCTGACCCTATCCATCACTCAGCCGGTTTCTCAAAATCCTTTTCAGTAGCAGGAACCAGGCTCTGGAACAATCCACCTCAGTATATCAGAGAACTGAATAACACTGCCAGCTTCAAACGACAGTTAATGGATTATCTACTAAAGCAATAATTACGCCAGTCTTTAATACCCTACGGTCCAGGTACGTCACATCCATTCCTCCTCCCAGATATTCTCCTACTGCCATTGCTCTCGCCAGGTACAGCTTTCTTAACTTCCTTCTGTCAGAATTCGCCATGCCTTAACCAGTCTCGTTGTATTCAAAAGTACATCTTGTATCTGCTAATATCAATGTTGTTACTTCTATTATTACACCAACAGCAGCAGAAGGAGTCTCAGTGGTACTACTAGTATTAATCCTATTAGAGTTAAGTCAATACCTTTTATTTACATCCTTTTACATGTAATCAACTTGTATAAATTATGTTAATTGTTTATCTGTAAAAATCATTGTTATGTTATAGGTAACTCACGTGTAAAGAAATACTGTATGTGTAAAACCCTGGTCCGATGTAAGAGAGGGCCTGATGGCCCTAATCTGATCAGGCTAAATAGACAAATAAATAAATAAGAGCTACAGCGATGCTAGCGCTCCAGGCGGTTACATTCGCATTGCAGTGAACAAAATACAAACTACGTTTTAAGATGAAATCTACTCCGAGGCACTAGATATGATCATATTTTTTGACGAAAGCAGAGATATGTCGAAGTTCCCTATTACACTAGCAAATTTTTATGATGTAAATGTTTGACAAAGAAATATGACCGTGTAATACTGGACTTATCCCCGTCACTCGCCTCTTCTGAACTCTGCTATTTAACAATTATAACACACTGAACTTGACCCCTCGGTGGTCGGTATAAGACGGCTGACTTCGTGCTTCTCCGGTCGTTACCCTTCCTCTGTCCCACCTGGCTGCACCATTTACACCGTGACAATGAGAAGGTGTTATGAATTCTATACGTTAAACCGGCTTAAAGTTTACCCGCGGCTGTGCAATTGTAGTGCGCCAAAGTAGGGAACAAAATGTTTGAGTAAAATTTTACTGCAGCGGCAGCGCAGTGTGCTGATTTTGGCAACGAGCTTTCAACGCTCTTTGAAAACTCAAGCAAATAGAACGATAAGGATTAGTTTTTCATGTTGACTGTGAAATAAATAATCAATTATATTACTGTTCTGTGGTCAACGGGTTATGTGTGTACCCCTGTCTGGCCAGTAAATTAATTATCATTGTGAAGCGAATATTTTGTTGCCTACATTAACACACTACGGCGATGATGTTGGAAACGATCTATGAATGCATTTTGAAATCTCAAAATTTTCAAATGTTCATAAACCTAAGAGACCAAACTGATAAGGTCATCGGACCCCAGACTTACAAACTACTTTAACTTAAGCTAAGGACAAGACACACCTCCATATGTGAGTGAACACTCGAATCTCCGGTGGGAGCGGCCGCGCAATTCGTAGCTTGGCGCCCCAAACTGCGCGGTTTTGTGAACTCAGTTAAGTAAACTGAGAAGGAATAATTTTTCCTATTGTCCGTGAAATAAATTATTAATGCTTTTCCTGCTCTACGTTTGACAGGTTTGTGTAGACCCCATGTCCATGTCCAATCAGTAAATATTTGTTCTTGAAAAGCGGACATTTTGTTGCCAACATTAGCGCACTACACCGCAGTTTCTGCTATATCACCTTTTCACGATACAAATGCAGTTTGTGTGTCGGCGTATTCTTCCTAATGTGTTGATATTGGCAGCAGCGCGATGAATGGTAGGAAGTGAAAGCAGGCCGGCCGCGGTGGCCGAGGAGACTGAGGCGCTTCAGTCACGGTCTGCACGGCCACTACGGTCGGGGTTTTGAATCCCCCCTCGGGCATGGATATTTGTGCCGTCCTTAGTCTTAGCTAGTTCATAAGTAGTTTGTAAGCTTAGGGACTGATGACCCCGTAGTTAAGTCCCATAAGTTCTACAAACATTTGAACATTTGAAGTGAAAGCAGCCGATCAGGACTCGGTTCAGATAGTTTATAAGAATGTGTCTTTCCTGTATACAATCGGCGTACGGTGTTTCAAATTACTATGAGTTTAATGTCGACTATGTAATACGTCCAATAAATAACTTTCACAGATAACAGTCTTTGACATGGTAACCAATAAATGTTACTGGTAAATGTATGCCGCTCAATTTTCATTAAATAAATAAAATGTTACTGTCACGGTTTGATCCTGGGTATACTTCAACATGCAAGGGATACCTCTATGGAAAATACCGTTATAGATGTCACGGTGCTATGGCGTATATCAGGAACTGCGTCGCAGCTCCCGCTGGAGGTTCGAGTCCTCCTTCGGGCATGGTATGTGTGTTGTCCGTAGGGTAGGCTACTTTAAGTAGTTTGTAAGTCTAGGGATCGATGGCCATAGTAGTTTGGTCCCATAGGTTTACAAACATTTAAACATTTTCATTATAGAGCTTAAATTAATCCCCAAATCCAATTCAAGAAGTTCGTAAGTTTATAGAATTTCTTCGAGGATACAAATAAGAGTTTGTTTGATTGGCAACATGAATTAAATCTATAAATAGCTGAATATCGTCTCCAAGTAGCCGAACATAACCATTTCCAATGATAGGTTCAGTAATACTAACTAATCTGTTTTATTAGTGTGCAATCTTATTGAACTGATGATTTTACAACATCTACATCTTTCAGTACAATTGTTTGAATATTTTATTCAGGCGACATTCATCAGCAGAAATGTATCTTATGAAATGCATGACAGCAGTGTACAGGGCAATGTTTTTCTTCTTTTGGAAAGTATGAGACGAGGTACTGGCGGTAATAAAGCTTTGAGGAAGGGGCGTAGCTCTCTTCGTAGAGCGAAAGGCATAGGTACTTAGTTTGAGTCAAGTCCCATACCTAGTTTTAATTTTGCAAGAAGTTCGGCAACGGTGCTGTTGCCTCAATTTTAGTGTATGCCTTCCTTTTTCAGTATTAGACCAACTTCCAAGTAAGAAAAAAAGAAACACTCATATGTTACACATTGTACAACAAACACATCCCTACTGTCATTATATGCTTAGTGGAGATAATACTATCGGAATTTTTACAGAATATTTGCGACTTCTACCAAGGCAAAGAACAAACTGGTCCATCGCGCTGCTCACAACTGTACATTATTGGCCATTAAAATTGCTACACCACAAGGAGACGTGCTACAGAAGCGAAATTTAACCGACAGGAAGAAGATGTTGTGATATGCAAACGATTAGCTTTTCAGAGCATTCACTCAAGGATTGCGCCGGTGGCGACACTACAACGTGCTGACACGAGGAAAGTTATTTATTTATTTATATTTTTTTAGCTTATGGGACTTAACTACGAGGTCATCAGTCCCTAAACTTACAAACTACTTATGTACTAATTAATTCTAAGGACGGCACAAATATCCATGCCCGAGGGGGGATTCGAACCCCCGAGCGCAGTGGCCGTGCAGACCGTGACTGGAGCGCCTCAGTCCCCTCGGCCGGCGAGGAAAGTTTCCAACCGATTGCTCATACACTCATGGCCATTAAAATTGCTACAACACGAAGATGGCGTGCTACAGACGCGAAATTTAACCGACAGGAAGACGATGCTGTGATATGGAAATGATTAGCTTTTCAGAGCATTCACACATGGTTAGCGCCGGTGGCGACACCTACAACGTGCTAACATGAGGCAAGTTTCCAACCGATTTCTCATACACAAACAGCAGTTGACCGGCGTTGCCTGGTGAAACGTTGTTGTGATGCCTCATGTATGGAGGAGAAATGCGCACCTTCATGTTACCGACTTTGATGAAGGTCGGATTGTAGCCTATAGCGATTGCGGTATATCGTATCGCGACATTGCAGCTCGCGTTGGTCGCGATCCAATGACTGTTAACATAATATGGAATCGGTGGGTTCAGGAGGGCAATACGAATCGCCGTGCTGGATCCCAACGACCCCGTACAACGCCACCTAGATACAAGGCCTGTGCGCTGTCTGCCAAGTGTAGTCATAACACAAGCAAACTATTTTTCTTATGTAGCATTGTGCTGAGTTTGCGTATACGTACACATTGCAAACTGTGTTTCAGAACGTTTTTCGTGTTATCTATGTGATTCTACGTGCAGATATTAGCTGCTTGGAGACAAAATTCCTAATACGAATCGACCGATACTAATATCGGTAAAACATTTTACTGATAGTTCATAAATATATCATTCCAAAACAAATTTGTCTGTGGATCACATAAATAACATTAAGAACATTCTAAAAGACAGTGTGCAAAGTGTACGTATTCTCAAACTCAGCACAACGCTAGTTAAAACGAATAGTTTGCTTGTGTTATGACTACTGTTGACAGGGAGCGCACAGGCCTTGTATCTAGGTGGCGTTGCCTCGTATCACTAGCAGTCGAGATTAGGACTCCTATAAACCCGATCTGAACTATCCGCCATTTTTTCCCCAAGCTGTAGGAGTTGCCACGTTCCGGACGAGCTCACGCGTTACCTCGCGTTTCATTCAACTCGCTCACACTCGCAAACTACTCACTATATGAACGTGGAATTTTCATCAATGTCTTCGTTAAGAACTACACTACATTTTCATTTTAGTTTTATTTATGGCAATAACTAATAAACAGCATATACTGATAGTTTACGAACATGCACTTTCTGACGACGTTACGGAATTTTCGACATGCGAGGAACTTTTTTTTCTGTTGAAGTTAGGTGAACACATTAAGCGAATGAAATGTTCAAAATACATCAAATTTTCATCCTCTCCAAACAGCAACTCTGTGAGAAATTTTTAACTTGAGATAATGTCAGTTAAATGTAACGCACTGGGATCCGCCCGCCCGTCTAGTAGTAACACGTCTTCCGTATTAGAGCTCCTAATAATTAGGCACATGTTGTTACTGTATAACATCCTTACTTGAAGATACTGGTACTGACTTCTTTTAACCCATTAAATTTAATAGTTGCAAACTACAAAAGTGCTGTGTCTCTATGTAATATTCAATTTCAATTTTTCATTTATATAAAAAGGATATTCTAAATATCTCAATACAGAGTGCTTTATTATGTGAGGAATGAGAACAAGTAAGTTCGTTAGCTAGTGAAGAGATCCTTGCTATCTGTCATTTTCAAGTATTCTCACATAAAATTCTCATTAGATCTAGTAACTTATTTTCAAGTATTCTCACATAAAATTCTCATTAGATCTAGTAACTTCCGTTCTGTTACTGCTAGGCGTTAAACTGAAGGAAATGTAACTCCTATTAGGTTTTGGAAACGGGGGTAGTGGCTCTGAAACACACTGGACAAGAAGCTAAGAAATAAACATTTGTTAGTGACGAAGGAATATCTGCAAATCGAATAATAAATCACTAACGTTACTCCTTTTCATTCTACATCTATATATTTCCTTGAATAACGCGACAGTTAATGAAGTTTTGCCGTAGTAACCATATGGCAAAATACTCCCCTCTTTGCATGTTATCATTTGTTAAAATATCGTGTATGAGATAAGCAATGATTCATTCTGGTCTTATCGCCATTGGCAATGAGTGCGCTAAATAATAATAATAAAAAAAAAAAAAAATTAGCGGTATGAGTGAAAGAAAGATCTTCCAAGTCGAAAATAAAATTCAATCCATTAGCAAAGTTTCATCCGTAGCAACATATTGTGCAACACGCACCCAACTGAATATCATATCAGCCTCTATTTTTTACTGCAAACTTTTCCTAAGATAGCGCAGTCTGTTATTTCGAAGCCAATATCTTATTAACTATGACTTTTAACGAAATGATGAGCATTTCGTCACAATGCTGACATATAAAGATTTAAGTATCGGAAAAATGAAATATTTCTACCAGTTAGTTTTTGCGAAATCGTTTGTGAAAGATGGCAAGGCATGCACCTGTACGCTGTTAGTGCAGCGCGATTCCAACCATGTTGGGGAAAACATGGCGGACGATTCAGCCTGGGTATTTAGGAGCTCTAGTCGAGATGACGACGTTTGCAGCAGCATGGACTATCAGCTCGGAGACCATGGCTGCGGTTATCCTTGACGCTGCATCACAGACAGGAGCGCCTGTAATGGTGTACGAAACGACGAACCTGGGTACACGAATGGCAAAACGTCCTTTTTTCGGATGAATCCAGGTTCTGTTTACAGCATCATGATAGTCGCGTCCGTGTTTGGCGACATCGCGGTGAACGCACATTGGAAGCGTGTATTCGTCATCGCCATACTGGCGTATCACCTGGCGTGATGGTACGGGATGCCATTGGTTACCAGTTTCGGTCACCTCTTGTTTGCATTGACGGCACTTTGAACAGTGCCGTTACATTTCAGGTGTGTTACGACCCGTGGCTCTACCCTTCATTCGATCTCTGCGAAACTCTACATTTCAGCAGGATAATGCACGACCGCATGTTGCAGGTTCTGTACGGGCCTTTCTGTATATGGAAAATGTTCGACAGCTGCCTTGGCCACCACATTCTCCAGATCTATCACCAATTGAAAACGTCTGGTCAATGGTGGCCGAGCAACTGGTTCATCACAATACGTCAGTCACTATTCTTGATCAACTGCGGTATCGTGTTGAAGCTGCATGGGCATCTGTACGTGTACACGCCATCCAAGCTCTGTTTGACTCAATGCCCAGGCGTATCAAGGCCGTTATTACGCCCAGAGATTGTTCAGGATACTGATTTCTGAGGATCTATGCGCCCAAATTGCGTGAAAATGTAATCACATGTCAGTTCTAGTACAACATATTTATCCAATGAATATCTGTTTATTATCTGCATTTCTTCTTGGTGTAGCAATTTTAATGGCCAGTAGTGTAGAAACGTTTCGATACTTTCATCATACACAATACTTGAAAATTGTTTCAAAATCGTTTGTACGTCATCATTATGGGCCTGTAACATTCCCTATGTTTTATGCAGGGCTAAGCACAATGACTAACTGTAATTCTCGTTAATGTCTCTTTTTTTATTTTAATCTGCAGTTCGAAGCTATTAGCGGAGACACCCAGATGCTGAGCGGTATTTCCAAGGACACCAGAGACGAACAGAGTTTTGAAGCAGAGGAAACCGCCGTAGCGAAGGTGAGCGTATGATAGTGTCTCACTGTAAACACATACACACAAACACATTTAGAAGGAAAGGGACAGAGAAGGGAGGGGTGGGGGAAGGGAGAGATGATATGTTTCAGACAAATAATGAGTCAGAATCTAAGTACTTGGCGACGCGGAGCTTTAAAATGTTGAAATCAGTTCAATATTCCTACAGTGAAAATTCATTATTAAAATTTAGTCGTACCCAGAGGAACATTTCGAAATGAAACCTAATGGTGACATGAAATTGGTTGAAAATCAGCATTTCATATAGAAACATATACATGAAAGTGTTGTATCACCACGATTACAGGTGTTCATGACCCTTTACTTTAAAATGGTATAGAGATATACGGGAAAAATGATTCTTTTTATATATCACTATCTGCTAATCCCGGTATTCGCTGGACATAAATGCATTTTTCCAAATTTAACAGACATAATTGTAGGCCGCCAGAGATCAGAAACTCCCCTTTTAAAATTTTTCGGGCAAAAAATATGTTAGTAACGCCCAAAAAAGCCGTTTGTAATATAATTGTAATTGCAAACGAACCGTTCGTCTGACACGAAAATTGAATAGCCTAATTGGTAGAGGGGAAAATTCTCTGCAACTTCGCTCTATTATGTTTTTTTTCCATATCTTGCATCGTTGCAGAGATATTTGCAAAAATAACGGCGATTTGACGATGTCTGTCTGGCTGTAACGTGTTCCCACTTTTTAGGTCGAACCGTTCAACCGATCGACACCAAATTTTACAGACATAATTGTTGGCTACCAGAGACCAGACCTCGATTTTTTAAATATTTCGGACAATAAATACGTTAGTAATACCAATAATAGCCGTTTGTAATGTAATTTTAATTTCAAATAAACCGTTCATCTGATGCGAAAATCGAATAAACGAAATTGTAGAGGAGAAAATTCTCTACGACTTTGTTCCCTTATCTTTTTTTCATATCTCGCATCGTTTGAGAGATATCTGCAAAAATAACGGAGTTTTGACACCCTCCATTGAATTAACGAAAACCAGCCGTTCGCAGATGTCACGTGATATTCCTCGCCCAGAACTCTCTCTGGCATACGCCATCTTGCGTTGCATATTTGATGGTTTTCTTATTGTAACTTACACGTTGTCATTTCAAAGCAATGGCTCACTGAAGAATTAACAAAAAGACGTAGTTCTTCGTACGATAAATGATAATCTAGTACCTAAAAATGCCATATTAGCATCAGTTAACAATTGTTACAATAGAGTGAGTGTTAAAGAACACAACTCCTGTCTGTTAGCTGTTGTGTAGTGGGAACGCTTCGGACTTGGACGGTGCAAGTCAGTGGTTCGGAACCCGCCAATAACTAATTTTTTTTCCTAAAAGGGTTTCAGACACACTTTTTTTCCTAAAGGGGTTTCAGACACTCTTTTTTTCCTAAAAGGTTTTCAGACAGTCTTATTAATTATTTTTATTTTATTTCGATTATTATTTTGGTCCAAAATGTTTGCAAAATCTTATAAAACTACAAATCTAAAGTGGGCCGTAAAACACGTCAGTGGGATTTTTTATGTTTGTATTTATCCATTCAAAACTTACTGCTGATTGCAAGTAGTTCCAACACGTCAGTTTCGTGAACAGCTCGATTTTGTAGCATCTACTGTTACATTCTGCGGTAGTCTGCCCAAAACTGCTACAGTCACTGTAAATAGCTACTGGATATTTCGCAGTGAGGGCGCGTTCTGTAGGGTATGTTCAATTTCTTCTAATATTTGTCATTCACTAAATTTAAGAGGCTTGAGATGTCATGATTTGCTGGCAGTTCATCTGCCCTGTAGCTTTGTATGAATGCAACATTGTTCAGGGAACTATATCAGTAATCGAAAAGTAATCGATTTCAGGATCTCGATACAGAGCAGTCGATGCTAGAAAGGATTAGTATGGACGGTTTGGTATCATAGTCAATAGAAATCCATAACATAGCATTATATCCTCAGTGCTGTGCGAATTCCTAATACACTGTGCTAATTGTTACCTAATCAGGACTGCACAATGATGAAAGTATGAAACTCGTATTTTAAAACAATTAGTTTCGGTTCCCAGTCCGGTTGAACTGTGTTAGATGACTCGTGATACTCCTGCGCAGTTTCAGTTTGATATCAAATCCCGCCACCCCCATCAACCACAGACATTGCCGAGGTGTGATGGCTTGCGTGCCTTAACGATGCAGATAGCCGTACTGCAGGTGCAACCTCAGCGGAGGGGTATCTGTGTAGAGGCCAGACAAACATGTGGTTTCTGAAGAGGGGCAGCAGACTTTTCAATAGTTACAGGGGCAATAGTCTGGATGATTGACTGAGTTGGCATTGTAACATCAACTAACATGGCTTTGCCATGCAGTTACTGCGAACGACTGAAATCACGGGGAAACTACAGTCGTTACTTCTCCCGAGGACATGCAGCTACACTGTATCAATATATGATGATGGCGTCTTCTTGGGTAAACTATTCTGGAGGTAAAATAGTTTCCCATTCGGATCTCTGGGCGGGGACTACTCAGGAGGATGTCGTCATCAAGAAAAACAAAACAGGCATTCTACGGATCGGAGGGTGGAATGTTCTAACCCTTAATCGCGTAGGTAAGTTAAAAAATTTGAAAAGAGAAATGGATAGGTTAAAGTTAGATATGGTAGGGAAGGTCAGTGGCAGCATGAACAGGATTTCTGGTCAGGTGAGTACAGTGTTATAAACACGAAATCAGTTGGTGCTAACGCAAGAGTAGGTCTGATAATGAATAAGAAAACAGGGATGCGGGTAAGTTACTATGAACAGCATAGTGAACGCAATATTATCGCAAAGATAGACACAAAACCTACAACGACCACAGTAGTACAAGTTTATATGCCAACTGACTGCCGATGAGGAGAAGATCGAAGAAATGAATGAGGAGATAAAATAAATTATTCAGAAAATTAAGGGAGAAGAAAATTTTATTGTGATGGGGGACTGAAACTGGGAAGTAGGAAAAGGAAGAGAAGGAAATGTCGTAGGTGAATATGGACTGGGGAAAAGAAATGAAAGAGAAGATCGCTTGGTAGAATTTTCTGCAGAGCACAATTTAATGATCACCAACACTTGGTTTAAACATCATGAAAGAAGGCTGTATTCGTGGAAGAGACCAGGAGACACTGGACGGTAACAGATTGACTTTATAATGACAAGGAATAGATTTAGGAACTGTAAGACACACCCAGAGGCAGATATAGACTCTGATCATAACTTATTGGTAATGAACTGCAGATTAAAACTTAAGAGACTGCAGAAAGGTAGAAAAGTTATGAGATGGAACCTGGACAAACTGAAAGAACCAGAGGTGGTTGAGAGTTTCAGAGGGAGCATTAGGCAAGGATTTGCTGAAACGGAGGAAAGTAATACGGTGGAAGACGAATGGGTAGCTATGAGAGACAGAGTAGTGAAAGCAGCAGAGGATCATATAGGCAGAAGGAGAAGGCCTAATAGAAATCCCTGGATAACACCGGATATACTGGATTTAATTGATGAGAGAAGATAATATAAAAATGGATCAAGTGAAGCAGGCAAAAGGGACTACAAACGTCTGAAAAATGGGATTGACAGGAAGTGCAGACTGGCTAAGCAAGAGTGACTAGAGGACAAATGCAGAACCATAGAAGAATGTATAGCCAGGGGAAAGATAGATACCGCCTACAGGAAAATAAAAGAGATATTTGGAGAAAAAAAGCAGCGGTATGAATATCTAGAACTCTGATGGTAAACCAGTACAAAGCAAAGAGTGGAAAGCTGAAATGTGGAAGGAATACATAGAGGGCCTGTACAAAGGAAATAAACTTCAAGTTGGTATTCTAGAAATGGAAGACGAAGTGCAGGAAGAGAAGATACTGTACCGCGAGAAGAATTTGACAGCTCTCTAAAAGATTAGCGTAGAAACTAGGCCCCTGGAGTACATGATATTCCGTTTGAGCTGCTGATATCGTTAGGAGAGCCAGTCATGAAGAAATTATTCCACCTGGTATGTAAGTTGTATGAGACTGGGGAAATACCCTCCGACATCAAGAAGATTATAGTAATTCCAACTCCAAAGAAAACAAGTGCAGACAAATGTGAAAATTACAGAACTATCAGTTTAATAAGTCATAGTTGCAAAATATTATCACGAATTATTTACTGGTGCATAGAAAAACTTGTGGAATCCAACCTTGGAGAAGATCAGTTTGGATTCAGGAGAAATGTAGATTTGGAGAAAGCTTTTGACAATGTCGACTGGGATGAAGTCTTTCAAATTCTGAAGGTAACAGGGTTAGAATATACGGAGCGAAGAGTTATTTTCAACTTGTACAAAAACCAGACGGCGGTTATTAGAATCGAAGGGCATGGAAAGGACGCAGTGTTTGGGAAGGAAGTAAGACAGGATTGTAACCTTTCTCCAATGTTGTTTAATCTGTACATTAAGCAAGCAGTGAAGGAAAGCAAGGAGAGATTTGGAGAGGGAATTATAGTCGAAGGAGAAGAAATAAAAACTTTGTGGTTTGCTGATGATATAGTAATTCTGTCGGAGACCGCAAAGGACCTGGAAGAGCAATTGAATGGAATGGGCAGTGTCTTGAAAAGAGGGTATGATGAACACCAACAACAGTAAAACCAGAATAATGGAATGTAGCGTCAGAAAGTCAGGCGATGCTGAAGAAATTAGATTAGGTATGAGACAATAAAGGTAGTAGATGAGTTTTGTTATTTGGGTAGCAAATTCAAATGATCAAATGTTTGTGCAGCTTATGGGACCTAACTACGGGGTCATCAATCCCTAAACTTACAAACTACTTATGAACTAGCTTAAAAAAAAAAAAAAAAAAAAAAAAAAAAAAAAAAAAAAAAAAAAAAAAAACGGAACAAACATCCATGTCCGAGGGGGGATTCGAACCCCCGACCGCAGCGGCCGTGCAGACCGTGACTGCCACACCGGAGACAGCTCGGCCACCGCAAGATAACTTCTGATGGCCGAAGTAAAGAAGATGTAAAACGCAGAATGGTTGTGGGGAGAAAAGCGTTTCTGAAGTAGCGAAATTTGTTGTCATCCAACATTAGTTTAAATTTTAGGAAGTCCTTTCTGAAAGCATGTCTGGAGTGTAGGATTGTATGGGAGTGAAACGTAGACGATAAGGATTTCAGACAAAAATATGATAGAAGCTTTTGAAATGTGGTGCTACAGACGAATGACGAAAATTAGATGGGTAGATCACGTAACTAATGAGGAGGTACTTAACCGAATTGGAGAGAAAAGGAGTTTGTGGCATATCCTGAGAGAAGGGATAGAGTGGTGACTCAGATTCCTGAGACATCAAGGAAACGTCAACTTAGCATTAGAGGGAAGTGTGTGGGGTAAATATTGTAGAGGAAGACCGAGGGACAAATACAGTAAGCAGATTCCAAATGATGTAGGTTGCCGTTTGTATTCTCAGATGAAGAGACTTGCACAGATCAGGGCAGCGTGGAGAGCTGCATCAAAATAGTCTGCGGGCTGAAGACCACAACAACAACAACAAATCACGACTGATTCCTTCCCATGATGTCAGGATAGCGATTCCTTTCTATATCCTCGTGCAATAGAACTAGTGTATAATGATATCGCTATTCTATAATCTTTCTTCCTTAGATATATGAACAGGTTTCCTTTTCTCTGTTTGTCTAAAACTGTACAAAAATGCTTCCACCAAGGATTACTTTTCCTTGGTAGGCAATATTCAAATCACACCTTGTGGACACTTTTCTGAAGTTGGCACCTTTATTGCGGAGACTCGATTTTTCTCTCATATTGACAACAACATTCGATCTGGGGGGTCGCAACAGAAAGAAAAGTGAGGTCCTACTATATCAAATAAATGTGACACAACCATACCGCTGAAAAATTGAAATTTAAAATAGAAATAAAAATAGAGGAATTTAGCTTAGTAACATTATTACGTCAACCAGAAGCTAAAAACTTACTTTGTGATTTACTTTTATCTTTATTTTCTTTTTTTTTTTTCTTTTTTTTCTTTTTTTTTTTTTAATTTGCCATATTATTATATAAGTTAATCAAAATTAAAAAACTGATGATACATTGTTCGAGCTATGAGCAATGAAACAAAATTGTGTAATTGTTGTTTGTTTTCATATAACAATTTAAATAATGATCATTTCCGTTTACTTTTTTTTTCTCAGAACGATGTCACCAGGGAAGATACTCAGGGATGGAGTGGTATTGTAAATGACTCCGGTGACAAGCTGAGTGCAGAATCGTATGATCTTGCCCTCGTTAAGGTAAGCAATCTAATAAGTACTTTACGGTAGGTGCAGAGAAAGCTACACTTTTATAATTTCAGAGTCAAACTTGTCAAGTCAATTACATTATAAAACTACGCAAAAACGAATAACTAACTGATAAAAGTCTACACGGAAACACAATGGAAGCAAACTTCTACGCGATGATCGAACTTGACCTGTGATCGAATAGAAGTGGGATTGTGTAGTCACTGCTGACGTGATTGTCAGTTAGTCCACACTTGTCAGAAGTAGTGTATCAGGAAAGCCCACAAGACCAAGCCATAGACTACAAAGCTGCAGATGCGAAGGCGAAGGATCTAAGAGGCCAGCAAGGCACTTAAGATATCAGTTATGGCACATGCGCCGTTAAGGAGGCACATAAAACCGTCACAGACCTGCCTATAAAACGGCAATAGCAATAAAACTGTTTTCCCGACAAAGAAGCACCCAGTTTCACAACTGTTGCTACAGCTGAACCACAAAGGGCTAGAATCTTCAAAATATTGCCTTTTTAAGCTAAGGTCATTACACTCAAAAGAATAAGAGAAACGAGTGAGGTGTAAAAATGTGCGAATCATTAGACCCTACACCGATTTTATAGATGCCAAAAAACTGCCTGTCATAGTAAAAAGAGGCCATAATAGAAATTTATGTTTCCCTAATGTTAACGTTTTACTTACTTTCAGCGGAATAAGCTGCAAATATACACACATTCGTAAGTATTTGTTCATGATGAAGTCTTTCTTTATGCCACTGAATCAGTTAAATTCGGTTGTTTTTACATTATTTCAATATTATGTATTTCTATTAATAGTTTACTATTGCTTGTAACCCAAAATTATTCTAACTTTCGTTAATTACGTACAAAAGTAATTATAAACAAACATCACTCCTTCGGCGGGTTCCCCACCGCTTGTCAGTTGGTGACAACTTTCACAGAAGTGAGTGTCGTGACCTCGTTGGGACTGTTTATGTTAGACTGTGGTCATGCCGAGCCATTCCAGACGCCTCTCTAAGGTTGGCAATGAAATGGTTTACGAGTATTTATACTTACAATTAAGTTAAAAGTGAATCGAACTGCTTTAAAAGTTTAAAACTATCAAAAATAATTTTGCCCAAGAGTACGGTACAAATACTCCACTGTGCATCGTATGAAAATTTGTACCAGTACTCGAACCCAACTTACTAGGCAGTTGCGTTAACTACTATGTCACCCTGATACAATGGTTTCGCACAGTTACACGCACAGCCCTGGCACGCCTCCTTTCTCAGTCCAAAGTCTCATCTCTGCGTCAGTCCACATGATTTTGCGTCAAGAAATATAAGAAACGTTTCCAGAATGAATCTTTCACTCTGCAGCGGAGTGTGAGCTAATATGAACCTTCCTGGCAGATTAAAATTGTGTGCCGGAACCGGGACTCGAAGCTAGAACCTTTGCCTTTCGCGGGCAAGTGCACTACCGACTGTGCTATCCCGACATGATTCACGAAGCCGCCTCACAACTTTACTTCTGCCAGTGCCTCGCCTCCTACTTTCCAAACTGTTGTGAGGCGGCATCGTGAGTTGTGTCGGGATAGCACAGTCGGTAGTGCGCTTGACCGCGAAAGGCAAAGCTCCCAGGTTCGAGTCCCGGTTCCGGCACACAATTTTAATCTGCCAGAAAGTTTCATATCAGCGCACACTCCGCTGCAGAGTGAAAGTTTCATTCTGGAAACATCCCCTAGGCTGTGCCTAAGCCATGTCTCTACCATATCCTTTCTTCCAGGAGTGCTAGTCTTGCATGTTGCGCAGGAGAGCTTCTGTGAAGTTTGGAAAGTAGGAGGCGAGATACTGGCGGAAGTAAAGTTGTGCGGCGGCATCGTGAGTCGTGTTGGGATAGCACAGTCGGTAGTGCGCTTGCCTGCGAAAGGCAAAGGTCCCAGGTTCGAGTCCCGGTCCCGGCACGCAATTTTAATCTGCCAGGAAGTTTCATAAGAAACGATGTTTCACGTAAATCTCCTCTCTGTCTTTTTTCTTTCGCAGTTGCAATATTAAAACACTCTGTATATTGCCAGCATTGCCTGTATTCTTTTACAGGCTTGCTTTATCCTACAGTTAAGCGCCTTTTGAAACGTTACATATTATAATGCAGTACGAATTAAACAACATGTTCATTTTACTAGCCAGTCTTCGCACTTTGGCGAGATTGTTCTCAGAATAGTGCAATATTTTTGTAGTTGCTATTTATAGTTCGTTGGATTAATACAACTACCTGCAACGTTAACATGCTTTCTCATTCTTTTCCCTGTATCTTTTTCATTTGAGGAGAGCAAGAATATCGCCGCAGACCCACAACAGTCTAACAGCATTGCAAAGGACGCCAATGATGGACAAAATTCAGAACTTCAGGAACTCTCTCTTACTAAGGTAATCATAAGAACCCTTACATCCATTGTTCCAGTGATGAGTTCAGCACCTGACGTGGAGAGAATGATACTTCATTCTACTTTAATGTTTTATTCACTTTTTCGCCCTTGTTATTATTTTGTGTGAAAATATTAAATCAGAGAAGTAAGCTTTGTATTATATTCGTTCCATGACAAAATATCTGGATTAAGCAATGTAAGTTACGAGTTATAGCAAAAACCAACACTGGTAAAAGTGCGCTATAAAAGAAGGTTGTACGTTCCAGCACAGGTTGGTTCGTAAACGAGCCTCTTGCAAGATAACCGCGTGTATATAGATAAGAACCGCCGATGTAAACACTCTGATAAATCCCTAGTTAAGGAGGTTCAAATTTCATATATCGCCAATGGGATTGGGAATATGTTAGAAACCAGATGGGACCCGGCTCGTTTTTGTTGATGTTCGATGATTTAAAATGCATCACTATTGACGAAGTTGGGTAGGTTGAGTAGGATCCGTAAGGTTGGTCTCCACAGTAACCGCCGGCCGCAGTGGCCAAGCGGTCTGCGGCGCGCTATCACGGTCTGCACGGCCGCTGCGGTCGGGGGTTCGAATTCTCCCTCGGGCATGGGTGTTTGTGTTGTCCTTAGCATAAGTTAGCTAAGTAATTAGTGTGTAAGTCTAGCGACTGATGACCACGAAATTTGGTCGCATAAGACTTCACACACAATTGAACATTTGATCCACAATAACCTGAACTCAATCCTCTTGCGTTATAAGTCTAAGATCGTCTCAGAATTGTAATATACAAGCATTCACGAAATTACTGCTGAAGAACTGGGACATAGAATTGTTTAGACTCATCAAGGATTGCGATATAATCCTGGGGTACTTGGAAAATTTCAGGGCTGTTTGCAGCGTTAACTGCATTATAGCATCAAAATGCGAGGAAGATACGCTGAAGACCGCCTTTAAATGGTACGAATGTAACTAAATAGTAACAAGTAAAGGGCTGTAGCAATATCGTATTTTCTCCTAATGGTCGCAATGATTTATTTTATTTAACACCTTTCTCCTTTTTGGGTCATCATCAGAATCTGGGAAACTAAGTTAGAGAAACTTACTATAAGGTCAATAGTAATCTATTTTATATTATCATTATTCAAGATAAGACTACGCCTGTAAAGTTTCCCCTAAAAAGTTAAATTTTATTGGTTGCTGTACCAGACGGCCTGATGGAGTGGAGGATATTTTGCCAGTATCGTATTTCTTGTAGTACAGGAACCCGACTCAAGTTTCCCAATGAAATGTTGAAATGTTGTTCATAAATAGTTACTGTATTTAACAAAAAAATTATGTGCCAATTTATCAAAAACACAACATCCATGAAAAAAGTGTCAATTCCTTTTTTTTTTTAAATCATACAAAAATAATGACTTGAAATAGCACAAACAAAATTATCTAATGATCGGAATATTTTTTTACAGAATAAAGGACAAAATCTTAACACCAAAAGAAAAGGTACAAGTTCGACTGACTATAGTCATAAATTTGGTGTGTTAATCTATCAAAAAATGTATTTAAAAGTCAGTAGAAGGTTAAGTAGTGAAACAGACACGCTCGATTAAAAATCGACTATGACGACCTTGAACTCACACCTACGTCCCACCTATCAACCAACATTCAATAATCTTTTCACTATTTATGCGTTGGCGCTACTTTACCATATACAGTTGAACAGCCTCACCGATGTTGAAGGGCCGCTGATGGAAGAGCAGGCTGATGAATGCGATCGCGGATGGGAAATTCTCTACCCGATCAGCGCGACAATTACTAAAGTATTCGAGCTACGAAAAAATACACGAAATCTTCCAACCCAGTGGTGTATGCTGATATTCAAGAACAGTAAATTAACCTGATTACGAGTGAGCTTGTTCTAAAACAACACCCACTTCAGAATATTTACAAGTTTCTTATTATAACTGTGAATGCGAACAGCAATCACACAGACGCCATCTAACACTGTGCAATGGGTACAAAAATTCTAAGTCCACCGACTCGCAAGGTCCGAAACTTCGGAGTCCTAACCGCAACTCCTTACTGCTACCAAGAGGTCCGAACCGTCCGGTGGCCTCCACGCTTCTCTGCTCTTCTTCTCTAACACAACGCTCTCCCCAAGAAAAAACGTTTTTTGGCCGCCAGGCTCCACCCACATGTGACGTCATGCCAGTACGAGAGAGGACCTAATGGTGTCCCCAATCAAATCAATTTGCTATTGTTAGCGCTACTCTCCCTCGAAAACTTTGCCAGGCCTGAGACTCACATATTCCACAGTTCCCAGAAACGGCGTGAAATTTTGTGTTTCACGATAGGCATCTCCAGACGGCTAAATTATTTTATTATCACATGGGCGCCGCCTGCCGTCGTGAGACCTCTCAGCACAGATAAATGTTACTCTGTGCCCTCAGCAACGTACGCCGGAAAAAGTCGTAAAGTTTGGCGCCAGCCGACCGCGAGGGTCCAGGCAGTGTACACAATGCTACCGCCCCCTCTTTCCCTTCGACCAACAGAGTAACTTCGACTCCCCGGAGCGACCGAGCGAGCCCGGGACGGCTTTCTCTCCCCAACCCCCAGGACTGGGGCGACATCCTGTCCCGTATACACCGCTGGCCGCGAAACAAGGGCAGCATTCTCTCCCACGTTATTCGCTGGTGGTGACAAGTGCCTAAAAACAATTACCCATGTGGCTTATTCCCAATGTATCCAAATCATGCAATTATCATTTCTGGCATTAAGAATTTGGAGAAATTAGAATACAAAGAACCCAACATCCAATTAAATCGACAAGGCATGCAAGGACTGCACCTCACATCTCTGCACAGCTACTTTTAATTAAAACAGAGCGAGGTGGCGCAGTGGTAACACAATGGACTCGTATTCGGGAGGAAGACGTTTCTAAGCCGCCTCCGGCCATCCAGATTTAGGTTTTCCATGAGTTCCCTAAATCACTCCTGGCAAATGCCAGGATGGTTCCTTTCAAATGGCTCTGCCGATTGGCTTCCCCAGCCCTGACAAAAACTGTCTGTGTGCTCTGTCTCTTAATGACCACGATGTGGACAGAACTTTAAACCTTTAATCTTCCTTCCTTTTTATTTAAAATTGTTTAATTATTTTTCGGATATTTACTCTCACCGAGTTTCTTAAAAAATGTAAGGGTAGAAGATGTAAATAAATTGTATAGTAGGGTTGCCTACCTTATTCCAAGGAATAGTGTAAGCAGTGGCGGACTATGGCTGCCGGAGGCCCGGGGCGGCGGCAAAACAAAATTAGCCCCCCCCCCCCTCCCCGTCCACTTGGAAATAAATATATTACAATACAAAAGTAACTTTTTAGATTTGGAGGCGCCACAGGACGAGAGGCACCGGACAGTCTAAGAAAAATGGCTTTCGAGATTTGGAGGCCCCATAACGAGTGGCCAAAGACGCCAAAAAAAAAAAAAAAAAAAAAAAAAAAAAAAAAAAAAAAAAAAAAAAAAGCTTTCGTGGTACTTGGAGTCCCTCTCAAGATAAGAGGCCTGAGGTGGTCCGCCCCCCAGTCACCCCCCCCCCTCTCCGTAGTCCGCCAGTGAGTGTAAGAACACCAGGTATAAACAGGTATGGCTGTGGGTGTAAATTACTCGCATGTATTTTCCTTATAGAATTGTATTTAAAGCATGGATAATTTTATTGCGAATCATCACGTGGTACATCGGACGCACACGACACTGTGCCCACGGGTGCGGTTCCTGTAGGGGGATGCTTGTCCACTGTTGGTCGAGCTGATCTGTACGAGATTACGAAAGTAACTCGGGCGTCCGATCTTTGATTGTCGTGAGTGCATTCGTGTTCTCTCGATAATCCATTTTTAGTCCGGGGCAAGTCCCGGAAATAAATTAAATTGGTCCCAATCCCCCGGTTCCGACCAAGGTTTTCGGGAGGTTTTGCTTGGTTGTAAGGCGTATGCCGGAACTGGTAAGCCCCTCCCACTTATTCCTAATTGGGATTCCCCCTTTGCCCCACTATCAGCTTGTCTGATAATTGGCTGAATAGAACCGCGACTCTTTATGGGCCGGATCTCAAACAGCCCGCTCCACTCCTCGGAGTGGAGAATGAAAAGAGTAAGTTTTTATTTTTTTTTTTTTATTTTATTTTTTTTTTTTTTTATTGCGAAGACGCATTACTAGGACTGTCGTGATTCAAAGTTTCAGTAAGCGACTACGAGAGCGTAGCATCGCGGAAAATAACGAACCTACAAACATATGCTGTAGGGATGTTTGACACCTTTAGGATAATAAGCAATAAAGATTATTGAAAAATTTAGTTTTCGACAATTTTATGACAATTTTCTAAAGTTGTTCGTTATATTTTTGGTTTATGCTTAAATGCCGTTATTTTGTTACAGGGTGTCCAGAAAAGGGCTCCCTGATTTCAAAATTAAATATCTCGAAAACAAAGATCGATAGAGGAATGCAGTAAATGGTGTGTTTATTGTGAAAGCTGTAAGAAATTTATACAGCAGTTTGAAATAATAGTTACACAAGCTGCTAACAGATGGCGCTGTACGCTGTACAGCTCATATCAGCATACATAAGTGAAATAATCGTATGAAAACACTCTTTGCGAACAATCACATCAAAATGTTTTCAAAATGTTCACCATTGGCTCTACAGAGATGGCGCAAACGAAGAATGAAATTCGCCATCACATTTCGTAGTGTCTCGACCAAAATGGATTCACATGCCACAGAGATCGCCGATTCAAGCTCGTCCAGCGTGGCGGGATGCTTCGGGTAGACCATGTCTTCGACTGTGCCCCACAAGAAAAAGTCACAGGGACTCAAATCCGGCGAATATGGAGGCCAATCCATGCCTGTACCAGTAAATTTGGGATATTACAAAGCAATGGCTCGATTCCCGAAGTATTCCTCAAGAAAGCGAAACACTTATTCGGTCCGATGTGGTCGGGCTCCATCTTGCATAAACCATTCAGTACCTGGTCGATCCTCTAACACTTGCTGTGTGGTGACAAATTGTTCCAAAATTGCAACGTAACGTGCACCAGTGACCATTTCTCGAATGAAAAAAGGTCCAATAATGCTTCTGCTGCATACTGCAGCCCACACAGTAACTTTAGGAGAATACAGGCGTTTCGCTTCACACCAATATGGCTTTTCGGAACCCCAAAATCCCCAGTTCTACTTATTCACGTATCCATTCAGGTGGAAGTATGCTTCATCTGTAAACCAGATGCAGCCAACATCAAATCCTTCACTATCAGTCATTGTGAGCATCTGATTACCAAAGGCAACCCTTTGTTGCACAGCTCGTACGGGTATGGCCTGGTGCGTTTGAATTTTGAATGGAAACATGTTTAGGCTCTTTCTCAGTATTTTCAGCGTGCTGGAACGCTTCAAACCAGTCTCAGATGCAATTCTACGGACGGATGACATTAGATTTCGCTTAATAATTCCAGAAACTGTGGCGATATTCTCAGGCGTAACTGCGGTTTGCTTATGGCCAACATGCCACACTAGATCATCAGTTACGCTGCCTGATCGCTGAAATTTTGAGAAGAGCGTACGAATGGTTTTCGCGTCGTGTCCTTTTGGAACATTAAATCGTGCTTGAAAACTTCGCCTTGTTGCCGTAGGACTCTCTTCTAACCTGTGGTACTCTATCACCAGAAAAACGCGTTGTTCAATGGAGAACATGGTTTTAATCTCTTCCTTCGGTACGCTAACCTCCTTTCACGTTTCAATAATGGAAGTGATCACTATTTATACTAGGCATTACGTATGGCCATTACAGCGCCATCTGTTGGCAGCTTTTGTAACTATTATTTCAAACTGCTGTATAAACTTCTTACAGCTTTCACAATAAACATACCGTTTACTGCATTCCTCTATCGATCTTTCTTTTCGTGATATTTTATTTTGAAATTAGGGAGTCCTTTTCTGGACACCCTGTATAACATGTGGTATTATAACCAGAAGAGCGAGGTGACTCTTTGGTTAACTTATCACCGTGATACATAACAGGGTTTCTTTTCTGACAAAAACATTCATTAATAGTTTTCGCATGTTTCATTGTTGGACTCACAGGGAAAATACTTTATCCTTTATTAAAACTAGCTGACAACCCGGAGTCCCTCGGTACTTATTTCATCCAGTCCATCTCCTCCTTTCCCTTCTCTCTGTTCACCTGCTCCTCCCCTGTCCCTTTCTCTGTCCGTTTCCTTCTCCCCCTCCCTCCGTTCACCTCTTTTCATCTTTCACCATTTGCCCCCTCTCATTCTTCTCCTCTCCCTTCTCTCTTTCCGTCTCCTCCCTCCCCTCTCTGTCCGTCTCCTCCTCCACCAACTCCTCTCCCTCCAATATATGAAAACATATATAAGCCAAGTTTCATGGTGAGTGATCGAACGGTGTCAAAAACATGCTAAATTCACTGGCTTGCAGATGATAAAAATCTCATTCACCAAAACTTAAATTTATGTGCTGACGTTTAAGGTACTCAGTCAAACATGTTTCTTGTAACGTGCAAATGTCAAGCTTATAGGACTTAACTACGGGGTCATCAGTCCCTAAACTTACAAACTACTTATGAACTGCTTACGAACTAGGACGGCACAAATATCCATGCCCGAGGGGGGATTCGAACCCCCGACCGTAGTGGCTGTGTAGACCGTGACTGAAGCGCCTCAGTCCCCTCGGCCACCGCGGCCGGCTTGTAACGTGCCCTCCGCCGTGCATCTACGGAGGCTTACGAAAGGTAGCCCATTTGTTCGGGGTATAAACTATCTGCATTCCCAATTTCATTCAAATCCGTCTAGTTGTTACAGCATGTAAGGTACTCTCCGCCACGCACCGTACGGTAGCTTACAAAAGGTAGCCCATTTATTAACGCAGGGTATAAGCTACCTCCATTCCAAATTTCATTCAAATCTATCTATTCATTTTAGCATGATTTGGTAGCAAGCATATTAACCCATTGTAAGGTGTCCTCCGCCACGCAACATACGGTGACTTACGAAAGGTAGCCCATGTATTAATCATGGTATAAGCTACCTCTGTTCCAAATTTCATTCATATCCGTCCAGCCATTACAACGTGAAGGCGTAAGAAATGAATTAATTGTTAAGCATTCTCCGCAATGCACCATACGAAGTTAATTTAATATGCCCATAACATTCGCGCGAGTGTTAACAATGAGCTGACAAAGTTTTATCGCAATCGGTGCAGTATGGCCTAGCGTAAAATTCGAACAAAAACAAACAAACATTAAATTTTAATTTTTTCACTGTGGAACGTAGTGCTACTCACACCGTTTTCGAGGGTAACATATCTTCTGTGATATGAAAAACATGATATTAATTTATATATATATATATATATATATATATATATATATATATATATATATATATAATTTTGGAAAATCGCGTTCTTATGAAAAATACAGCTATGTAGGTGAACTTAAAAAAAGAAACTGTACATTCAAAATTTCATCGAAATCGTTAGAGCCGTTTCCGGGATAGAATTGCTCGTTTAAAGATACAATATACATTAAATTACCAACAAAATACCAAGTAAAACTTAACAACAGAATTGCATGTAATGCAAGCACAAACAATGCACAAGAAGTTAGGTGGAAACAAGGCCATTAAACGCCTAAGCATCACAAGTTACTGTTTGGTGTGCCCAAGTTGGGAAGGATGCCAGAGGGCGGGGCAAGCACATGCAACATTGTTTAGAGTGCGAATAACAAAATAGTAGGGAAAAGTATACTTGGTAAAACCGTACGGCGATAGAGGGAGCGGCGGTCGCAAAATGATGAGCCGCTTCTGTCGAAAAATGTTCTCGAAATAGCCCTGATTACCAATGAAAATCTGCTCACATTGTGCTTGTGAGACAACTGCACTTTCAGTATGGCTCATTTGTTTTATTCTATTACGCGATGAAATGAATATGCGAAACCTCTTTTACTTGGCAACTGTTTCACAGGCGGCAATTGTGTTGTCTTTCGCTGTCCTGTAAGTTTGTATAGGCCTGCGGGAGAAACATTACGTAACTCGCGACCAGCCACACGCCTACAGAATCAACATTGTTGTTGTTATTGTGGTCTTCAGTCAGGAGACTGGTTTGATGCAGCTCTCCACCCTACTCTATCCTGAGCAAGCCTTTTCATCTCCTCATAAGAACGACAACCCACATCCACTTGAATCTGCTTACTATACGCGTCTCTTGGCCTCCCTCTGCGATTTTTACCCCACACACTTCCCTCCAACGCTAAATTCACAATTCCTTGATGTCTAAGAATGTGTCCTACCAATCTATCCCTTCTTTTAGTCAAGGTATGCCAGAAATTTCTTTTCTCCCCAATTCGGTTCAGTACCTCCTCATTAGTTACGCGATCCACCCACCTAATCTTCAGCATTCTTCTGTAGCACCACATTTCAAAAGCCTCTATCCTCTTTCTGTCCACACTGCTTATCGTCCATGTTTCACTCCCATACAAGGCAACACTCCCTACAAATGCCTTCAGAAAGGACTTCCTTAGGCTTAAATCAATATTCGATGTTAACAAATTTCTCTTTTTCAAAAACGCCTTTCTACCCATTGCCATTCTGCATTTTATATCATCTGTACTGCGACCATCATTTGTTATTTTACTGCCCAAGTAACAAAACTCATCTACCTCCTTTATTGTTTCGTTACCTAATCTAATTCCTTCAGCATCACCTGATTTTCTTACACTGCACTCCATTACCCTTGTTTTACTCTTGTTAATGTTCATCTTATATGCACCTTTCAGGACACTGTCCATTCCGTTCAATTGCTCTTCCAGGTCCTTTGCTGTATCTGACAGAATTACTATGTCGTCGGCAAAACGCAATGTTTTTAATTCTTCACCCTGAACTTTAATTCCTTCTCCAAATTTCTCCTTGCTTTCCTTTATAGCTTGCTCAATGTACAAATTGAACATCATCGGGGAAAGGCTACAACCCTGTCTTACTCCCTTTCCAACCAATGCATCCCTTTCATGCCCTTCAACTCTGAGAACCGCTGTCTGGTTTTTGTACAAGTTGTAAATAACCTTACGTTCCCTATATTTTACTCCTGCTTGCTTCAGAACTTTAAAGAGTTTATTCCAATCAACATTGTCAAAAGCCTTCTCCAAATCTACAAAAGCTAGAAATGTTGGTTTGCCTTTTCTTAATCTATCTTCTAGGATAAGCCGTAAAGTGAGTATTGCCTCCCGTGTTCCTACATTTCTCCTGAACCCAAACTGATCTTCCCCGAGGTCGGCTTCTACCAGCTTTTCCATCCTTCTGTATATAATTCGTGTTAATATTTTGCAACCATGACTTATTAAACTGATGGTTCTGTAGTTTTCACACCTGTCGGCACCCGCTTCCTTTGGAATGGGGATTATAACATTTTTCTTAAAGTCTGAGGGTACTTCACCTGTCTCATACATCTTACACACAATGTGAAACAATTTTGTCATGGTTGGTTCTCCCAGAGACTTCAGTAGCTCTGACGGGATATCATCTACTCCAGGGGCCTTGTTTCGACTTAGATCATTCAGTGCTCTGTCAAATTCATCTCTCAGTATAGTATCTCCTATTTCATCATCATCTACATCCTCTTCCCTTCCTACAATAGTGTCTCGAAGTTCATTTCCTTTGTAGAGCCCCTCTATATACTCTTTCCACCTTTCAGCTTTCCCTTCTTTGCTGAGAACTGGTTTTCCATCAGTGTCCTTGATATTCATAGAGCTGTTTTTCTTATCGCCAAATGTTTCTTTTATTTTCCTGTAGGCTGTATCTATTTTTCCCCTATTTATACATTCTTCTACATCCTTGCATTTGCCTTCTAGCCATTCCTGCTTAGCCATTTTGCACTTCCTGTCAATCTCATTTCTTAGTCGTCTGTACTCCATTTTGCCTGTTTATTGTCTGTTATTGTGGGGGATGCGCAGAACGGCTGAAAACTGGGCCGCCTTCGTAGGTGACGCCGACTATAGTGTCATTGTTACTCCATCGTGCCACAGTCTCGTTCTCAATTATTGAAACTTAAAATGACGACAAGCCTTGATTGCTCCATTTGCATTCGTGTGGAGGAGCCGCCGTAGTTGTGTAGACATTCCGCCGCCGTTCCACGTTATAGTGTTGCCTCGGATGCACCATCTGGGAGGTTGAGAGAGTATTCAAAAATGTTCAAATGTTTGTAAAGATTATGGGACTTAACTGCGGAGTTCAAATGTTCAAATGTTTGTTAAGCTAATGGGACTTAACTACGGGGTCATCAGTCCCTAAACGTACAAACTACTTATCAACTACCTTATACTAAAGACGGCACAAATGTCCATGCCCGAGGGGGGAATCGAACCCCCGACCGTAGTGGCCGTGCAGACCGTGACTGGAGCGCCTCAGTCTCCTCGGCCACCGCGGCCGGCAACTGCGGAGTCATCAGTCCCTAAACTTACAAACTACTTATATACTACCTTATACCAAAGATGACACAAACATCCATGCCTGAGGGGAGTATTCGAACCCCCGACGTGGGAGGCCTCGCGATCCACAACGTGGGGAAAGAGTATTACTGACTAGACCAAGCCCATACATCGAAGCCAACCTTCCGGCATACCAAGCAGGTTTTTGAGCACGCAGAAATTGCTGAGATCAAGTTCTGTTCCTCACAACCTATATTGACAAAGGCATCCAAAACAAGATGAAAACAGGTCTGGTTCTCATAGATCTTACATCAGCCTACAATACAGTATGGATCGAAGGATAATGCTTAAGCTAACTAGAAATACAAAATGCGAACAGACTTACACACGACTGTATTCAAGAATATGCCAAGACACTGGAAAATTAGGTATTGTATCTTCTGGGTCTTAATGCTAAACACTCTTCTTACTCTTAATGGTTACTTTTCTTGTGGCGCAACAACCTATTCATTAAAAAAGGTGAAGTCCTTTTTTATAGCTTCCTTTCAGTTATCTGCATTGGGGCTTGCCAACGCTTCCTCAGCTGTAAGAGAGTTGTTGTTAAATGTCTAAAACAGCTATGTTCATCTCATAATCTTGATACAATTTAGGTTTTATTGGAAATGATGAAAGCCGTAAATTCCCTTCATCTGCTTGTGGAGTTTCCTGCACTTTATCATATGTTTCATCTTCAATAAACAATCTGATTGTTGTCATACAATTTCTTCAGTACTTTTTATGTTCATTATTTGTTTTTTTTTCTCTCGTGAGTTTCGTTCGTCTAAAAATATAGGAAATAGGATTCAAATAATTTGAAAGGCCGCTAAAACGCTCTTCTTGAGTCATGTGGTGTCTGTGACATTACTGGATAACATGCTTGTTTTGTAGTCGTAAATATAATTGAAAGAAGTATCTTATTTACATTTCTAATAAAGTTTATAAATAGTGAGTAGTACCATATTGTAGAACTGCATCAACCAATATCTTCTGAAAATTGTTTTTCACTGTTCCAGAGTGTATGGGTGCAACTCGATAGTAGTAATGTAATTGAGAAAGTCGTAATTATGTTTATTTATGTGAGGATGGTGTTTATGAAAATAAGCACTCCATCTGAAACTTATTAGTCTATTAGCACACTTTTAATTATTGTGCTTTGCAACTGCAAACGTTAGGTTAGTATGCTTGTGAAAGAGCAAATTTCATGTTGTTTTATTCTACTGTAAGGTAATGACGCTGGTCTTGCTGTTGTCAGTTTCATATTTTCATCCGTGATGCAGTATGTCCAAATATGATAGATACAACAACGATTTGTGTCTCAAAACGCGTTTTGACTGCTAATTATTTTAATAAAATTTGAAATACTTATGTCTTTCGTCAATAATTCCATTATATTGCACAAAATCATACACTTCCACGGTAATAAAGAAAAAATTTAAGTGTTAGGATTTGAACACGGGATGTAAAATTCGGAAGCCAATGTGCTAATAATAAAAAAAAAAGTTCAAATGTTTGTATAGCTTATGGGACTTAACTACGGGGTCATCAGTCCCTAAACTTACAAACTACTTTTGAACTAGCTAGCACTAAGGACGGCACAAATATCCATGCCCGAGGGGAGATTCGAACCCCCGATCGTAGTGGCCGTGCAGACCGTGACTGGAGCGCCTCAGTCCCCTCGGCCACCGCGGCCGGCATGTGCTATTCGTTGCGATATCAAATGAGGTACGAGTAAGCCTCTCGAACTGGCTAAGCTACTGAAAAACGTCCACCATGGTTTTCCTTGGAAAAGTATTGTGTTGGCACTTACGTTAAAATAGTTCACCCTTCTTTAGCCTCCCCAATTTTCGCAATAAACTGGCAAATTTAATTTTAACCAGAAAGCGCGAAAAATGTATGGAAAGCAAGATAATTTACGTATGTGTAAGAAATAATTTGAATGCAAATTGTAACTGCTTAGACGCGTACTTAATATAAAAAAAAGAAAGATTGAATCAAAAAGCAATCCTTATTTACACAACCTCTTACGCTGTACCGTTAAAGTCAGACTGTTGACACAAAAAAGCAACATTTAGCCTTAAAACGTAGATATGTTGTACTTAAATGCAGTTTCCAGGTTTATTATTTCCAGAATATAAAATGTCGATTGTTTTTGAGAAACGAAGGGGCCATAATTGCATGAACTCTCGGAAGGTTTTCACTATCAGCCTTCACAAAATTCATTTACATTGTTACTTAAAGTTGCTAGTACTTTTTCCATCACTAAACACTGAAACTGTTTGCAGAGAAATTATGAAAAACGCTAGAGACTTTGGTTAACACACGTATAGCTTCCTACTACTTATGTCCTTTGTCGTCACCAGATCTTCAGCCAATCACAGAGCGCTTTCGATCTCGTAACCAAATTATTTAAGCCTTAATTACGTAAAAATATGTTTTATGATTGAAAATGCTCTTAATATGTCAGTGGCACAGGCACAGGGGATGTGGGGCATATGGGGCTGAAACCTCCCCGGCACCTTTCAGAGAATTTTTAATTTTATTATTATTTATTGTTTTCATTTTTTATTTTTTTAAACAGGTCGTTACCGGAAATTTGAAATAGTTCATGTGTAATAAATCACAACGTAACTATAATTTGCCAAGCACAAGTGAACGTGACAGTGGGTCGCCAACGTGATGCCGCCACTGAGAACGTGTGCTGCTGTCACTGTGAGCGGTTTTAATGCCGCCGCGACCAGCTGTGATACTGGCGCTATTGTCACTGCTATGCTCAAGTTACGAGCCGATTGTTCATATGCGGCGACTCGCTGCTTAGAAGGTCAGCGGGGCCACCGAGTAGAATCTTATGAACAACAATAGTGTTATAGTTCAAATTTTACGCACAGAGTCTCATGTACATTAAACTGTAAAGACTTTGCTCTTTGGCTAGTAACATAAAAGCTGCTTAATTATTTTACGAGCTGATTGTATACACTTCCTTTCCACCACGTTGCTCCTCTTTCACTTTCAAATTAATGCGAGCCTATTCATTTTCTTTCTTGTGCAATTGTTTACGTAGTATAATTGGTTAAAATATAAGAAGTGTATATGTAAGTCATAGATTAATAAATTCAATAGGCTTTATTTTTAAAAAATGAGCTCTCCCCTCCAGAACCAAATCTTGGCTGCACCACTGTAGTCTCTTTCCATATAAAAGCGAAAGGACATTCATTCACTCACCCACTCACTGACTAAACAAGAAATCTCGAAGTCTGGTCAGGTGAGTACAGGATTATAAATACAAAATCAATTGGGGGTATCACAGGAGTAGGATTGATAATGAATAAGAAAATAGGAATGCGGGTAAACTACTATGACCAAGCACAGTGATCGCATTATCATTGTCAAGATAGATACGAAGCCAACACCGACAACAGTAGTACAAGTTTATATTCCAACTAGCTCTGCCGATGATGAGGAAATCGAAGAAATATATGAGGAGCTAAAGGAAATTATTCAGACAATTAAGGGAGAGGAAAACTTAATTGTTATGGGAGACTGGAATTCGGTAGTAGGACAAGGAAGGGAAAGGAGGATAGTAGGTGAATATGGTCTGGGCAAAAGGAATGAAAGAGGAAGCCGCCTGGTAGAATTTTGCACAGAACATAATTTAGTTATAACAAACACCTGGTTCAAGAATCACAAAAGAAGGTTGTATACGTGGAAGAGACCAGGAGACACCGGAAGATACCAGATAGATTTTATAACGGTAAGACATAGATTTCGGAACCAGGTTCTACAGTGTAAGACATACCCAGGGGCCGATATAGACTCTGACCATAACTTGTTAGTCATGAACTGTAGGCTGAAACTGAAAAAACTGCAGAAAGGTAGGACAATAAGGAGATGGGACCTAGATAAATTGAAGGAAAGTGAAGTTCTGGAGAATTTCAGAGGAAGATTTAGGCAACAATTGACAGAAACAGGGGGAAATAAAACAGTAGAAGAGAAGAGATGAAATAGTGAAGGCAGCTGAGGACAAAATAGGTAGAAAGGCAAGACCTACAAAAAATCCTTGGATATCACAGGAAATACTAAATTTAATCGGTGAAAGGAGAAAATATAAAAATGCAGTAAATGAAACAGGCAAAATGGAGTACAGACGACTAAGAAATGAGATTGACAGGAAGTGCAAAATGGCTAAGCAGGAGTGGCTAGAAGGCAAATGCAAGGATGTACAAGAATGTATAAATAGAGGAAAAATAGATACAGCCTACAAGAAAATAAAAGAAACATTTGGATATAAGAAAAACAGCTCTATGAATATCAAGGACACTGATGGCAAACCAGTTCTCAGCAAAGAAGGGAAAGCTGAAAGGTGGAAAGAGTATATAGAGTGGCTCTACAAAGGAAATGAACTTGGAGACAATATTGTAGGAAGGGAAGAGGATGTAGATGAAGATGAAATAGGAGATACTATACTGAGAGAAGAATTTGACAGAGCCCTGAAAGACCTAAGTCGAAACAAGGCCCCTGGAGTAGATGATATTCCCTCAGAGCTACTGAAGTCTCTGGGAGAACCAACCATGACAAAATTGTTTCATCTGGTGTGTAAGATGTATGAGACAGGTGAAATACCCTCAGACTTTAAGAAAAATGTTATAATCCCCATTGCAAAGAAAGCAGGCGCAGACAGGTAGGAAAACTACAAAACCATCAGTTTAATAAGTCATGGTTGCAAAATATTAACGCGAATTATATACAGAAGGATGGAAAAGCTGGTAGAAGCCGACCTCGGGGAAGATCAGTTTGGGTTCAGGAGAAATGTAGGAACACGAGAGGCAATACTCACTTTACGGCTTATCCTAGAAGATAGATTAAGAAAAGGCAAACCTACATTTCTAGCTTTTGTAGATTTGGAGAAGGCTTTTGACAATGTTGATTGGAATAAACTCTTTCAAGTTCTGAAGCAAGCAGGAGTAAAATATAGGGAACGTAAGGTTATTTACAACTTGTAGAAAAACCAGACAGCGGTTGACAGAGTTGAAGGGCATGAAAGGGGTGCAGTGGTTGGAAAGGGAGTAAGACAGGGTTGTAGCCTTTCTCCAATGTTATTCAATTTGTACATTGAACAAGCTATAAAGGAAAGCAAGGAGAAATTTGGAGAAGGAATTAAAGTTCAGGGTGAAGAATTAAAAACATTTCGTTTTGCCGACGACATAGTAATTCTGTCAGATACAGCAAAGGACCTGGAAGAGCAATTGAACGAAATGGACAGTGTGCTGAAAGGTGCATATAAGATGAACATTAACAAGAGCAAAACTAGGGTAATGCAAAGCAGTGTAAGAAAATCAGGTGATGCTGAAGGAATAAGATTGGGAAACGAAGCAATAAAGGAGGTAGATGAGTTTTGTTACTTGGGCAGTAAAATAACAAATGATGGTCGCAGTACTGATAATATAAAATGCAGAATGGCAATGGGTAGAAAAGCGTTCTTGAAAAAGAGAAATTTGTTAACATCGAATATTGATTTAAACCTAAGGAAGTCCTTTCTGAAGGCATTTGTATGGAGTGTTGCCTTGTATGGGAGTGAGACATGGACGATAAACAGCGCGGTCAGGAAGAGGATTGAGGCTTTTGAAATATGGAGCTACAGAAGAATGCTGAAGATTAAGTGGGTGGATCGCGTAACTAATGAGGAGGTACTGAACAGAATTGGGGAGACAAGAACTTTCTGGCATACCTTGACTAAAAGAAGGGATAGATTGGTAGGACACATTCTTAGACATCAAGGAATCGTGAATTTAGCGTTGGAGGGAAGTGTATGGGGAAAAAATCGCAGGGGAAGACTAAGAGATGGATACAGTAAGCAGATTCAGACAGATGTAGGTTGTCGCACTTATGTGGAGATGAAGAGGCTTGCTCAGGATAGGGTATTGTGGAGAGCTGCATCAAACCAGTCTCCGGACTGAAGACCACAACAACAACAGTTGGAATCGCGCTGCACTAACAGCGTAGAAGCGCATGCCCTGCCATCTTTCACAAACGATTTCGCAAAAAATAATTGGTAGAAATATTTAATTTTTTTGCTACTTAAATCTTTATATGTCAGCTTTGTGACGTAATGCTCGTCATTTCGCTAATAGTCACAGTTAATAAGATATTGGCTTCGAAATAAGAAACTGCGCTACGTTAGGAAAAGTTTGCAGTAAAAAATAGAGGCTGCTACGATATTCCGTTTGGTGCTTGTTGCACCGTATGTTACTGCGGATGAAACTTTCCTAATGGATTGAATTTTATTTTCGACTTAGGAGGAGATCTTTACCTTCCACTCATACCGCTAACCTTTATTTTATTTAGCGCACTCATTTCCGATGGAAATAAGGCCAGAATGAATCATTGCATATCTCATACACGGTTAGAGGCATCAAAACGACATTTTAACAAATGATAACATGCAAAGAGGGGAGTATTTTGCCATATGGTTACTACGCAAAACTTCATTAACTGTCGCGTTATTCAAGGAAATACATAGTTGTAGAATGAAAAGGGGTAAAGTTAGTGATTAATTATTCGATTTGCAGATATTCCTTCGTCACTCACATATATTTATTTCTTTGCTTCTGGTCCATTGTGTTTCAGAGATACTACTCAGTTTCCAAAACCTAACAGGACTTACATTTCCTTCAGTTAAAGCCTAGCAGTAACAAAACGGAAGTTACTAGATCGAATGAGGATTTTATGTGAGAATTCCTTGAAAATGACAGATAGCAAGGATCTCTTTACTAGCTAAAGAACTGACTTGTTCTCATTTCCTCACATAATAAAGCACTCTGTATTGAGATATTTAGTATATCCTTTTTATATAACTGAAAAATTGAAATTGAATATTACATAGAGACACAGCACTTTTGTAGTTTGCAACTATTAAATTTAATGGGTTAAAAGAAGTCAGTACCAGTATCTTCAAGTAAGGATGTTATGCAGTAACAACATGTGCCTAATTATTAGGAGCTCTAATACGGAAGACGTGTTACTACTAGACGGGAGGGCGGATCCCAGTGCGTCATATTTAACTGACATAATCTCAAGTTACACATTTCTCACAGAGTTACTGTTTGGAGAGCATGAAAATTTGATGTATTTTGAACATTTGATTCGCTTAATGTGTTCACCTAACTTCAACAGAAAAAAAAGTTCCTCGCATGTCGAAAATTCCGTAACGTCGTCAGAAAGTGCATGTTCGTAAACTATCAGTATATGCTGTTTATTAATTATTGCCATAAATAAAACTAAAATGAAAATGTAGTGTAGTTCTTAACGAAAACATTGATGAAATTCCACGTTCATATAGTGAGTAGTTTGCGAGTGTGAGCGAGTTGAATGAAACGCGAAGTAACGCGTGAGCTAGTCCGGAACGTGGCGACTCCTACAGCATGGGGAAAAAATGGCGGATAGTTCAGCTCGGGTTTACAGGAGCCTTAGGGTCGATAGTTCAGGAGATATGACGTCATAAACAAGGAAAACTTCCCCGTCTTGCGTAATGTGATAGTGTGACTTTATCAGTCCAATATTTGAGACGGAGAGCACTTAGCGACTTCAAATATACTTTAAACATAATTTCATACCTTTAGGAAACTTTTTCACGCTGACAATCTCAGCAAAAAGATGAAAGGAAAAACGTCTGTTGCTTACTACTTTTTCGGCGTTCATGCAGTAAAATTACGGCATTTGGCATGACGTTACAATTTATTACTCTTACACTATTAGTTGTATTCGCGAGAAATACTACAGACAGAATACACACATACCACCGAATGGACGTTCGAAATTTTATCATAGTGCGATACATAGTTCACAAGATATGACGTCATAAACATTGATATGCGAGAAAAACTGCTACTTCATGCGACAATATTGCACATTTCCTCCTAAACCACTGGACCGATTTCAACCAAATTTGATACACATATTCCTTACCGTGAGGTAACAGTTCCTGTTGGGTTAAGAATCACACACGACACTTGGTTCTGGAGATATGACATCATAAACAATTGTTGTTGTTATGGTCTTCAGTCCGGAGACTGGTTTGATGCAGCTCTTCACCCTACTCTATCCTGAGCAAGCCTTTTCATCTCCTCATAAGAACGGCAACCCACATCCACTTGAATCTGCTTACTATACGCGTCTCTTGGCCTCCCTCTGCGATTTTTACCCCACACACTTCCCTCCAATGCTAAATTTACGATTCCTCGATGTCGAAGAATGTGTCCTACCAAGCGATCCCTTCTTTTAGTTAGGGTATGCCAAAAATTCCTTTTCTCGCCAATTCTGTTCAGTACCTCTTCATTAGTTATGTGATCTACCCACCTAATCTTCAGCATTCTTCTGTAACACCACATTTCAAAAGCCTCTATTCTCTTCCTGTCCGCAATGCTCATCGTCCATGTTTCACTCCCGTACAAGGCAACACTCCACACAAATGCCTTCAGAAAAGACTTCCTTACCCTTAAATTAATATTCGATGTTAGCAAATTTCTCTTTTTCAAAAATGCTTTTCTTCCCATTGCCATTCTGCATTTTATATCCTCTGTACTGCGACCATGGAATGTTATTTTACTACCCAAGTAACAAAACTCATCTACCACCTTCATTGTTTCGTTACCTAATCTAATTCCTTCAGCATCGCCCGACTTTCTAAGACCGCATTCCATTATTTTTGTTTTGCTCTTGTTAATGTTCATTTTATACGCTCTCTTCAACACCCTGTCCATTCCATTCAACTGCTCTTCCAGGTCCTTCGCTGTTTCTGACAGAATTACAATGTCATCAGCAAAACGCAATGTTTTTATTTCTTCCCCCTGAACTTTAATCCCTATTCCAAATTTTTCCTTACTTTCCTTCACCGCCTGCTCGATATACAAATTGAATAACATTGGAGAAAGGCTACAACCCTGTCTTACTCCCTTCCCAACTGATGCTTCCCTTTCATGCCCTTCGAGTCTAATAACTGCGGTCTGGCTTTTGTACAAGTTGTAAATAACTCTCCTTTCCCTGTATTTTACCCCTGCTGACTTCAGAATTTGAAAGAGTGTATTCCAGTCAACACTGTCAAATGCTTTCTCCAAATCTACAAAAGCTAAAAATGTAGGTTTGCCTTTTCTTAATCTATCTTCTAAGATAAGACGTAAAGTGAGTATTGCCTCCCGGGTTCCTATGTTCCTCCTGAATCCAAACTGATCTTCCCCGAGGTCAGCTTCTACCAGCTTTTCCATTCTCCTGTAGATAATTCGTGTTAAAATTTTGCAACCATGACTTATCAAACTGATGGTTCTGTAATTTACACACCTGTCTGCGCCTGATTTCTTTGTAATGGGGATTATTACATTTTTCTTAAAGTCTGAGGGCATTTCGCCTGTTTCATACATCCTACACACCAGTTCAAATAGTCTTGTCATGGCTGGCTCTCCCAGAGACTTTAGTAGCTCTGAGGGTATGTCATCTACTCCTGGGGCCTTGTTCCGACCTAGGTCTTTCAGGGCTCTGTCAAATTCATCTCTCAGTATAGTATCTCCTATGTCATCTTGATCTACTTCATCTTCCCTAGCTAAAACATCGTCTCTAAGTTCATTTCCTTTGTAGAGCTGCTCTATGTACTCCTTCCACCTTTCAGCTTTCCCTTCTTTGCTGAGAACTGGTTTCCCATCTGAGTTCTTGATATTCGTAGAGGTGCCTTTCTTGTCCCCAAATGTGTCTTTTATTTTCCTGTAGGCAGTATCTACTTTTCCCCTTGCTATACATTCTTCTACAGATTTACATTTGGCTTCTAGCCACTTCTGCTTAGCCATTTTGCACTTCCTGTCAATCTCATTTTTTAGTCGTCTGTACTCCATTTTGCCTGTTTCATTTACTGCATTTTTATATTTTCTCCTTTCATCAATTAACTGTAGTATTTCCTGTGATATCCATGGATTTTTTGTAGGTCTTGCCTTTCTACCTATTTTGTCCTCCTCTGCCTTCACAATTTCGTCTCTCAATGCTACCCATTCCTCTTCTACTGTTTTATTTCCCCCTGTTTCTGTCAATTGTTGCCTAAATCTCCCTCTGAAATTCTCCAGAACTTCACTTTCCTTCAATCTATCTAAGTCCCATCTCCTTATTTTCCTACCTTTCTGCAGTTTTTTCAGCTTCAGCCTACAGTTCATAACTAACAAGTTATGGTCAGAGTCTATATCTACCCCTGGGTATGTCCTGCAGTTTATAACCTGGTTCCGGTACCTATGTCTTACCATTATAAAATCTATCTGATACCTTCCGGTGTCTCCTGGTCTCTTCCATGTATACAACCTTCTTTTGTGATTCTTAAACCAGGTGTTTGTTACGATTAAATCATGTTCCGTGCAAAATTTTACCAGGCGATTTCCTCTTTCATTCCTTCTTCCCAATCCATATTCACCTACTATTTTTCCTTCTCTTCCTTTTCCGACTACCGAATTCCAGTCTCCCATCACAATTAAGTTTTCCTCTCCCTTAACTGTCTGAATAATTTCCTTTAGCTCCTCATATATTTCTTCGATTTCTCATCATCGGCAGAGCTAGTTGGCATATAAACCTGTACTACTGTTGTCGGTGTTGGCTGCGTATCTATCTTGACAATGCTAATGCGATCACTGTGCTGCTCATAGTAGTTTACCCGCATTCCTATTTTCTTATTCATTATCAGTCCTATTCCTGTGATACCCCCAACTGATTTTGTATTTATAATCCTGTACTCACCTGACCAGAAATCCTGTTCATCCTGCCACCGAACTTCACTAATCCCCACTATATCTAACTTCAACCTATCCATTTCCCTTTTTAAATTTTCTAATTTTCCTACTCGATTAAGGGATCTAACATTCCACGCTCCGACCCGTAGAATGCCACTATTGTCTTTCCTGATGATCACATCCTCCTGAGTAGTCCTCGCCCGGAGATCCGAATGGGGGACTATTTTACCTCCGGAATATTTTACCCGAGAGGATGCCATCATCATATGTTCATACAGTAGAGCTGCATGTCCTCGGGAAAAGTAACGGCTGTAGTTTCCCCTTGCTTTCAGCCGTCCGCAGTAGCTGTGTGGCAAAGCCACACTAGCTGATATTACAAGGCCAGCTCAGTCAATCATCCAGACTGTTGCCCCTGTAACTACTGAAAAGGCTGCTGCCCCTCTTCAGGAACCACACGTTTGTCTGGCCTCTCCACAGATACCCCTCCGCTGTGGTTGCACCTACGGTACGGCTATCTGCATCGTTGAGGCACGCAAGCCACCCCACCTCGGCAATGTCTGTGGTTCATGGGGGTGGATCATAAACAATAGGAATGACAAAACACTGCCACATAATGCGACGAGACTTTATTCATACACTATATTAGGATCAGAGTACTTAGCGACTCGCAACAAAATTTAAAGATAATTTCAAACCTTTAATATATTTTTTCCCGCTGGCAACCATAGTAAAATGATGAAACGAAAAAAATTTCTTGCTTACTACTTTTCCGCTGTTCATGGAGTGAAACTAAGGCATTCGCTATGACGTTACAAAATATAATTTCTGCACTACAAATTGCAGCCGCGAGAAATTTTACAGACAGTATACACACATATAGCTGAATGTACCTTCGAACTTATATCACAGTACGAGACGTAGTTCATGACATATGAGCACATATACAGTAGCGTTCATGGAAAAACGCCCCCTCACGCACCAAGTTTTAATCTATTACTTCTTTATTACTAATTGTTTTTGCAACAGAGTTTACACATATATAGCATTTATACAAAGAATGAATACCTGAAAAATCCTACAATTCTACAACTTATAACTCAATAAATATGAGATCGTACGAATTTTATGTCATTTGTATTTTGATTAATATGTTCTTTGTTTGGATACTGCACTTATAATTTGGTACATTATGCAAGACAGCCTTATTTCTTAAAGTATTCTCCCATAAATAATACATGTTTTTAGAAGAAAAAAAAGTGGTTGACAGAGAGAGAGAGAGAGAGAGAGAGAGAGAGAGAGAGAGAGAGAGAGAGAGAGAGAGAAGAGATAGGAGAAGTACTAACTAAAGGCTGGAATAAATAAAGAAGTACCCGGGCAACGCCGGGTTGTCAGCTAGTATGTTGTGAATATTCAGAATGACAACAATCCGAACCATATTTTTAACATAAAAAGTAGCTTATTAAGTGAGATATTCTTCTGTTCTAGAATCTGTTAGATTGTTACGTTGATGAAATGTCAGTTGAACTACAGTTTGTGCTCATTGACTTACAAAAAAAGAAAAGGAAAACGTCTTGATTTACCTTTGCTAGCGTGATATTGATAGAGTATCACCGACTGGAACAATTTAGCGGTTTAGCATCATTATTTGGAACAACTTACGTTAATGAGCAAACATGTTCAAGAATGCTGTATGAAGCACATCGAGCGAGATCAACTGATAAACATATAATTGAATGTGACAATACTAAACCAAATATTGAAAGTCCGCCATTCAGTTTCAGAAATCTCACTGGTTTTTTCTGCTCCTTATTATGTGAGATTTTTATAAGTGCTCGCTAGATCTGCTGTAAGAATAGTTTTGCTGAATCATCAAAAATATCTACATTTAACGAGCTGCGGACAGCTGTTATAAGCTAAAAAACACCGGTGAAGCGGATTGTTCCTGAATTTCCTCAGCCATAGTAGCTTCGTTAAATACGGTTCAACAGTCCTTAATATTTTAATAATTTTAACAATTAACATTTAACTTCCAAAAGCATGTGACGCTATCTACCGATGCTTCTTCACCGGAGGAAGGTTATTTTCAATAACAGTGACAGATATCAGTGCAGGTGTTTTTAAACCACCATCGACGCAATTTTGTATTGCATATGTGTGATTGAATTATAGTTGATCGTCGGACCACTTATCCAGTATTCTGTGTAAAGGAAGATGTGTCATTTCTCAAAAAAGTAGATAAATAAATTTAAAAAAATCCTACCAAAACCAATGAAAGATGGCAACTGGAAGAGAATAGGTGTGGTTTCTACATGAAAATATTACGGCACACTTTGACATTCTTGTAGGAGCGCTGAAATGACATGCACAGTCGTTGTACTAGAAAAAAAATTGCACTGACGTGTTTTACGGCCCATTTTAGATTTGAAGTTTTATACGTTTTTGCAAATATTTTGGACAAAATAATAATCTGAATAATAAAAAAAGTTGATAAGATAACGACTCTACTATTGTGGTAATATCTATGTACCCAACACGTAATATTCTTTCTGATCTTATTTAACAATCAGCCAAAATTATATGATGTTTGAGTTTAGCTTTGACAAATATACTCTTTTTTGAACTTTTACCTCTTTGAACTATCATTTTAATATCTCTCCCACATTTTCGTTATCTTTTTCCGTTAAAATATTATCACCTGTCTTGCCTTGGTAGTTCTAAGTTTATTTTCTTTGCCTGTACTGGTTACGAAAGACTGTACACTGCAACGAACGTAGCGTACATTTGGTGTTCGGACGAGTGACTATAGCCTGGATGGAACACAGCGTACATCTGGCGTTTGTAAATCAGTCACGTGACATTCCTCGCTCCAAAATCTCTTTTTCGTACGGCCTCTTGCTTTCTCTACTCAAGCGTTGTCATTTCGTAGTAATGACGCACTGAAAATTATAAAAAACACGCCGTTCTTACGACAATGAATTATAATCTAATGTTGGTTAGTTAGTTAACACCTGCCATCGATAGTTCGAGAATCACGGATTACTGTCACAGCTGTTCGCCAGAGCGTAATAGGCGAGGAGCTAGTTTGTGATGTACGAACATGTTAGACGATGTTTCGGAACTTGCGAAGGCGTGGTTGATCAGCGCGCTCGGTCAGAGGTTTGCCGGCATGGTGGCTCGACACCCTCTGTAATGTGAGAACTGAGTTATCCGAAACGATCAAAATAGGATAAAACAAACCAACGTCCACAAAGTACCCGTTCAAACAGACGAACCAATCAAAAGAGAGAAAACGAAAGACGGTTCAACTAACACCTTCTGAAGAGAAGGCCTGTGCACTGCCGTACCACGCCACATCACACAGAGTAGGTCGCGATCGCGTAGCTCACTGGCTGGCCGCTGTGAGGCGGTGGGCTGTCCCTCATCAGCCAGCCAGTGAGCTACGCGATCGCGACCTACTCTGTGTGATGTGGCGTGGTACGGCAGTGCACAGCCCTTCTCTTCAGAAGGTGTTGGTTTTCAACGCCATCAGTAATTAAAAAAACTGAGTAAAATGCTCAACAAACAACCCAGAACAAATATGAACAAACGACCGCAAAGCATCGATTTCACTGAAGAAAGAATATATATATATATATATATATATATATATATATATATATATATATATATATATATATATATATATTAACACATGTACATAAACTGTGGAGATACTGTTACAATGACTGTTGTAAATGACGTATTGATAGTACTAACTTTGTATATATATTGAGTACTAGAGTTATGAGTGTTAACTCAGTATTACCACACTTTTTCCGTTTGTGATTTTAGCTGTAAAAGAAAACGTAATCACGGTTTGAAATAGAATAATTGCTCTTTATTTTAGAGCAGAACAGTGTAACATGAACGAAGTCATATCTGAACTACAAGAAAGGTAATACTATCTACGTTAAAAGCGTCTATAGTAACCATGTCAAACATTTTAGTAGCGGGTTCCGAATCACTGACCTTGTGCATCACAGTCCAACGCGTTGCCCACTACGCTACGGCTAACAGTTGAATTTTCGTTCTTTAATCTCGTACTGTTGACGGCAGTTGTTAACTGATGCTAATATAGCGGTTTTAGACACTAGATTATCATTTATCGTACGAAGACGAATTCTTCAGTGCGACTTTGCTTTGAACTGACAACGTGTAAGTTACAATAAGAAAATCATCAAATACGCAAGGCAAGATGGCGTATGCCTGAGAGAGTGCTGGGCGTGGAATGTCACGTGACATCTGCAAACGGCTGGTTTTCGTTAATTCAATGAAGGGTGTCAAATCTCCGATATTTTTGCAAATATCTCTCAAACGATACGAGATGAAAAAAAAAGAAAAACACAAATTCGGTTATTCAATTTTCGTGTCAGGTGAACGGTTTATTTGCAATTAAAATTACATTACAAACGGTTTTTTGTGTTACTGACGTATTTCTTGTCCGAAATATTTGAAAAGCGAGGTTCTGGTCTATGCTAGCCAGCAATTAAGTCTGTAAAATTTGGTGTCGATCGGTTGAACGGTTCGACCTAAAAAGTAGGAACACGTTACAGATAGACAGACATCGTCAAATCGCCGTTATTTTTGTAAATATCTCTGCAACGATGCAAGATGTGAAAAAAACATAAGGGAGCGACGTTGTAGAGAATTTTCCCCTCTACAAATTAGGTTATTCAATTTTCGTGTCAGATGAACGGTTCGTTTCCAATTACAATTATATTAGAAACTGCTTTTTTTGTATTACTACCGTATTTTTTGTCAGAGAAATTTGAAAAAGAGACGTTCTGGTCTCTGGCGGCCTACAATTATGTACGTAAAATTTGGTGCTGATCGGTTGAACAGTTCGTGTTTAAAAGTGGGAACACGTTACGGACAGACAGACTGACAGACATCCCAAAATCCCCGTTATTTTTGCAAATATCTCTGAAACGATACGAGATACGAAAAAAACATAAGAGAGCAAAGTTGTAGAGAATTTTCTGATCTATAAATTCTGTTATTCAATTTTCCTTTCAGATGAATGTTTAAGCCGTTATTTTCATTTAAGTTTCGAGGTGTCAAAGGACTACCTTAACCTAAAGTGGGCGCAAATGAACCTTCCCTAACGTCTATAAATTCCTAATATTGATGGTATACGAATTGCCGAATGTACTGAACACTGACAGGCGGCTCGGAAGAGCTGATTATGGCTTTTTGATGCTAAAGTGATTATTTCCAAAATGGATGACCATTCTCAGTATGATGAAAATCATTAATATGGTTAACTCGCCCGGGTATTTGAATACGTAGGAAAAAAGCACTAGTTATATCGCTACAAATTGCCATTTAACAACTTTTTACCAATTCAATCAAATACTTAATGAACACACTGATTTCAAACACAAAAATTATCTAGTTAATTTTATTGACTTTATCGATGAAAAAGGCTGAGAAGCAAAGATATGCTAAATGACCAGAGGTAGCTAAAAACGAAATAGTCCTCTCTGACTAATGTCAACACAAAAAGTCTCTGATAACATTGTCGATTACTATATGTATGTAAACATCTTTGGCACAACTGTTGTTAATTACGCAAAATATAAGTTTTATGTAAATTAACATTTTAGCGCAACAAGCTGCATAAAACCTGGCAGCTAAAAATCGTATCCAACTGCAAAATATGTAATTATTTCACTGCAGTTTTTATAACAGTCACACCAGATGTTAGTATATAACGTCAAAACATCGTGGCGTAAGTTATAAGGCAAATTTAAAACAAAATTTTTATGTATATTTTCGTATTATTTGATTTGTAATCGGATGGAAATTAGTTAATGTAATTCTTATATACGCAGGCGCTTGATAATGACTAAATGTTGAAACAACTGTAGCGCTATTTAATGAAGCTAATCTGTGATCTGGAACTTTCATTTCAATGTCATTTAACGACATTCAACACACTGCAGGCCCAACAATCACGAAGTTAATTCAATTACTCGTGCATAACTTTGCATCTATGATATTTTCATGTCAAGGCATATTTTCTCATCTGTTTTATATATGCTGACTGGAGTTAACGTACATTATTTTTTATACTATTTTAGGTATGTTCTATTTGGAAACTACGAGGGGTGTACGAATGCAAACTTCCGAAACGACACTGTGGGTATAACTATAACTGAAGTCTTTATTCAAAAGTAATCACAAAAGGTCTGTGCACAACTATCCCATTGTTTTACGAGTCAAAGGATTTCCTGTTTCCAGAATTCCTGTGGCTGTGACAAAAGCCAGTCCTTTACTGTGTCCTTGAGTTCGTCGTCCGAGTTGAAGCGCTTCCCTTTGAAACGCCTTATAGCGGACCTAACAGATGGAAGTCACAGGGAACATGTCCAGGGTATAGGGCGGATGCTCAAACTGTTCCTACTTGAACTTGGGCACTACACTTTGGCCTTGGAGACGTGTGAATGAATGAATGTTTGTAGAGCTTATGGGATTTAACTACGGGGACATCAGTCCCTAAACTTACAAACTACTAATATACTAACTACTAAGGACGGCACAAATATCCATACCTAAGGGGGGATCCGAACCCCCGACCTTAGTGGCCGTACAGACTGTGACTGACGCGCCGCTGAAGGCTCGGCCACCGCGGCCGGCTTGGAGACGTTAGACGCGCGTTATCATGGAGCAGAATCATCCCTTCCGTCAGCAGCCCAGGCCGTTTCCTCTTGGTGAACTTGAATAGGCTACGGAGTGTCTCACAGTACACGTCACTGTTAATGGTTTTCCGGCGGTGGCCGAGGGGACTGAGGCGCTCAAGTCACGGTCTGCACGGCCACTACGGTCGGGGGTTCGAATCCCCCCTCGGACATAGATATTTGTGCCGTCCTTAGTCTTAGTTAGTTCATAAGTAGTTTGTAAGTTTAGGGACTGATGACCCCGTAGATAAGTCCCATAGACTGTACAAACATTTGAACATTTGAATGGTTTTCCGTGTTCGAGGAATTCGATGAGTAACGGACCTCGGAGTTCGAAAAAGACGATAAGCATCACCTTGTCTGCGGAGAGCACAGCCTTTAACATTTTAGGGGGAGATGACGACGCATGCTTCGCGTCCCTAAATGTTGCACTACATTATCCCAAATCGGCATACTCAAATTTCAACTGGTTCGGACTTAAGACGTTTCGTACCTTTTTACATCTACATCTACATCTACATACATACTCCGCAATTCACCGTAAGGTGCGTGGCGGAGGGTACACTGTACCACTACTAGGCATTTCCTTTCCTATTCCACTCCCAAATTGAACGAGGAAAAAAAGAATGCCTTTTGCCTCCGTACGAGCCCTAATTTCTCTTATCTTGTCTTTGTGATCTTTACGGGAAATGTAAGTAGGCGGCAGCAAGATCGTACTACACTCAGCTTCAAATTCCGGTCCTCTAAATTTAATTAACAGAAATTCACGAAAAGAACGTCGTCTTTCTTCCAGCGATCCCCAATTTAGTTGCCGGAGCAGTTCCGCGACACTCGCGCATTGGTCGAACCTACCGGTAACAAATCTAGCTGCTCGCCTCTGAACCGCCTCTATGTCTTCCTTCAAACCGATCTGCTGCGGGTCCCAAATACTTAAGCAATACTCAAGAAGTGGTCGTACAAGCGTTTTATACGCGGTCTCCTTTACAGGTGAAGTACATCTTCCCAAAATTCTCCCAATAAATCGAAGTCGGCTGTCTGCCTTACTCACAACTGTCCTTACATGCTCGTTCCATTTCATATCGCTCTGCAATGTTACGCCTAGATATTTTAACGACGCGACAGCATCAAGAAGCTCAGTACTAATGCTGTATTTGAAGATTATGGGATTGTTTTTCCTACTCATGCGCATCACCTTACATTTTTCTACATTGAGAACTAGCTGCCATTCTTCGCGCAAATAGAAATTTTGTCTAATTCAACCTGTATGCTATTACAATCAGTTAAAGACGACACCCTCCCATACACCACAGCATCATCAGCAAACAGCCGCAAATTACAACTTACTCTGTCCATCGGATCATTTATATAGATAGAAAATAATAGCGGTCCTATCATACTCCCCTGGGGCACGCCTGACGATACACTCGTCTCTGATGAACACTCGCCGTCGAGAACAACGTACTGCGTTCTATTACTTAGGAAGTCTTCCAGCCAGTCTCAAATCTGTGAACCTATTCCATAAGCTCGTATCTTCGTTAGCAGTCTGCAGTGTGGCACCGCGTCGAACGCCTTTTTGAAGTCCAGAAAAACACAACCCGCCTGTTGCCCTTCGTCCATGGCTCGCAAGATGTCATGTGAGAAAAGGGCAAGCTGAGTTTCACATGAACGATGTTTCCTAAACCCGTGCGGATTCATGGAAAGAAGCTTTTCCGTTTCAAGGAAATTTACTATATTCGAACTGAGAATATGCTCCAAAATTCTACATGAAACCGATGTCAACGATATTGGCCTGTAATTGTATGGGTCAGTTCTCTTTCCTTTCTTATACACGGGAGTCACCTGCGCTTTTTTCCAATCACTAGGAACTTTGCGCTGAATTAAAGATTCGCTATAAATGCAAGCTAAGTAGGGGGCCAACGCCGCAGACTAGTCTTTGTAAAACCGAACTGGTATTCCATCCGGACCAGCAGAATTTTTCGTATTTAGCTCTCTCAGCTGCTTCTCTACACCGGAAATACCTATTGCTATGTCCCCCATTTCGGAATTAGTACGTTGATCAAATGATAGTACATTTGTGCGGTCCTCCTGCGTGAAAGATTTCTTAAAGGTTAAATTTAGAACTTAAGCTTTCCGTTTGCTTTCTTCTATTACTGCCCCGGAATGATCAACTAGTGACTGGACAGTGGGCTTTGACCCGCTTATCGATTTTACATAGGGCCAGAATTTTTTCGGGTTCTCGGATAGATCTTTTGCTAAGGTATGGCTGTGATAATTATTGTATGCTTCACGCATCGATCTTTTTATAGACGCACGAATCTCTACTAAGTTTTGCCTGTCATCATTTGCGTGTTCTTTTTTTGAATCGAGAGTGCAACAGCCTTTGCTTTCTCAGCAGCTTTCTAACATTATTATTATTATACCACGATGGATCTTTTCCATCCTTAATCGTCTTTACTGGCACATATTTCTTTAACCCTTTATTAACAATGCACTTAAATTTAATCCATAATTCCTCTACATCCATAGTCCCGGAATTAAACGATGCCCATTCATTTTCTAAGTGCGATCGTAACATTTGCTTGTCGGCTCTTCCCAACAAAAACACGCTCCTAGCCTTCTTGACTGGTTTATGAACTTTATTTGAACATCCCTCGCAATACCTCGAAGTACTGAAAGAGTTGCTCATGCAACTATCTTAAGTGATATAAGGATTATTACGCTTGAATAATTATCTCTTACGCTAATTTCCTTTTTTTCCAGAACGAAGTCGCTGGCGACGAAGCCAATGTACTGAGTCGCATGTCAAAAGACACTAGTGCTGAACAGAATGCAATGTCGCAGGAGCTTCCTCTCCAGAAGGTATGTCTATATATTATACACCAACAGATACATGCCTACTCTGAAATTCAGTCATAGACCTGTCAGACTATTACCTGACAGTTTCAATCTCTAACAGCTCGCGGGAAAAACAAACACTTAATTCTTTCCGTGCGACCCGTCATTCTTTTATTTTAGGTTGTTGTTGTGGTCTTCAGTCCGCAGACTGGTTTGATGCAGCTCTCCACGCTACCCTGTCCTGTGCAAGTCTCTTCATCTGAGAATACAAACGGCAACCTACATCCTTTTGAATCTGCTTACTGTATTCGTCCCTCGGTCTCCCTCTACGATTTTTATCCCACACACTTCCCTCTAATGCTAAATTGATGATTCCTTCATGTCTCAGAATGTGTCCCACCAATATATCTTAGTCAGGGTATGCCAGAAACTCCTTTCTCCCAATTTCTGTTAAGCACCTTTTCGTTAATTGCGTGATCCACCCATATAATTTTCATCATTCGCCTGTAGCACCACATTTCAAAAGCTGAAGTCCGTATCGTCCACGTTTCACATCCATGCAATGCTACACTCCAGTATTGATTGAGTCTTGCTGCTAGTGTACATTACGTACGACAGTAATCTATTTTTTTGTCAGAGTTCAAGGCAGAGTTCTGTTATGATCTACTGACAGCTTCTCGTATTGAAGTCTGCGATAAATTTCGAGCATCTGTAAAATTTTATCAATCTCTTGTGTTGTCCGTTTCTTTTAAATTACATACACATTTTTGTTGCTCCTGTAACTGTGAGCTGACCTGTTTGTGCGCCATAGGGTATCGGTTCCTCTGTTATTAATGTTTGTGGCGTATCTCTTATTAGAAAGGCGTCAAGGGAATTGATAGCTGTTTTTGTTATTTTTTAATTATTATTATTTTAATAGATCTATTGTATTCTGCGCTTACTTTTCTTGAGTGTGGATGTTCCGGTATTTAGTCTTGCTACAACTTCCATTTTCTAACTAATACCTGTATTCATCATGATACTGCGAATTCGATTAGTATTAATTCTTGCTATTAGGTCAAGTGAGTTTTAACAACCATTTACAGTTGGCTCCAGAACTAATTGCTCAAAATAAATCGGAGAAAACATTTAGTACAATTTCAGAGTTATGTTTGAAACTTACCATTAGTTTAAGACCCAAGAGTAGATTGAACTCACCGCCAACTATACTTCTATACGTGGGGTAAGTGTATGAGATGATTTTCAAATTTTTCTTTTAATTTTTCCGCCACCGCATAATCTGATTTATAGGGGCGGTAAAAGGAGCCTATTATTAATTTATTCCGGTTGTCAGGTATAATATCTATCCATACTAACTAACAGAATATTTCATTCAATTTCACTATAAGATATTTATGAGAGCTACAAGTCTGCTCTAACCCCATCAATCACAGACATTGCCGAGGAGGGGTGGCTTGCGTGCCCCAACGATGCAGATCCGTACCAAAGGTGCAACCACAGTGGAGGGGTATCTGTGGAGAGGCGTGATGGCGTCTTCTTGGGTAAAATATTCCGGAGGTAAAATAGTCCCCCATTCGGATCTCCGGGCAGCGACAACTCAGGAGGATGTCGTCATCAAGAGAAACAAAACAGGTATTCTACGGGTCTGAGCGTGGAATGTTCTAACCCTTAGTCGCATAGTTAAGCTAGAAATTTTGAAAAGAGAAATGGATAGGTTAAAGTTTGATATGGAAGGGATTAGTGAAGTTCGGTGGCAGAATGAACAGGATTTCTGGTCAGGTGAGTACATGTTTATCAATACAAAATCAGTTGGTGGTAACGCAGGAGTATGTACGATATTGAATAAGAAAATAGGAATGTGGGTAAGTTAGTATGAACAGCATAGTTAACGTATCATCGTAGTAAAGATAGACACGAAGCCAACACTGACCACAGTAGTACAAGTTTATATGCCAACTAGCACGGCCGATGATGAGGATATTAAAAAAAAATGTATGAGGAGATAAATGAAATAATTCAGGAAGTTAAGGGAGACGAAAACTTGTTTGTGATTGGGAACTGGAACTCGGTACTAGGAAAGGGAAGAGAAGGAAATGCCGGCCGCGGTGGCCGAGGGGACTGAGGCGCTCCAGTCACGGTCTGCACGGCCACTACGGTCGGGGGTTCGAATCCCCGATCGGGCATGGATATTTTTGCCGTCCTAGTTCGTAAGTAGTTCATAAGTAGTTTTTAAGTTTAGGGACTGATGACCCCGTAGTTAAGTCCCATAGACTATACAAACATTTGAACATTTGATTTTAGAAGGAAATGTAGTAGGTGAATATGGACTGAGAAAAGGGAATGAAAGAGGCGATCGCTTGGTAGAATTTTGCGCAGAGCACTATCTAATGACCACCAACACTTGGTTTAATCTACATGAAAGAAGGCTGTATACGTGGAAAAGACCAGGAGACACTGGAAGGCACCAGATTGACTTTATAATGGTAAGAAATATATTTAGAAACCAGGTTCTAAACTGTAAGACATATCCAGGGGCAGATATAGACTCTGACCATAACTTATTGGTTATGAACTGCAGATTAAAACTTAAGAGACTGCAGAAGGATAGAAAGGTTAGGAGATGGAACCTGGACAAACTGAAGAAACCAGAGGTGGTTGAGAGTTTCAGAGGGAGCATTAGGCAAGGATTGGCTGAAAGGGGGAAGGCAATACAGTAGAAGAAGGATGGGTAGCTTTGAGAGATAGGGTAGTGAAGGCAGCAGAGTACCATATAGGAAGAATGACAAGGCCTAATAGTAATCTCTGGATAACACAGAATAAACTGAACTTAATTGATGTGAGGAGAAAATATAAAAATTCAGCAAGTAAAACAGGAAAAAGGGAGTACAAACGTTTGAAAAATGAGATTGACAGGAAGTGCAGACTGGCTAAGCAGGAGTGGCAAGAGGACAAATGCAGAACCCTAGAAGAATGCATAACTAGGGGAAAGATAGATACCGCCTACAGGAAAATAAAAGAGATATTTGGAGACAAGAAAAGCAGCTCTATGAATATCAAGAACTCAGACGGAAAACCAGTACTAAGCAAAGAGGGGAAAGCTGAACTGTGGAAGGAATATATAGAGGGCCTGTACAAAGGAAATAAACTTTATTGATAGATCTGAAGCATTGAATTAAAATTTGTGGTGCGGCCGGGAATCGAACCGGGACCTCCATGCTTACTAGGCAGACGTCTTAACCGTTAGACTACCACACCACTAACGATTCAGGCGTCTCGGAATAGTCTATGTACGGTTTCCCTCCTCTTTGGAACAAAGAAGCTGTCTTAAAGTTTGTGTTGTGGAGGGTTAAGACGTCTGCCTAGTAAGCATGGAGGTCCGGTTTCGATTCCCGGCCGCGCCACAAATTTTAATTCAATGCTTCAGATCTATCAATAATGTCTTTGACATATTTGAGACGTAAATCCGTCTCAGGGATTCTTTATTTCTATTAATGGAAATAAACTTGTTATATATCTACAGAGTTTTATAATGAACAACAATTTTAGCAGCCGTTTTTAACATGCGTCTGGGTTTATTACGATTTAAAACAAAGGCTGATTGTTTGAAAATGGACGGTCTCGTCCGAAACTAGTCACAGAACTCAAAATTGTGCAACTGCGACGAGAAAATAAAAAAAAAAACAAAAACAATTTCACAAAAAGTTTTACATTTGTGGATCCTGAACCATCCTTACGATGGATTTTCATAAAATTATGCTATGTCTACCTCCGAATGTAATTAGTTTCAGAACCTAAAACGATTTGAGCTTCAGTACTTTCTGTTTGTGATTGGAGCTTGATGCTGTTTCATTGTTGTTACGACAGTTAACAAGTAGAATACCTTTGGTGCTTAGGTCTACCGTCGTTGTGTGATTGATCTAAACACTTTGTGGTGATTGCAGCCCTCTTTGTTCTTAACCCAAGGTCCACTAACCTAAATAAATAAATAAATAAAAAGCCCAGTGCAATCCACAGACCTCCCGTTAGTCGTGAGGCGTTCAGTTACCTCTTGTGTGTACTGGGCCTTGGACTCATCAAGCAGACCTGATACCCTGCCACCCTGCGGCGCCGTCAACGCAATCACCAAATGCATGAGGGTTTCTTCAAACAAGGAACACAGTAGCTGCAAATGGAAGGCGGGTGTGGCCACAGCATACTCGTCCGGCCGGCCGCGGTGGCCGAGCGGTCTGCGGCGTGCCAGTCACGGGCTGCACAGCCGCTGCGGTCGGGGGTTCGAATCCCCCCTCTCGGGAATGGATTGTTTGTGTAGTCTTTAGTATAAGCTAGTTCATAAGTAGTTTGTAAGTTTAGGGATTGATGACCCCGTAGTTAAGTCCCATAAGCTATACAAACATTTCAACATTTGTACTTGTCCTGGAGGAGCCGGCCGCGGTGACCAAGGGGACTGAGGCGTTCCAGTCACGGTCTGCACGGCCACTACGGTCGGGGGTTCGAATCCCCCCTCGAGCATGGATATTTGTGCTGTCCTTAGGATTAGCTAGTTCATAAGTAGTTTGTAATTTTAGGGACTGATGACCCCGTAGTTAAGTCCCATAAGCTATACAAACATTTGAAATTTTTTTTTTTTTTTTGTCCTGGAGGTTAGGAAAAGGGTGAACATTTGGCCACCAAGAATAATGAAATGCATACGCTGTTGTAGGTCACGATAACCTGAATGCGTTATTTCATGTCATGATACGAAAAGCCCTTCAAAAACACCAAAGAACTATTTATGACCAGAACTAAAGCTTCAGTGCGCCAAGGGGTAAACGCATTGTTTAACCGATGGTGCATTGTCAGTCTTGCGTCTTTTGAAATAGACAAAATCGAAACTATTCGTATCATATTACTTGCCTCTAGTCAAATACTATCCAGGTTCTGCGTTGTTTGGCCTATCGAAGACGAGCAGCGCTGTGTGCCACAGTGAACGAAGACAGTTAGTAAGATACCCTACACAAAACATCCATTACATTAAGTTTCCTTCGAAATGTTAGCTCGGAAACTGGTTGAGAAAGAACTGCATTCATGGCGGCCAATTTTGTAACAGATTGTCATTGATAAAGCGTGGTACTGGTCTGTGGTACCTGCCGGTTGAAATCTTATTATGGCCTTATACCTTACACCGTATTTCACGACGAATGGCACACCATTCTTTGCAAACATGTTCGCGTCAGTACACACACACACACACACATACACAAAATGTTTGTAAATCTACGGGACCAAACTATTGTGCACATCACATCAGTCCCTAGGCTTGCAAAATACTTAAATTAACCTAAGGCAACACACACACACACACACACACACACACATACATACATACACATACACACATGTCCGGCGGAGGACTCGAATCTCCGGTGGGAACAGCCTCGCTGTCCCTGACAAGACCCCTAGAAGCGCTCCGCTATTCCCACGCGACAATACACAAACATGGTAAGTTTATTCAGTATGTAATAAAAGGCACGGTAGAGATCTTCTGGTATCTGTTACGTTCTCATGTCACCCCATCTGACTGTCTATTTTACTGAGCTGATTTCATTTAACCGACTAGCACATACACACCCCTGCCCTGCCGTTACACACATCAATGTTGTAGGGTTGTGAGATTACCGCCCAATAGAAATACTGGTAATTAATAGCATTTGATAATTAAACAGTATGAAGTTCACTGCAAACATTGACCATGCCAATGCCCTAAATGTTACACAATTTTAATCTTATTAATTATGGTAGCAATGTATGTACACAGTTGGGTGACAACATTTATAGTTAGGCCATAGGTAGAAATTCTCCACGTTGAGATTTGCTGTGTGCTTGTAGCTGACGGGAGGCCAGCGAGCAGGCCGATGTTGGTGGCTTGTTCCAACTTAGGATTTTACAGTTCGTTTCCGGTGAGGGGAGAGAGGGACAATGGCGAGTGCCAGGCACAGTGCAGTGCACAAATATTATAATACTACTGGCATTTGAAGTAATACGATGCAGTTAGGAACCATTAAGGCCCTCATTACAAAATAGCCTGTTGATAAATAAACAATACATTAGCTGATATAGTCACATCTAACGTAATGTGTTTAATTGACAATGAAAAGTAATAAATTACCAACGAAGACAAGACAGTTACACAACTACCATGGCAATGTTTGTTTATAAAAATAATATATTAACTATTTTTCATTTTATTTTCAATCAATCTTTTGTATTTTACTTTGAAATATTCAGTTAAATCAGTTATCTGTGATATAAGAAATTGCACGATTATGATAAACAGTACAAAGGATGTTTATACTAATATAAAAACGTAAGAAAATATTTATTTAATGTGTAGTGTAATTATTTTGATTTTAAGTAAAGTTTTAGAAATGTATTGGCTGAGTGCTGTACGTTGGCAAATCGGTTAGAACAGTTCACATGGGGAAGTTGATGACGTAGGGGAAAAAACCCCGGCAGTTGAGCTTTTGGCGCGCGCGCGCGCGCCTGGGCAGGAAGTGAGGACTCGGGACCACATGGTGTGGCTGGCCGGGCGGCGTCGCTCTGCTTCAGTCGGAATGTGGATCTCGAGGTGGTGACTGGAGATTTGTCTGTGGCAATCGCCACGTGTGGTTGCTCGTCGTAGACTGCACCAAGTTAAATCGAGTGCTACTGTGTGTTTGTGAATATTTAGCCGGTGGAACAAGGTGTGCATCGCATTGAATTAAAGTGACTGTGATTTGTTAATGTAACACGTGTCGTCGCATAGGCATGAACATAAACGGTGTTTGAGACAGCCACGTGGTGTGAAAACAATTCGCGACAAATATTCATTTTGTCTGGGGGCTCTCGAGCTATAACTTTATTTGATAAATGTGCCGACGTACAGACGTATCAGCCACAGGGTTCAAGTATTGTGAAATAAACAACATAAAGTGAACTTTCACGTGTTTTCAAAAATAGTAGGTAGTACACCCTTTTCTCTCATGAACTTGAATTTATTATGAATTTGTTTTGTTAATCATATGCAGGGAAGGAAAGCTGCGAACGTGTGATATCATCCCCTAGAAAACGAGTCAAACAGTCGCAATAACAGTTCCAGTGTTTTTGCATGTTTAGGAATTTGGTTCGCAGCTGGTGGTTGTGAGTTTCATAAATTAATCTTTCCCTATTTTAAACTCTCACCCCGACCTTCACGCTCGCAGGGTCACTTGGCGATTCTGGCAATCCACTGCCATGAGCATTTTTTTTTAAAGTGAGTGATCAGTATTTAGTTTGGTGATCTGCCACAAGTTGATGGTTCTTTCAGTATTTTTTAAACTTTTTTTTCTACAGAGCGACGGATTCGTCGAAGACGCACAAGTGTGGAGTAGCATATCAAAGGACAGCAATGGAGAGCATCCAGAATTAGAGTACTCCCTCACGAAGGTAAGAAGGTAAAGTGGATCACATTTTTCTTTTCGGAAAAAAAAGAAAATGCGAATGGGTGCATGTATCCAACCCAAACACAACCTTTCACAGGCATACCAACGAGTCTCAATCTCGTATATACATCTACACTTTATTCTTAAAAATGCTGAAGTCCGGAATGAGATTCTAGACCAAGGAACGTTTCATTACAGCGCTATTGATGTAATTGGATTAAACATTTATTGTAAGAATGATTTATGAACTTAATTTGTACATGGCTTTTTCAAATTGCATTTCAGAGTTGCCTATTCTTAAGGTTGGTTACTATTTTCGGGTATGAATAAACCTTACGATGAAAACTGAACGCAACACAGTATAATGATTTTTTGGGAGTATTTTTATCTGACGTGACTCATGCCAGATTGTCACGCTCATTTTGATAACACGATAGCTCAGGATATTGCGAGGTGACGCGACTACTACAACTTGTTAACCGGAAACTTCAGTAATACATGTATTTTATATTCAATAATACATGTATGTAACAACAATGTAAATACACAAAGTTAATAATCATTATGTTTAAATTAGCTCTCTGTTACTGACTCAAAACATAACCACTTCCACGTTCAACCTTGGTAGAAAATAAACTTCAGTTTAATTCTGAGTGTAAATTTAGCTATAGACAAGTATTCACTATCGACTGTGAAATTAATTATTCATTGTAGTAATGTAATGGTATCCTGATACAGAGACACACAAGGATTGAAACTAAAAGTGTTGGAAAACTGGAAGTGCGAATATACAGTGACTTCATTAAATACAACTGTAGTGAATCAACAGTCTTTCCTTCAGTCACGTCCCCATCCCTTTTGTTTTAACATCCGCTATTTCATCATCTGCACTTTACTTTTTATACATATGAAGTGTTTCCTTAGGAGGTAGGCGACTTGTGCGTAATTTCAAAGGATTTATTTCATGTCTGGCTTACGATTTTCTAGCTCTTATTGGTGTTGGGATGGTTTGACTGAGTGATGTTTATGTCCCATATTGTTGCGTTTTCTTCTTGCTCCAGAATGAGGGCGACAGTGGAGGCACACGGGTTTGGAGAAGTATGACAAGGGAGAACGATGATGGACAACGGTCAGAAGCAGAGATATTTCCAGTCGCCAAGGTAAGTAGACACATAAAAGTGAAGAAAAAGAGACTTAAGAAAGTCTCAGTTTATTAAAACGGTTCTGAAGCTAAAGTAAATGTTCCAGAGTGTGAAATTTGTCAGTACTAAAGTACCTCATAAGACGAGAGCAGTGAAACAGTGTGAAGGAAGCAAACCGAACTCAACATGAATTATGATGTGATACAGGTATTGGACACCTTTGGTTTTTAAAGTATCTGCAATTACTCCTTGTGACTATACCCCAAACTTCTGGTTTCCTAGTGCAATTCTGTTATTGTAGCTTGTTTTCTATCATTCAAAGGTCTTCAGAATTTCCACTTATGTATACAGTGACGACAGAATGCCGAGAAACCTTAGTTGTACCTATTCTCTCTAATCCAAAACTTTTAAGTCTGTTGTCGAGCTGTGATATGTCGTCTGCATCTACATACGACATCCATACTCCGCAAGCAGAAAACGACTGTCAATTAGCTTCCTTGTGCTCTTAAATCTCACCAATTTCATCCTGTATATGTAGATGGAAGCAATATACTAGTTGACTATCTGAGCAATTTATGATCTCCAAACTTTTGGCAGCATTCGATGATTTGATCCAGAATGCCTCTCTTGCAGCTTCTGCCATTGGAGTTGGCTGAGCGTCCCATACGCTTTTGCGATTGCTATATGTTGAGGATGCTTCGCTAGTTTGTTTCTTTCCCCCAGCAAACTTAACCATGACGTCTAAACGTATAAAACACGTATTCAAGGAAATTTAACAGCACTGTAAAGTTAAGACAGTAATTTACTGGCCAAAACGTTTACCGCATGCCACTGTTAGTCAAATGTGACATCATTATCATAACTTCCCAAATATTCCTTCATGGTTAATTTGGCAGCTTATGTTACTTACCTAGGTTTGGTCTGAAGTTTACTACGGTATTTTAATAAAGATATTTGAAAAAGCTCAATGTTGGTGGTAGTTGATATTGGCTCCTAATAGTGTTGTTTACCTCTCTTGCACGTTTCAACGTTACTGCTTTCTTTTCCAGGGCGATAGTATTAGTGGCGACTCAGAGATTCTAAGCAGCATTTCAAAGGATACTAGCGAAGATCAACATCCAGAATCGGAGGGCCTAGCTCTTGCAAAAGTAAGTAGAAAATGTCTCAGTAGAAATTACGAAACTTAAAGAAAAAAATACGTATCAAGTACTTTAATATTTTATATTTTAAAACTACTCCGTATTTGAAACGCCATCTAGTAAGTTGCACTATTTTTTATTTCGAAATAAGGAGCCCTGGAAAATTAATTAATGAAATTCCGCTCCAGTATCCCAATTGTAACTCCGTCGGGCATGTGCGTGCGTGTGTGTTTGTGTGTGTGTGTGGTGTTGTCAGCATAAGTTTAAATAGTTTGTGAGTCTAGCGATCAATGAACTGAGTAGTTTGATTCCTTAGAATTACGAACATTTGAACATAGCTTTGCAAGAGTCTTTTTCTTATATCGTGGTTTATATTTTTGCCTGTTCGTAGCTGTATAAGCTGTTCCTTTTTATAGATCGATCAGTCGCCTTGTGAAATCCTTGCTATAAAATCGTTTCTGCATCTTTCTTCTCTGTTCGATGTTTTTTCAATACTGTGTAGTTGCAAATGAAAAGCTGTGAAAAATGAAGAAGCAAACACATGTAAACAAATGAAAATGCTTTTTCGTGGAATAAAACAAAACACCGTATTTGCAAACAATAATATCCGCTTTATATTCTTGCTTGGACATATTCTCAATATCCAAAAAATTAAGAAATTTAAAAAAGTGTTTACACATAGTCACACAACAAGAAGCTGTATTTGACCTTTGATTACTTTACACTCTTAATTCGTTGTCTAGCACTTTGTTTTCTTTATTGTATGTTTAACACGTTGTGGATTGTGTCGAGGATGGCATTATCTAGCAAGGAGTGGATGCGGATGGAATTGAAAGGTAGCAGTTTCTCCTCACTGGCGTTTATAATAAAGAATTGTAGAATACTCATCTGTTAAAATGATTTCTACAGTGATTATTGTTCTTCCTACAGAGCGAAATTGTCGGCGATAGTTCGCAAATGCTGAGTAGCATTTCAAAGGATGCTAACGACGGACAGCGGCCAGAATCAGAAGAAGCAGCTGTCATAAAGGTAAGTTAACAATGGGAAAAAGAAGATAGTAGTGGGCAACTGAAGACCAGTTATTCGCATAATACATACAGTTACGCCCTGAAAATTCTGAAAAATGAATGAACAAAACAATAGAGAACATGACGTGAAGTTACAACTTTGAGACTCCTACACCCCGTTTACCTGGGCTCCCGCAACCGGATTTCGTAAACCGATTTCCGACCTGCGCTTTTGCTTGGTCATGTAAATACTCCAAAATCGATTCTGAAAATACACTTTTGTAAAGCGGTTTTACAATTTCCCATCAATTTTCGTGCCCCTTTAAACGCAAGCGTTTTTGAAACGTTCGTTATCAGATTGTGTTTTCTTTTTAAGAATTTTCGGCTCATGTGGACAGAGAGATTTCATGCAGTGAAAATATAAATATTACATGAACATGAATCTGCATATTTAAGTAAAGAAAAGTAGAGATTGTTCTGACGAAATCAGGAACTGAATCAACTGTTTTTCAGTCGACATATAGAGAGGGTCGGGAAATCCGCTTCAGGCTATAACACGTAAACGCGACAGCAGAAAAAGGTTTACGAAATCCGATTTTCTTCTTCCGCAAGATGACGCAGAGCTAGACAATAGACTATAGTTGGAACTTCTAAAAGGCTTTATATCAGACCTATTACTCAGTTTAGTGGATGCTGTTCACAGTAGTATGGTTGTATTCACACAGAGACGTAAGTGTCTTACGCGTGTTTATAACTACGTTTACATGCAACACATCTTGCGGAAGACGAAAACCTATTTTCGTAAACCGTTTTTCGCTGTCGTGTTTACATGTCACAGCCTGAATCGGATTTCCTATGCCACTTAATATGGCGGCTGAAAAACAGCTGATTCAGTCCCTGTCTTAGTCAGCACAATCGCTATTTTTCTTTACTTAAATACACAGATTCATTCTCACTCTAATATTTATACTTTTATTTCACTGTAGAAAATGTCACTCTGTTCATATGTGCCGAAAATTCTTAACAAGAAAACACAATCTGACAAGCCAAGAACACTTCAAAAACGGTTGCGTTTACATGGGCACGAAAACCGACTGTGGAACTGGAAAACCGCTTTACAGAAATGGATTTCCAGAATCGATTTTAGAGTTTTCAGATGAGCAACCAAAAGCGGATTTGGGAAATCGGTTTACGAAATCCGGTTTTGGGAGCCCATGTAAACAGGATATGTGTTGAGCTTTCGGCTGTCTGCAGAGTGATGGCGCTGGTGAAGAGTCAGGTATAATGAGCAGCATTTCAAAGGTCACCAGTGGAAGGAAGAACCAAGAACAGGGGATACTCGCTGTCGCCAAGGTATGCAACTTAAGTGTTTACAGTTTATTTTGTGCTTTTAGGAGGGGCCTGGAGGAGGAACAGTCACACATATGGCATACGGATAAACAATCCACTGTGACGTGTACAGAGAGAGCCATGTGACGAACATGGAAATACTGATGGTGTAACTGTATTTGGCTTTCTGAAACAGTGGTCCATTGAATTGCTAAACGTACTGCGTTAGTAACCATTGGGGCATTCAAGTACAATACCAATTTGCATTTTTTCTCTTCCGTCAGGAGACGAGAAATGGGTAGCATACAGAGATGAAATAATGAAGGCAGCAGAGGACAAAATATGTAGAAAGGCAAGGCCTACAAAAATCCTTGGATATCACAGGAAATACTAAATTTAATTGATGAAAGGAGAAAATATAAAAATGCAGTAAATGAAACAGGCAAAATGGAGTACAGACGACTAAGAAATGAGATTGACAGGAAGTGCAAAATGGCTAAGAAGGAGTGGCTAGAAGCCAAATGCAAATCTGTAGAAGAATGTATAAGAAGGGGAAAAGTAGATACCGCCTACAGGAAAATAAAAGAGATATTTGGGGACAAGAAAAGCAACTCTACGAATATCAAGAACTCAGATGGGGAACCAGTTCTCAGCAAAGAAGGGAAAGCTGAAAGGTGGAAAGAGTATATAGAGAGGCTCTATGAAGGAAATAAACTTAGCGGCAATATTGTAGAAAGGGGAGAATAAGTAGATAAGGATGAAATAGGAGATACTATACTGAGAGATGAATTTGACAGAGCACTGAAAGACCTAAGTCGAAACAAGGCTCCTGGAGTAGATGATATTCCCTCAGAGCTACTGAAGTCTCTGGGAGAACCAGCCATGACAAAATTGTTTCACCTGGTGTGTAAGATGTATGAGACAGGTGAAGTTCCCTCAGACTTTAAGAAAAATGTTATAATCCCCATTCCAAAGAAAGCAGGCGCAGACAGGTAGGAAAACTACAGAACCAACAGTTTAATAAGTCATGGTTGCAAAATATTAACACGAATTATTTACAGAAGGATGGAAAAGCTGGTAGAAGCCTACATCGGGGAAGATCAGTTTGGGTTCAGGAGTAATGTAGGAACACGGGAGGCAATACTCAATTTACGACTTATCCTAGAAGATAGATTAAGAAAAGGCAAATCTACTTATCTGGCTTTTGTAGATTTGGAGAAGGCTTTTGACAATGTTGATTGGAATAAATTCTTTCAAGTTCTGAAGCAAGCAGGAGTAAAATATAGGGAACATAAGGTTATTTCCAACTTGTACAAAAACCAGACAGCGGTTGTCAGAGTTGAAGGGCATGAAAGGGATGCAGTGGTTAGAAAGTGAGTAAGACAGGGTTCTAGCCTTTCTCCAATGTTATTCAATTTGTACATTGAGCAAGCTACAAAGGAAAGCAGGGAGAAATTTGGAGAAGGAATTAAAGTTCAGGGTGAAGAATAAAAACACTGCATTTTGCCGACGACATAGTAATTCTGTCAGAGACAGCAAAGGACCTAGAAGAGCAATTGAACCAAATGGACAGTGTGCTGAACATTAACAAGAGCAAAACTAGGGTAATGGAGTACAGTCTAAGAAAATCAGGTGATGCTGAAGGAATTAGATTAGGTAATGAAGCAATAAAGGAGGTAGATGAGTTTTGTTACTTGGGAACTAAAATAACAAATAATGGTGGCAGTACAGAGGATATAAAATGGAGAATGGCACTGGGTAGAAAAGTGTTCTTGAAAAAGAGAAATTTGTTAACATCGAATATTGATTTAAGCCTAAGGAAGTCGTTTCTGAAGGCATTTGTGTGGAGTGTTGCCTTGTATGGGAGTGAAACATGGACGATAAACAGTGTGGACAGGAAGAGGATTGAGGCTTTCGAAATGTGGTGCTACAGAAGAATGCTGAAGATTAGGTGGGTGGATCGCATAACTAACGAGGAACTACCGAACAGAATTGGGGAGAAAAGAAATTTCTGGCATACCTTGACTAAAAGAAGGGATAGATTGGTAGGGCACATTCTTAGACATCAAGGAATTGTGAATTTAGCGTTGGAGGGAAGTGTGTGGGGTAAAAACCGCAGAGGAAGACCAAGAGATGGATACAGTAAGCAGATTCAGACAGATGTAGGTTGCCGTTCTTATGTTGAGATGAAGAGGCTTGCTCAGGATAGGGTATTGTGGAAACAACAACAACCGTCAGGAGAATGAGAGCAAGCCTGGTGGAGGCTGGATGATCCTTCGCAAAAGGTATCAAACATTTTTCATCCAAAATTCCATTTGTGTGTTGTAACACCCTAGGCTGATTAAAGTTTCTACACACCAGGATGAATAAAACAATATGGTATGAGACGACTATCCTCGGCGAAGCGGATAACCAATCTGACAGTGCTTTCATTAAGCTCAGAAAATGAAAATTTTGAGTCTACGAGGCCTCTGAAGTAGATGTTTTTGCCTCTGAATTGCTGATATAATTGGTAGATCCAGTCCTAAACATAATGTCCAACCCTGTGTGCAAGATGTATGAGACAATGGAAATACCTTCAGACTTCAATAAGAATACAACAATTGCAATTCCAAAGAAAACAAGTCCAAGCAAGTGTGAAAATTACAGAACTATCGGTTTAATAAGACACGGTTGCAAAATACTAACACAAATTATTTAAAGTCGTATGGGAATACTTGTGGAATCCGACCTCTGGGATGATCAGTTTGGGTTTAGAAAAAAGCAGGTGCATGAGAGGCTCTATATTACGACTTAACTTAGTAGGTATGTTAAGAAAGGCAAATCTCCGTTTTTAGCTTTTGCAAAGTCGCAGATAAGTGTTGGCAATGTTGACTGAAATACATTCTTTCAAATTATGAAGGTAGCGAGGGTAAATATAGGGAACTAAAAGTTATATTCAACTTTTAGAAAAAGCCCAGACAGCAGTTGTAAGAGTCGAAAGACATGAAAGGAACGCAGTGGTTGGGAAGTGATTAAGACAGTGTTGTAGCTTTCCCCAATGCTATTCAATCTGTGCATTAAGCAAGCTATGTTGGAATGCAAGGAGAAATCTACATATAAATGAATTGCTGTTCGTTAGTCTCGCTAAAACTCAAGAACGGGTGAACCGATTCGGCTAATTTTAGTCTTGAAATATTCGTGTAAGTCCAGGGAAGGTTTAAACGGTCATAAAATATGGTAAAGTTGTCCAGAAAAGAGAAAAAATCGGGAAAAATTGAAACAGATTTTTCCAGTCAGGTATCAATACCGTTCGTCCAATTGGGATAAAATTATGCACATTTCATGTTGAAAACAAAAGGAAAGTTCACATCAAATAAAAATTTGGAAAAGTAACCCAGAAATTAGGAAAATTTAGGAAAAATCGAAAGCTATTTTTTTCTATGAATGAAAATCAATTGCCACATTGTTGTAAGAGCATCCCTTGAGTACGGCTTGACAGGACAAGGTTTGTATGAAATAAATTTTTTGTAAAATCTACCGGAAAATTGGAAAATTTGAGAAAAACTGAAAGTGCGTTTATCAATGTGTTTTTTATTCTATTCGCACGACGGAGAGAGGTAATTCCTTTTTTTGTTTTGATCATTATGGTCTTGGAAAAGTTATCAGTAAAAAAAAAAACGACATTTTTAAAAAGAAAGCCGCAAAATTCGAACCAAGTTCCTTTTATCAATGTGTTTCTAAATGTACTCGACACTGTAAGTTGAGAACCGTTCATCCGATTGCAATAAAATCTTGATCATTTGACGTTCAAAGAAAGATGAACGTTCTTGTGAACTAAGAATTGGGGAAAGTTACCCGGAAAATTCGCGAGAAATTGAAAGAGCTTTTTTTCAATGGGATATCAATATCATTCATCTGATTGCGATAAAATTTTGGACATGCCACGTTCAAAGCGAGTGGAAGGTTTGAGTGAAGTAAAAGTTTGGAATCATTCGCCAGAAAATAGGAAAATTTGTGGAAAACTGAAAGAGCTCTTTTCTTTGGAATATCAATATCATTCGTACGATTGCGATAAAATTTTGCACATTTGACGTTCAAAGCAAGAGTACATACATATTAGCAATTGCAAAGCATAGCCGGGTCGACTATATGACCTGGTAAACTTCGTATCACTTACCTCTTAATATAAATCATATTAATTTAAATAATATGTATTTTAGATCCAGCAGCTTTATAAAGGCATCATCAGATAGTCTAAGTATCGGCAAGTATGTGGGCGGAAAGAGTAGGCAAATCACGCACACACGTCCAGGATAATGTTCATTTCACATTTGTAGACGTTCAGGAAAGGTTTAAACGGTGATAAAATATGTAAAAATTGTGAGGAAACTTTAGATTTAAAACATGTAAAATAATAACTTGGTTGTTGTGTTGCGTGCGTTCAGAAATGTACTTTGAAACAAGTTCGCTTTACACGATCTGAACCCGTATATGAACTGTCAAAGATAAAAATGAATTGCTGTTTGTTAGTCTCGCTAAAACTCGAGAACCTGGTAAATGTTTTTGTTGGACACTTGGTTCTCGAGATATGACGTCATAAACAATGAGATGCACGAAAAGCTGCTGTATTAAGCAACAATGCAGCTCATTTTTTCCTAAACCACTGCACCGATTTCAACCAAATTTGGTACACATAATCCTTACCGTGAGGCAACAATTGCTGTAAGGATAAGAACCACATACGACACATGGTTCAAGATGTATGACGTCTTAAACAATAGGAATCGCAAGAAACTGCCATATCGTGTGATGAGACTTTATTAATACACTTAGCGACTTGCAACGCACATTAAACATAATTCCAACCTTTATTACTCTTTTTCTCGCTGCCAACCTCAGAAAAACAATGAAAGAAAAATGGTTTCTCGGTTACTACTTTCCGCTGTTCGTGGACTAAATTACGTTACAATTTATGATTCATAAAGTATACACACATATAACTGAATGTGGCTTCGAAATTGTATCACAGTACGACATGTAGTTCATGAGATATGAGGACATAAACAGTAACGTTCACTGAAAACCGCCCCATCACGCACCATGTTTTAATTTATTACTTCTTTACTACTAACTGTATTCGTAACATATTTTACCGAAATGCAGCACATAAATGTATAGGCTTACCTACAAAATTCTACAATTTCACATCATATAATTTAATAAAAATGAGATCTTTATACTGCGATGGGTAAAAAAACTTTCGCATTATGCACCGCGTCTTAATACATTTACGTATTTACTACTAAGTTACTCCTGTATTGCAGTCAGCTGAAAGAAATTCCTGAAAGCTGACAGTTCTGTTGACAACTGTGAATAGTACTCGGCTGTAGGCGAAAGCAAGAGAATTCTAATAGAGCTACAGGAAAGGAAAAGAATGAAATAGTGTACATCCAACGAATACCTAGACAGATCTACTTTTTAACTTCAAGAGACTTTAGTTTCCCGTGAGACTTGAATTTTCTGTTACGATTAATAAATCACAGGGAACCTATTAAATACAGCAGTTGTTTCGACATCTCCATGTTTCTCATATGAACAACTACATGTCGCTTGCTCAGGGGTTGGCCCCTAAGGAATTTATTCATATTAGATTTTGGACAAGTAACCAGAAATATTGTTTATAATCAAGTTTTGAATTAAATCATTGTATGAAGGTTACATATTGGTGCGTCTTGATGCCTACATTTCTTTGGTGGATACTGAAGTTGTTATTTTGTACATCATGCAAGGCGGCCTTATTCCTTGAATAATCTGCCATAAATATGGCATGAGATTAAAAAAAGGAGATGGATAGAGAGAGAACGGATATGAGAGTTCTAACTCAAAGCTTGAATAAATAAATAAATACCCGGGCATCGCCGGGTTGTCAGTTAGTTTCAATACAATAACAAAAGTAGATGAGTATTGTCAAATGTTCAAATGTTTGTGAAGCTTAAGGGTCTTAACTGCGGGGTCATCAGTCCCTAAACTTACAAACTACTTATGAACTACCTTGTACTAAAGACGACACAAACATCCATGCCCGAGGGGGGAATAGAACCCCGACGGGGAACGGCCTCGCGCATCGGAGCATAGCGCCTCAATGCGCATGGCCACTCTGTCGCGGTTGAGTATTGTCATTTGCGTAGTAAAATAACTGATAAAGATCGAAATAGGGAAGATATAAAATGAAAAACGGCTGTGAAAGAATAGCATTTCTGAAGAAAAGCCTTTTTTAAATTATTTACTTATTTATTTAACCTGTAAGATTAGGGTGTTTAGGCCCGTTCTTACACCTAACCAGCCATTCTACATATTTTACACTTCCAATACTACTGTAGCAAAACAAATCTAGAAAAATTAATATTTTTAAAACTGAGCAGGTAATATATGATATAATATATATTAAAAACGTCAACACTGTATTTTTGTTCCACAATATTTGTTTATTGGTTTGTTATGAACTGATTTTCTGCCTCTTAGGCCATCATAACTTAGTACTGAACAGATAGTCCACACAACGGTGTGAGTTCTTAGTTGTACAAAGATGGTAATCCAAAATATATAAAATTATTGACAATATATCGAGATCAGGAAACAAGCATAATATACAACATAATTGTAATCTGAATAAATACATCTGGTTCCCGTTGAATTTTAATATTAAACCTGTGGATAATGTTAATATTAAAATATTGTCCAGATGGTTAATAGAAAAAGCATTATGCAAATCCCAGAGAAGCATTTATACGAATTAATAGTATACACTTTTGATTAAAGTAATTAAAACTATGAATTTGTGAAAAAGAGACAACTGTATATGTACGAGTATTGGGATAAAATGGATAATGTGCTCAACGGTACAAAGGTGTGGGGAGGGGTGGAAGGGGGGGGGGGGGGAGCGAATGATGGCAGAGAGGAAGTATGGAATGTAGGTTGTAGTGTAACAGCTTACACTGCATGTTTCCTGCTAGAGGTTCAAGGAGTTCGAGTATAATAATTAAATAAAATCATATTTTATTTAGGAAAGGGTAGGAGAATGCATTCTGGCTCCAGTTTTTCTCTGTACAGGTTTTGTGCAGCAGAAAAGAATAAATGAAGAGTGGGATACTGTGCCAGTGATGTGATAACTCCATGTTGAAAAGTTCTATGTTTCGTATGTACATGTATATTCTATGGAAAATGACATTGTTATTAATTACCTTTAGTCTTCATTGGTTGAAAGAACATTCTTTCTTCTGTGAGTTGAATTCCAATAATCATGTAATTCAGTGATGTAATAAAATGTTATTTGTGTTACCTTAAAGTACTGTTAACTTGAATTCAAACTTATCCGACTAAAAAGTAATTGCAAATGATATCTATTATCACGATTGGGAAATGAAAGTATCATCAAGAGAAAGTCATCAGAAGCAGTTGTTATATTAGGAGGCGCTGACTAGCCGGTCCTCCTACAGAGAACAACAGTAATTTATTTGAACAATTTTTATCGAGAGACAGTACCATCAAGAAATGGTAATGAGTTTGTTTTTGACACACACGGGTGGCGTTGGACTTAATCAGTAACGGCCGTCGGAACAATTCAAGGTATGCAACAGTATAACCAAGTTAGCAGCACACGGTGAGACAGACATTAACAAGTTGCCATTAGGCCTGCTTCAATAAGGCTGAATAGTAGCACTGTCAATAAGGTCTAGATCTGGAATCAGAGACTGATGTTTATTGATGACAGGATTTCTAATAATGGAAAATTAGTTCTATGGAGAACATCACATATAGTGTCATAAGAATGACATTAGTTCAGAGCATGCTCAGCAAAGGCAGAATCTTTCTTTTTAAGTCTCCAGCTCCTTTCATGCTCGGACAGTTTAGTTGTTAAAGCCCCACATGATTTGCATACATAATTTGCCACACAGATTGCAGATAACTTTACAAACTCCACTTTGTTTTAAGGGTGGGATTGAACAAAGTGTGAGAAACATTATTTCTGGTGTAAAACGCTGGAGTAGTTTTCCTACATTTCAGTTTGCCATCAAGTACCTCTTACGTCTTACCTACATATAGCATGGGTGCCCATTTTTTACAAGTGTGGCATGATGTTTTCTGGAAAGGATACAGAACTGATATTATTCTTTGTATCTTTTTCCTAGTAAGGAAGTTGTCAATTAGGGATGGTGTATAACCATTGCTGTATTCTATATTCTTAATTGTTTTGAGGTCATTTTTGAAATCTGATTTAGTCTATATTACAGATAGTAGGCGGTGCACTATGGTGTGGAAGGCTGCATGTTTGTGTACTATGGGATGCTTCCCAGCATATGTTATCCTTTTATGAACAGGCACATCTTGGATACTAGATAAGTGGGATCTTCTGTTAATATTATAATAGCATCAGAGACTTTTAAATTCTGATGCGAAGTACTGGTGTGCTCGCTGACTGAGTAGTTGATGGAAAAGACACAGCATATGGTACGAGTGAATGCAGCAGACTTAAAAAAAAGTTAATTAATTAATTCTATACCTCCGACGGGGAGTAGACGCGCACACCGCAGTAGGGCATAGAGACAAGTTGAAGTCTTCCTCCATATGGTGACGGTATTATCTGCCCAATTTAAATGTTCGTCGATAATTACACCCAAATTTTAACTGTTTCCTCGTAGGTATTAGGCTGCCGTCAAGTTGAAGGTGAGGTAAATGGTCGCGTAATTCTGAACCTATTAGTTTCTGATGGGCAACTTTTTTGCGTTTGCGGGTATTTCACCCGCTTTACGTCTGAAGATAGATCGTCATTCATCTGGGCTATCGCATTATTTATATGTTCAGTTCTGGCACTGGAGGTAGTCTGCATAAAAGTGATGTTTACAAACAGACAGTATTAATTTATATGTTAGGAAGTCCTTTCTGAAAACATTTCGTGTGGGTTATCACTTTCGGAATTCATTTATATCACTGAAACTGCATTGTGCTGCACAATAATATAAAAAAAATTAATTAGCATCAATATGCAATTGACGAAACAGGAAAGTGTGTCACAAAATCGTCATGGTTCAATCTTTTTTTTTTTTTTTCCTTGAAGAAGTATTCAGACACTAACTTCTTAAACAACAGCTCTATGTGGTCCTAAAACCACTGGAATATACGGACTATGAGCGTACGAGAAATGTCTCTCCATTCTATCTCAAAACCATGTGAGAACCATGGAAAACGAGCTAATTTCAATAAATGGCAGTGGGAGTTTTTGAGGTGCACTGTTGAAGTCTTGCCAACGTCCTGTGGACTATCATCTAACCGTTGAATGATAAAATTATACATCAATGAGAATATGAGTGGCTGGAAGTAAGGAATCACAAGTTCACTTTGATGAGAAGTTCTGTTCATCTGATGGCGTACTTCCTTTGGATAACTGAAAAGGGCCTGAAGTACTCAGCCACTTCATTTAGTTTTATTCTTCTTGCCGCATATGGACATTTATTCCGCAGTTTTGCGCTTTTAATATATACTTCAGTGTACATCTTATCTTCTGATAATTGGACTGGCATAATAATGGTTAGGCGTTTCTTCACATTTTTAGACGCTGCAGAGATCGAAAAAGTGCTTCTTGCGGTCTTGACAAGAGAGATATCTAAAATGCTAGACAACTTATTTGAGAAGACTGTCGCATATTATTGTAGATTACCTGAAAAGTATACACAGTGAAGATACACACCATACGAAATATTAAAATTTGGTTGCCACTTGCAGGAATAAAACCACAAGAGAAGTGAAATTAGTAGCTCATGTGAAGGAAGGAAATATTCTGGTTACGCTGATTGCAATTACGTCGCGTTGAGAGAGTTTGTATGACAGTGGTAATGTTCGTCTAAACAGTGACGCTACTCCTAACTTACAAATAGGCCCGCACAATTATAAACACATCTGGAATGACCGCAGTTCTAATGACAAAACATTCATTTATTCAATGATAAACGAATACTCTATTTCAAGTGGTAGTAGTATAATAAGTCTTTCCTGTGATAGTCAGCTCTGAGGATAAATCCAACTGGCGCACAATACAGCCTTCTCGCGAAATAGACACTGTCGAAACGTGGTGGATCCTCTTAGGACAGGTAAACAGCGGCGATGCCGCGGTGGAGTGGCCGAGCGCGCGGTTGCTCGCCGTCGAATATTCGAGTCCTCCCTCCTCCCCTACTTGTTGTCCTTAGAATAAGTTAGTCTAAGTAGTTTGTAAATCTAGGGGCTGATAACCGCAGTCCCTTAGATTTACAAACATATGAACATTTGAAACAGCGATGACTAGAGTGATACGGGTTAAGTGATGGAATGAAGCTTGTAATGAAATGCGCAAGAATCAGGGAAGCCGAAACAGCAGTGAGATATCACTCCACAACGACCTTCAATGGAGCGTAAACCCAGTATGGTCCACATTGGTCCGTTCGTTGCATGAAGGAGGGTACCTTACAACAAGTTTAGACATCGTGTAACAGGTCGCTATCAAAGTTAGGGCATGTATGTTATGTTTTCATGGAGAAGGTTCCTGTAATCTGTAAGCCAACACATGATGCATGCTAGAAGGTACCTTCTAACAACCATAAACACTGTTTAACCCATTACAATGCAAGCTGGCACATAAATGCCGTTTTTAATAGTAAGGAGGTGGATTGACCGAGGAGGAAGGGGAGATAAAAAACGTTTGTAGAGCTTATGGGACTTAACTATGGGGTCATCAGTCCATAAACTTACAAACTACTTATGAACTAGTTTATACTAAAGACGACACAAACATCCATGCCCGAGGGGGGATTCGAACCCCCGACCGCAGCGGCCATGCAAACCGTGACTGGCACGCCGCAGACCGCTCGGCCACTATGGCCGGCGAAGAGGAGACAGCCAGGAGGATGGAGGAGGAAGAGGGGAGAGACAGATACACAATGTGATCAAAAGTATCAGGACACCCCAAAAACTACGTTTTTCATATTAGGTGCATTGTGTTGCCATATCAGCGACCTCATTAGTCACTAGACATCGTGAGAGAGCAGAATGGGGTGACTTCCGGAACACACGGACTTTGTACGAAGTCAGGTGATTGGGTGTCACTTGTGTCTGAAGTCCCCTAACATCTCTAGGTCCACTGTTTCTGAAGTGATAGTGAAGTGAAAACGTGAAGGGACACGTACAGCATGACAGCGTACAGGCAGACCTCGTCTGTTGACTCACAGAGTTCGCCGACAGTTGAAGAGGATCGTACAATGTAATAGGCAGGTATCTATCCAGAACATCAAACAGCAACTGTATCAGGATCCACTCCGCGTATAATGACAGCTAGGGGAGAGGTGAGAAAACTAGTGTTTTATGGTCTAGCGGCTGCCCATAAGCCACACATCACACAGGGTAATGCCAGACGACGCCTCGCTTGGTGCAAGGAGCGTAAACATTGGACAACTGAACAGTGGGAAAACGTTGCCTGCTGTGGCGAATCACACGGTACACAATCTGGCGATCCGATGGCAAGGTATTGGTACGCCGAATGCCCGGTGAACGTCATCTAACAGCGTGTGTAGTGCCAACAGAAAAATTCGGAGGAGGTGTGTTGTGGTGTGGTCGTGTACTTCATGGAGAGGCTTGCACCTTTTATTGTTTTGTGTGGCACTATCACAGCGCAGGTATACATTGATGTTTTAAGCACCTTCTTGCTTCCCACTGTTTAAGCGCAATTCGGGGATGGCGAGTGCATCAAGGCTTTTGATACCGTACCTCACAAACGGCTTTTAATCAAATTGCGTGGTTATGGTATATCGCCCTAAATTTGCGACTGGATAGGGGATTTCCTGTCAGAGAGGATACAGGTCGTAGTAATCGATGGTAATGCATCGACTAAAACAGAGGTGATATCGGGCGTTCCACAGGGTAGTGTTATTGGTCCTCTGCTGTTCCTTATTTACATAAACGATTTATGGGAAATCTAAGTAGCTCTCTTAGGTTGTTTGCAGATGACGCCGTCATTTACCGTCTAGTAAAATCATCTGAAGATCAAAACCAACTGCAGAACGATCTGAATAAGATATCAGTATGGTGTAAAAATTGGCAATTGAATCTAAATAATGAGAGGTGTGAAGTCGTCCAAATGAGTACGAAAAGAAATCATTTAAACTTTGTTTACAAGCTAAATCAATCAAAAGCGAAGGCTGTAAACTCCACAAAATACCTAGGAATTACTATTACTTCAGACTTAAATAGGAAAGAACACGTAGATAATGTCGTGGGAAAAGCGAACCAAGCCTACGTTTTATTGGCAGAACCATTAAAAGATGCAACAGAACTACTAAAGAGGCTGCCTACACTACGCTTGTCCGTCCTTTTTTGGAGTATTGCAGCCCAGTGTGGGATCCTTATCAGGTGAGTTTGACGGAGGACATCGAAAGAGTACAAAGAAGGGCAGCTCGTTTCGTATTGTCACGATACAGGGTAGACAGCGTTACGGAAATGATGCAGGATCTGGGATGGGAATCATTACAACGGCGCTTATCGCTGAGGCGTTGGCTACTTACGAAACTACAATCGCCAACATTCTCATCAGAATGCGAAAACATATTGTTGACTCCCACTTAGATACGAAGAAATGATCATCAGAATAAAATACGGGATATCAGAGCTCGAACGGAGAGATTCAGGTGTTGTTTCTTCCCGCGCGCTATTCGAGAACGGAATTCGGTGGTTCGATGAACCCTCTGCTAGGCACTTAGAGTATCCCATGCAGATAGATAGAAAATGATCGAGCATCTGTTCAAAATGCACGGTGACAATAACTCCGTGTAATGCACTGGCCTGCACAGTCCTGACTTGAATCCTATAGCATACCTTTGGGATGTTGTGGAACGCCGACCTACATCAATATCTTTCCTCAGTGTAGCACTTCCTGAAGAATGAACTGCTATTCCCCAAGAAACCTTCCAGCACCTGATTAAACGTATGCCTGCGAGAGTGGAAGCTGTTATCAAGGCTAAAGTTGGGCCAACACCATATTGAATTCCAGCATTACCGATGGAGGGCGCTACGAACTTGTTAAGTCATTTCCAGACAGGTTTCCGGACACTTTTGATGAGAGAAGAGGAGTAAAAGATTAACACAGAGAGGGGAGAGGAGGAAGTTGACGGAGCAGGAGGTGAGGAGGGTCATTGGGGTGAGGTGGGACGGGGTGGTGTTAGAAATGACGGACAAGAGAGAGATGCAGATCAGCAGAGAGAGAGGAGGAGCATGTGAACAGACAGAGGGAAAAGGTGGCTATAGACAAATGGAAGATAGTAATAAATTCGTAACATTGGAAATGTTATTGTCAGTTACATGGACCATAGTTTTGATCAAAAGGCGAGGAAGAGGAGATGGGGCACAGACAGGGGGATGAACAAATGGGAGAAGAGCTAGGAGGAGGCAGAAAGTGGACTAGTGATAGAGAGAGTAAAGAAGAGGGGTTGTTGTAATAGAACATTCGAACACATACCCGGGCGACAACGAATTTCAGGTAGAATAGTACTACAAAGGATACTGCAGATCCACAGCGTTTGTTTACGTAGCTTGAAATGTAGTTCGGCACTTTTAAGAGGCATCTACATTAATACCGTGCAAGTCAATGGTTCATCAAACCATTTTAATTATATTTCTAATAGCTCGCGGGAAAAAGGAAACGTACTAAAATCTTTCCGATCTGATTTCTCTTATTTTATTTTGATGATCATGTCTTCCTATGTAGGTGGGTAACAAACTGTGTTCGTATTTGGAAGAGAAAGTTGGTGAAAGAAATTTCACAAATAGATCTGGTCGTAACGAATAACGCCTTTCTTTTAATGATTTTCATCCCATTTCCCTGACACTCTCCCACTATATCGTGATAATACAAAACGAGCTGCCCTTCTCTGAACTTTCTCTAAATCGTCTGTCAGTCCCACTTGGTCAGGATTCCACAATGCGCAGCAATACCGCAAAATAGGACGCACAAGATGTAGTGTAGTCAGTTTGTTTAATAGAACTGTTCTGCAAACGAAACGTAGTCTTCGGTTCGCTTCCCTACAATATGTTCTTTGTGTTCTTTCCAATTTAGGTTGTTCTTAATTGTTGCTCCTAGGTATTTAGTTGAATTTATGGCCTGTAGGTTTGACTGATTTATCGTGTAAATGAAGTTTAACGAATTTCTTTTAGTGGTCATATAGATGACCTCACACTTATCTTTATTAAGGGTCAATTGCCGATTTTTGCACCATGTTGATACCTTACCTAAATCATTTTGCAGTTGTTTTTGATCATCTGGTGACTGTAATAATCGATAAATGACAGCATCATCCGCGAATAGTCTAAGAGAGCTACTCAGATTGTCTCCTAAATCGTTTATAGAAATAAGGAACAATAGGGGCCCTATTAAAACTTCCATGGTGAACACCAGATATCACTTTTGTTCTGCTCGATGACTTATCGTCAATTACAACGCACTGTGTCCTTTCTGACAGGAAATTACGTACGCAATCGCACAACTGTGGCGATATTTCATAAGCCTTATTTTGATTAGAAGACGCTTGTGAAATACAGTGTCGAAAATCTTCCGGAAATCTAGAATTAGAGAATCTATTTGACATCCGTTGTCGATAGCACTCATCACATCATGTCGGTAAAGAACTACCTGTGCTCCACAAGAATGATACTCTTTGAATCCTTCTTGACTATGGGTCAATAGGTCGTTCTCTTCGAGGTAGTTCATAATATTTAGGAAAGTATATATTCTAAAATCCTGCTACAAATCGACATCAATGGTATACGCCTTCTGCAGAGGATCGGTACGCCTGGGCGCTTATGCTTTTCCGTTCGCCCTCTGTTGCTGGAGGGAGGTCTATCAAGCAGGGACTCCGAGTCAGGGGTCAAGAGAGTATGGGCGTCTTGTAATGAAGTATATAACTGCAATTTTGTTTTGATCTGGTGGTTACTAAATTTAGACACCGTGATAGTAAATGGAATAAGGTTCAACCCAGATATGGGTAAATAATCCTTTAACATAAATAGATCAATGTTAAAATTTCTCCTAGCTACACTACACTGTACAGTATGGACAATGTTCAAATGTTTGTAATTCTAAGGGATCAATCTTCCAGGTTAATTGGTCCCTAGACTCACAAACTAGTTACACTAACTCTCGCTAAGGACAACACACACACACACACACACACACACACACACACAATCCTTACCCTAGAGAGAACTGAAACCTCCGACCGGATCGGCCATGCAATCAGAGACATAACGCCCCAGTTTGTGCGGCCATTCCGATGTGGCGTAATTGATGATGCAATTCACAGGAATCTGTGTACACTCTAAAAGTTCCGTGCTCAGACATCAGAGCTCTGATTTCAGGTAGTATAGATAACAAAATGTTCAAATGTTTGTAAATCTATCGGGGTACTGGGTTATTAGTCCGTAGCTAATAAACTACTTAAACTAAGATAAACGAACCTAAGGACAACAAAAACATCCATGCCCGAGGGAGGACTCGAACCCCCGACGGCGAACGGCCGCGCGCACCGCAGCATGGCGCCCCAATGTGCACGGCTAATCCGTCGCGGCTTATAGATAACACCACACTAACTTTATATCATACAAATTTCTTCAAGTGAAAGCATTTTTATATTGTTTTGTATAATTATAATATATTAGTGTATTCCAGATATGATTCTGAAATATGACACTTTTAATCACATTTCTCTGTCCTAAAGAATTCTTTGATGTATTTTTGGGTGGAAAGGAATTGTTTAAATTGAATATACGCTTAAGTACAAAACTTCTAATTTCTTGAGCTGTTTTGATGTTCGAATGGTTCAGTCTAAAAATCCTCGTCTCCTACTTGCATTTCTATTGTTTCTATCTTTTCTGCAGGACGAAGGCGTTGCCGATGACTCCCAAATGCTGAGCGGTCTTTCAAAGGACACGAGAGATGGTGTGCAAGAAGAACAGCGGGACCTGTCCTTCAACAAGGTACGCAGCCAGACCTTGTAACAAAGCCGTTGGGGTTTACTACTTAAATATCTTTTCTGATTCGATTTCTGTTCGTACTGTGAATGGAAGGTTGATATTGATTTGTTCAGTGAGTTAGCATCCTACAGTATTTCAAATTCACACATAACATTGCGGGGTAGTAATAACAAGAATTAATGCACACAGTCACACAAATCACATCACTAATCACGCACAAAAACAATTAATATAATTTCATACTTTGCAGCTCGTAAAAGCTCTGCTCCTGACTACCGTCTCACATTAGAAATAGCCAATCAAGGTACTAATTGCGGTCAGTGACTGTTGTTATTCAGTCACAAAATTTTACTGATAACGCTGCGTTTGGCAAACCCAGTGCAGTTCTCTTTGAAACTTAGCAAACCTATTATGTATATGTTTTATTTCATACTACACTCTTACTGTTTGCATATTATTTAAGCCTTTAAGAAAATGTATCATAATAATAAGAAACAATATCGCAAATTTGCACAGCAAAATAAATGTGTGTATTTCAAATTGTTCCACATACCACTAACAGATAGCACTACTTGTACTGCTTACAAAAGTTTGTGTTTATATTATTAACTGTTTAAAAACTGACGAATTATGTATCATTGCCTTGGAAATATGTGTGTTCTTGAATTTGCAGTCATTTTCCAATTTCCTGTGACTAAAAACACAGACATTTATCTGTAAAATATGTTTCTGTTGTATTTGCGTTTCTTTTTACAGAGAGAAGGAATCAGTGAATATTCCCAGATAGAGAATAGTTTCTCAAAGGACACAAGTGACGAACAGGGTTCACATTCACAGGATCTCGCTTTCGCTAAGGTGAGCAGACAACGGGTTTCATTTGCAGCATATGGAATTTCTCTGTAGGTGTCCGTGTTTTGCAACCAATTATTGTCTTTTCATTTGCGATCCTCTGTTTTGGCAATACTTTTAATTACAACATTGTGAAGGAAATCTCAGTTCGAATTCCGGTGTGGCACACACTTTACTGTCATGTCTCTCATTTCAAGTTCAAATATGAGCATAGTCAACTCTAGTCACTAAGAAATCTATTTTCACGCTCTCGTACCTGTTAGGATGGAAAGCGATATGTAACTTTTATCTTGAGTAATCAATAAGGACGACATTTATAGGGTTAAGAATTTGGACAGGCATGACTATTTTGTGTCATCATTACAGGTATGAATGGTTCGCTTCAGGTGAAAAAAATTCCGTAACTAATATTTTATTCTACTTAGTTAATGATGCATTTTATTGCTGAGGTCGCATCCACGTCCAGCACAAAACATTAGGGCATGACATTTAAAATTTAAGTATGTGCACATACTGCAGTTGCGTAACGTATCTGCGTTCTTAATTAGAAATGACAGTAGATGCCAAATAGGGAAACTTATACAACTCAAAATTTTTTTTTCTGTATTTTGATTTTCAGATTTACTAACACTTTGATACAAGCGGAAGGTTTCATATACAAGCGTAGTCAGCAATCATAAGGGATATTGAGTTCGAGACTGTCAGTAATGAAACTTTTTTCAGGTGATACTTTCACGTGCAACCATAAGCAAATTTCGCGAATTGTGTAAAATTCTTTATGTGATGAATATTTGTTTTTAGCTATGAGTGACTATATAGGTTCTGGATTTCAGTCCATGCCCAAAACATGAAAATTTCGTCATGCCATTTAAAGTTAAAAAAATGTTTGTAAAGCTTATGGGACTTACCTACGGGGTCATCAGTCCCTAAACTTACAAACTAGTTATGAACTACTTACGAACTAGGACGGCACAAATATCCATGCCCGAGAGGGGATTCGAACCCCCGACCGTAGTGGCCGTGCAGACCGTGACTGAAGCGCCTCAGTGCCCTCGGCCACCGCGGCCGGCCTAAAGTTAAAGCTTGGTTAAACAGAATTGGCGAGAAATAAATTTTTGGCATATCTTGACTAGAAGAAGGGATAGATTGGTGGGACACATTCTGAGATATCGAGTAATCTTCAATAAAGCAATCAAGGGACGTGTGTGGGGTAAAAATCGCAGAGGCAGACCTAGAGATAAATGCAGGTCGCCGTTATTATTCTGAGATGAAGAGGCTGGCACAGGACAGGTTAGCCTGGAGCGCTGCATCAAACCAGTCTCAGGACTGAAGACCACAAAAAACAGAATATTCCCATTTGTCCCTTTAGGAATTTTATCAATAATTGTAGCGATTTTTTTTATGTCTGTGATCATTTATTTTTTATTTTTCGGTGCATTTAGAAAGTGGATTGGTTATTTTCTGTTCTGGTGTATTCCCGAAATCTAATAATGAAATTTAGTGCAGTGTGAGTGATATAAGATTTCTTACAGTTTTCACATGTAATTTTATAAATTCCTGGGCTGTTTAATTTTACTGTTTCTGTTATCGTTTTATGTAGTTTCGTGAGTAAATTATTACTGGTACAGAAACAAGTTTTATTTGTATTTCTCTTAAAAGTGCATTAATAATGTTTGAGGTTTTGCCTATGAAAGTTGTAGGAATATACTTAAATTTATTATGTTGTGGTATTTCGTTTTAGAGAGTTATGTTTCTACATGTGGAGTTATCTTGTTTGGATCTACTGTAAATTTTGTTGACTAATTTTTGGCTGAAATCGTTATTGTGTGCTCTATATTTTAATTTTTGGATTTCTTTTTCAATTTTGTTATTTTCCAAAGGTAGGTTTTTTAATTTACTTATCATGGAATGGAAACACGCATATTTGTGTGATGTGGGGTGAGATGAATTGGCATTAATTACATTGTCAGTTGGTTTCCAACTGATGTCAAATGAATGTTGGTTGTAGTTAATACTTCTTTCGAGGTCTATGAAGTATATTAACCCATTTTTCCATTTCTCTTGTGAATTTAATTTTGTATGCAAGTTGTTGAGTGTTCAAATGTTTGTAAAGCTATGGGGCCAAACTACTGTGGTCATCAGTCACTAGACCAACAAACTACGTCAACTAACTTATGCTAAGGACGAAACACATACACATACACACACACACACATACACACATACACACACACACACACACACACACACACACACACACACACACACACACACACACACACTTATATATATAGTAAGGACAGGCACATACAAAAGACACACACATACAACACATTCAGCTATCGGCCATGGCCTTCTTCAGAAAATAGAACACTCACGCAATCACTCAGGCACACAACCCCACCCATATATATGTGTGTGTGTGTGTGTCTGTGTGTGTGTTTGTGTGTGTGTGTGTGTGTGTGTGTGTGTGTGTGTGTGTGTGTTTGTCCTTAGTATAAGTAAGTTGACGTAGTTTTATATATAGTTTGAGGGAGAACTCGAACCGCCGACGGATAGCAGACGCGCAAGGCGCCTTAGAACACATGGCCACTACAGCGCGGCTGAGTGTGTTTCATATAGTCCATTATCAGTTTCTTTTATTAACTTCAGGGCATCATCCACATAACGGCAGTGATATATAATTTTGTCGGTTAATTTTGGGTAAGTGCTGAAGTATTTTTCTTCTGATTGATTTCAAAATGGGTGCTAAATTACCTACTAGAGAACTTCCCATTGTTACTCCACCTTTTTGGATGTATAATTTTCCGGTAAACAAAAGTAGTGTCGGCCGCGGTGGCTGAGCGGTCTGCGGCGTACCAGTCACGGTCTGCACGGCCTCTGCAGTCGGGGATTCGAATCCGCCCCTCGGGCATGGATGTTTGTGCCGTCTTTAGTATAAGCTAGTTCATAAGTAGTTTGTAAGTTTAGGGACTGATGACCCGGTAGTTAAGTCCCATAAGCTCTACAAACATTTGAACATTTTTGAACAAAAGTAGTTTTGGGATAAAATTAATGTGTGTTTATTACTTCTTGTGTTACCATGATTGATGCTTTTTGTATTTGGGCAGGTTTTCTTCAATGACTTGTATGGTTTCGTGTAAGGGATGTTTGTTTAGAAGTTTTTTTATGTCGAACGATACGAATTTACTATTTGCTGGTACTGTAATAATTTTTTAAAAATTTGTCAGTAGCAAGCTGTATCATCTTTTGTTTAATTGTGGATGTCACCAATGTATTCTGCTTCTTATTTTTTTCGGATTATTTCAGTTCATTGTAAAACGCTTTTTAAAATCACGTTGTTTAAGTATACCAGTTAAGTAATAAGAATGAAAAAGCAGACAACAACGATACAATAGTTAACTGCGAGCAGTATTCAGAGGATGCATTTTATTTCTTCCAAGAATTTATTACCCCAGAAATTAAGAGCGACGATACTGATACCTGTGAGATCCTAGAACTTCGCGAGTGTGGATAATCTTACAAAATCTCTCACCCATAAAAAAGTTAATTTTCTGTAAAACTTCTGAAATAATTTGGTAATATAATTACAGGTGTTACGTATCTCAATTACTTCAATAAATTCTATTGAAAGAGGTAATATATTTGAAATGTCACTAATGAAATAAAATTTATTTTAAAGCGTTAAGGTTCAGTCATCAATAACGACACGTTTCCTGCTGTCTGCGGTATCATAGTATTATTTAACATTTATCATTTTTTAAAATGGGGCAGTGTTCTGGGGCGATATCTTAATTTAATACAGTCACAGAAATTTACCACCAAATGTTTAGAAAACGTACAAGAAACCCTTTTATGTGGATTTTGTAGAATCCGGGATGTTTGTAATTCAGATCGACATCTACATCCATACTCCGCAAGCCACCCGATGGTGTGTGGCGGAGGACACCTTGAGTACGACTATTGGTTTTGCCTCCTATTCCAGTCACACATTGTTCGCGGAAAGAAGGGCTGTCGGTATGCCTCTGTGTGGGCTCTAATCTCTCTGATTTTGTCTTCATGATCTCTTCGCGAGATATACGTAGGAGGCAGCAATATACTGCTAGACTCCTCAGTAAAGGTAAATTCACGAAACTTCGACAAAAGCCCGTACCGAGCGACAGAACGTCTCTCCCGCAGAGTCTTCCACTGGAGTTTTTCGATCATCTCCGTAACGCTTTCACGATTACCAAATGATCCTGTAACGAAGCGCGCTGCTCTCCGTTGGATCTTTTCTACTTCCTCTATCAACCCCATCTGGCACGGTGAAGCTGTGGGCGAACAAGTGTACTGTAACCTAACTTCCTTTGTTTTCGGACTACATTTCCTTAGGATTCTTCCAATGAATCTGTCTGGCATCTGCTTTACCGACGATTGATTTTACATGGTCGTTCCATTTTAAATCACTCCTAATGCCTACTCCTAGATAATTTATGGAATTAACTGCTTCCAGTTGCTGATCTGCTATAGTGTAGCTAAATGATACATGATCTTTCTTCCTATGTATTTGCAGCACATTACACTGGTCTACATTGAGATTCAATTGCCATTCCCTGCACCATGCGTCAATTCGATGCAGATCCTCCTGCATTTCAATACAATTTTCCATTGTTACAACCTCTCTATATACTACAGCACTATCCGCAAAAAGACTCAGTGAACTTCCGATGTTATCCGCAAGGTCATTTATATACAGGGTGTATCACTAAGTGTGTTTGCCTCTGTAACTTATAAAATAATAGGTGACGGGAAATTTTAATGCGGTGGGTCAACACAAGAAATGTTACACTTTCCGCGGAGCTATGAATATAGTTTATTGTATTATTTTCCACAGAGTTACATCACAAAGATATAATTTTTTAATGGAACAATAGTTTTTTCTATCGTGCATTGGAATCGTTGAAACTAGCTGCGTCCAGATCAATTTAAACTGCATTCCTGTCACTGTTAGTTTGGGAGCTACAACCCTTCAAAGTTTCAGGGGCAAATACACTTGTATATCGTGAACAGCATCTGACCCATGACACCCCTGTGGCACACCCGACTTCACTCTTACTTCGGAAGACTTATTACCATTGAGAATGACATGCTGCATTCTATTATCTAGTAACTTCTTAAGTCAATTACGCAATTGGCCTGATAGACCGTATGCTTATACTTTGTTCATTAAACGTCTGTGGGGAACTGTATCAAACGCCTTGCGGAAGTCAAGAAACGCAGCATCTACCTGAGAACCTGTGTCTATGGCCCTCTGAGTCTCGTGGACGAATAGCGCGAGCTGGGATTCACGATCGCCTTTTTCGAAACCCATGCTGATTCATACAGAGCAGATTACTAGTCTCCAGATATGTCATTATACTCGAACATAATACATCGCTCGGATATTTGTGCGAATGGTAGTATCAGCGCCGGCCGCGGTGACCGAGGGGACTGAGGCGCTCCAGTCGCGGTCTGCACGGTCACGGCGGTCGGGGGTTCGAATCCCCCCTCGGGCATGGATATTTGTGCCGTCCTACTTCGTAAGTAGTTCATAAGTAGTTTGTAAGTTTAGGGACTGATGACCCCGTAGTTAAGTCCCATAGACCTTACAATCATTTGAACATTTTTAGTATCAGCGCAAGTAGATAAACAGAATTTACCACATCACCCCGTGCATCAGATATAGAGCTCGCCTTAAAACAATGACCAGAGATAGCAACTACTAGCAGTGGCGTCGTGTTATTTGTCTATTTGCAGGTGGGAGCCATTGGAGAAGACGCGCCTGCAGTGGTGCATGAGTCCGGCGGGGTGCCCAGCGCTGTTGGCAGTGACATTTCGGTGCAAGGTGAGTGCCTTGCACGCACAGTCCACAATTATATTGATCGTTAATCGACGGCGAGCATTTCTGAACATTTGAAAACGTTTATCAGAGGCCGCTAACATCACAACATTTGTTGACCTGACGTTACCTGACGTCCCAGGTCGTGGAGACGATCTGATAGATGAATAATCTTCAACAGTGGAAAGCCAAGATCGCAAAATACTTCTTTATTTCATAAAATGCATTTTTAAAAACCATCAGCTGTTTATTCAGAACCGTATACATCTACCAGTTTTGGTCAATAGACCTTCGTCGATAAAAAAGGTGTTAAAACAGTGGTCATCTTAGATAAAACCTATCAGTCAAACATAACATAAAAGATAGTCTGCTCTTACCTTTTATGTCATGTTTGACTGATAGGTTTTATCTAAGATAATCACTGTAATTTTACCACTTTAGTTATACTGACTCCTGTTTGTCTTCGCTAGATGTATTTTATTTGATGCACTTTACCATTCTGTTTTAACACCTTTTTATCCATGAATATAGTTTATTGACCGAAACTGGTAGATGTATAAGGTTTTGAATAAACAGCTGATGGTTTTTAAAAATGAATTTTATGAAATATATTACGGCTGTCGACACTCGCCTCACCAAAACATTCAACTTCTTTATATAATGACGACCGGCGGCAGTGAACTATGACACCATCATCTGGTCATATCAAATTTTACAAGTTGGTTATTTGTCAAAAATTATACCTTATATTCTTTCAGTAAATTGTGAGCTAAAGTAGTTGGACACTGGAACAATTGAAGTCCGCGATACGACGCGTCGACTTTGACCAATGACATCCTATCTGAGTCAAAGACGACAGTTTGTTTACAAGCAGAACATACTACAGATTACGATTTTGTGTTTAAAAAGTGATCTGTTGCTTTTCTCTGGTGGTTAGGTATCGTTGCTTTTTTTATTTTTTTTTTTTTTTTTATTATTATTTTTTATCAAGTGAGCACTGAAAGCGCAAATTTTTGGGCTGAGACCTGTGATTTATTATTATAATCTCATATTATTTATTATCTACAGTACGTAAGTGTTACGATATTATCCCGTATGTTTTTATTCGTTGATAGTGTTTGTTTTGCTATTTGGTATCTCCGTAGCATATCTTGTTAGACTCAGGTATGACGTCATTGGTCAAAATCAAATGTTTGTTGAGCTTATGGGACTTAACTACGGGGTCATCAGTTCCTAAACTTACAAACTACTTATGAACTAGTTCCTACTAACGACGGCACAAATATCCATGCCCGAGGGGGGATTCGAACCCCCGACCGTAATGGCCGTGCAGATTGTGACTGACGTGCCGCAGAACGCTCGGCCACCGCGGCCGGCCGTCATTGGTCAAAACCGACGTGTTGTATTGCAGTCTTCAATTATGCCGGACACGTGATATATCATAAGGTATACTGCACATATAGTTGTGACTGAAATATCATCTTGTAATTGTATAACATTCACTTGATTTTATCCATTCCTATCACTTATTCTTTCAAATTTATATTAATGGCCATACATGTATTATTTTATCTTTATATGTAAAAAAATATGTATATCTTACGTATTAGTTCTATCCTTATATCATGTATATTTACATCTAGGTTAACCTAGATATTCAGTCATTTCTGCAACCCGGACTTCGTATCTGTCCTATAACCGAGGCCTTGGCAGTCATATAGAACTTAGTACAACCTACACATAGAGGCATTTTATAGCCTACATATTAAATCAGTTGCAAGTTGGAACCTAGACATTAGGTTATTCCTATACCTAGACCTTAGCAACTATATATAGCTAAAATCAACCTAGACATTAAGTTTCATCACGCCTAGACCTCAGATGATATCTAGGTCAGTCTAGACATTTTATTACATTTACAAACTAGACATTAAGTCAGATTCATATCTTAGACTTTTGCAATTCCCAATAAATAAATGCAGTATTGAACCGTGCGTCTCAGTAGCATAGTGGTAGAGTGCCAGACTATGAATCGAAAGGTCACGGTTTCTATCCTTGCTAGGTCCTAGGATTTTTATCTCTCACTTTCCACTTCTTTCACCTCTGGCAATGTTGCTGATGTGAAAAATATCGAGTAGCACTGTGGTTCGGAACCCACATTAAACTGTAGGTCCCCCTATTACTGGCTGGGTAAGTCAGTTCGAAGGTCGGAGAAAGGTAACGGCATATTACCTCCAAACAGGACCATGCCTAGTAAAGCACTGTGGTGTTCAAACCAATCTTAGAATTGTTGACTGCTTTACCTTTTTATTATAAGAACAATGTTCTTTATTATACATTTATACGCTTATTCTGTGATGACTCAACCTTTAATCTTATTAATGGACGCAAATAGCAGCTTATCTTATATACAGGCTTTACATTTGTTCTTTTTAAAGATTATTAACATATCTGTGTCTCGTCTCCTATCCAATACCCCTCTCTCTTTTTTTGCTATAAAGCCATCACCACTGCATTTTGTACTGGTTCTCACCATCCATCTTATACCATTACACCGTTTCAGCGAATTGTGAACTATAATGATTGGAAATTGTACTGTAGTAGAAGATATATTGCATTTGTAGCTGTGATTGAAATAATAATCTTGAACTGTACATCTTGGAGGGGAAAAATTATTGTATTACCTAATTGTAATTTCACCCAACCATAGAGTATGGGTTTAATCTCAGACTAGAATTATGTGACAGGTTGTTTTTATGCAAAAACTGATAATACTATAATATTTTATTTGTTCATACTTTTTGTAAGTTTGAAAGTAGTTTATTAAATTATCTTTGTAAGACTTTGGGCAGTTGAGATCTGCAAATGCAAGTTAAAATGCTCACTGCTGCTCTAAATTACTTTTCGAGTGGCCACAGTACTTGTACTACTGAAATGTATCTAACTGCTCACTCCTTAAGGGAGCAGCCAACGTTTTAACAAACACAAAATTAAAGTTAAAAATAAATGAAGAGATAATTAAACATTTGACGGGGAGCATCAAATTATAAAGCAGAGGTTTGATACTTTAAATTATTATCTATTCAATAAAATGAACAAGCAAAATGTGGGGAGGCCAAAGAAGCACAATAAAGCTCACACCTTGTACAAAGTGAATTAAATCATAAAGTTACTGCCCGTAATAAAATTGTTTTTGCCCTTTATGAATATGGAGGTAACGTGGGAGGAAATTTGCAGATACACAGTGGATAAAGGAAAGCACATTCAGTCACTCACAGTCATGCACATAATGCTTGCGACACATTACTCAAGCAGGAACACTTGATAGCAGCGGCAAAACGAAGCGTCGGCGGCGTTTTGACAAGATGGTGGGTGTCTTCAAACACAATTAAAATCAAACTATGCACCAAATGAACTTATGTGTGGGGAAGCAGCCGCATACTGTCCTTAACCATGGTATGTTTATAAGAATCAATTTCCCAAAGGAAAAAGGAAATTTGCAATGTTCCAATACCTGATGTACTGAGTAGAGACGGCAAGGAACATGAAGATAAAAATGATATGGAAGAACTTGAAGTACTTATGGTTTTACCTGTTAGTGAAAATTTTTAAGTAAATTAGAAGAAGCCACAGTTAAGGTTACAGAGTTACAGTCACTACTAACCTTACGTAATGCAAGGATTTCCTGATACTGTTAAAGAAATGCCAAAAGAATTGTCACATTTTTGGACCTTCAAATAGACTATTACTTATGCAGAAGGAATATTTTTAACGGGCAAAAAATAATTATACCAAAACAATTAATTGAAAGAACACTGAAAGCTATTCATGAGGAACATCTAGGCATTGAAAGTTGCTGCAGTAGAATCAGAGAACAAGTTTATTGAAAAAATATGACACTAGATATAAAAAACTATATATCAAGATGTAATATATGTCAACTCCATTTAAGAAAGGAAAAGCAAGAGCCTGTTATAGTAAATACAGTACCTAAGTACCCAGGTCAAATAATTGATGCTGATTTCTTCTATTATGGAAAACAAGATTATTTTCTGATAGTGGATAGTTATTCAGAATTTTTTGGATTTATGAGATGCCAAATACTACCACTGAAAAAGTGCTTAAAAATTAGGTAGCTGGATCAGCTTATTCGGAATACCTGAAGCCCTGGAGACTGATAATGGACCAGTCTTCAATTCAAGAAAATTTAAGGACCAGTTACAAGTGTATACTATTCAACATCAGACTTCAAGTCCAAGATTTCCTAGAAGCAATGGTCTTGCTGAACCTTGTGTACAATCTGCCAAAAATTTACTCGCAAAGTGTTCAGCACACTTTGCAGTACTAAATTATAGAAACACACCAAGAGACAAAGAGCTAAGATCACCTAACCAACGTGCGTTTTCAAGAAGAACAAGAACTTTACTACCTACTGCAACAGAAGCTCTCATTCCACAGCCTATTTGAGCCAAACAAGTTAGCGAACAATTAATAAACTTAAGATACCAACAAAAAAATATGTAGATCGACATTAAAAATTTACAAAAACTCCAAAGGCTGGTGATAAAGTGCGAATATTGTTTGGACACAGAAACTGGAAGAAAGGAGAAGTTATAAGATCAGCTAATGCTCCAAGATAAGTAGTTGTTAAAACACGTGATGGGAAACTATATAGCCGGAACACGCAACAAGTTCTACCAACAGAAGCGTACGACGAAACTGAACTAATTGTTGTTCCGGAAGAAATTAAAAGAAGTAAAACTACTAAACAAAAAGATACTGCTCAAGAAGAAAGTCAACATCAGCTTGTGCCAGAAGGACGTGATGAAGTAAGATTGGTAACAACTGTAATGACATACCAAACTGCAAATCAGTGCGAAGATCCATCAGCTGTCACAAGATCAAGAGTTGGCAGAGTTGTTAAAAAGCCTGATTCATTAAATCTCTGAAGTCATGTTAGTTTTGTACTTTTTATAGACAGTGTAATTTATATTTTATCTTTTGTTGAGAAAGGGAGATGCAATATATTGTATTCCTTGTTAATGAAGTTACATGCGATCCTGATAATGTTAGTTCCATGTCAATAAATAGTTCATCTCATAAAATCAGTTCTTGTCACAAACAGGAAGAGTTATGGATGGGGAAGGGGCGCTTATTGAAAAGAGTCTTTCGATAGACACAATTTACGGGAATAAGTTATGGGTATACCCATTATCGAAATTGCAAAGTTTTTCAATACAGCCTCGATGAATGTCAATATTCAACGGGCTTACCGTCTGAGTTTTCATCATTGACGTGATTTCTGAATATATCCGTGAAAATGCAGAATTTTCGTCACAGACATTGTGGGGCGATCGGTGATGAATATCAGTAAAAACTGAAAAATGTTCTATCACAGACCAAATTTACGATAATTTGTGAATTTTACAAACGTTATTGGCGAGTAAATGGTGTCCGAACCGAGAACCCTTGTTGTTCATTCCCTACTTTAGTTAAAATGCAATTACACGTCAGACCAGATGTTAGATACTTATTTTACACGCATATCTACGGTAAATTGGAACCTACAGATCTCGGTAACAGAGGCTTCCTGGGATCATCGTCTAAAGAACATGTAATAAGTACGACGATTTGCCAGGAATAGAAAGTTTAAATGCGCCAATCCACACAACTGATACTTTTGATACCAAAAATTATAATTTTCCTAGCATATAACTAAAACACATTTTCAGAAACGGTAAGTTAAACGGATTTCTAGATAAGCATCTAAAAACGTAGAGATAACATTTGAGTTGAATGCTAATTTCAAAGATAAGACTCGTTGTATTTCCAAACATATCGCTAACACTTGCTATCCTGTACTGACCGATATCTCGTGAATCATACTGCTCTCAACTTTAAATAAAATTTCGATATGTTATTTACAGCCGCGGTGGAATGACCGAGCACACTTAAGGCACCTTGCTGCGAACTGCATGTTTGCTCCCCATCAGAGGTTCGATTCCTTCCTCAGGCATTGGTGGTATTGTCCTAAGTGTAAGTTAGGTTACACAGTTTGTAAGCCTAGGGACTCATAACTTCGGTAGTTAAGTCCCATAGATCTACAAATAAATAAATAACTCTTTATAATATGTTGCAATACTTGACTAAACTGGATGTGTACATGAACTGTGATAAATAACGGAAATAAAATCACCCCCCCCCCCCCATCGGGCGAAGATATCAATGTGAATGATGTACAAAAATAAAAAATTTTCGCTGAGTAATTTTTTAATTTTTTTTTTTTTTTTTTTTTTTTTTTTCCTAAACGGATGGTAAATTTCAGAGCGGCCTGATCGTCGTCTTTCATCGCAATAAGCACATTTGCTAGAGAAACATCATGGTTTTTCGGTGTAACTTGATAACGGAGAAAGATTTTAGAAAGCGAGGAAATGCCATTTCGAGATTAATCTCTGCAGGATGTGCTGTGAACATTTGAACAATTTGTTATGGTTAGTTATTTAGATATTTGCGACTCATGGTACAATAACACCTAAGGTTTTGTCTGCAAAATTGCGATCAGCTTGAACCTCTTGCTCTCGGTAACGGCTAAAGATATCGAAAAAAATTGAAACGTATTTTGAGAATATCATCTTAATAACATCTTATGATTTGTAAGGAACAGAAAATATGGAAGGGGCCCCCCACAATTCGTGTTTTCGTTACACAAACATCATGGTTTTTCGTTATTTTATTAGGAACCGCCATGAGTAAAAGGTGCTTTTGTATGCCATATAAAGCTCATCATAGATCACACGTAACGTATGAAAACCAACCGATTTGCTCAATTTGGATAGAATGCAGGAAGTGTGGAATATTTAAAATTCTGACGCTGTATGGTAAGACAGTTACAGTATTGCCATCCTTATAAAATGCATACAAATAATCACTAGGGCAACGGCTATCCAGAAGACTTAATCCCTTAATTCTGTGATCAATAGAACCCGAAATATGGGTCCCTGAAGATTCCCACGCTTCCGTTTACGAAGATATTGATACAGAGCACTGCCGTGCGCGGTATGGTATACGTAACTCTCTGCAGTCTTTTGTGGCAACGTTTCCCCACTATAAAAGTTATATTGATTCATATATTACATAGGAAGGATGGAAGCTTAGGGTTTAACATCGCATCGACGGCGTGGTCATTAGAGACGGAGCTTACGCTCGGATTTTCGGGGAAGGATGGGGGAGGAAATCGGCCGTGTCCTTTGAAAGGAACCATCCCGGCATTTAGGGAAATTACGGAAAACCTTAATGTGGATGGCCGGAGGTAGATTTGAACCACCATCCTCCCGAATGCGAGTCCAGTGTCTTACCACTGCATCACCTCGCTCGGCGCATATATGGCATAAATTAACAAAAATGTACTTACAAACACGTAAATAGAACAATACAACATTTAAGGCTAATTCACACTGTCCGTCACGTCAACGTCACGTCACGGCACCATCACGTCAAGTTGTATTCACACTGTCCGTCAGAGTCCGTCACGTCAATTCGCCCATCTCAATACGCGATGTTGAAAGTGAGGTTATGAGTGGCGATGTGTTATGTAGAAAGTCATAGTTTAATACTAGAATTGAGGGAACAACAACGCTAAATATTATTGACGGCCAAAGAAAACTTTACAGTATATGTTTTTGGCCAACTTACTGGGAACTGAAATAACATTTCAAAACATCGACATCTATTTTCAAGCGGAAAAATAAACATATGAAAACATCAAGTTATACTTATAAGAGCATAAATAGCGCCTGTTTACTTTATTCATTACGATTTGCCCGCTGACATTGTTAATAATGTCGTAAACGACAGAATTTATGTCTTTCATTAGAACTGACTTTTTCTTTAAATTTTTATTTAATGAAAAATGCGTAATCAAATTACAATCTTGTTCAAATACAGTTTGCTTTCGTATTTTCTGTTACAATGTTACGTAACATAAACCATTTTTTTCCGTTTAATATATCTGACCTAGATTTTAGGGGGACACTCAATAGACAAAAATAATTAAGTCGTCATGAAACATGTGAGATTTACCCCTAAAACGAAGTATAACAACAAAATGCAGATGAATAAGACACATTTGCATATAAACAGTGCAATCGTCGACTGCAAAATGTAATTCGCGTGACGAAAATAGGTTAACTTTCGATGTTAGCAGACGGCCGTTCCGTCAAAACATTCTTCTCGAGAAAGCTTGACGTGACGTGACCGTCCAGTGACGGATACTGTGAATTCCACCTTTAGAAACACATTGTGGGATGTTTGACGGACGGTGACGTGACGTGACGTGACGTGACGGACAGTGTGAATTGGCTTTAAGTCAGTATTTCAACTTCGATCAAAATTTGAGTGTTGACAAGTGAGAGAGAGGATTTGTGCAAGTATTTCGCTAGATGTTACAGTTGGAATGCATCAACTGTAGTGACGGAGCGCTGTGTGCTTGTGTGTTGCAGGAGACGAGATTAGCGGCGACGCACGGCAGGCGTTGACTAGGAGCTCTCGCAGCGTGAAAGCCTCCAGGCATCAGCAGCAACCGCAGCATCTCGGCAGGGAGCGCAAGCGACACGGTGCGTGACGAGGGGACATATCTGGTGCTTGTCTGTGGACACTCCACCTCTCCAGGTTTCCATTTCTAGTACGCGTTGTGACGTAATTACAAAGCCTACCACTAGGGGCAGCCGTGTAGCAACATGTCGACCAATTGAATGACGTCTGCCTTTTGTCTTCTTCATTTACCTAAAGGCCCCTACACACGTTCCAATTTGTCGGGACCAACTTACGGCCGGCCCGGTAAATTGGACGTGTGGAGGCGCTTTCCAACCAACTTTTCTTGTAGGATGGTTGGTTACGCCTTACGTCCGACAAAATACAAATTGCAAAATTGGCAATTGACCCTTAATAATGATAAGTGTGAGGTCATTCATATGACCACTAAAAGTAATCCGTTAAACTTCAGTTACAAAATAAATCAGTCAAACCTACAGGCCATCAATTCTATTAAATACCTAGGAGTAACAATTACGAACAACTTAAATTGGGAAGAACACAGAAAATATCGTAGGGAAGGCAACCAAAGACTACATTTGACTGGCAGAACACTTAGATAATGCAACAGTTCTACTAAAGAAACTGCCTACACTACACTTGTGCATTCTATATTGGAGTATTGCTGCACATTGTGGGATCCACACCAGGTGGGACTGACGGACGATTCACAGAAAATTCAGAGTAGGGCAGCTCGTTTTTTATTATCGCGATATAGGGGAGAGAGTATCACGGAAATGTTGCACGAGTTGGGGTGGAAATTATTAAAAGAAAGGCGTCATTTGTTGCGGCGAGCTCTATTTGCGAAATTCCTTTCACTAACTTTCTCTTCAGAATGGAAACATACTCGACGATCAAAAGGTCAGTATAAATTTGAAAACTTAATAAATCACGAAATAATGTAGATAGAGAGGTAAAAATTGACACATATGCTTGGAATGACATGGGGTTTTATTAGAACGAAAACAAAAAAAAGTTCAAAAAATGTCTGGCAGATGGCGCTTCATCTGACCAGAAAAACAATAATTAACAAACAAATTAAGACAAAGCAAAGATGATGATCTTCACAGGAAATGCTCAATATGTTCACCATCATTCCAAACAATAGCTGTATTCGAGGAATAATGTTGTGAACAGCACTGTAAAGCATGCCCGGAGTTATGGTGAGGCATTGGCGTCGGATGTTGTCTTTCAGCGACCCTAGAGATGTCGGTCGATCACGATCACTTTCGACTTCAGGTAACTCCAAAGCCAATAATCGCACGGACTGAGGTCTGGGGACCTGGGAGGCCAAGCATGACGAAAATAGAGGTTGAGCACACGATCATCACCAAACGACGCGCGCAAGAGATTTATCACACATCTAACAATATGGGGTGGAGCGCCATCCTGCATAAAAATCGTACGTTCCAGCAGGTGTTTGTCAGCCAGGTTGGGGATGATGCGATTCTGTAACATATCGGCATACCTCTCACCCGTCACGGTAGCAGTCATCAGACGTTTTGCTGTCCAGCGCCACCTGTCGGACATTTTTTGAACGTTTTTGTTTTAATAAAACCCCATGTCATTCCATGTGTGTGAATTTTTATCTCTCTATCTAGATTATTCCGTGGTTTATTAAGTTTTCAAATTTATATTGATTTTTGATCACCAGGTATATTGTTAGCACCCACCTACATGACCGTCATAATAAAATAAGATAAATCGGATCGAAAACAGAAAGATTTAGGTGTTCCTTTTTCCCACGAACTATTACAGAATGGAACTATAGAGACATATCATGAAAGTGGTTCGATGAACCCTCTGCCATGCACTTCAATGTGATTTGCAGAGTATCCATGTAGATGTAGATTGTACGGCTTCCACAAGACAGCTAAGAGGGTTTGTGAGATGAGAAGCGTCAACACTAATTGTTTTCAACTGTTTATTAGCAGTGGGACTATGTGCACGCAAACCTCTAGCTAATTTGTGGTGTCGCAGAAGTATGAAGTGCGCGCCACGGACTTCCGCCACGCGCCGCCACGCACGCACGGCAAAATGCGTCAGCCCCGAGCGCCCTCTGCTGCAACTCCGCTCGTGGCCACGACTGCTGCATCGGCCACTTGGGACTGAGATAGGAACCAGTTAACACTTGGGAACCAGTTAAGACTTGGCTATCGGATACGCACTAGGAATCATCAGTAGGCAGGCCTCTATCTAATCTATGTATCAGCATTCTGCAGTCAAGAAATATGTAAAATTTAAGTATTACTAATTCTCTATGAAATATATATCTCGTTCTAATTTTCTAGTGTTTCTAGTTTCTGCTGCCCCACTGGCTGGTCACCTCCATACCGAACAAGCGTGCATCCTTTATTCCTGTGTCGGTCTCTTTCTACTCGGCCACCGACACCTACAACCAGCGGAAACGAGGCACAAAATAATTTCCCTTCACGCCACACATGGACGTGCTCGGATCGTCTGCTGCCTGCCGCCAGAGAATTACTTGGACGCTGGATTGTTCTTCAGCGTTCAAAGCAGTTTCTCCTTCCACGGAAGTGATTGTTGTTTTTGCGTTGTGTGTAGGCCTCGTGAGTGCTGTCTCGTAGAATGCGTTCGACAAGACACACTGGCCTCATCCAGGCCTCATAGTCTGTGGTGAGATAAGCCATCATTCTCGTTTACCTAGGACGTACAGAATGCTGTGAGAATCATTATTTTGCCATTTTTGAAAGAGGAAGGCGATGTTTAGACTTGATAATGCTCAGCCACACACTGCATATGAAATGCAACGTGCTCTGCAAGCCTCTCTAATCGATCACTTGTGGGATATGATGGGATTACAACTGACACAAGCGGTTCGTCACTTTACAACTCCTGTTGAAGTATGTAAAGAGGTCGAGAAGGCATGGAATAATGTGTGGCGAATACTGTCTTAGGGTAAATTTTTCCACACCTCGCCCCGTTCACGCAGTTTTGTATGAGTTGTGGTACGACTTGTCTTAAGAGTAAGATGTCATCCCATCATATTCACACATGCTCTATTGGAGACAATTTCGGAGATGGCGCTGGCTAGAGAAGTTCCTTGTAGAGCACGTTGAGCTTCATGACCTCATAAACCGTGACTGTGGCTATAATCTTAGCAAAGCTTGGGAACCAGCGATTGGATTAATTAAGAGCAAATCTAGCAAACGTAACGAAGTGACGACCACGGCGGACAGAGCCCTCACATCGACGTCATCTCAGACGCAGTCGCAATCGTTTCCACTGCGCGACCGCGGCGAGGGGCGCGGTCCAAGGAGGGGGCGCTCCGTGGGCCGAGGGTATTTAAATCGCTCGCTACCGGGCTAGAACCCAGTTCCCTTCGAGCCGCCGTAGCGTGCGGATCTCCGTGCCGACGCGTTTCCAGGTGCTCAGTCCGTCAGTTCACCTGATGATCGCCGAAATATTGTGCCCGCTAGACACTATAGATCAGCAGTTCATCCGTGGATATTTTGATTATGAAATAAATTTAAACGTTGTTCGTCATGTGGTCGTACTAATACTGACTCAGCTTTCATCATTTTCCGTACATGCACAATAAAAATTGTTTATACGGTAGTATTTCTGACACCCACACATGGCAGGAAAAAACTGTGAATACTTTTTGCGTAGACTATCGAGTCCTGTAATCGAGTTGGCAGTGTTTCACTTTTGTTCTATTTTACAGTTCCATAACTTAATCGGTAAAAACAGAACTTTTATAGAATAAAGTTGTAGTCCATCCATCCATCTATCTCTCTCTGTCCAACTGTGAATACCTCATTTCTGTGGAATGGCTAGAATTATCATGTTGGCGTTTACTACACCCTAAGGACTACAGTTTCCTGGAAGAATAAAATATTTAAGCAAATAAATCAATGCAATCGAAAGATACCGCCATTACTCTCACATATTTAGATAATCGAAAACTCACTCGTCAAAACTTATAGGCTAATTTCTACTGACCTAGAATCATGACAAGAAGCAGTGTTTTATAGTAAGTAAGGTACTTGTGGAGTGCACATTGGGTTTTTTAGGCTAGGTGCTAACTCTGATGAGCACATTCAAACAGCGAATTCAGGCCACGTTCGGCTAAAAAAATTCGAATATCAAAATATTAGCCGCGAACTTACAAAGTATTAGAGACAAAGTTCCCGAATTTGCCGCACTGAATGGAAATTATTGTGCTCATATAGTTTTAGGCACCGAAAGCTGGCTAAATCATGAAGTGGCAAGTTCAGAAATATTTAGCGAGGCGTGGAATGTATATCGCAAAGATAGATCGGATACAACTGGAGGAGGAGTGTTTATCGCTGTGGACAAAGATATTGTTTCTACTGAGATCGAGGTTGAAAGTAACTGTGAAGTTATCTGGGCACGTATAACAGGTCTAAAAGAAGTAAAGTGCTGCTGTAGCAGTTTTAGAGTCATTCAAAGAAAGTAGGTAGTGCGTAGGTATCCGGGCCATGTAATATTAGTCGGGGGAGACTTCAACCTTAAGAGTATAGATTGGGACCTCTCCAGTTACATTTCAGGCGGTACAGACAAGCAGTCTTGCGAGCTACTTTTGGACACATTCTCCGAAAACTGTCTTGAGCAGTTAAACCAGCAAACCACGCGCAATGGAAATATTTTAGACCTTATAGCCACGAACAGGCCTGACCTTATTAACAATGTCTGTGTAGAGACAGGAATTAGTGATCATGATATCGTCATAGCGTCGATGGTGACCAAAGTTCATAAACCAATAAAGAAGGCTAGGAGCGTGTTTTTGTTGGGAAGAGCCGACAAGCAAATGCTATGATCGCACTTAGAAAATGATTGAGCATCGTTTAATTCCGGAACTATGGGTGTAGAGGAATTGTGGATTACATTTAAGTGCATTGTAAATATAGGGTTAGAGAAATATGTGCCAGTAAAGATGATTAAGGATGGAAAAGATCCACCGTGGTATAATAATAATGTTAGAAATCTGCTGAGAAAGCAAAGACTGTTCCACTCTCGATTCAAAAAAGAACACGCAAATGATGACAGGCAAAAGTTAGTAGAGATTCGTGCGTCTATAAAAAGATCGATGCACGAAGCATACAATAATTACCAAAGCCATACCTTATCAAAATATCTTTCCGAGAACCCGAAAAAATTCTGGTCCTATGAAAAATTGATAAGCGGGTCAAAGCCCACTGTCCAATCACTCGTTGATCATTCCGGGGCAGTAGTAGAAGAAAGCAAACGGAAAGCTGAAATTCTAAATTTAACCTTTAAGAAATCTTTCACGCAGGAGGACCGCACAAATGTACCATCATTTGATCAACGTACTAATTCCGAAATGGAGGACATAGTAATATGTATTTCTGGTGTAGAGAAACAGCTGAGAGAGCTAAATACGAAAAAGTCTGCTGGTCCAGATGGAATACCCCTACTTAGCTTGCATTTATCGCGAATCTTTAATTCAGCGCAAAGTTCCCAGCGATTGGAAAAAAGTGCAGATGACTCCCGTTTATAAGAAAGGCAAGAGAACTGACCCACACAATTACAGGCCAATATCATTGACATCCGTTTCATGTAGAATTTTGGAACATATTCTCAGTTCGAATATAGTAACTTTCCTTGAAACGGAAAATCTTCTTTCTGTGAATCAGCACGGGTTTAGGAAACATCGTTCATGTGAAACTCAGCTTGCCCTTTTCTCACATGACATCTTGCGAGCCATGGATGAAGGACAACAGGCGGATAGTGTTTCTCTAGACTTCAAAAAGGCGTTCGACGCGGTGCCACATTGCAGACTGCTAACGAAGATACCAGCTTATGTAATAGGTTCACAGATTTGTGACTGGCTGGAAGACTTCCTAAGTAATAGAACGCAGTACTCTGTTCTCGACGCCAAGTGTCCATCGGAGACGAGTGTATCGTCAGGCGTGCCCCAGAGGAGTGTGATAGGACAGCTATTATTTTCAATCTATGTAAATGATCTGATGGACAGAGTAACTTGTAATTTGCGGCTGTTTGCTGATGATGCTGTGGTGTATGGGAGGGTATCATCTTTAACTGACTGTAATAGCATACAAGATGACTTAGAAAAAATTTCTAGTTTGTGCGAAGAATGGTAGCTATCTCTCAGTGTAGAAAAATGTAAGGTGATGCGCATGAGTAGGAAGAACAATCCCATAATGTTCGAATACAGCATTGGTAGTGAGCTTCTTGATGTTGTCGCGTCATTCAAATATCTAGCCGTAACATTGCAGAGCGATATGAAATAGAACGAACATGTAAGGACAGTTGTAAGTAAGGCGGGTAGCCGACTTCGGTTTATTGGGAGAATTTTTTGGGAACATGTACTTCCTTTGTAAAGGAGACCGCGTATGAAACGCTTGTACGACCACGTCTTGAGTATTGCTCAAGTGTTTGGGACCCGCAACAGATCAGTTTAAAGGAAGACATAGAAGCAGTTCAGAGACGTGCAGCTAGGTTTGTTATTGGTAGGTTCGACCAATGGGCGAGTGTCACAGAAATGCTCCGGAAACTCAATTGGGGACCGTTGGAGGGAAGACGTTCTTTTCGTGAAATTCTGTTGAGGAAATTTAGAGGGCCGGAATTTGAAGCTGAGTGTAGCACGATTTTGCTGCCACCTACTTACATTTCGCGTAGTGATCACAAAGACAAAATAAGAGAAATTAGGGCTCGAATGGAGGCATATAGGCAATCGTTTTTTCCTCGTTCTTTTTGGGAGTGGAATAGCAAAGGAAATGCCTAGTAGTGGTACAGTGTACCCTCCGCCATGCACCTTATGGTGGATTGTGGGGTATGTATGTAGATGTAGATTTAAGGTAAAAAAATTCGAAATCTGTTAATTTGTAATTACATCACATAATTTCTTTCATTACAAAGGTACTTTGCATTTGTAGTCTGTGAAAGATCTTAGTAACTGATGTAAGGATTTTAATCTGGCTACATTCATGAAGAATATTTGTGCATTTAAATTACAAATATTTCATGCTAACTGGCTAAACTAAATGAAGCTCTTGCTACTATGAAAATATTGTTTTCGCTTACAAAATTAATTCAGCACTTCACATCAGTTAGCGTCTAAACTTCTTATGATGCTATTTTTAATACTTTTGCAGAAATACTCACAAAAATGATTTACAGGTTACAGTTTTTGTTGACATTTATGTTGTTTTTTACTAAGAGAATTTAAAAAAAAATGAAATATTATGAAATAATTTTTTAATGATAACAATAATTAACCAAATCTCTGATACATAAATTATTTATTTTCACACAATTGTCCCATTTTAGGTTAAACTGTCATTATCAGGTAAGGAATATGTCTATATTGTCTGACACACATAGGACATCTAAGGTGTCTGTATATTAACCGCCCTAATTTGTTGGTAATTTTAATGGTGATTTGGTTTTATTGTATTAGATCTCCTTGATGATTGAATGCCTCTACATATATGTTTATGAAAAAATAATTGCTGTTTGCTATGCTCATTAATACAACAAAAAAGTACTTTTTGTTATAAACTTTCACTCTATGGATTTGACACAATAACTGAAGTTTACTGTCTGCTCATAAAAGTGGATGTGCCCCTAATAATTCCAGCAGTTGTGGATCTAACTAGAAGAAATTCAACATGTAGAAAACACCAGTCCCTAGATACCTCTAAAATTTAATATCATCTTTTAGAAATTGCTGGTGGTGGAAGCCTATGGATTTTCTTTTAAATTGTATTTTTCACAACATATTTCAGCAAATAGTTCCCACTGTCAAGAGTATTTTACTTGTGATACACCATTTATTGTGATGTTTTCCGTGTTTTTGGTGCTGAGTTGCTCTCATACTCTCACTGTGTCATATGAAACCTCATACAGTTTTGATATAATAGTTTTACTTAATATAAATATATGGCAAAATGATGTATAAAAACTGATCATAAATTAAAATCTGATCATGATTTTTTCTGTTACATTAAATTCACAATACAGCCCTTCATACATAGAAAATTTCACTAATAAATGGTTTATCACACAGATCACAGATTTAAAGAGGAAACCAGTTCTCAGGATGTGGCATGTAAAATATAAATAAAATGGAAATCTTGACTGGTCACAGGAAAATTATTTAATAACAAAAGCTGTGAAATTATATCACTTTAAATAGCAACCATTAAATTAGAAAATTACATAAAACACTTTTATTCACAATCATTTAGGGACAGAAATAGCATATAGATGGAAGTGTATGATAGATTTTTTTATTATTATGACAAAAACCGAGGAATGAGTGCTGACTGTACTTCATCCAGCAAATATTACATGATTAATAAACATACGAATTTCCATAAAGTAGTACTACAATGAAAGACTTCCCACACAAGCACATGTGAAAGAAATGTTTGTGTAGCCACAGCTAAGGGAATTTTAATCGTCTTCTCACTGCTTGACAGAGGCACATATGTTGCCAGCACTGATGATGCTACATATGGTGTGGGAATTCAAACAGAAATGCATGCAAAAATGCTAGTCATTGCGAATGCAGAAGTATCCATGGATGCAGTTTGAGAAGAATCATTGTGAAGGCAGCCACGTTGAACTAGCAGTGGTCTATGATGTTGGTAGAAATTCTAGCTCCAACATGAATGAAAAACACGCTTTTGACAGAGTGTGTACCTATCAATATAGAGGCGATTGTGGAGGACATCGCCCAAGTGTATGCCTGTACATTGGAAAAATTATATACCAGGGAAAGCACAAGTTTTACACTTTACAATTTTTTTCCGGATTTCCAGTGGCGACCTCTTTTGTCCTCTCCCTTTGTTACTGCAGATTCTTGATGTTATGCTCTCCCCTGATAATAAAATTGATGGAACCAAAAGACGCACAGAACCCGGAATGTTGTTTGGAGTCTGAATCCAACTGTAAAACAGCAGTTTTGTGTGTTGATAGTTAGTGATAATATGAAATCACCTGATTTGACCGCAGATCTCTTATTCAGAATTACTAGTAAATGCAGCACTGTAAACATAAACTATCATATTAATAGACATTAAGTAAGCTGGTAGTATTAAGTATAAGGAATAGAAAAAAAAATTGAAGGTCTGCTTCAGATAGTGAACAATGCGTTGAGTAAAGATAGTAAAATTTGAGCTCAGTTGTTATGAACATAATTTATTGTAGAAATAGCAGACAAAGTACAAAATTATACAGATAAATACTATATTCCATTAAAAATTGATTTTATCCATTGATTTTAATTATATTCACTTCATTATTTATGTATTGATCAAAAATCTAATATAGGCTGTTATTTGTTTGTTTTAATAGTGAATCACAGGCAAAAACTTCTGTTAAATGAGTACACTATCATTTCAGGCTCTAACAAGAGGAACATGAAGAAGAAAAGATTAATAACAAGAAAGCGAAGACTCAAGTCAAATAACCTAAAACAGAAGAATAAATACAACAATGACAATAAGAAAAGCTCCAAACAAAGATCATCACATTAGTGGGTGACCATACTGCATATAATACATATGAATGAGCTTCTGTGGTCAGAACACCAAGAATTTAAATATAGTCAGTGTGGGACCACCTTATTCGACACCTAATCTCTTGCAGATTAAAACTGAACTTTATATTAGAATATAGCCATCATCAAAGGCATCAAATAAACTTACATTGAATTTGAACATACTGGGAAGTCATAAAGGATAGTGAAATTCATATAAATCAAGTTTAAGACTATACATTGATAAGACAGAAATACTGAATATGAAAATCAATTCAACAATTAACTATCAAGGTGTACTTATTTTAATCAAATAAATGCATGCCATTGTTGTCTCTTTATAAATAATTTAATAACATTCATTTTAATTACAGTAAAAAATTTGGATTCAATTTGTGGCCTGTGCTAATTAACTATATTTAATATGTAAACTGGTTATGTACTCTTACTAACAGAAAATTAGAGTACATAATAATTAGGACACAAAGCTAAATTAGATTTTTGAGATTTTCAGGTAAGCTACTCATAGTGAAGCAACTGATCAAACTATAAACTGTTTCATCAACAATTATTTGCATTGAAATCACAAATATCACACACTGTTGTTAAATAAATACTTCCAATTATAATATTCGAAAACAAAAAGTTCTAGCAACAAAACTTTGCTTTTACAAGAGAAAACGAAAAGAAGGATCATTATGATTTACTGTTAGTTGCCTATCAACAACTGTACTGTGTGACACTCTTTCTTATAAGTACATAAATCTTTTGAGGAGTTAAAGTTACTTCTTTCAAAAATTTAAGTGTTTGATAGATTAACCAAGTAGTGCTTTCCCACTCAGTATCAAGCAGACAGTTTTGCTTAATCCCTTGACTGTGTAATTTTTCTAAACTCTTGCAGCATTTCATGCTTTGCTTAGTAATCTGACATGTTTTTGGCGAGATTTTCCGCGATTTTACATTGCAAATATTTCTATGCTATTGGCAGCAAAAATTTCTATAGCAAAAACCAGCAGTTTTTGTTTTAATTTTTTTTAAATTTGGTTGTTTTGAAGACTTCACGAGAGGAGCAAATTGTTAAACATTACTTTTACAAAAAGCACATTTCCGAGTATTTCTCTCCTTTAGTAATACATTTCAAAGTCTTGTTCCAGAAATATAATTTGTAGGAACAACATTGTCAACAGGGAATACAATTCTAGTTGTTGGTTTGTAGTCACATGTGGACATAGCAACTATTCAAGATAATTTTTATCATTAACTGTTACAACCTATCGCCAAAAAATAATGTTGCCAAAGTCAAGAGACCATTTTGGCTGATATAAAAGTCTCAATACATTTGGTACAGTCTCTTCAATGTTGATGACGGCTGGCCCAAACTCAGCTTGGTGAGCTCGGTTGAGGGGTTAAACTATCAGTTATAATGCTACATAATTGAGTAACAATTGTAATTATTATTAATCAGATGGAGTATGAAGTTCATCAGAACATTTTTAAATATAATGAAATGCAGATGAAAGAGAACTGTACTGATGAGACATACAAAATTTGTGTATTTTTCTTTTTTTTTTTTACAAATTAAATTGTGATATTTATAGTAATAATGAGTACTCTATTCCCACATCTTGTTTGGGCTGCAGCTTTGAACAAACTTCTTTTTCTGGTGTTAGACAATTGTTTCTCCTTATTTGTTGCTTCACTGTCAGAGTTTGTGATACATGTAACCTACACAAGAATTTACTACATAAAAATTTTCTTATTAATTGATAGCACCGGACCATTAAACTCAAGGATTTTGGCACAGCAAGCAAATTTTTCTGTTCATACAAGAAAAGAACAGTTATTTTCAAGACCATCTTGTAGTAATAATTGAAATTCTAAGTGTATTTGATGTTTATTTGTTTTAGGCCTAATCGTATAATAGTAAACCTTATTACTTTATATCGCAGTATTGTTATATGCTAAGTTGTGGCTTGTATCTATTGTCTCCCTAAACATAATATTCCTTAAAAGGAGAAAAGTGAGCTTGTGTCAGCTTTTAAATGAAATTAAGAGGGTGACAATAATTAAATCAGTGAACATACAATGTTATCAATTATATCAATTGAAAACAAATAATACACTATGAAAAACTATGATATAATTCAGATGTTCCGTCAAATAAAAGTTTGTTCCATGTCAGGACTCAGTCTGCAAGCATGCTGTCATGTTCATACCTTATATAATCTAATAATGAAAGGCACTGATCACAGGATTCCAGTTCACATATGGCATTATTTATCATAGTGCAGGTTCAAAATTTCTGATCATAGTTCATGGTATTGTACCATAATTGATTTCACCTATATAGACATATTTCTTTCATTAATGCTTTTAATTCACTTCATATACACCATTAACTAATAAAATCTTAACTCATGAAAATTTGTTTGTGCACAAAATCCTGCTGGGCAACAATTTCTTAATTGTGGATGACTATAGAGGCAGAATGGTTCATTATTCTTGGAGGGGACTTCTAACGAGTTCTTATGTTCATGCAACATCAAGATACTATACTTTGTTGGGCAAAAGTATCTAACAGGATACTATTAGGTATTTCAGTCTATTCTGTCAACCGAGGAACTGAGCTTGATTGCAAGACAGTATATAATGTGGAGCACCACAATTGTTCATACATCGACTACTGAATCGGGAGCCCTTGATGTAACATCAGGGAGATGTGTGGCAACAGCAGCGGGACCAATGACATCATTTGGCCCAGGAGTGGCACCATGTTGTCTTTTCAAAGGAGTTCCAGTTCTGCACCACAATGAACATATCCATGTGTAGATGACTACAGGAAAACAATGTTGTCAGATTCCATATGGGCCCAGCTCTTAACATGGAGATGTGCAATGCTATTTGGTACAGAAGACGAACACCTCTTGTTGTATTACTACACTTCTGACTGTTAAATACACAACACCAAAGAACACCAGATATAGAACAGCTAAATTTAACTATGATAACACTATGTGCAAAGATAACATGGTTGGAAATACAGCCTCATATGAAGAGAGAAAGATGGTGAAAATGGTATTTAGTGCTACCACCATACAACCACTGCTTACGCTTCGGAATTGAAACAAATTGGCTCTGTATATGTTATTAGGGATATCAATCCCTAGTGGTTCCACATAAAGTTGATCTGATGGAGCAGCAGGCAATGTGTCCCGCACCTGTCGTTCTACGATCATGAACGACACGTTTTCAATAGGCGTCAGATGAGGAGAACAGGAAGTCCAAGCCAGCAATTCAATGTGAGGGGCGACAAAGGTGAGCTATGAAGATCATTTGAATACCGAGTGCCACGTTTGGTCGCTCATTATCTGTCGGAATGTAACCGTTGCCAAGATCTGAAGGCATGGAAGGATAAAAGACTCCACACTTCAGAGATGTAACGCTGACTGGTTATTGTAGTGGCACTGCATACTGGGGGAGGGGGGAAGGAGTGGAATGCAACACCACCCCAAACCATGGGATGGTGTGGTGATGCATAAGACAACAGTTCAACAGTCTCTCAACACAAACTCTCCAGACTCTAATCATCCTGAGGGTACAGGTGGAATCAGAATTCATCAGTTATTCTATTCAGTTGTCTATGTACGTCGTTTATTACACCATTGCAGGCACAAACACCTGTGGTGTTGACTCAGTGGCAAATACAGCAATAGACGCCTTCCAGACTATACACTGTGCTGCAAACGACATTGAATATTATGCATGAACACTACTTGTTGCGCAACATATGTGATGTGTAAAAAGTTTGCTGAATGCCATCAGACAACAAACAAAAGACACAAACAAACGTTCTTTATTTCCCTTCAAATTATTCGCCACCCACTACAGCACACTTTTGGCAATGTTTGTGCATCTTCTGAAAATTATCAGGAAAGGTCTCCTGTGGAATCGATCGCAAAACAGCTTTCACACGATCTTCGATGGAATTCACGTCTGCAAAAACTTGCATGGTAGTCTTCAAGTAGGGAAAAGAGAAGGAGCCATATTGGGGGAATACAGAGGGTGTACCAGAACTGTTCATTTTCCACCTTTTGAGCCAGGAATTGGCACATGTGGATCTCACAGTCTGCAGGGACATTGTCATGCAGCATCCATTTTCCAGTCATGTGTACCTCTGGCCAAACCCGCCGGATAAGCTGTAACAATCAATTCAAATAGCACTGCTAGAAAGGAGTTTTAATAGTTTGACCTTCAGGAACAAATTCCATGCGGATGATGCAGTTGTTGTTGAAGAAGGTGATCGAGAATGTTTTCACCTTGGACATCTCATTCCATTCCATTACGGTGGTGGTGGCGGCTGGTGCAGCCGTGGGGAAGACCGTGAACACCATGACACTGTGTGCCTTTTTGATTCCAGATCGAACTGGTAGCACCAAAACTCATGACCTGCGGCGATGGTGTTCAGAAGCAATGCATCCTGGTCACACATGAAAAGGAAATCAACAGAATTTCTGTCCGTTTTGCTTTCCGCTCGTCTGGTAGCTTGTGTGCCACAAATTGGGAGCAGATCTTCCAGTTACCCAAACCATCGCGGTCGATGGTCTGCACCGTGTCCTTGCAAACGCCAAATTCCTCAGCAATCAATCTAAGAGTCAGGCGACGATCTTGTGCCAGCATTTGTCCCACTTTCTCCATCATTTCTAGGGTTCTGCTTATCGATGGCCGACTTGGATGTAGCTCATCCTCAGTTGCTCAATTGTTTCCTTCCCTTCACGGAAGCCTTCAAACTATTCATAAACACGTTTTCTGCTACTGGATTCCCTCTCGTACACCTGCACCAACTATGCATGTGTCTCCATTCAAATCTTCTGTGATTTGTAACCGTACTTGATGTTTACACATTGCTGCATTGCGCTGTGACATGTCATATCACAATGACTACGTTCAGCTAGGTGCAGTCTGTTTACAGTGCCAGTCACGCGCGGTTCATGCTGTGTATGGATTCTCCTCAAATCTGTGAAGAGCCATGCGCATGCATGCATACATGCGCCAAGTTGCCGTGCAGCTGTGAGACCATTCACCAAACCTTCTAGACACACCACGTACCAAATCTGTTGTGATACGAAGGACCCATTACTGCCAAGTTCACAATGTGACAGTCATCAGCTGTCATGGTGGAAGGAGGTGGGTACTGTCGGTCTCACTGGCCTGTCGTTTCCTCCTGCATCAGCGTCACAGTAGCTTGGTTACGTTGGATATGAAGGATAAGCCACACTCGCTATATATAACTTTTCTTCGTCTGTCGATTTCTGAAATGTGCACGAAAGACTCTCGCTGTCTTCTACGAAGAGCACTGCAGCTGCTTATGAAAACAGATGCACAAAGGAAGAGTTACAGCTCATCCAAATTCTGTCTCTTCCCTCTTAATCTAAAGCTTTCAGGTGACACTAGTGATGCCTGTGATGTTTGCCAGAGTTGAAATGCTAATCATATACCTATCTCGTCGCCACAAACGTAAGTCTCAAAATCTGCATGATTTGGGTGCTTCTTTGAGGGTATTCGTTTGTGAGTGGACAGGACTGTACTTGTTATGTGCAGAATTTCAAAATTCGCTAACTATTCTTGATGGTGCTGATTTTTAATGACCAGCAGTATATGCACCTTGTCGCATTGACTATGTTCCTCTGATTGCTTTATATGCCATGGGAGAACTTCTAATAGATGTATTTGACAATCGTAGGTCGAAACGTTTGCAACAACGAAAGTTCTTACATAAGTTATATGTTTAATTCATATGTTACTATGTGTAAGAAGTACTTTTTTACAGGCTGATAACAGAAGCTAATGCAAATGTTCTACCCCAAAGAATTTGACAAACTACATGATAGGATCTGGAAGTTTTTCTCTTCCATATCCAATGTGGTGGCATATGTTGCTAATTGAGGATGCTGCTTCGATTCTGGACGAGTCTGAGAAATGTTTGTTTTTCTTGAGGGATCTTTATTTACTCGTCGAAATCAACTTTGTCCACCCCAAACTAATCCATCTCAGAAATAATAAAATTGTGCCAGAGCTTTTTTTTTTACAATTTTGGAAGTACTTCTTGAACTCTTTCTTGCTGTGGCATTTATATACTTCAGCGCTTCTATTTTCATCACAGATGGCAAACCGACGTCCTTTTATGGTTCTCTTCGGCCCCGATAGTAGAAAGAATTAACATGGGGCCATGTCCAAGTCCACAGTTAGGAGGGATGGCGTTTCTAAAAATGTCAGGAGCAAATACTATGATAAATGTACAATTGGGAAACGTTCCTGGTTTGCTACCATAAAATTGAAAGTACGTACTACTACTACTACCTATGGGTGTATGAGTGCAAATCTACACTCAACGATTAAGAACTTAGATTGATGAAAAAGACTGTGTGATCGGAATAAGACATAGACCTGCCCACATATCATGAGATTTCTCACATTTTGAGCACCACATTAATCTGGGAATCTCCATAAGTACAATAAAACATAGATGTCCACATCCCGTGGTTTTTTTAAGTATCACTGTGAGTGAAATAAAACATAAATTTCTCTGCATATCAAATGATTTAATTTTTAAACACTCAAAAACAGTAATCATTATGCTGTACTTCTTGAATGTGCAAAAGTATATGTGTAATACTTCTCAAGACAGGTGACTTTGTCTAAAATTATGGCTTTTCTAGACAGAGACATTTCAGCTGTGTTGAGACCTCTTATTACTGAACCACATTAATTATTTATTACACGGTCAACAGGAAAAATTGAATGCCTCCCTGGAATAAGGATGTAACCCACAAATTTTCGAAAAGCGTGATTTCAGTGAAAATAGCATATATCTGCATGCCTCTATGCTGTGGTGCCATGTTGTGTCATATATTTGAACGTCAAGTTGCTTTACTACCAGCTAAACTGTTACCTCCATTGAATAAGGATAGAACATCAGTCAAGATGGCCGATACTGCTTGTGTTGGTTCATCACCAGGTGTAATAAATCAATTAAATAAAGGCCATAGGCGAAAAATAAATATAGATGAATGGAAAGATGTGAAAAGGAAGTGTCTAAAGCAAAGTGGAAAAGAATATACAACACCGAAAGGGACTGTAAAAGCTGCAAAGAAGCCAAAAACAGAGGTAATTGGAATAAGGATGTAAGATCTTCAAACTGTTTTAGAAGTTTTTTGTTTTATCCCTGTAAGACCCTAATGGGAATGATTATCTCTGCAAAAAGCAATGTATATGTTGGCTACGAGTATTAAAATAATCAGTCTAAGTAGCCAATAAGCTGGTAGTTAACTGTGTGTAATTTTGTTTGCGGGAAAACGCATGCAAGTGTAAATATGAAGGATGCACAATACTTGGTGCCAATGGAAAGGAACGTCTGTTTGCCAAGTTTTATTCTAAGACACTCAATGAACAATCGTCATTCTTGGTTCAACAATGCATGGAGATTTGTGATGTTCAAAGACATTATACTGAGGAAACTGCCTCTTGCAGGCAGTGCAGCTTCAAATACTTCTTAATGTGCAATAGGAATAAAGTATGTTTAAAAACTTTGAGTAATGTTTATGCTGCTTAAACTCCAAAACACAGTCAGGTACTGCAGTCGAAAATTAAGAATGGTGAATCACTTAAGAATCATAGAGAAAAACACTTCAATAGGCCTCATAAAACCACAGCAGAAGCTGTAGATATGATTGTACAGCTTATCAGTTCATTTCTTACACAAGAGAGCGACTACAGCAGTTGATGAAGTAACTGTGATTACTTGCCACCGAACTTGAATATACAGAAAATGTACCATCTGTTTAAAGAACAATATCCTGATGTGTCTGTCTCACTTCACCAATATAGGGATGTGTTTAGAGGTAAGTTCAACCTGAAATTTAGTCTTCCACGTTCTGACACTTGTCAAAAAATGTTATGGGTATTATGTTGAACTTATAAATCCAAAAACGGCTCAAGAATCAAGAAAGGTAGTGCTAGAGACAGAATTACATCACAGAAAAGCTGAAAAACTTATGCATCACTAGAGGAGGATACAGAAATAGCAAAGAAAAATAATAATGTTTTAGTGTTAAGCACAGACATGCAACACGTTTTACACTCTCCCGTGTTAAGTCACACAAATGTGTTCTACCATCGCCAGCTTAGTACATATATATGAATGATGTTGTGTCGGATGGATCGACTATGCACCTTTGGCATGACACAGTTGCAAAGCAAGGATCATCTGAGGTTGCTTCCTGTCAATTTAATCACATAGATTCCAATCATTATCCAGTGGTGACATAAGGCATATAATTGTTTGGTCTGATTGACGTGTTGCTCAAAATAATAACCACATATTGCTTACACTTTTGAGATATTTTGTTATTTTGGGGTACTGTTCTTCAGTAGAGCAAAAATTTCTATGCAGTGGACACAGTTTTCTTCCCTGCGATAGACAGTTTGCACTTATTGAAAAATAGAAAAAGAACTTTCTGGTTTATGTACCTTTCCAATGGGTTGAATTGATTCCAAATTCGAGGTCTCAAAAACCATTTCATGTGAATTACGTGGAAACAAAGTACTTCAAAAACTTTAATCTTTTGCAAACGAATGTCACTCGTCCAAAAGAATTCAAAATAACCGAGGCCATGTGGCTTAAAATTACAAAAGATTATCTATTTTCTGTTCACATGAAGAAATCACATGCTACTTTACAGCCATAAGAAACCACGAGGACAATCTGTCATTGCCTCTATGAGTATTATTCCTGAATCACTGGTGCCTTTATATGAGGATTCATTGCCCATTACCGATGAAAAGAAGAAAGATCTACACATGTGCAACTACATCCCAAATTCTCAGCACCCTCAGTTCTACTTCAATTTGTAGACTCACAACTAGCAGTCGACAAGAGTTTAACAATGTGATTTTTCTTAATGTGGTTTCAGCATACCAATGTTACTTCAAGATAAGTTAAATATGAGACCTGTGAACTGTAATAACATTGTAAAATCATGCTTAAAATGAAGTTTCAAATCACACCTATATTGTGAAATATTTTGCTGTCATAGTATTTTGTTGAAATTTTCATTCACATTGTTATTTACTTTATTATTCTAATATTACTTTCTTTAATTAGAGTACTAACTGCATGTACAATATGTCTCTTACATTACATGTATATTGCTGATCATACATCCTTTTTCCATTGTATCACTTCCAATTTTTGTGTTATTTGTGGAACCTTATTACAACAATAAAATATTGCTTTTAATAGCTGAACACATTTGTACACTTGCATATACAATGAGTTCTAATAGTGTATATGACGAAATAGGCCTCACACATAATTTTCCTCTCTCCTGAAAAGTTACTGATTTGATGGTTACATCCTTATTCCAGGGAGGTATTCAATTATTCTCTCTCATTCTGTATGATTCACTTTACAATGATCTTTGAAAGTTCGTTGGTAACATTAACACATTAAGCTGCTGACAATGTAAGTAAAATTTTAGTCATTGATCATTTGTGATGGCGATTTCTCTTTTTTTTAACAATGTGTCATTATTTTTAAAATTCAAATTCATGTGTTTACTTTCACATTTCCACTTACTGAGCCCTATGATTTAATCAAAAATACTAATCGATTGAAACATTGATAATTTGCATAGGAAAGGACTGTGTATGAACTTTAAATATGTTGTTGTTGTTGTTGTTGTTGTGGTCTTCAGTCCATGGACTTGTTTGACGAAGGTCTTCACACTACCCTGTACTGTGCAGGCCTATTCATCTGAGAATACGGAAAGCAACCTACATCCTTTTGAATCTGCTAACTGCATACATCCCTCAGTCTCCTTTTACGATTTTTATCCCCACACTTCCTTCTAATACTAATAAACGATTCCTTGATGTCTCAAAATATGTCCCACAGCCTATCCCTTCTCTTAGTCAGAATATGCCAGAAACTCCTTTTCTCCCCAATTCCATTGATCACCTCCTCAATAATTATGTGATCTACCCATATAATCTTCATGAATCGTTTGTAGCACCAAATTTCGAAAGCTACTATCATTTTTTTGTCTGAACTCCTTATTGTACATGTTTCAGTCCCATACAATGCTACACTCCAGACAAATTCTTTCATAAAGGACTTCCTAACATTTAAACTAATATTGGATGTCAACAAAATTTCGCTTCTTCAGAAACGCTGTTCTTCCCATAGCCATTCTGCAATATACATCTGCTTACTTCGGACATCAGATGTTATATTGCTACCCAAATAACAAAACTCATCTACTACTTTTATTGTCTCATTACCTACTCTAAGTCCTTCAGTATCGCCTGATTTTCTGACACTTCATTTCATTACCTTTGTTTTACTCTTGTTAATGTTCATCTTATACCTTCCTTTCAAGTCTTTTGCTGTCTCTGACAGAATTAATATGTCATCAGCAAACCACAAAGTTTTTATTCCCTCTCCCTGGACTTTAATTCCCTCTCCAAATCTCTCCTTGCATTCCTTCACAGCTTGCTGAACGACGTTTGGAAAATGCTACAAACCTGTCTTACTCCCTCCCAGCCACTGCGACTCTTTCATGATCTTCAACTCTAATAATTATTGTCTGGTTTTTGTATAACTTGAATATAACTTTCCACTGCCTATATGGTACCCCTGCTACCTTCAGAATCTGAAAAATGTGTAATCGAGTTAACATTACCAAACGCTTTCTCCAGATCCACGAATGCTAAAAACCTAGGTTTCCCTTTCTTTAATTATCTTCTAAAATAAGTCATAATGTGAGTATTGCCTCACGTGTTCCTACGTTTCTCCTAAATTCAAATTGATCTTCCTCAAGAATTCCACCAGTTTTTCCAATCGTCTGTAAATAATTTGTGTTAGTATTTTGCAACCATGACTTATTATACTGATAGTTCTGTAATTTTCACATTTGTCTGCACTTGCTTTCTCAGGATCTGAAATCACTATACTCTTCTTGAAGTCTGAGGTTATTTTCCCTGTCTCTTATTTTCAGTGAAGTAACCTACAGTTTATACACATAGGTGTAGTTATTTCTTTGTAGATAAAGAATAGAGGGATTACAGGAGAACAGGTATCAACTTGTCACGTTTGAATGATGATATCATATATAAATCAAAGATGCAAAAGAAAACGTTGCAAGACATGCACTCATGTTTATTATGCTGTCATGCAGAGATAATGTTTCATATAAATTTTACAAATTATAAAGAAAATGATAACTTTTTGAAAGGCACCATTCTATGTATAATACAAACTAAATAAATTTGTCAATGTATAACATAATATATAATGGTTTGTTAAAATTTACTACCATGTGAAGTAATTTATAGAAATGGGAAGGACAGGATACAGATATACATACAAGTTACTTGTAAATAACTGGCAGGAAGATAGGCAAAGTTAACTGAAAGACAGGATACACATAGTAAATGTATTCTGAACATATCAACAGTGTGTCACATAAAGTCACAATATGTAGAGTGATAAAATCACTACTTTTTTCTTCATTCAGTTATTTCAGATAATAACTCAACATTTCTTAAACATTCATCAAAGTTGATGGGCTGTGTCAATGCCACTTCTATATCTATAAAAAATCATTGTATGTATGTATTTTATTGGTAGCTATTGCTAAGGGTATATCCTACATGAGCGACAAAAGTGTGCAATATACAGCTACGCAGCAGTGCAGCTACAAGCAGCAAGATTCGGTGACATGGCCGTGTGTCCTACGTGAGTGACAACTTCTCACTACAACTAGAACTGATGAGATGTTTCTAAAATCTGGCACTTGTAAACCGTAGAATAACGATAACTCCAGTATAATGCAATACAGTTTTATTTACTTTAGGACATAAGACGTAAAAAGAGTGCCATGCATTAAATTTACAAAGTGAAGTATGTTCGTGGACTATTCCATTCATAACTTCAAATACCAAAATAGACAGTGAAGATCACCAGCCATATAGACGAAGGAGTACAGAAACTTTCAAGTTTTACTTTGTGACTATAAACCATCAATAACGGAATAGGTACAAAATTAGTCTTATTGTAAATCGACAGTAAATCATTTAATTCTGGACGGAATTACTAGCAGTGGGCGTTGCATAGAGGTAGTAATGTGGGCTACCAAGCTGTAATTTTTTACCAAGTTAATACCAATGTGTTCATGTTTACTGCAAACACATGTATCCCACTGAAGGCCTATCAAACACATTCCTACTAAAACATTATATCAAAATATTTTATTCAGAATCAAAATTTTAAACATGCTGCAATTCAGCAACGGTGGAACAGGATCCAAAAGTCAACACAGTTTCAGCCGACCAGTTGCATAAAATGGTTTACATGTATAAACCTTTACCTAGGTTTTGGCAAAATTAATTTTGCCGTCTTCACGTAATTATTCAGAATCATAATTTTACTTACATCTTGTGTGCCGTCCTAGTTCGTAAGTAGTTCATAAGTAGTTTGTAAGTTTAGGGACTGATGACCCCGTAGTTAAGTCCCATAAGCTTAACAAACATTTGAACATTTTTGAAACTACCACTCAGAATAAAAACAAAAGACTGTCATATTAGAAACAATTTAAAAATTTAACTTCAGTCGTAAATTTATGAGATAGTTTTGAACACTTCTTATCCCAATCAAAATTCTTAATTATATGTTGCTGCAATATTATATTCTGTTATTTCAGCAACAGTTGCAGTGTCATAAACTTCAGGGATTATAAGGTCGCAGAAGTCTTGCAACATCCTTCATAATCTCGACAAGCAGACGATTCTCAACGAATTCGACACTTTGTCGCGTGTATAACAGCAACAAGACTCAAACGCGTTTCTATTCAAATGTCGACACTTGTCGTGGGCGACAGGCAGCGCCTCGGATGCAGCTCTGCTAGGACACTTCCGAAAATACATGTGGTCGTATTTGGAGTAAATTTAAATAAAAAAGAAAGGTATTTTAATGACAAATGATGTATTTCAGAAATAACTAAGAGCAGTACAACAAAATATCCTTTCTTAGCTATGACAATGTTCAGTCACATTTAGTATCAACAACATCCAGCGGGCCTGCATCATCTAGTGTTGCTTCAGCTGTTGTAAGTCTCTGTAAGTAAGCATGGTTGATGGGCGGAATGTATGGTAGAAGATCTGGCATGTCCATTTTCTTTTCCTTGGTTACAGGTCTTGGTCCATTGTGTAGGTTTTCCATAACAATATGTCCAAGTGATCAAATGTTCAAATGTTTGTAGAGCTTATGGGACTTAACTACATGGTCATCAGTCCCTAAACGTACAAACTACTTATGAACTAACTAATACTAAGGACGGCACAAATATCCATGCCCACACTTACACACTCATGCCCCAGGGAGGACTCGAACCTCCGATGGCGAGCAACCGCGCTCTCTGCAGCAGGCGCCTTAGACCGCTCGGCTACTCCACCGCGGTGCCAAGTGAAATTTGCCTTCCTGGTTTGGCTGGCTTTAGATATACAGTGGAGAATGGAAAATCCACATTAAAAGTCTCCTTGTAATAGGGCTTAAAAGATCCGTCCTTCAGTAAACGAATCCACTGCATATTAAGCCACGACACCGGTCCTTTAGCGTCATTTTGTTTTCTCCTTGTAATAGCTTGTTCAAGATTCTTTGTAGACTTGAAGTCTTCATGCGACATTTGCGTAACAATAAAAACTTTCTTTCTTCTTGATTTTGCGATTATGGAACACCAATCAGCAGGAACATAAACTGATTTACCTCTTGCATAGGATTCTATAGATCCAAAATCTGAATCATTAGTGAGGTAGGAGTGGCCACGAACCATAAATGTATGGTCCATAATGTCGATGTTAACACTTCATGAGATACAATGCAAATTTCAAATTCCTATTTTGCCCCATACAAGTGTCACTATACATGAAACATGTTTTGAAGCTTAAGCTCTTGTAGTAATATGTTTTGTAACACAACCTATTTCTTGTGACCCACGTGAGGCCATTGTCTCATCCCATGTGAACATAAAGCTCATATCAGTTGACAGCTCATGACAGCCAAGATTGTATAAGTACATGTTTCTTTTATAATAGGCCACAGAAGTGGTCAGTTTGGGGAATGGCAGAGCTTTCTGCAAGTCAAAAGTGAAGGCATAATACAATTTTTATCTTTCTGTGACTTTTCTTTATCTAATTTCGTGGATGTTCTAGCAGCCTCCGCCTTTCGAAGATGAAGTTCGTGTTGTACTGCCAAGTTATTTCTTTCTATTGCATCTTCTAAAGTGGACATCTGCTTTTTGTACTTGTCGCACTTCACACTGGTATCTTTACATAGAGCATGAAAGTGCAAGTTGAAGTCATGACTGAAACATCTGCGATAAATGGCTCTTTAACAGGTAAGATTTTTTTTTCTCTTTGCAGTATTCTCTGTATAAGTTATACATAAGATGTACATTAAGGTCAGGGGATAAATATTTTCTGTTTGGATTTTGAGCTCTTGTATAATGAGACTCAAATGAATGGAATGATGAAATATGCTTCCAGAAAATATCCATTCTTTCATCAGAGATTTTGTTCATGGGTATCCCACTTCCTAGTTTGTCCGATCCTCGTTGCTCTCCCATTTCCAACTTTTTTACAGCTCCGGTCATCTGCCCATCTGATATTTGGAATGTTTGAAGGAAATATTTTTTGCATACTTTAACACTAGTTCCATCAACGTGAATACAAAATTGATTGTTGGTTGACTTTGGCAATCTTGACCCATCTCTAGGACGCCTGTGTTGAGGACTTATTTGCTTAATTAACCCACATAGAAAAGCATTCTGACAGGAGAAAGAACCTAAATTCCAAAATGTTTCGAATGAACTTCTGCATGCCACTTCTGATATGTTATCTATACATTTTAATCTGCAGTTACAGTTTATGTTTGAGAAATTCAAAAGTCGACCACTGTACATAACAAGATCTTTTTTTTTTATCACTAAAATTAGCAAATAAGGTCCGTGTGAACTACCGGTTACTCCCTGCTACAAAGCCTTGTTCCCTGGCCCAATCTAAGAACTGACTCGTTTCAAATTACTTCAGTAACAGGAAGTTACTACTACAGTGGTCAATATACGTAGCAGCTCACACGTTATTACACACAGACATTAGTAAAGCCACCACAATTAAAGTTATCTTAGAAAGGTGGCTAAGAAAACACTTCTGGTGCAATGGAATTTAGACATAAGAAAAATTGCATCTGAGCTTGTTCTCACCACTCGTGAAGAACAATATTAAATGAAGGAGCGAAGGTGCTCTAAAACTATAATTTATAGTCAACTTACGGATTATGCTACACTTAAACTTGTTTATTCAGATGGGAAACAAGCAAAATGGAGAACCCATTTTGTTAATGCAATAAAACTCCATCTCTTACATGGATTAATGTGGACGGTGCCCAGCCTAAATTATACATGATTTAACGCTACTGGGAGGAAGGCTTCACAAACGACACTCATTCACTCACATACACGAAATGCCACAGCGAAACTCACCAAAATCAGCGTGTTGAGACAAGGCGGAAGCAGGCGCCGCTATCGTAGGCAAAATTCATCAAGTCAGAGGTAGCACAAAACACAATATACAAAAACACTTTGAAGCTGGCTCTGGTCTGTCATGCCTGTTTTGAGATGGTGCGTGTGTATAGCCAAGTTAAATTACATCTGAATTGGACCGCGAGCAAACACGCTAACTGCCACACATGGCTATGTTACATGAACACACTCCTCTGAAGATGAAGTGGTTGAAAGTCGGATTCATTATACAAAATCACGGTGGATTCTTAAGTTGCAGTCTGTTAGAAATCGAGCTAGGTGCTGGTTTTATAAGAGAAGTGGCGTAACTCAGGCGATTAGCTGCATACCCCAGAAGTCAGGACTCACACACATGTGGTTCCGAAAACCGATAAAATTGAATAAATTCAGTTTCCGAAAAATAAATAAAATTAATTACAGCATGCAACTCATAGAAAAGGTTAGAATTATATAAGGAAGTGAATGAAATACAGCTACACGCGATAGGGGGCGATTACAGAGACGGATGTGGTCCTGTCTCAGAAAAACCACAAAAATGAAATAATTACAAAGTCGGAAAAATAAAAATAAGAATTACGGCATGCAAACCCTACAAATTTTTAGATTAAATAAAGAAGTGAAAGAAATGCATCTACACGCAATAGGGAGTGATTACAGAGACGGATGAAGTCCAGCCTGCAAAACTTGTAAAAGTGAAATAATTACAAAGTCAAAAAAATAAAATTAAGAATTACAGCATGCAACCCTTAGAAATGTTTACAGTTACATAAGTAAGCTACTGAAGGAGGTTGTGCAAGGCTCAGAGAAAATTACTGACAAAGACAGAGTGCATACTACAAGTCGGAGAAGAAACAGCAAAATTAAAATAGGTGGGGAGAGAAGATCGCGAAATATTAGTGGAAATCAGAAGGATACCCACATAGTTACATGCCTGATGGGCATGAAACAAACAAGTGTGAAAGCTGAAGGCTTTGTTCTATGAACCAACCACGTGGAACACATATCACTCACAGAAGGAATCGATGAGAATATTTTACATGCACTGTATAAAATGAACATATCACCTATTAGAAATCGGACCCCACAAAGCTAGAAAGTATTTACACAGAGTTCATACACCGCCACATGATCACAAAAGGTTTTAACATACGAGGCCATTATCAAACTGCAACTAGAATCACACACTCTGCGTTAATCTATTGGAAATCACTGAATTGAAAAACGAGAATACATTTCCGCAAACGACTGGGGAAAATATTTTAAAAAAATGATTCTAAGTTCACGAGTCTAAGTTAAACGTGCTAAACAATGAAATGCTATCATCTCCAAACACAGGAGCAGACCAACCTTACCTTACCAGAAGACCAGCACAGAAAGAACAGCCGAGCGGCCACGGAGGCGTAAAAAGCTACCAGAAGCTGGAAAGCCAAAGAAACAGCGGTGGTGGGGACGGAGACTGAGTAGACTCATGCTGAAGGAAAGCTCACCGACTAGTTCGCAACCAAAGGGTGTGGAAACCTCTGTGGTAGCATGAGCAGCTATCAACTCTGAGCCAGAGATAACGATGCAAAGCGAGCTATCACTCCCCACATTCAGACAACCATAGATTCTCGCACCCACTTAGAAGAAAACAACTGCACATTCTCACAGGGACAGTGGCATAGCGGAGAAGCCGTACTTATGCCAAATTAATTAATATAATAATAAATTATTAAGATAACAAAATAAGGATAACCTAGCAATATTAGCTAATATTTTAACACATGAAATAAAAATATTATTCCTCAAGCCTTGAAAAGAGTGGGGTTCAAGTTTTAATAAAATGATAGTCTAGCGACATTAAATAAATTATAACTTTACAGAAATATACAAAAAATATATGGAAGACAACAGACTGTCGTCTTTCAACTTCTTTTCAGGAACCTTTCTCCCTTCCTTAGTTTCATATGCCTGACCCAAATTTCTTTTTTTCTTTCTTTTCTGCTTCATACTCCCCCTGTTTTGCCTCTTTCTAGTTCGATTTGGTAATTCATGTTGTGTTATTTCCACTTCTTCCTATGCAACCAAACAAACATGCATAACGATTTTCTGAATGTTATGCTACGACCTTGTGATGTTGTGTATCAAGACTGTTATTATTTTTACGAATTGTTTTTCAGAAATTATGCTACATCATTTAGCTGGCGCACCACATTTGCTATTATTTCCAGTGAAATTACGTTTATAGGCCAGTCTTTGTTAAACTTGAAAGACACGATCTTGTGTTACTAGCGTAATTTGCCAAAAGATAGACTATGTGAGTTAAACATACCTGAAGAACCAAACATTTCATTCTCTGAAGGATCATAATCATCACTAGATCCTGCAGTTTGCAATATACTGGGTTCACTACTTGTTTCTTGATCAAATTGAGGATCCATCTTCACCAAAACACGTACACTACACAGTACAAAAGCACACCTTAGAAGCACTTAGAGGAATAATGGGGTAAGTCAGACTTGCACCACAATGCCTGTAAACAAAGCGGCCATTTCATTCACAAGTGCAACTGCTACCGCCATCTACGGGGGTAAGAACAAAACTGTGAGTTACACCATTCTTCCATTTAACAGATCTATATTTCAAAATTGTATTGCAACACTTAAGTCAATAATTTTAAAAACGTGACTTACACCACTTTGGCTTTAACCCCGTCATATACAATTGCATCTACACCTAAGCCGAATAATACACAATATGCTCTTCTTTTTAATTTTAGATTTAGTAGCTATGGGAAAGTTTATACCACAAGGTGAACATAATTACCGTCAATGTGTCTCACATAAACGCAGTACACCTTGCACCCAAGATTGAAGTAAGAATGAACTAATTAAAAAAAGAATAGATGACACTGACATTAAAAATGTGTGTTTACTTCCTTATACTAGATGCTGAAGGTCTTGGCCATAGGCATCTAGGCCACTACATAAGCAATTTAACTAGAGATGATAAACTGGTATGTTAGTTGTACTAGTATTATATCCATTTTCAAAAAACTCTACATAGCTTTCAGATTTTTCTTTTGTTTTTTATGAAGCTGTCAGTGTGAAACTGAGTTTCTATAGACATTTTTCTGTATCATCTGATGACTTTTTTTTCTCTTTGCTCCCTCATGGTACTTTCATTTCTATGTTTCTACTATAACAGGAAGAAAAATGAGTGGATTTATTATAGCCTCAGGCACTGCAGCACAAGTCAGTGAAGCATCAGATGTGTCACTTTGTAGCTTCCCGTGTTTTCATTTCCCTTCGTGGTCGCCTTGTCCCCATGGCATAGGAACCTCACCCACTGTAAGTAAAAGATCGAAGTAAATACTGGGGGTACCAAAACTTGTTCATTGCCATGTACTTCAAGCTAGCTTACAGCTGATTGATTTTATTACTATTGTTTTCACACAAATTTTAAATTGCATGAGAAATAGATGAAAATGGACAGGTCCCACGAAATTCGACTAATATTTAGGAGAGGTTTTTTTACTGGTCTGAACAACTAAATAACATTTCCGAAAATACTTGTATTCATAATGTATAATTAATAATAATTCTAGAAAAATAAACATATTTTCATAAGAGTTTAATTGAAAAAAAAACTATCTTCAATGCAGAGACCCATCTGTTAGAAGCAGACACGAGACGTCTGACTCTTGTGCTGCAGGATCTAAAGATTAGAATAGATTGGATTTACTTTTCATCCAAACGCAGACCAGTAGTCTCACACAGGGAATATTAAAAATGTAGAAAGTCGTCTGCCAAATGTGAGTCGACTTCTGTTGTCCTGAAGTGGCCAGGCTGGCTGTTTTTGGCCACACAATGCAAAACAATATGTTTAATACCTCATCCCAGTCTGGCCTGGCTCAGCCCGGCAGGCATTGTGAAAGTAGCCTAACATGAATAGTCATGGAAGTGAGCTAACCTTCCAAGTGGCGGCACTACTGTAACAGAAGAATGGCATGATACAGACAACTGACTCTTTCTCAACTAGGGGCACGAGTATCGTTCCAAATGTCAGACATAAACTTTTAGATATACATCAATAAATATCTTGATCCTTTTGCTACCAAACTTTGCAGTTACTCCAACTTTCTTAGAGTCCACAGAGAATATATTTCATTTTATAGATATTGATTGTTATTCATATCTTTTAAGAACTTACTAATGCTTGAAACACAGAATTGTAGCAACTGTTTCGTTTATTACGTACAGAAATCATAAAAAAGGAGCATTGCTACCCATCACTATGGGAGATAGAGTCTTTGGAAACGGTAGTGGTAACACTTTCACAACAGTGAGTGTTCTGTCTATAACACTTTTCTGAAACAGTAAAACAATTTGGAATATTGTCATGACACTGGTAGTCATTCTTGTAGGAATTAAAGGAACAAATGGTCTTCAGTTGGTGCATTCATTGCAGTTCTGGAAAATATTGCTGCTTCTTATCTTACTGGAAGTGGAAAATTGCCAACTTCATACTTATTATATAATGTACATATTACGAAACATACTAAAGAGTAAGCTCTTACAAGTGCACTGCTTGTATGAAATATGGTCTAATTTGTGCAAAAAATTACAGTTAACAGTGAGAAACATGAGCTTCCTACTTTGCAGTTGAAATGGAGACTCCATAAAAAAAACAGCAATTGTAATATTTCTGTACTTATTCCTGAATAAATTTTTGATGCATATCTACCTTAACTGAAATGTCCTTGTTCAGAATAGAAGTCTTTAAATTAAAAAATACGTAAATTTTCGTTTCTAATTTAAAGACAGCTATCGACAAATGTGTCAGGTTTTCCCAAGTTTTTTATTCACTGTCAAAACTATCACACCCAGGAACCCTGACAGTGATCTTTCACACTGAGTAGATGCATTGTGCAGTGTCTTGACATGACGTTCTGTTAATTGTGAATAGTGGAAATATATGCTTCGTATTTTGCATGTTTCCTGCATGCTTATATTCTTCATAGGGATTTTCCTTTCATACAAGACTGATATTGCTTTCACCTATATCCTTAATGTTATTCAATATGTTTGCTTCTTCGACTCTTACATGTTGATACGATAAATTAAAATGTTTCAAGCATTATTTGAAGCAGATTATTGAATAAGTTTTGTTTTAGGAAGTATTTTTTTTATCTTAAAGACATATTCATGTGCAACGATCTGTCTACACACATGTCTGTGCAAAGGTCTGCACACACCAATCTCTTTAGTTGGTGTAGCAAAACACTTCAGCAGTGCAGAGTGCAGCCTACAGCCAGACTGGCAAGTGAAACTCTACTTGCCCTTAGGGAGAGCTTGGTGTGAAATGAGAATAACCAATAGCATCACAAGATATCGAGATCCAATAGAATAGGATACTGGTGTAAAAATTTTTTCTATGCAGCAGTTTGAATGCATTCTGTCTCTATCTTATGAATGTAATGCGAGTTTATTTTTCAACATTCGATGTTATTTAAATTTCTGTCTGATTACAGAACGAAGGATGAAGTAAAAACTCTCACTCGTCTCAAATATTCTGCTGTTTATTTCGCAGTATGTTGCCATTCATGAGTATATGCTCAGGTAGGAAAGTAAAATCTTAAATAGCTTTGAGTTCAACATATAGACGTAAAATTCGTGTTCTTCCTAATCAAAAATATTTGTGTCTCTTTACAGATATGTGACGATTTCCGAGAGTGTGGTCAGGCAGGGGAATATGCGTTTTATTGTTACTCTCGGAGTAATTTCAGGTCCTCTCATAATTCCCTGCCTGAGCAAATTTATTTTATCTATTTATTTCTGAGGTCCATGAAACTTTGACAGGAGTGTACCGATAGGATGTGGAATGTGTCATATTATTGCAGTAATAATCATATGTAAATGTCATGAGGCATACTGTCTAAATTGTTTGTAAACAGATGCTGGAGAAGGGTTACACTTATGGGCTGCAAGGCCTTAGTGTGCTAATGTTGGTAACGACATTCTCGCTTTATGATGATAATGAACTTACTAACCAGAGAAGGGTAGATACAAGAACCTATCAGTCATAGAGCAGGAACAGCATTAATTACTTATCTTACATCCAACACAAAAGATTATTTCGCTCATTCAATGTGATTAGATTTTTGCGTAGAACATGTAATGGTGGTTGCCAACATCAGCACACTATGTCTCTACCATACATAAACTTTCATCATAAAGCTTACATTCTAATTTGCAGAAAAAGTATACAGCCAATAAGTAAAATTATTTTTTTCTGAATGGACAAGTGTACATACAAGAACCTGTCAACCATAGAGCAGGTACAGTATTAATTTTGCTACAAGTGAAACGAGCAGCAATATCATTTAGTCTATAGCTCATGAAAAATATTAACACAGTTCTACACTTCATTGTTCATCTGTTGCCAACATAAGCACTGGAGCCCAGCAAGAAGTATCGTAAAATTTTACCCATAAGAGAAACACAAATTTCTATTATGGTGTGTTCTTGCTATGACAAGAGTTTTTTGACGTGTATCAATTCGGTGAGTAGTCTAATGATTTGAACATTTTTAGGTTTCACTCGTCTTTGTGATATGCGCATATTCATTTGAGTGTCATTACTTTAGCTTAAGAACACAATTTATTGAAGATTCTTGCCGTTTGTAGTGTAGTTGTAGCAACAATTGTGGAATTGGGTTCTTCTTTGTTGAAAAAAGTTTGATTACTTCTTCCGTTCTCTTGCGAGGTCTGTGACGTATTTCCTTCAGTTACAGCTGTGGAGGTTGCTTTGGTACAAACACTTTTGCTGCGGCTGACGCTTATAAGCGTCCGCGCTAATTGTAGGATAGCGTCAGCCACAGTGAAAGTGTTAAATACTGTAGTTATTGCATTATATATGTGTTTCCTACGTTCCACTCTCATCGATTTTACTGGAATTATAGTGAAGAAGCCATAACATTCCTGAGTAGAAAAGCGACAACTTTTTGCCGAAGGCAGGTCTTCTCATGTTTCCTAGCCATTTCTTATTTTTAATAGAAAATGATCTTATTGAGCAGAAGCCTGTAGGTTACAAGATAATTGTAAATAAACTGGCCTGCAATATACCATTTGGTACCTCTTCAGGGATCTCAGTAAACCTAATAAAGACAAAGGTGGAGCTAATTATAAATTACTACCTATTTTATGACACTACATACGTTCCCTAGAGTGAAAAGTCTGGAAAGGAATATGAACAATACTACTAGCACTCATCCAATACCGTATTCAGAAACGTAGCTTGCCGGCCGCTTGGAGCGCTGCAGTCGTAGTGTATAACAAAAATCTGTGGGAGTGTCATGACTGTTGCCAACACACAAGCTACAGCACACTTTGCGGCAACCTGTGTAAACTCGGCCACCATCATTTTGGTGGTCAGTACCAAAAAAATGTTCAAATGTTTGTATAGTCTATGGGACTTAACTGCGGGGTCATCAGTCCCTAAACTTACAAACTACTTATGAACTACTTACGAACTAGGACGGCACAAATATCGATGCCTGAGGGGGGATTCGAACCCCCGACCGTAGTGGCCGAGCAGACCGTGACTGGAGCACCTCAGTCTCCTCGGCCACCACGGCCGGTGTGGTCAGTACCCTTGAGAGTAGTTTGTCTATAGTATGTTGTTGTTGAGCTTGAAGTGTTGTATTTAGTATATATTATATTTAGTGTGTATTGCCTGTACAATTTTTGCTGCTGAAATATGCCTAAATTGTGTTCAACATTTAAATGCACAAATCGAAGGATAAAAAGTAATTCGTGCAAGGATACCAAATGTTTTGCCTTGTTTGATCTCAGTCTGTCTATATTCAAACAAAATTCCTGACTCTTAGCACTTAGCTGCTCCAACAGTGAAGCTTCAGATGACCTATCCTACAATTCCCTTGAAGTACACGCCATAAAATGCTCAGTTTTCTACCTAATGTTCATGTGTTTTTGAGATATTGCTTCTTCTGTTGCTCCTGTGGTTGTTGAAACCATACTTTTGAGTGTCTAAACCTTCTTTAAAATTATTTTCATTTGTTATTGATTATACTTCATTAAGCCTGGTTGACACACAACCAGTGCAAATTATGGAAGCAGTAGTGACAATCAGAATTTTTTTCACTTGTATGTGTACTTGTTCTTTGCAACAAATATGTACTTATTTCAGCGAGGCAACAACGAAAGTTATTAATGATACGTTATTTCGATGTGGAATGCTTTTGTGGCAGCTTATCCAGGCGCATTTTTATTGCAGTATTTTGTTGTCACTTTCGTTCAAAAATGTTCAAATGTTTGTAGAACTTATGGGACTTAACTACGGGGTCATCAGTCCCTAAGCTTACAAACTAGCTAAGACTAAGGACGGCACAAATATAGATGCCCGAGGGGGGATTCGAACCCCCGACCCTAGTGACCGTGCAGACCAAGAATGGAGCGCCTCAGTCCCCTCGGCCACCGCGGCCGGCGTCACTTTCGTCTTTGTACGCAAATTTCGTACACCAAAGTTCACAACTAAACCCTTTAACAGCACTTTTACAAGTTTGTAGACTTAATAGGTTTAGTTAAAACAAGATAAATGTATACTAGCCTTCATGAAAGCAGTTGTTACAACACATTAACAACAGATGCAAATCCATAGTCATGATTGTTCGTCACAGCAAGTAGGCCCTACTGTTCGCTGTATGTTTTGCAACTCGTTTAGACCATGTACTTGCATTAAAATTTACATTAAAAGTAACACAAATATTTTCGAAGCGGCACTTTCGTTGTTATAGCAAACGTGAGCTAACTATTATACTTCGAAATGGAACTGTAGTATGACTAGTTCGTGAGATTTCAATACCGCAATTTTAGGAAATTTAATTGCAGTCTCGTCAGTTCGCAGCTTCGAAAAAGGCAGATTGAACTTGATGCACATCCGTATTCAATAATCAATCTTTATTTAAAATGTGGAACTGTAAATCTCGAATGGGTGTGGCACACCAGCAGTCAGCCGATACCCCAAATAACATGGCGGATGCCAGTTCAATTTCCCTCAAACATGGCGGACCTACTGCCACTCTATGAAATTTAAGCTTGTTGAATACCACAATCTAACATATACTGTAGAAACACTCACTGCTGTAAAAGTTGTTACCATCTGACAGATGCAACGACACTAGCGGTGTGGGCAAGCTGCGGTAGTAGTGATGTTTGTTTATAATTATTTTGTATGTAATTAAAGAAATAGATAGTCTTATTTTTGTGTTACAAGCATTAGTAAAATATCAAGAGACATACATAATACGGAAATTAATGTAAAAACCGAATTTAATGGTTTCAGTGATATAAAGAACAACTTTGTCTTGAACAAATACTTACGAATATCTGTGTATTTCAAGCTTATTCCACTGAAAGTAAGTACACTATAAACTTAAGAGAATAATAAATTTCTATTGTGGTCTTTTCTTAATATGACTGGCAGTTTTTTGACGTTGCGGCGTTACTTCTTGATTATGACTGCGCTGGTTAGCAGTTCACTGCCCTTTAGCTGATTATACCGAGTGTGTGGTATACCAACCTACTTTAGGATGCAGAGGACCAGCTATGCTGTGTCTCTGTCAATGAGTGTGGATCCTCTTCAGTTGGATCCTCAGACTCCGTCACTGAAGTTCTTACAACAGGAACAGAATACTGGAGAGAGCTTAAATATCCTTCAATACTTCTCAATTTCTATGAAAGGAGAAGTCCTGACATGCTTTTATGCTGTACAATAACCTTCATTTATTGCACCATATTTATACAAAAGAGGGAGTGCAATATTCCACACAAGTCTCTGACTAACAAACTGTACAGAATGAATACCAGAATCATAATGATCAAATGAATGTATGTTTTTAACAATGAAATAAATGTATTCACAGAAGTCCTTATATCTTCTTTGACTTATCTGTGCCACTTGCTGTATACTGTGTGGCCATTACACCTATACAAAAGGAAAAATCCAAGGCAGTACCAGTGCAATTCCATATCTAATTAACCTTAAATAAATACCTTGGTCATCTTGTATGAGTACTGGAGCATGTATTGTTACTCGTTATACTACATACCCCCTTTCTCAAATACAAGATGCCAAGTATTACACATTTTATGCACATTATGTGTACAATCTTCACTTGTCACCTGTGTGACATGGTCAACTGGGAAGCAGGAAGGAACATCTCAAGAGCAAGGTAAGGCAAATTCTTTTCATTCTCATCCACTGGCAAGTCCAAAAAAAAAAAAAAAAAAAAAAAAAAAAAAAAAAAAAAATCTACTGACCCCATACATCTCTGCATCTCTTTTATTAACCTAAAGCCTCCATGTAAGTGTGTGTAACGGATTTGTACTGTTGTATTTGGAGTGTGAAATTTGTATAAATGTAAAAATTTATGTTTGAGTTTTGGTGTGTGTGTGTATAATAGTTTGAGTGAGTGTGTGTAATTTTACTGGTCACATTGTAAACCACGGGCCCACCCTACAGGGTATACACTGTGGGCTATAGTCAGATCACAAAAAAATAGGTTAAAGGCCAATATATTAAAGGCCAATTCACACTGTCCATCACGTCACGTCACCGTCCGTCAGAACATTCCGTAATGTATTTCTAATGGCGGCATTCACACTGTCCACACCGGATCATAATGTCACGTCAAGCTTTCACGATTTCACGAGAAGAATGTTTTGACGGAATGGCCGTCTACTAACTAGGAAGTTTACCTATTTTCGACACGCGAATTACATGTTGCAGTCAACGATTATGTTTATATGCAAATGTGTCTTATTCATCTTTATTTTGTTGTTATACTTCGTTTTAGGGGTAAATATCAAATGTTTCATGACTACTTAAATATTTTTGTCAATTGAGTGTCCCTCTAAAATCGACGTCGGATATCTGACCAAAAAATGGTTTATGTTATGTAACATTGTAACAGAAAAGACTGTAGCAAACGGTGTATTGGAATAATATTGTAATTTGATTACGCATTTTTCATTAAATAACATTTTAAATGAAAACGTCAGTTCTAATGAAAGACAAAAATTCAGTTGTTTATGATGGTATTAACAATGTCAGCGGGCAAATCGTAATGGATAAAGTAAACAGGCGCTATTTATGCTCTTATAAGAATTGTTTGATGATTTCATATGTTTAATTTTCTCGCTTGAAAATAGATGTCGATGTTTTGAAATGTTGTTTCAGTTCACAGTAAGTTGGCCAAAAATATACACTGTAAAGTTGGCCGTCAATAACATTTAGAGTTGTTGTTCCCCCTTTGTAGAATTAAACTATGACTTTCTACATAATAGATCGCCACTCATAACCTCACTTTCAACATCGCATATTGAAAATGGGTGAATTGACGTGACGGACACCGACGGAAAGTGTGAATACAACTTGACGTGACTGTGCCGTGACGTGACGGACATTGTGAATTGGCCTTAACTTCCGATGTTAGCAGACGGCCGTTCCGTCAAAACATTCTTCTCCAGAAAGCTTGACGTGACGTGACGTAACGGTCCGGTCACGGACAGTGTGAATGCCGCCATTAGAAATACATTGCGGAATGTTCTGACGGACGGTGACGTGACGTGACGTGACGGACAGTGTGAATTGGCCTCAAGTTTGCGCATATCCCATATCTGCGCAAATCTTCTGCCCCACGCAACGATTTGCGAGGTGTGCACAGACATTTCGTTGCGTGTGGTCCAGTGATCTCTATAATAGTGTAGAGATCACTGGTGTGGACCCGCCTTTAACAATTGTTCCCATCATCCCCTGTCAGTCAAAAAGTATTTTATTGCTTAATTATTATAATATCTCTGTGTTATTGAAACAATTAAACTCCTTGGAAACAACACACGTGTCTCCTATGTGTACGTGTGGAAAGTGAGATATGAAAGTCTCTGGTTGGGTTGGCTGTAGTAAATAAATATAGACAGAGTGAATATTTTTGCACAAATAAGAATGGAATTTATGTACCGAATACCCTTTTACGTCTTAGAAGTTCCTAATTTAAAAATAAAACGACCATCATGGTTTCATCAACCTTCTGCTATGGTTATGTTTTCTCTCGTGCTGGTCTCCTATTTCCTGGTGACAGGAGGTTCGTTTTTTGTACACAGGCTTTATCTACTCTTAAAAGTAAATCCTGTTTATGTTGTTATTAAAATTATATATATTTTTAGGTATTATCTACGACGTAATTGTTGAACCACCGAGTGTTGGGTCGACAACAGATGAACATGGTCATTCGAGACCGGTACGTATTTTCACTGTTAGTTCACATTAAGTTGTCGTTATATTGTTAGTCATAAAAGAGGTAAGTTTGTCCTTAAGTCGAAATTTGTCGCAGTTTCGTCCTGGCGTGTGCCTATTTCATTTGTACGAGGCAATTTTTTTCTTCTTCAATATGCTGCTGTTTGTACTATGAAGACCTAATTTTTCATGGCCATTAAACAGGCAGCTTCTGCATCTAAATTGTGATGTTCACTGCACAGTGAAGTTTATAAAGTATAGAATCAAACAGTGTAAAATCTTACTAATTAGGTCCCTCTAAGTATTTTAAAACGTGCTTGTTGCCATGCAGAACCTTTCAGCATATTCCTCGTCATGAAGATACATTATCAAAGTATTGTTGTAGTTTTTGAAAACATTCCAAGTCGAAGCAGTCAGTTTGGGGCATAACTGAAGACTGGGATAGCACCCGTCAGCTTTGACCCATGATGGCAACATGTCAGAAAACCCGTATACGGGATAATATCTAAATACCTATGTATCTGTGGTTATTCTCCGGACTTACAGATTACAACAGAATGTACCATCGATGACAGGTTTCATCTCAAATATACGCGCCTTTGGCACTCACTTTTGAAAAATAACCCTCTCTGTTAACTTATACCTTAGTATCAGAGAGAAGCAACAGATCACTCTTTAAATACAGCTGCCATGTAATTACCCACATCACCAATAAACACAAATGACAATATGCCAATGCCACAGGTCAAAGCGGATGGGCGGTATCGCCGTCTTCAGATGAGCTATCAGCTTTTATTGGTATTATGTTTCGGTCATCTTAAGGGCTTTTTTCAAATCGAACTTCCTTGTTGATACCTAGAGATATGTTTTTGTAGTGTACATGACTGTACAAGAGGAGGCATAACTGAAGACTGGGATACCACCCATCAGCTGTGACCCATGATATCATCAACATGTTGTAAAACCTGTATACAGGATATCTTAATACTTCTGTATTGTAGATAAATAATCTGTAGTTATCCCTGTAAATTGCAGATAACAGAATGTACCATCGATCACAGGTCTCAGCCTAAAAATTCGCACTTTCGGAACTCGTGAGGGGGGGGGGGGGGGAACCTTCTCGAACCTAACCTATACCTTACCATCAGAGGGAAGGTACAGATCACTTCTTAAACACAAAATATTAATCCATAATCTGTTCTGTTCGTATACAAACTATCTTCTTCAACTCAGGCACCACATAATTACTCGTGCCTACTACAAACACGTACGCACCTCAAAACTACCACGCTGTTATGACGGGTGGTATCCCTTTCTTCTAGTGAGCCCAATTGGATAACAGTGAATGTCCCCAAGAAATTGAGACTAGGGAGCATTTGCAAATAAGAACAGCCCTTTGCAGCAGAAGCATTTGAGTTTCAGCTCACCTGTAGATGGGGATACCGCCCGTCAGCTTTGACCCGTGATGTCATCGCAGCACAGTAGTTTTGAGGTGCGTGCATGTTTGTAGAAGGTGTGAGTAATTATGTGGTGGTTGAGTTAAAGACAATAATTTGTTTACAAACTAAACAGATTAATGTTTTGTGTAGCTTCTCTCTGATGGTTAGGTGTAGGTGAACCGAGAGAGATTTTTGTTTGTGAGTGCCGAAGGTGCGAATTTTTGGGCTAAGACCTGTGATGGATGGTACAGTCTGTTATCTATAATAACAACAGATTATTTGTATCTACAATACAGAAGTACTAAGATATCCCATATACTGGTTTTCCGACATCTTGATGACGTCATGGGTCAAAGCAGGCGGGTGGCTCCCAGTCTACAGTTATGCCTGAGTTTGCACACTAAGTGTGAGGGCCTTTGTCTGGACTCTGACATACGGATGTGAAACCTGAAGGCTTGTAAAGTGCGACAAAGCTCACCTCAGAGTTGCAGAAAATCAATTGAGATGGTTCTCAAGGAAAGAAATAGGCCTAATGAAATTATAGTCCAGTGCAAAACGCACTTTGATGGACACTTAATCAGTCTAATTCTTCATCTACAAAACATTTTCAAAGGCAAGATAGTAGGATGTAGAAAAGAGATAGCCTAAGGAACATATTTGAAACAAAAGTCTTAGTGACAGAGGCTTGTTTTTTTTTATACATAAAGGGGACTGCTGAAGGGAGGAGCAGTAGTTGTGGAGACAAGGCTTAGCATTTTGAAAGAAGTAATGTTTTGTTATTCAGGCTTCTGCTGCTCAATTCTACATGTTGCCTCTTCATAACTATGACAGTTGGTGTACTACTCTGTAAATACTGCATCTTACTTTCATGTAATGTAGTAGTGTACTGGCACATGCTTTGAAGCTTTTCAGCAAAACAAAGTAATATCATTGTCATATCTAGGCAAACTAATCATTTGTATAATTGACAACCCATGTGATGTGTTCAGAATCTTGCTTGCGGAGTGTTCATTGTTAGATGGCAGAGCTCTCCCTAGTCCTGAATCAGAACAAGTCGGTAGACTTCTGCTAGCAGACTTTGTTTTTCAGCCAGCAGCCAGCATTACTGACTGAATGTGCTGTGTGCTGTCTGAGGCAAGCCACATTTGTTGTGAACAGTAGTGGTAAGAACAGGATGTTTCTGCCAGCACTGTGGCCTAGTTTACACAATGGTCTCAAAATTTTTGACAAACTTAGTGATATTGTATTTATTTTTTGATGATGCCACAATATCGCCAATTTATTGGGACGTTTTACGGCACGAAGGCCACAGTCCATTGGGCTGCTGATCAGAAGATTGTCTTCACTAACCAAAATTGGTAGTCTAAGGACCAAATTTTCTGACCACTAACATAAATATAGAATTTTAGTCATGTCAGTTTCATGTTGTTTGTTATATATAACAATATTGAGCAATTTTTCGTTTGAGTGTGTGACACCTGCTTTTGTGGAAGCATGAACTGTAATGTATGTCAGCAGTGTGGGACTCATTGTAACCTCCCCCCCCCCCCCCCCCCCCCCTTCCTGACCCAGCTAAAGTTGAGGTCATGGTCAAGGGAAGTGTCAGCAGTGCTTCCGTAGCAGGCATAGGTTGGTAATATCCCATTTTTGTTTTGCCAATTACATGCCACTTTCACATTTACAATACAGCCTGATCCATTTACGTTCACCCATCCACCTACTGAGCCCCATGATTTAATTACAAAATACTATTTCTCAAAACATTGTTATTTGCAATGCTAATTTCTGTGTGGTGAAAATGTTATATTTCATCATATTTTTCATTGGGACATGCTTATCTCTTTCGGCACACTTAAATGAACTGCTGATTCCCATTGTTTTGTGCCAGTGTGCCTTATGGCGATTGGTGCCAACATTGCCACGTCAGTGCGAGTAAGAACAGTATGCTGGTGACTGTGATCTCAACGTGTAACCTCTTCAACAACTGCACCTCATCCGATGAAGACCAATCTATAGGCTGAGCTGGCTTTCTCTGTTCCTCATTGCTGAAATTGGCCAACTGAGGCTACAATTAGCATGCTGTAGTCACAGTATCTTTGGAGATTTTCAGTTAGAAGCTGCCTCAAGCTATACTTTGCATCTCTTGTGAAACTCTGGAGTTGCTTAGCATATTTATTATTGCCTACAAAGTTTAAAAACTGTGTCAGTTTGGAAGCTCAATGTAGATGATGTAAAAAGTCATATTACTGTTTGCATATATACATCGCAAATCGTGAAATTTTCCTACATCTCCTGCTTTTCTAAAGGTGTGCAATCGATCTGCAACACACAAAAATTTGTGCCGGACCAGGACTCGAACCCGGGTCTCTCGCTTTACGTGAGCAGTCGCCTTTAGCCAGTTGGCCACCCGTGCCCACTCCCTGGCCAGACCCAAACTTCCATGTGTTACTCTTGTCTCTATCCCTCAAATGCTCATACACATTATAGGGCAAGTCCCGCAAGAGGGAGACACCGTACTACCACCTTAAGCCTGTCATGGCATTGATGTTTTTTATTAATTGTCTGTTCCAAAGGAGAGCAGCAGATGTCGGGAAATTTAACGATTTGTGGTGTATATACGTAAATATTAACCACTGCTGCAGGTGACCACCATCGTCTGTTTCTTTGGAACAGACAATTAATAATAAACGTCAATGCCATGACAGGCTTAAGGTGGTAGTATGGTGTCTCTCCCTCTCACAGAACATTACACTATAATGTGTACTAGCATTTGAGGGATAGAGACAAGTGTAACGCATGGAAGTTTGGGACTGGCTGGGGAATATGCACAGGTGGCAGAGTGGTTAAGGCGACCGCTCGCGAAAAGCGGGAAACCCAGGTTCGAGTCCCAGTCTGGCACAAATTTTCAAGTGTTGCAGATTGATTGTCCATCTTTAGAAGCGCAGCAGATGTCGGAATATTTCACAGTTTGCGATGTATATATGTAAATATTAACCACTTCTGTAGATCACTGCCAACGTCTGTTTCTTTGGAACAGAGAATTGATCATATTACTGTATTTAGTTCGATTGTGGAAATGTTAGTCTTCTAATTGCCTTCAATGTTCATAAAAACTTAAAATATAATGCAGTGATAAAATAGTCCTTTCATTAGTGGTATAAGGATAACTAAGGTATGTGCAATGCAGAACAATAAAACTGACAATTATGGCTTTGCCATTTTATGATCTGTGAAAGCCTCTGGTGGTTCTAGGCATTATTGATGGATTGCATTGCTTAGTACAAAAGAGTTGTTAATTACATTTATGTGCTCCACAAGGGCTGGTTAAGAAGTAATTAAAACTGTTAGGCTATGTTTCTCTGTAATGATTTAATTGATGGAGGTTCTTGTAATTAAACACATTATTGCAACATAATTGCCCCATTATTTATGAATGTTTGCCAAATTTCCATGCATATGTCTGTTTTAAATACAGTTTTGTTTAATTGTAAATATAGCTTATGAGTGTTAAGACTATTTCTTATTTTGCAGGTTGCATTCATGCCATACCGTGTGAATGGGCAGTACATAATGGAAGGATTAGCATCTAGCTTCCTTTTTACAATGGGCGGACTAGGATTTGTCGTGTTGGATCATACACACAGTCCTTCAACACCAAAACTCAATCGGATACTTCTAATATCAGTTGGATTCCTGTGCATTCTTGTGTCATTCTTCACATGTTGGATATTTATGCGCATGAAGTTACCGTAAGTGTACCTTTTAAAATTTTGACTTCGTTCTTGTAACTGAGGTTGATACTTAATTCTTTACACTAAAATATAACTATAAAAATGGACATGTGTGTATGTTCCGGATAGAGCCCAAGACTGCTGGAGCAGTTTTGATGAAATATTCAGATTAGCCCAATGGGTGAAGTTTCGTAGTGATTGGATCTAGATATTTATTAAGCAATGGAAATTCCAGGAAGGATTCAGCAATATTTTTGTGAAGGATAGGTCGCTACTCATCACAGAGATGATCGATGAGCCATGAAAAGGCACAAATAATAGAAAACAACTGCAAAGCTTTTGGACAATACGGCCTTTGTCGGTTGGAGAAGCACACACTCAACAAACATAACTGTTGTCTCACGAGACAGCTTGCTGATCCGTTGCTCATCAGATGTCTCTGTGGTGTGCTGCCCCCTATTTTTCATAAAAATATTTATTAACATATACATAAATAATTACATCTTATACTTTGAACAAAAGTAGTGTCCTTAGTAGAGAATGAACTAACTGTTAGTATCATGCAATTATTCTGCTACTCTAGTGCTAGTGCTGTTGCTTGGAGTGCTAGTGTCACTTCCTGGGACTGTTTGTGGTAGACTGAACATTGATAATGCTGCTATGGTTGACTCTTACTCCACTAGAAACGTAACTGTTGTTATATTTTACATATACATTAGACTGTGATATTAGTATGTAAATGTGGATTAATCACTCATCACTCTGATTATATAACATCATATTCGTCGTGTTTAATAGTATCAAGTTGAGCCTATTCCCACGGAATATTGCCAGCAATATTCCCAAAATTCATAAATTCCCAGGATTTTATGATACTCAATAAAACTTAATTTATAGGTTTAAGGCAGTAATTACAGTAGAACCTCATTTTTACACTTTTCAAGGAACTTCAGGAAAATGGTGTAAAATGCAGGAAGTAGTGTTTTAAATGGTAAAATATGCTTACTGGATCAGTCTTGCATTTTCGTAGTTTATTTGTGATACATGTACGTAATAGGCATCTAAATACTCGCCAGGAAGTTTATTATACAATAAAGGTTATCAAATTTTTTGATATTTTAAGCACAGGGCAGAACTGGTAATTTTATGGAAAGTAGAAATTTTTGACGTAATTTCATTCATTATAATTGTGGACGCCGCTGCTGGGCTATATAAAACATCTTCAAAATCATCTGAACCCCTTCGATAGATATCGCTGCCAGGCTATGTAACACATCTTCAAAATTACTGCCTTTTACCGGCATTAATTATTTATCTAGTAAAACTCCTAAAGTTCGGTTCTTTTTGTATTTTTCGATGTTTCACATGACAATATTAGAGAATTTATTCACGTTCTCGAATGCAAACATATGCATAAGTATTTTTGCGAAGTTTGCATACGATCGGCATCTCACACTATTATTGCTTTTTTTAAGTTGTGGGTATCATGATATCCAACTTTTGACAGATAACGTTCTTTATGAATCAGAAATATGTATCACAAAAACAATGCAACTATTTATTCTCACATCAACAAAGCAACTGGATCTGATTGTTTGAGTACATGTCAGGCGCTCTGGCAAACAACAATATGCGAAATATACGTTTGAATAAATGCAAAGTGTCAAGAAACTGGACTACGAATAATTTTTAAGCATTATACTGTAAGGGGAAAGTCATGCTAACATCAATTTATGTAGATTATGTCATTTTTTCTTCACGAACATGCTTTCGAAAAGTGTAAAACATGGGGGAAAGTGTAAATATGTTAACGCAAAATAAAGGCGAATTAACATTGTAAACATAGGAAATTTGACAGGACCGACAAAAAATTGTGTAAATGGTGGGAAAAAATAAAAACTGGGAACGTATAAACGAGGTTTTACTGTATATAGTTAAATCAAACACAAAAACTGAAATATATTTAAAAATAATTATAATAAATAAATTTCTAGGAAATTTATTATTTTAAAACGAAATTGCTCAAATTAATAGGTCAATGTGATAATTGTGTTATTAAAACAAATACGAGCACTCTTAAATGTTGAAATATATAATACTTGAACAAAAAGTGCAGAAAAATAGCCAGAATGCAAAATGTTATAAAAATCAAAACTACTAAAGGGCAAAGCGTTTAATACAGCAAGTTTTCATATTCACACTTTTTCTATTGTAATACTTTTTATATTTAATCACGCCTATTTTCAATTTTAAAATATAAATAAAATATTTGGATAGGTTTAGGTTTATATGAATCTTAACCTAACCCCCTTGTTTGAAATAAATACATTTTTTGGTTTTTAAATATCAAAGAATTAGCCCTAGAACAACCTAGCATCGAAATTTACAATTCTTACGTTTCCTAGAACTGACAACCTCGAAATAATCAACCTTTAGAGAAACCGAATTTAAAATATTGATATGCCATCTAGTGTGTACCTGCTAAATACTAAAATAAACAAGGTGGTTTGTTTATCTATTTTGTTAAGTTTTCTGTCAATGTTAGTGATATTTTAGGCTATAAAGTTTAAAATAAACAGGATGAACTCTGTAAACATTAGTCTATGAAACTGACATTTTGGGGGGAAAATTATGCAAATAAACTGGTCAAGATCTATGATTTACTTGACAATACAACTGATGTTATTAACATACAACATTGTAAAACATTAATTAAAGATTCTAAAACTGAAATTGATAGCAATATTTTAGAAAATAAATTCATTGAGGAGTTCTGAATTTTGGAAATGAAACACCTCTAGTCATTTGTTTGGAAAAATTAAAAAATACTACAGATGACGGCTGGTTGAGAATTACGCCTCTAGAGAAATATTTTGTAAGTTTAGGCTTCATTTAGAGAAATGTGGGATTTCAAATTGCCGAAAAATTGTATCCCTAGTGAATATTTTAATTATTTTTCCACCATACTTAAAGTATATGATGTTCTGCATGGAATTAGCAAGGAAATTAAAGCAGATAATTATATGTTCAAATGTTTGTAAAGCTACGGGACCTAACTGCAGTGGGTATCGGTCCCTAAACTTACAAACTACTTAAACTAACTTAGCCTAAAAACAATACAAACATCCATGCTCGAGGGAGGACTCGAATCTCCGACGTGAAACAGCCGTGCGCACCGTAGCATGGCGACTCAGATCGCAAGCCCATTCCGCCGCGGCAGAGAATGATAAATCTTGTATTAAAATGTATGAATTTATGATATGAATATTATAGACGAAAAATTCCTAGCAGGAAAAATTATGTATAAAAAATAGACGAAGATTACTCACCAGGCGAAGGAGCACAGGTGTGACAGCAGCACAAATAAATAGCGAGCGCGCGCGCGCGCGCGCGCGCGCACACACACACACACACACACACACACACACACACACACACACACACACACAGCTTTCACAACCCAGTTGCTTCTTCAGGCAGAAGGGAAGGAGAGGGAAAAGGAAATGATGAGGGTTTTAAGGAAGGGGGTTAGGAGCCATTCCAATCCCGGGAGAGGAAAGACTTACCTTGGGGAAGAAAAGGAAGGTAAACAAATACACACACACCCATACATTTACACAGACGCAAACACACCTAGGCAGACATACTATAGATACTTTGGTTTCTATAGTATGTCTGCCTAGCTGTTTGCGTCTGTGTAAATGTATAGAAACTTTGGTTTCTATAGTATGTCTGCCTAGGTGTGTTTGCGTCTGTGTAAATGTATGGGTGTGTGTGTATTTGTTTACCTTCCTTTTCTTCCCCCAAGGTAAGTCTTTCCTCTCCCGAGATTGGAATGGCTCCTTACCCCTTTCCTTAAAACCCTCATCATTTCCTTTTCCCTCTCCTTTCCTTCTGCCTGAAGAAGCAACTGGGTTGCGAAAGCTTGTATTTGTGTGTGTGTGTGTGTGTGTGTGTGTGTGTGTGTGTGTGTGTGTGTGTGTGTGTGTGTGTTTCTATTTATTTGTGCTGCTGTCACACCTGTGCTCCTTCGCATGGTGAGTAATCTTCATCTATTTTTTTTTATATATAATGGATGAATTTACTTAATTAACCTAGTTATAAGGGTGTTTAACTGATAATAATTGTTAAAACATTCAAAATCTAAAAATTTTCATAAATTCCCAATATTTTTGCAATCTTCCCGGGCTAAAGAAATATTCCTGGCAATATTCCCATTTTATAAGTTCATTACCACTAGGAATATTCCCTGCCCACATCACTACAATTGGATTTTCCATTGTCAAAACATACACACATCATTTTTATAAATATAGAATACAAATTCCAGTTCCGTGATCCAGGATAGGTCACTAATAAACTAAAAAAGTAGGAAGGAAAAAAAAATCATCATGTAGGACAATAAATTTTTGGACAGAAGTGGTAATAGTTCAGTTCAGGTGGTATTGCTGTTGTAGTTTGCTGGCAGTTTATTACTCAACACGCTAATCTATCTCGTTCAATTTCCTACATATCTGCCACAACATACACTGATCTTTATTAGTTACTGAAAAAAATCCAGATTTAATGCTACAATTTGGACAGATATTTTCTGGAAGGACTTCCCAAGGCTGAAGTATATATTTGGTATTGATACATATTGATACATTTCTCTTTTCATGAATGGTTTTGTTAATTCTAGTTTGCATTTTATATTTTCAGGAGTCATTGGTTATTGTGTTACATAAATAGCAAAGTCTGTCTACTGCTTTTAATGACTCATTTTCCAATCTAATTCCTTCAACATTTTCTGATAATTTTGTCACATGGATTTTATAATTGTGTTAGGTTGATGTTTGTGAAAATCTTTAGAGACTCATTTTAATGAATTTGATATGTTTCAAACAAATGAACAAACTACTGTAGCTACAATCATCTTATGATACATTTGTTTCTTCTTTGCAGGGGATATCTACAATCTTAAAAAGAAACTAAAAAAAAATATTTTTGAAGATAAGTGAATTGTGCATTTTACAAAACTGGTGATTTTGTATGGCAATCATTTTCTACATGGATTTATAAAGAGAACACATTAAAACATATTTAAAAGGAGACATAATGGAAGAAATTGTATGAATTATTATTGTCACAGTATTTTCATCCTGTGCCATTTAACTAATAATACAATCACTTACCCAGGACAGGAAATGTAAAACTGCTGCAGTATGTAAATACTATCACAGAGCTCATAAATAATACATATAAACATTATATATCACTCAGGAAGAAAATAATGACTATGACTTTTGAGTGCAGCATTCACAAGTTTCTCAAATGAATGGTGTATTTGTGATATTAAAAATTAGACTTCTGTGTCTGGAAGATTTTGAGTACTAAATTTTTGCATACATACCCTTTGATGCCTTAAACATAATGGAAATGATAGTCCTTTCCTAATCATGCTTGGAAAATAATAGTAAGGTGTTTTAGGTAATCATCATTGTGTAATTACATATTTTGAGAAATAATAGTTATTATTCCATAAATAAATGAACAAAAAGGTTGTGAGTGTAGATAAGGTGCAAAATTGGTGTATGAAAATTAACATAGATTAGGAGTAATGTTTGTTAAATATTTTGTGATTTTCTATTTGGTGTGTCATGTAACAAAAGAATTGATAGGTTCCAAGAGTCTGCTGCCAGGTTGCAGTGATACAATGCTGTTAATTGTTAGAAATTTTGTACTTGAAAAAATAATATCTGCTGCTTATTTTAAATGTTTCATGCAAACAAAAAAGCTACAAAATTATGAATTTGTGCACTATGCAATACAGTTAAAATACTGTGATGATTTTTTAAAAAGTTTTATGAATTTTAGTTTTCCATCCTTGTGCCACTCCCATTTCCAGTCCCTTACCAAGGGATCATACTAGTGTGGATGATATGCCTAATCCACCCACCCAGCTCTCCCTATACCACAGGCATATTCTACCCCATCACTCACAGTGCTGCCTGTGCAAGCAGCCAAGTGACTTACCATCTCTGCTGCAATCATTACACAGCCTTTTACATTGTTATGATTGACTACCAACCAATCGTAACATCAGGAAGAATGGTCGTCATCAACTAAGACCAGAAGCAAAATGGACCACCTTGTGGCACAGAATGCAATTGAGGCTAACATGTTAGATTTCCACGATTGCTTTATAACCCAGGCCAGCTGGACTCTCCACGCCACCACCAGCTCTCTTGAACTTTGCAGATGGGAGTTGCCTGCAACAATCTGCAATCATTCTGGCTTCAACTTGAGATGACTTATCATTCCAACAGTACTCTCCTCACTATGCTATACATCCTTCCAGTTTGTGTGTCTCTATCTATTTTTGTATTATTTTTAATATTTGACTGTTCTTCTTCTTCTGGTTCCTATCTGTTCCAGATGTTGGCAACCATCTTGGCAGTGATTTTCCTGTCACTTAAAGCTCTAATTAGTTCTGTAGGTGTTTTAGAGGTCTGTGTTCTGATGTTCTTAAGTGAGGCTATTGTTCTCCAGCCAACACTTCTCTTCCCTGGTATTTTTCCTTGCAGGACGGTCTGGAAGAGATGTGTTCCAGGTACTGGATCTATCTTGCTTTCAAGGTGGCCAGTACTTCTTTCTTTATTCTGTGTAGAACCTCGATATTTGTGACATGCCCTGTCCATGGTATTAGTAACATTCTCCTGTACAGTCACATCTCAAAAGCTTCCAGCCACTTACCCAATGGTTCTGTCGCAGTACATTTTTTAACACCATAGAAGAGGAGAAGAAGGTGGAAAGTACGTAGCATCATAGAGATCTGATCTTCATTGTCATTGTTAAGACATGTTTCTTGAAAGGGTTACTCATCTTATTGAAGATGGCCCTGACTTTTCCAATTTGAATTTGACTTTTAAATTTTTCCGCACACCTTTGCATCTCCCTTTTTCACTTCCCTGTCCTCTCTCATTAATGCATTCTAAGTTGCATATCTCATTTTCACTTATCAGATACATTTCACTCTGTTATGCAACATGGAACATTCTATCCCCACCCTTGTCCAGCAGCCTTACTGTCCACTCCTCTCCTCACTCACAGTCAAGAAGCTAGTTGTGCTGAAGTGGCCATAGATGGCGGTCAGTGTGTATGTACTGATGTCTGAGTGATTGTATGAATGTATGTGTATCATGCTCTGATGAAGGATGTGGCCAAAAATTAAAGTTTTGTGAACATGATTCTCTCTTCTACACACCTTTCTGCAGTTTTTAGTCATCTTTACGGTGAAGTACTACCTATCCAGATATTATTGACATTGTTAAAAGTTCAGTTTTGTTTTAAAAGAGGCTTCTCATTGCTGTAGCTCCTAATTCATTGGTTAATGTTTCTAATATTCATGGAGAAGTACAGATGAGTCACAGTGTGCTTTTTGTCCTGTGTTCACTGATCATGTTTTGTAAAGGAGAACATTCAGACATGCTATGGTGATTTTTGTCACTACTAGTGGTCAGATGAAAGGCATAATATGTAGGTATGCTATCTTCATGCATATGATTCTTTTTGCGATGCATTGGTACCACTGAAAAGTAGTGTAAAAACATCAGTCTTAACAGTATAATGAGGATAGTGAACATTTCACCACAAAGACTTACTACAAGCTGTGACAGGCACATAAAAAAGACCCTCACACATACAGTACTTAAGCTATCAGCCACTAGCTTTCCCCAGAAAAGCGAGAGTTCCCTCAGACACACAACCCTTCTTCTCTGGCCCCCACACTCCGAATCACGTTCTGTGGTGAGGGGATAGGTGGAGAGAGGTAGGGAAATGAGGGGCGTGGGGGGGGGGGGTGGATAGGAAGGTTACAACATGGTGGTGGGGATGAATGCAGACGGTCTTACATAGTATGTAAGTACTACATGGGTGGAAAGAGATGCAGTCCAGGAACGTTGCATCTCGCTCCAACCAATTAGTAAACACATGCCTCGTAAGCCCATACTGTATCCATCTTCACCATTGTTACACAGATTTGGGTTTTCCAAGATTTCCATAAATCAATCTAAGGAAATGCTGGTATGTTTCTTTTGAAAGAACATGGCAGATTTCCTTCCCAATCCTTAACAATAACACAGTCCAAGCTCATACTCCATCTCAAACGATCATATTGTTGAAGGGAAGTTAAAGCCTAAGCTTCCTTCCTTTGAGATGGAACACAGACTAAGGAACGGGAATAGTCAGAGGAGGATACAATTAGTGTGAATCAACCTTAACTGTACCCACACAATTGACCAAGTTTTAACACGTTTCATCGTACAATGTTTTTCAAACTTGCAAAAACAAAATATCACACAATACCAGAGCTCATACAAGTCAGTTTATCCATGGGTTACGTGTGACAACAAATTACAAATTATTGCATTAAGCCAGAGATGGGCACAAATCAGCTCAATGAGCAGTGCTCCGGCTCAGGCCGGAAAAAGAGCAGCTTTCGCGCTCGGCCGGTAGTTATCCTAGTTGCCGCTAGAGGTCTGCATGCTTGCTGGCGCACATAGTTCGCTCTTATCTTTATAAGATATTTGCCGGCTCGACTGCACGCACTGGACATTTTAGAGAAGAGTTTCCAGTATTATGTTTATAAGTTACTTACTTATAGGCACACAGGACTCATCATTTCAGAGGTAGCGGTTAAAACCGCTGTCCCACCTTTCTTGGTGAGTTTGTTCATTGTAACCATCTATCATTGTTACTAACAACACATGAATACCAACTCATATGATTTATTTTAAGTTTAAATTATCAAAAATATTCACATGCATGTGGAACAGATTTTCCAGTAGCAAAAGAAAAACTACCTCTGAAGAGCAATCTAATACAGATGTAGTATCTTAAAATAAATGGTATGGATTCTTTGTTGAAATGTGAAAATTTTGTGAAATTGAATATTTTATTCATTACAGCAACCGTGCTGTATACTTTAAAAAAGGCAGTCATCAGTTGCAGAGTTGTAGATTTATTAACTTCTGGTTTCAGGCAGTCATTGACCTCCTTCAGGTATATTACTTTACCCAGTATGTTCAATCAGAGCATGGTGTAATAACACTGAACAAGTGCAGAGATTATGCTAGAACCTCTAGCATAATCTCACCACTTGATGTTCAATGTTATTACACCATGCTCTGATTGAACATATAGGGCAAATTAACACATGGTGGACGGCGCCCGAGCCAGACTCGTTCAGCAGTAGTTAGTCAGGTGGACGGTCTACATGAGTATGAAAAGAAATCCATTAAATTTTGTTCACATGATAAATCAATCAAACATGAAGGCCGTAAACTCCGCAAAATACCTAGAAATTACAATTACTTCTGCCTTAAATTGGAAAGAACACGTAGATAATGTCGTGGGAAAGGCGAACCAGAGACAGTGTTTTTTGGAAGAACCATTAAAAGATGCAACAGCACTACTAAAGAAACTGCATACACTATGCTTGTCTGTCCTTTTATGGAGTATTGCTGCCCAGTGTGGGATACTTATCAGGTGGCTTTGACGGAGGACATCGAAAGAGTCGAAAGAAGGGCAGCTTGTTTGATATTGTCATGATACAGGGGAGACAGCGTTACGGAAATGATACAGGATCTGGGATGGCAATCATTACAACATCGGCACTTATCGCTGTGGTGTGGGCTACTTACAAAACTACAATTGCCAACATTCTCCTCCGAATGCGAAATAAAATACGAGGAATCAGAGCCCGAACAGAGAGATTCAGGTGTTCATTCTTCCCGCGCACAATATTCGAGAATGGAATGGGAGGTAAAATAGTATAACGGTGGTTCGATGAACTATCTGCCAGGCACTTAAATGTGATTTGCAGAGTATCCCATGTAAATGTAGTTGTTTTACGCCACTTGCCCAGATGTTTATAAAAATTTTACTTATTGTGGGAGGGGGCATAACAAAACGACTCCGAGCGGGAATAGGGAGGGGATAAGGAAAAGTTTGTGTCCCGGAGTCAAAGATCTGGCATAAATGAGCCTTATTACCTTTTGTATGTGTGTCAAAAATAACAGAATGTTAAAAGAAATGTTTTTATATTAAAAATCTGTACTGTATTACTGACAGGAAACAAAATTTAAAACTCGAACTTGTACCTAAACGTGTATTATAAATTATTTTGAGATTTGACTCAACATTAAAGATATTAAGAAAAGTCAATTTTGTCTCATTTTAATCTCAAGTTAAATATATTTTCTACATATTTATAAAAACTTTCTTCCTGAGAATTACTTTAAAAATATGTGAACCTTCAAGTTTTTTGGTGATTTTCATATAAAGATTTCTCTTGTAGCAGAGATTTTTTTATTTATTTACAATAACGCTACAAAGGCCAAGACTTTTCTTTAGCTTACATTAAAATATATTCTTCAGTTTTTCAATAAAATTTGCTACAATATAACAGAAATATTTAAGTCAGCAAGAAAAGTTCTAGTGTCAAAAACAGTTTGTGGACATGAAAAAAGGAGTAACGTGATGGATACAATCATTGGCAATTTTTTCACAATATTTAAAATATTTATGATACGAATATTATAGAGGAAAAATTCCTAACAGGAAAAATATACGTAAAAAATAGATGAAGTCCACTTACCAGGCGAAGGAGCACAGGTAGTGATAGCAACAAATAAACACACACACACACACACACACACACACACACACACACACACACACACAAACGCTAGCTTTCGCAGCCTAGCTGCTTCGACAGGCAGAAGGGAAGGAGAGGGAAAAGGAAATGATGAGGGTTTTAAGGGAGTGGGCAAGGAGTCATTCCAATCCCGGGACGGGAAAGACTTACCTTGGGGAAAAGGAGGGTAAACAAATACACACACATTTACACAGACTCAAGTACACTTAGGCAGACATACTGTAGAAAGCAAAGGACAAGTGTTCACAAATTGATTGTGTGTTCCTTGATTTCCAGAAGGCTTTTGACACCGTACCTCACAAACGGCTTTTAATAAATTAAGTGGTTATGGTATATCGCCCCAAATTTGCGACTGATTAGGGGATTTCCTGTCAGAGAGGACACAGTTCGTAGTAATTGATGGCAAGGCATCGACTAAAACAGAGGTGATATCGGGCATTCCACAGGGTAGTGTTATTGGTCCTCTGCTGTTTCTTATTTACATAAACGATTTCTACAGTATGTCTGCCTAAGTGTACTTGCGTCTGTGTAAATGTGTGGGTGTGTGTGTATTTGTTTACCCTCCTTTCCCCCAAGGTAAGTCTTTCCTGTCCCGGGGTTGGAATGACTCCTTACCCACTCCCTTAAAACCCTCATCATTTCCTTTTCCCTCTCCTTCCCTTCTGCCTGACGAAGCAGCTAGGCTGCGAAAGCTAGCGTTTGTGTGTGTGTGTTTATTTGTTGCTATCACTGCCTGTGCTCCTTCGCCTGGTAAGTGGACTTCATCTATTTTTACGTATATTTAAAATATTTGATGTATATATAAAAAAATAATTTTTAGATACATATTTCCATCAATTTATTAAGTTACAATTATGTTTTCAACACTTACATCAAATTTGACTCACCCTATCTTAGGAAAGGTGTAACTTTCAGCATACCATTGAAAAATTTTTCAATATGCCAAAAATATAGTACCAAAAATGGAAAGAGATTACCAGGAAATAACACCGATAAATAATACCGACAAGTGCAAAAAATAACACCAATGTTGACCATAAAATAACACTGACTTTTTTTTCCTGTCCCTATCTATAGAAATAAAATAACACTGATTTTTTTTCCTGTCCCTATCTACAGAGCTTACTATCAGTTCCTCTTTCACTATATTCAAAGAAGTATACTTTTCCCTTTGGAGGTTAGTAGCATTTCTTTTCTCTTATATGGAGGCACTTTCATTGTAAATTCAGTCCACTTCCTATTAATCTATTTCAGAAGTACAAACCCCTCAGAGGCTCAGCATTAATTTCTGAGTACGGGCTTGGCGAACCTGGGGTCCCGAGCTGTAGGCTGTGCAGCACCAACAGTCTGCCACACTGTAAGCTCTGCGCATGCTTCAACGACCACCGTTCGGCCTGACCGTGGAACGTACGTTTCTGAGCCTGGAGATCTTGGGTTAATCACCCGGGTTGCGAGGACAGTACAAACCTCTAAATAATAATAATAATAATCCCAATCCCAAGGTGTGCTATGTGAGGTGGAGAGGCATGGCTGTTGAGGTTGAACAGTAGCTAGTCAGCAATCTCTGGGAACCTGCCGCACTTCAGTTGTATAAGGCGTACCCAGGCAAGCGGGGCTCTGCCTGGGTGGACATATAGTTCCCTAGCTGCTTGTGGGACGAAAATGAAATGATCAATTAATAGCTTGGGTGGTCACAAAAACGCCATCTCTAAGAGAGGAAAGATTGATTTCAATGCTGAGACATACGACCAACATACGTTCTCTTCCTTGGCCACGCCATGGGAGGAACGTAGGGCTGAAATTAGGGATGAACCTTACTCTCCCAAATTCCTGGTGTGTTCACGAACTGATATCAATTTATTTACAGTCACTAAGCCTCTTCTCTTTGGCAAACATCTTGAAGACAAATATGGTGAAGTCTTAGATATGTTGAAAATGAGAAGTGCTCATAGAAGCAGCATCTCCTGCACAATCATGGTCACTACTTACCTGCGACAAGTTGAGTGAGCATCACACTACATAAGTCCTATAACATGGTTCAAGGCATAATTTTCCATAAAGATCTGCTGTCGCAGTCTGACGATGTGTTCACGTCATCTGGCATGTCCATAGGGGACCAAAAGATTGAAGAGTAGCCACAAGTGCTTTCATCCTGGCCTGAGAAGGTCAGGGTTATAATTTACCGGTGTGATATAAAGCATTACATTCCTCCCACTATGAGGTGCTTCAAATGCTGGAAATTAGGCCACATGTTCTCCCACTGTATTTCCAGCACTACATGTAGGGCCTGTGGGCATCCAGCGCAACCGGATGCTCGGTGTACACTGCCTCCCAACTGTGTGAACGGCCAGCTCCATTCGCCCTGTTCGCCGAACTGCACCATCCTACCCTATGAATGGAACATCGGTCTGAGATAGCAATTGCTTTCTACAGTATGCCTGCCTAGGTGTGTTTGCATTTGTGTATATGTGTGGGTGTGTGTGTATTTGTTTACCTTCCTTTTTCCCCCCCAAGGTCTTTCCTCTCCCGGGATTGGAATGCCTCCTTACCCACTCCCTTAAAACCCTCATCATTTTCTTTTCCCTCTACTTCCTTTCTGCCTGAAGAAGCAATTGGGTTGCGAAAGCTTGCATTTATGTGTGTGCGTGTGTGTTTTATTTATGTTACTATCACTACCTGTGCTCCTTCACCTGGTTAGTAAACATCATCTACTTTTTATATATACAATTATATATTAATATAAGAAATAGATGGAGATCACTCACGAGGCGAAGGAGCACAGACAGCGACAGCAGCACAAATAAATAAAACACCCACACACACAAACGCCAGCCCCCGCAGCCCATCCGCCTCCCCAGTAGTAGTTTAGTAGAGTATGTCTGCCTGGGTGTGTTTGCGTTTGTGTGGGTGTGTGTTTGTTTGCCCTCCTTTTCCCCCCAGGGTGGGTCTTTTCTGTCCCAGGGTTGGAATGGCTCCTTGCCCACTCCCTTGGGGCCCTCATCATTTCCTTTTCCCTTCTGCCTGGGGAGGCGACTGGGCTGCGGGGACTGGCATTTGTGTGTGTGTTTTATTTATTTGTGCTGCTGTCGCTGCCTGTGCTCCTTCGCCTGGTGAGTGATCTTCATCTATTTTTTATATACAATTATATATTAAAATAGATTTTGATCATAAAACAAATGAATGTAGTTATTTCGCAGTGTTGTTTGGTCCTCTGATAATGTGGTCTTCTTGAAATAAAACTTTCAAGAATTTGGCCCGAGGAGGAAAAAGGTTGAGTATGGCTGGTCTACACTCATCATTGGTACAGTGACATGTTATTAACAATCGGGAATGACATGAGCTGCTACAGATTCCCCATACTTGAACATTATCTCGTAATGATATTGAAAACTACAGTGAAGGTAGTCATCCGTAAAGTCCATTTGCTATCCTAATTCCACAACTCAGTGTTAAAACCTCCAGGTAAATTGCTAATTATTCTCTCTTGCTAATGCTGGTGTGCTACTTCACATCCAACCCCTCTGAGGACAAGAGGATATGAATTGGTCATATTCAAAATACAAGTCGGAAGTCTCCAAATCCCTTTTAAGTCTTGGACTCCTTAGTGAGAATTAAGAAATTCTCTTGCCGCAGTGGAGTGGTGAAGTGCATTGAGGCACTTTGCTCCGATGTGGAGGCCATTCCACGTAGGAAATTCGATTGCTCCCTAGGGCATGGATGATTGTGCCGTCTTTAGTATAAGGTAGTTTATAAGTTTAGGGAGTGATGACCCTGCTGTTAAGTCTCTTAAGCTTCACAAACATTTTGAACAAGAAATTCTCTGCGCAGACCGCTACAAGGGGTGATTCTCTTGGCATCATCAGCTCTTGGAAGGAACATCATGACCTCTCTCTCTCTCTCTCTCTCTCTCTCTCTCTCTCTCTCTCTCTCTCTCTCTCTCTCTCTCTCTCTCTCTCTCTGACTGCCTTAGCCACCTCCTTCCATGAGTCCCCCTTAATTTGTCCTCAAAGTGTGGAGAAAATTCCAATCAGACAAATTGTCACCCAATGGCAGTTAGATGCAGGTGTTAAATGAGTCCCTGCTCAGTAAAGTGCAGTCATGACACACAAAACTCAAGTTTAGTACATTAAAACCTCGATTTAATGGACTAATTAGTGTAGGACAGTGTCCATAAAATCAAAAGTCCGATAAATCGTGAACATATTTATTACAAATATAATAAAGTACATACCACATTATTAACAAAAAACTCATTACATCTGTGACTAAAAGAAATTCCAAAGCTTCAGCTGCTTTCCTGTTCAATGCTATTTTTTAATAATCAGAAATCTGAGCTGCCTAAGATGTTTTTAATAGCTATCACTTCCGGATCTGAAGATCTCTCCACACACTCGATAATGTTGTCGACATGGTCCCTCACAGCTGATAATTTTGGTCCAGATACTGTTTCTTCTTCATTTTTATCGTCACTATTTTTGTCATCCTTCATAGTGTTTTCGGCTCTCTTCCTGGCTGAGATCTCTTTGACTGGGTCACCTTCATATATATTAATTCATTGTTCAATGTCATCTTCACTTATATTTTCCCCCGATTTTCGCACGGTTTCATGAAAATCATTAATTCCAAAGCCTTTGAAATCAATTTTTCCTTCTGTCCCATTTAACAGCTGCTTCCAACTGTTGGCTAATGTTGTTGTCTTTACCTCTTTCCTCACTGCTACTAAATTGAAGATGCAGACAATATATTGTAATTTTTCAGTGTCCAGAGTCCTCTTGTATAATTTTAATTATCATTTTCATCCTTGAAGATAACCACAATTTCTTCCAGGAACTACTACTTGTATGTCTCTTGCAGGATACAGTTACTCCCTGGTTCAATGGTTGTCTTGATGATGTTATATTTGGAGGAAGGAAGATACATTTTATTCTTCCATCTCTACAGACTGACTTCTCAGCATTATAATGAGCAGGTGCATTATCAAGAATCAAAACAGCTTTTACAAAATGGGACAGGAATTTAAGAACGTCTTCTTGATATGGCTGCACTTCTATTACAAAATGATTGAAGAGCCAATCAGAAAAAATATCACATGTATACCAAGCTTTTCCTGAGCTGGTATATATTACAGGCAACTGACCCATGATATTTTTCAAAGTGCGGGGTTTCCTTTATTTTCCAACCACCATGGGGATGAGACGATGTAAGGCATTGGCATTTGGGCAAAGTAAATAAAAAATTCGCTCTTTATTTTTCTTCCTGGTGTGTTGGATTCATGTTTGTGTGCAAGGGTATTATCGGGAACAGCACGATAACAAAGTCCGGTCTTATCTGCGTTATAAATCTGAGACAAAGTGAGACCCTCAGATTCAATCACTTCATTAATGTATTTATGAAATGGCGCAACTTGTTCAGTGTCTGCACTTAATGCTTTGCCATAAGTTTCTCTGTTCAAGATACCATGATGCTTTTGAAAGTGCCAGAGCCAACCATCAATCATATTAAACTCTATGTCCATTAGTTTTGCAAATTTACTGGCAGTAGGGTGCAACTCAACACATCGGACGATGATGCCAGCAGAATACTGTTGCACAAACCACTTCTAACTTTACGTATTTGGCGAATTTCACGTGCTTTCTTTCTCCTACTGAGACACCACTGCTTGAGCTACTAACTCTGTAATTCAGCGAAAACTGTAAAGAAAAACTTCAATTTTTATGAATGTCTGAAACTTTGTTCCTTTACACCATAAAGTTTGTACACATGATCGACAGACACACATCTCTTTCTAACTTGCTAATTAGCTCCAGTTTCTGTGTTATGCTCAAGTTTGCTGATTCTGAAAAAATGCAAGAGGGAGCTTTAGGCAACAATTGACAGAAATGGGGGAAAATAAAACAGTAGAGGAGGAATGGACAGCATTGGGAGATGAAATAGTGAAGGAAGCAGAGAACAAAATAGATAGGAAGGCAAGACCTACAAAAAATCCTTGGATATCACAGGAAATACTAAAAGTATTTGATGAAAGGAGAAAATATAAAAATGCAGTAAATGAAACAGGCAAAATGGAGTACACATGACTAAGAAATGACATTGACATGAAGTGCAAAATGGCTAGGCAGAAGTGGCTAGATGGTAAATTCAAGGATGTAGAAGAATGTATAAATAGGGGAAAAATAGATAACAGCCTATAGGAAAATAAAAGAGATATTTGGAGATAAGAAAAACAGCTCTATGAATATCAAGAACACAGACGGAAAACCAGTTCTCAGTAAAGAAGGGAAAGGTGGAAAGAGTATATAGAGAGGCTCTACAAAATGAACTTAGAGGCAATATTGTAGGAAGGGGAGAAGAAGTAGATGAGGATGAAATAGGAGATACTATACTGAGAGATGAATTCAACAGAGTGCTGAAAGACCTAACTTAAGTCGAAACAAGGCCCCTGGAGTAGATGACATTCCCTCAGAGCTAATGAAGTCTCTGGGAGAACCAGTCATGACAAAACTGTTTCACCTGGTGTGTAAGATGTATGAGACAGGCAAAGTACTCTCAGACTTTAAGAAAAATGTTATAGTCCCCATTCCAAAGAAAGCAGGCAAAGACAGGTGTGAAAACTACAGAACCATCACTTTAATAAGTCATGGTTGCAAAATATTAACACGAAATATTTACAGGATGGAAAAGCCAGTACAAGTCGACCTCAGGGAAGATCAGTTTGGGTTCAGGAGAAATGTAGGAACACGGGAGGCAATACTCACTTCACGGCGTATCCTAGAAGTTAGATTAATAAAAGGCAAACCTACATATCTAGCTTTTGTAGATTTAGAGAAGGCTTTTGACAATGTTGATTGGAATAAACTCTTTCAAGTTCTGAAGCAAGCAGGAGTAAAATATAGGGAGCGTAAGGTTATTTACAACTTGTACAAAAACCAGACCACAGTTGTCAGAGTTGAAGGGCATGAAAGGGATGCAGTGTTTGGGAAGGGAGTAAGACAGTGTTGTAGCCTTTCTCCAATGTTATTCAATTTGTACATTGAGCAAGCTCTAAAGGAAAGCAAGGAGAAATTTGGAGAAGGAATTAATGTTCAGGGTGAAGAAGTAAAAACACTATGTTTTGCCGACGACATAGTAATTCTGCCAGAGACAGCAATGGACCTGGAAGAGCAGTTGAACGGAATGGACAGTGTGCTGAAAGGTGCATATAAGATGAACATCAACAAGAGCAAAACTAGGGTAATGGAGTGCAGTCTAAGAAAATCAGGTGATGCTGAAGGAATTAGATAAGGTAACGAAACAATAAAGGAGGTAGATGAGTCTTGTCACTTGGGCAGCAAAATAACAAATGATGGTCACAGTACAGCTGATATAACATGCAGAATGGCAATGGGTAGAAAATTGTTCTTGAAAAAGAGAAATTTGTTAACATAGAATATTGATTTAAGCCCAAGTAAGTCCTTTCCGAAAGCATTTGTGTTGAGTGTTGCCTTGTATGAGAGTGAAACATGGACGATAAACAGTGTGGACAGGAAGAGGATTGAAGCTTTTGAAATGTGGTGCTACAAAAGGATGCCGAAGATTAGGTGGGTGGATCGTGTAACTAATGAGGAGGTACTGAACAGAATTGGGGAGAAAAGGAATTTCTGTCATACCTTGACAAAAAGAAGAGATTGATTAGTAGGACATTCTTAGACATCGAGGAATAGTGAATTTAGCATTGGAGGAAAGTGTGTGGAGTAAAAATCGCAGAGGGAGACCAAGAGATGACTACAGTAAGCAGATTCAGACAGATGTAGGTGTCGTTCTTATGAGGAGATGAATAGGCTTGCTCAGGATAGACAAAGGTGGAGAGCTGCATCAAACCAGTCTCTGGACTGAATACCACAACAACAACATTATAATTACCACTTGAGAATGAAGACAACACACAGAATTGCAGTTCTTTGACACTTATTATTTATAAGTGCCCAGTTGTCCCCATTTATGGCCAGACTCCAAGTCTCATTCATTACAATTAATGTGACCAGGAACGCACATTCCACACATCAATAACACGACATTACAGTTTGTGTGTGGAATACACAAGTTAGAGGTGTACATCTTAATGTGGCACAAATATTGATTGTCTATTCATAATACCAGTACAACCAATTTCCACACAAATAACACTGACGAACTTTTACTTAATTGTTCAAAATTAAAGTTCAAACTGGCATGGCTTGTGTCTGAGATCACGGACAAAATAGTACTCTAAACTAGCATGGAACAGGCGTCAGACAACGGATTCCACAATACCCTGACTCAGCTGGCCTTGTAACGTCAGCTAATTTAGCTTTCCCCACAGTTACTGTGAACCGCTGAAAGCAAGGGGAAACTACAGCTGTTACTTTTTTGAGGACATGCAGTTCTACTATATGAAATATATAATGATGGCATCCTGTTGAGTAAAATATTCCGGAGGTAAAATAGTCCCCCATTTGGATCTCTGGGTGGGGAGTACTCAGGAGGGTGTGATCATCAGGAAAGACAACACCGGAATTCTACGGGTCGAAACATGGAATGTTAAATCCCTTAATCGGGTAGGAAAGTTAGAAAATTAAAAAAGTGAAATAGATAGGTTGAAGTTAGATATAGTGGGGATTAGTGAAGTTTGGTGGAAAGAGCAGCAGGATTTCTGTTCAGGTGAGTACAGGATTATAAATACAAAATTAGATGGGTTTATTACAGCAGTAGGTCTGATAATGAACAAGAAAATATGAATGAGGAGGAACTACTATGAGGAACAGAGTGATCGCATTATCGTAGACAAGATAGATACGAAGCCAACACCAATAACAACAGTACAGGTTTATATGCCTCTAGCTCTGCCGACAAGGAGGAGATCGAAGAAATGTATGAGGAGGTAGAAGAAATTATTCAGACAATTAAAGGAGTGGAAAACTTAATTGTGATGGGAGACTGGAATTCGGTAGTAGGAAAAAGAAGCTAAGGAAAAATAGTAGGTGAATATGGACTGGGTAAAAGGAATGAAAGAGGAAGCTACCTAGTAGAATTTTGCATGGAACACAATGTAATCATAACAAATACCTGGTTTAAGAATCACAAAAGTAGGTCGTATATGTGGAAGAGACCAGAAGGTACCAGATAGATTTTATAATGGTAACCAGGTTTTAAACTGTAAGACATACCAGGGGCAGATGTAGACTCAGACCATAACTTATTGGCCATGGACTGTAGGTTGAAACTGAAAAAAATTGCAGAAAGGTAGGGAAATAATGGGATTTGGATAAATTGAGGGAACCTGAAGTTCTTAAGAATTTCAGAGGAAGCTTTAGGCAACAATTCACGAAAACGGGGGGAATAAAACAGTAGAAGAGGAATGTATCACATTGATAGAAGAAATAGTGAAGGCAGCAGAGGACAAAATAGGTAGAAAGGCAAGACCTACAATAAATCCTTGGATATCACAGGAAGTACTAAATTTAATTGCCGGCAGCGGTGGCCGAGGGGACTGAGGTGCTCCAGTCACGGTCTGCACGGCCACTATGGTCGGGGGTTCGAATCCCCCCTCGGGCATGGATATTTGTGCCGTCCTTAGTGTTAGCTAGTTCATATGTAGTTGGTAAGTTTAGGGACTGATGACCCCGTAGTTAAGTCCCATAAGCTATACAAACATTTGAACTAAATTTAATTGATGAAAGGAGAAAATATAAAAATGCATTAATTGAAACAGGAAAAATGGAATACAGATGACTTAGAAATGAGGTTGACAGGAAGTGTAAAATAGCTAAGCAGGAGTGGCTAGAAGGCAAATGCAACTCTGTATAAGAATGAATAAATAGGGGAAAAATAGATACCGCCTACAGGAGAATAAAAGCGACATTTGGAGACAAGAAAAGTAGCTGTATGAATGTAAATAACTTAGATGGAAAACCATGTCTCAAGGTGGAAAGAGTATATTGAGGGGCTCTACAAAGGAAATGAACTTACAGACAATATTGTAGGAAGGGAAGTGGAAGTAGATGAAGATGAAATAGGAGCAACTGTACTGAGAGATGAATTTAAGAGAGCACTGAAAGCCCTAAGTCGAAACAAGGCCTCGAAACAAGGCCTCCCTCAAAACAACTGAAGTCTCTGGGAGAACCAGCCATGACAGAACTATTTCACCTGCTGTTTAAGATGTATGGACAGACGACATACCTTCGGACTTAGGTGAGTGGACTGTGTAACTATCGAGGAGGTACTGAACAGAATTGCGGAGAAAAGGAATTTCTGGCTTACCTTGACTAAAACAAGGGATTGATTGGTAGGACACACACTTACACATTGAGGAATCATAAATTTAGCATTGGAGGAAAGTGTTTGGGGTCAAAATTGCAGAGGGAAACCATGAGATGAAAACAGTAAGCAGATTTAAATGGATGTAGGTTGCAGTCTTATGAAGAGGCTTGCTCAGGATAGAGTAGGGTGGAGTTCTGCATCAAACCAGTCCCCCGACTGAAGAACACAACTACTACTTTTATATTTACATTTTCTCCTACAGTTTTTATTTTATTTTCACAATTAGCTTCCACTTCACCACTTTTCTTATTTAAATCTACTAAAGTACAATGTAATGCAGCAAATTCCTGTTGTTTTCATCCATTTTCTGGTTTAATTCCTTACACAAATTACCAATTTCACTACTAATTTTAACTTGAATTCTTTCAATCTTATGACAGCTTTCATCCAGTTTCTGGTTTAAATCATTTAAGCTACTTTTAACATGACTGAATTACTGACTGTTTTTGTCCATTTGACTTTCAACAAGACTTAATTTAGCAATTAAAAACTTTGCCCAGTCAGGAGTTCATTTGAAATTGGCTTTACAAAACCATCACCACTTGGTCCAGCTACATTACCAATCATAATGGAAGAAGCTTTTGCTTTCCCATCCATTATTCTGCTTACTTCATACTGATTGTACATGGATTGATCTGATTCATATTTATAATACTTTCTTCTATGGTATCTAATTCTCCCTCAATTTTGTCCACCTTATCGAAACAAACTTTTTTGTTTTTGTAATTAACATTTGCTTCCTGCTGCCTATCCTCCACCAACTGACTAACTTTTTCACATTTATTAGCATGGTTAATTTTTAAGAACTTTACCTTAGAAATACCATGTTTTTTGGTGGCGAAGATCGGCGATGAACAGCACTGCTTTCAACACAATGATCTGTAACTCGGAACAGCTGCTACTATGATTTCAAAGGCCATATTGGAATTTCTCCCATCTGTTTACAAGCCATCTCAGAATGCTGATTGGTTGATTTTTCCACAATGATGATGGGGTTGTTCCTTCCTCTGTTAGCTGCTACTTGAAGTAGATTTTGTATACTAGAGCAGATGCAGCTTTGAAATTCGTAAATGTACATGATTGTTTTGAAAACTATCTTGAAATAGCACTGCCATATCAATAATGATTGACCTATACAGTTCACTGTGCCACACAAAGTATTTTCATTTTCACCATTATGACTATGTACACCTCATTCACGATGCACTGTTCATAAAAGGTTGTGAGTCCCAGTTCATACGGTCATTCCTAAACTCAGAGCACCATATGTTCCGTTATCTGGTTGTAGATCGATGATTCTTGTTGCTCATTGCTCTCGATATCAGCTGTCTGAAATCTCAGGGGGCAAAAACTAATTCACTACAAATAACAAAGGCAACACACAAAATTACAGTTCTTTGACACTTTTAAATATTCATAAATGCCCAGTTGTCCCCATTTATGGCTAGCCTACAAGTCTCATTAATTATAATTAATGTGACCAAGAATGCACATTGCTCACATCAATAATATGACTTTACGATTTGTGTGTGGAATACACAAGTTACAGGTGTGCATCTTAGTGTGGCACAAATATTGATCATCTATTCATAATACCGGTAGAAATGCTTTCCGCACAAGTAACTTTTACATAAGTATTCAAAATTAAAGTTCAAACTGGCACGACTTGCTCCTCAGTTCATGGACGAAACAGTACTCTGAACTAGCGTGGATCATGCCTCAGACAAATTACTAAACAATACTTGGAATTGACATAGATTGTGGTTCAGGTGGAGGATGAAACAATACTCTATTACATGCCACAAACGCATCCTATTTATATCTTTCAAACAATGATACTGGAAATTGTGTGTTGTTAATTATGTACATGAAATTAATTATAATGGAAAAGTAAACAATTACTTGCAACTGGCTATAGTAAAAGATAGTGTAAATAGTACTGATTAAATTAACATACAAATCTCAGTTCAATTATCAGTTTTTCATTTACATATTTAACAAAATAGGTTTATCAACAATACTTTTGTAATTAATGGTAATTATACAGAAACTAATGAGGGCAAAACTTTCCTAACATTATTTGTGAAACATAGTAATAGCAGTAGTAATAAACATAGTAGTAGAAAAAATTTACTTAGTTTTAACAGAAATACTAATTAGCACACTATCTGAAATATAATAGGCCAGTCGCAGTGGCCAAGCGGTCTGCGGCGTGCCTGTCACAGTCTGCATGTCTGCTATGGTTGGGGTTCAAATCTCCCCTCGGGCATGGATGTTTGTGTTCTCTTTAGTATATAGTAGTTCATAATTAGTTTGTAAGTTTAGGGACTGATGACCCCACAGTTAAGTCCCTTAAGCTTAACAAACATCTGAAATATAACAATATACTTGTGGCATGAATTAATTAATATTTGCTAATTAAACAAACATCTCCAACATCAAATAATAGAAAATGACTTTGGCTAGTTACATTACAACAAAGAATAACAAAAGTTTTGGAAAAGAAAATGATGATAAACTAATTACATTCATATCTATTGGGAGGTTCTGTAATCCAAACAGATAGGAATAAATCCTACCATGCATCATTACAGAATGTAAACAAACCAAAGATCTTAAATTGAATCACATTGAAACAGTGTGTCCAAAGAAATTTAGAACAAAAAACCAACAACCACCCTCGCAGATCATGAATAGGAAAGTAAAATCAGCCAACTGCCAGTACAGTTTAGACAAGAGACGACATTTGGAGACTGCCAGCAACCGCTCGGTGGAAGAACAACTGAGGAACCGGGCCCAACGACATGGTGAGCCGACACAGTCGTACATACAGTATGTTTTGGCCCTGTGTAACATAGTCAATCCGAATATGACTGAGGCCGACAAAATCACGCACCTGATGAAGGGTATTGGAGAAGACATGTACCAAGCTCTTCTGATAAAAGACATCGCTACGTTGCAAGAGTTTGTCAAGTGGTGCCAGCGGATTGAAGAGATGAAGTCAACAAGGGTTGGATGAAAGAAGTATGACAGACTCTTGAATGTAGTCCCAATGGCCGTTGTGGAAGACCAGCATGACTTCGCCTCTCTCATACACAAATTGTGAGAGAAGAATTACAACAATTTATGGTAGCTGGGACTATTAGACCGAGTGAGCATCAGATTATGGCCATGGATGTCCTGTAAGTCATGAGGGAACCAATGCTGCTGAGCTCCTGTCTGCCCTGCCAGTCACACTTGACATGAAGAATGGCATTGCCCTGCTATGACTTACACTGCAGCCTCCAAATGGCAACCTATGAACCGACCGACGCGTCCACAACCAATTCCCCCGGCATCTATGATGCCCCACAGAAAAAAAGAGACATCTGGAGGACAGAAGACAACACACCACTGTGTTTCGATTGCTGGCCGCGGTGGCCGAGGAGACTGAGGTGCTCCAGTCACGGTCTGCACGGCCACTACGGTCGGGGGTTCGAATCCCACCTCGAGCATGGATATTTGTGCCGTCCTAGTGCGTAAGTAGTTCATAAGTAGTTTGTAAGTTTAGGGACTGATGACCACGTAGTTAAGTCCCATAAGCTATACAAACATTTGAACATTTTTGTGTTTCCACTGTGGACACCCTGGACATGTCGTACCCTACTGCAGAGAGAGAAGGCGAGTATTCGGCGATTACTTTGCCGCAAGACATCAGCTATCAGAGCAGTTCTATCGCAGGCAGTTGACCTATGGGAAGAAGCCCATTGCCATACCCTGGACGAGGTTGTTTCCTGATGCACCGCTACCACTCACCATAGCCGTACAGAGGTACCAGCTGCTTTCCTAGCCGCCACGCCCAGGAAAACTAAGCGAGGCGACCATCTACGGAAGTGAGGCTGTCGCAGATGAAAATCCTCCATGGATGACAGTCACTAAGATGTCGGGAAATCTCATCGATGTCATAATCGACAGCCAACCTGTCTGGGCACTGGTTGATTTAGGAGCTTCTTTCTCTGTATTGTCGGATAATTACCGCCACACTCTGAAGAAGACAATGTTCTGTGATACAGGGGCAACTGTGCTGAAGGTCGTGAATGGAAAGTACGTTCAGCCAGCAGGTACTTGCATCGCCAGAATAACCATTAACAACAGGACCCAGCCGTTTGAATTTGTCATTTAATAGAATGTAGTCATAATGTCATCCTCGGATGGGACTTCCTTCAGGCATCCCAAGCTATCATTGACTGTGGAAGATTTGAGCTGCAAATTGAAGACGTCATTCCGACGGGTACACGTAATACAGAATTTTCTGGGAAGTTATTTGCCATTGACAATGTGATGATCTTGCCATTTTCAGTGAGAAGAGTTGCAGTCACAAACATAGATGACTGGTTATACTGTGAAGTGCTTGTTGATAGTAGAAAGTTTATCAGGCTCACCAAAGAAATTTACATACCAGCAGCTATCATAAGCATTACCGGTGGTCGAGGAGAGATTTGCATCACTAATTGTCAAGAGCAGTCACAACTTATCCCCAAAGGAATGTGTATTGGGACAGGTGTACCAATCCAGGACGGTGAGCTCAATGTCGTCAATGATGACCCTTGCTCTGCTGTTAGTACAGACAACACTCTGGAGGAAAGAACTGTGGAACCGCTAATAAGGCCTGGACTGACCAAGGAACAACACCAGCATGTGTTGTCTGTACTACTCCAATTTTCGAGTTCATTCACACCTCAACAAGGGAAAAGTCAGACGAAACGGCCCACGATAATACACCGTATCAATAATGGGGATCATCCATCAATTAGCCACCATTCGTATAAAGTGTCACCAGCTGAAAGACGGATAATTCAGGAGGAAGTGGAGAAGATGTTGCATGATGACATTATTCAACCTTCGGAGAGTGCTTGGTCGTCTCCAGTAGTCCTCGTAAAGAAAAAGGATGGCACGTGGCGATTCTGTGTCGACTATCAGCGGCTGAACAAAATCACAAAGAAAGATGTCTACCCATTCTTGCATATTGACAACACCTTAGATTGCTTGAAAGGAGCTACATACTTCTCAACCATGGACATGCAGACAGGTTACTGGCAAATCGAGGTTGACGAAGCTGACAGTGAGAAGACAGCTGTTATTACACCTGACGGCCTCTATGAATTCAAAGTAATGCCATTTTGATTATGTAATGCTCCGGCCACATTTCAGCGTATGATGGAAACTTGCTTCGATACCTTAAGTGGACGACGTGTCTTTGCTATTTAGAGGACATTGTCGGTTTCTCAAAAACAATTGAAGAACATCTGAGTCGCCTGTCAACTGTGTTGAAGTGTGTTCAGACTGCAGGACTCCACCTCAATCAAAAGAAGTGCCTCTTTGTTGCCAAAGAGATAAAATACCTGGGGCACCTAGTCAATGGAGATGGTGTCATTCCTGATCCAGATAAAGTAAGGGCAGTCACAGAATTTCCATCTCCTCAGCACATTCATGATGTGAGGAATTTTCTCAGGCTGTACTCATACTACTATCGTTTCAAAAAAGATTTTGCAACAATGCATGACCATTGCAAGAATTTCTGCAGGGAGATGCCAAGTTTTACTGGGATGAGACAGAAGAAAGAGCTTTCTGGGCACTTAAGGAGGCTCTAACTTCCACATCAGAAAGGCTAGAAAGCCTTATATGACGAGAATGTGGAAACTGAACTTCACACAGACACCAGTGGTTATTGGAGTTGGTGCGGTGCTTGTACAAGTTCAGGGAGGTGCTGGAAAGGTGATAGCCTATGCATCAAGAATACTCTCAAAGTCTGAGATATACTACTCTACAACTGAAAAAGAATGTCTCGCAGTTATCTGTGCTATCAACACGTTCTGGCTGTATTTAATTGACAAACAATTCACTGTCATGACAGACTACCATTCTTTGTGTTGGCAGACTAGCTTGAAGGATCCATCAGGTTGACTAACAAGATGGGCACTAAGATTCCAAGAATATGACGTCACAGTGGTATTCAAGAACAGGCACAAACAGAAGGATGCCGACTGCCTTTCGAGGAATCCATTAGTGGAACACAACACGACTGAAATTTCAGCCCTCACTGAATTAGGTGACAATACAGCTGAAGAGAGGGAAGATCCAGCACTATTAAAAACCATAGAGGCCTTGGAGAAAGGATAACTGACCAATGGAGAGTTGCAACTTATAAACGGGACATTGTCTAAGAGCAACTACCATCCATTGGGCCCCAAATGGCTACTGGTCGTTCCAGCTCAACTCCAGCCAGCTATTCTCAAGTATTTCCATGATGCTCCAATATCCGGTCATCTGGGATTCGTGAAGACTCTATACAGAATCAGACACAGGTATTACTAGAAAGGTCTGTACTGATCTGTCAAGCACTATGCGAGTCACTGTAAAGTGTGTCAGCAACTGAAGCATGTGCTGCAATTACCTCCAGGGCACCTCATACCGATTCCACCTACAGCAACTCCATTCCACCGAGTTGGAATCGGTCTTTTAGGGAGGTTTCCGAAGTCGATGATCGGTAACCGATGGATAATAGTCTGCACTGACTACCTCAGACACTATGCTGTCACCAAACATGTGCCGACTGCAAAAACCCCAGAGATCACAAAATTCCTTGTAGAATAAATTATTTTGAAGCATCTGATCATGAAAAAGTATTCCAGTCAAAACTAGTATCAGAGGTAATGTCACATTGCGACATTGTCCACAGAATGACAACTGCATACCATCCTCAGACAAATGGTCTTACAGAATGTTTTAACAAGACGTTAGCAGATATGCTGTCAATGTTGAGAAGAAGGACTGGGATACAATACTGCCAGTCATGACATTAGCTTATAATACCGTAAGACAAGACACCACAGGTTTCACACCTTTTTCCTGCACTATGGCCATGAAGCTGAGATGACTATGGATACGCTGTTTCCGTTCCAACTGCACGACACTCAGGATGACTATGTGAAACAGCTTGTCACCAGGGTCAAAGGAAGCAAGACAGTTGGCTCACATACGGACACTGGACGCCCAGGAGATGGACCGTCAGCGGTATAATGACAAGCACCGACCTGTTGTGTACAGCCCAGGAGATCTAGTATGGATTTTTTTACCCCTGTATGGAAAGTTGGACTACCAGAAAAGTCATTGAAGCGATACTTTGGTCCGTATTGTGTCATATGCTGCCTGTCAGATATCACATATCAACTTGAGGATTATGAGCCATCGTTGAAACGGTAAAAATGAAGAGACACTGTTCACATACTCCGCATGAAGCCTTCCTATGATCCTGAAGAGCATATAGGCAAAAATGGCTTCTTGTTCAAGGACTCTAAGGACGGTAATGATACTGATGAAGCCATGACAGGAATGACTGTTGTTGATAATTGTGCAGAAGGGAGGGATTCTCAAGAACTGCCATACAGAGGACCCATGACAAGACCAAGATATTGCAGCTGGCTCCAAAGGGAACCTAACAGTGGGTTGCTGGTTTTTCAGGATAGGGAGCAATGCTGTGACACCCCATGTTCACCGACTGAGGGCGTAGTGCAAGGGATAGCGTCACCGATTGCAGTGCTGAAGGTCGCCGGTTCAATCCCTTCTACCGGCAAAAATTTATTTCTTTGTAATTTCGAGGATGTTCTACATGTTTCTTATGTTAACTTGTAATTTCTACTTGTTTCTTTGTTAATTATTCTTCTAATTTCTGGTACATTCTGTCTGTGTGTAAATAGCAGAGCACTCTGCCCGAGGGGCAGTGTTTCTCAATAAACCTGCTTTCAGTATAAGTCTCCTTCCATTTCAACACGACAACATTGTTTGTTGAATTTCCAATGTGAAACCAAAGTGAGAACCGTGCTGTATAAAGGCAGTAGCAATGTATTTCTGAAAGTCTCCTCCTTTGAGGAGCTTCACCTAATTTTGATAGCCGGTCTAGTGCTTTTGAATGGAGAGACCCTGTTGCTAAGCTGTGTTCCTGCGTGTTATGCATGACAGAGATGAAGGTAATCATGGCTATCAAATTTCAGAGTGTTAATGTTAATAATGGAAGATAGATAAAAACTCTCCATAAAAGGCTTGCTGAGCTGCTGACAGGAACAAAAAATACAAAGTCACATTCACACAACTTAAAGTTTTGGCCGTGGCCTGCATCAGAAAAAGAAACACACACATTCAAACAACTACACACACACACACACACACACACACACACACACACACACACACACACAATCATCATGTCCAGTCACTCCAGTGACAAGCATCTAGACTATGAGTGAGGTGAGGAGAGGGGTCATGACGGGTAAAGGTGGGAATGGAAAGTTCCAAATTGCATCATGGAATCCATCTCCACCTTTACCTGGCATCCATGCTCCCCTCCACTCACAACCTCACTCACAGTGTAGATGCTTGTGTCACTGGAGTGGCCGGGTATGATGGTTGAGTGTGTATAGTTGTCCGAGTGATTGTGTGAATGTATGTGTTTCTTTTTCTGATGAAGGCCATGGGCAAAAATTTAAGTTGTGTGAACGTGACTTTGTATTTTTTGTTCCTGTCAGCAGAGGGAGCCTCTTTACGGTGAGTTGTTCTCTATCTTCTATTATTAATCCTTCGAGTGCTGCAGATGTCATATGTCGCGGCGCTCCACCTTGCCTTGGGGCCTGCGGACTCCATTTGCCGCGGCAGTGGCATTTCCCATGTGGCCTGGCCAGTACCAGAATCCTTAGGCTGTGTTTATAGCCCACTGTGTTTTCATAAAATAATGATGCATGTTCTAGATTAAATAACAAAAAACAAGGTACAATCAAAATATTTGTTTAATTGAAATCCTCACAGGAAACAGTTTAACTATCTCTTAAATGAACCACACAAAAATCCAGACTGACACCACGGAAACATCGGAGTTGACATCTTTCTGCATACTGGCATATAATGTGGCTGGTATACCATCACAATTGTCACCACTGTGTAAACTGGTATGTGGCTAGCGTGACGTACATCCAGACACGCACGACACGTGCAGTGGGGAGTGGCTTTAAAGACTACATATGCCTGCAGACTTTAATAGCCGCTCGGGGCTGCTGCTTACATGCTGACTGCCAGTGTTCGGAGTGCATAGAATATTGATCAGCCGATTCTGAGAAAACTATTAAATGAATTTTTTTTCCCCATCATTTATAGGGTGATATATTTGCTCGATAATGATCTCACTTTCTATTTGTTATTCTTTATAGTTACTGTGCTGCAGATGAAATGTAGGTAAGATATCTAAATTTTATTTAAGGGCAGAACGATAACTCATTTCATTCTCGAGATATAGGGTGTTATGTCCAACGGACAGGTGCAGAAAGTGCGCACATTTCTGTTCATGTGGACTTTGCAGTTCTACAAAATACATGTCAACCAGTTTCAATCCTAGTTTCAGCCTATTATTGTTCAAAGCACGTTTATCTTTTAAAAATTTCATACCATCAAAATGAAGTAAATTTTGAATCAAGACATTCGTGTTATGCGATTGTAAAACTAGATCCGTCTTGGATTTCATTGAGTAGACGGGCACAACAGAAATTTAAATCCATAATTTACAAGAAACCGGTATTTGTAAAAGATATGTCAAATATAGCCTACACTATTTTCACCTTCTTAAAAAATTTCCATGTTTACGACAATTTTTTTTTCCACATCCCTGTGTTGCCAACCTATGAAGTACGAAGTTTCATGTTCAATATCTATTTACATTATGAGATGTAAGAATAAAAAGTTTACACTTTTTTCATGGCGTGATTTGTGTGTTCAACTTTGATTCAAATTATCTAGCATTGTTGGCCTGCATTGGATGACCAAATACACCTTTTTGCGTTTAAAAATAATGGTCTTTCTAATCAGCCCTGTTTTGAAAGTTGTATAGAACATAGCTTTTTGCAAAATAAGGTAGAAATTACCACATTTTTATCCTTTTCTAAAATCTTCAATTTTGCACTTAATTTATTCAGAATTGGAAAGTGGAACATAAACGAAACTTCATGTTTGAGAAACTCGTATTATTAGATTACCGCATGCTACATTCGTCATAGCTTTAGTTCCTGAAATATAACATGCCAAACATTTAAGCTTTTTGGGCGCCAATTTTTTTGAACAAATTTGCTTGAATTTTTCTGACTATATATAGCACGTAAAATTCTTTCCAATATTATTCCTATGAGAACGCATACAGTTGTACACGACAGCCAAATTTTATATTATTCAGCGCAATATGACCCGAGTAATAAGGACTCAAAGTTGTTAGGAATTCATGCTCGCCCTGCACAAAGACACACATAGCATCAAACAAATGACTGTATCTCAGCCACTAATTGCTTCCATGAATCTTAAAAGTTTACCAATGTTCACTGGGGACATATACAAATGTTCACATAAAATTGCCCATGATGATGAAGCTGGAAAATGTTCCTAAATTAGGAAATTTGTCATGGAATAACCCAGGAGTTACTTGTTAGCAGCATAAGCAGTTTCAGCGTACATTATGTTTGTCGAGCAATCATTCCACATTCAAAGCCATGGAATAAGTATCCAGATGTAATGTGTTTATTTGTAACAGCAGCGAGCACACTGCGAGACTGTTGCGGCCGCCCTGGTTTCAAAAATGCTCAGACCAGGGCGAGAATGGCCAAGCAGAGGGCTCAGACACACACAATACACCACGGAGAGGGCTGCCAGCGCAGGTAGACGGCTTAGGAGGCTGCAACGGCAGGTCTGACTCAGCCAGCTGGGTGCGCAGGGGCAGCACTCAAGGGGTTAACATTCCAACCGGATTTTCCATTGTTAATATTTCAGAGTTTGCCTTCCTCGTGTCCACAAGCACTTGCGTCCACAATTTGGCAAATGCTTGAGCTGGATTGACTTTCAAGACAGACAGACCAACACATGGGAAACAGAATGAAAAATCTATAACTATCATCCATGTGGCAACAACTTCTAATTTCATTGCATGGGCTCTTCCTTTATGTTAAACAACCTTAAAAGTACAGTAAAACCTCACTTTTACACTTTTCAGGGGACTCAAATAAAATGGTGTAAAACGCGGGAAAATGTAAAATGTGGGAAACAAAATTTTAAGCTGTAAAAGTTACCTACAGGATCCCCCCTAGCATTTTCATAGTTGATGAAAGATATAGGTACATAATATGCAAAAAATACTTACCATGGACTTCTATTTACCCATTAAAGGTCCACTGAATTTTATACTGTTTACAAACTTACCTAAAATTAAATGATTCGAAAGTAAGTAGTGCTGCCATGGTTTTTTTAAGACTTTGTGTGGCTAAACTTTAGTATTTGTATTTGCAACACATGAAAAATGCACTTAGTGTTCGTTGCACTAAAGGTCTTGCTAAAATACTTTTTTTTTTTTAACTTGTCTTGCAAAAGTGACATGAGAAAAGTGTGTGAGATACTGTTCAGTGCATTAAATATGGTACTACCCTACAGATGAGTCACCATAGTATTTGCTTCTCATTCACTGGCTTTGGCAACTCAGCCAAATTGTCACCTAACCAATACAGACACAAAGTCTGTTATCAGAATCGAAATTCTAGGAAATATCACATTTTAAGCACACAATTTACAGTAAATAAAACAGATGGCTTAATTTTACAGTCCATGTCGTGGTGTGCTGTTTTGTGTTCAGATGTTGGTTATGGCCACTGCATGTGAAGTATGGCAACCAGGATCTTTTTCCAAATGTTTTGCTATGAATTTTTCTGGTGACGATTACACAAGGGTACATCAACAACCTGTCAACCATAGAGTAAGAACAGCATTAATTATTTACTTCATGTTTGGCATGAAAAAGTAATCCCATCACTCTATATGATTCTGTTGCTCTGGCCATTGCCAACATCTGAACACTCAACACTACACTGTGACACGGACCGTAAAATTTTACCAGACAATGTTTTATACATACCTTTAATATATTAAACACAACTTACTATACACATAAGTATAGCACATTAAATATTACTTTATAACAAAAAATCCAAAATTGTACACAGCTTTAATTTTATTTTATTTTTTGTTTGTTTTGTGTATTGAGTCGAAGTGGTTTTCTAGCTGGTAAACACAATGAAAAACTGTGTCATCAACATCTGAAGCAGAAATATATTTCTTTAATTGTCATCACTGCTGCATTCACATCAGAAATAGAGGGGACCACATTGTCTTCATCATCATCATCATTGTAACTATCACTGCCTACAGTATTTTTCTGACTGAAATTCGACATCTTCCACTGACAGACTTTCCAGAGTGGCAACATCAACATTCAGTGTCGAATCCAATTGCAGTGTTTTCCAAGATGAATTGAGTGCTGGAAGGATTTCACTATCATTGCTCACTTCTGATACATTTTCTCCATCTGCTGCAATGAATCCTGCTTTTCTAAAGCAGTTGTAAATGGTGGATGCTTTAAGTTCACCCCATGCCTTGGCAATAAAATTTAATGCATCCAAAACTGTTATTTTAATTGCGTTTTGGTCTTTTCCAGCTTCCATGCAACTTAGTGCCTTCTGCACAATGGATTTTCCGTAATATGATTTGAAGGCATACCCAAATCCAGAGGTTATAATTTGCTTGAGCAGTTTGGTGGCAGAAACTCCAAATGCACATTTCTTAAACTTATATTCTTTGGATGTGCAGGGCAACAATCCACAAATAACAGAATTTTCCAGTTCTGACATCTCATTCTTGTATCTAAGCTATGTAACTGCTTTAGAAATAACTCAGACATCATCCAAGCTTCGTGTTAGCACTCTATCACATTAGTAATGTCTTTATGTTTTTAAAACATCAAGGACTTTTTTGACTTTCCTATCACAGATGGGTTCAGTTTTTCTGACCCATCAACGTTTGTGCCTAACATTACTGTGAAGCGTGCTTTGCTGTGCTTTCCTCCGTGGCAATTTTCACTTTTGTACGCAAGTGTTTTGTTGGGAAGGACACTATACAACAGACCAGTTTCATCAATGTTAAAGACATCCTTCGGCTCATAAAGCTGCGAAAGGTCTCTTAATTTCCCATTCTGCCATTCACTCACAGTTTCTATATTTACACTATTAGTTTCGCTACATACAGTCTTGTGCATCACATTGTGTCGCTTCTTGAATCTATCGATCCATCCGTTAGAAGCATCAAAGTCCTCGATTCCAAGAACATTTGCCAATTTCAGTGCCTTTTCACACAACATTGTGTCATTTATTGCAATGTTCGACGCATGTTCTGCCTGAAACCAGTTCTTTGTTATTTCTTCTAATTGCGCATATTTAGAATAACTAGCATATTTCTTTTTTTTTTTTTAATTCAGTCCACGATTATTGACACTTTGTAAGATTGAGTCATTGTTTTTCACGATAGTGTTCAGCGTAGACATGGGTATGCCTAAGTCCTTGGCTAAAGTCACACATGTTCCACAATGAAGTTGAAATCTATCGAGGATTTTCACTTTCTCATCCCTCGAAAGAGTTTTCCTCTCTCTTCGTAACCACTGTATTTTCCATCTTGCAATTCGATAGAAACTTATACTGCTCTTGAAGCGAATAACACTAAGCACAGAACATATAATAATGGAAAGTCCAGGTTGGAATTAATAATATAGTAAGGACAGTTTACAACTCACCTCAAAGACGTGGTGATGAGCTACGACAGGCACATACAAAAGACACACACATACAACACTTTCAGCTATCGGCCATGGCCTTCTTCAGAAAATAGAAGACTCACGCAATCACACAACACAGTCATACAACCATCACCTCCGGCTGCCGCACTTCGAATCACACTCTGCAGCAAATCGGGGAAGGGAGGGGAGGGGAGAAGGGATAGGAAGGTTATGTCACGGTGGTGGGGATGGGAATAACGAGATGCAGCTTAGGAATGAAGTGGGGAGGCGGGTGAGGGGAGAAAATAAAATAAACAAAATAAAATAAAGTAAAATAAATATATATGTACAAACTGCATGCACACACACAAGCGCGCGCGCGCGCACACACACACACACACACACACACACACACACACACACACACAACACACACCTCAAAATAGGTGAGGTTTGGGATAGAGAGGTAGAAACTGTAATTTATGGAGAGGAAGGGGAAAAAAAACCCAACACACTACACCACAATGAACAGGAATGAAATTTTCTCTCAGCAGAAAATGATGTATCAGAGTTATTTCAAATCGATACCGATACGCTTCCATTGCAGTTTTGTCAGTGCAGCCAACAATATCAACATTAGTTACCAGACGACAATACTACTGTATTTTATTACATTACATATACTGAGAAGTGAATCTCCGCAGTTTTATCATCATAATCACAGGGCAACGTTAAGAATGAAACATTATGGCTACACTATTGCAACCATACTACACCTTGCAGTTGGTTGTGATAAGAAACAAATGTATGTGCGACCAAAATCATAACTTTTTCGATATCTATCGAAACCACTACACGAATTTGTCATACTTTTTAAAAGGGCCCTACGCGATGCAATTTATTGGACCAATTCGTTGGTCACCCGATGAACTGAGTGGTTTTAGGTGCTACCCGACCAACTTTCCTTGCCAGCTGGTTGGTTGTGCCTGACCGCCCGATCTCCGATTCCCCCACTGCTTCACCTGACAAATTGTGTGTGTGTAGCGCTACCCCACCAACTTCCTGCCTGCAACTGTCTGCACAGCGAACACGCGAAAACAGAAACAGTTTGACAAACAGACACCCGAATAAGAAGGCACTGCACGCAGTTGGTCGGAACGTGTGAAGGCTGTTACCAATTGGTTGGTTTGTTGGACAGCAAGTTGGTTGGATGATAAATCGGAGCATTTGTAGGGGCCTTAACGATCTGCTAGGTACAAAGCATTCTGGTGTAAAAGAAGTTAACCCCGTATTGTTTATAAACACTAGGCTACTTGAAGGCCAGCAAAATTTTATGTCAATTATGGCTGTTTTTTCTCCATGAATACTATTTCACAAAGTGTAATTCATGGGAAAATCGCAAATATGATAACGCAAAAATGGGTGCAAATTAACATTGTTAACGTACGAAATTTGAGGGGATTGTTGAAAAATGTCGCAAACGATGGGAAAACGTAAATTCCAAGAACGTAAAAGCGGGATTCTACTGTATTATGATAATGCCAAAAATACACAAGATTCCTCAAAAGGTAAAGAAAGATGATGTCAACCCAAAGGTTTAATCCCATTGGAGAACTCGGCATATTTAATACTAATGGAACAGACCAAAATCCATGGACTGTCTGGAGGCTTGAGCTCCACAACACCTATAAGAGAAATTCAGTTTTCAGAGCAAGTCATATCTTTTTCTTTTCCTCTCCCTTGTACCAATGGTATTATTTTGTCTGCATAAAAAAATGTATGCTTTAAATCATTGAGGCAACAATAGATAATAGGCATGAAAGAAGAAAACATTCATTAACCATACCTGTATCAACAATGAATCTGTATATCTTGATTTTCCACATATAGAATTGTTCACTTTCCTTTGTTATGCAGTTCAACTCAGTATAGGGTAGGATATCACATACTATTGCTTTAATAAGATAAATTCTATGATACAATGCAAGTTGGGGGGGGGGGTGATGAAGTGAGACACACACCCCCTCCCGACAATGTTCTGCATGTTCATAAAAAATGGGCAGCACAACAAGCATGAGTATAACAGTGGGTCGGGTGGGGCACACCAATCAAAATTATTTTAATCAATGTTTAAAAATAATATTAATCAGGACACAGATGCATACCAATTCTATTTTATATTTCAATTTATAACATGTACACAATAAAAGATGAGGACTAGAGTAAATATTCTACAAAGATAAATGCACAATTGTCAGGAATAAGCCAAGAGTATTATTGTAAAATTAAATCCAATGAAAAACAATGATTAGGAATACTCCTGACCACTTAGGACTAACATTTGTACGTTTAAAAATACTGTTTCAGGCTAGAACAAATGCACATGATTATGCAGTCTGAAATCTCACATAATACAGAAATTACAAGAATAAAGTTGTATGCTTTAAAGACCCTTCAATCAGATTGATCTGCAGTCAATTTAGTGCCATTTACTCACAAAATAGAAAATAAAACTTAGTTGAATATACATTACATGCAACCATTACATAACCTAGTACTTATGAGAATATCAAACATGTTACTTTCATTAACATTCCATTTAAAACTCATGATGCAGAGTGATATAAATCTTTTTTCTTGAATAATTTTTTTCTTTCTATAAAAAAGTCTCACTTGACAACAGTTAAGTGTCATCTTTCTCAAAGAATTTAGTAACACTAGATTCTTCCTTTCTTCAAGTATTATAAATAAATTTGTGTTTTGAGAGAACAAGATCATTCTATGAAATACAGATCTAAAATCATTTCTGCCTTGATATTATCAATATTTATGCATCAGACTGAAAACATCTTGTGCGAGAGTCTTGACACCATTATTTGTGCAACATGCATTGAAACAAAGTGTTTATTTGTTTTAAATACCCAATGATGACTAGTCATAATGAGATTCCTGCTAGCACTCAGTTTCAGTCAATATCAACTGACTGGGTTTTGGCAACAACTGTTGAGCAATTTGTAGAACATCATACCAGCAATCTGCAAAGCTTGTTCACAGGCGAATTCTGAAAGAACTGTAATAAATACAATAAAAAAAAACATGTTAAAACATCTTATATAACAATAAAAAGGAACATTAGACTTTAAAAATCATAATCCATTAAATATGATGTGATGCCAAATTATGTAAACTGAGATCAATAAAACTGACATTTTTAACAGTTAATTGCAAATGTTCCAATAACTGTGCATGAATTACTATTTTGCCAATCACAGCAATTGTTTTACAGTTTATTGTTAAATAAAGTCACACAGGTGATGATGTTTTATGTTGACTGATTCAACCATTTCACCTGTGCATCTGGTTTCTGCTTTCTTAACATAAATTGTGCGGGAGAACTTATATGCAAATAGGAATACAAGAAGAAGGGGGGGGGGGGGGGCGCACCATCAAGTGGGTTGCGAATCATACCTGGACAGTATATTCAGTTAGAAAATTTGCACACATAAAATGAGATTCCAGACTTGAGTCCTGGTATGTTGCATAGCTTTAATCCTCTTACAAAGTTTTGAAGTAATGCACACTCAGGGGAAATCCAAAAAATATATTCTGGTTCCAGGAATTAGTTCTGCCAACAAGTCACACCCATTTCATTAAATTATATTATTGTGGTTGGTCAGTAAAAAAGAGATATGTCAGGCCTGGTGGTCTCATGGTAAAGCACTTTGATTGGAAACCAAAGGGTCAAGAGTTCAGAAGTTGGCCAATTATGGATTTTTCAGTCTGTGTTTTAACCCAGCCTTCTTTCACCTTTCAATGACATGGGGAGTCACCAGAAATGACACATGGTTCAGATTCCACATTAAACTTGTAGGTCCCCTTTCCCCGTTGGATAACTGGGTTACAGATGCAAGACACCAAAGTGCCACCCTATCAGGTCACTGAGCAATATGAAATTACAGTAGAACCCTATTCTTACACTTTTCAAGGGACTTCAAAGAAGATGGTGTAAAATGCAGGGAATAAAGTTTTAAACAGTAAAATCTGCTTAGTAGTTCACCCTTTCATTCTTGTAGTTTATGTAAGATATATATGTGCATCATAGGCTTAAAAATACTCTATCAATATTTTTTCGCAATTGCGACAGGCAATATCTCTTAGCGTAACTGTATAAGGTATGGATGTCCTACCAAACGGTGACATATGAAAATTTGTGTTGGACGAAGACTCAAAACCTGGGTTTCCCACTTTTTGAAAGCAGTCGCCTTACCATTAGGCTATCCGAACATGACTCCAGGACAGACCCAAACTTCCATATGCTACACTGACTGCACATACGAGTCACCAGGAAGTATGATTATTATGTAACAAAGGTTATCTGACTTTTGTACTATTTTAAGCGCCAAGTGGAAATGGAACTGTTAACTTTACAAGAGGTAGAAATTTTTGACTTAACTGGCATTCATTATTTAAATAATGAATCATTGCACAAGTTCTGTAATTTTTATGTTTCCATGAAGATATGTACATATGTATTTTTGTAACATTTGCACAGGGTCAACATCTCACACTGTAATAATATTTTTAGGTTATAACTCACTGTGCACCCTTCAATGTGCACTTTCTGATCCAGTCCTGCCACATGCTTGTCCTATCCCATCAGAGGCCAGGTAACATTTGTAAGCAACCATTTACTTTACCAAATCTGCTACAGTCACTACACAATTATTTATTTATTTAATTACTTTTTTTACACATCAGTATGGCTACCAGACAGCTGTACATCAGAATTAACTGCCACTATCAAACTGGTCAAAAGCAGGATGGACCATCCTTTGGCACAGCACATAGCTGTACATAACATACTGCTTTTCAACCTCGGCCATCTGGATCCTCCCCTCCACCCCCTGCTCTTCTGAGATACACAGGTGGGAGGTGTCCTATGGTACCACAACCATTCTGGCCTCAATCCACGGTAACCTATGATCTCTACACCCCATGCCTTTACTTAGCTCCAAGCTGCATCTCACACTGCCACCTAACAATGCCTTTACACTCAACCAGGCAGCAAGGAATATCTATCCCAACCCTTGCCATGCATCCTTTCCCATTCACTCCCCTCCTCATTAACTGTTAAGGAGAGAGTTGTGCATTAGCGGCAAGAGGTGGCAGTCATGTGTGCAGGAGTAGTGCCAGAATGACTGAGACCAAAGATTGAAGTCGAGTGGATGGATAGTCTTCTATGTGCCTGTATGCAGCTCAGGGATTGTCTTTATGGTTAGTTGCTAACTGGAATTCCCATTATTAAAATAATTATCAATGTTTCATCTAGTTCTTCAGTAGATATGCTTACTGACCACATTTTGGCACTCAATGGGAACAATTCTGCAAACACTCCAACTTTTAGGATTAGACTAGGAATGTTATGGAGATTGCTAGATAAACAATGCGACAGAAAATATACATTATTCTGAGAGAAGAAAAATGGAAGTGATGATTCAATTGGGACAGCAAGAGATGTAACAGTACAGACTTTTTAGTTTCACTTGTGGATAGGGTGACCAACTCTCCCGTATTATAGAGGTTATCCCTATTTTTGCAGTTTTAAAAAAATTCTCCCATCTCCCGTATTCTCTGCCTGTTCTCCGGTACATTTTGTCATTGATCACTGTTATACCTGAAACCCGTGAAGTACTATTGATACTTAAAACTCTCTTAGTGAGATATCCCAAATATCTTTTCTTAGAATAATTAATACTATTCCCAATTAGTGTTCATGCTCTACAACCTTTGGAATGCACTGGGCTGTGAGAATATGTTCATTGGTTTCTTGGTCAATACTGGCAACTCAAGGATACAATTGCATCATACCATCAGCAGTTAACGCTTTTGTACCATAACAAAATGTGGAGTAATGACTTATGAAAGTGGATTATAGAGATTAAACAGAAGCGTATCATTAGTTATTTCTCAGTTGACTCTGAAAGAACCAGTACTAATGGATCACTTGTCAGCTATTGAAAACAGAGGAAAGGTAGCACCAAATGTTTCGATTTTGGCTACTATGAAGTGTTTGTGTGTATTTTCATTTGTTTTAAAGTAAATCGGTTTTATTATGTGCTCTTGCAGTTAAAATGAAGAGTATACAGTTTTTTGTACTGCTGAAAAATTACTGAACAGGTTAAATCCATCTGTGGAAAAATGCGTCAGATGTTTTATTAACTTCTTGCATTGCTTAAATAGTTATACAAAAGTGATATATCAAATGCAAATCAAATAGGTTTTGGCTTACTGGTCTTTAATTTTTTCTACAAATAAGCCTTATTAATGCCATTGCTCTCTTAAAAATACACTCTCAGGTTGTAGAGCTACCAAAAAAAGATAGTTGGTAAAAGTATTTCTGATTTTTTGAATGTTTACATTCCCATTGTCATCCATTTCAAGGAAATATGTATAGTTGTGCAGTTGAAATTTACTGTGATTAAATCTCCCTTATAATCATGATCAAATTTTGGTCATCTTCCTTAAACCTATGATCAAAAGTTGATCACCCTACTTGTAAAACCCATACTTTTTGTATTTTTATATCCTTGTAGCCTTTCTGTTCTTGTTTTTCAGTAAGTCAGGTGTAGATTCAGTTGTAATATTTAGCAATGGTGTGAGGGTTGGAACTCTAATACCAGTAATTTGTACACAATGACATTCATCCCCCACACAGTCACGTGCCATGGAAAAAGGCACTGCACATGGAAGTGTCATGAGCGTGCATGGCTTCAATATGAAAAACCATGAGTGCCAAGAGGACACAGAAATATGCCAAAATAGTTGTAGATATTTCTTGTAAATAAGACCATTGTGAAGCAGACTGAATCCTGCAAATAGTTAAAAGTTCAGATAATGGCTTAGTGGAGCTTTTAGATTACACTCCTATTACTTACAAGATTTTTATATTTGGACCTAGTGTATTTTATAACCAGTGGTAGCCCAGCATCCAATCAAGTACAACATGGTTTAAGAATTGCAAATTAATCGGATGGTTCAAATTTTCTATTTTTACATTATGTGTAACTGACCCAAAGTAACATTTTGTTCAAACACCGATATGAAAGTGAGACATCACGATATCAATTAAACCACTCCTGGTTTATCACGGCACAAGAAACATAATAATAATAATAATAATAATAATAAAACTGCCAACAATATCCTATGAAATTCGTTATTACAGGAGAACGTGAAAGACATTTTTGTGAAGTACTTTAAACATGTATATGGGTATGAGTGTTGCACAGGAAGAAGTCTCGTGGAAAAAGAGAGGTAAAATGTGTTATGGGAATAGGAGGTTAGATTGAAAGTGACTGTTGTTCAGGAAGTAGATCCAAGGTATCAGTGAGCTCATTAATAGCTACTTTCCCACACTCACTGTTTGCTTTGGGGGTACTCGAGTTAACTGTGAAAATGATAAGTTAAATATATGATTATCATAAAGTGTTATGTTTGTGAATAGTGTTCATTACAGAGTTCTAACCAGTTAAAATGAATAAGAATGTGAAATCAAACAACAGAAATTCCAGGAAGGATTCAACAATATTTTCATAAATGATAGATTGCTTGCAGACCACAGACATTTGATGAGTCGTGGAAAGGCACAAATAACAGAAAACAACTTGATAGCTTTCAGCCACTAAGGCCTTTGCCGGTCAGTAAAAATAAACCACACACACACACACACACACACACACACACACACACACACACCACAGCCATTTCTGGCCTCTGTGGCCAGTGTGCAAAACTCAGCATGGCCGAGGCTAGAGCAACCAGTGGTGGGAGTGAGGAAATGGTAAGGGGGTGGAAGCAGGAGGGGGGGAGAGGGAGATGCACAGCAGAGGTGGAATACACCTGTGTTGTCTGAAGGACAATGTGGAAGGAAGGGAAGGGACTGAAAAGTGAGGTGGGATGGGAGACGAATGTAAGGATATAGTGGTGGACAGGGAAGGGTGGTGGTGGAGGCAGGAACTAGCAAAGGTTTAGGCCTGGGGGATAGCAGCAGCTTAGGTTATATTGTAGGGAGAGTTCCCACCTGCGCAATTCAGAAAAGCTGGTATTTGTGGGGAGGATCCATATGGCACAGGCTGTGTAGCAGTCATTGAAGTGATCCACATTATGCAGTGCTGCATGCTCTGCAACAGGATGGTCTAGCTGTCTCCTAGCCTCAGTTTGGCGTTGGCCATTCATCCAGATGGACAGCTTGGTGCTGGTCATGCCCACATAGAAAGCTGTACAGCGGTTGCAGCTGAGTTTGTAAATAACATGACTGCTTTCACAGGTTGCCCTGCCCTTTATGGGATAGGAAATGCCTGTGACAGAACTGGAGTAGGTGGTGGTAGTGGTGGTGGGATGGTCAATAGGACAGGTTTTGCATCTAGGTCTATTGCACGGATGTCAGCCATGGGGCAAGGGAATGGGAGTAAGGATGGAGTAGGGAGGGACAAGGATATTGCATAGGTTTCGTGGGTGACAGAATATCACTGTGGGGGATGGTAGGAAGGATAATGGATAGGATATTTCTCATTTCAGGAAAGGAAGATAGGTAGTCAAAACCCTGGCGAAGAATGTGGTTCAACTGCTCCAGTCCTGGGTGGTATTGGGTAACAGTAGGGGTGCTCCTTTGTAGTCGGACAGTGGGTGTGGGTGGGCTGGTGGGTGCCTGGACAGACAAGGCCTGTGAGACCTGTTTTAATTATCTTGGGTGGCTAGGCTGTATGGAAGGGACTTTTTGATGCAGGATGGGTGTCATCTGTCAAAATGGAGGTATTGCTGATGGTTGGTAGGTTTGATGTGGACAGAGTAGTGATAAGGCCATTTTTGAGGAGTAGATCAAAGTCAAGGAAGGTGGCTCGTTGGGTTGAGTATAATAAGACATTAGGACATATAGGTTACGTGAAGGTTAAGTTTTACAGGGAAATGTATGGTATTTTTTCTGTTTCTGACATTAGAGATAGCATTATTGTGTTTGTGAATGGAAGCATTATCTGAACAAGGTACACTGGATTTTTTTAAAATTTTCCCTTCTACTTACTAGCTGGTTGCAATGTATTGTATTGCTGAAGAGCCATGGCACAACAAATTATGAGAGTCAATATTTCAATACAGTATGTCAAAAGACAGCGACTGAGTTCGCAACAGTATTCGCTTGTTTCTGATTGCAACCGATCAATATATTATCATAGCCAAATTGTTTTGTTATATTTGAACTACTTTAAGTGTCTTTGGGGTGCTTTTACTTGTTATTTAGTTTGTAGTGTAACAGAATTACATTACAAAAGCTAACACACAAAGTGCTACTGACGAGAAGATATTGTTACAACAATGTTAGGTTAAAAGGGAGTGAACCTTTCTGCCAAGAGTTACTTTGGTATGTCCACTTGACTGGTTGGATGTACAAGTGGATAGTTGGCATTGTGCTACCTGTTTGAGGAGGTGCTACGGTGGAGGCCCAAATAGCGGCCATCTCCCGACGTCAAAGAAAAGTGAATTTATTAAATATACCATGGACTTAGATTAATGGAAACAAAAGAAAGATTCTTTGTAGTGAATTGTTACTAGTGAATTTGTTCATTCTATGTGTAGACTCAGAAAGGTCACGTTCTATGTAGAGACTCTGCTGAAGTAACAGTGTATTAATTGAATCAGCAAAATAATATTTTATGTATAAACTTCTTAACAACTTGTGGACATTAGAGCAAATGGCTCTAAAATATATGAGTTAAATGAGAATGTCTGTTTTCATTTAGTAGAAGAAAGTATGTTGAACTAACAAGCCACTTCTCTCCCTAGGCAATCAGAAAGAAGTCTAGCCCTGTCCAGGAGCAACACAGAACATGGAAACTGAGTAGCAGGTCCCACACACAGCAAAGATGATCTTACTAAAATATCATTATTGGTGAAATACATCATTTTAGTGGATGAAAGAGAATTCCATCAAATACCCAGGAGTGATAACACAGCAAGCTTCTCTCTTCAAAAAAATCTGTTTCCTTACAATTATCAAAAGAAACATGCCAACTTTAAAAATAGAAATCCAGAACATCACAAACCACAAAAATTTTACATGTACATGCATTGAGAAAAGAGAGAGAGAGAGAGAGAGAGAGAGAGAGAGAGAGAGAGAGAGAGAGAGAGAGAGAGAGAGAGAGAGATTACACACAAAAAATATGAATAATGTTAACATATATCAAGTAGACTACATTTTAGCATCACTAATTTCCAACTCTCAGTACTTACACAAGTTACTTACCGGTGAGTGTTCATTTGTTGTTACTTAACAGCACACACTACACAAAAAATTAGCTTTTCTGCACTCTACTTTTGCTGGCAGTGTTTCAAACACAGAGTTAACAACAAAAGTGCAGCGATAGTCTGCTAGAAGGTATTATTGACAATATTAGCGGTCAATTTTCAGTAGAATTTCAAACATTCACATCTCAGAATAGCATCTATTATTGAAATGTGATATGAACGCAAAGAGCAAGAAGAAGCTCAAGAACTGAAAATCCAGAAAAAACTACATTCATCCAGAACACTGGAAAATTACCCCAAAATGGGAAATTTTCTGGGAAAACCAGAGAACATGGCAGGTATGCTAAAAGTATCTGAAATCCGTTTCTGCATCTACTGATGAATATCAAGTAGATGATATTTGCAGATGTAAGTGGATCCAGACAAAAAGGCAACAATATGTAAGGTAAAAGTATAAATGTTAATGGTAAAGAAAAGTCGGTTTTAACTCCCTTAATACCATAGCATAATACATTTCATTTGAGCAGTCACTACTACATATTTTTGTAATAAAGATTATTTCAGGCAAAATATCAACTGGCCTGAACCATAAACACAGAACATTCCTGTGATAAAGCACTGTGTGTGTTACAGGATTAAAATAAGTCTGCTGTTGATTATTTTTTGTATGTGGTAGTAGGTATCAGTCTGCCATTGTGCACTACAGTACTAGAAGGTTGACAACGATAAGGGGGTGGAAGATATAGGAGTTGAAAGTTACCAACTTATATAATTTTACATGTGGGTGTCAATATTTTTTTCTTCAGTAAAAACTACACAATGCAGATGAATGATCTCTCTGTGTTGTTGTAGTAGTACAAAGTCTCCTGTTGTACACTATAGCAGTTCCATGTCAATAAGTAAAAGAGGGTAGAAGATGTAGTGGTTGAAAGTTGTCAGCTTATATAACATTCGGACTGAAGACCAGCAATGACTTTTGATACAATAATAGTAAAGAGGTTATATACAGTGAAATGTGATGCACATTTTTCAGTTGTTTTTCTACAACAAGTATACGAATATAGAAAAATAAGTGCATATTGCAATTTGAAAAGTAAAACTACCAAGAAAGATGTCAAGGCATAAGAAAGAAATTTTGCGCTCTCGATCCGTTTCTAAAAGACAGGATATGGCACTGAAAAGTGAATCTACAAACAATAGAAACTTGAAATTTGTAGACGTTGTTTATCTTACACTGTAGGCACCAGCAATTTTTCGATATTCCCATCGCTAAGGGGATAAAATAGTGATGAACGGTTTTTTGAAAATATGTTGCTATTAAGACAATTTTGAAGCAAGAAATACAAAACTTCGGATTTAGATTTTGATTGGAATTTTAAAAACACATGTTTCAATATTTTTGGAAATTTAACCATAAGCTGGTGAAATAAGGAAAAATCTTTTGATGGTGAAACTATGACTATTTTTATACTAGAAATGCAAAAATCTGGAATTGGAACTATGGTTAGAATTTTTTTTAATTTCAGTATGTTTTGAATTATGCCATCAATGGTGCAACAGGGGGTGGCAAGTAATAACGAAGTACTTGATTAGGAAAGCTTTTATACAGCTACATCTATGAAAATTTATATTTATAAGTAGAAACAATCCAGGTCTACACGTGCGAAGTAGTGGGAATTAAGCTAGAATTAAGGTAGTTTGACTTATACTGAAAGAACAACTGTCAACAGTTGCTGTGTCAGGGCTCATTAGAAAATGAACAGACACATTAGGATAAGAAAATGTCAGAGTTGTAAATGTCTCATGTGAGCAATAAAAATAGTAACCACTACTAAAGATGACTGACACTGTGTTTAAAGATGACAATGATACATTCATTGTGATTGTAATCATAACTATGCTTGTGACAAAATTTGAGGGTGTATTTTCTTTGTAGGAGGGAGAAAAAAGTGGTTTGGGTGTGTAGATGTGCAAAATCACTCAGTCTTTACTTATTGGACTATGTAGTGAGTAATCCAAAACCACGTTCCCTTTTATCTCCTTCCTCCTCTCTACCTCCTGATGAAGAAAATTTGTTTTCAAGAAGGTTGTTTCTATGTTTGCTTTTGTGTCACTATCAGCAGTACTGGGCTAAGTAATGGTCAGACAATTGATAAAAAAAATCACATTTCTGTGGAGAGTTTCCTTCTGATGAAATGATGAATTAGAGATTTGTTCATATGCGTACTGTCATTGACCACTAAAGGTGGTCCCAGGACCAGTGATCACACCTCATAAGAAAGTCTTTTGGGCAATTTTATTCTTATGTGCCTCATAGTCAAAGGATACTAATTTTTTGCATTTTGTGAAGTGCAAACATTTGTGTTTTTAAACATTTAAAGAAAGTTCTCTATCTATGCACTATTTTACAATCCTCCTAATAGCTGAGAGAATATTTGTGTGACTTTTTCCAGATAGTACTTCATTACAGATCATTTGCAAAAATAAAAAGTCTGGGTTAATATTATCTGGCCAATCACTGAAACAATATTAACAGCAAGGGTGCCTACATACTTCCTTGGGGCACCTCAGAGTTACTTCTATGTCTATTGCTGAGAATCAGTTCGAAGGAAACATGCTGAATTCTCCCTGCCAAAAAATTATCAACTCAATCCCAAATTTTGGATAGTAGCCCACACCATTGTGTTTTTGTTAGTAAGTACTGGTGTGATATTGAATATAATACTTTTGCAAAGTCAGGAATTACTGCATTTAACTGCTTGTCTTGATCACAGACTTTCAAATATGCCGTGGTGATCACACGACTGATGTTTGTGTAATATGGGCTCATTCAGTTTGAGATCAAAATATGTTCCCAGATTCTACAAGACTTTGAAGGCAAAGATATTGGGTTGGGTGATAGTTTTGTTCATCACTTTTGATTCCTTTCTTGTTGACAATAGTGAACTATTTCTTCCCTCTATAGCTGGCATCATATAAGAAGGCACTTTTGCGCACAGTGGTGGAGTGTTAGGGGAAACGTGGAGGGGAGGAGCTACGGCCAAGTATCAACCAGAAACATTGCTTAACTGCACAGTCACACTCCTACAGAGTGAACATTATTGGCTGCCATTGCAGTAATGGAGGGGAATGCACAGAACGGCTGAAAACTGGGCCGCCTTTGTAGGTGATGCCGACTATAGTAGGCAATGATTTTCTGATAACTTTGGAATAGCACCTTCCCATGAGGGCAAAATAAAGGAGAAGGAAAAAGACCCCTCCCCCCCCCCCCCCCCCCCCCCACACACACACTCCGATTCGGAGAGTGCCAGGCAGAGATGACAGTTGTGGGACTGTTCTATGTGGGGAATGTTCTATTTTCTGAAGAAGGCCATGGCTGATAGCTCAAGTGTTGTACGAATGTGTCTTTTTTACGTGCCTGTTACAACTTGTCATCACGTCTTTGTGGTGAGTTGTAAACTGTCCATACTACTATATTGCTAATTCCAGCCTGGACTTTCCATCATTAATCAGTTATTGGTTACAATTGTAATTTGTTTCTGATACAATATGATATTTTGCTGCCCCAAATCTTTACCTAAGATTTACATGGCATTTAACATGGCATTTATTTAGAGCGAGGCACCATGAGGCTACCACAATATTGAAAAAAGTCATTCTCGTTTCTCTCTAATATGGTGTGAGATCACCTCAGATAGCCAGTACGGTTGCATACCCACATGGCATGGACCATATGAGGTTATCAATGAGTTCTTGAGGGATATTTGGTCATTCTTCCACAAGTATATTATCCAGCTCTGCAACCGTTGTTGGAGGTGCTGTCTGACTGCAATGCATCTGCCAAGTGCATCCCAGACATCCTCAATCTGGTTGAAGTCCGGTGAACAAGCTGGCAACTCCATTCCCTCAGCTTCAAGCATGTTGCCCACCAGTACAGTTCTGTAGGGACGAGCATTATTGTCCACCAGAAGAAACCCATCTCCTATGGCACCAGTTTAGGGCACAAAAAGGTCAAAGGATCTCATCTGTATACCTCCGAGCAGTCAGAGCATCATTCTCAACAACAAAGAGGTCTGTATGTCCACCGATACCCACTCCTGCCCACACCATTTGTCTACCACCATGATAAGATGATGATTCCTGCACACAAGCAGGATTATTCCGAGTTCTGCTTTCTCTTCACATAAGGAAACAATGACTGTCCAAGTCAAACACAAAATATTGACTCATCTGTGAGCAGAACCTGTCGCCATTCATTACAACTCCAATCCTTAGGTTCCTCCGTCCAGTTTTGGTGTCATGGTTTTAACGGGACACACACAATATGCCTCCATTAGAAGGCGATTTCGGACTGTTAATGTTGATATTGAGCATCCTGTTACTGCCTGGAGGCTGCATTGCAGCTGAGTTGCATTCAGCCTCTTGTCTTGACGTGATGTTAAGCAAAGATAATGGTTATTTCTTGCTGATGTTAACCATGTATGACCATATGTTTGCCTTCTTTTAATGGTTCCTGTGGTCTGGAATTGTGTCCAGGACCTAGAAATTACACTTTGAGACACTCCAATAGCTGCAGCCACCACCCTCTTCATCTGACCCACTTCCAATCTTCCTATGGCTATTCAGGCCACAGCTTCAGGTAAGTTACATTGTTGCTGCATTGTACTACCAGCTCACTACACTATCTGAACCCAAATGCTCGTGGAATTCGTTTGGTAGAGTAAACACAAGTCAACACCAACATCCTCTGCAGTTAACTTTCTGTCATTACCACTATCTCGGTTGCCATAATGTTGTTGTCTCCACTCTGTAGAACCAACCAAAAGACATCAATGCACTTTAGTTCATTCTGCCGAAGACAATACTTTGGAACCCAGATAACCCAACTGATCTCCCAATTGTTTTAACCAGTCTGTACTTCCCCAAATAATCCACACACCCCTCAAATACATAGTACAGAAATAAATAAACAAGCAACATAAATACCTAACTTACTTGGCAAAATCAGATGACTTTGAAATGATGTGCTCAAATTCTGCAAATGATAATGCACCATCATCATCTAAATCTGCTTCCTCCAGAATATTTTGTATAAGATGCTGCATATCTTGTTCACTTAGCCGCTGAGGTCCTGTCAAACGTTCCACAACCTTTCTTAGATCTGATACTCCTAACATGTCATCACCATCAAAATCTGAAAGAGTAAGGCATTAAATTTCAGCAAGGCTGAATCTCTGAATTTTGAAAGAACTGATAACAGCTAAATTTACAAAAAGAAGAGGAGAAATAAAAATGTGTACTTGTGTAATATTTCATAAATCTGTTGGGATTATTCAAAACTTCTTAGTCTCCTGAAATACATGACAGCTTGATCGACAATGGACAATTAGAATGCATTTTATAGTTAATTCAGAAAATTTTATAGGTCAACTTCTTAATTTAAATGCTTTAAAATAAAAACTTACCGTCTGAATGCGGGTAAACTACTATGACCAGCACAGCGATCGCATTGTCATTGTCAAGATAGATACAAAGCCAACACCGACAACAGTAGTACAGGTTTATATGCCAACTAGCTCTGCCGATGATGAGGAGATAGAAGAAATATATGAGGAGCTAAAGGAAATTATTCAGACAATTAAGGGAGAGGAAAACCTAATCGTTATGGGAGACTGGAATTCGGTAGTAGGACAAGGAAGGGAAGGGAAGATAGTGGGTGAATATGGTCTGGGCAAGAGGAATGAAAGAGGAAACCGCCTGGTAGAATTTTGCACGGAACATAATTTAGTTATATCAAACACCTGGTTTAAGAATCACAAAAGAAGGTTGTATACGTGGAAGAGACCAGGAGACACCGGGAGATACCAGATAGATTTTATAATGGTAAGACATAGATTTTGGAACCAGGTTTTGAAATGTAGGACATATCCAGGTGCAGACATAGACTCTGACCATAACTTGTTGGTTATGAACTGTAGGCTGAAACTGAAGAAACTACAGAAAGGTAGGAAAATAAGGAGATGGGACCTAGATAAATTGAAGGAACCTGAAGTTCTTAAGAATTTCAGAGGGAGCTTCAGGCAACAATTGACAGAAACAGGGGAAAATAAAACAGTTGAGGAGGAATGGGTAAAATTGAGAGATGAAATAGTGAAGGCAGCAGAGGACAAAATAGGCAGGAAGGCAAGACCTACAAAGAATCCTTGGATATCACAGGAGATACTAAATTTAATCGATGAAAGGAGAAAGTATAAAAATGCAGTAAATGAAACAGGCAAAATGGAGTACAGACGACTAAGAAATGAGATTGACAGGAAGTGCAAAATGGCTAAGCAGGAATGGCTAGAAGGCAAATGCAAGGATGTAGAAGAATGTATAAATAGGGGAAAAATAGATACAGCCTACCAGAAAATAAAAGAAACATTTGGTGATAAGAAAAACAGCTCTATGAATATCAAGGACACTGATGGAAAACCAGTTCTCAGCAAAGAAGGCAAAGCTGAAAGGTGGAAAGAGTATATAGAGGGGCTCTACAAAGGAAATGAACTTCGAGACACTATTGTAGGAAGGGAAGAGGATGTAGATGATGATGAAATAGGAGATACTATACTGAGAGTTGAATTTGACAGAGCACTGAAAGATCTAAGTCAAAACAAGGCCCCTGGAGTAGATGATATCCCGTCAGAGCTACTGAAGTCTCTGGGAGAACCAGCCATGACAAAATTGTTTCACATTGTGTGTAAGATGTATGAGACAGGTGAAGTACCCTCAGACTTTAAGAAAAATGTTATAATCCCCATTCCAAAGAAAGCGGGTGCAGACAGGTGTGAAAACTACAGAACCATCAGTTTAATAAGTCATGGTTGCAAAATATTAACACGAATTATATACAGAAGGATCGAAAAGGTGGTAGAAGCCGACCTCGGGGAAGATCAGTTTGGGTTCAGGAGAAATGTAGGAACACGGGAGGCAATACTCACTTTACGGCTTATCCTAGAAGATAGGTTAAGAAAAGGCAAACCAACATTTCTAGCTTTTGTAGATTTGGAGAAGGCTTTTGACAATGTTGACTGGAATAAACTCTTTCAAGTTCTGAAGCAAGCAGGAGTAAAATATAGGGAGCGTAAGGTTATTTACAACTTGTATAAAAACCAGACAGCGGTTGTCAGAGTTGAAGGGCATGAAAGGGATGCAGTGGTTGGAAAGGGAGTAAGACAGGGTTGTAGCCTTTCCCCAATGTTGTTCAATTTGTACATTGAGCAAGCTATAAAGGAAAGCAAGGAGAAATTTGGAGAAGGAATTAAAGTTCAGGGTGAAGAATTAAAAACATTGCGTTTTGCCGACGACATAGTAATTCTGTCAGATACAGCAAAGGACCTGGAAGAGCAGTTGAACGGAATGGACAGTGTGCTGAAAGGTGCATATAAGATGAACATTAACAAGAGAAAAACTAGGGTAATGGAGTGCAGTGTAAGAAAATCAGGTGATGCTGAAGGAATTAGATTAGGTAACGAAACATTAAAGGAGGTAGATGAGTTTTGTTACTTGGGCAGTAAAATAACAAATGATGGTCGCAGTACAGATGATATAAAATGCAGAATGGCAATGGGTAGAAAGGCGTTTTTGAAAAAGAGAAATTTGTTAACATCGAATATTGATTTAAGCCTAAGGAAGTCCTTTCTGACGGCATTTGTATGGAGTGTTGCCTTGTATGGGAGTGAAACATGGACGATAAGCAGTGTGGACAGAAAGAGGATAGAGGCTTTTGAAATGTGGTGCTACAGAAGAATGCTGAAGATTAGGTGGGTGGATCGCGTAACTAATGAGGAGGTACTGAACCGAATTGAGGAGAAAAGAAATTTCTGGCATACCTTGACTAAAAGAAGGGATAGATTGGTAGGACACATTCTTAGACATCAAGGAATTGTGAATTTAGCGTTGGAGGGAAGTGTGTGGGGTAAAAATCGCAGAGGGAGACCAAGAGACGCGTATAGTAAGCAGATTCAAGTGGATGTGGGTTGTCGTTCTTATGAGGAGATGAAAAGGCTTGCTCAGGATAGAGTAGGGTGGAGAGCTGCATCAAACCAGTCTCTGGACTGAAGACCACAACAACAACAACAACAACACTGTCTGTTATACTCTATTTTTAAAATGAAGTAGGATACAGTATGTACAATGTCATTCCATGCAATTAACCATGAGCAGTTATGGCAAACATCTACAAATATATTTTTAGATATCCACACATGTTAATCCGCGAGAACTCGTGCCTTTAAAAGTTACGCGATCGATCGCGTGTATAGCATTTTTCTGACAGTCAAAGAACAGTTTGTAATGTACCTAATATGTCTAAATAAGTATTTCTTGTTGCGTTTATAAGAAAACACAAATATTTGACTATTTAAAATTGGTAAGATGCCGATTGTTTTAAAATTACTGTGAGCAAAATTCTCACGTGTGAGTCCTCGTGGGTTAAACATTTTATCTGTGCTGTGATTATTATGGTATGAATCTGCAGTCTTTGATTATGAGCCACTTTCATTATTGCACCTCCAATGGAATGCAATTTTATATGGAAATTCACAACATGCAATGAACATCATCACCTCAAAGATGTGAGCAGAATTGCTGTTAATCCTATCCAGTGATGGGCTACATGTTACTTTTAACAAAATCATATTAAAAGTAAAATATAAGGTGTTTATTTGATGACTGGAGGCAATGCATAGTAGGTGATAGGCAGCGAGTTCTCTACTGCCCGGCAATATGCAGTGTCGCCTGTCTGCTACTGCAGCTTTAAATTAAAAATGCAGTATATGCACATGAATTTTGTACTGACTTATGTCACAGAACAAGCTGGAACTGCCTGCAATAGTTTTCCACATGTCTGACCTCTACAACAAATTATTTATTTCAAGATGTAATTTTCTTTAAATTAATGACTCGTGGGTTATATCATTGAGTTCATATAATGTGGGATTCGTTGATTACACTTATCCTTTGAAGTTTGCCAGAAATTGAAATCACATAGGGTTAAAATAGAACAAATGGGCTAGACATCGTTGCTAATGACTGTCATATGACTTGCTTGTAAAGAAATATTGGCCATATGATACCTTGCAAATCTTGTTGGAAAATAATAATTAATAATAATAAATGCATAGCTTTGGTTTCTTTTACTAAATTTTAAAAGTTATTGCAAAATGTTTTGCACATACTTTTCACTGTCAACTGTATCATTATAAAAATGGACCCATTATTCTGTCACCACTGAACGCCACACTCCTATTTTCTAATCACGAAGCAGTATATGTAGGTCTGTCAGCACTCCAATGTCAACAGTTTTAGAAATTAACTTAACTGTGTAAATTAAGCAAGGCCCACTTGAAAACAAACGAAGGTAAGGATCAATTACCTAGCCCTGTGATGGTATTTCCGAGTTTTATGTCTTCAGCACTTTTACTTTATTAAAGCCTTAGCCCAAGTAACTAAGCAGCTCTTTGTACAGAAGTCCAAGAAATTTGGATTTGCTGAGAAAGAAGTCTGAGAGACTATTTATGGCAATTTTTCAGGTGGTACACAATGTCAACAGGCTGAACATCTGTAATTATTGTATGTTGCCATTCATGCTTCATGTCGTGGAAACTTAGTATTTAATGAAATTTATTCACTAATTTGTGAATTGCATCATTATTCTGAACTGGAACACCTAGAAACTTCTGGACAAGCAGCCTCCACACAACTAGAAACTTCTGGTCAAGCACCCTCCACACAATATGAGTAATTTATACTAATTGTAAATAGACACCATTGTATAATGGAATAATTAGTTCTTGCCAATATTACATTCACCAATTTCAAAACATCAGGGACATGGCAGGACTCCCCAGTCAAGGGCAGGGGGAATTTAAATTTTCTTTACAATATTGGTGCAGTGTCATCTGCAAAAACGCCAGAATAGTGAGATGGTAAACACAGTCTTTGAGGTAGATGGTTAAAAATAAATACCAATAGATGATATACAGTCAAGGGTCAAGAACAGTGACCACAAAGTGGAGCAGGGTTGCCATGTAATAAGTGGCAGTGCTGAAACAACAGTATTCTACGTGCAGCCAGGCAAGAATGACCTACTCTAAATGAGAGGTGGTCAACCAAGAGATAGAGAGAGGTTTAACATCCTAGAGTTTATTTCCTTCAAGCAAATACCAATGTGCATGTCAGAGCAACACCACGTGCCCAGAGACAGTGGCACAAAAATCATCTGAGGGAACAGACAGTTATAAAGCTCAAGGAGGAGAGCTGCATAGTACACAGAATCATACACAATCTCAATCCCTGACAGACCGACTTGACCAGGAACCCACAGGAACAACACAATGACTCCACTGACAGTAAGTGAGGGAAGGCACACCTGGATTCCTTGTACTATGTAGTGAGCTGTGTATAGCACACAACGACTCTGAATAGCACTCAAGAATTTGAGCATACAACACTATTAGAAAGTTCGTGTCACGTGATGTACTGTGTGGCCTGGTAGAAGGCAAAAGAGATAGTGGTTGTGCTTCATGTGTGCATGCATGCACAAGTCTGGATTTTATCTCCTTACTTTTCTATATTTTTGCAGTTTTAAGTTTTAATTAACAGTTCATAACCACGAAGTTATGGCCAGAGTCTATATCTGTCCCTCGACATGTCTTACAGTTCAAATCTGTTTGTCTCTTACCATTATAAAGTCAATTTGGTACCTTATGGTGTCTCCTGGTCTCTTCCATGTTTCCAACCATCTAGCATGGCGCTCAAACCAAGTGTTTATGGAGATTAAATTGAGCTCTGCACAAAATTCTTCCTTTACTGCTACTGAGTTCTAGGCCCCCATCAGAATCAAATTTTCCTCTCCCTTAACTGTCTAAATAATTTCTTTTATTGCCTCATACATTTGTTTGATTTCTTCCTCATCGGTAGAGCTAGTTGGCATATAAACTTGTACAACCTGCAGTTGGTGTTATTTTCATGTCTGTCTTGGCTATGATAATGTCTTTGCTATGCTGTTCATAACAACTTACCGACACTCCTGTTTTGATATTCATTATCAGACCTACTCCTGTGTTACCGCCAACTGATTTTGTATTTATAACTCTGTGCTCACCTGACCAAAAATCCTGTTCATCTTGCCACTCAACTTATCCATTTCTCTTTTCAAATTTCTAACGTACTAACCCGATTAAGGGCTATAACATTCCACGCTCTGATTTAGTTCTTCTTCTAAGCTAAGTAGCATGCCGGTTCTAGCTTCAGATGTATAATTATCAACTAGGTGAGAAAAAGAGGAAGGAAAGGGGAGGGGGAGGGAGATGAAAAATGGTGTCAAGAAATACCTAGCATCAGAGAAGCAGTTAGTTTACCGTCAGAAAATTGCAGCTGTTTCTCAACAGGGACACTCATAACTCTAAAGATTCAATAGAGTAAAAGGATTAAAATAAATACTTTTTGTGCAAACAATGAATACAATTTTGGGTTTTGGCAAAAGCAAATACTCCTGTGAGAAAGCTGTCAAGAGCAGGTCGACCACATTATTGTGAGAGGTTAATTTCCCCAGAGTTTGTTGACATGGAGAGATCAGTGATACTACATGTCAACATACAACATGAAGAGCATACAATGGAACAAAAATGTTCAAATGTTTGTAAATCTATCGGACTCGACTGCATGGCTATTAGTCCATAGCTTACAGACTGCTTAAACTAAGGTAAACTAACCTAAAGACAACACAAACACCCATGCCCGATGGGGGACTCTAACCCCCGACAGCAAATGGCTGCGATCACCGCAGCACAGCGCCCCAGTACACATGGCTAATCTGCTGCGGCATCCAATGGAACAGAATTACTAAAAAGCTGAGACATGAGAGCTGCAGTCTCTGCAACAGCATAGGCAGCCTCTTTTCCTTACACAATGACATGAGCAAGAACCCACATGGATGCTACGCTGACTTCCCTGGCAGTTAATGGAGGCTTTCTTGGATACATTGTACTAAGGGTTGGACTGAGGACAGCACACAAAGTCTCTGAAGAATACTAAGAGTGTCTGAGCATATAAGATTTAGGGAGCTCAACTCACCTTATGTATTGGATGACTTGATAAAGGGCAAACAGAGTTCTGCAGTAAAAATGGAGCTCTATTCAAGACGCCAAGAACATAGGCATACCCAACCTTCAGTACCTTTTTGGAACGGAAGGTATAGACAAAAATACTATCCCCAACATGCATGCGAAGTGCAAGAAGCTCTCTTCAATACCTGTTTGGGAGTAATGATCTTATGAAGTGAACAAAGTGCAAATTAAACATGGACCTTGGCATGTACCACCTGTTATATGATGGGTAGCATAAAGCAAAGCAGCAAACTAAAGTGTACTCTGGGAAGTAACAGGTCCACAATGGACCTTGCTGAACAATTACTGGGAGGAATACACTATAGTCAGATTAAAATTACTTGCAATTTAACAGTTCATGCACTAGAGCTGCTTTACTCCAATCAGTATGCTCAACATCAGCTCGAACCTTTCCCCATTGCTAATCTGCCACATCTGGTCAAACCAATGCCATTTCATAATCTCACTCTCTTTCTTAATTATTTGTCTTTACAAATCTTAGGTCTGCCCTATTATTTAGCATTGAATCACTTAATACTAGCCATACAAAATATTTTCATGAAGAATAGAATGCTTACTCACCACAGAGATGTCCCATGAGTCGCAGAAAGGCACAAACAACAGAAAACAACTTGATAGCTTTTGGCCGTTAAGGCATTTGTCACACAGAGAGAGAGAGAGAGAGAGAGAGAGAGAGAGAGAGAGAGAGAGAGAGAGAGAGAGAGAGAGAGAGAGAGGGGGGGGGGGGGTGGGAGGGCGGTGGTCGTGTGTGTCTCTGACCGACGAAGGCTATCAAGTTGTTTTCTGTTATTTGAGCCTTTCTGCGACTCATCAGATGTCTCAGTGGTGAGTAAGCAATGTATCCTTCATGAAAATATTGTTGAATCCTTCCTGGAATTTCCATTGTTTGATTTAACCATACAAAAAAACAAGACACAGAAAATGGTGCTAATGAAATGTGTAGTCGTACACAACACTAACCACACGTTGCTGGATCCTTTCGTACATGCCAAGGTTTAAAGTCACATATACAAGAATTATGTCATAGATATCAGCATGCATTAGATAAGTTTCATGAAGAAAAATGTGAGAAGTGGGGGGAGGGGGAGGAGGAGGAGTGGGAGTAGGAGTGAGAGGAGGAGGAGTAGGGGGAGGCAGGGGGTGGGGCGGGGGGGGAGAAGAGGAGGAGAGAACCTGCAACACAGATGCTAGGGAGAGTGTTTCTCCATAAATGGCTCACACTATGGGAACTGAATTTAGAAAGGAGAAGAGGGGGCTGCCAAACCTCGAGGAGGACCAGACGAAGCTTAAATAATGAAAGGGGACAGCAAAAATACAAGAAATAAACCAAAAAGGAATATTGGGATTGAGGGAATAGCTGGGTCATCAAAGGAAAACACCAAGGAAGAAAGGAGGGAAATGACAGAAGGGACTGTACGCACATACATGTGTACCACAAAAAGGACGCCCCCTCCCCGCGAGAGATGCGTTGTTTTCATCAATTATTGAGAGAGGTCAGTATAATACAAGCAAGATGAGATGACTTGCCACAGTTTGAAGCACTGGACTCCTGCCAGAAATGCCAGCTGCATGTTTACATTTACTAAATAATCCACCTACCACTTGTCTTTTTGGTACACATACATGTGTACCACAAAAAGGACGCCCCCTCCCCGCGAGAGATGCGTTTTTTCATCAATTATTGAGAGAGGTCAGTATAATACAAGCAAGATGAGATGACTTGCCACAGTTTGAAGCACTGGACTCCTGCCAGAAATGCCAGCTGCATGTTTACATTTACTAAATAATCCACCTACCACTTGTCTTTTAGCTTTATAAGCAGATTCAGTTATACTTGAATCTCAAGTTACTTGCAAGTTAACAGTTCATGCACTGGAGCTGCTTTCTTCCAATCAGAGCACTCAACATCACTCTTAAACCAATCACCATTGCCTTTCTGCTGTGTAACAACTCATCGGTTCACTGCTATTTCCTTGTTTCGCTCTCTTTCTTGATTTATTTTGCTTACAAATCATGGGTCTATCCTATATATTTTCATTTTATCACTTAATGCTAATCATACAATTTTTATGCAATGGAAACAGTCATATAATGAAGTCATTATGCTTTTAATGCCTCTGATTGTTCACCAAATTTAAAACACAGGTTTTTTTCTTCTTCAAATTTTCCAACAGTAGTGCCATGCCTTACAACATTCAATACATGTTACAAGTTGATACTTGTACTATGGATGCTTTAGTTCTTAATTTGTCACTGACTCTGTTTCTTCTGCTGACAGAGAAAACTATTTTGTAAAATCTACATGGATGCTAGCAGTTCCTATAGTCACTTTAGTGATTCAAGTCACAATAAAATGATCACGAATCCTATATTTGTGTTTTCACAACTGAAAATCTCCTTGTAGATGTTACAATAACAACAGTACCCTTAAGTGTTAACTGAATCACCATATTCAGAGTTACTATTGGACACGTTACATTTGTATCATAAGATGTATTAAGAGATGTCTTACACTTAAAAGAAAAATCACTTACCAAATATGCGAAAGGCATGCTCTGCCTTTACAGCCTTTGGGGCTTCATCGCTAAATACAGACATCATATCAAGAAAATCCTCAAATGTACAATCACCATCATGACTTGAACTGAATATTCGACAAATTCGGTCTCCAAATGGATTAACTCTTAACTCTGGATACTGCAAAATTTTACTCATTGGTAATTTTGCATTCTTATTGTGCCCAACTTTCTCTGGAGCAAGGGATTTAAATTTCTGATGAGCACTGTAAATAAAGCAAAAACAAATAATGATTTTCACCTGAAATAAAATTTGAGTGTAAAGGAATGAGAATTTCAGTAGTGGTAGCAGTTCACTGTTGCATGAGCAGCTACAATGATATAGGAAGTAACCAAATTCAATCTTGAGAATAAAACAAAGTAATCAAATGAACAAAGGCTTCATCAGAGGACATGTGGGTGCAGGAAGATGACAAAGGACTGAAAAGCACAGATGAATAGGTAAGGAAAGCAGGAGAAGTAGCTCGGGAGCCTAAGTTTGAAGGCCACAGTAGATGCAGGCTGAAAAAAGTTACGTAAGTGAAGACAGACAGTGGATTACAATATTCCTGGTAACATGGATTAGTGTGTGGTGGGGGGGGGGGGATTCAATAATGTCAATGCGTTGTGAAACCTCACTTAACACCTTCAGTCTAAAAGTGCATATATGTGCACCTTCGTTTGTAAGCTTGTATCTGTGTGTGGTGTATTTCATATTCTTAGTGCACAGTCATGTACTTTTGTGATTTCAAATGAAGCCACTTGGAGTGCTCTTGTAGCATAACTTTGTTAGTTACACAAATCAGAAATTTGTTATTAATGAAGATGGCAGCTCGGCAATGTCGTTATGACAGTAAGTAAATAATACATAAAGTTTTGTGTGTTTATTTTCATTGTAGTGAGTGAGAATTAAGGCTGAAAGACTGAAGAATAATCCGAAATTCAGCAAATGTGTATTTTTTTCTTCAATATTCCTTTGCAATATATGGCAGCGAAAGAAGCTGTAAAAGAAAAGCCGGGTCACATCTCAAGGCACCTCTGAGGCTAACTATCCCAGTCGTAATCACGCCTAGACGTCAACCCCCAATATAAATCATTCATTTCAGCATGATGGCAAGTTCCCTCAAAGGAAGCACTATCCCAGGTGGTAACCAATCCACCATTGTCAAGGACAATGTTAGTGAGCCAACGGATTCTGGGGAGCTCACACCAACATGCAAGAGATTGAAAAGCAAGAAAGTTTCATACTTTGCAACCTTCAACGTTAACTCACTCCTGAAAATTGGAAAACTGAAACATCTTACTGACACTCTGACCAACCAAAATATCGCTATAACAGCACAACAAGAAACGAGATATACAGATGAAGCAGCATTTGAATCAGAAGGCTTTCGAATTCTGAAAGGAAAACCTGGCAAGAGAGTAATGAAGAACGTACCTCAACTCGGCACAGGTTTTATCATCAATAGACAAATCCTTGGAGCCATCACCGACTTCAGCTCTACAAGCAGTAGACTCTTCACACTTACCTTTAGAGGAGCAAATAAGATGTATACTATGGTCAATGTGCATGCTCCCACAAATGAGACTAATAAAACAGACCCGGAGAAAGTGGAATTTTTTGGGAAGACCTGGAGGAAACACTATCCAAGATTCCAACCAAAAATGTTGTTAATACTTCTTGGAGACTTCAATGCTCAACTCGGCAAAGAAAGAAAATACAGAAACATCATTGGGAACTATCCAGCTTACTACAGGACTAATAGAAATGGTGAACGACTGGTGGAAATTTGTAAGACCTTCGATCTGATAATGAAATCGATGGCATTTAAATGACTTCCTAGAAAACAGATGACATGGGTATGCCCAAATCCTCTGTTAGGAGAGTTCCAGCTAGATCATGTGGCAATATCAAAATGGGCAGAGAAGGAAATTCAAAATCCTCAGGGGTGCAAACTTAGATTCAGATCACTTTCAATCAAAAATTAAGATCAAAATTATACTGGAAGTCCATCAGCCTAGAAACACTATCCGTACCATGAAGTATGATACTGGAAAACTTAAAACAAGCACAGATTTTAAAACGAGCCTGAGTCAGAAGGACTATCAAGGATGGGAACAGCTGAAAGATGCACTGAATTACAGCGCGAAGGAAACTGTTCGCTTGGAGAAGAGGAGGAAACACGCCTGGTAGTCAGCAGAAGGGGATTAAGCGATCGAAAAACGTCAGAAAGCATGGGCTGATTGGTGCTCCCATAAAACACTAGAAAATCTAAATAAGTTCCAAGAAGTAAGGAAAAATACTGCCAAAACTATAAGAAATCTTAAAAGAAAATATGAACAGGCATGCTTAACTCAAATAGATGAGGACTTTCAGAAGATTAATATGCGAGGCTTCTATAGAACTTTCATGACTAACTTGAACAGATATGATCCCCCAACCCTCAGATTTAAGAATAAAGAAGGGAAGATAGTGTATGGAGAGATGGAAAACAGTCAGATCTTGGCAGAATACTTCGAAGAGCTCCTGAACTGCGAAGCACCAGCTGATACATTCAGCTACAATGACACAGAACCTAACCCTGACTCAGAACCACCTACTACAGAAGAGATTAAGAACATCAAAGATACCCTGAAGAATAACAAAGCTCCCAGGGAAGACGGGATTATTGCAGAACTCTTCAAGTATGCCAACGAGAACATTATCATTGAACTAAAACAAATTATAAGTAAAATTTGGGAAGAAGAGAAGCTTCCAGAAGGCTGGACATCGGCACTAGTACATCCCATTCACAAAAAAGGAGATAAGACAGATCCTGGGAACTACAGGGGAATATTGTTAATACCTGTGGCCTATAAAGTATTTTCAAAAGCATTGCTAAACAGAGTGGAAAAACAACTAAACCCACAGATTGATGAGTACCAAGGAGGCTTCAGAAAGGGTAGATCATGTGCAGAACAAATTTTGAATCTTAAAATGATACTGGCATATCAAAAACAGAGGTGCACGAAATTCGTGCTCACATTCGTAGACTTTAAAAAAGCATATGATTCAGAAGACAGGCAAACACTGTTCCAAATTTTAAAGGAGATGAAATTAGATAGAAAATCCAGTGAACTAGTGAGACAGACCCTAAACAATACAACATCTAAAGTCAAGTTCAGAGGAAAACTGTCGGAGTCCTTCAAGATTAATACCGGAGTGAGTCAGGGAGATGGACTATCTCCTACACTCTTCAACTGTGTACTCGACAAGGTGATCAGGGAGTGGCGACAAGGAATGAAAGGAGTGGGCGGGATACGACTGGGGTGCAAGAAAAAAGGAATACGAGTAGATTGCCTTGCATTCGCTGATGATATTGTTTTATTGTCAGAATCATTAGAAGAGGCAGTGAACCAAACCAAAGAACTACAGAGACAAGCAGCTAAAACAGGCCTACAGATCTCTATCGAGAAGACAAAATATATGACAAACATTACAGAAGCTCCTGGATGGATGGCAATAGACAGAGGGAAAATTCAGAAGGTGGAAAAATTCAAGTACCTAGGAGAATGGATAGACACTGGACTGACAGAAAACGATGCAATGGAAGCACAAATAAACAAAATTAATTTAGCATATAAACTAACAATGAACATCTATAATAAGAAGAATATTTCTATCAATACAAAACTGAAACATTACCAGATAGTGATCCACCCTGAAGCTTTATATGCAGCAGAAACACTGAACCTAATAAGAACTGGAGTGATCAAGAGGCTAGAACTGGTGGAACGGGAGATTCTCAGGAGAATATTAGGACCTCGAAGAATAGAAGACGGTCAGTTTAGAAATCGATCCAACCAGGAACTCTATTCCAAAAAAGAAAAAATATCCGACAACATTTAGAAAAGAAGGTGCTTTGGACACATTTGCAGAATGGACCAGGGGAGGTTAACACAGCAAATTTCACAATTCTTGTTGTAGAAGAAAAGCAAAATACGGTGGATCCAAAAAGTACAAAGGGATCTGGAAGAAATGGGAATATGGGATCAAGAAATACACAACAGGGTGATATTTAAATAAAAAATTCAGACATTTGCAGGATTTGAGAACAGAACTAGACCGAGAACGAAATCATCGTGGACAGAAGAGCAAACAAAGATGCAAAGTATGAGAATGAAAGAATACTGGAAGAGGAGAAAGAACAGAAGAAAGGAAGCTGATGTGAATTAACGTGGTCCGAAGATGGCCAAAACGAAAGAAGAAGGAATATGGCGATGTTTTCATATTACACTTCTGTGTACCTTGGTCTCGGTGTGTACGTCTAGGATAGCTGTGTATTTCATAATGTACTGTATTTTGGCAGCTCATGTGCTAAGTGAAGAACAGATACCATGCATAGTGAATGGAAGTGATGCAGAATGTTAAATTCTGAATCTGAGAACTTATTTGCTGAAATGACTCAACCGCTTATGAATTCTGATTCTGAATGTGAAGCTAATGATGAAATTCACCCTCAAAACATTGAGATATATTATGACTGGTAATGTTAAAAAAAAAAAAAAATCTGAGAGGTTTAAGGTGGAGAGCTACTTGGTTAGTATTGCTTTTTATTTTAAAGATCAGTATTTTTTGTTTTTGTAACAAAATATGTAAATTGTCATGCCAAATTTTAAGAAAATTGTTGTATTGGTGCCAACCCACGATTTGTTCATTTGCCTGATATGGACCTATCTCTGGAGAACAAACAGAAAAATGATTCCAATGAACCTAAACGAGTATTGGAATGTTTCATGGAATAGTTTCCAGCTTGGGTCATATCAGACAAACCTAAAATCTGTTCAGACTAGTTCACTTAGTTTGAAAACAAAGAGCATAAGAAATTTTGTGTTATGACGTTGGGACCGAAATTATCATGGGGACTTATACAAAACCATTTGGAAATAATAAGTACTAGTAAAATACGTATTGTAAAATTTCTTATTGTAAATAAAATGCTGTATGCAGATTGTACAAATACAACATACTGTAATTAATTTTACCTTCAAATACTGTCAGTTTTCATAAGAAAATGTAATAAATACGTCTATGATTGAAACCCGTGGTATACAAATGTGTACCAACAATTTTCAACAAATGAAAATTTTCTAAATTTCAAAACATAAAAATCTGCTTGATATGTAACATTATAAACAAAGAATACAGACATTTTCAAAAGTTTTAATTAAATATAGCATTATTTTAGACATGATTCCACCTTCCTGCTTTGACCCATGTCGTCACCAACATGTCGGAAAAACCAGAATATGGGACAAGTTCTTAATACTTGTATTGCAGGTAATAATTAATCTGTGGTTATCCTTGTAAATTATAGACGACAACAACAGAATGTACGATCGATCACAGGTCTCAGCCCAAAGATTTGCACCATCGGGACTCAATTGCGTAGGTGGGGGGACCTTTTCTGTTAACCTATACCTTAACATCAAAGTGAAGATACATATAACTTTTTAAACACAAAATCAAAACTACCAAGCAGTGAAGTCACACATGACAACAAGCTGCTGCCACAGGTCAAAGTTGACGGATGGAATTGTGTCCTATAAATGACCCCCTTGATGCTGGGATGAGGAGCTTAAGTTCAACCATGTAATCAAATTACTTACCATAGTTATGCAAAAGAATAACACACACACTTGAAAACTCAACAAACAAGACACTCAATTCAAATATACTGCTGTTAATTCATTCTATCATACCTCATCTCTCATTGGTTACATAAAAGTGGCACACCATTGGCTACGTGGAATGTAGCGTGTTGTGAGCCTATGAACACTATGGAAGTGCCACCAGTGCTGTTTTCGAACAGTCAAAGATAATAATATTAAGGACTCTTATCTCACTTTTTGTAACAACTCACTTTCTAAATAGTAAGTAAACAGGTTCAGTTTCAAACAAAAAGTGAATTTATACAACTGATAACAAAAACGTATACCGCTACTGAAGTAGTAATGGCAATGTTATTATAGTATCCAAGAACATTTTAGCCTAATTTAAATTGATTACATCATTGCTTCTGACCTGAGAAGCTGAGGATGAAGGAATCTTACATTTTGCCATAAAAATAATTTAAAAATGTGGATATACTTACTACAAAACCTCCTTCTTTGTGAAGTATGTCAGATCCTGCAACAAAAATAATATGGTTGGTACAATTCTAAAAAATACAAAGAAAATGCTTTGTTTATATTGCCTTTTTTAACATTAATTTGGTCAAAGGTTGCCTATGAAACTGAATTGATTTTAGTAGAGATCACTGTAATTTAAAACAAATTTTATTCAGCAAGTCAGGTTAATAAATTGGCTACAATCTACGAAACACACATTTGAATTTCTCAGGCGAAGATACACTGTCACCTGGGACATAGAAAGGCAGGCAGGTAAGACTGTGGAAACAGCACAACTTGGAACCTGCCGACTCACGCAAACTCAGCAATCCTTCAGACTGCTGTTTCGGTAACTGCTCATTTAGTGCTGTGTAATGTGAATGGTCCAGTGAAGAGAAGTTGTGGCTCGTACTCTGACTATGACAATCAGGTCATTAATTTTTTCTCCCAGGGTATCCTTGTTGACCTTGAAATAGACTAGACTCAAGTGGTTCCCTATGAGATGTAGACTGCAGTGATGAATTACCTATGTTCTTGCTCCTCCAGTAGGGGAAGGATTGAGCACTGTGACCACTAACATATGTAAGTTAAGGGATTGGGGAGGGGGGATGAAAGTCTTTTGTGCATAACATGAATAAATTACAAGTGGATGGTGTTTCAAACACCATTAGTTCAGCTCTCGGAATGGCATAATACAAGTCTTTACAACAGCAAATGAGAGGATGGCAATTCATAGTGACGGAATACGGAAATCCAGGCAACGCAAGAAGTCGTACAACAACCAGGTTTACTGCTTTCACATAAGTTATCTTCATCAACTCATACCCAAATTATCGCCTCCGAACTTCACCTACATCTCAGAATAAATTACAGACCATCCTGTCATTACAACCAAATTTCAAATTTTCGGTACTAACTGGCTGTCATACAACCAGACGCACTGCCAGCATTTGCACAGTGAATAGGTTATGAACACACACACACACACACACACACACACACACACGCACGATTATAGGGGAAAAATATATATCAAAAGTAGGTGAAGTTTACTTACCAGATGAAGGAGCACAGGTAGTGACAGTAACATAAATAAAACATACACAAACACAAGCTTTCGCAACCTTTTGTTGCTTCTTCAGGCAAAGAGCAGGGAAGGAGAGGGAAAAGAAAAGTATGTGGGTTTAAAGGAGCGGGTGAGGAGTCATTCCAATTCGGGGGGGGGGGGGGGGAGGAGGAGGGGGGAGGAAAGACAGATGGTGTATTCCAGGCCATCCTTTCCACAATCTTTGACTAGATGTTTTCAATATGTGAGAGATTGGGAGAATAGTGAGGCCAATGCAGTCTGAAGGGTGACAAGGATGTCTTGAACAGTATGTGTCGTGTGTTGGCGCATTGTACTGTTTTATTGTGGTCATCTGCGAGAGCCAACGGTATAGGAGAACACTGGCTCCAACACTTCAGAGATGTAATGCTGGCTGGTTAATGTACCAGTGATGTGGGCGTGTAATCCAATACCACACCAAGGCATAATATTGGGTACAGGATCAGTATGGCACTGCATACGGAAATACGGCTGCAGTACAACAATCTCTCACCACAGTGCTTGTAACAAATCCAACCATTGTGGTGGTGCAGACAGAATCGGCTACGTTGGTAAAAACAACTCTGTTCCATTTGGTTGTCCCTGTCAATCGTTTATAGAACCAGTGTCGTCACAAACGCCTGCGATGCAGCAGCCGGATTTTGTTGATTTAAAGCACCAGCTGAGCATGAGAGGAGGTGGTGATGGATGAAGAGCCGATTTTTTTTCCAAAGTAATGTTTTTCCCCAGTCATTTAATAATCTTGAATTGCTATAATCGTCAGAGTAGCCCTGTGCTACATTTATAGTATTGATTTGTTGTTTGTTCGCTGTATAGAAGTGGTCAATAGTAGTTGTTTCTGTTTATATAGGTGTCTCTCCACATCCCTTAATACTCTCCTGCACGATAGGACTCTTGGTTCATGCTGTATGAAATGACTGAGGCTTTAAATATGGGACAGATCCATCACTACATTGCTCAGATCGTCTGAAGTTTTTCGCTCCATATTTCAACTGCCTTTATTACTAAATAAATTTATTTACCTGATAATCTTGCAATTCTTCTTCCGTGAACTGGCTTTTTCCCTGTCCCATCCTCACATCCAACCACAAAACCACACCTTTCTCCGATTCCACGAATCTGTCAATGTCAACACATGCTTTCTAATTGTTTTCACTTTTCACCTTAAACTCAAAGATAATGCTGAAGTTGTTGACATGACATCCAACCAAAGATATTACCGTGTTGAAGGCTATAGAATCCCCGCACAAGACAGTTTACTTACGATTCTTTTTCCTTTAAGAAAAAAAGAACTAATCCTCGTTAACATCGGAAGATTAACCTTTTGCAAAAGGACGTTGTATATCTCCAGGATAACTCGAAATTCGTTCGCTACGCTACAGACAAATCTGTGAATCTGGAACTTCGGAGACATGTATAGAATAAAGTACATATATTGTTAAACATACCCCTAATTAATCACCTGGGGTTTAAGGGAAAAACCACACATACGAGATAATAAAACCCTAAAAGCAATGAAACTTATTCCCAACATAAAATAAACAGTTGTTGAAAATTTTGGGCTACTCAATGCAAGAATGTAGACTACATTCACCTATAAAGCAAAAACAAACATACTCGTTTATTTGGAACGCAAAGTTCTTATGCGTCAATGAAATTACCTGTCATAATATGAAAAGACAACAGAAAAAAATTATTCTCATTCATATTCTCGTGCATACTGCATAGCAACCTTTAAATATAAACATATTTGACAGTATTTTACCATTAATAAATTGTAGGATATGTAATTGAAGCAGTGAAATGTGGCTGTTTTTAATTTTCATTTCATAATAATTCATCTCTATTGATAATTTACTGAAGCAAGAAATGAACGACTATAATAAATATTTCATTAATTAAGTAGAAAAATAATTTAAAACAAACATTATCCTTCGATGCGTGTTACTGTGTATTTTATCTTTTTATTTTTATTCAATATACTGCCTGTGAAATAAATTCAAGGTCACACAGCCACATGATAGCACAATATTATGTGAAATATGAGATCAGCATCGATAGGTATTCATGTGATACAGAGAGATCAGAATGTACAAGATTGAAAAAGTTTCATGGACGTTACCTTCTTCAGTGAATTACTAAAACCCTTGATTTAAGTGAAATGATGAATTACTTTGGTAATTATTTTTTGACTGCTTCTGAATAAGGAAAAACGACTATCTGCAGTCAACTTAACTTTGTGTTCACCAAATCTAGCAATATATTTACAGTGGAATATCGATTGATTTAGTATCAGATCACTATGCTATATAAATAAAGACAACTCATATTATTAACTGATTTCCATTAACCCATTATGAAAAAGGAAAATAAAGTTTAACTGGGTGATATATCAAAGAATAACACACCCAGATTAAGATGGAAGCAACATGTCCTTACTGCCAGAAGGGTACTATAAATTATTTATTATTATCAATGATGTAGCTACCACATCAATTACTAAAATCAACCCAGTCCAACATCATGAAATAAAGATTGTGACTTCACTGTTAGAAAATGGAAAGAAAGCTTTATAATATTCATAAAAACTTTTACTTGGGAAAACTATGTTAAATATAAACAAGCAGATGCTGCAGTGAAATGCATATTTAAATAGCTAAAGAGAAATAATTGACACAGTTGTTGCCAGAAGATCAATAAATTATGAAGACATATCTTTCTCTGACGTTTTGTCAATGATCACACATCTGAAGAAGAAATAAACTTTGTTGTTAAGATGTTAGATAGAGTAATTCACAGATAGATGCATTCCCAAAATAATTTCCTAAGGCCGTATCCTACATGAGCGTCAAAAGCGAGCGACAGCGCATGGCAGCTTGAAGCGACAAATCTCAACCGCATGCATAGTTACGGGTCTGTCCTATATACCATGGTTTGGAACCCATGTTAAACTGTAGTTCCTTCTATAACTGGCTTGGTAAGTCAGTTCGAAGGTCAGAGGAAGGCAATGGCATGCCACCTCCAAACAGGACCATGCCTAGTAAATCACTATGGTGTTCAAACAAATCTTGGGATTGTTGACTGCTTTACCTTTGACCTATGTGAGTGACATCTGCTGCACTGTGCGACAGTCTCGTCAATGAGTGACATTTGAGATTCAAACCTGCTTGAATCTTGTCACTGTCGCATGCACTACGAAGTTTCGATAATCGTCTGCTTATAGAGATTATGAAGGATGCTGCAAGAATTCTGCGAGCTAATACTCCTCGGTATTTGTAAAACTGCAACTGTTTCTAAAATAACAGAAAATAACATTGAAGTTGCACATATAATGAAGATTTTGCTTTGGATAACTAGCTCGTAAATTTTCTTTGTGTGCTTTGTGCATTTGCAGTAACAATAAATTTACTCTAGAGAAATGATGTGTATAGATTACGTCTCTGAGGTAAATATCATGAGAAAATGTTTCAGTAGTAATTTAATGTGTTTGGAGGTTTACAGTGGGATACTTGTGTTTGCAACGAAGATGAACTACATCGATAAAAACTTTTAAAATAATTTGTGGTGCTTTGTAAGACAATACATAAACCTTTGCACAAATAACAGGTGAAAGGTTTGTAGTTAAAGGAATTAAAATATAAGATGAAATGGGAAGTGAATGAGCGACGGTAAAAATTACGACTTGGTAGTGCAGACCGCTACCCTTCGCTACCCTGTCCAGAATAAGAATGATTCATTGTTGTCTTCCAATACGACGTATTTCGTACTTATTCAGTTGTTGTTGCTTTGTAGTCACAAAAACTCATTGAGGACATAGTCGAAAGTATCTGTAATCTTAGTTGTATTTTCGAAAAATTTGGTTGGTGATTTCATAATCTATTTTCGTATTTAAGTTATGAATGAAATAGTCCACGAACATTGCTCACTTTGTAACTTTAATGCACAGCAATCTTTTTACACCTTATTTCCTGAAGTAAATAAAACAGCCTATAGTAGCTGCAGTGTAGCATAGCTAGATGTCATGCATTGTTACTCGCTTTTGTCACTCATGTAGGACACTGCCTGAAGGATACTTACCAGTGATCTCTATACTAATAGTAGTATAGAGATCACTGATACCTACATATGAAGTATCTTACATCACAGATGACCATCACACCAAGGTTGCAACAAAATTGAAGCCAAAGGCGAATATGCAACAAGGAGTCGATCACTTTACTAAATAGTCCTTAGACTATTGATAGGTGTTAAAACTGTTTATCAATATTTCTTACATGCATTGGAGAACCACTACCATGACTAAAAGGAATAGTACAAACATAGCTATCCCTATTCTAAAACAGGAATAATATTCTTACCTGGTCCCTTATAATGGACCTACTGTATTGTTGTTGAGCCTACGTAATAGGTAAGAACAGACTGACAAACATTTTGACACACCTATTACAGGTATTAAAGAACTAAATCATGGAACTATTATGAGACATATATTATAGACAGCAGATTATCATGGTATAGACATATCGACTACATAATTTTAAAAGTTAATCAGAGATTGAAAATTATCAGATCGACCTATTACATAAGGTGGGGACTGAACAAGGGGCTCATCATGTTGTCTATAGCTCATTAATATGATCTCTACTGGATAATGTGTGTATATCCTACAGAAATATGCCAAAAATAATTTAAGAAAATGTAGAAACTACAATATACAATAATGGGAGTTGTTTGAGGTCCATGTTAAGATCATTGACCAAAACACTCATCGTAGAAGGAAAAAAATACCATTATAAATTACTTGCACAGAAATATTTACTAAAATGACACAGAACTTGATAAGATGATGACCAAGAAAATACAGCAGTTAAATAAAATTATGAAACAAAAATAAAACAATAACTCCAATATTTATGATCATTTACCCTACAACACATTGAAAATACTGGAATCCAACTACCCTATAATTTAGCTTCCTTGTGAAACATGGTATTTTATCTGTTATTAATAGACAGTAAACTCTGGGCTGTCCACACATTTAGAAAATTAATATCCAGAACAAACAGACAACATTATCTGTTATAGAAAATAGGTGACAAAATTGTGTTTAACATGACATGGACAGTTCCAAGACTCAAGAAGAAACAGGGTATGTGTTCTAACGCCCATTAGCTGACCCTATATGTATATGAAAAGGTAGCAGTTCATGAAGCAGGTACCTAAGAAATAAAGAAAAAATTTCTTGTATTTTGAGGCTTAATATACCCAAAACGTATTCTCCAGTGGATAGAGAATTCAAATCAGAATAAGATCACTCGTGATGGTATGTAAAAATTCTAAGTCAGTTTCGTAATGCAACGAAAGTAGATATTGGTGTAAACCTGTTGTGAATCAAAGGTGCCGGCTGTGGTGGTCCAGGGGACTGAGGCGCTCCAGTCACGGTCTGCACGGCCACTACAGTCGGGGGTCGAATCCCCCCTCGGGCATGGATATTTGTGCCATACTTAGAATTAGTTAGTTCATAAGTAGTTTGTAAGTTTAGGAACTGATGACCCCGTAGTTAAGTCCCATAAGCTATACAAACATTTCAACATTTTTTAAAATTTGAATCAAAGGTCAAACAGGCATTTTGGGAAACAAACTATCTGGCATATATGCTAGGGAATTTACGACTTGGAGCATATAACTAGCTCCCACAGATGTAAGAATTTGTCCATCTCTAGGTACGTGGGGTAGATAGCAAAGAAATTAATTTTATGGGCCTCAAATCTTTTCATAACTAATTTTTCCACAAAAAACTGATATGTCTTCTACACTATTCTTGCGAAAGTATTGTACTTACCATAAGTTGGTTTAAGTTAGTTTTAGTAGTCTGTTAGTACAGGGACAGCTGACCTCAGCCGTTTGGTCCCTTAGGAAAAAATTGAATAGTTCATGTAGAATAACACTAAAATTTTATACATGTGCTACACAGCAGTAAAAGAATGTATACACAGACCCAAATAAACTAATGATAAAATTTTGTCAAGCAAATTTACCACCAGCGTAACAGTAATAACACATCAAAATTCAAGAACTACTTCACAAATAATCTTATTAGCAACTACATCCCTGGCCATCCAAAAAGCAGAACTATGAATGAATGGAGATATCACAGCCACATTAACTAAAGACCTTGCGAGTAAATAATGGTAACCCTCCAGAATGTTTCATTTTTGTCAAGTAGTACATGAAGCTGCAGAGAGATGGAAAATATAAATATTAAAACAAATATTAAAACATGTAATAGAAACTATTTTTCAAAGATATAAGTCGTCATATTTCAGCACTTTATAAATGAAGGCTATCATTATTTTCCCCTGAGGTCTTCAATTCAGGAACTAACATATTTTACAAAAATCATATAATTGAAAATACCACCCCATGTGAAGTGATGAAGATGACAAAATCTATATTGACTGTTGGTAGCTATAATCATAGCTACAGGCCTTGGCATTGAATCAAGTAATATATGTACTTTCTGTCAGCGTATAATAGTTCAAGTTGCTTCCAAAAATTGCCAAAGTTGATATACTGTTGCAACAGATGGTGTATTCTAGGCCAACCTTTCCACATTCTTTGACTAGACGTTTTCAATGGTGAGAGATTGGGAGAATAGTGAAGCCAATGCAGTCTGAAGGGTGACAAGGATGTCTTGAACAGTATGTGTCATGTGTGTTTGTTCATTGTACTGTTTATTGTGGTCATGTGCGAGAGCCAAAGGCATAGGAGAACACTGGCTCCAACACTTCAGAGAGGTAATGCTGGCTGGTTAATGTACCAGTGATGGGCATGTGGGCGTGTAATCCAATACCAGCCCAAGGCATAATGGGCCGTATGAATAAAATGGAGTATCTACTTTATACTCTGGATTCCAGAGAACATACCCAGATTCGCATGAATAAAGTGAGTCGGAGAATATATTTCAGCCGAGTATGTTCTCGGCGTGAGTAACGGGGTGGGAGAAGTTGCTCACAACAGAGAACATTCTCCAATTTCATATGAATAAAACTGCAGAAGTTTCTCACGACGGGAGAACATTCTCAGATTTCTGGAGTGAGCTCTATGGCATACTCCGTGCTGAGTAACTTCTATTAAGGTTACGTTTTACTGAGGTTTATAATAAAAATGACAACAATTGTGTTACTTAGAAGGCAAAAGAAAGTTCCTTTATATGTAGCCTTTAAGAAATACGAGGCTATCTATAATGTTAATACAAATAAAAACATTTTGTTGACGAGTATTTTCCTTCGGAAAAATCGTGTGACACTTCCAGCATTTTATACAGTGACGAGAGTGATGTAAGAGGTGTTTTCATTAGCGACATAAAAATGAAACACAAATGGATTCAGCTGCGTGTTTACTCATTTGTTTGGCGTGTATATGTACAGTTGTAAACAGTCACATAGCAAAATAATATTGTTTTAAAACAGGGTCTATTAGTAAGACCTTATGCTGTTAGTTCCAAATAAAGTGTATCCCAGGACTTCACAGTTTCTATCACAAAATAAATATTGCTGCAATACCAGGTAGGCCTACTGAAGTACTGTTTCTATCCAAACCGGTTGGCTATTTATGATGCGTTTTCTGACTTCGTAATCGTAACTTCTGTCACATTAGAAGTAAGTAAACACGACAGAAAAATTAATCACTGATTAATTATATACCTAGCAGCGTGTTTCTTGTTCAAAATCGCATGGCCTAACGCGTATGAGCAAACCATTGGGTGTCATATTTAACAAGGCCTATCTCATGTTAGAACACTTCTACAGCATTCCACGTTGTAACAGATGAATATGTGATGCATTCTTATTATATCGTTCGCAAATTGTGCTAACCCTACTTCATTAACAAACGAGTTTCTCGCGTGACGAAAATTTTGTATCGCCAGCAGAATACATTTTCGTAAAAAGTGCATATTTAGTCTTAATAATATGCTCCTTCACAACAAACTAATATCTAAACACAGTCCAGTTCTTTCTGAACACGTCGATGCCTACTCCATATTTGTACATTTAATAGTTTGCCTGATTGGGCTAGTTTAAAGAAATACACGATTGGACAGCTGATCTGCGGCGGACATGACACGCCGAGAACTTACTCAAATAGGAGGGGAGGTAGCGAGAACGAACTACCTGCTCAGAGCATATGCTTCGAAGTTTTTACTCATACGAATTTGAGAACTTACTCAGAGAACGTTCTTTTGCTCTGAGAATCTTCTCTGGAGCATGTGCTCTTTTTTATTCATACGACCCAATATTGGGTACAGGATCAGTATGGCGCTGCATATGGGGATAAGGCTGCAGTACAACAATCTCTCTGCACAGTGCTTGTATCAAATCCAACTATTGTGGTGGTGCAGACAGAATCGGATTCGTTGGTAAAAACAATTCCGTTTCATTTGGTTGTCCATGTCCATCGTTTATAGAACCAGTGTCGTCACAAACGCCTGCGATGCAGCAGACTGAATTTGTTGATTTGGTTTGTCATGTGGCAGAGGGATCCTTATCATCCATACACACAGTATACCGGCCATTATTTTTAGTGGTGCAACGAGGTGGATGCAATCGGTCCTGACAGTCCGTCATTCCTTCCATCATCCAGCAATTACAGATCTGCTTCACACTTCGTTTCATCCACCACAATGAACGATTTCTTTTAAGTTTGATCTGTATTTCTTGTAGGGAACTATTATTCCTTGGTCGAACTCTGAAACATGCTCGACAGACACTTGCTGGCTTTCATGAGGTACAATGAAGCTACTTACGAAAAACAATCAGACCATCCGTTTATATTATCATAGACCTTGGAACTAGCACTGCTGATACCGTGTGATGCGATACTAGGAAGTCTTAACCATGTGCATTTCCCATCACATGTGAAGTTCTTGAGAAAGAACTATGATGACAATAATTTCAACCATTGAATAAGTTACTAGTATTTAGATTATGAAGTTCCTCCTCCAAATCTAAATTAACTACAGAATGATCTCTTTTGTCTTCTGCTCAAGTAGTTCACTTATTTGTTCCTTTAAAATAGTTAGAGTAAAATGGGACCAATCATTACATTCGATTCCTTCTCTAATACAATCTCTGACAATAAAAATTAATTGATGTATACACACAAATTAATATGATTCTGAACATTGGCGGTAACAAGTGTAAACTGTGTAGGCTCCCGTGAAAAATCACCTATAACCGGTAAAAAGTGTCGAAAGTGTAACAAAACGGTCAAGAACGGCTCTACCTGTGTACTATGTAGCAGTGCTTTCCATTTTCGTTGCGGAAAAATAGATCCTTCTGCGAGAGAAAATATGGAACTACTAGGACAATGGAAGTGCTTCGAATGCTGCAACAAAAACTTGGCAAAAATAGTGAAAGAGAAAAACAGTGATTATATGTGTGAACCATCGCTAAAGTACAAGGAGTCAACTAGTGAAAACCGCGACCAGAATGCAGTAATTAACCGAGTCTAGAAAGATGACGTACGAGATACAGACATGTGGCCACAACTGAATGTAAACAGTGACATCTCTAATTCAGAAAACATTGCTACCGGTAACAATAGTTCCGAAATGTGCCAGATCTGTAAAATTAGGTCTGTACACGACGAAAGTATGTGCATTTCATGTTATATTGTTGATAAAGTAACTGAAAAACTTAAAGCAGAAAGCAGACTCACAATGTGAAAACAAATACCGTCTACATCATATCCGGAACATGACCGCACGGCGAAAGTCGTAAATGAATGCTACTGTAAAAAAACATCTACCAAAGGCATCATATGCGCAAAATGCAAAACTGTGTTTCATGTTAGCTGTGCCAAGGCAGATCCGAAGAAGAAAATGTGGATGTGCTTGAAATGCTGCAACCCGGAATTAAGCCTGGAAGAAAAAAGCAAAGAAGAAATCATCTCGGTGCTAACTAAAGATGTACAAACGTGGAAAGACAGGTACTACAAGCTGGAAATTGCTCGGCAGGCTAGATCAACAACTTCTAACATAAAATCAATCGACGAGATGAACTACAGTACTGACCTCGAAAATCATCCCGAAAGCAGAAATTTGAATGACGTTTTACAAGTAACAGCAACAGATTCCAAATGTCATAGCAGTACACAATCCCTTTGTCAAAAAATGCAAGAAAACAAGAAGACTAGAAATTTTGTTGTTCTTGCTGACAGTCACGGTCGTGGGATAGCTTCTCGGATCAGTGAAAAAATAGTTGGGAAAGCAACAGCATTCGTAAAGCCTGGTGCTCCCATGTCTGAAATAGAGAAACTCGTCCACTTATCTGAAGTTCGTGAATTAACCGGCAATGACTACATTATAATGTTTGCAGGAGCAAATGATGTATTCAAAAATGAAACCTCAAAAGCCACAAAAGAATTGGAAAAGTGTTCAGGACACTTGACTCAGACAAATGTCCTCTTAATGACAATACCACACCGACATGACCTACCTCCTTGGTCTTGTATAAATAAAGAGATAAGTGCTGCAAATGTATTGTTTTCTAAAATATGTGCACAACACGAAAATGTAGATGTTATTGATCTTAATGGCATAGGTCGTAGATTTCACACTACTCATGGACTACACTTAAATGGTCTAGGGAAGCAGCTTGTGGTGGAAAAAATAAGCGACTATCTCGTCAAGAATTCGGAGATAAGACGTCAACCAGTAAAGAAAACTGAAACATCATCATATCTCCTCCATCCACCAATGGAGCAATCATCTCCAACTGATCCAGAAGAGACACACGGCCCAGTAGAAGACAACACTCCACCTCCAGTAACACTGAAGCCTCTAGACTCCCAGACAGACGATTTTTTATGGGCGGGCCACCAGCAAACAGGAATGAGGTTATTGGTATAATAAAAATGCCCCTGGGAAACTCTAATGATAATGTAAAAATAAATATCAGTATGCCTACCTGTAATCTAATAAACACCAGCAACACAGATCTTTCTATTTGCCATCAAAATATCCAGTCAATTACAAATAAAGTCTTAGACTTAGAGATATTGCTGAATACAGAACTGAGCTCTACTAGTGTTCTATGTATCACAGAGCACTGGCTAAATATCGATCAGATTAACTCCTTTTCTCTACCAGGCTTCACACTAGCAAATTACTTCTATAGAAATAGATATAAAAATGGAGGCTCTCTTATATTCATCAAACAAGGGCTAAAATACAAACCTATTAATAAATTCCAATATCTCAATGCAGATATGGACTTTGAGTTGGCACTCATTGAACTCAGTGACATAAATACAATCATAGCATGTATTTATCGTTCTCCAAAAGGCAATTTTGACTCATTCCTTAACAGACTTAAACATGTACTAAATGGGATTCATCTAAACAAAAAGTTAATAGTGCTATGTGGGGACTACAATCTTGATTTCCTTGGAACTTGCAACAAGAAACAGCAATTAATGAACCTTACAGATACTTTCAATTTAAGGCAGATTATAAAAACCCCAACAAGAATAACAAAAACTACCCCAACCAATATTTGTAAACACAAACTGTACCTCAAAATGTATGAGTACACATCTAGGAGATCATGAAGCCCAACTTGTTACCCTTCCAGTCAATTTAATGCCCTCCCAAAGCTCTAAAAGAACCATAACAGCTAGAAATTTCAATTCAAATAATATAGAAAAATTTAACTACCTGTTATCAAAAGAAAGGTGGGAAAAAGTTTTACAAGTAGATGACACCAACCAAAAATTTAACAAATTCTCTAGTACTTTCACTGAGTATTTTGAAACTGTCTTCCCTCTCAAAACACTAACAGTAAGAGACAAAAGTACAAAAACAAAGGGATGGATAACACCAGGCATAAGAATTTCAAGTGAAAGGAAAAGACAGTTGCTCAAGTACCAAAAAAACAAGAACATATCCTCACCTATGGCTAATGACATACAATAGTACATTAAAATCTATAGAAGGGTGATATGCCAAGCAAAAAAGTTGGACAATGATATATACATTAGAGAGTCAGCAAATAAAAGTAAAGCAATTTGGAAAGTAATCAAGAAGGAAACAAATAAGCTGTCCCCAAAAATAGAAAATATCAATCTGAAGCATGAAAACAAGTATATAACTGAACCCAAACTTATAGCAAATCTTTTCCGAAGCTACTTTACAGACATAACAAATAATTTAATAGTCTGTGACAAAGGGGATAACACAAACATACAGGGAAACAAAATCCAGTCTTGTTTCTCTTCAATCTATGTGTACGAAACAACACCAGATGAAGTCATTCGTATTGCTTCAAGCTTTGATAAGATGACATCAGGTATTGATGGTATACCAGATAAAATCATCAAGCAATGTATTGTAAACATTTCACTGCCTCTTACAAATATAGTAAATTCCTCTTTCCAGACAGGCACATTTCCGGAAAGTCTAAAAATTGCTAAAGTGGTACCTATACACAAGAAAGGAAATAAATTAAATATAGAAAACTACAGACCAGTCGCCTTGCTCTCAGGGTTTAGTAAAATCATAGAAAAGATTATGTACAGTAGGCTAATTAACTTTCTAGATAAAAACAAAATAATCACTGATGCACAGCATGGATTCAGAACTAATAAGTCTACAACTAGTGCCATCTATGATTTTGTACAAAATGCTATGGAAGCAGTGGACAAAAAACAAAAGGCCACTGGCATATTTTTAGATTCAAGTAAAGCCTTCGATATCCTTGACCACAACATACTACTGAAGAAGCTCGAAGCATATGGAATAAGAGGTGTCGCACTAAAATGGTTTATATCGTACCTGGCTAACAGAAAACAGATAATAGAAATAAAACATGAGCTAAAGGGAAAAACCACAATATGCTTCTCAGATGCAGCAACAATAAAAAAGGGAGTACCCCAAGGGTCCAACCTCAGGCCAATCCTCTTTCTCCTATATATCAATGATCTAGACATAAACATCGAGTCACACACAAATACTTTCTTTGCAGACGATACAAGCATACTTATTAGTGGAAATACCATAAGCCAACTCCAAACAAATGTAAATAAAACTACAGCACAACTAAATAAGTGGTTTGAAGATAACAAACTCCTGGTAAACACAAAGAAAACAACTTTCCTAAATTTCTATCTAAAAGGTGATCCATGCAATCCCTCTGTAACAATCAGCTCCAACAAAATTTCACCCTCCTTACATACAAAATTTCTAGGCATCTGGCTACAAAACGACTTCAAATGGCATGTACATATAAACAAAATAAATGGAACACTGAGTAAACTATGCTATAGTCTACGTTTAGTGTCTGTCAAAGTTAGTTTTGAAACTGCCAGAATTGCCTACTTTTCACAGTTCCACAGCGTACTACTGTATGGGATTATATTCTGGGGCAATACACCACCTAGTTCAGTGGTTTTCTTAACCCAGAAAAGAGTTATAAGAGCAATGCACCATGCCCGGCAAACAGATTCGTGCAAACCCCTCTTCCAGAAGTCATCAATCCTCCCACTCCCCTGTATGTATATACTTGAAATTTGTAAATATGTTAGGAAAAATTTAAAGGACTCAAACAAAAATTTCAATATTCATGAGCACGAAACAAGGCAAAAGGAAAATTTTCATGTCCAGCAAACAAGAACAGCAGCTTATAAATGTTCCACAATAAATAGTGCTGGTCAAATCTACAATAACCTACCACATAAGATAAAAATAATATCATCGTACCCACTCTAATGCAGAATCCTAAGCGCATTTTTATTAGACCATTGCTTTTATTCAGTAACTGAGTTTTTAGATCACCTCAGATATAAAAGGCTTGAGCCAAGTCAGTGTAAATACTGCCAGTACAGCACATTCTTTATGCCATATATATATATATATATATATATATATATATATATATATATATATATATATATGTGTGTGTGTGTGTGTGTGTGTGTGTGTGTGTGTATGTTTGTATCCCACAATCTGTAAAGATTTTTGGATAAATAAATAAATAAATAAATTGGCGCACTTACCATGTAATGTTAATAGTGGCCACTAAATAAAGGGCTCATTTAAAACAAAACGCATTTGGTAGAAAAACAAAGACTGAATCAAAGACATAATCCTTCTTTAGACATATTTATGATGTGTAATAGTTTGTATGTTTAGACGAGAATCAGTCTTTTGCACAAACAAGCAACATTTAGGTTTAAATGTCTAGGTATACTTTACTTGGAACACAGTTTTCACCTTTTTTATTTCTGGCACATAAAAGTTTGGGTTTCTTTTGAAAATCTAAGATATAATAACGCAACCTTTCAGAAGTTTTACACAAACATTTTTCCCATTCTTACATAAAAATTAAAAATGCATATTCTTATACGGAAAACGAAACTATGTACAGTAAAACTAAGGAAAAATCTAGTACTTTTGCTACCTCTAACGAAACACACACACAGCTTCATCTTCATCATGTAGTGTGAGATCACCAGATCTCCAGCTAATAACAGAGCATTTTCGATCATGTGAAATAATCTTGAAATTTAATGATTTTTAAAGCTTCAATTTCAGAAAAATAGAATGCTTTGTTAGAATAATGAACGGAAATAAGACTTGAATTTTATAATCATTCAGAATAACACCAAATCAAACCATATTTTTAACAAAGGAAACTAGCCTATTCTGCTGGGCCGTAAAAATGACTGGTGATGTCTTCGAGCTATCCTCTAAAATGATTAATGTGTTAATTTAACCAATGTCTCCTGGCGAAACACAAGTATTAAAAGAACTCTTTCTGTTTGTAACATCTTCATGAGTGGTGAACAGAAGAAATATTCCACATTTCATAGAGTTGACTTACAGTTCGGACATATGAGTTTCCAGCAACAAAATTTCTTCCTTTGGTGACAAAGTCTGCTGATATAAGGAAACATGACGTCATATCAGGGCAGCTAGCTAAAAGCACATCTCAGTTGAATGTGCTACTGTTAAGTTAGCCCATTAGAGTAAATTTATACCATACTTTCAGAATAGTGGAGGCAAAGCTAAGGAAACACTTTACTGTGTCCGCTGCAAGCTGCTACCAATCTGTTGTGGTGAAGCTGCCATAGCAGCTTTAGATCCCATAAACTGCTGTCATTAGCCTTAAGATTTTTGGATTTATTTAACTCCTTCCAGATCGTAACATATAGTCATAACTAAAAAGAAAATTGTTAGCTAAAAAAGCTATAGACAACTTGTACAGAATCGGGCAGAAGTAATAAGAGTCGTTGGTGTGAAAGGGATACAGTGGTTGGGAAGGGCTTAAGACAGGTTTGTATCCTTTCCCCAATGTTATTTAGTCTAAGCATTGCATAAGTTGTGGAGATAAAAGAGGAGAAAGTTAGAAATGGAATAAATTTTCAGGATGAGGAAATAAAAACTTTACAGTTTGCCTATGACATTGTAATTCTGATGGAGGCACCAAGGGACACCAGAACATAATAATTTTGGTATAGCACTCCTTTAGTTGTCTGTGGTACATCCTTACTCCACACTGAACTCCTAACATTTCTCAGAAATACTTCTGCCTGTCTGACATGTTCTATAATCTCCTTGTCATTTCTCCCATTTTCCTCAATTACACTTCCACGTACTTGAAGCTTTTTACCTTCTTCAGCTGTTCACCTCCAACTGTTATTTCCTTCACTGGTCTATCCTTTTTCCTGCTGGTTATCATGAACTGACAATTACAGATGTTGAAATTCAAACCGTATTTTCCCACTGTTTCTTCCCAAGCATCTAGCTGCTCTTGGATTTCGTCCTCCTTGTTGCCCCAGACCATGAGATCGTCTGCAAACACCATTCCTTTCATCTTTCCTTCCTCACGTTTCCCTGCTACCTTTGTTATTATGTCATCCAATGAAGAGACAGGGTGACAATCCACTGCCCTGCTTCAGCCCATACACTTTTTTGACTCATTCTGTTCTTCCCTGTCCCACTTTCACACAACTCATTCTTTCACAGTACATCTCTTTTACTCTGCTTACAGTCTCTTTTTCCACTCCCCTAATTTAAAGCGCTTCCCAAACTTTTTTTCTAAACATTCTGTCATACGCTTTTTTTATGTCTAGAAAGGCCATCGACAATTCATAATGGTTCTTGAAGTTGCCTTACTGCTAATATAAGGTCCACTGTCGATCTTCCAGGTCGGAATCCACTCTGTTCTTCTCTCATTTCCCTCTCGACTTTGGCTCGAATTCTACTTTCCAATATCTTCTCATATACTTTTGCAGTGTGACTCCTCTCTAATTTATGCATGCCTTTCTATTTCCTTTCTTGAATACTGGGAGTATTAATCCTTTCTTCCAGTCTTGTGGGGACTTCTTTTCCTTCCATAATCACCCTCATCACCCGATACGGCCACTGTTTCCTAACTTCCCCTGCTGCCTTTGCCATTTCCACACTCACTTCATTCATCCCTGGTGCCTTTCCTCCTTTCATCTTGTTTATTGTCACTTCCACTTCTCTCCAAGTCAGGTCCTTCACCATTCATGTACAGCACTTTCCGTCTTCTACTGTGCTGCCATCCTCATGTTCATTTACATTTAGCAACTCGTCAAAATACTCTTTCCACACTGTCTTGAGAGTCTCCCTGTTGTGGATCTCATTTCCATTTTTGTCCACCATCACTTCATCCTCTATCAGACCTCTTCTCTTATTTTTGACCATCCATATAGTATTTTCTTATTTTCTCTAGTGTTCTCCTCCATCGTCTCTGTCCATTTCGCCACCCACTTCCTTTCATCTGAGACCACCATTGCTAGTTCTTTCGTCTTTTGCTTGTAATCCTCTCTTGCAAGATCATTTCTTTCCTGAAACCACATTCTGAATACCTTGTTCTTCCTTCTCACTGCTTCATATAACTTTCTGCTGCTTGTTCTTCCGCATACTGCTACTGCAGATTCGACCATTGCGCTTTTGAACTGCATCCATTCCTCTTCTCCTGTTTTGCAGAAGGTCTCAACTGTCCCAGATTTTCTTCCGGAATTCCTCCTTGACTTCCTTTTCCTTCGGATTCCATATTTTGAATCTTCTTTCCTGGTACTCTGATCTCTTACATTCGTTCCATACCCTCAGGTTCATAACCAGTAGCTGATGGTCGCTATATAAGGCCTCTGATGGTATTACCTTTATATCTGTGACACTACTCTTTGTTTCTCAGTTGTACAACATGTAGTCCACCAAAGATCTCTTTGTTAAATCATTGCTATACTATGTTATTCTGTGGCTTTCTTTCTTCTTAAACCAATAGTTCCCAACAACCGATCCATTTCTTTTGCAGAAATCGAGCAACTTTCTCCCTTCAGCATTCCTTCCACCCCATCCTTCTGCTCCCATTACATTTTCATATCCTTGCCTATCACTTCCCACTTGTGTGTTTAAATCCCCCGTGACTTTGCTGCTCTGACCATTTAGTTGTTATTGTAATTCCTCTAATTAACTATTAATGAAATGTAATTTATTAAATATCACGATTATTTTTCATAGTTTATAAGGAAAGAGATCGTAAACCGTCATTTTCTATAAATACTATTTGTTACACCTTAGTTTCGAAGGTACTTTGTGGGTTGGAGAGGAGCTAGGGAACGTTTACCATCAGGTACTGCCGTACTGGTGTTTGCATTGTAGCTGGTAGCTTTTTATCTGTTCTCTTGATGAAGTGACAGATGGTATTAGTGGCGACAATGCAGTTGATGACACTGTTAGGGCTTATGGGCTGGCACTGCGAGAATTGGTGATGATGGTTCAGGCAGAATCGAGATTCGTCATTAAAAACGATGTTGTACAAACACTAGCACGATGTTAGGATTAGAGTGTGGAGACACACCATGATGACAGAGGAACTATTGCCGTATGCACCATCATTTTAGTCCTCTACTCGATATTGTGGTGTCAGGTAATATTGGATTCCACTCCCACTTCCCCTAGTATCCATAGCCTGTACACTAACCAGCCAGCGTTATATCCCTGAAGCTTGGAGCCTGTTACCCCCAGGGAGATGTAGTTATCTATGCCATACACAGACGTCGCCATCTTGGCGAGTCATAGGATAATATGTTTTCGTTACGTCTATACGTTAAACTGACACTCTTGTTGTTAATGCATTGAATTGACAGTCAATGCAGAACAAATAGTTTCAATCAATATACTTTTGTGGATAAATATTCATAATCAAATATCAGATAACATAACTTTAACGCTAATATTCACTCTTTTATCTAACAGAATATTGTCGAAAAACCACCGAACATTTTATTTCTGTTTTAGGTGACATCAAAGATCAAAACTACAATACAAAAACATCATCAGTACTGATGAGTATGGTAGAGGCAGGCTTTACGTGTTCAGTGTAAGGATGTCTCTGTGTTGTAACCTATCACACATTTGGGAGTGAGTATGATTGCACGCTCATTTGGTCAGACATGGCGTCTTTTTGATGTATACAAACTGTATTGAAGGTAACAGAGACTATGTATTGACTTTCAAATCATTTGAGACATGGTACTTAAGGAAGCTGCTCCATGCAAATTCAGTTGCTAAACTGCATGGGAATTTGGAAGCTATCAGTGTCTTCCTTCAAAATGTGGATGTACTATAAAAATAATAATAATAACAATAAATAAAAAATACATAGAACATTCTTGTATACAGTTTAGTAGGTCGAATTCTTCAGTTGTTAATTAGCACACTGTTAAATACTGTTTTAAATATATAAAGATTTTGTATCATGAACTACTACAAACTTTTTTTCCTTTATTCGAAAAATTCTGCCTAATATACATTACAAAGTAAGTGTTATGTTTTGTCTGATTTCCACCAAAACTAGAAATAAAATTGAGTTGGAACTTAAAAACGGATATTACTGTGACAATGTCCAAGTTCTTAAACTTAAACTATTTTGTATCCATTTTATTTCATTACATGATGGAAGTTATAGCAACACTGGAGAAATAATTCGAGCAAACAGCAGTCTCTGTTGCAAGTTTATATCATTTTGTTTGAATTACATCTAAAAAGTCAAAATTTCTTTGAGTTTTAACACTGTATTGCATTCAATTGAGTTGTTATTTTTCATTAACACAGAGTAATCATTTTTGCTTTGTAAGTACAGCATTTTTTGCTGATAGCAAAAGAGTTTTTTCTTCAAATATCAGTTTTAAGTGACTATACTGAGTCGCAAATAGTTCTTTATATCAATAATATACAGTTCTTATCTGACACTTCCTTTGGACAGTACTGACGTTACAAATGTTATTTTATGATGAATACTGCAATGGGATGAAACATCCTATAAAAATGTTGAGCCAGCCGCAGTGGCCGAGGGGAATGAGGCGCTCCAGTCACGGTCTGGATTGCCGCTACAGTCGGGGGTTCGAATCCCCTCTCGGGCATGGATATTTGTGCCATCCTTAGTATTAGTTAGTTCATAAATAGTTTGTAAGTTTAGGGACTGATGACCCCATAGTTAAGTCCCATAAGCTATACAAACATTTGAACATTTTTGAAAAATGTTGAGTGTCATGTAAAATGAGATGACGATATTAAACTATCAGCTCTAGGGCATACTATGACCCTCTACAAATAACAGTACTGGTACATTATGTTGATTCATGTGTCAGGGAATACAGCTTTGATTATACCAGGTGATCAAAAACTAAGTATAAATTTAATAAATCACGGAATAATGTAGATCGAGAGGTAAAAACTGACACACATGCGTGGAACAACATGGGGTTTTATTAGAACAAAACAAAAGTTCAAAAAATGTCCTACAGATGCCGCTGGAAGCAAAACCCCAGTGACTACAGATTAAAATCGTGTATAAAACGAGCTGTAATGAGAGAATCAGATGTGCCAGCAGTCGCAGCATGTTGATGTTACCTGAAAAGCCACTTTTAGTGAAGCTGTATTATCAGAATGGGGAATGTGCTAGTTCAGCATTAAGATCCTATCGCCATAGGAAGGGGATTTGAACGAGTAAAGGTCCGTTGAGAAATGTAGCTGTGGTGAGAATGATTCTGAAGGGGTTGTTTAGACGATAGACCCCATAGTGGCCAACCGAGCACAAGGCGTAATGCTGGTGAGACAGTTCAGGAAGAAATGGAGACTGTAGTGGGTTCGTCTATGCATGGGGAAGTCAGCGCTCGTGGAGTCACACATCGCAGCACCAGCATTCAAAACAATACTGTTTGGTTGGCACTTAAGCATACCCTCTGATGCTATCCTTACAAAATCCATCTGCATCATGAACTGTTACCTGGCGATTTAGTGAAGTGGAGGGCATTTGCGGTGTGGGCGTTTCAAAAGAAGGCGGAAGATGACGATTGGTTGAGTAACGTGGTGTGGACCGACGAAGCTCATTTCACGCTCTGTCAACACCCAGAACTGCAGAATTTGGGCTACACTGCGCGACATGATTAAATATGACAACCAACAGTAATCATCACTCTTTCTTCTAACACCTGTCACATTTCTCCATCCTGAGATGAAGGGCTGTACTCTTGAAATGAACTAAGTTTTCTTTTACTTATCATACTTTCTCAGATTCTTCATGGAAAACATGACCTCTGTAATTCTTCATTTTTACTGTGGATACTTATATTGTTTGCATTCATTATCTCAGCTAACACTTGGAACATATTGCATGTCCTGTAATTAATTAGTTCTGATAACAATGAGCTAATGATAAACAGTGAGACTATTGACATTCACATTTACTCATAATTATAGTTAAACACTGAATGTCTAATTACATTTTGCTTTTAATTTTAATAAATGATAATCAAGGAGGAATTAGTTGGCAATAAGCCACTGGAATTAGGAACTCTCTGTACATGATAATCAACAACCTGACATACTTAGGTCACTGTAGGTTCTTATATTTTAGACAAGTATGATAACCACATGATCCTTTTATTCTTCAAATATATCAATACAAAATTAGAGTCACAAGTGACAATCAACAGCTACTCTAACAGGAATGTATAAATTAATGATAATTCCTCCACTGAGCTGAAAAACATTCATGATAGGAATTTAACATATCTTGGAAAAGATAGTATCTTTATGGGTTTAGTAATTAATATAGGAAGGAAGATTAAACTATTATGAATGTTAATCTTTTCTACTCTCCAGTCCATAAATCTGGCTGCTTTTTCCTGTTCACTGAATCATTTTTGCTGCAATAGTCCAGAACTGTTATGTCCTCAGAACTAATTCTTTCCTCTGTCAAATCTTTAACAGCACCTGCAAAGGAAAGAGAAAATTAATATTCTGAGATCTTAATCCAACATGTTAGGAATGTGTTACCACAAATTTTGGTGTAATAGTGAGTAAGGAGATATTCTAATATTTTAATGTGTAGTGACTGGATGCCAGATAAAAAATTCAATAGAACCATAAAGATTAAAGGAATGGTTGAGCATTAACAGTACTTGCATCAAATGGCACGACACAACAAAGTACAGTAGTTCAAGCTGGAGCCCAGTCAACAGCTAAAATGTACAGGATAGAGTATTACACTTATTAACATGGTCACTCCCTAAATGGGAAAACACTCAAAGCATGAATTAGATAAGAAGCCTTGAAGGAGATTAACAGGAGTATTGAACCAATGTTTGCACAATTCGTAACTAAATACTTATCAAAAGGCGTTGAACAGAGGTATATGAAAGCCTGTAGTGGGAATTAGGGTATACTTGTGCGAACAGCTGTAGTCAGTAACACTTGTTTTTCCCTTTGTGAGTTGGTAACACTGTTTCATGACTGTTAGATCTTGAAAGCAAATGGTAGATTGGGTGCTGTCATTTTATTTTGTAGTGTTAGACATGTTGTTATTGAGCATCTTATTTTGTGTTGTATTCAGTAAGGAACTTATAATATTATAAGTTTAAACAGAAAAGTAGAATAAATAACACTTATAACATGGTTTATGTCATATTAAACGATTCTTTTCCTTGTTTATTGTGCAGAACACATTATAAAGAAAAAACAGATTTGGGATAAAAGCTGGTAGATGCAAAGAGTAAGACCAGGAATGATTGGTATTATCCACATGACTTTCATTACTTCTGATGTAAGAAGTTTCTATTTTTAACAGTATTCTATTTAGGTGTACACGTTTTACTACTTATGCAATAATAATTATATTCATAATTAACAATTATTTAACTTAAATGTTGGATTGTTTTGTCATTAGAAATATGATTAATTAGACCTACTGAGGAGGTATACAGGATGTTCGAAAATTCCCGTAACAAACATCAAGGACTTGTTAGGCGGGAGTGAGTGCATAATATTTTGATAAGGATCCCATGTCCAGAAATATGATGTAGTGATCCAATGAGCACTTCTTTATCGTTGACATTGTGATACTAATATCTTCAACTTGCAAGCTCTCTACTTTGCAAAATTTGGGATGAAATAGAAATGTCAAAACAAGAAAAATATCTAGTAAAGACGTCTCTTCTACTGGCCAGGCTCTTATGATATGCAATTTAAAGTCCACAGTTATTAGTCATTTTTCTCGTTTTGGTCCATGGAAAGCAAAGAGTTTGTTCTGTAGGAGATTTGTATCACAGTACCAAAGATAAAGGTGCTTATAACGTAACTAGATGCTATCACCGCACATGGGTACCTGATTGATATATTATGTACTTATTCCCAAGTCTTTAAGTCTCTAAAAGGAATTTCTGTACACCTTGTATTTTTATCTGAGACCACTATTCAAGATAGTTTGATCCATCATCCAGTCAAAGAGAAAAATGCACCGTTATGTCGATGTCTTCATACAAAAATGAACATAATGAAACACATGGATCTTCTTGCAGGTTAAAAGTAAATTTTTGAAGGACTTGGATTTAGACCATGAGGTAAGAGTCAGAAACATTTTAAGCAAATTATTTGCGTTTTTGCGAAGAAATCTACTCATTTACATGTTGACGATAGGTCTGGGTAAAGTGTTTAAGTGTAGTGAGTCGACGGTTGAGGGCTGTATGGGGCAAAGTTAAGAAGTCTTTCACAAGTATCAGACTCTTGCGTGCCTCAGACGGAAAATACAGGGTGTAACAATGTAACATGTATCAGTGCAAATACTATTATATGTGATATGTTAATATGTACAGATATCAGAGTGTTGATTCATTTTTCTCTGTGTCGAACAATGCCTCACAGAACAAACACAAATGTTGGGACCTGATGTTTTCTGTTTTACAGTACTGGGGTTGCCATTGAGCGTCATTCCCGTTTATCCCTGACGTAGGGAAATACAGGCATTCTGGTGCTAAGCTTACATGGAAGTACTATCTAACCTGAAAACATACCATTCAAAGGATATTTACTGCAAATGCGAATTAACAGCCCACAAGTTGCGTAGTTAATCAAACACACTTTACTAGGTTTCAACACTACTATGGCTGCATTCATCAGAAGTACTGTACTGATAAATATGAAATATGTTAAATTAAAGCACGTTGTGCTCAAGTAACATAAAAATAACACCACATGTGTCAATAATAATACGCATGCTTTCAACATTTCCTTCTAAGCCCCTTGTAGACGTATTGCACACACTGTATACTACTTGGAAAGCAATACTGTGAAGGTGAGGAGGGGGATGGGTAATGACAAAGCGATGACAGGAGGGGAAGGCGATAGATAGAGAATGGGGGCGGGGAATGAGGAGAATTAGGGGGAGGGGGTGGACAGAAACAGGAGGGTGAAGAAAATGGAGAGAGTAGGAAGGGCGATCTACAACATCAAAAGACAGATAAAGAAATACCTGGCAACTGGTAGTATTTGATATGTTCATATGGTCTTTCTTCCATTTGTGACTGACAAGCAGACCATATGGGTATCGGGTTTTAGAATCTTTTGATATTTATGGTTTGTGAAGTTCAGAACTCAAACAACAATCAGCCAAAGCCATTCGACGCAACTCTACGAGATTCTCGAGAAAATCGACTTTGAAGTTCTGTAAGTACACGTAAGTAGGAATAATTAAATGTCTTGTGGCATCTTTACGTGTACCTCAGGTGGTAACGTTTTGGTCTCACAACCATAGAGTTGGTGGTTCGAATGCCACTGTGAGAGATATTTTTTTCCTTTTCAAATTCACTTATATAAAACATTTTGGGATCTCTAATTCCATGTGTTGTGTCAGTTTTTGGTTATGAGATGCACACCTGTCGTCACGTAAAACGATGGTTCAGTTGGTTAGCTGTTTGGAAAGCCATTGGTAGTTATGGAGATGACTTTTCAAAAAGTAGCGTCGTAGCTATTCACAAACTTCACAAATAAGGACTACCGTCGTCGACTAACAATGGAGGCAATACTGTAAAAAATGTTACTTATTTTTTTATTGGAACCATAATTTAATTGAAAAATACGAATTAAAAAAAAGTGAATTTTTCGTAAAAATTAACATTAGATATTTAAATTGTGTAAGTATTCGAACACAACGGAAACAAAACATGTCACTGTAGGATTCGATCTATCTATCCTATGGTTGCAAATCCAGAACGCTACCACCTGCTATACGCCAACAGACGCTATGATTGTTTAATTATTGGTACTTATGTGCACTTGCAAAAATTAAAAGTATATTTCCTTGATAATTTTTGAATGTTTCGTCGAATGGCTTTGGTTGATTGTTATTTAAGTTCTGAATCTCACGTACCGTACATATAAAGAAATTCTAAAATCTGATACCTATGTGGGCTCCTTGTGAGCTAGTTTGGTAGCACTAAGAGATGTGGGGCTTGTGGTTGGAGTCATTTTGAAATTTCTGTGGGAATGCACCGCACTGGGACCGCTGTCTACTCTGCATGGTGATAACGCTAAGTTGCTTGCTTCCTTTCGAATTGGAATGTGACCCCGAGTGCTGACCGGACGTCATGATGACGGATTCCAGTGACCATATTCTATTTTTCTCACGTCAGTAGCGAGAAGTGGTTGTGTTTTTCGTCTACTGTCTGTTAAAGCGATTTGTTGCGAGTGAGGCGACTGTCATGGACGTTCGAGGTGGACGCTACCGGGACTACTTAGAGATATTTGAAACTCGGACCTTTGAAACTTATGCGGGAAAAGGAAAGAAATCGATTTTGAGAAGAATATAGGAATATAAAAAAGAACTTTATTATAAGAAAGTGTTTATGTTGAGAGGTTCCTCACTATACCACAATATTTTCTATTAATTCTTCTCTTGCAGGTGTCCCATATTTCGACATTCAGACCATCTGTGCTAGAATATTAAGTTATATGGGTTGGGGTGGACGTATTTTGCGGGCAATGTTGTAGTGCATGATGGAAGGCAGAGAAGGAAACAGCCCATCACTGTGAGATCAGCATGGACTGCATGTGGTCCAAGCGTTAAACCTCCATTTGCGTAGAGTGCCCCACCCGTATTTAAAAAACAGCATTGACGGGGGTAAGCAGCGGTTTCGGCGAAAGATATCGGTTCCGCTGTACTACCACGATATCAGTAGGACTAAGAGATCGTAGGGGGGATGACTATCTGCCTGTCTCAGAGCGCCGTTGAGTCTGTTCCAAATCGGTGTCCAGTTCGGCTCCCAATAAAGCCCTTTTTAAACGATGAACGAAAGTGAACAAGATAGATGACAGTCTTTTGAAGCGCTCCTTGCGTACTAGCCCTGAACTAAAACTCACGCAAGATCTTTTAGCAGCGTGTAGTGAGACAAAAGGCGCATTGTGCTCTCGTTTTTATTAGCCGCTATTTTTTACCTTGTACTCATTTATAACGGCAGACACGCTACTGTTAGAGCCACAGCCTTTATAGGTGTGCACGGAATTCCAATTTTTTCCCCTTTTTTTCTGGTTTTCAGCCAACCGCTTGTTACCACATCACGTCATATCAAGTCGACGGCCGTCTTGGTAAAGTACTTGCCGCTCGGCACCATAATTCGCTCTGTTGACTGTAACCTGAGGCTTTTTGCATAGTGACACAACCCATACCAACGTGCAGTGGCTATTTAACTATCGGAATTGCTTTACTGCCCCACCGACTCCCATAGCTTTGCCAAATGAGTCTGTAATCTAATTTTAATATTAGACTGATCTAATTGTTTCATTAAACTTATTTTGTTTCTGTTCAAACGACTAAGAATTCAGTGGTATGTTTTATTTACGTGTTTGTATTGTGTAGGATTATCCCTAGTCCTTTAGTTGTCTCGTTATAATAATAAATCAAGATAAACGAAACAATTTTGTTTAATTTCCATCCCAAAAGTGAGAATATTTTATTATGAGTGTTACGATTGCTAACCAATTCCACAGTTGCATTTCTGTGTGTTGAATTAGCAGCCCCACGTGATCTGGTGGCCATCAGGCATCTACTTTCATTATTTTAACAAGCAAAGTGTCAATTAATATTGGCAAGAGATAAACAGGATTTTACTAACAATTTCAATGTCCCCCTTACAGAATTAGCCTATGTTATCCTCAGCACGGCCGAGTACCTTGCAACATTGGTACTTACTTGGGCAGAATAAAGGTTGACAGTAGGTCTGACAACAGTTCACTTCGTGAAACAAATGTGGAGGGGAGGGCCGGCCTTAGGCATGTGTAAACGGTGCAGCCACACAGGGACCCCTGCTTCTAGAAGCCTCGCCTAGAACGTAATTTGAAGACTGTGCCGTCCGTAATTTTGTTTCTGAAACTGCTTTTAATGTAATGTAATTGAAATATATACCCATAGTAATATCACTGTGTTCATTGGAGTACGTTGTAGCCCTTGGTTGTCTGGTGGGAATGTTAGATTCTATGGAAATGGCTGCTTGCTACTTGTTCCCCCTGGAGAAGTGGCGATCAACACCTCACCTGAACTGCTACTGCCTGACCGTAGCTGGCATCGAACTCCGTCTCTTCTAGCAGGGTTTCAGTGCTATTAATATTATAGGACAGAAGTGGAGTTACAGACCAAGTAAGCAAACAGGTTTACCTGGTATAATTGTCTGTATTGTCTCTTTAAGCAAGAGGAATGTGTGGTAGCCTGTTACACATTAATGACAGTTACTTCTTTAATCAAGTGTAGAAATAATAACTAGACTCGCTGCAGGACCAAGACACTATGAGGTCAACTCAGTAAAATCATTCAAATTGTAGTAGCCCAACCCCTAGCAGAGAGAGTGCGCTGAGAAACATTACGTTTATTTGAGAGTTAACGGAACAGTCCAGGCATGGGCAACGGCTACAGTCCTATCGGTAACATTAGCCCGTTGATTGGCGAACGCGTTTACTCGTCTCGGCGGAAACATAACCGATAAATAGCGGACGACTGCTGGCTCAACTACCACTGGCGTAGAACAGCGCACGACTGGGGCGTCGGGAGCGTCTCCTGTCATTTTTATGTCCGTCACTCCAGGACACTGTATCGCTCCGCCGAGAAGAAGTGGGGCTCCGCAGCCAACCTGACAACGCGCCTTCTGCGCCCTTCCCTCGGCCCGTGTGGGCAGGGTCGGCGCCCTGGGCGGTTGGGACACCTGGAATAGCGGCTCTTCCGCCAAACGGCGAGAAGGCGTGTGTCTCTCCGCCGTTGGTGACGAAGAAGCGAATTTAAACTAACGGACAAAAGAGTACGCCATATTGCTTCATTCCCGTATTAATTAAATGACGCCGGCCGCTGTGGTCGAGGGGACTGAGGCGCTCTAGTCACGGTCTGCACGGCCACTACGGTCGGAGGTTCGAATCCCCCCTCGGGCATGGATATTTGTGCCATCCTTAGTATAAGGTAGTTGATAAGTAGTTTGTAAGTTTCGGGACTGATGACCCCGTAGTTAAGTCCCATAAGATTAACAAACATTTGAACATTTGAATTAAATGGGCCTTGATAAATTTATAAATCCTCCGCCAGTAGGGAGTCAAGGTGTCAGCCAAGCCTGTGGAGGTTCTTGCTTGTCTTGGAAAATTCACTTTACGCGATTAAATTGGCAATTAATTTACACTACTTATAAAGTACTGGGCCGATGAGACAGCGATCGATATCATTCTATTAGTAATTTTTCGTAAGAGTCGAATCCGCTGTCAAAATCACGGGATTAATTTTATTACGACACTTCCCTTTGTCACAGGGCTGGACTCTCTGTCATTTGCATCTGCCTTCCTTCAGCAGATAGGTAGCCCAAGATATTCGTGCTGCAACGTCTCAGATTTAGAAAATTATGTGTGTATCAGAGTGGAGGGAACGGGCGTTCTGTTACTGAGGCGCAATAGTAATATCAGTGTCAACACATGACTATTGCCCATCCTTAAATTAACAACGCGATTCGTTTCTCAGTGCTTCTCCGCGCCCTTTCTACTCATCGTTCGTTACAAGATGCTTCACACGAGACAGGCAGGAACACCTGTCTTTTCTTGCCATTTCGTCAGTGGAACAAGACGTGGTTTCAAAATTGAGTTTTTAAGATATTATTAACCTTTTAATGCATGTTGTAGCTGATCAGTTACAACCTTATTTTCTCCATTATCTCTCAAACTGATCAAAATTTTACCACAAATTCATTTGTAGCTGTTTGTATACATAGTGTTACATATGCTAGGAGCAGGTCCTAGAAATTATAAATTACAGAGTGCTACTGAATCATTTCGACAGTTAGCTGCATTGAGTTACTCCTAACATGTGCGTTTGTTTACATTCGTATTCCTCCTTTGCGAAAGTAGTCAATCACGTACTACTGTTGGAATATGAATTGCTTTCTGGAAAGATGAGAGGCTTAATAGTGACATTTACTACATCGGGTACATCATAGAAGCACTGTATAGTTGACCACCTATGAACTTTCTGTTCCTAATAAAGCCTAATAATTTTAAGGAATTTGTTTCAATATTTTTCTCAGTATATACGCACTTACATTAATCGTGGTATTTTTTTATAGATTCAAATAAAAAGTCATGCATTAAAGTGTTAATGAACTTGCTCGTCAAAAAGCAAGGAAAAGATGTTTTGTGTCAAGTGTTTTAAGCAGAATACCTTTAGTGCTTATAACCTAACTAATTTAATTTCTTATGAATATAGAGCATATCAAGCTCTGAAACATGTAAGTGTATATCCTGAACAACATTTGTGAATCTTTTTAATTTTTGAATTTCATGTTCCTAGCCTTCTTAACTGATTTATGAACTTTGGTCACCATTGACGCTACGACGATATCATGATCACTAACCCCTGTCTCTACACAGACATCGTTAATAGGTGCCGCGGCGGCGGATTAGCTGTGTGTACTGGGGCATCGTGCTGAGGTACGCGCGGCCGTTCGCCGTCGGGGATTTGAGTCGCCCCCCCCTCCTCGCGCATGGGTTTGTGTGTTGTCCTTAGATTAGTTTACCTTAGTTTAAGTAGTTTGTAAGCTACGGACTAATGACCACGCAGATGAGTACGGTAGATGTAGAAACATTTGAACATTTGTTAATAAGGTCAGGCTTGATCTTAGCTGTTGTTGTTGTGGTCTTCAGTTCGCAGACTGGTTTGATGCAGTTCTCCACGCTACCCTTTCATGTGCAAGTCTCTCATCTGAGAATACGTTCGGCAAAAAATTACTATGTCATCGGCAAACCGCAAACTTTTTATTTGTTCTCCCCGAACTTTAATTCCCTCTCCAAATTTCTCCTTCCATTCCTTCACTGCTTGCTGAATGTGCAGATTGAACAACATTGGGGAAAGGCTACAACTCTGTCTAACTCCCTTCCCTACCTCTGCGTCCCTTTCTTGCCCTTCGACGCAAACAACAGCTGTCTGGTTTTTGTATATGTGGAATATAACTCTTCGCTTCCTATATTTTACCCCCGATACCTTCAGAATTTGGAAGAGTGTATTCCAGTCGACATTGTCAAAAGCTTTCTCTAAATCTACAAACGCGAAAAACGTAGGTTTGACCTTCCTTAGCCTATCTTCTAAGATAAATCGTAATGTGAGTATTGCCTCTTGTGTTCCTACATTTCTCCTAAATCCAAACTGATCTTCCCAGAGGTCAGATTCCACAAGTTTTTCCATTCGTCTGTACAGAATTCGTGGTAGTATTTTGCAGGCATGACTTATTAAACTGATAGTTCTGTAATTTTCACACTTGCCTGCACTTGCTTTCTTTGGAATCGGAATTACGATATTCTTCTTGAAGTGGGAGGGTATTTACCCTGTCTTATACATCTTGCATACCAGGTTGAACTTTTTTTCCATGACTGGCTCTCCTAACGAAATCAGCAGTTCGTAGCACATGCTATAGCCGGTTTAGCTGCTGTCTGTACTGTTACGATCGGCACCACTTGACGGTGGATAATGGATACTGCAGTTAGGTGGTGGCGTTACCGTTGCTGTGGGACGGCAGCAGCTCGCAGAGGAAAGCGTGCCTCTGGGCGCAGCGCGTCGTCCGCCACCGGCCGCCGGAGTCCAGCGTGACGCAGCCGGCGTCTGCTGTGGCGGCGCGAGGGTGGCGCGGCGCCCACGCGCGGTACAGGTAGCAGCTCAGCGGCACGCCTGCAACCGACAGTAACAACACATACATACATACTCGTGTTAGGAGCACCCAGCCCTCTTGCGATACTGCTCCGAAACTATCGATGCTTAGTCATATTGTCACGTTTTGTCCGCTTCAGTCATGTTCGGATTGACTACGTTACACAGGGCCAAAACACTCTGTATGTACGATTGTGTCGGCTCACCATGTCGTTGGGCACGGTTCTTCAGTTGTTCTTCCGCCGAGCGGATTTGTCGCTGGCGGTCTCCAAACGTCTTCGTAAGTTCCTCCTGGAACGTCTCCCAGTCATTCAACTTGTCTTCGTTGTTTTCGAACCATTGCTGGGCTGTTCCATCCAGGTAGACATAAACGTTGGCCAAGCACATCGTATGATCCCACCTGTTGTACTTGGCGACTCGGTCGAACCCTTTTAGCCATTTGTTGGGGTCCTGTCCAGCATCTCCAGAGAACACCGACGGGTGTTTGATGTGCAGCTGGCTTATTGCTGGTTTCGTCTCCATCGTTCTTCTGATAATACGGACTTTTGGAAGGATGTACTCGGTGTATCCCTTGTATTCCGGTTCCAGTCCGTGTAAGCGACGGCTTTTCCGATGCCTAATCGGAGCCACGGTGATGCAGCTGTTGCACAGTGTACCCGGCGCCTCCACCAAACAATGTCACGTTGCAATGGAAGTAGGCTTGACTTCGAAGGCAACTAAACACAGCACTTATACTGAAAACACGTTTATTACGAACTCAACATACACGCAGCACTGACCGCCTCTCAGGCAGAGTGCTCTGCTATTTATACACAGACAGAATTTACTGGAAATTAGAAGAACAATTAACATAAGAAACAAGTAGAATTTACAAGTGAACATAAGAAAGATGTAGAACCTTCTGGAATTGTAAATTACAAAGAAATAAATTTTTGCCGGTAGGTGGGATTGAACCGGCGACCTTCTACTCCGCAGTCCGTGACGCTATCCCCTGCGTCATGCCGGCAGTTGGTGTTCGTGGTCTCTCGCGGCAATATCGATACTTTAGACACAGATCAAAACCTCGGTACCAAGGTCTACTGAACACTTACATGTCATCAAATGTGATTACATAGTGGATCACCAAGCTCATAGACTGTGTTGTAATATGTGAAGATGAGCAAGAATCAGATGCAAGTGTTATTTAAACATAAGGAGAGGCATTGAATTAAAATTTGAGCTGTGGCCGGGATTCGAACCCGGGACCTCCTATTTACTAGGTACGTGGTGTAGACCACCCTTTTTTCTTTTTTTTTTTCTTTTTTTCTTTCATCTGGTTTATCTATTGTTCGCGCTCGTTCGTTGAGTTTGTTCTTGGTTGTTCGTTGAAGGGTTAGCTCAGCTTTTTTATTACAGAGGACGTTCATCCCTCTCACCGGGCGTGCTGAGCCACGGCGCCCGGCAACCACTCAGCTAACACAGCGTTGCAGCCAAAGCGACTACACGGACTATCTTAAACCATGTCTCCCTCCACACCACATACTTTAATTCTGCCTCGTATTCCCTGTGAAATGCGTATCAAATTTTCCAGGGCTCTCCTTATGTTTAATACCTTTGGTATAATGAGACAACGTTGTATTAAGAAATTGTATTATTTGTTGATATTTATATCACCTTGGCCTGAGGAACAAGGTGGGATTGTGTTCCCATTCGCGTTCTTTGCTGGGCTGCTATTCCAATACAGGAGAGCCCTGGCAATTTGATAAGAATTTCACAGGGGACACGAGGTAGAATTAAAGTATGTGGTGTGGAGAGAGACGTGCTTTAAGACAGTCTGTGTAGGTGCTTTGGCTGTAATGTTGTGTTAGCTGAGTGGTCTAAAGCACCTACCTAGTAAGTAGGAGGTCCTGGGTTCAAATTCCGGCCACAGCTCAAATTATAATTCAATGCCTCTCCTTATGTTTAATACCTTTGGTAAAGGAACTGTATTATTTGCAAGTGTTATTTGTTATAGCATATCTAGATTCGGCTTTTTTCCATTATTGAATTTCAACACCCCAGATGGGGCAGGCTGGTAGCGGCCTCTGTGCCACTCTACAGCCGAGAGCATTAAATTGCCGAGGAAAATAAAGTAAATACATAAAGGAGAACAAAAACGGAGACAGCGACATCAAAGGAGACGGGGCGAACAAATGAATTACAATCATGCGAAGTACATAGATATTCAGTTAAAACGGTGCCACAGTGGCTAAAAACGCTACAGTTAAAACCAACACTGAAACGGTGACGAAATCGTAGACCTAGAGTAATATATCACAAACAACACTGGTTCTGCCGTGTAACAGCGGTTGCAGACACTATAAGAAGAATGAAAAAACAAGAACCCTGCAGGGGATAGGGAAGGAGAGAATGCGCGGAGGCACAGACAAAGATATACAGACCGGAAACCTCCGTAAGGGCGCGGTCACACGCTAAGGGTTGCGGGGAGGAAAGGTTCCGTAAGATGTCCCATGGTGGCGCTGAGGTCAGAAGCAGCCCTTTAAACTGGCCAGAGCAGGCGGCAGGTAGCGGCTGTCCCCACCACCACCTCCCCTCAAACGCCGGCAAGCCGGACACAGCCATGGCCTCATGGCAGGCGGCATGGGCTCTCCCCTCAGCCTCCACTCCACGCTACCTTCTGATGTGCGAGAGGCACCCTCAGAAGCGCCTCTAGTGTGGTCTACCGGTACTAAGCCAGGGAACTGCCTGACATCTGCTGGCATTTTACGGAACTACGAGGGGGGGAGCGTAGGACACTGGTGTAAGGGGGGAAGGCCTTCTTCTCTGTATATGTTACTCTGTGGCTGAGGGGTGGGAAAAGGAGAGGGTGGGAAGGGCGGAAGAACTCCTAGGGAAATGGTGGGTGGGGGAGCATAAGAGTGGAAGGGATGAGGAGGGGATGAGGGAGAGAGGGCATATCATATACCGGGAGGGGGTGGGACAAGGGCTGGTAGGAAGGGTAGATGTCAGGACACAGGGTGTCATCCTGGAGAGGATGGGGCCAAAGTTATCCTTGGAGGGGATGTGGAGAGTGTGCAGGAGTAGTGCAGGAGGGATGCATTGGTACAGGTACGGCAGAGGCTCGGGGCTTTAAGAGGAGGGGGGAAACCAAAGGGTGACGGGATTCTATTTTTTGGGAGATGTACAGGATGCGGATATGTTCCAAGAACTTCATAATGTGCGGGAAAGGAATAAGATCATATAGGATCTGCGTCGGGGAATGGAGGCGGAGGGTGTGGCGCTCCACGATTTGGAGGGATTCATAATTGGCAGAGGGGGGGGGGGAGTTTCCAGGCGGGGTGGAAGCTGCAGAGAACGGGACGTATTGGGGAGCGGTATGTCTAGAGGATGGTGAAGGGGTTGAGACCCCATGTCCGGTTGGAGAGGAGTTTGAAGGCTTTCTGGAGAACAGTCTTGAGATGGAGGGTTCCAGGAAAGAAACAGTCAAGGGTGAGGCCAAGGTATTTGATGATGAGATGGATTTCGGCCACTATCCAACTTACATAAATGCTAAAGAAACAGAACCAGTTATAATCAGTTGACACGCATGCTGTACTATACATTAATTGTACATTTCGGTCAATAATAAAATGTGTACATTTAGACAACATGGCGTAAAACGTATGAAACTTTCCGAGCTTCATGTTGAAGATTACGTTCATACTGAGTAGGCTGTTACAGTTATTACACAGCTTGCTACAGAGTATGTCATTGGCGACTGTAACGTGCTCTGTACATTCTTCACTTACATTTCACTTGATACCTCTTCCTTTAATTACCATCACATTGTTCTTAAAATGTATACTTTCAACAAAATTATTAATAAATTTCTATTCGATTATTAATGTTAAAACAACTTTACATTGTTATCAGACTGTTTATTTACATACATGGTTTAAAGCCACCACATAGTCAATAAACCCACCACCACTCATATGTAATTGAAAACTATATACACATATTGATTTAAAAACACGATTTAAAATGTAAAATAACACAATAGAAATCAAAACAAATAAATATGGAAGAGGTATCAAATGAAATGTAAAGATGTAAGATTATTTTATCACGTGAGGAATTAATTAATTAGAGGAACGATGACAGCTACAACCACAATCGTAGATAAAATTAATGATAAAAAACTGAAATGGTATGGATAATTGAGACGTTTGGAACAGGGAAGGATACCATTACAAGCATGCAGTTGGATTCCAACACTAATAAATAAGTGATGGAGACCACGTAAAAAGCGGATAAATACTATTCAAGAGGAGGAAACGAGAATTGGAAGAACGGTATTGGACAGAGAAGGACCGATGGTGCTTAGGTACTCACTATAGTGTCAACTATTTATTCACGGTATTGAACAGAGAAGGACCGATGGTGCTTAGGTACTCGCTATAGTGTCAACTATTTATTCACAACCGATGCAAAAGTGTTACATTTTTGCACCTGTTGCTCTCCTTCAAAGTAGTCCACCAGCGTTATGTAGAACCCGTCGTCAGCGATTTGGAAAGCGGAGTATACCGTTATCAGAGCCTGCTCTATTGATGGTGCGAATGGAGCGGTCTACTGCCTGTCGAGTCTCTGGAACAGTTCTGAAACGAATCAAATAAAAAGTCACAAGGATTTAGGTCCTGGAAGTATGGTGGATGGTGTAGTACTTCCCTGTACCATCGACCGAACAGAGCAGCTACAGCTTGCGCTGTATGAACCCTCATATTGTCGTCCAGAATGATGGGTGGGTTGTGCAAAAGTGTTGCCGCTTCTTTCGTAAAGCTGGTCGATGTACGTGATCCAAAAACGGACGGTAATACTGTGCAATGATGGTCTACTGAGCAGGAATGACTTACCTTAGGATAACACCATCACAGTCGTACATGACAGTCACAATGACTTTCACCATACTGGGACTCTGACACAAATTCGACTTTCGCGGCGACCCATACTAACTCCATTTCTTGGATTGGCGTTTCAGTTTTGGCTCGCACGATGTGCCCACTGTTTCATCCAGTGTTACGATACGGAGTAAGACAGCCTCTCCTTCACGCTCATAGCACTCTAAGTGCGTCTGAGCATCTGAGCAGCGTCGTAACGCATCCAATTCTGCATCTCCGTCAGTTCATGTGAAACCCATCGTGATGCATTTTTCGCATGCCCAGGCATTCCTTCAGGATGCAAAGTACAGTCGTATGTGCTAAAATGGTTTCGTGAGCGAGCTCATGAATCATCTGTCGTCGCTCACTGTCCACTATCGCGGCAACAGCATTCAGTTCTTCAGAGACGCTAGGATAACCTGGCCGATGCATGTCTGCCACTGTTTGCCGACCTTCGTTGAAGGCTTTTATCCAACATGCTTCTATTCTCTACGGCAATGTCGATATTGAAGACCTTGATGACACTGTGGTACTGTACGACCTCTGGCACATTCAATCTTGATCCATCTCCGTTGTTCCTCTTTCGGAAGCATAGTGACACCGTTGCATTAGACCGCTCGCTCACAAATTCGAAAACATAATGACACCGTAACATTAGACCGCTCGCTCACAAGTGACTGTTTCCCTCGATTGTGCGGATGCTCATGACGTGGGCCGGGCGAGTCCATTTGCTCGAAGGTAAGGTAGGTATGTCAACAATGCGTGCTATCAGCGACAATAGTAGAATATCTGTTCCAGTCATGACACCAGGATAGTGGTACACTACTGGTTTTCACTGTAGTTCTGCCACGCCCAGGAAATCAAATCCGCAGTCATGACACCAGGATAGTGGTACACTACTGGTTTTCACTGTAGTTCTGCCACGCCCAGGAAATCAAATCCGAAGTTTAACGGTAACCGCATTCTTTCTTTGTCTCAGGAGGGACTCTCACGAAGGGCAGTTTCCAGACGTCGCGGAGTGAACCGACGTTGTTCGGACGTGGAGGAGGTACAGAGATATAGAAACTGTCGATGACTTAGCTCGCTCTGGCCGCCCAAAGGCAGCTGATGACCGCCAATTTGGATTTCAGCTCGGAGGAACCCTGAGTGTAGCGTCATCAAGATGAATAATGTTTCTCGTGCAGCCACAAGACCTCGTGTTTCGACTCAAGCTAAAAGGCAATAGTTTGCATGACATGCAACCTCACTTCCGAAATCCTTCTTGAGGTTCAGCTTTGACCAGCACGGTTAAATGTTCAAAAGATTGTAAACGTATTGGACCAAACTGATCTAGTGTGTTACCACTGCGCCACCTTGCTCGGTGTTGATAAACACTTAACAAAATACTCCAGGGATTAGAAATGTTTCAAATGTTTATATAGTCTATGGGACTTAACTACGGGCTCATCAGTCCCTAAACTTACAAACTACTAATGAACTACTTACGATCTAGGACGGCACAAATATCCATGCCCGAAGGGGGATTCGAACCCCCGACCGTAGTGGCCGTGAAGACCGTGACTGGAGCGCCTTAGTACCCTCGGCCACCGCGGCCGGCTCCAGGAACTAGGACTAGATAACAAGACACGGAGACTCATTCTAGAAATCATGATCAACACCAATTCCGAGATGAAATTTATAGGTGAGATCTTAGAAACTCTAACTAACATCCGTCCGATAGGCCTCGAGAGGCCCACTGGGTACTGACCGGCCGCTGTGTCATCCTCTGCCTGAAGGCGTCAATGGATGCGGTATGGAGGAGGACGTGGTCAGCCCCCCGCATACCCTGCCGTAATGTCAGTTATCATGACCGGATCCGCCACTTTTCAATCAAGTAGCTCCTCAGATGGCCTCACAAGAGCTGAGTGCACCCCGCTAGCCAACAGCACTCACCATAACAGGGCGTTAACCCATCCAAGTGCTAATCAAGCCCAATGGTGGTTAACGTTGGTGATCTAATGGGAACTGGTGAATCCACTGTGGCACGGCCGTTGGCGAGATCTTAGAAAGCTTCGAGATAAAAGCTGAAGTCGGTCAAGGGGCTATACTCTCCCCAATTCCCTTCAACTATGTCATTGAAAAGTTTGTAAGAGAATGGCGCAAGGAACTGACCAATATAGGTGGTCAGAGTAGTGTCTACCTGAGACATAAGAATGAAGGACTTATTGTAGATTGGAATAAATCTTAATTCGATCTAGACCTAGTACAGTGAAGCCATAACTGATCGCAAATTGCGATTTATTTCATTAGATGAACACTGTTAAGTCGTCAAAAATATATAAGTATGATTGTAGATTGTCTGGGTTTTGCATATAACATGGCACTGATTGCTGATTCTTTTGAAACGACAAAAAATGTAGGAAGAACGCCTCAGAAAACCGATAGCCAAAGTGGGTTTTCGTCGCTGGAGATTTCTTCACCAACATCAGAGAAGCTAACAGAGAGAGGTAACTAGATCAGGAAAGCGTCAAAAGGACTGGGAAATTTATCTCGGCGAACACAAATTATCAGAAAAATGTCATTATTCATGAGACTCAACAAGTTGGAACAAATGTATCGAGTGATTACGAACACCCGCAAGAAGAAGAGCCTGTCACATAACCTGAAGCTTAAGCACTACATAATAATCATACGACCAACAGCCCTGTATTCTATGGAATGTCTTTCCATGAACTGGAGAGGTCTGATGGAAAAACTGCAAGTTTCAGGAAGATCCTAGGCCCCATAGAAGAAGATGGGGAATTCAGAAAGCGACATAACTCGGAGCTCTATAGATTTACAGAAAGGCTCTCTGACGTTGCAAGAAACAGAACTGTAGCTTAATATAGCCATGGTGCAAGATTGCCTCCAAACAGATTGACCAACGGTCTGTTCACCTTCTGGCAAAACACGAAGGTTCGCGCCACTTGGTTGACATTAAAGAACTGGGAACAACTGATCTCCAGGACAGACAGACTGTGAGACGGACCCTGAAGGAAGTGCGAGGGTTTCAGGAAAAGCCCCGGAGGAAAAGTACACTCTGGACAGTAGAAAGGAAGGAGTTACACCGGAGAAGATGCGAAAGTAGTATTGGGCAAAGATCAAAACCTAACAGTTGAACGAGTGTGGTTCAAAGTAGGCTATTCAAAACAAGAAGAAAGAGACCTGAAATATCGTTTTCGGATATCTGTATTTTATTTTATGGATCTGTATTTCATTTTTATGGAAAGGTTCATGAACCCCTTCAATTGTGGTGATGCAACGCTTTTTTAATGTGTGTAATTTTTCGTACAAAAGAAGTAGTACTGAGTACATACTGTATTTTACTTCATAACTTATTTTATGTAGTCTAACAAAAGGCATTAAATACTTACATTTGTTTAATACTGATAACCGTCAAAGAAGAAAGGAAATGGTTATCTTAGACTGCATTAGGGCACTAAAATAATTCAATGGCCATTAGTTACAATTTATGCAGACTGAATTCGAATGCGGAATTCCCGCTTCCCGCCAGGGGTCGCTTCAGACACTTTTGTTTTCTTCAAGTACATCATTTCTTTCTGAATGTGGGCTCGTTTTTGACAACAGTGATTCGTTGAGTTCTTAGCTTGGGGCGGGGGAGTGGGGGGGGGGGGGGTGAGCTACCGCTTCGGCAGCTACTTTACTTGGCTAGCTGTAGCATGCCTCTTGCTTCTAATCTTTGCAAGTCGCACGCTACGGAAGTGACGTCACGATCGTCTAGATTCGTGTATACTCGTCACAAGGATTCCGACATGAGGTTGATCGATCTGCAGTGAATAAATCAGCCCTGACATCTTTAAGTAAACATACATTCACAAATTGGTGTGTTGTTGTTTCGGACGTGTCCGAAAGAAACATAAACGAGACCAATATATAGGGTGTAAAATGGTATACGCACATCTCGGTATGCTTAACAAACAAAAGACTATTGAAATATTGTTCTATCATGTTCTTCAATTTTATATTTCTAAAAACCAATATTTTGAGTCGTTACTGCTGTATCGCCTCATTACTTCACCCACGCTTAATTGCCCACCTTAATTCACTTAAAGCAGTACAATAATTTGTACCAGCTAAGTAGCATGGTCATGAAGTAATTTACATTTAGCTAAGAGTACTTAGCGGATTGCGTTGATTTATTTGCTCCACATATTTGTTCGTGGCAATGGCGTAAAGCAGAGTGACAGCTTGTATTTTATTTATTCCTTTATTATTCGTGTCACCCTCCTCTGTTACCTATCACAGCGTGCGTGAAAGAGTGTTCGATTCAGTTTGCACCTGTGAGGTAAGGTAGTATAATTATGGTTGTTGTAGGTTGTGAGTTATTCGCTTTTCGCCAGCTAAGATGTGGTAATTAGTCAGCAGAGCACAGGTGTTAGCAAACTCTGCTGCTGGTTGGTGGTAGGCAGGTGAACTCACGATCTTATCAAAGGAAGGGGCACGCCTCGCTGCAACTGTCTCCGCCAATCAGAGCACGTCTTTCCAGAGTGGTTTGAATTCGCGAACGGTTGGGGCAGGTAGTGTCCATCTTAGTCTAGTTGGAAGAGGAACCTCGACATGTCCGGTCACTTGTGGTGATTGTTACTCCATTTCCAGAATTTTATAAGAAATTCGGCAGAATAGGTAATTCGTCATGTTGATAGTATTCAGGGAGCCGTAATTTTCATCGAAGTCACAACTGTGGAGGTAGAATTTGTTTTATTATGTCATTTTGTCGCGAAATTAGGGTACTGTGGCACCTGCAGTACTGCATATAGCACGCAGGCTCAAGTCGTTGTAAAATCCTTTAATCATCAGTTATGGTTCTATTTTGTAAAGCATTAAGGGGGATTTGAAATGTATGTCATTTCCACGTAAGTTTTGTGGAGAAATATTAGTTAATCACTTACTTTCTTTTGTGCAACTCTGGACTTAGTTTTTGGTGGAGTCAGCTAAGAACAATGTTTTGGGTGTAGTAAATTTACTTTGATTTGCATGGAGTTTGCAGTAATGCTTTGGTTTTAAATGTACTTCATTTTCATGTAACTTTCGAGGGGAAAATTTAAGATTTTTAACCAGTTTCACTGTATGCTTGCTTGGACAGCCATGTGTTGCATGCAGTACCATATAATGATTTTATGTTGGGTTGCACCAACTTCATTATGAAGTTTTTATGTATTAACAAATGGATTTGTTTTGAATTCTGAGTCAATATGAGTTGAGCTGGTGGCCCCACTGTTCACATATTTGTTCTGTGGTTAGGCTCAAACACGTGTACCGATTATCTTTCTCATGTGTTTTGCAATGAAAAACAAATATTATTATTTTAAACGTGAGAATATTAGGTCATTCAAATGTGATTGTAATTTTTGTTCTGAGAATTAGCTCCACTAGTCAGCCTAATATTCAACCAGCAGTATCAGTTTGTATAATTTACATATAAAGCTTTGTGCTGAGAATGCTACTGAGTGTTTGCATGTTCCTGTAAATTTCAGGGATGTAACTTCGTTTTTGTGTAACTTCCTACCCCCCTTCTCACTCCCCATTTGTGACACAGAATACAGTTTATGTACAGTACTAAAATATGTAAGAGACCAGCTAGTTTATATATTTGTGAGAGTAGACGCAAAATAAGTACTAAATTAATTGTTTATTTGGTAAAGGAAAATTTAAGTTGAAGTTGAAATGATTTAAGATAAAATAAACCCCTTTTTATTAATCCTTGTGTCCTTGTAACTGATTTACCCACAGCTTCTCCTCGTCGTGCTCCTGTTTTGAATGAAAAAAATGGTTTCAGAATCATGAAAAGAGTAACCTATATTTTATTGGATATTACCCTTGGTTCTAAATCTGGACATATTCCTTCCTGAAATGTATGTATTCTGGTTCGATGAATTCAATATAGATGAGTTATCTGTTGCCCATTACTTTCATTTGTTAAATTTTATACATTCAACTGAGTCAGTTTGTTCATTTGAACATGAACCTAATGGAATGGGGACCACTATAGACGCATACTCAGAATTAAGCCTGCATAAAATACCAACCCCATTAAATATAATAAGTATGGGAGCCCTTGTTGTCAAGTAGACAGAGCTTGGGTAGGCCTCCCAGTGGTAAGAAAGATCAAAATATTGTATAAGAATAAATTTCTGACAAACTAGCAAGACAGTAAGTTAGCACAGTGGGTATGTTACATCTGGTGACCCTGTCAGGATTTGATTTATTTGTTTCATTGTTTTGAAGTCAAATTTGTCTAGTCGTTTGGACATCATATATTATTAACCATTTGTGTATTATCCTCAGGAATTATATGTTTGTATGTTTTTGTGTTTTCACATAACATTTGTCTACTCTGTGTATTGTGAAGTAGGAGAAAGCATAGTGGTTGTGAGTGGTGTAGTTATGCACTCATAATCATGAAGTAACAGATGTCGTGAACCCACAAGTGGTGCAGTTAGTTGTGGGATGGAGACGAAGGACAGGTAGCAGGTGGCCGATGGGGCAGATGTTCTGTTAGGTGAGAGCTTTAGAAATGCGGATCAGTTGGGGATGGACAATGACGCTCCACCAAGGTCAGTTCCCCAGTCGAACCAGTGTGAAGGGACGGCAGCAGGCAGTGGTGGCATTCTAACACACAATGAGATGCAGGTACAGCACATGGATTTAGAGCTGGTGCAGAACAACACAGTGTCGCCTGTTGGAGCCTCATGTGACTCAAGAATAATGGAGATGCTGTGGTAGGTGGTGAAACAGGAGAAAGAACCAAATGAACAGTCAGCTGCTTTTCGCCAACAAAAGTGTGAACAGTTAGGTGGCATTAATAATAAATTAGATAATCAGTTAACAGTCTTTAATAATAAATTAGATAATCTGAGTAGATTAGATAATCTGGTCTGATGACAGGACCACAGTATTTAATGTGCGTTTTGATCATCATTGGAAGGCCATTGATCAGCAAGGGGAAGGTTTGACTAATCTAGAAAGTAAACTTGAAGCAGTCGCGAGCAATAGCTGCAAGCGACTAGAAGCAGTACAGAGTGAGATGAAAGGGGTACAGGATAGTTTGGCCGCCGGCTGCGGTGGCCGAGGGGACTAAGGCGCTCCAGTGACGGTCTGCACGGCCACTACGGTCGGGGGTTCGAATCCCCCTCGGGCATGGATATTTGTGCCGTCCTAGTTCGTAAGTAGTAAGTTTAGGAACTGATGATCCCGTAGTTAAGTCCCATAGACTATACAAACATTTGAACATTTGATAGTTTGGCCAATGCAAACGAGAAGTCTAAGGCCAGAATAATTCCAGTCGAGTAGGAAGTAGCTCAAACTGTGTTAGGCGCAACAGAAGTTCAGTTGCAACGTGCGATCGAAAAGGTCAAGGAGGGTCAAAAGGATATGCTAATTAAGGTAGCAAAAGAAGTTGGAGAAGTTGCATCGGTAGTGGAACAGCTGTCGGTACAAGTTGAAGCAAAATCAGACAAGACAGAGCTGTTAGCGGTTCCAGAGTCAGAGGAGGTCCAGTATATGCTGCATTTTAAACAGATGCAGGTGGAAATAAACGAGAGAAACGAAGGTAGGATAACTGAGCTGTACAAACGGACAGAGAGAGCAGATAATCATGTAGACAAACAACAACAGTAACTGGAGCAGCGGCTCAGTGCTTTGAGGAGCGCCTGAGGCCAAACCATCTGAAGAGAAGGCCTGCACGCTGTCATGCTACATCACGCAGAATAGGTTGCGATGACGTAGCTCACTGGCTGGCTGATGTGAGGCCGTGGGCTGTGCCTCATCGGCCAGCCAGTGAGCTACGTCATCGCAACCTATTCTGCATGACGTGGCATGGCAGCGCACAGACAGTGTTGCTGACACCCTAGAAATGACAGTAAAAGGATCTCAGTTGAACCAGCCGACGAGGAAGACTGTATTAAACACATTATATCGGTACAATCATATATCATATTCCCAGGAGAATGTAACGAAATTCATTCGAAGGTATGCATCAACCAATTCAAGCATTCATTGCCTGATTCTTACGATCCTCTTAAAAATGAAATTTGCACTAAGTCATTTGTGGGGTGCAGAAGGCGACATGCAAAACTGCATGAAACAGTGCTGCTTGTACTATGAATTTAGGACCACTTTCCTGGAACGAATTTTGGGCGATAGGAGCCCATGAAACTGTGCATAACATTTACATGAATCCCCATTAGTCTTCTTCCGAGTAATGATGCGTGCCAACCAGCATCTTGATGACCCTTACCTGGCGCCTGAGTTGGTACGAATTTGAAAAAACGAAGTTACGTGGAAAACTAAGAAAATTAACTGGAATCGTGGATGGTTACATGAACGATGTAAAACCCTTTCAGCAGTTGCTGCAAGAGTTGGGTGCAAACCGTCGCCTATTCGAACCGCCTAATGTGGGGCAAGAAGGAAACAACACACACAATCAGAGAAACAACCCCCATAAATGAAACTACCTCAACGGGAACGGCAGAGGTGACCGAAACTGTGCTTCAGGGCATAATAGAGATCGCAAGTATGACAATGCACAAGAGTTTCATAGCAATCGAGCAAGACAGAATAGTAGTAGTAGGAGGAGGAGTTGTTTGAACAGTCGAAACGACGACAAAAGCAAAAGAGAGAGGAGCAGGAGCCACTCTCCCGCACCACGTAACGTCAACAGAAGAGGTTGACATGCAAGAAGTCTGGGCCGCAGAATGTGACATTTCTCCCTCTTATGCATGGCAAATATGCTTAACCCAGTATCAACATTAGAGACAACTTAGAGGAAAACGTAGTTAGCTCCATAAAATGTTCGTGTGTTTATGTTTGTATAAGTAGATAGATCAAGTGTGTATTAGAGGAATATGGAACCAGGTGCATTGGGCATTGTGCAAGACTGGTCAGGAAACAGGTTCTGGGGGTTAGTGCTAAGAAGACTGTTGTTGTATTATTTAGAAAGAAGTGTATCCAATGTTCACGTTGGAATCTAAGGTTTTTCGATGAAACACTACCTATGAAGGGGACAGTGAAATATTTAGAGATAACCTTAGACGAGGAACTGATTTGGACCCCTCATATTAGTAATAGTTGCTCCAAGGCGAAAGGTACTCTGATGAATAGCAAGAGAGCTTGTGCCAAAGACTGGGGCCTGAGCCCCAAAGGTATGCACTGGATGTAAACCATGGTGGTCAGACACAGGATCACTTACGTGGCGATCGTGTGTTAGGAGAAAGTAGAACAGCAGGTTGCTGTGGAGGATTTTGGTAAAGTACAGAGATTGGCTTGCTTAGCCGTAACAAGGGAAACCAGTAGCACACCAATGCTCGTTGAAAACTATTCTGGCTATGCCCCCAATTCGCCTTTGGGTTAAGATAGAGGCAGCGGCTGGTGCATACAGGCTCAGATCTGACAAAAACTGGATCTCATTAAGATATCCAGAATCACCCACTAAAATAATAAGTGAGGTAAATATAGGAACGGTCATGGAAATGCCGGCCAACATTGTTATAACTCCCAACTGCTTTAACAAGCCTTTCATTATAACAATTGAAAGCAGGGAGCAGTGGGAGAAAACATTTCTTCACTCTACGGGGGACATTGTCTGGTTCACTGACGGGCCGAAATCAGACCAAGGTGTTGAGGCTGGGTTTTACTGGGCGCAGCCAAGACTGGAGAGTGTCATCTGTCATGGATTCCATGTTGTTTTTTCAAGTGCACAGGCACAGAACTGGGTCGCAATCTTGAAATTTCATGAATCTGCTGCCGTATAACCTAACCTAACTTAACCTAACCTAACCACTTACGAACTAGCTTATGTTAAAGACGGCACAAACATCCATGCCCAAGGGCGGGTTCACACCTCCAACGGGGATCGGCCTCGCACATCGTAGCATAGCGCCTCAACGCGCTCGGCCGCTCCGCCGCGGCAGGAAGGATTTGTTCTAGGTTTCATTGTATATACAGGTGCAGATAGTGATTAAACTTTTGAGCTGGGTATTACTGGCGATACTGTTACTCATTTCTTACAACCTTGTTTTTATAAGGAAACGTAATATTCGCATATAATGGTATACATCTCCCAGTTTAGCTGCCTTTCTTCTCGATCGTGGTATTGAAATATGTGGTACAGTAAAAGTGAATAGAAAGGGAATGCTTAATTTGGATAATAAATTATGTAGTAGTGATGTTAAGGTCGCTTCCTGCTAGCATGGATCGCAATAAAATTGGAACACAAATGCACTGTGCACATGTTGACGAGTTTACATTAAATTGACTTTTCCGCAACTGGAAGTACACTTCATATAACTCGAGAAGATATTATAAAGCCAACATGTATTCAAGAGTATGATCAAAATATGGGTGGTATACATAATATTCATCCATAATTGAGTCGGTGTGGTAGCAACTCACTGACCTTTGCCTAACTCATGCTCAAGCTTTATATAAAATGAGAAATGAGGAGTCTATCTCTTTTCTCAATTCTGCTTAGAGATTGCTAGATCATTATTGAATCTTGACCTGCAGAAAGCTATACTTACAACAATGATACTTTCACTTAGTTGCTAGGCCACATTTCCCTACAGAAAATACGAGTAAAAGACACAATTTATGCATTTTACATAGGAAAACAAAAAGAACATCATTGATTTGTCCCACTTGTAATGTCCCTCAATGCGGAGTACCATGCTTTGAAGACTACCACATGTAAGTGGAATTACCCCGAAGACCATCAGTGGAAAGAGAGTGGGAAGGCGTCAAGAATATGATGAACACGACGTGAGAAGCGAAGGGGACTTACACAAATCAAGCACTCTAATACGAGAGCAAGGGAACTCACGAAAAAAAGGGATCATCTCTTCGCAACGTCCACGTCGTTGGTCCTGGGTCACGCTATGAGCGAAATGTAAGAAAATTTGACCGTTACAATCCAGTCGACACTTGCAGAAATGGCGTGAGGATGGTCCAAGTAATCTTGAAGCAAAAGGAACGAGAAACATGTTGAACCTAAAATCAGATACGCAGGGTGGCCCAGGTCGAACTGACCATTTCTCGGTCTCAGCTTTGAAAATCCCCAAGCGCAAGATTTCAACCAATTTCTGGGAAACGTATGGATTTCGGGTCCAATAGGGGCATGTGGACTCTGGGAGATTCGCCCCTTGTTCAGTTTCAGATCTAGCCACCGCTCGGAGTCATTATCGTGAAGGGCAGACTTGATAACCCAAACCAAATTTCATCAGACAACATCGAATAGTCTTATGTTCTCATGCTGGTCAATATATATCGACTGCCTATAAGTGCTGAAGGTTAAGCAGCAAAGGGATTTTGGTTGTGTTTTTGGTTATTATACTGGCGTTGTTCAGGATGACCAAGGAACTGATTTCTGTGTATCAGTTATGATCTCTCACATGCTATTTACTTTTGTTCACATTGCCAAAGACCTTAGAGAGAATATTTCATGTTCATTAATCAAAAATGATGCACAGTAGTTTACACTGATGCTGTAATAAAGCATGTTGGGATTTATTCCCATGTGCTTGCGTTACTGAACCTTCAGATACCACTGTTACATAATAATAGATACGAATGCAATTAATGTATTATCATTTTCTATTCCAAAACTTTTGTTATTCCTTTTCTCTGACAGGACTAGCTGAAGTAATTTCCTATTATTTGATGTCGCAGAAGTTTGTTTAATCAGCAGATATTAATTAGTTCATGCAAGAAGCGTTTTGCTTAGGTGATATATTAGGCGAATTAGTATCTCTGATAACACTAAATTCTTTTCTCATTCTGGTAATATTAAAGTAGGTATTATTATTATTATGTTTCACAATTTATTTTGGGAAAGTAGTGCCCTCAATAGTCCCTGTATAATTATCGTTTATCTTAAAAGCATTGTTTAGAAACATATTTAATTATATTAGAAAGTGAAGCAATATTAATGTAACTGAGATCTGTATATCGATTTACTCAGTTTTACTCACGCTATCTTTTACTATACGCAGTTGTATGTAATTGTTTACTTTTCCTCTTTAATTAATTTAATGGAGTCATTAACAATACATAATTTCCAGTGACATTGTTAGTACAATATAAATAGAATACTTTTGCGCCATATAAATGATTATCGTTTAGAATCTGAATGAGGACACTGTGGTGTCACACAAGTATGAAGTGCGCGCCACATACTTACGCCGCGCGCCGCCCTGCACACACGGCACAGCGTTCTTACGTCAGCCATGAGCGCCCTCTGCTGCAACTCCGCTCGTGGCCACGACTGCTGCATCGGCCACTTGGGACTGAGATCGGAACCAGTTAACACTTGGGAATCAGATAGGCACCAGTTAAGACTTGGCTATCGGATAGGCACTAGGAATCATCAGTAGGCAGGACTCTGTCTAATCTATGTACCAGCATTCTGCAGACAAGAACTATGTAAAAGTTAAGTATTACTAAGTCTCTATGAAATATATATCTCGTTCTAATTTACTCTAATGTTTCTAGTTTCTGCTGTCCCACTGGCTGGTCACCTCCGTACCTGCACAAGCGTGCATCCTTTATTCCTGTGTCAGTCTCTCTTTACTCGGCCACCGCCACCCAGTGGAAACGAGACACAAAAGTGGCGACAAGGAGCGACAGAAGAACCGTGGACCAGCCCGCTTGCAGCAGCCAGACAGCAGCAGTCGGAGCACGCAGAAATTGCTCCCGCCCACCCAACCTTATTATAAGAATTTTGGGGGAAGATATTTTGTTCCGTGTTTTGTGGACTTTATTGTTGCAGAGCGTCCTCTTTCATACTGCATTTGTGTTTTGTTATCATTTACTTGCATGCACGGCGCCTAATCGGTCAGCATGGCCACTACTCCAAACCCAAACTTAATGGAAATTATTCAGTTACAGATGGTGCAAATCACACAACTACTCAAAGCGGTGTAGCAGTTGATGGCACAGGCTCACCAACAACAAAACCAGCCGTCGCTTCAGCCACCCACATCTGCAGCCACACCGCTTCCTACATTTCGCCAGTACAACGAACGTGAGGAAGAATGGAGCAACTACTTCGCACAATTTCAAGAACACGTCGCGGCTCATCAAATTAAAGGTCAGATGGTTAAGCATATGTTCTTAGCTGTGGTGGGCATGCAAACCTTCGTGTTACTGCAGAAACTTTTCCCCCACGCATCTCCTCGGGATCTAGAATTTGATGCAATAGTAGATGCACTGAATGCTCATTATGAGAGAAAAGTTCTCATAGCCGTGGCGCGGTACCGATTTTTCAGAATAACAAAATCACCAGACCAAACCCACACGCAATGGATTATGGAATTAAAGGGCTTAACCCACAAATGTAAATTTATTTGCTCTTGTGGACTTTCTTAAAGTGACGTGATGTTGAGAGATGCAATTACGCAGAACATTCAGGACCCCAGAATTGTGGCAGCAATTCTAAAACAGTCGGACCCTTCATTAGACAGTGTACTGCAGCTTATAGAAGCGCATGATACTTTTGACTTAGCAGATGTAGAAATTCAAAGCCACAGTGTTAACTCAGTGCGCCGCAACGGACGCTTTCCTGGCCATAGTTTTCAGTCTAGCCCTAGTGATTCTTATTTTTCGACCGGCCGTCCTGAACAGACAGTGAACTGTAGCCAGTGTAAAAGTGCGACACAAAGGTCGCCCTGTCGCGTTAGACAAAGTAATTTGACAAACGGGCACTGACGCTCTTTTCAGAAAAATGTTCGTAAGTCTTGCCCCCAGTGTGTATCTCGCCACAAACGTGCGCATTGCCCCAGTTGCATCGCAACCTGTTATCAATGTGGCAAATCAGGACATGTACAGTCAGTGTGTATGCAGAATGTAAATTCAAAGAACGGGGCCATTAGGACCAGTGCTTCGCAAAGTGAGAGAACAGTTCATACTGTGAATGTCATAGATTCTGTGGATTTGGACAGTGTTTCTTTTGATTCTCAAATGCAAGAAAGTTTTTCTGCACCTAAGGCAAAACTATGTAGTGAGACATGTCGCAAGCACTGTCAAGCACGTAAAACTGTGCAACGGAAAAGGGTTCAGGACAAGCAAAATGACTGTGTATGGTGCAATCCTGTAGTGAACCTAGTGCCTTCTGCAACTTCTCATTGCAATAGTGCCCAGTACTGTGTAGCTAGTGACAGTAGACTTGATGTAGCTACTCAAAGTAATTTTAGTGCAGTAGCTGGTGCATCTGTAGTAGCCTCGCATTGTGCGAACGCCGAACCGGCGGTAGTGCCAACTAGTGACAGTGTTGTTAATCCGCTGTGTGCCGATTCTGCGCCGCTTACTTCACTACGCCTTTAGTAATTATAACCAAGACGTCAGTAAACCTTCGTCTCTGTGCTGACTTTAAATCAACAGTGAACGGTCAAACACTTACACCCTGCCCAGACCCAAAGAACTTATGGACAAATTAGGACAGTCTCCCTTCTTTTCTAAAATTGATTTAGCAGAGGCATACTTACAGATTCCGCTTGATGACGAGTCAAAAAAGTTTTTCGTCATTAATACTCTCATGGGCCTTTTTCAATTTCAACGCCTACCCTTTGGCAGTGCTCCCGCCCCCGCTATTTTTCAGCGTTTTTTGGAACAGCTGACAGTTCCTGTACCGTGTTGTTCGAACTATTATATGATACTGTGGTCTCAGGGTGCACAGTTGAAGAAAATTTATCAAACCTGGAGTGTCTTTTCAAAGTGTTGACTGCAGCAGGTATACGTTGCAATAAAGCAAAGTGTTCGTTTTTTCAAACTGAAATAGAGTATCTAGGCCATGTGATTAACGCCCAAGGAATCTATCCATTACAATCACATATTCAAGCAATCAAAGACTTACCTCCTCCTAGGAATGTGGACGAACTGCAAGCAGTAATGGGAAAGCTTACCTATTACTTCAGATTTATTCCCAATGCCTCTCAGATTGCAGCTCCACTGCATCGCTTACGTAGGAAGAATGTTCCTTTTGTATGGTCTAAAGATTGCCAGGTTGCCTTTGACAAATTAAAGTCTGCACTACTCACTGATGCATGTTTGATGTCCTTTGACCCACAGAAGCCTGTAATCCTAGCAATGGATGCCTCGTCCAGTGGCGTAGCTATGTCACAAAGGGCCCCGGGGCAAAAATGACATTCGGGCCCTCTTTAAACTAATACTGTACAACAGATGCAAAACAACATCATCAGCTCCTTACCGCCCACTGGAGGACATAATAAGGTTTACCTAAATACTACTAAGTAAATTATTACGTGTCACGCAGCAGATAATATTTAATCGTACTCTCTAATATAATTGTGAAAGTTTGTTTGTTATGTTTTCACGCAAAAACTACTAGGTGATTTGGATGAAATTTTGTCGAGGGATAGAGATAGAGTTCGACCTGGGTAGGACATACAGATGAAAATGCCCCAATTTGTTTGACGAGACACTTTGGATTGAGCCGTGCCCCTACCAGACTTCTTGAAGTATATGTTAGTGTCTGGCCAGGAAAAAGTAGTAAGTAAAATAACTAAGTCGATATCTTCGTTTATTATCGTGACACTTGGGTAGAGGGCAGCTTCTTGATGCACAATTCGCTATTGAGACAAAGTAATTATTACATGAAACTTCTGATCCGTGAATGTAATTAAACCTTTGAATGGAAGAATAAACAAATAGTGTGCGGGTAGAAACGTGCCGGCCGCGGTGGCCGAGGGGACTAAGGCGCTCCAGTCACGGTCTGCACGGCCACTACGGTCGGGGGTTCGAATCCCCCCTCGGGCATGGATATTTGTGCTGTCCTTAGTTGTAGCTAGTTCATAAGTAGTTTGTAAGTTTAGGGACTGATGACCCCATAGTTAAGTCCCTTAAGCTTAACAAACATTTGAACATGGATATTTGTGCCGTCCTAGTTCGTAAGTAGTTCATAAGTAGTTTGTAAGTTTAGAGACTGATGATCCCCTAGTTAAGTCCCATAGACTTTACAAACATTTGAACATTTGGTAGAAAAGTACCTTAAAAGACTGCGTGAAGTGCTGAATTCTCACCACAGTGAAGTTGTTTGTTTTTCACATACAACAACTGAGCAGAATGCGGCGGAGGGTATAGTGTTAGTATGTAAATTGAAGAGCGAATAGTTCTTATGGGCCGATCGCGGTGGCCGCGGGGACTGAGGCGCTTCAGTCACGGTCTGCACGGCCACTACGGTCGGGGGATCGAATCCCCCCTCGGGCATGGATATTTGTGCCGTCCTTAGTGTAAGGTAATTCGTAAGTAGTTTGTAAGTTTAGGGACTGATGACCCCATAGTTAAGTCCCATAAGCTTAACAAACATTTGAACATTCGATTTGAGTTCTTATGGTATGGGAAGGCGCCGTTCCCAGAAAAAAGCCACAGAATGCCGAAAGAATTTGCCGCCAACCATTGCAAGGTAATGTGCAGGAAGGTATGTTGATTCTGTTCGGTATTGCTTTCAGTATAAACGCATTAGTGGAAAAAAAAACAACATTCCTGTTTCCTGGTGCAACTCATTTTGTGGAAAATGGGGACTCTCCAGGTCTGTCTGCACAGTACGTCATCTGTGATTTATTAGGTGCTCTGTGCAATGCTCGGTATAACTTTGTAAAACACCTTGTAATTTCCTTTTGCGACGTAATGGGGTAGACGGAGTGGAGGCTTGCTTTCTCGCTATTCGTTTTGCAGGCGCACAAAGAACGGCAATGCCTGACCATTCCAGCGGTCTGCCCTTTCCCGCACCTTCTGCCCCCCACTCCTTCCTGCTGGCACCTGTCACATCCCCACAACAAATCATATGCGCAATACTGTTCTAGTGTACTTAAATATACTGTATACATTTAATATTTTGTCTTAGTCCATTCTGTTTAACAATAACTATATTAACATATTAGCTGCCAAAGGTATACTTTGGTTACCGACCCCCGGGGATCTTTTTTTTTTTCTATATTCTGCTTTAGTTTGTTTGAAGTAAGCTATTTAAGTACAAATAAGTTAAAAATATTGCAATTTAGTACCTTAGTTTCTGTTTTTTTGTGTGAGTTATATATGACTCACATTAAAGTAAAGTAAGTAAAGTGCCAGGTGTGTCATTTGCTATGTCGCTAATAATTTTGGGTTGGACTCCTGTAAGTCTTTCATTCCACAACATTATTTGCGTACAGTTCCATTATTATTTTTCTGCATTGTTACTACAGTCTTTATTCAGTGTTGTTTGCTCCGTAACAAAGTGATATTGTAGCAGGAGAAAGTGTCTCGTAGAATTTATGTAGATGAACAAAGGCATGTACAGAAGCTTTTAGATGAAGTTATGTACATAAGTGAAGAATATGAAGATACTACTGAAATAAAAAAAATAAGGGGAATGTGTTGATGCTGAGTTCTGTTCATGGAGAGGAAGAAGCGGAAGTTCAAACCAAGAGGGGCACAAAGAAAAAAAACCAGCAATGATAACTGACTATAATCAGTCATTTATAGATCTCCTTCACCAAATGAAGTCCTATACTGTCTAAGGCAGGATGTGAAATGGTACAGGACGCTTGCAGTTGAACTGTTGACAGGGTTAGCACTGGTAAATGCTCTTGTAATTTACCAATACATCAACAAGATCATCTCACCCACAGAATTCAAAGAGGAAGTGACTTTGAGACTACTCCATACAGAAGATAGCGATGCCCCTGAGAAATCCCACTGTAGCGACCTAGCTGCCTGCAGCTTGTGCTTCTGTGAACATGGGAGCAGCAAGTCATAGGTGCACGGATACTACGAAAAAATGAAGAATGAATTTGGACGAGAGCAAGCTGTCAAGAAATGCAAACAAACTACATGGAAATGTAAGAAATTTGACTCATATTTTTGCGAAGAGTGTTCCTTCATAAAGCACAGTGCATGCAGTTGGAGATACAAAGTGGAATTACCCAATTTTTTCAGTCTGTTTCACTGTTGTTGCAGAGTTGGAGAATTTAATTAAAACTGTATGTGATATACAATCTACTGCATAAGTAATATGTAACACCAAATAATAAATTATAAAACAGATTAAACTCCAATATGACTGGGCCATGTGAGTTATATATAATTCACGATTTCAAGTATCAATAACTACTCTTGAGCTCTTGAAAACTGGAGACCACGAACATGATTTGTTACTGGGGTCATAACGTACTGTAACACCGTCACAGCACGCTACTATGAGTTACAACTGCACCACGGAGCTTTAAATAGAAAAAATGTTCGAGAGTTGTATTTACTTAACGTGGCCCGAAGAGAAGACTTCCTGTGACTTATATTTAATTCATAAGGCAGTCTGTTACAACATTGTTTGCTAAAAGTTGGATATTTTTCTATTCCTTGTAACACGAATACTATTAGCCCTGGAAAAAAATTTCATAATTATTTTTCGCGCCTCACTGTGTATCGCGAACTTGACGAGTGGCTTTTTCAAGTCGTGGGGATTTCGTTCGTGTTTCCTCACGCAGCAAAGTTAGAATGAAAGAATACCTACTGGAGTAATACAGTGCTTCAAACTGTTAGATTGCAGATGTTGGCAAAGATATGATTTCTGATCGGTAATTATCGGTAAGCGTTTTCGTGACTGCGGTACGTTATAGTAATAATATGGGTACACAATTACAATTATTTTACAATCTTTTCCTGGCTTTGGTTTTTGCAAAATCATCAATAAGGTCTGTTAACTCTAGACTTGATGCAGCCTTGTTTTCGATTACTATGAGTGCCGAATGTCCAAGTCAAGCTTGAGCCATACTGTACCTCAGATGCATTTTGATAATTTTTAATTTGCTGAACGACCTTTCGGCTGCTGCAGAAGAATAAAACTAAATACTTCCGTAACCTCACATTCTAATAATGCATATTTTGTTATAATTTCCTTACATAATTTACGAACTGTCCTTGTTGGGTCAATTTCGGCAGGAGTAATTAAAAGTCGAAATTCCTTCATTAAACTAAAATATTATATACAGTATAACGGTTATTATCCGAAGTAATTTGGGGACACAGATATTCGGAAAACCGGTTTATTCGGATATTCGAACTGTACCCTTCTGTTTGCCAATAAGAAGTACTGTACAGTAAATTATGCTTCACATTGCGCCGAGCCGGCACGCTGCAACACTTGGAAGACGCAGCTGTTGCTATGAGCAGCTTTGACGCTGCCGCTACTTCTGTCGCTACACCGACACCGACCGATTGTTGGACACACTGACCGGCAGCTTAGCCTGTCAGCAGCGCCACATAGTGGCGTCTTGTGAAGGCCCAATTAGAAGCACTGTTCCACCAGCCAGTGGCCCAGTGCGGCTACTGTGGGAAACTTGGTTTGAGGGGAAGGGGATATGATGGACGATAGGGTGGGAGGGTACTAAAAAAATTAAATAAAAAATTCGACGCTCTACTGTAACTTTTCTCGATCGTCGCTCACGAAGGCTGAGGGGCCCCTAGAGCTCGGGGGCCCCGGGGCACTGCCCCGCCTAGCCCTATGATAGCTACGCCACTGGCCTCGTCATACGGTCTGGGAGCAGTATTATCGCATTGTATTGAATCTCACGATCGTCCTATTGCCTTTGCATCCAAGCTACTGACGCCAACGCAACAGCATTACAGTCAGATAGAAAAGGAGGCCTTAGCAATTATTTACGGCGTCACAAAGTTTCAACATTATTTATATGGCAGAAAATTCTATTTGTTGACAGACCACAAGCCTCTCACGTCATTGTTCTCACTCACAAAGCCAATTCTGCCACGAACGGCACAAAAGCTTCAGAGATGGACCTTGATATTGTCAAATTATCAGTATGAGATTTTGTACTGACCTACCACTCAACATGCCAACGCGGACACACTTTCCCGACTTCGGGTTGGCCAGGATGTGTCGTTTGATTCTTCAGAAATGGCTTGTTGTCAGATAGACTCCAGAGATGCTTTCGCTGTCGCCGACTTCCCTTTGAACTCTCGTTGGGTTGCACAGGAAACAGCTGCAGATGCAGACCTAAGTGTGGTAGCACGTTTTGTTCAGTCAGGGTGGCCTGCCAGAGCCAAAGACATTCATCGGCCTCTGGTTCGACGTTATTTTGCACAACGTCATGAATTATCTTTAAGTCAGGGTGTTCTGTTGTTACATACCAACAACGACCAAACAAGAGTGATTATTCCTCGTTCCCTGCAACGAGAAGTGATACGCCTCCTGCATCAAGGACATTGGGGTATTGTTAGGACAAAGCAACTGGCCAGACGTCATTGTACCTGGGTTGGTATGGATGCCCAGATAGAGCGCATGAGGGCACAGTGTACTGTTTGTGCGGAGCACTAGGCGGCTCCTCCGCAACGTTTCTCAGACTGGCAACGCCCCAAGGGACCATGGCAACGTTTACACATTGACTTTGCCGGACCTTTCTGGAATACGCACTGGTTAATTGTTATAGACGCTTTCAGCAAGTTTCCTGAACTCAACGACAGTGTCTAGTACAATCAGTGCCTTAACATCAGTGTTTTGCATCGAAGGTTTGCCTGAAACTATCGTCAGTGACAATGGACCTCAGTTTGTTAGTGCGGAATTTCATCAGTTTTGTCGTGTGAATGGCATTCAGCATATCACCACCCCACCTTTTCACCCTCAGTCCATTGGTGAACAGAACGTTTCGTTCGAACATTCAAGTCTCACATGGAAAAGATGAAAGGTCAGCACTCCAGGCAGCAAGCTCTTCAAATTTTCCTGTCTACATATTGGTGCATACCATGTGACGGCCCGTCTCCTGCCGAGCTGCTACACGGCCACCGTCACCCCACTCTCCTTCACCTGCTGCAGCCTCCCACGCACCGAGTCGGTTCGTATGGCGCTTTGCGTTTTCAGGTTTCTACGCCGATGCTGTACAGGGTGTTTGCTGGAAACAAGAAGAGATGGTTACCGGGCACCATTCAGCGCGTGCTCGGTTGCAGTATGTATGTTGTATGTTCTTCCACAATGTTGTAGCTGCGGCGCCATGCAAACCAAGTTGCGCCTGCACAGGCCGCACGATCCTATCTCTGGTTTCTTGATTCCAGACCCAGTTCATCGCCATGGAACACCTCCACATCGCTTGCTGCCAGGTCCAGCGTCCCCAGACTATGAAATCATACCTATGGAGATTGACGTGCTTCCACCACTGTTGCCGCGGAACCAGTTAACACTTGGGAATCAGATAGGCACCAGTTAAGACTTGGCTATTGGATAGGCACTAGGAATCATCAGTAGGCAGGCCTCTATCTAATCTATGTATCAGCATTCTGCAGACAAGAACTATGTAAAAGTTAAGTATTATTAAGTCTCTATGAAATATATATCTCGTTCTAATTTACTCTAGTGTTTCTAGTGTCTGCTGTCCCACTGGCTGGTCACCTCCGTACCTGCACAAGCGTCCATCCTTTATTCCTGTGTCGGTCTCTCTTTACTCGGCCACCGACACCCGGCAGAAACGAGACACAAATGACACAATCCCCGTCACGCTGAACTCTAATATGAACAATTATGTAAATGTTGTTAAGTGTTAGTCATGTAGAAAGTGTATCTACAGTTGTTATTAATTGTTTCTTTATATTCATACACACTAAATTGTACACCTGGGACTTTCGTATTCCACACACGAACTCTGTAAATTTGTATTATTGATGTGTGGAATGTGAGTATAGTACTGGGTTGTAGTTACTATTATCAATGAGACTTGTACGTTGGCACTGGGCACTAATAATTTATTAAAGTGTCAATGAACTGCAGTTCTATGTGTCGCCTACATTATTTGTAGTAGACTAGTTTTCTCCCATGAAATTTCAATGAGTAATTACTGAGAGTGCCGCTCAATGAGAACTTCAAGAGGCAACGAACTATGACCTTTATATGTCACAAGGTTGGTAAAGTAACAGTTTATGTAGATGGTAAATACTGCAGTCTTGTAAGTACACTTCCATTCAATTTAATCAGACAAACGAACTGTGTAAACACCAATATTTTACTGCACAAAGAAACTGATATAGTGGCGAATTCAGGGGGTCGAGAGACTATGAGGCTACATTACCAAGCAGAATGTTGACATCAGTTTTAGGTATATGCCATAAAATTTCTGTGAGTTCAGCCCTCCCTAAGGCCAACAACCTGGATTCGCCACTGTGACATATATTTTTCTCAGAGAGAGAAAGAATACAGGCCACCACAACACCAACAAAGTTACAACACACAGAGTAGATTCAAGTGCCATATATTTAAGATTACCACATCTACGGTACGTTCCAAAGCGTTCACACAAAACTTATAAATAAATACGCAAGGTGACAGCAGTTAGAGAGCTCCCAGATAGCAGCCGCCAGTGTGCTCACCGGTGACGGCGTGGAAAGCGAGTCGCTCGCTGCTGTTGTTCTGCTGCACAGCCCTCAGCCCGACGAGTGCCCGCCGTCCCGGGGGCAGCAGGCCTGCCAACCCCTGCGAGCGGCGCGACGAGGCCACGTGGGCGAGCCGGGCTCCGCGGCGCGCGCATGCGCGGGACGCCTCGGACAGGTTGCGCGCCGGCGCCAGCTGCAGCCGGAACACGCCCTCCCCCTCCACGCACTGCCACGACTCGCCCGCTGCACGGCAACGACACTTCAGTACCTGCTGCTGCCTCAGACAGGTGGGCTATGCTATTATCCTACACTGTTACATCTGTTATCGTTAATTTTACTATCAGTTAATTTTCAAATTTATAAACGAGCAGTCACCAATGGCATACAGTTAATAACTATCACCCCGTTTACGTGGGCTCCCAAAACCGGATTTCGTAAACAGATTTTCCAAATCCGCTTTTGGTTGGCCATGTAAACACTCCAAAGTCGATTCTGGAAATCCACTTATGTAAAGCGGTTTTCCAGTTCCACAATCCATTTTCGTGCCCATGTAAATGCAACCGTTTTTGAAGCGTTCTTGGCTTGTCAGATTGTGCTTTCTTGTTAAGAATTTTCGGCACTTACGAACAGAGTGACATTTTATAGCGTAAAATAAAAGTATAAATATTAGAGTGAGCATGAATCTGTGTATTTAAGTAAAGAAAAATAGCGATTGTGCTGACTAAATCAGGAGCTGAATCAGCTGTTTTTCAGCCACCATATTAAGTGGGATAGGAATTCCGATTCAGGATGTGACATGTAAACACGACAGCGAAAAACTGTTTACGAAAATCGGTTTTCGTCTTCTGGAAGATGTGTTGCATGTAAACGTAGTGTATGTGGAACCCAACAGTTTAGTTTTTCAGCGAGAATATTGTCTGAATCTTTCCTTAACCTTACCTAACTACCTGTCCAGTTGATTTCGAATATTGTGCTCAAAATACAATGCTGGTAAAAAATAGCACACCCAGAATAATGACGTCAGTTTAGATCCCATGACAGCAGATGCCACCTGGGGGACAGTATATGTAATGATAATTTCTTTTTTTTATTATTATTCTTGTGCTCTCCCAGAGCTGTTAATATTTTGATTTTTATGTTCGATCAGTTTCAGCAATTGCTGCCATCGACAGGAAATCAACAAAATATTTTACATCAAAGACAATAAGATAATATTTTTAATGAGTACACAGCATTTTCAAATGTACACTAAATATAGCGATCGTTTCTAAAAACCTGTCCCTTTTGCATCATGTAGTAGATATTCCCTCAATGAATCTTTAACTATTAAAAGTGAGCAAATTATTTCTTCACAGACTCTGTACTGATAATGGTTTCAGCGTCATCCACCAACAGACAGTGTAGTTATAGAGCTAATAGTGCACCTTCTGTGTATACCCTTTAACACTAGAATGATCGCATAGGATCTCATAGATACATAGTCCCATCATAGGCAACCTGCACGTCAGTGGACCTAAACATTCTATTGTTAATTTTATAAAATAAATGTTCAGTTGCTACTATCCCAATACTGACATGTTTTTCCCTTCGATTTGTTGAGTTATTCATTGCAATATCTGAGGTTAATTAAAGCTAACGGTGTAATGTTGACTCTGTATCTCACAGACACAATACAACCAGCAATGTTCCTCTTAGTGACGCAACCATTGCAGTGTTAAAGGGAGAAACAGATGTCATGCCATGAAGACACAATCATTCTTCCTACACCCAGCTGAGCTAGTCTGTAAAGCAGCCTCCGAGTAGAAGATTGGTTCTTTCGGAGAATTGCCACACAAAATTGGACGTCCCTGCATCACAGCACAGACGTCTGCCAAGGTTATCACTTGCAGAAGTGGCAGATTGTACACCTACCACAGCACAGATAAGAGGGTTCGTAAGCTCGGAAGTGTCAAAAACAACTGTTGCCTACAGGGCCAGCTCGTCCATATAGGCAAACTAGGCAACTGCCTAGTGCGATCGAATTTGGGGGGCGGCAGATTTGTTGTGCACAATGAACCCTAGTGCGCTCGCAGTGCGGTTTACTTTGTTCATCAGATTGCCTTCCATAAAGGCAGCGGTTCCAGGAGCCATGAATTCCCAGGTACTACACATAGACAGAGCAACAGGCAAAAGATAGGACGCAAGTCTGTGTTACATGCATTCCCTTTGACTCTTCAGAATTTTGCTGGTATGCGTTTAATGAATAGACGAGTAGCAGATTGCAGCTGGCGTGGCACTCATCATGTCAGCTGGGACGCCTTCACCTGCCCGAGCAGTCTGCCACTCTGCAGTCGCCATAGTATACAGTGTGAGCTAATGACCTCGCCAGAGGGCGCATTAAGACCACACACATCATCAAGGTAAAAAAGAGTAGAAGGTTTAGGGCGCCTAATAACACATTTTTACATAAATAAAGGAAAAAATACAATAAATATTTTTTTACTCAAGCTCTGTATATTACTACTGCCATCAGGTTGTTAGATTATTGGTAAAAGATATCCCCTTCTATTTGTTCATAATGACTCTATAAATAATTACTCATAGGTGTAAGCATGGTTTTGTGATGCACAAGACATTGCGAGTTCGTGTCTCTAACATTGAAGAGATTGGCTATGTCTCATTAAGTGAAGCAGGAGAGGGCTTTCGCAACTATGTATCTTTGTTGCTGTTGAAATTATGTGTTCACAGACTACAGGAACGGAACAGGAAGAAGCATTTCAGTTTACTTGTACTAGCGTGAGAAATGTCAGCTAGCCCCACGCCGTCATTTGAGCGTAAATTGCAACATGAAGTAGAATTTAAGTTTGTTACACTTTTGTTGTTGCCCTTTTTATCGGGGAAAACCCTAATTCAGTTACTGCATTAAGAGTGTTGCTTACTCTTCCTGTGTCTGTAGCCAGTAGTGAGAGCAACTTTTCGAAATTAAAACTCATAAAACAGATCTGCGAAGCACAATGACTCATGAAAGACTTGTAGGTTTGGCAACTTTGTCAGTTGAATGAGAAACAGCGGACACAATTGATTTAAATGAGTTCGTCTTAGTTTTTGTAAAATCCAAGGCAAGAAAAATGAAATTTGTGCGACTTTTTGCATAATGAAGCTTATAACTGTATCAATTATTGTAAACTATCAACCAAAACCTTTTTAAAACACGAAGTGTAAAAACGATGAAAAAGTATCATTGTTGTATAAAAGTGTATGATGTAACCCATTTTAATGGGGCAATATGTTTATGTAATGTATATGTTATAGCCACGGCGGAGTGGCCAAGACAGTGTTACCAACTCGTTTCCAACCATGTCCTACATGATGTGTCAAAAATCCCTACATTCACCATAAAGTCCCTATGCACCAAACTGACTTCCAAATAAATAAATAAATATAAATAAATAAAACTGCTACTTTTGTGGTATTGGGTGACTTACCCTTTATTAACATTATTGTACAATGAGTTGTTACTGTTCTGAATAAAGAAAAAGGTACTTTCATTCTGCATCGTCCATGAGAAAAGTCCCTACGTTTTGCAAATCCATCCCTACAGTTTGGAAAAAAGAATCAAAGTCCCTAAGCGTAGGGACATGTCCCTACGGTTGGCAACACTGGGCCAAGGGCATTGAGGTGCTATGCTGCGATGCGCAAAGCCGTTCCCTGTTGGGGGTTTGTAACTCCCTAGGGCATGAATGTTTGTGACGTCTTTAGAATAAGGTAGTTCACAAGTAGTTTGTAAGTACAGGGACTCATGACCCTACATTTAAGTCCCTTAAGCTAAACAAACATTTGAACATTTTAATATGTTGTAATTATCTATCTGAATAAAAAAGATGCAATGTGTATTTTATGTTGATGTTTTATTGCGATTTCATTAAATGGGTCGCCATTTAAATAATTTGACTAGGGCGCCGAATTTGTTTGGGCCAGCCCTGGTTGCCTACAGTTTACTAACAGTGGAACTATAGATAACCACATTCCTAGCCTTTGATACACACACGCCACAGCATCAACTTGCAAGGCTTGATTGGTGCTCTCAGAGTAGCAGTTGGAAGGTGGAATGGTGGGCTGTGGTCTGATGTAATAAAGCAGATTCTGTGTGCATGCAAAGTGATGGCCATTTGCGCATACTATGTAGATCCAACAAGTACTATCTCGCAGAGTAAATTCGTCCAAGACACACAGACCACAACCCTGGCCTTATTGTCTGTGGCGCGATAAGCCTCAGCACTCGTTCACCTTTGGTGTTTGTGGGGGAAATGCTGACTGGTGCTCGGGACAACTGAATTTTGGAAAATCCCTTTCTTTTGCAATTCTTGTAGTAGGAAGGTAGAGTGTTGTTCCAATAGGACAATGCTCCCCTACACACAGCACACAAAATGGAACGTAGTCTACAAAATATGAAGCAACTTCCCTGTCCAGCAGATCTCTGGACGTGTCTCTAATCAAGGACGTGAGAGATAGAATGGGATGACAAGTGGCACGTGCAACTCAACAATCCATAACAGCTAAACAGGCTGAGAATATGTGGAATAATGTATCGAAATAACTATTCACCATTTGCATGATCAAATGGATGCAACAATCAGTGCCTGTATTGCCATCCTTAGTGGCTACACCTTGTACTAATATGGGTGTTTCGGTACCTCATCAGTGCTGCTTGAACTAGTGATTTGAAAATAAGATCATTCCATGTACTCCATATGCACTGTCTCAATAGTGAATCATCATTGAATTAGATTACTCTAAGGGGTGTGCTATTTTTTATTTCTAGCAGTGTACGTTTTTTTGTACATGTCCATCACTTTGTTTCTGCTGCCACTATTAATCAAGACATACAGGAATTAAACAGCGTACCTGCCAGTTGGCACTGATTTACATCAATGGGGAAAGGAGGAAATTTGAGTTTGACCAGTACTCAGACCCAGAACGTTTGCTCACTAGGCCGGTTTGCTGACCAGGATGCCATCTGGAGCCCAGTGCTCGCCATTACTCCACAGACCACTCTAACACTCGTTTTGAATTCACAGCCTCCACATATATAATTAAACTGATGACAAACACAGGAAAGAAGGACGATAGGGTTTAACGCTCCATCGAAAATGTCGTCATCAGAGATGGAGCTCACGCTCGAATTGTTTGAGTAAGGGTGGGGAAGGAAATCGGCTGTGTGCTTGGAATCATCATGACATTTGCCTGGAGAGATTTAGGTAAATCATGAAAAACCAAAATCCGTATGGCTGGAGGTGTATTTGAATCACTGTTCTCCCGAATGCGAGTCCATTGTGTTACCAGTGCGTCACCTCGCTCTGTAAGATGATGACTGGCCAATGATTCATTCGTTGCAGACACACACTAATCTCAAACTCCTACTAGAATCGGCGAAACACCGAGAGTACTCACAGGTGGCTAATGTGTTTAATCCCTTTGTCTTGTTGGAAATGTAGGCTTAGTTCTCGAAACTGCAAAAGGAAGTTTACTAAAATTTACGACAGAACTAATAAATGTTCCATGGTGCTTTCGACACTGAAATCGAATGTGTTTATTGCATGAAGGATACAGTTTCATAGATTGTCCATACATGTCACTCAACCTGCACAAAGATGTAAACAAAAATGCATGAGCAGTGTCAGTGCGGCAGAATGGGTAAGACTGTCGATCAGTTCCTCCCATAACACCAGTAAAGAAGTACACTGGATATGTTGACTTTAGTTCTGCCATTCCTAGAAGGTGAATTCCAGAGTATGATCGTATCTATTTTGCGTTGGAAGGGACTCTCATAAAGGAAAGTCTCCAGACGTCTTGGATGATCCAAGGCAATATTGTCGCATTGCAATGGAAGCAGGCTTGACTTCGAAGGCAACTAAACACAGCACTTATACTGAAAGCACGTTTATTACAAACTCAACATACACGCAGCACTGACTGCCTCTCAGGCAGAGTGCTCTGTTATTTATACACAGACAGAATTTACCAGAAATTAGAAGAACAGTTAACATAAGAAACAAGTAGAATTTACAAGTGAACATAAGAAAGATGTAGAACCTTCTAGAATTGTAAATTACAAAGAAATAACTTTTTGCCGGTGGGCAGAATTGAAACGGCGACCTTCTGCTCCGCAGTCCGTGACGCTATCCCCTGCGCCACGCCGGCAGTTGGTGTTCGTGGTCTCTCGCGGCATTGCTCCCTGGAGAAACAGCGACCCGCTGTTATGATCCCTGTGGAGCCATCTGCAATGTCCTGGATCTTGACCGTGTCGTGGGTCCTCTGTATGACAGTTCAAGAGAATCCTTCCCTTTTCCGCGATTATCGACGACAGACATTCCTGTCGTGGCTTCATCAGGAACATTACCGTCCTTAAAGTCCTTGAACAAGAAGCCATTATCGTCTACCTGCTCTTCAGAATCGTAGTAAGGCTTCATGCGCAGGACGTGAACAATGTCTCTTCGTTTTTTACGTTTCGACGACGGCTCATAATCCTCAACTTCGTATGTGACGTCTGACAGGCGGCGTATGACACGATACGGACCAAAGTATCGCTTCAATATCTTTTCTGACAGTCCAACCTTCCGTACAGGGGTAAAAATCCATACCAGATCTCCTGGGCTGTACACAACAGGTCGGTGCTTATCGTTATACCGCTGACGGTCCTTCTCCTGGGAGTCCAGTGTCCGTATGCGAGCCAGCTGTCTTGATTCTTCGACCCTGGTGATGAGCTGTTTAACATAGTCATCCTGAGTGCCGTCCGGTTGGAACGGAAACAGTGTATCCATTGTCGTCTCAGCTTCATGGCCATGGAGCAGGAAATACGGAGTGAAACCTGTGGTGTCTTGTCTTGCGGTATTGTAAGCAAATGTCACGACTGGCAGAATCGTATCCCAATCCTTCTGTTCAACATCGACGTACATCGACAGCATGTCGGCTAACGTTTTGTTACAACGTTCCGTAAGACCATTTGTCTGAGGATGGTATGCAGTTGTCATTCTGTGGACAATGTTGCACCGTGACATTACCTCTGATACTAGTTTTGACTGGAATACTTTTCCACGATCAGATATCATGACACGTGGTGCTCCATGCTTCAAAATAATGTCTTCTACAAGGAATTTTGCGATCTCTGGAGCTTCTGCAGTCGGCACAGGTTTGGTGACAGCGTAGCATGTGAGGTAGTCAGTGCAGACTATTATCCAACGGTTACCGGTTGTCGACTTCGGGAACCTCGCTAAAAGATCGATCCCAACTCGGTGGAATGGAGCTGCTGCCGGCGGAATCGGTATGAGATGTCCTGGAGGTAATTGCAGCACATGCTTCCGTCGCTGGCACTCTTTACAGTGACTCACATAATGCTTGACAGATCGGTAGAGACCTTTCCAGTAATACCCTCGTCTGATTCTGTCTAGGGTCTTCACGAATCCCAGATGACCGGATATTGAAGCATCTTGGAAATATTTGAGAATAGCTGGCTGGAGATGAGCTGGAGCAACAAGTAGCCATTTGGGGCCTAGTGGATCGTAGTTGCTCTTGTACAATGTTCCGTTTATAAGTTGGAACTCTCCATTGGTCGGTTCTCCTTTCTCCAAGGCCTCTATCATTTTTAATAGTGTTGGATCTTCTCTCTGTTCAGCTGTAATGTCATATAATTCAGTGAGAGCCGAAATTTCATTAATGCTGTTGTGTTCCACTAATGGATTCCACGGAGGCAGTCAGCATCCTTGTGTTTGCGCCCGTTATTGAATACCACTGTGACACTGTACTCTTGGAGTCTTAGTGCCCATCTTGCTAGTCGACCTCAAGCTAGTCAGCCAACACAAAGAATGGTGATCTGTCACGACGGTGAATGGTTTGCCGAATAAATACGGCCGGAACTTGTTGATAGCCTAGATAACCACGAGACATTCTTTTTCAGTTGTAGAGTAGTTTATCTCAGACTTTGAGAGTACTCTTGACGCATAGGCTATCACTTTTTCGGCACCTTCCTGAACTTGTACAAGCACTGCACCAATCCCATAGCCACTGGCGTCTGTGTGAAGTTCCGTTTCTGCATTCTCGTCGTACAAGGCTAGCACTGGTGCGGAAGTTAGAGCCTCCTTAAGTGCCCGGAAAGCTCTTTCTTTTGTCTCATCCCAGTAAAATTTGGCGTCTCCCTGCAGAAGTTCTTGTAATGGACGTGCCTTGTTACAAAATCCTTTTATGAAACGTCGGTAGTATGAGCACAGCCCGAGAAAACGTCTCACATCACGAATGTGCTGAGGAGTTGGAAATTCTGTGGCTGCCCTTACTTTATCTGGATCAGGACGGACACCATCTTCGTTGACTAGGTGCCCCAGGATTTTTATCTCTTTGGCGACGAAGAGGCACTTCTTTGGATTGAGGCGGAGACCTGCAGCCTGAACACACTTCAACACAGTTGACAGTCGACTCAGATGTTCTTCAAATGTCTTCGAGAAAACGACAATGTCATCTAAATAGCAGAGACACGTCGTCCACTTAAGGTGTCGAAGCAAGTTGTCCATCATGCGTTCGAATGTGGCTGGAGCATTACATAATCCAAATGGCATTACTTTAAATTCATAGAGGCCGTCAGGTGTAATAAAAGCCGTCTTCTCCCTGTCAGCTTCGTCAACCTTGATTTGCCAGTAACCTCTCTGCATGCCCATAGTTGAGAAGTATGTAGCTCCTTTCAAGCAGTCTAAGGTGTCGTCAATACGCGGCAGTGGGTAGACATCTTTCTTTGTGATTCTGTTCAGCCGCCAATAGTCGACACAGAATCGCCACGTGCCATCCTTCTTCTTTACGAGGACCACCGGAGACGACCAAGCACTCTCCGAAGGTTGAATAATGTCATCTCGCAACATCTTCTCCACTTCCTACCGAATTATCCGTTGTACAGCTGGCGACAGCCTATACGAACGCTGGCTAATTGGCGGATGATCCCCAGTATTGATACGGTGCTTTATCGTGGGCCGTTTCGTCTGACTTTTCCCCTGCTGAGGTGTGGATGCACCCGAAAATTGGCGTAGTATACCTAACACCCGCTGGCGTTGTTCCTTGGTCAGTCGAGGCCCAATTGGCAGTTCCACATTTGTTTCCTCCAGCGTGTTGTCTGTACTGACAGCAAGGCATGGGTCTTCATTGATGACATTGAGCTCACCGTCCTGGATTGGTTCAGCTGTCCCGATACACATTCCCTTGGGGATAAGTTGTGACTGCTCGTGACAATTTGTGATCCAAATCTCTCCTTGACCACCGGTAATGCTTATGATAGCCGATGGTATGTAAATTTCTTTTGTGAGCCTCATAAATTTTTTACTATCAACAAGAACTTCACAGTTTAACCAGTCATATGTGTTTGTAACTGCAACTCTTCTCATTGTCAACGGCGGTATCGTCACATTGTCAACGACGAATAGCTTCCCAGAAAATTCTGTATTACGTGTATCCGGCGGAACAACTTCTTCAATTTGCAGCTCAGATCTTCCACAGTCAATGATAACTTGGGATGCCTGAAGGAAGTCCCATCCGAGGATGACATTGTGACTACATTCTGTTAACACGACAAATTCAAACGGCTGCATCCTGTTGTTGATGGTTATTCTTGCGACACAAGTTCCTGCTGGATGGACGTACTTTCCATTCACGACCTTCAGCACAGTTGCTCCCGTATCACAGAACATTGTCTTCTTTAGTGTGCGGCGGTAATTATCCGATAATACAGATAAAGAGGCTCCTGAATCAACAAGTTCCCGGACAGGTTGGCCGTCGATTATGACGTCGATGAGATTTCCCGACATCTTGGCGACTGTCGTCCATGGAGGATTTTCATCTGCGGCGGCCTCACCTCCGTAGATGGTCGCCTCGCTTAGTTTTCCTGGGCGTGGCGGCTAGGGGAGCGGCTGGTACCTCTGTACGGCGACGGTGAACGGCTGCGGCGCGTCGGGGAGCGACCTTGTCTAGGGTACGGCGATGGGCTTCTTCCCATAGGTCGACTGAAATCATCAGCAGGTGACTGCCTTGGATAGAACTGCTCCGACGGCTGACGTCTTGCGACAAAATAATCATCGAATACTCGCCTCCTCTCTCTGCAGTAGCGTACGACATGTCCAGGGCGTCCACAGTGGAAACACAGTGGTGTGTTGTCTTCTGTCCTCCAGACGTCTGTTCTTCTGCGGGGCGGCGTAGTTACTGGGGGAGTTGGCTGTGGTCGCGTCGGTCGATTCATAGGCTGCCGTTTGGCGGCTGCAGCGTAAGTCATAGCAGGGCGACGCCATTCTTCACGTCGGGTGCGATTGACGGGGCAGACAGGACCTAATGTTTGAAATACCTCGTCCTCAGCGGCGTCGGCTACCTCGCGACTTACAGGGCTCACATCAATGGCCATAATCTGATGCTCGCAGGGTCTAATAGTCCCGGCTGCCATGCACTGTTGTAATTCTTCTCTCACGATTTGTCGTATGAGAGAAGCCAAGTCCTGCTGGTCTTCCACAGCGGCCATAGGGACTACATTTGGGAGTCTGTCATACTTCTTGCGTCCAAACCCTCCTTTGTTGCATCTCTTCAATACACTGGCACCACTTGATGAACTCTTCTGTCGTAGCGACGTCTTTTATCAGAAGAGCTTGGTACATATCTTCTGCAATTCCCTTCATCAGGTGCGTGATTTTGTCCACCTCAGTCATGTTCGGATTTACTATGTTACACAGGGCCAAAACACTCTGTATGTACGATTGTGTCGGCTCACCATGTCGTTGGGCCCGGTTCTTCAATTGTTCTTCCGCCGAGCGGATTTGACGCTGGCGGTCTCCAAACGTCTTCTTCAGTTCCTCCTGGAACGTCTCCCAGTCATTCAACTTGTCTTCGTTGTTCTCGAACCATTGTTGGGCTGTTCCATCCAGAAGAAACACATCGTATGATCCCACCTGTTGTACTTGGCGACTCGGTCGAACCCTTTTAGCCATTTGTTTGGGTCCTGTCCAGCGTCTCCAGAGAACACCGACGGGTGCCTGATGTGTAGCTGGCTTACTGCTGGTTTCGTTTCCATAGTTCGTCTGATGATACGGACTCTTGGAAGGACGTACTCGGTGTATCCCTTGTATTCCGGTTCCAGTCCGTGTAAGCGACGGCTTTTACGTTGCCTAATCGGAGCCACGGTGATGCAGCTGTTGCACAGTGTACCCGGCGCCTCCACCAAACAATGTCGCGTTGCAATGGAAGCAGGCTTGACTTCGAAGGCAACTAAACACAGCACTTATACTGAAAGCACGTTTATTACGAACTCAACATACACGCAGCACTGACTGCCTCTCAGGCAGAGTGCTCTGCTATTTATACACAGACAGAATTTACCAGAAATTAGAAGAACAGTTAACATAAGAAACATGTAGAATTTACAAGAGAACATAAGAAAGATGTAGAACCTTCTAGAATTGTAAATTACAAAGAAATAACTTTTTGCCGGTGGGCAGGATTGAACCGGCGACCTTCTGCTCCGCAGTCCGTGATGCAATCCCCTGCGCCACACCGGCAGTTGGCCTTAGTGGTTTCTCTCGGCAATATTATTCAGACGTGGAGGAGGTCTAGGGTACAAAAACTGTCTGTACGTTCCCTTGTTCTGGCCACCCAAAGGCTACCACAACAGATGATGACTGCTACCTAGGATTTCAGCCTGGATAAACCTTGAGAGAAATGCCACCATGCTGAATGAATATGAGGGTCACTCCAAAAGAAATGCATACTTTTTTCTTTTAATACAGTTTTCATTCTGCATGTTTGAAAGTTTTACAGTGTGTAGATACATCCTTCCCGCTTGTTTTCAAACTTAGTTCAACCTGTTCCCGTGAGTGGCGCATACACAGCATGTATTCAAGATGGATGCTACACTTGACGTTCATCAGAAACAATGTGCTGTCATTGAATCCCTGTGTTGTGAAAACGAGACAGTGGGAAACATCCACAAGAGGTAGAAAAATGTGTATGGAGATGCTGCTGTCGATCGCAGTACAGTTAGTCGGTGGGCACACAGGTTATGTGATGAAAGCTGGCACTGCAATACTGAGGATTGTCCTCACAGCGGCAGGCCTCGTAGTGCACACACTCCAGACAATGTGCAGAGACTTAACGAATTGGTGACTGCCTACAGATGCATCACAGTGAACGAATTGTCGTGCTACGTTCGGATAGCGGAAGGAACTGTTTGCAGAATACTGAAAGTGTTGGCGTTAAAAAAGGTTTCTGCCAGGTGGGTTGCAAAGATATTGACAGTGGCTCACAAAGAAACACGAAAAACGCTATGCAGCGAACTTTTGGAACGGTACAGGAATGGTGGAGATGAATTTCTTGGAAGATCTGTGACAGGAGATGAAAAATAGCTCCATCATTTTTCAACAGAGATGAGGAGGCAGCAATGGAGTGGCATCATCCAAATACACCCAAGAAAAAAATTCAAAAGCACATCTTCTGCTGGAAAAGTTATGGCTACAGTGTTTTTCGATTCCGAAGGCCTCTTGCTTGTGAACATCATGCCACATGGAACCACCATAAATTATGATGCATATGTGACGACACTGAAGAAACTTCAAGCTCATCTGAGTCATGTTCGATCACATCGGCAACAGCAGGGTGCTTTGCTGTTGCACGACAATGCACAGGCACATGTCAGTCAAGAAAACCATGGAAGCGATCACAAAACTCGGATGGACAACACTGAAACACCTGCCTTACAGTTCTGACCTGGCTCCATGTGACTATCATCTCGTTGGGAAACTGAAAGACTCTCTTCGTGGAACAAGTTTGAAGATGATGACTCCCTTGCGCACGCTGCTAAACTGTGACTCCAACGTGTTTGTCCAGTATTTTACCGTGCAGGTATACAGGCACTGGTTCTAAGGTAGCGTAAGGTAGTTGAGAGGGATGGGGATTATGTGAGAAATTGAAATATTGTCCCTAAAAGATGTACTACACACTGTAAAACTTTCAAACATGTAGAATAAAAACTGTATTAAAAAAAATACTGTGCATTTCTTTTGGAGTGACCCTCGTATTTTCGTGCAGCCACAGGGCATCGTATTTCACCTCTGTATATAAAACGCTAATGGCGAGTTTCAGCTTCCACACGTAGTCACCAAGCAATGCGGTACACATAGGCTCAACAGCATGCTGAATGGACTCGACAGAATTTGCATCAAGTGCTTTACACAGATGAGACCCGACTTCCCCTTCAAGCAGATATCATCGGAGGCGTTTTTAGAAGCAGCCTGGTCAGCACAAACGTGTATTAGTTCCTACATGTTAGCGACGTTCTAAGATAATAACGCTAAGCATGTTGTTCACATATGAACCCTATCGAACATGCCTGGGATATACTGAAAAGTGCTGGGTTTGGACAAGACGACTCACCAACCAATGTGAGAGATCTACACTGAATCGATGTTGTCGAATGGGACAATCTGGACGAACTGTCAGTTGATGATATAGTGGACAGTGTACCAAGTCGAATACAGGCATGCACTGTTGCAGAAGAACAATTTTCACTGGAAGACTGGAGCACTGCAATACTGGAATTGAAACACAAAACGGACATTAGACATAGTGTTAGAGTACTTGCACTCTCCTTAAATTTGAAATGGGGACCTTCCAAGGAATGACTGATGGAAGAAGAGTTGCTTATGGAGAGGGATTGGCGCTGAAAAAGATGTGGAGTGATAACAGGTGTTGACGGGATAGAAATGACTTGTGTAGGGCAAATATACGAGAGTTGGATCTTAAATAGTGGCAACTATTTATTCACAACCAAACAAAAGCGTTACTGTCCTTCAAAGTAGTCACCAGCATTGTGTAGAACCAATTGCCAACGATGTGGAAGGTGTAGTATACCGTTAGCAGAGCCTGTTCTGTTAATGGTGCAAATGGAGCGGTCTACTGCCTGTCGAATCTTTGGAACAGTCTTGAAGCGAATGCCATGAAGTAGTTCCTTCATCTTCAAAATCAAATCAAAGTCACAAGGACTTAAGTCCGGAGAGGATAGTGGATGGTACAGTACTTCCCAGTTCCATCGACGGAACAGAGCAGCCACTTCTGCCGCTTCTTTCGCAAAGTGCATCGCAGGTGATGTTCCAAAAACAAACAATAATACTGTGCATTGAAGGACTATCATAATGCGTTAGGATAACACCTTCACAGTCATACACGAGAATCACCATAACTTGGGGCTCTGACGCACTTTGGACTTTCGCGGCGAACCATAATGACCCCATTCGTTGGATTGGCGTTTCTGTTATGCCTCGTACGATGTGGTTCATGTGTGATCCAGTGTTATGATACAGTGTAAGAAAGCCCCTCCTTCGCACTCATAGCGCTCCAAGTGCGTCTGAGCAGCATTGTAACACATACATCTCTGCATTTCCGTGAATTCATGCGGTACCCAACATGATGCAATTTTTCACAGGCCCAGGCATTCCTCCGAGATGCAAAGCACAGTCGTATGCGCTAATCCGCTTTCGTGGGCGAGCTCACGAATCGTCTGGCGTCGATTACTGTCTACAAGCGCGGCAACGGTATGCACTTCTTCTTCAGAGACGCTAGGACGACCTGCCCAATGCATTTCTGCCACAGTTTTACGACCTTCGTTGAAAGCTGTCACTCAACATGGCACTGTTTATTTTTTTTTTTTTATTTGGTTATTTAAACTGAACAGATTAGGGCCATAGGGCCCTCTTTTACATCTGATCAGGAACAACACAAACAAAGGATTTAATTACAAAAAATAATAATATCAATAATAACAATATATGATAATACTAATAATAATGATGATAATAAGAACACGAAAATCAAAGTAATACTAATAATAACAAGAGATATTTACATGGAGATAGATGTTTAACACATTTGAAGTAAGTTTAATATAAACAGACGGGGGAAAATGATTAGTGAAAGAGGAGAAGATTGAAAATGACAGTGCCAATTGATATGAGGAATTGGAGATATATATGAATAGAGATCTCTTCTGACGAAAGGAAAGGGAAACATTTATGGGGGGAGGAGGAATTCACAACAGTTGGCTGGTAAGTGGAGAAATAGATGGCTATTGTGACAGAAGCTGAACCCTTAGCTGTCTTTTAAAGTTTTGAATTGATTTTATCTCTCTTAACGTTTGAGGAAGATGGTTCCACAGACGTGTTCCCAATACAGACAATACAGAGAAGATTGCAGTGTTATGTGATGGTAAAGAGACAGTTTTAATTTGGTCAGAGCGTGTGTTCTGCTGTGCTGTTCAGATAGTAATATGGCAATACCAATCTCCGCCTGCCTTCTGAAGACCTTGATGAGACTGGCGTGCTGTACGAGCTCTGGTACAGTCAATCTTTATCCAACTTTGTTGTTCCTGCATAGAAAACATAGTGACACCATTATGTTAAAAAATGTTCAAATGTTTATTAAGCTTAAGGGACTTAACTGCGGGGTCATCAGTCCCTAAACTTGCAAACTACTTATGAACTAGCTAATACTAAAGACGGCACAAAAATATCCATGCCCGAGGGGGGATTCGAACCCCCGACCGTAGTGGCCGTGCAGACCGTGACTGGAGCGCCTCAGTCCCTGCGGCCACCGCGGCCGGCCCATTATGTTGGACCGCTCGCTCACGAGTGACTGTGTTTCCCTCGATTGTGTGCATGCTGGTGACCTGAGACGGGCGAGCCCATTAGCTCGGAGGTAAGGTAGGTATGTCAACAACATATGCTATCAGCGACAATAGTAGATCCATTGCATAGCGTCTCCACAGGAGTGTTACCACTATTTAAGTTCCAACTTGTACATGTAACATTTGCATAGCTTAGGTCAGGGCTGAGTAGTCCCAATTTTTGACCTCTTAGTACAGTTTTAATATATTGTTAGTTTCTTATTGGATAGATAGTAGCTGCGGATTCCATCTTATTGTCTGCCTTTGGAGGGGTTTATCTTGGGGAAACACTGGTTACGCTAAGAGGTGAACTGACTGAGGCGGGTTTTCTGGGATTTCTGAAATGTGGGATACATGTCGAGCATACTGAAGGTTACGGACTGAAACAGGTGGTTTACACATGTCTGCAGTTTCGAGGAGATTAATGGGAGGAAAGAGGACTGAGCCTTGGGGCACTCCTGCTGTGCAGTGGAAGGTACGAGAATTGGCACTTTTGATAGTGCCACAGCATAGGCGACTGGATAGGAAGTATGCAAGTAGGCCTAGTTAATTGTAAGTGCATGGGTCTGAAGTATGAAAAGACCAGAATTCCATTAAAAGATCGTATGGTTTCTCCAGGTTTAGGAAGACAAGAATGACTAAGCTGTTCTGATATGATTAAGGAGCTGGTCATCAGTAGAGAAGGGGGGATGGAAGCTACACTGGGAAGCAAATGGTGTTGGGAGAGGACGGATTCAAATACCTTCCTATATGGTGGTGTGAGGCAGATGGGGTTGTATAAGGAAAGATCTTGGGTGTGTTTGGTTTGGGGGAAAGTAGGGTTCTAGACGTTTTCAACTGGTGAGGATAGTAGCCTGTGGAGAGCACAGTGGTGTACAGGGTTGAGAGTGTGATGAGGTAGGGTTAAGACTCAAGCATGGAGAAGATAAAGAAGTGGATCTTAGAACTGGCAAACTTTTGGTGTGGTTGTCTTTCATACTCACGAGCCCTGCCGGAGTAGCGGCTGTAGTAGAGGAATCGGCGGTCGGCGGCGAGGCTGGCGCGGGCCCCGGTCTCTGGACAGGCGTGCAGCACGCACTGGCGGCCGCCCCTGCTGTAGCTGAACGCCAGCGCCTCCTTGCTGGCCGCCAGCCGCTCGCACTGGCGCTGTGTGACATCATCCAGCATTGCCAACTCCGAACGCTGAGATCGCGCGCAGCGAGCTGCCAGGCCGAAGTGTGGCTGCACCGCATGCTCTCGGGAGGCGCGCCGCAGCAGCTGCGAGCACTCGGGGGACGACAGCTGGCCCAGGCTCCATGGCGCCACTGTGTCAGCACCAGAAAACAGAGGGGGTAGGCCGGGGGAGTCTTCAGCTTCCTGCTCGAGTATATTCAGCTCCGGTATGAGGAACTAAGCTGGTAACAGTGATTTCGTGTGGATCAGTGGCGTGGAACAAGTCATTTTAAGGGCCCTACACATGATGCGATTTATTGGACCAATTCGTTGGTCATCCGATAAATTGGGCGGTTTTAGGTGCTACCCGACAAACTTTCCTTAACGGCCGGTTGGTTGTGCCTAACCACCCGATCTCCGATTCCCCCACCACTTCACCCAACAAATTGTACCGTGTGTAACGCTTCCCGACCAACTTCCATGCCTGATGTCGTATGCACAGCGAACACGCAAAAACAAAAACAGTTCGACAAACAGACACCAGAACAGGGTGGCGCTGCGTGCAGTTGGTCGGAACGTGTGTAGGCTGCTACCAATTGATAGGTTCGTTACATCTTATGGTCATACGATAAATCGGAGTGTGTGAAGGGGCCTTAACTGGGCGTCACTTAGGTAACTTGCATGTCCCATGTCCCTAACCTACCCCAGTTACCAGACCAGGGAAAGAGGGGAAGGGAACCTACAGTTATTAAAGTGGAATCTGAACCAAGTCTTGTTTGTGGAGAAACCTCATATCGTTTAGAGGTGAAGGCTAGGCTAAAACATAGACTGAAACACTTGTGATCTGACCACGTTTCGAACTTGTAACCCCTCGGTTCAGTTGAGCATTTTATCCAGAGAGAACCAGGCCCGACTGCAACAAAGAGTATTATGGTACTGGGTGAATTTTAACCCATACATTGGAAATCCTTTTGCCACAATGGTTCCACTGATATATCACACGCCGTATTTCGCAGTTTAAAGAAAGAAACTATCAAGGCTCTGTTCCTTTTGGATAGTTCACTAACATTAGAAGTAAATTTAACTAGACAAATAATTCACTGAAGGAGAAATGAGATAAGGGGCAAGTGTGCCAGTCTGCAAAGGAAAAAAGTGGGAAGTGTTGTTAAAAGCAAAAAGAGGTGTGAGGCATTTGTGCACTTTAGATAATTTACCAGCAAGGGAGTGCAGGTGAGGTGTACAGTGGTCAGCAAGTGACATTTAAGATGAAGGAAAAAGTGGACACTGTGTACAGTGTCTGGGCTGAGTGATACCAGGAGGTGAAGAAAAGGTAAAGTTGGTTCCTCTGTCATCTTAGGAAGCAGAACAAGAGACACACTCAAAATGAATAAGACGATGTTTTCTTCACAAGACACATTAGGGAACTCAAATAAAGAATTCAAGGATACCAGAGTGGGAAAACAAACTTGTGAAAGGGTTCAATAGAGACAACAGAAGCACATTTTATAGTTGGAGAATTTTGAGTCATAAGTCTGGTGTTAAGCTGTAAGGCAACAACTAGGTGATGGAAGTTTGTTTGTAGAAAGAGGGAAGATAATGGTTGTAGATGGCACTCAGGTGAACAGAGCATGCTGATTTTTATACAGTCATAGTGGAGATTTTAACCTCTAGCGACCCAAACAACCTTTAATGTATTAGTTGGCACCACTGTTGCTCAGATATTCCAATATGGTAATTTTATATATTATTGCTTTTTATTTATATAAGCTGTCAATGAAATTGAAATAAGACGAGTTATTTTGCTGTAAGTGTTTCAGTTTTATTTGCAAGACATCTTCAGTGGCAATTTTTGGTGGATGCTGGTTTACATGTGTTGTTCTGAATGAAAAAAATACGATGGAATAAAAGAAAATAGACACACAACAACCAGCATCCACCAAAAACTGTAACTAAGATGCCTTGCAAATGGAGGTGATATGCATATGGCAAAATAACTTGTCTTATTTCAATTTCATAGACAGCTTATATAAATAAATATTTGCATTACAGTAAAAAAAGCAACTGAGGGACGAAAGGACAGAAAAGAACTAACAATGTCAGTTCCCAATTGTCCCATTACGTACTGTTGTTAAAAAAGATTAAAAATTAATGAACTACTTTTATTTTACAAAATGTCAAAAGAATTCTTGATAAGTATGAAACGATTTCTTTCTGAAGCAGAGTACACATTACATTCAGAACATCACTTATGTGTTAGTTTTTAACAGTACATTCCTATACCCTAATTTATCCTTTCCTTTGTAGCTATTTCTGACATGTGGAAAGCACATTTCTATATTTGGCCATTGCTGGTACTGGCTGAACTGATGTTGTCACCTCCTCCTTATTCACTTCCCTCCTCATATGCATGTGAAATTAGTCACAGGCTGCAACAATGTGGTATCATACATGATACATCTAATAAAATATGATTTTTCAGAAGGAAAACTGTCTTTCGTGTCACTTCCATTGATAGAATTATAGTCGAAGAACTTTTAATAACTTGTTATTGCTGGATTAGAAAGAATTGATTATTTAAAATTATTAATGTTTATATTTTGAAACCATGTTTAGGCCTACCAAATCAAAAGTCATTGTGTAAACTACGAGCACATGAACTGTTTATTCCTTGGAGTGCATCGAATGCGATACAGACTGAGTTATTACGAGTAATGGTACACAGTTTGAAATAATGTAATATAGATGCACGTATAGTATATGATATAATCGTACACCAGATGATGAAGGCTTGAGATTGGTCACAGATGTATGGAGAGAGAAGATACTATGTCGGACTCAGCAGAGACCAGTCTTATTTAAATATTAACAGACAGAAATAATCACATTCTGAGATAGGGACTGCAATTGAAATGGGTAATTCAAATGTTCTTAAATCTAAGGGACTTAACCTCTGTGGTTATGTCTCTAGGCTTACAAACTACTTAAAGTAACTTATTCTAAGGACAACAAACACACCGATGCTGAGGGAGGATTTGAAGTTCTGAAAGTGGGCAACAATGCACTTTGCAGCTCTGCAGCAAGGCGCCTTAGAGCGTTCAGCCACTCCACCGAGGCTTTTATGGCTAAAATACATACTCTGAATTTGAGAGAACATATATACACAACTATGAAAATGTAAATCTTAAAATCTGAGTAAGGAAGCACAGACATAATGTTCTTTGGAAACAGTAAACTAGTAAATAGTAACCAGAAATAATTTAGACTTCAATATAACAAGTTCTGAGAATACCCTTGGAAATGTGACAACAAAATTTACATGCTATTTCAGAAGGTACTGGCTCGATGATAAACCGATTCTCTCTCATTTGAAATGGTGATAATGATGGGTATCTCTGTATTGTAAATATTTTAATTTTCTTTTATTTACTAAATTCTTCTCTTTAAATCCTTATTTTATTCATTATACTTTCTCTTGTTTAATTAAGATTCAATAATAAGCATAACATATACTTGTAAATTGAAATGTTTGACCTGCTATATAAGAATAGGCTCCAGGTTGCAAAATAAGCATATAAATAAATAAATAAAAATATTTATGCAAGTAAAGCAATTTCCTTTTCAAAAAGTATCAGTTGGGCCGAAATTAATGCTCAGCTGATGAGACTATTTGTATGTGCAGTGTTCAGATTTCAATTTATGTACAAAAACCTGTACTAGTAGCAGTGCTTTTAGTGTATCACTTCTATAAAATATTGTACGAATTTCTTCAAAATTTTGCACAAAAATAGTTAAATGGATAAACTCAAAACGTTTTTTAATTGAATAATCATACATTGTGGAAATATCGTGGTATTAAAACCAGTTTAATTTAATACATTAGACATTCAGTCGTTGGTGGACTTAAAGTTGATAGTATTTTGACAGTTTTATTGTTTGTGCATAATTGCAGTATGTTATAAGTACAGTAAAATAAAGCAAACCAAGGTGTTTACTGAATTTTTCTTGAAGAAAATTTGAAAACTTTCTAATTTACAACCCCTGTTGACTACGAGTGTTAGCCATATATGATACAATGAAGGTTGGGCACCGGAATGAAAAACGTTCCTATCACAGTACCACAATAGGCGAATATATCCGTCGGAGGTTTCAGTCATACCTTGAGTATGGGTGCTTGTGTTGTTCTTGGTAGAAGTTAGTTTAAGTGATGTGGAAGTCTAGGGAATGATGGCATCAGTGGTTTGGTCCCTCAGCTATACCAACTTTAAACTTTGAACGTTATATGATGTTAGTCCTTTAAAACTATTTTTCGGAATAACTTAAAAAATCAGATTAAAAAAGTTGTTCACCACGTAGAGTAACATCCATTAACATGAAGTTCAACTCCCCTTCACCACCTATGGGATTGGGAGAGGGCGACATTGAAATCTTAAACAGGAATGCTTTGGTGAGGCGAGCGTCAACAATCGTAATATATTTCATAAAATGCATTTTTAAAAACCATCAACTGTTTATTCAAAACCTTATATATCTACCAGTTTCGGTCAATAGACCATCTTCATGGATAAAAAGGTGTAAAAACGATAGTTTGTTCTTACCTTTTATGTAGTATTTGACTGCCAGGTTTTATCTAAGATGACCACTGCAACTGTAACACTTTTAGTTATACTGACTCCTGTTTGTCTCAGCTAGATGTATTTTATTTGATGCATTTTATCATTCAGTTTTAACACCTTTTTATCCATGAAGATGGGCTATTGACCGAAACTGGTAGATATATAAGGTTTTGAAAAAAACAGTTGATGGTTTTTAAAAATGCATTTTTATTAAACAGGAATCCCTATCTTTTATTTCAGATTTGGATTCTTCATGAACAAATATTTAACTTTTGCTTGAAACATTTTTTTTCATGATAGATAGCACTGTAAAACGGTAATATCTCAAACAAATTCACACCGAGCTCTTTGTCTAGGTTTAACATTTCCAGTTTCAATAAACAGTTGGACAGTATTGTGAAAAGCCGTTGTAGAAGGAACTTTCCTATCAGAGTATAGATTAGATTACCTTTGATGGGCTATTTCTATTACCCTCTCTGCAGTCGTTAATTTCGTGCAAAAATTTCGTAGAAATGTGTACAGTTTGCATAATTGAAGTACAATGAACAAAATGACCACAGAATCACCGTCTGCGGTTTATTCGATTATTGGGGGGGGGGGGGGGGGTACCACATGACAGCATTGTCAAAAATGTCAAAAACTGTACATTGATTTTTCTAATCTGGTGTGTATTTGTTTGACACATTATCGTTTTTCAGTAATATTCATCTCCTACTCATTTTTACGATTACAGCGCCATCTATCATGATCGAAAAAAATGTTTCAAACAAAAGTTACAGTTTTAACACGCACAATCCAAATCTGCAATAAAAATAGTGGTTCCTATTTAAGATCTTAAAGTCACCTTCCCCCCTCTCCCAACTCCTGCAGGAGGTCAAGCTTTTTGTTAATGGATGAAAAAAAATATATAATCGGAATAAAAATTTTCATCTCTAAGGGCCGGTTTGTCAATGTCTCGTTAAAATTTTTAATCCGATTAGTATTTTTTTCAAATATTCCAAAAAACTGTTTTAATTGGATCACCCTGTATATGCCGTGCAGTCTGAGGCAACATGTCACGTTACCACTCCCACCGGACGTTCGAGCTCTGCCTCGGGCATGGATGTATGTGTTATCCTTAGTACAACTTAGTAGAAGTGGCGTGTAACTTGTGTGAATCAAAGAACTAATGACCTCATCGGTTTCATCCCATAGTTACACAAACTTTGAACTTTATACAGGGTGAATCACCTAACACTTGCACCGCCAATATTGAGGAAACGGAAAGTACGATTGATGTGAGGTTTTCGTAGAATTGATTGGTAGTCAGGGACTCGTATTTTTAGTGAACAAACAGATTGTAATATTACTTAGTGTATTTTTTATGCAAACATACAGTCTTGTTTAATGGAACAATGATTGCTTCTATCATGCACTGGGATTTTTGATACCAGATGAGTACAAACAATTTTGAATGACATTTTTATCACGTGTAGTTTGGCAGCTACAATCGTTCAAAGTTTCGGGGACGGAGGCCGCGATAGCGTAGGTGATTGGCCGAGCGGCTAGCCCCTGGGGCACGGCCCCGCTGTCTCATGACAACCAGCCAGTTAGATACGCTGTCGTAGCTTCCGACCCCAAAACTTTGAATGTTTGTAGCTGCCAAACTAAATGTGATAAAAATGTCATTCAAAATTCTTTGTAGGGGAGACTGGGGCACGTTTTCCACCATTTTACATTTTTATTTTTGTACTTCTTATTTTTATCGATTTTGCGGTAAACAGCGTATCATTATATTTCCTACACCTTTATTTACAGTCTTGTACAGATATTTTTGAAAATAGTAAATATCGTTCTTGGTAGCAAATGGTTTTGTCTGAGCATGTTGCGTTGGAAAATTTGCCCCGTATGCGGGGCAAGTTTTCCAGCTTACTTAAAATGTAAAGGGGCAAATATTCCAATTATACTTTTAATGTTAAAACAGAGATAATTATCTTGATTTCACTGAATACGTATTTTTATCATGAATTTACAATACATTACAAAAGAGGATAGTGAAAATAGCCACATTAAATATAAACAAATGCTATTTAATGGTTTCACAAAATATATGACTTAAATATTTTACAAATACAGACTTTTTAACAATACTTATACTTATTGTCTGAATCACAATGTAAGCAAACAAAAAAAAAATGGAACATTCCCTTTCGTACAGTCTCCATGCACCCATTTCGTGCGCTGTACACACTTTTTATGTGCCTTAGACTTGGCGTAAGACTCAAAGCAATAAGGAATATGTGCCCCATATGCACTCGGAAAACGTGCCCCGTCGCTATATTCGGAACTATAACACTACGCCCATGAGTAACAGTGTAAGCTATTTACAAACAAATGCACAGTTACGTGAAGAAAGAAACCCACTTTTAGTGTGTGCAATGTCAAAATAATAAGTTTAACGCTAGAATGTTTGTGTTAAGTTTCAATAAAAACGTGAAAGTTTACTCACATTTGCAAAAATGACGAAAACAGCCCTGCCGACGTTGTGACTGCTGGTACAACACTGAAACTTTCGTAAATGAAGCGTGCATTGTTGCTACTTCCTACAGTATCGCCGGTGGTAACATCTAGCGGTTTGTTTCGAAAATAAACGGATTTGGAAAACTTGCCCCTATGGAAAATGTGTCCGGGTCTCCCCTACACAGCAGGTGTCAAAAATTCCAGTGCATAATTGAAATAACCATTGTTCCATTTGAAAAACTGTATGTTTGCATAAAAATACACTTTCTAGGTATCTTTACAATCTGTTTATTGGCTAATAATACGAGTTCTTAACTACCAATCCATTCTGTGCAGATCAATCACACTTTCCGTTTCCGCAATATTTGCGGTGCAAGTGTTGAATGATTCACCCTGTGTGTGACAATCATTTTTGTTTTAAATAAAAGGAGAGGTGTTGAATTAAAATTTGTGCTGTGGCCGGGATTCGAACTTCGGACCTCCTACTTACTAGGTACACAATTCAGACCAATCAGCTAACACAGCATTGCAGCTAAAGCGACTACACGGACTGTCTTAAAGCACGTCTCCCTCCACACCACATACTTTAATTCTGTCTCAATGTTCCCTGTGAAATGCGTATCAAATTGCCAAGGCTCTGCTATATTGGACTAGCACCCTAGCAAAGAACGCAAATGCAAACAATCCCGCCTTGTTTCTCAGGCCGAGGTGATATAAATATCAACAAATAATACATATCCTTAAGACAACATTGACTCGTTATACCAAAGGTATGAAACATAAGGAGAGGCGTTGAATTAAAATTTGTGGTGTATGCCGGGATTCTAACCCGGGACCTCCTACTTACTAGGTAGGCGCTTTAGACATTCAGGCAGAATTAAAGTATGTGATGTGGAGGGAGACGTGCTTTAAGGCAGTCTGTGTAGTCGCTTTAGCTGCTATGCTGTGTTAGCTGTGTTATCTAAAGCGCCTACCTAGTAAGTAGGAGGTCCTGGGTTCGAATCTCGGCCACAGCACAAATTTTAATTCAACGCCTCTCCTTATTAATTATGAATAGCAGTGATTGTCCGTCTTTGCAACTACAATCAAAATGCGATTTTTCTCATCAGACGCGTTTCGTTTTAATGATAGTAAAACATCTTCAGTGGTCTGTAGTAATAGAAATCTACAGTTTGTTTTGTTTTTAGATCTAAAACAGTTCGTTAACGAAACATGAAAAGTAGGCCTAACGTTTTGTTACTTACGAAAATTTTGTCTTGTTTTCGCTTCACATCATGGAATGCCAGTCTGTTTCATGCAGTACCGCCGGTTCTTCATGCTGTGTTGGTACTGCATGAAACAGACCGGCATTCCATGATGTGAAGCGAAAACAAGACAAAATTTCCGTAAGTAACAAAACGTTAGGCCTACTTTTCATGTTTCGTTAACGATCTGCTTTCGATCTAAAAACAAAACAAACTGTAGATTTCTATTACTACAGACCACTGAAGGTGTTTTACTATCATTAAAACGAAACACGTCTGATGAGAAAAATCGCATTTTTATTGTAGTTGCAAAGACGGAAAAACACAGCTATTCATAATTATGAAAGCAACTACGGACATTATGGCCACACGTGACGCAAACGAAGAATTTTTCGCCTCTCCTTATATTTAATACCTTTGGTATAACGAGACAATGTCTCAAGGATCTGTATTATTTGTTGATATTTATATTTTTTGTTTTGTTTAAATATCTTTGAAAATTATATATACGCCGAGGAGCTAACTATCCTCTTTTACCTCTTTGGCTAGAAGATATTCGCCTTTTGTTGTGCTATGATTGGTGCATTTTTCTTCGCAGTTACCAGATTAAGCTGATACCGCCACTGCTAAGTTTTGGCACACGAGTTTACGCTGTCACAGGACTAGATGACTAAAATACCGAACAAGGTGATGCTGACGTTGCTTTACCTGAGCAGCAGAGCACGACACAGAGGGCGTGCTGTGCGCGTGCCATGGAGCGGGCGACTGCAGCACTCCTGACGTGAGGGCAGCGAGCTTTCCTGCTCTGGGCTGCCGTGACGACCGGAATTATCGTGTCACGTCACGTCCTTCTGACAGCGGCTATTTGGGCCACGCCGTCTGAATAGCTGCAGCTGTCCGTCACATGCACCGATCTCTGTTCGCCTATCAAGCCAACGCAACTGGTCCTTCGATACAATACACCTGTTCCACATAGCACACTGGTGTGCGTTACTATTTGAGCACTGCAGTAGTGGCTTCTCAGTGAATTACCTATTGTTTATACATAGTTTTAAGATGATTAAGCCAATATCGAGTTTTTTTTTATTTAGAGAAATTAAAGGTTTCAACGATATGAACCGGCATCTTCTGATTTACGCTATTTCTACCTCACTTACAAACCTTAGGTACCTTGTAGAAATAAACAATTTCTCATCATAATGTCCAATTCATAAAAGTATCTTTTGTCGCAGTAATATTAACATTTTTATATAAATTTTACATGATGATAAGGGACTGTTTGTTCCTACAATGTCTCTAAAGTTTATGAATAATGCAAGAAATAATGAAAATCTTAATATGACGATTTATAATTGAAACCAGTAATATCAATAAATAAACAATAGCGAGTTTAACCTAAAGGCCTTAAAAAGGTTATACAAGAGTAACTGAAAGATCGCACTCCAGTGGGTATTTGTAGTTTCTCTTTTCACTTCTTTGTCAATGTTATTCTACTGGCAGGCCTCGATACCATCAAAAATTTCTTTTGCAGTGCATAATCTCCCACTTGTATGAACAAAATAATCCAAACTGTTCAAGAGTCTGCAAGATTTGTTTTTGTACAGCATAGATTTTCAGCTGTTGTTATACCTAGAAGCACATTCATAATCTTCAATTTCTCTTAATTGTTATATGCTTTCCCTACAGGGGTATATATAAAGGGGGTGGTCAGCGGACCTGTCACCTGTCCCTCCTCATAAGTAACGAATATAAATGAAAAACGCTATATTTTTATCATATATGTTTCACTAAGTGTGTTTGCCTCTGTAACTTATGAAATAATAGGTGATGGGAAATTTTAATGCGGTAGGTCAACACGAGAAATGTTACACTTTCTGCGGAGCTATGAACATAGTTTATTGTATCATTTTCCAAAGAGTTACACCAAAAGGATATAATTTTTTAAATGGAACAATAGTTTTTTCTATCGTGCATTGGATCCGTTGAAACCAGCTGCGTCCAAATCAGTTTAAACTACATTCCTATCACTGTTAGTTTTGGAGCTACAACCCTTCAAATTTTCAGGGGCAGATACCACAAACGCTGCACATAATGCAAAGCGCCTTCTAAATGTAGTGCGGCCGAGTTGTAACGTTTCCGGTGTCACGGAGCGAGAAGCTTCCTCGATGCGCTGTTAGACTGCCGACTGTCGCCGTACACGGCCGTATACCCGACAGTTGCAGCCACACAAACAACCGGGGCTCAATATACCACAGTTACTGACATCGGATGACGATGGGATACAGGAACAACGAGTACGTTGACATGTTGCTGATGCTAGGCGAGTGCCGACACGATGCCACTGAAGCAGCCACGGCGTATGCCGTGAGATATCCTAGGCAAAGTGCCCCAGCTGCCATTACATTCTTACGTGCCGAAAAACGACTTCAGGAAACAGGCAGTTTCGTAATGCGCCGCAGTAACAGACGAAGACTTGCAAGAAGTGGGGAGACGGAGGTGTTTGTCTTAGCTGCACTACACCACGATCCTCATCTCAGTTTACGAGCCGTTGCTGCAGTTTCTGGTGTCAGTCTCACATCTGTGTGGCGTATAGTACACGGCCACGGGTTTCACCCGTACCGCCTGTCACTGATCCAGGAGTTGCATGGGAACGATTACCGTGCAAGCGAGACATTCTGTGAGTGGGCCATGCGTAATATCACGCTGGATTCTTTACAAAGTGTTATGTTCTCTGATGAGTCCACGTTCACAAATTATGGTGCAGTGAATCGCCATAACATGCACTACTGGGCCGCAGACAATCCTCGGTGGGTACGACGTGTCGACTGTTAACGTAGGTGGTCTATTAACGTGTGGTCCGGAATCCTTGGGGATGAAATCATCGGTCCACACTACTTCCCAGGTACACTGACAGGTGAGTTATATCGCGCTTTTATAGCCGACAGTTTGGGTGGTCTCCTTTAACATGTGTGTCTACACACGAGAGTCTATGTGTGGATGTAGCACGATGGTCACCCAGCCCATTCTGCGCGTGCTTTTGTGGAAGAACTAAACAACAGGTTTGCAGGAAGATGGTTCGGGTGCCATGGTCCTCATTCATGGCCCGCAAGGTCGGCCGATTTAACACCATTAGATTTATTTTGTGGGGATATCTAAAGGATCGTGTTTATGTCACTGAGCCCACATTCCCAGATGATCTAAAACGGCGCATCAAGGGCACATGTCGCTCCGTCACACCGGCGATGTTACATCTCGTCCGCAGATCCTTTCAATGGTGCATTGCATTTTGCATTGAGGAACATGGACACACATATGAACATCTCATGTAAATCAACTTCCCACCGCCATAACATACATCACCCACCACACAGGCAAGTATTATGTAGAGCGTGTGGTATCTGCCCCTGAAACTTTGACGGGTTGTAGCTCCCAAACTAATAGTGATAGGAATGTAGTTTGAATCGATTTGGACGCAGCTGGTTTCAACGTTTCCAATGCACGATAGAAAAACTATTGTTCCATTTAAAGAATTATATCTTTGTGCTGTAACTCTTTGGAAAATGATACAATAAACTATGTTCATAGCTCCGACAGTGCAAGTTTCTACAAAGGGCCATTTTACCCAGTGATGTTCAGAAACATTTGTTTGAAACAATTTGTCATGTAACACATTAGATAAACATAACATTGATAATTATGTGATAATAAAACTAATTGGTTAAACATGTTTACATTCATCTTCTATATCTTACCTGAACTTCCCAAATCAAAACATTTTTAGCTAAACAACGGAAAAACCTTTAGTCCACTTGCTCGTTTCACTAAAACGATCAACATGAATTTTACTATTATGAGTGAATGATTTACTCTGACTTGCGCTAGATCTACAGTAAAGTTTTAACGTAGAGAGGCAATACCTTTTTAGTAACGGATTAACGATAAGCGAAGTTAACTTTGTGACTAACGTTGCGGTACACAGATATGTTATAGAACCGCATCACCCCTAGCCTATGGGATAAATACCTGCTGGAATGTACGACTTTAATGCTGGATGGCAACAGACCATATTATTCGTTACGGACCTCTTGGTAAGTATGGAAGTGCGATTACGCATGTCAATCACATCTCGATTACGGGCAGCATGGGGTTCACGCCTGAGCCTCAGGACGTGCGTTAGCAGCGCATTTCGGGTGTTTCAAGCCTCAACTTCGCGTCGCAATATCTCGGGATGTAATTGAAATATTGCGATGCAATCAACGCCATTGTTTATGTGATTTGTCATGCTGTGGATTGTTGAAAAAAAAACATAACTTTGTAGAATGTTTCTAAATATGTGCATTCATGGGCCCAAGCCGTACATTGATGCCAGTGAAAGTCGTTTTCCAATAGCTGTTATTGGTCCATAGACATTTAGGGTGGACTAGATAGCTGGGACACCCTATATATATATATAGGGTGTTTCACTAAGTGTGTTTGCCTCTGTAACTTATAAAATAATAGGTGACGGGAAATTTTAATGCGGTAGGTCAACACAACAAATGTTACACTTTCTGTGGAGCTATGAACATAGTTTATTGTATCATTTTCCAAAGAGTTACAGCACAACACCTGTGGCCGTGTACCATACGCCACACAGATGTGAGACTGACACCAGCGACTGCAGCAATAGCTCGTAAGCTGACATGATGATCGCAGTGTTGTGCAGCTAAAAGAAACACCTCCGTCTCCGCACTTCTTGCAAGTCTTCGTCTGTTACTGCGGCGCATTACGAAACTGCCTGTTTCCCGAAGTCGTTGTTCGGCACGTAAGAATGTAATAGCAGCTGGGGCACTTTGCCTAGGATATCTCACGGCATAAGCCGTGGCTGCTTCAGTGCCATCGTGTCGGCACTCGCCTAACATCAGCAACATGTCAACGTACTCGTTGTTCGTGTATGCCATCTTCATCCGATGTCAGTAACTGTGGTATATTGAGCTCCGGTTGTTTGTGTGGCTGCAACTGTGGGGTATACGGCCGTGTGCGGCGACAGTCGGCAGTCTAATAGCGCATCGAGGAAGCTTCTCGCTCCGTGACACCGGAAACGTTACAACTCGGCCGCACCACATTTAGAAGGCGCATTGCATTATGTGCAGTGTTTGTGGTATCTGCCTCTGAAACTTTGAAGGGTTGTAGCTCCCAAACTAACAGTGATAGGAATGTAGTTTATACTGATTTGGACGCAGCTGGTTTCAACGGATCCAATGCATGATAGAAAAACTATTGTTCCATTTAAAAAATTATATCTTTGTGGTGTTACTCTTTGGAAAATGATACAATAAACTACGTTCATAGCTCCGCAGAAAGTGTAACATTTCCTACCGTATTAAAATCTCCTGTCACCTATTATTTTATAAGTTATAGAGGCAAACACACTTAATGAAACACCCTGTATAATTTTCATTTGTATTCATTATTTCAGGGGGGGGGGGGGGAGGGCAGCGTACCCCCTGTAGGTAAAGAATATAATAATTAAGAGAAATTGAAGATAATAAACGCACTTGTAGGGATGCACATCTACCTCAATTCCCGCTGCTTCGCATACGAAGACTGTATTGGTTGTTTCTACTTCTAAATATAAATTTTCATAGATTTAGCTTTAAAAATGCTTTCCTAATCAAGTATTTTGATACATCTTGCCACCCTCTATTGCACCATTGATGGCAGAATTAAAAACATCCCGAAACAAATTTCTTTTTAAATTCTAACCATGCTTCCAAATCAAAATTTTCGAATTTATAGCATCAAAATAGTCTTAGTAGCACCCTTAAAAGATTTTCCTTTATTTCACCCGCTTAATGGTTGAATTTCCAAAAACATTTAAATACATGTTTTTAAAATTACAATAAAAAATCTAAATCCGAAGTTTTGTATTTCTTGCTTCAAAAATGCATGAATAGCAACGTATTTTAAAAAAACCGTTCATCTCCTATTTCATCCCCTTGGGGTTGGGAATATCGAAAAATCGATGATGCCTACGGTGTAAGATAAGCAACGTCTACAAATTTCAAATTTCTATCGTCTGTAGATTCACATTTTAGTGCCGTTAGCTGTTGGTTAGGAACGGATCGAGAACGCGAAATTTCTCTCTTACGCTTTGGGATCTTTCTTGGTAGTTTTACTTTTCAAATTACAATCTGCACTTATTTTTCCTTCTTCGTACATTTGTTGCAGAAAAACAACTTAAGAATGTGCATCACGTTTCGCTGTATATAACCTCTTTGCTATTATAGTGTCAAAAGTCATCGCTGGTCTTCAGTCCGAATTTTAAATATATTATATATTATGTAAGTCAGTAACTTTCAACTTCCATATCTTCCACCACCATTATCGTTTTCAACCCTCTACCCGCATAGTGCACAATGGGAGACTGATACCTACTACCACATACAAACACTATTCGTTTGCGATGTGTAGTTTTGGCTGCAGAGTGAGATATAGGAATTACCTATTAGGATGGGCCAAACAGTTGAAGAAAATAAGGGAGAAATCAAAAGGGAAAAAATTAAAATAATGCAAGGTAATGGAGGGTAACTGCGTGCACTTACTTTTTATTTGTTTACTAGAGAATCTTGTAATGCTTCATAATTGATAAATCTGCATAGGAAATGTGCATTCATCTTAAACTTCTCAACGCCATTCTATCTAGCCATTACCTTCTGTTTTACTCTTTGTCCATCTCCATTCCCTCTGCCCCTCTCTCGTGTATTATCCCATTCCCCCTTACATCTCCCCGTCTCCCAATTTAATGTCAATTTCTTTTATCCCATATCTGAGCCTTAAAATTGTTTATTGTTATCGTAGATCAATCTATATGGTAAATGAAAACCCACAAAATAAATGATAAATTGCATATAATGCATCGTAATTAAAAGGTCAGTAGAGCTGGGTTTATTGGTCTGGTGTTCATTTAATTGCAAATCATTTTGTAGCTGCGGAAAACACATAAGAGGAAAAGTAAATTGCTGGGTATCATTGGTTTACTGTGTATGACAGAGATTACTGCAGCTGATGAACCAGTGAGGATAATCATTTCAGTGACAGTATTTCGCATAGTTTTAATCTGCAAACAGATAGCATTATAAAGTTTTAGACGATCGGATGAAATTGTGGTGTTGTGATCAGAAGTAGATAAGACACACATAACGCCCTATTAAAATAGACTTCAAGAAAGATAGCAAAACAGGATATAGTTATTTATTCTGGTTATGTTTAAAATTATATAGAAGGGGGAGAATATGTGTGGAAGAAGTGATCTGAATTGCATTACATGCTCTGCAATCTTAGTTAAAGCTTAATGTAAGAAGGAAATCGTACGTTTTAACAGCACACAATACAATTTTTTCTCGCATACAATTCTCATAGGGGCGTGACTGTTTGAATGTTTATTAGAGTGGGTAAAGTGATCAGGATAATTTCAAATTTCAGATAACAACATTTCCTCTTTGTATATGACGTATATAATTCTATAGTATCTATTTCAAAATTGTAGCTCAGATCAATCCGATGTTCAATAGAGTACTGCGTAAAAATTTGATGTAAATCAGTCAAGAAAATTTACGTTTCATACACTGCAAACACATGTATTTATATATGTAGGGTGTCACAGAAGGAACCGTAAATATTTTAGGAGATGTTTGTACAGACGAATTGCAATGAAAATTCCATATAACGTCCATTTCTCATTGAGTACAGATGTATGGCTGTTAGTATGTAACCCAAACAAATTTAGAGCAATGTTGTTGTTATGGTCTTCAGTTCGGAGACTGGTTTGGTGCAGCTCTCCACCCTACTCTATCCTGAGCAAGCCTTTTCATCTCCTCATAAGAACGGCAACCCACATCCACTTGAATCTGCTTACTATACGTGTCTCCTGGTCTCCCTCTGCGATTTTTACCCCACACACTTCCCTCCAATGATAAATTTACGATTCCCCGATGACTAGGTATGTGTCCTACCAAGCTATCCCTTCTTTTAGTCAGGGTATGCCAAAAATTCCTTTTCTCACCAATTCTGTTCAGTACCTCTTCATCAGTTATGCGATCTACTCACCTAATCTTCAGCATTCTTCTGTAGAACCCACATTTCAAAAGCCTCTATTCTCTTCCTGTCCACACTGCTTATCGTCCATGTTTCACTCCCGTACAAGGCAACACTCCACACAAATGCCTTCAGAAAAGACTTCCTTACACTTAAATTAATATTCGATGTTAGCAAATTTCTCGTTTTCAAAAATGCATTTCTTCCCATGGCCATTTTGCATTTTATATCATCTGTACTGCGACCATCGCATGTTATTTTACTAACCAAGTAACAAAACTCATCTACCACCTTCATTGTTTCTTTACCTAATCTAATTCCTTCAGCATCGCTTGATTTTCGAAGACCGCATTCCATTATTTTTGTTTTGCTCTTGTTAATGTTCATTTTATACGCTCACTTCAACACACTGTCCATTCCATTCAACTGATCTTCCAGGTCCTTTGGTGTCTCTGACAGAATTACAATGTCATCAGCAAAACGCAATGTTTTTACTTCTTCCCCCTGAACTTCAATCCCTATTCCAAATTTTTCCTTGCTTTCCTTCACCACCTGCTCGATGTACAAGTTGAAAAACACATGAGAAAGGCTACAACTCTGTCTTACTCCCTTCCCAACTGATGCTTCCATTTCATGCCCTTCGAGTCTAATAACTGCGATCTGGCTTTTGTACAGGTTGTAAATAACTGTCCTTTCCCTGCTGACTTCAGAATTTGAAAGAGTGTATTCCAGTCAACATTGTCAAATGCTTTCTCCAAATCGACGTAAAGTGAGTACTGCCTCCCGGGTTCCTATGTTCCTCCTGAATCCAAACTGATCTTCCCCGAGGTCAGCTTCTACCAGCTTTTCCATTCTCCTGTAGATAGTTCGTGTTAAAATTTTGCAACCATGACTTATCAGACTTATGGTTCTGTAATTTTCACACCTGTATGCGCCTGATTTCTTTGGAACGAGGATTATTACATTTTTATTAAAGTCTGAGGGCATTTCGCCTGTCTCATACATCCTACACACCAGTTCAAATAGTCTCGTCATGGGTGGCTCTCCCAGAGACTTAGTAGCTCTGAGGGTATGTCATCTACTCCTGGGGCCTTGTTCCGACCTAGGTCTTTCAAGGCTCTGTCAAATTCATCTCTCAGTATAGTATCTCCTATTTCATCCTCATCTACTTCCTCTTCCCTTCCTACAACATCGTCTCTAAGTTCATTTCCTTTGTAGAGCTGCTCTATGTACTATTTCCACCTTTCAGCTTTTCCTTCTTTGCTGAAAACTGGTTTCCCATCTGAGTTCTTGATAATCGTAGAGTTGCTTTTCTTGTCCCCAAATGTCTCTTTTACTTTTCCCCTTCTTATACATTCTTCTACAGATTTGCATTTGGCTTCTAGCCACTCCTGCTTAGCGATTTTTCACTTCCTGTCAATCTCATTTCTTAATCGTCTGTACTCCATTTTGCCCGTTTCATTTACTGCATTTTTATATTTTCTCCTTTCATCGATTAAATTTAGTACCTCCTGTGATATCCAAGGATTTTTTGTAGGTCTTTGCTTTCTACCTATTTTGTCCTCTGCTGCCTTCACTGTTTCATCTCTCAATGCTATCCATTCCTCTTCTACTGTTTTATTTCCCCCTGTTTCTGTCAATTGTTGCCTAAAGCTCCCTCTGAAATTCTCCAGAACTTCACTTTCCTTCAATGTATCCAAGTCCCATCTCCTTATTTTCCTACCTTTCTGCAGTTTTTTCAGCTTCAGCCTACAATTCATGACTAACAAGTTATGGTCAGACTCTATATCTGCTCCTGGGTATGTCCTGCAGTTTATAACCTGGCTCCGGTACCTATGTCTTACCATTATAAAATCTGATACCTTCTGGTGTCTCCTGGTCTCTTCCACGTATACAACCTTCTTTTGTGATTCTTAAACCACGTGTTTGTTACGATTAAATCATGTTCCGTGCCAAATTCTACCAGGCGACTTCCTCTTTCATTCCTCCTGCCCAGTCCATATTCACCTACTACCTTCCCTTCCCTTCCTTGTCCTACTACCGAATTCCAGTCTCCCATAACAATTAAGTTTTCCTCTCCCTTAACTGTCTGAATAATTTCCTTTAGCTTCTCATATATTTCTTCGATCTCCTCATCATCGGCAGAGCTAGCTGGCATATAAACCTGTACTACTGTTGTCGGTGTTGGCTTCGTATCTATCTTGACAATGATAATGCGATCACTGTGCTGCTCATAGTAGTTTACCCGCATTCCTATTTTCTTATTCATTATCAGTCCTACTCTTGTGATACCCCCAACTGATTTTGTATTTATAATCCTGTACTCACCTGACCAGAAATCCTGTTCATCCTGCCACCGAACTTCACTATTCCCCACTATATCTAACTTCAACCTATCCATTTCCCTTTTTAAATTTTCTAATTTTCCTACCCGATTAAGGGATCTAACATTCCACGCTCCGATCCGTAGAATGCCAGTATTGTCTTTCCTGATGACAACATCCTCCTGAGTAGTCCCCGCCCGGAGATCCGAATGGGGGACTATTTTACCTCCGGAATATTTTACCCGAGAGGATGCCATCTTCATATGTTCATACAGTAGAGCTGCATGTCCTCGGGAAAAGTAACGGCTGTAGTTTCCCCTTGCTTTCAGCCGTTCGCAGTAGCTGTGTGGCAAAGCCACATTAGCTGATGTTACAAGGCCAGCTCAGTCAACCATCCAGACTGTTGCCCCTGTAACTACTGAAAAGGCTGCTGCCCCTCTTCAGGAACCACACGTTTGTCTGGCCTCTCCACAGATACCCCTCCGCTGTGGTTGCACCTACTGTACGGCTATCTGCATCGTTGAGGCACGCAAGCCACCCCACCTCGGCAATGTCTGTGGTTCATGGGGGTGGATTTAGAGCAAAGGCAAATGAAAATATTTTCACTGATTCTGATTTTAAAGTCTGAAGATGGAGCTGTAACCCGAAAACCGATTAACTAAATAAAAATAAACGTGTAGAAGATAAACAAAATTTTGCCCCTAGTTCAGCATGTTTTTATTCTACCAGAAACCGATGGAAGACTCAATGAAAAGTTTGTTTGGGTTTCATCCTACCGTCTGTATCTCTATACTCAGTGCAAATTGGACACATGATGTAGTTTATATAACTACATGTATTAAGAATACATAGTGCATCTGGCCATCCAGAACTATGTTATATTATCAAAGAAAAATTGTCAAGTAAAGTTTTGGATGTTTTTGAAGAAAACAAGGTCTTTGCATACTATGTAAGATGTCAGGGTAATTTATCACCTCTAATGCTGTTCTCCACATCAAGCCAGAAATCTGAAGGAAATCGGACAATTCCTTTTAATTATTTTTCGTAAGAACTTGTTTTTCTATTGTAGTATAGATAATACGTACACCCTTGATTACTTTCATAAAACGAATGGACATTGTGACAAAAAAGTATTTGAAAAACATAGGATAATAGCAAGAAAACCTTTAATAAAAGTGTCGTGCAAGGCACAGAAGTTTAAACAATTAGGAGAACACGAAACCTTAGACGACGTGAGCAGGAGGGTGTGCTTATATTGTCGAGTAAGTTTGCAAATTTCCCATAGCAATTATTATGTGCTTTAGTTTCAGTTCAGTATTTACATTTTCAATTTCTTATTTACAATGATCCCAAAAAAACTCTGCTCTCTTTCATATGGTGTGCATAACTCATGCCACCACTTGTTTCACTCGGCTCAGTTTACCCAAAATCTATAATAACAACGCTCGTCACGTTGTTTGTTGAGTACCGTCCCCTTTCAATGTGGTTTGGCCGAAATTGCTGTTGTTGTACATTTGAAGACCTCGTGGTTTTCGCCGTTTATCCTGGGACTTGTGCTGTTTATGATTATCCTTGGTGAGGAGACTGCACATTTTTACCTTCAACCTGTCTTCCTTTTCCTTTGTTTCTTGCTCTTTTAACCTTTACTTGGTCACGAGGTTTTTCTTATGAACGGAAAAAGTTAAAATTTTCAGATTGATGTCCACTTCGTTTGTTTAGGTTTTGAAGTTTAGGGAGGGGATATTGTTGGTGATATATTGGCGGACTGATTTCTTTGATGACTGACAGCTAATAATTTACCAGTTACTTCATTCATGGTAATATCACCTGCTTCTTTCTCCAGTTAACTTGGCGGTTAAGTGAACGCAGTTTGAAACTGGCGCGCGTGCACACTTGACCGAACGTACCAGTGTCTCCTTAGACTAGTTGGACTAATTATACAACAACCGGCTTGCAAATAATAACATTCTCCGGAAACTTTTCCGTGTTTGAATGCCAGTGAACGTGGAAGAACTGTTTGAATTGTTTTGACGTGTGCATGCATTCGCTTTGTTGCTGGCTGTGATATTAACGGTGATGGAGTTGAGTGTTAGCTACAGGGCAGTTAGGTCTAGCAATAGTGCAGTTGACATATAGCTAGGAAGCAGTGACTTTTTAGCAGAGCGGAAAATGCAGCAGAATGGAGCAATGAATAATTATTATTTCTTATATTTTTCCCCTTTAGGAGAGAGTGTGAACTTGACCGAATACAATTTCACTTCCTTTATTACTTTTCTTTTCCCCTCAAAATTTTTCATTAATTTATTATGTTTTTTATTCCTTTACTCTGTCCACTTTTTCTTTCCTATTGTTTCTTTCGTTGGGCCTTGTTCAGTTTTATTGTTTCTGATTCTACTCATGCACTGATTCCTGTCCATATGTTTTGTGATGAAATTTTCAGTCGTTTCAGATATTCTTTTGTTTCTTTGATCTATATGGTCTTCAATTTGCTTGCATTATCGATGTTACAAATTTTCATAGTGAGTCTCCCGTACATTTTACAAAGGTGTCCATAGAACTGTACAGTTAGCTTGTAGGTTGTCTGCAATGTTGTTCTCCGAAACTGAACTTGGGTCTAAGAATTTTTCGATCTTGTTTTTCAATGTCGTGAATTTTCGTCGTCCCTTTAATTACTGTGCTTTCTACCGCATACAATGCTTCTGTAGTGTCGGAGTTTAGCATTACTGGATACAACTTTTTTTTATTGAAGTGATCCATGTCAGTTTGTACGACCTTTGAATAAACATTCCGTGTTGGAGATAGTGTTTAGTGCTGTGGGTTGGATGGTTTCTCTTTAGTACTTGAATTAAGTGAAATTGTACCACTGCGTTTTCAGTTTCCTTTTGATTTCGTGTCCATATAATGAGTTTCTTCGTAGATTTGGAGTCCGGTTTTACGAGGGATTTCGTGTAGTTTATGTAGTGCTAGTTTGGTTTCAGCTTTGATGTCCGTTAATATTGCCAGATCATTTGCAAAGAGCAGGCATTTCACAGTAACTCTTTTTCCTGTTTCTGTTACAAATTGGATACATTTCGTGTGCCATTCCCACTCTGTGATTATTTTTTCCAGTACAATTTTGTACAAGAGTGGCGATAAGTCATTTCCTTACCTGACTCCCGTGTGAATTTCAAATGAGTTTGAGACTTCTCCCGTGAGATGGTTCCTGATAAAGTTTCTGGATGATGGATCTTGTCCTTCTATCGACTCCTAATACTTTTAGGCTATTAAAGAGGTTTTAACTATAAACCAAATCGTGTATGCTTTTTCGAAATCAATACAAGTGACTGTAATGTTACGGCATAGTTTGATGTGTAGCATGGTTATGAGATTTAAGATCTGTTCAATACAGCATCCGGCTTGATACTCGCCGATCTCAGAGTCCGTTGTTGGTTCAAGTCGTTCAGCAAAGCTTTAGATATAATGTTTAGGTTACTTGAAGAAGTGAGATTCCTCTATAATTATTCTGGTCTGTTTTGTCTCCTTTCTTGTGTAGTGGGTATGTGATTCTGTGATATTATTCTGTGAATTTTTGAAGTTATGTTTTTATTGTACAATTTTCATAATTCTGCAATAATTATTATTAGATATAAAAAAGGAAAACAGGAATGGATCTAATTTTAACGATACTTAAATGATATGCATGTTTTTGTAAATGAATGAACAAGGTAACATATGGCACTTCATTGTTGACGATGGGGTGTAATTTCCTTCTAACTTGCTTGACACAGACATTAAAATGGGAAGATGTATAATATTCTTTTTCAAAATGTATTTGTCTAAAGCTTAATGTAATGATTTTTCACTGTCCCCGAATGTGGCGAAAAATATTTTAACAAACTAACTATCGTCAACTAGGAAGAGAGGTTAATGTTTTTCTCAGAAATAATCACTGTTACTATGTTACTAAATAAGTGAAATATCTAAATAAGTGAAAATACAGATTCTTATTTCACTTCAACAGAAACCTTCAGTGTTTACAGTACAATTACTCATTACTTAAGTCATATTGTTGTGTTGTGGTCATCGGTCTGGTTTGATGCAGCTCCCTACCCTAATCTATCCTGAGCAAACCTTTTCACCTCCTCATAAAAACGGCAACACGTATCTATTTCAATCTGCTTACTATAATCGTCTCTTGGTTTCCCTCTGCGATTTTTTGCCCCACACACTTTCCTCCTATATTCACGATACCTTGATCTCTAAGAATGTGTCCCACCAATTGATCCCTTCTCTTAGTCAAAATAGTCAAGCTCCTCGCATAATACGTATATCATTTGCGACAGCATTGCCGCTTCTCGTATCCTAAGCGCCATCGGTACATGTATATCCACTCTTCTTCTTGCAATGTTCGTTTCCGCATATTCTCTTGAATACTATTTATCCACTTTTTAGTGATGTCTCTCGCCTCTGTCTTTGTGGTGGAATCCATCTCCATGCTTTTAATGGTATCGTTCCCTGTTCCATACGTCTCAAGTTTCCACACCATTTCAGTTTTTTGTCATTTACTTTCTCTATGATTGTTGTCACAGCTTCCTCTAATTATTTCATCCCATACGCGATCAAATGATGTTAAGCTGCAGCATCTCCTCCAGTATGAAATCTCTGCTGCAAGTAGTTTCCGTTCTCTATTTTTATCTATCTCCCACATTTCTGACCCATACGTCATGACTGATTCTATCATTGCCTCAAATATATTCTTCTTTATCTTTTTTGACACGTTATTATTCCACAGTTATCGGGTTTAGAGTCTTAATCATGTTCTTTGCTTTCCTTATTTTATTCCTTATGTCCTTCTCATCCCTTCCATCTTCCCTATATACAGCTCCTAGATATTCATAGTCATTTACGCACTGAAGTCATCTCTAAATTTTTAGCTTCTGTGTAGGATCGCCAATGTTGATAATTTTTCAGGCGCTTTTTATTTTTTTCTGCAACAACGTTCTGACTTGTTTTGTCTACCAAGGGAGGACCAGCACCGTCTTTTGTTAATTTTTTGGTACGAATCTGCCACCCGCTGTCGATACTATAACTTTGACTTGACAATAATAAGAATTTGTCATTGTTATCTTTTAGTTGTTTGAAATACTTGCATTGCTGCTGCTTAAACATGCAGGGTATTCCATGAAAAAAGTTTAATATTTAGTGGCATACCTGGGATGATAATTCGACGCAAAATAATGCAGTAAACGTGTGGACTGTGATGTGTACCTTAAGATCTATTAGCACTTTTTCATCTTCAATGGTACGAAACAAATCTTTTGTAGTTCAAGCTCTTTGCTTGAGAGGCGATAATGCGGACTAAAAGAAGAGCAAAATTTCGTATAAACATAGTTCGTAGAGTGCATACTTTTAAAGCTCTTTTTCAGTAGAAGAGAGGCGTTTGAAAATAATGAACATGAATAATTGCTCATAGATCTTGAGGTTCATACCTAAAAGAGCCGATGCTTACCATACATTTTTCTCCTCCTGGTCCATACTACTACCTCCAGCAATATGAAAAGCAAGGAGCTAGCAGCAGATGTCGAAAATATGAACGTAGCTGTTAAGATATGTATTTAGGCGCCCATATTTACTAGTCTTCCTGTTTCGAATTATCGTTTCTGTCCCAGAAGTATCTGGAACACCCCATATTTATTATTATTATTTTTGTTTAGGTTGTTGTTAATCACTGAGTCAATGTTTTAACAATTATTAAATACGCTAACACCCAAAGCTATCACAGAAGACATTACTACTTATTAAATTTTAGAAGCTCACCAAAAGTCTTGTACACGTGACAATGGTTATCGAAAGACTTTAAAGGCATTTTAGTTTTGTAATGCACTTGATCAATAATTTTTTCAATTTTTTAGTTATTTGTTGCAAGAGGCATTTCAGAGTTTGTATGAAGCTGTTGGCGACTGTTTACCAAGAATATCAGCAGCTCATCTGTGCCATTCCTGTTAAAGAAGTGCTAGAGGTAGCAAGATGAAATTTATGTGTCATTCTAAGGTCTTCAATCTTTTGTCGATAAAAAAATTTGAGCTTCTAAGTTAGTGCACTCAAAAGATACAGCTATTTATATTACTTGTTTCATACTCGCAAACTGACTCATAAGGATCAATAGGGGTACTTTCCGTTGACGAAGAAGCAAGGTTTCACACAAGAAATAAAGAGAAAAAAACATTCGAAAATTGTTAATTTACAACTACAACATATAAAAACTAATGTGTTTTGCCATTAAAAACTTAGACGGAATTCCTAATTTGCCAAGAATCTGAGGAGATACTGTGTGGAATTTGATGTGGTTTTCCGTAACAGAGTGATTCAAACGGAAGGTAAATGTATACGATTTATACATATTTCGTGTTAATTGGTCGATTTACAATGAAATTAAGTCCTCTGACGCTTTGAAAGCAATACCTTTTCCACCTTATTGTGAATGGCAGTAAGACAGTTTACGCCTAGCACACGCCTGTTAAGGAAAGTGAAATTACACAAATATTAACGTTAAAAGTTCGCCTAAAACCCTACCAGTATCTATATCGATTTATTTATTTACTAGCTTATTGGCCCGTGCTTCGCAACAGTTGTTAAAGAAGGGCTTCTGTGTATCGTGGCATTTTAGGATTTCGGACCTCAGTCAGTAAAAAAAGTCACCCAATTCAAAAAAACTTCATACAATGGACTGTCCTTCCAAAGAACTCTTATGTAAATGAATACAGCTGAGAGACACGAAGGAATGAAACGTGCCGAAAGAAGCAAAGAAACGTTGTTCACTATGTAATACACAAAGCGAAATCAGTAACACTATTCAATGTTTGTTAGTATTCTTAGAGATAAGACTGCGTCGCTTAATTCTGTCACAGACGTACGCTTCCTTGCTATACTACGCCATACTTATTACGCTGCAGAGGCGTCTATTAGTTCTTTGGTGTACTACAGAGCCCCTCTAGCTAGTAAAAGTAGGGTTAAATTTTACTTGCAGTGGCTTGGTAAGTTAACGTTGGCAACGAAATATTCGCTGTAGGGGGATCATTAATTTACTGATCGGAACAACATTAATTATTTATTTCATTATCAACACAAAGAATTATTCCTGTCATTGTACGTGACTGATTTTTCAAAAAGGATTCAACGGCCATTGCCAACATTAATACACTTCACAGCTGCCGTAAGGAAATTAGTAGTCCGTGTTTCAGTGTATTACACCTTAGTAATGAGAATAAAAACTCAGCATCGCCATCTATTAGTTATTTGGTATACTATGAAAGTAACAGCGCGTCTATCGGTTCTTACCTACACTACGCTGCAATTCAGGCATAGCATATACCAGAAACTACAAACTACGATATCTTTTCTTCCCCCGATCCGATTTTGATTAAATGATCAACTTACCTGTGGAAACCCCTGAAAGTTCGTGTAGTACTTCTGGAGATTATCCTCAACTAATAGACATACACGATAGATTTCGAAAATGATTAAATTATTACATCTTTATTTTCTCTGATCCGATTTTAATTATTGAAGCTTTTATGTAACCACACGATATGCTCAAGTAACGTGTGAAAACCTCTTGAAAATTTGTCAAGTAGTTTTGGATCTAAACGTGTTCAAAAAAACAGACATGACGGTCGTAGATAAAAAATTTAATTTATGATATTCTTTTTTTTCCGTGATCCGATTTTTATGTTGTCTAGAGTTACGTTCAAGTTACCTGTGAAAACCCCATCCAAATTCTTGAAGTAGTTTTGGAGAAAAGAGGTTTTTAGTAGTTGAACAAACAGACGCGACAGTTACTGAAAACACTTAAAATTACGATATCTTTTTTCCGCAATCCGAGTGTGATAAAAATTATGTCTATATGTAGACGCAAACCTTTCTCGTGTTTCCTGTGAAAACCGCATGAAGAGTCGTCCAGTAGATTTGAAGCTTGAAATGAACAGCGACAGGCCTACATTTACAGATTTATTATTAGTGTAGATATAGATTCACTGTATATTTATCATATTCAGCAGAACACGGTCACGGTCTTGGAAATTGTAACAGAAAAGGTGGATCAATTCAAACGAATAGCAATCCTATGCGCAAGACAGGTAAAATCATAAGTGAATAACTCAACAACCTAACACAGAAATGGGTTGAATACTTATAATTTTTCCAGGAATTTCTCGACAAAATGGGATGAGTGAACCACGAGGAAGGTCTTTAGTTTAGAATTGAAAGTCCGTAGATTACTACTACACTTTATGAATTTCTGCAGCAGCTTATTGAAAAGTGGTTGCAGCAGATCCTTTACTACAAGGATCAAGGAGGTGTGATTCAAATACATATTCCATTTCTGTGCAGTATTAACTGAGTGAAAGCTAACTCTTGGGAATAAGTTGATATTGTTAAGAACAAACGATAATCTATACCGTTGTTATAAAACGGCGTCTTCCTCTTGCGTCAGTCCTCGATAAACTCAAAAACTACTGGACGGCTTTTCATACGGTTTCCAACACGTGGATGATGTTTTTTAGGAGGGAGGTTTAGGTGTATAATTCATTGAGGTGCGTGGCAGTCGGTGCGTGTAGCGAGCAAAAATCTGCGAAAGAGAGCAATAAATATTCTTAGGAAAAGCTATATACATTCTGTGACTTACGAACATCTCCGTGTCCGTAATGTGACAATGCTGTTATTGATGGTTTCATATATGTTGTATTTGACGAATACTGAATAACTGCTCGCTAGTTGGCGAGTAGCGTGGTTCGATCGCTCGCTGTTTGCCGAGCACCAATCGACCAGCGCACGCCGTTTCCGTCGCGTGTCGTTATTTCTACACACATCAAACATTCCGCATAATGTGCTTTTGTTCCTGATCCAGACATTCGTGTTGTTGGAAGTGCTCGTGGTCAATGGGCGTCTAGCACTTGTAAACCCTTTGTAAATAAATTTGGGATTACGTTACATCTAAAGTCTTTCAGGAACTTAAGTTATTTACTGAAAAAAAAAGAAAAGAAAAAAAGTTGCGCTTTGGCGTTATGTTTTGAGTGGCAATTAAAGGTTATAAACACATCCTTTCTCTCCTTTATGAACCTTTTAATCAAACCATAACCATATTGGTGACCCCGACGTGATAAACTGAGCTTCAATTTGAAGAAACCATACCTTTATGTGTTTCTTCCAGATGGGCAGGATCTTCACTGAAACACGAACAATACCCGCTTCGTCCCATGCTGATAGGCCGTGAATTTGCGTCATTGCCGTTGTCGGCCATTTTCGCACTTCACAAATGAATTTACATAGTTTAACACTCGGGTCCGTCACAGCATGTAGAGAGCTATGATAAATTAGACATGTATACGTAAGTTTCGTTTAGGCCTATTGGGTTTCTTAGTATCATTTTGCTGATTTTGTCATTATTGATTCGCTGTAATTAACATGTGTAGGGGGGCAATGCTTTTTTGTTTCTGTCACCAAGCGTCATGAATTACTGTTGGGAACAAATGTATTATTTTTTATCTTGTGCTAACAGAAACACTGTGTGACAGTTTTTTATTCTGAGTTGATTTATATCTTTGGATTTTTAATTCTTTTGTAATAGCTTCCATGAATAAATAGTTTATTGTTGTGTTCCTGGAAATATCGTGTACACATATTTAATTTCGTAATAAGTAACTTTAAATCTCTTGAGACGATTAATTGGAGTCAATATCCAATAGGTTATGGGCCCAGGAACAATTTACAAGAGATTTGTGAAGTTTTTATGCCAGTAAAGTGTAGCAAAAAAATCACGATCGGCAGTAGTGCGTCGAGAAAGTTTTGCGTTGCTACTATCGTAAATTTTTTTGCGTATGTTCAGTGTGACGGTGGCGTATTTTTTCTGTTCAAGAAAACTGCAGTAAATATTCCCTGAACTACCTGAACATATCTAAAATGGCTTTGGCTGTACAATCACTTTTTAATTTTGAAAAGTTGACTGGAATGTCGATTTATAATGATTGGAAATTTACAATCGAAATGTATCTGAAACATGAAGGATTGTGGAATACAATTGGCGGTACTGATACTGATTCCAATAATGTACAGAAAGCATTGTCCAAAATACGTTTATCTGTAAGTTCATCTGTTCATCCAAAAGTTCGTGGAGGTACGACTGCTAAAGAAGCATGGGAGAATTTACAGTCGGCATTCGAAGATAAATTTATCTAGTTATATCGGACTGCTACAGTGTCTGATGAATGTGCGACTCAATTCTGAAAAAGATATGGAAACATATTTGTCAAAAATTATGTCGCTTGCTCAACAAATTCGAAGTATTGGCAAGATTTGTAGCAGATTTGTAGCATGATTTTGTAGCAGCAATTATGCTCAGTGGACCACTTTCACATTTCCAGCCTTTAATTATGGCAATTGAAAATTCAGGTGTTAGTATTACTAGCGGTTTTGTAAGTCAGCGGCTTATTCAAGAATCAACAAAACGTCAATTGCTTCGACGAATGGAAATCAAGATTCGGCGCTAGCAGCTGGAAAACAGAGATATACACAACAAAAATCAAACAGCAATCGTGATACTAAAAATATGAAAGCTATAAAATGCTACAAATGTCAGAGAATTGGACATAAGGCGGACGAGTGTAAAACTTGGAAGAAATCAAATATTTCAAAAAGTTCTGCAAACTCTGTGAAATCTGAAGTTGAAAATGTTTTGATGGCCCTTACTACATCTTCGTCGTATAGTGACGGTTGGTATGTCGATTCAGGATGTACAAGGCACATGACGAATAAAGAAGAGTGGCTTAATAATTTCGAATCGTCTACAGCTACAAATGTTACAGTAACAGTTAACAGCAAGAAGGGAGTGTTCGTCTTGAGCTCACTAGTGATGAAGGAAATAAACCGATAACGGTTAAAGATGTTGCATATGTTCCAGGCCTTGCATACAATTTACTGTCATCCAGTCAAACGACAAGACATGGTTTGTGTATGTTATTTAATGACGTACAGTGCGGGATATATAACAAGAAAGATGCACTCATCTCTGGAACACCTGTAGCAACTGGACATCAAGTAGGTGGCATGTATCGATTAAATGAAATTCGACATTGTGCAAATGCTGTAAACACTGACAATTATGATTTGTGGCACCGAAGATTGGTACATTTGAATCGTGTAAGCATGCGTTTACTAAAGGAAAAAATGGCTGATGGACTTAATTGGACTAACATAAATTTAGATCCATGTACCTCTTGCATCAAAGGCAAACAATCTCGCCAATCTTTTCCAAAAACTTCAAGTAGAAGAGCTGAAGGTCTGCTTGATATTGTATATTCTGATGTATGGGACCTATGAACATGGGGCTTCGTGGGGAGGAGCACGTTATCTTCTCACGTTTACAGATGATATGTCACGGAAGTCATTTGGTTATATGTTAAAATCAACAAAAGAAGTTTATGATATTTTTATTGAATTCAAAGCACGAGTTGAAAATGAAACTGGTCGAAAAATTCGAATACTTCGCACGGACAATGGAAAGGAATATATAAATGAGCGTATGAAGACATTCTTAAAAGCAAATGGTATTCGACATGAAACAACAGTTCGTTATACACCGCAACAAAATGGTGTTGCTGAGCGTCTGAATCGGACAATCATTGAGAAGGCAAGATCGATGTTGACAGATTCAGGACTAAGCAAACAATATTGGGCTACAGCTGTTAATACTGCGATTTACCTGAAAAATCTATCTCCTACGAAAGCTGTCAAGAATGTTACTCCTGAAGAATTGTGGAGTGGTCGTCGAATAAATCTCAGTCACTTGCGAATCTTTGGGTGTCGAGCATTTGTCCATATTCCAAAAGAAAAGCGAACAAAATTAGAAGATAAGTCGAAGGAACTTATTTTTGTTGGATATTGCGAAGACAGTAAAGCATACCGCCTAATTGACCCAAATTCACCAACAAAAATTGTGAAAGCTCGTGATGTGCAGTTTATTGAAAACTCAAAATGTGGCAATGAGTGTATGAAGAACATTAAGTCAACAGGTGACAAGCATATAAATAATGGCTCTTTGGACTTAATTAATGATAACTGTACAGATATTATTAAGCCGGCAGATGTACCTAATATCGTTGAAATGACAGTTGAACCAACACAACCCACTGATAAAAATTTAGTTCAGTTTGAAATGACGCAAAGTGATGCAGAGCAAGCAGTTAACTGTAACTTCGATCAAGATACTGATCAACAAGATACAATTCCCATGCTACCAGAAACTAGAAAATCAACACGCCAAAAATGTTTAAACCCCAAATACTTCAATGATGATTTTGTTCGTGTTGCTAGAATTCCTGAGCCAAAATCGTTTACGGAAGCAATGACACGTGACGATTGGGAAAAGTGGAAATAAGCATTAGATGAAGAATATAAGCCTTTACTTGAAAATGAGACATGGACTTTAACTGATTTACCTCTAGGCAGAAAGACAATCAATTCTAAATGGGTTTTCAAAGTAAAAAAAAAAAAAAAAAAAAAAAAAAAAAAAAAAAAAAAAAAAAAAAAAAAAAAACAACAACAACAACAGCAAACGGTGACATTGAGCGTTATAAAGCTCGTTTTGTAGCAAAAGGATATTATCAAATACCAGGAGTAGATTTTGATGAGACATTTTCGCCTGTTGTTCGCTATTCTTCACTTCGCACACTGTTGGCTTTAGCAGCTAAACTTGATCTCGACATTGAACATATGGATGTTCTAACTGCATTCTTGTATGGAGATCCAAATTAAGAAATTTACATTCGTCATCCTGAAGGCTACGTGAATAAGGGGCAGGAGGTGAAGCTCTGCAAACTAAAAAAAAAGCAATCTATGGTCTCAAACAGGCTCCACGCGTTTGGTATCAGAAGTTAGATACGACGCTATGTACAATTAACTTACAAAAGTCCGAATATGAGCAGTGCATCTACTACAGAATTGAGAAAGAAAATGTACTCATTGTAGCTATTTATGTAGATGATCTCATCATTTTATCAAACAGAAGTAATAAATACAAACAAGAACTGAAGACAGAACTAATGCATCGCTTTAAGATGAGAGATCTTGGCGAGCTATGTTGGTGTCTTGGCATGAGAGTAAAACGAGACAGAAAACAGGGCACAATTACCATTGATCAAAGTAAATATGCAGCAAATATACTCAAGAAATTTGGAATGGAAGATTGTAATCCAGTTGCATATCCAATTGAACCTGGTTTGAAACTACAAAAATGTGAAGAAAAACTGACAGAAGAAGAAGAATTGGCATTAAAACGCATTCCATATCAGCAAGCTGTTGATTCTCTTCTGTATTTGTCTCAAGGCACAAGACCAGACATTGCTTATGCTGTGGGGGTTGTAAGCAGATTTAACTCCAGTTATAGAAAAATCCACTGGGAAGCTGTAAAACGAATTCTGAGATATATTAAAGTTACAATCAATACAGGACTGATTTTCAAAAGAACTGGCTCAACAAAAGTTGAAGGGTTTTGTGATGCAGATTATGCTTCAGAGTTCGATCAAAGGCGATCGACGACAGGCTACGTTTTTAAGCTAGCAGGAGCAGCAACGTCGTGGAACACAAAGTGGCAAAAAACAGTGGCTCTGTCAACAACAGAGGCTGAGTACATGGCTCTGTCAACTGCGGCACAAGAAACAGCACCTTCAAGGATTACTCACTGAATTACATGTTAAGCACAGTGAGAAGCCAGTGAGTGTATTCTGTGATAATAGAGGCGCAGTTGCACTCAGTCACAATGGTGTGTATCATGCTCGCACTAAACATATCGATGTAAGACACCATTACATTCGTGAGTTGATTAATGCAGGTAAGCTCACTGTAAAGTCATTTAGCACTGACAAGCAAGAAGCTGATTTTTTTGAAAAAAAGCACTCCCCAAACATCAGTGGTGTAGCCAAGCTGTGGGACTTTCTGAGTTCACAAATTGACATCTTGCGAACTTGTGGGGGTGTTGGGAACAAATGTGTTATTTTTTTTATCTTGTGCTGACAGAAACACTGTGTGACAGTTTTTTTATTCTGAGTTGATTTATATCTTTGGATTTTCAATTCTTTTGTAATAGCTTCCATGAATAAATAGTTTATTGTCTGTGTTCCTGGAAATATCGTGTACACATATTTAATTTCGTAATAAGTAACTTTAAATCTCTTGAGACGACTAATTGGAGTCAATATCCAATAATTACATATAACAAATTTTGTAAACATCATAGAAGAAGATTATTTGTATTTTTAAAATCTGTGATAATAAGTTACATTCCACCTTCTGATGGGTGGCAATTCTCGATACAATCATGTAAGAACTGCATTCTGTATGAAAATGAAATGTATCAAAGTCGATGGTCAACTCATTAGCAATAACTTTTTCTTATCGTCAATTCCGCCAATACCAAATCGAGAGATTGACTACCTTTACCACAACACAAAATAAACAGTAAATATTTATTTACAATTGGGGTTACTTCGCTAAACTTACTTTTCTCCACTTTGGTGTAGTGACACCGTCCACCAGCGTTGGATTTTTTAACACTAGAATGGTCGCGTAGGATATCACAGATACGTATTCCCGGAATAGGCAAGACGCGCGTCAGCGGATCTAAACATTATATGATCAATTTTCATAAAATAAACGTTCAGTTGCTACTTTTATAATACTTTCTCTCGTTTTGTTAACTTATTAACTGCAAAATCTAAGGTTAATTAAAGCTAACGGTGCAATGTGGACCCTGTATCTCTCAGACACAACGCGACCACTAATGTTCGTCCTAATGAGGCGACCATTGCAGTGTTAATGCCGTAAGCCATGAGCAAAAAAAAGTAGATGCACTAGTAATAGCAATAGCAATTTCCGTATCACTGTCCATCTTTATGTGATCAGCCGAGAATATGAAAAGCAATGCGGTTACAACAGATGCGAAAAGCGTGTGTAGTGCCGGTCGCTCAGACTACTACGCTACTACAGCTTGACGAATATACGTTGTTCCTGTAGATGCTCGCTGTTCGGCAGGAATTGCATATATGGTACAAAGTGCTCGACGTTACGCGAATATTCCCTGAATGCCACAGAGAGCACGCTTGTTCGATGTCCGTTGCTTGGTATTCGCCAAATACCACATGTGTGGTGCCGCCTTAATGCGCAGGATGAACATGAGGTACCTTTTAATCTTACAAACATGCCCGACGCATCAAGATGATACGACACTACGACAGGAAAGAAGTTCGCTTCATATAGTCTGGCACGCGTGCTAAGCCGGGGTATGTTGCTAGTAAAGAAAATACGCAGTGAGAGGCCAATGTCAGAATTCCAAGTCTGCAGAACAAAGATCAACAAGTCGTTCGCGAGCTGGTACCACTTATGGCTCGAACTGCCCCTTGTACCACAAAAATAACAACACACAACGCAAGAGAAAGAAAATAAGCAAAGTAGACTACTTGTCATGTTCAACTATTGGTTGTATCAGATTCTGTTGCAAAGGTAAATGACTCAGCATTTAGTTTTCTAATAAGATCCTGAACACGGGCTTATATGACAAATTACTGTCTCATTTTCACGGAATGTATGACGTTAATTGCAAATGGGAAAAGTTGAAAATATGTACCCATACGGGATTCGAACCGGGTCTCCTAATAATGTTTTTGTTATTCATGTAGATCGATGCCTAGCGGACGTTTGTTCATGTTCTACCTCGGTCGTACGTTCAGCATTTGGCTCAGATTTTTTTTTTATTACATAGAGCATTGAGCTCTCTGACCGGGCGCGCTGAACCACGGCGCCCGGCTTTTTAAGCAGTTAAACTGACTCCTACACCACTGGAGACACAGAGAACACTACACCTGCACGGATGTATATATATATGTCGTCAAACATGTCCGAAAGAACAGACGTCACACACACACACACACACACACACACACACACACACACACACACACGTGTGTGTGTGTGTGTGTGTGTGTGTGTGTGTGACGTCTGTTCTTTCGTACATGTTTGTATATATCTGAACGCCTAAAAATTTGAAGTGCTCAGTCTCACACATGCTTATTCTGTGTTATCAAGAACTCATTTTTTGTTGAATTTTGTGTTAGAAACTGGAAAAATTAAGTCTTACTGTTATTATGCATCAATTTATTTTCTTAAAGCCGTAAACATACGCCATGTTCAACTGTTTGTAAACCTGTTGTAACAAACTGCTAAGGTCATCGGTCCCTCGACTTACAAACTACTTAAACTATCTTACACTAAGTACAACACATACACCTGTGTCCGAGGGAGGACTCGAACCTCCAGCGCGAATGGCCACCCAGTCTGTAGCATGACGCCTTCGACCACGCAGCCATCCAGTGCGCCCTCACAGTATGAACATTATTTGCTACATAGAAATCTTCCCATTCCATTTTTACGTGGTGTGGTACAGCAACCGTGTTCAGTTGAATTCCTGAATAAACAGGACGTCTTGATTGCGAATATATTTTTTATTTTTGCGAAACGCGTGATTGTAATAAAAAATATAGTTGCAGCGAAACGCGTCATTGTAATAAAATATATTTGCAATCAAGATGTTGTTTATTCAAGAATTATTTGCTACTGTGTAAATATTGCAAACATCGTCCTCCACAACGAAGAGGATGTCATTGTAATAAAATATATTTGCAATCAAGACGTTCTGTTTATTCAAGAATTATTTGCTACTGTGTAAATATTGCAAACATCGTCCTCCACAACGAAGCTGATGTCATCGTAATTGTCATTGTAATAAAATATATTTGCAATCAAGACGTTCTGTTTATTCTAGAATTATTTGCTACTGTGTAAATATTGCAAACATCGTCCTCCACAACGAAGCTGATGTCATCAGCAAACAGAAATATTTTAGAATTACCTTTTATATTAGAAGACAAATCATTTATATAAATAAGAAACAACAAAGACCCCAGAACAGACGCCTGGGGCATCATTCCTCCCCCACAACTTAATAATGCCTCATTGTGAGAGCCTCTCATAGTTATGTTCAACACTGCACAAAATTACTTCCAGCTATCTGTTGTTCAGTTAAGAGGTGAACCAAATGTGAGCTACTCCCCTTATTCGAGAATCTTCCTCCTCCTCCTACAGTGCCTCAGAGAGAAGAGGGAAGGGGGAAGCATTTTGTAAATCCAAGCTTCACATTTATCAGCAAAGCATGTGAAGTGAAATGATCAATGAAGCTTGAATATACAGCCTTTTCAAAAACGTTAACAACTATGGCATAAAATAGGTCTAAACTGTCTCCACTATCACTTTTGTTTTAGTATCGAGTACGTCAATCTGTCAAGGAACAGACCATTCCGAAAGAAAAGATTACGAATATTGCTAAGTACTAGATTAACAGAGGCACAACCACAGACATACATTACTAGACTGGCAAACGTGCCTCTGTGACTGACGCCGGAAGCCGCCATCTTGCCTCACCTCACGTCAAAAAGTCTCCGTACGGTACTGCTATGTTCTTCTGACACGATATGACGCTGTAAGCTTTACGAGTTCGTTTGAACATGATTTACATTTAAGCTAATACTTCCGAAATAGTTGAATTTAACATACTGGCCTACATTGCCGAATCGTGTTACGAGAAGAACATGTTACGTACGGTTGAATTTTACTTTACCCGTCCTGGCGGCTTCGCGTGATTATGTTGTCAATTGTGTGACGTTGGCAATCGCCAATCGCATCACAACGCAAATTTTTATTCAAGAAATCTTCATTTTACAAGGACAATTACTTTCACAGAGTGAACGAGGTTACATACAAGAACCTGTCAACCACAGAGTAGGAACAGCGTTATTTGTTTACTTCTTCATCTGTAGAAAAGGCTAATCAAGTATCACTGTGGTGATTTCTAAGAATATCAACTTCTTGGTCATGGCTTTCTACCGTTTTGTTGATGTCGTCAACATCTTCATACGAGGCCATCGGGAGGTAAGTAAAATTTTACGGTTATGTATCGGTACATTTAAAGCAGACCGTAATTATCGAAAAAACACGAAGAAGAATAAAAATTGTGTTATCCATGACAAATAGCACATTTATAACGGTCATACTATTAAAAGAAAAGCCGAAATTGATCGAATCTGATAACAGATCAGGCCTAACAAAAACAGAAAATGCGACGCGATTTATTAGTGTATGTGTCAAATATTTCGCAAGGACTCTCAAAATAATAAGGATACGGGTTATCCACGATAAACAACACTTTTCTAATGACCACATTGCTGAAATAAAATCCAAAAGTTGAATTAAATTGGAACAGATTAATAATAACAGCAAATCAATGCAACTCATTACTGTCGAAGCTTACTGCAGCTGAAAAATTTACAGCCATATACAACACACGAATTTGCCATATGTCAAAACTCTGAAGACGGCGTAGTTACATCAGTTCATTCATATTTTTACGACTGTTTCCTGTAATAACACACACGACTGCTCACTAGTTTATAGTATAGAAATATGGCGGCGAGACTTCACTGACACCAGTGATACTGTATAAGGCATTTCCAGTCTATTAATATATGTCTGTGGGCACAACAGTACGTAAGTATTCTTCTAGAATACCCGTCATATTTACAAGAGGCAAAACTCGTCGAGACACTCGTTCTGGGGAGGCTGAACTACGTATACACAATTACGTTGGCGGGGAGGGGGAGCGCGGGTTCTCTTTTTGCTTCGCTGCCAGCCTGGTGGCCGGCTATTGACGCAACGGGCGCGTCGCTTTTAGCTTACGCGTGTTATTTCGCCTGGAGGCGCCCTTGCTTGAGTGAGGCCTTGGTTGGCACGTGCCCATCTGGCGTGGCTCGGCCAAGGTCACTGCCATTGGTTACAGCAGCGTTTATCACTGTCTATCCCCAAAAACTGAAACATGAACTTCTATATGCGGAAGTGCCCATCCCCCCCACTTGGCCAATGACTCCTCCCCTGTTCCCCGACGCCCCGACACCGGATTGTATACCCATTAAATTTCTATCTGATTGTGCTGAAGCGATAGCGTCTTACGTAACACCCATATACAACCGCTCTCTCAAAGGAGGATCTATACCAAAAGATTGGAAAGTTGATTAGGTCACACCTATATTCAAGAAAGGAAGTAGGAGTAACCCACTAAACTACAGGCCTATTTCATTGACGTCAATTTGCAGCAGGGTTTTGGAACGTATCCTGTATTCAAATATGAATTATCTCGAACAGAATGATCTAATGACCCAAAGTCAACACGGATTTAGAAAATATCGTTCATGCGAAACACAACTAGCTCTTTACTCACACGAAGTGATGGGTGCTATCAGGGCCGGCGCAAGCCCAAGTGCCGCCCCGTGCGAGCTGCTAAATTGCCGCCCCCCCGTTTTTTTCTTTACATGGCATTTGGGGAATTTTATTTAAACAGATCTGTAGGGAATATAAAAAATAACGTATATGTACGTACATCTACACCGCCATGTTTACAGTTACGTTCAACATGACAGTATTGATGTGAACATAACTCAGAGCATTTAGAATAGCCACACTGTGCCCGAAATCTATGTAGATCTGGAAAATAAAAACAAAAATAGCGACTGATTGGTGATATTCTCTACAGATTTGCACAAAACAGTCGCTGGGCACCAGCTCAAAAATAGTCAAACCTGACTGAAGAAATTTAGCTAATTTTAATAAGACATGTGAACTTACAAAAATGTTCAAAGTGTGTGAAATCTTATGGGACTTTACTGCTATGGTCATCAGTCCCTAAGCTTACACACTACTCAACCAGCCGCACAGTCCGTGACTGAAGCGCCTTAGATCGCTCTGATAATCCCGCTCGGCATTTTTCAATGGTTTTGAACAGATAATGTATTCAACGGAAAACAGTATACTGTAAATAATGTTGGCAAAGTGATAGTGTGAGAGTAGTATTGTCAAACAAAAGTGCCTGTCAGAATTTAACTGTTCATCCAGGTGGAGAGAGGTGTTTCATTGCTCAAAATCAAACGTCCGACTATCACTCAGAAACCGAATAGCAAAAATTTTGAAAAATACTTCGAAACCCAACTTATTCCAGGCTTACTACCAATATCGTTATCCCTTGTAATTACTCGCAGCGTATTTACCCATTCGGAATACTTCTAGCCATTGTAGGTGTTGGAGAAGTTTGACTGTAGTAATGTTCAACGATTTTTTCCATAATGCGGGAGGAATAGAACACTCGCAAACTGTGTGAGTAAACGCACGGCGCGAATCGCTATGCCACAATTCCCGTAGCCACTCCTTCTGAGGTTTGGTTTGTTGGGGATGGATGTGGAGTTTGTCCTAAAAAAAAGGGGGGGGCGGCAGATTTGCCGCCCCTCGGAAAGTGCCGCCCCGTGCGGTAGCACGTTTCGCACGTGCCTTGCGTCGGACCTTGGTGCTATCTACAAGGGTTCGCAAATCGATTCCGTATTTCTTGATTTCCAGAAGACTTGACACCGTACCTCACAAACGGCTTTTAACCAAATTGTGTGGTTATGGTATATCGCCCCAAATTTGCGACTGGATAGGGGATTTTCTGTCAGAGAGGACAAAATTTGTAGTAATCGATGGTAAGGCAGCGAATAAAACAGAGGTGATATCGGGCGTTCCACAGGGTGGTGTTATTGGCCCTCTGCTGTTCTTTATTTACATAAACGATTTGGGAAGAAATCTAAGCAGCTCTCTTCTGTTATTTGCAGATGACGCCGTCATTTACCGTCTAGTAAAATCATCTGAAGATCAAAACCAACTGTAGAACGATATAAATATCACTGTGGTGTAAAAATTGGCAATTGACTAAATAATGAGAAGAGTGAAGTCGTCCACATGAGTACGAAAAGAAATCCGTTAAACTTTGTTTACAAGATAAATCATTCAAAAGTGAAGGCCGTAAACTCCACTAAATACCTAGGAATTACTATTACTTCAGACTTAAACTGGAAAGAACACGTAGATAATGTCGTGGGAAAGGCGAACCAAAGACTACGTTTTATTGGCAGAACCCTTAAAAGATGCAACAGAACTACTAAAGAGACTGCATACACTACACTTGTCCGTCCTTTTTTGGAGTATTGCTGCCCAATGTGAGTTCCTTATCAGGTGGGTTTGACGGAGGACATCGAAAGAGTCCAAAGAATGGCAGCTCGTTTTGTATGTCACGATACAGGGCAGACAGCGTTACGGAAATGATATAGGATCTGGTCTGGGAATCATTACAACAACGGCGCTTATCGCTGCGGCGTGGGCTACTTGCGAAACTACAATCGCCAACATTCTCTTCCGAATGCGAAAATATATTGTTGACTCCCACTTACATACGTATAAATCATCATCATAATAAAATACGAGAAATCAGAGTTCGTACGAGATATTCAGATGTTCTTTCTTCCCGCGCGCTATTCGAGAATGGAATGGGAGATAAATAGTATAACGGTAGTTCGATGAACCCTCTGCCAGGCACATAAATGTAGTTTGCAGAGTATCCCATGGCGATGTAGATATATTTGGATTCTTAGATAATTACCTAATAAATATGGTTTTACCATTTAATATTGAAATTAAATATCTTTTATTTTGTTTTGTAAATTGTTTTATAACCCCCCCCCCCTCCGAAGCTACCCAAAAGGACAAATTTTTAACCCCCCCCCCCCCCCGAAATTTTAGTGACGCAGTTTGCGTCATGACCCCCTGCGGGTACCTCTATCTATCTATATGCATAACAGTGTACGAGTGCGTGTATGTATGTATGTATGTATGCCCCCCCCCCCCCAATAATTTCAAAACGAATGGAGTAATTTGGATGAAATCTTTAGATTTTCAATTTTGCGAAGCAGTTCGTCCTGTGAAGTTTGGTAGCGATTAGATCAAAATATTTAATAACGCAGAGCCGGCCCTAGCTTGTGCGGGGCCCTGTACAAAACTCCCTCGCGGGATTTTCCCGTAAGTGGCCGAGTCATTGAGGCGCTATGCTCCGATGCGCGAGGCCGTTCCCCGTCGGGGGTTCGAATTCTCCTTCGGACATGGACGTTTGTGTTGGCTTTAGTATAAGTTAGTTCACAAGCTGTTTGTAAGTTTAGCGACTAATGATCCCGCAGTCAAGTCCCATAAGCTTAACAAACATTTGAACATTTTGGTTCTCTCGTATCCCATGCTCACCGCCCTTCTTTAGCAGAGATTATGCACCTTCGTCACGTTCAAAGGAATTATAAACTTCCTCATTGACATACTACCAATATATCAAAGTATTTACTACACAGACCTACTGTTATGATAGAAAAATAATTAACTGGTGAAGAAATCATAATAGCTACGGCAAAGAATAAAATGTTAATAAAAATAACTTTGCTATCGGAATCATTACAATTTAATGAAACCCAAAATCGAAAAAAGTTCACAAGTGGTGTTCAGGATTTACACATACTGGTACAAGTTTTCGCACTTCACCTGCTCTGTATTTATAAAAAAATTAATTAATTACTTGTAGTTTATAAGCAACAAGGCTCTTCTCCTTTACACACTTGACATAAAACATCTTTTCCCTGCTTTTAGACGAGCTAATTCGTCAATATCTTCCAAACTCAGTTTTGAAACCACATCAGGCCACAACATTCCTATTTATTTGGGGTAGCATGTCGCTACGTCATAGCAGTTACGAGGAGGCGATTGGTGTTTATATAAAAGGCACAGCAGACAGGAGAAAAAACATACCGTGCCAACGGTGGTCTTGTTCCAAGTGCTCTAAAGTCCCATTTGACTCTTCACACCGACCTGAGCAGGCAGCACTGCACAGCTCAACTGCTAATGGATGAATGTAATGCTTGATTTATGTCACAACGATGAGTAAAAAGGGCGCGGAAAGGCGCTGAGAAACAATTAATCGCGTACGTCTACATTTAAGCATGAGAAACAGTCATGTCTTGACAGTACATCCATCAATTACATTTGTAGTCTGTCGCAGCACGACATTTCCTCCAACAAGATAGACAACACGTTCTTCAGAAATCTGTTATAAGGAGCTCTGGTAAATCTTTGTGGTAACACTAAGGCCCTAGTAATCTATGGCCATGAACGCCTATCCATACAATGAATGAGAATCGATTCTGATGCCTTGATTCTTGAATCGAACAGGGATTTTCATCATCCCATACATAGTGATCAGTGGCGGATTTACCAGAAGGATGAGTAGGCTGTAGCCTAGGGCGACAGATTTTAGGGGGGGGGGGCAAATTTGCGTGCATTGGCATGGTAAGCCCATAAATCTACAAGAGGAGACGTGAAGTCTCCGAATATTTCGTAGTTTTTAGAAAATGTTAATTAACAATAATATACATGTGATGCAGTGTTATTAATCCCTTGATATTTAATCAAGATTCACGTCTTTCAGGCCACCGGACGTACAAAATTCGTCATCACAATGCTTGGATCAACGTGAACGACTTTAATTATCTTGAAATAGCAACATTATATAAAACTAAATTCTCAGATCTACTCAAAAATATTTACATGCATTTTATGGAACGATATTGATAGTGTTTAACAATGTTCTTTGAAATAGTTAAGCGTGTTGAGCAATCATTTGAGTGTGAAGCTCTTTTTAGAAAGTAAACTACTACATAGTCAATTTGGTCTGGCGTTTGTACAAATGTATCAAGGTATATAAAATACTAACCAAATTTTACTCACTATTGATTTCATGTTATATAAGCAGTACACTCTGATGTAACAGGAAAAAGACGGGAACCGGCTGAAAAATGCTCCTGCCGGAGCACAGTAAAGGCGAATTTTCTCTGACACTAAACTGTGGAACCAGCTGCCTCAATCCTCATTCCGACTTCCTCACCAAAAATTTTGGCATGCGAACATATTCGCGTTTTTTTTCGGCTGAATGTGAGTGGGACAGAGACAGTGCAACAGGTAGAGAGAGCCCCTATGATGAAACAGAGAAAGTGTTAGTTCAGGAAAACGGCATATGCATGAAAACAGCAGTGGGAAGCGAAACGATATATCGGAAGTCAGGAACAGTGGCAACAACAAACTAAGATAGATGCAGATAGTAGCAATTGTAGCAAAAGAGAAAACAGTGGGAAACTGAGACGAATGGACATCATACATAAAGCATGAGCGTGCGGCTCTCCAATAGTATAGCACGAAACTGTCCAATTTTTCCCATCCCCAGTATCCGCGTGCTAAAGTTTTCCGGTCTACAGGCCAAACCCCAAGCAAACCACCCCCATGGACATATGTGTAAAGGAGACAATCGTGATTGAAGACAATGAAAGCCGACTCTAAAAAATGTTCAAATGTTTATAAATCTTATGGGACTTAACTACGGGGTCATCAGTCCCTAAACTTACAAACTACTTATGAACTACTTACGAACTAGGACGGCACAAATATCCATGCCCGAGGGGGGATTCGAACCCCCGACCGTAGTGGCGGTGCAGACCGTGACTGAAGCGCCTCAGTCCCCTCGGCCACCGCGGCCGGCAAGCCGACTCTAAGTGAGAAAGAAAGGATACTGGCAACAGGACAGGAAGTGAATGGTACTACGTCAGTGGGGCAGAGAGACGATGAAAGTGCCAGAAACAGACAGCGGTGAGAAATCGGGAGGGAAAGGGATGAAGAGATTGAAAGTTTGATACAGAAAGCGGCAGTGAGAGAGACAGCAAACAAACGGACAGAGACATACATAGACACTGACAATGAGACGACATTGCTGACTATTACGGCTTAAATGGGCAAAAGTATTTACAAAATTATGCGCTAAAAGTACGCGAATATGTTCGCATGCCAAAATTTTTGGCATGAGGATTGAGGCAACTGGTTCCACACTTTTGTGTGAGAGAACACATTCGCCTTTTCTGTGCTCCGGCAGGAGCATTTTTCAGTTAGTATAATGTAATGAATAACAAATTGGAGAAAAAAATAAATAAATAAAATTTATATATAAACTATCGAAACCTTTAAACCTTTTATTTCTCCGTAATCGTATAATTCTCACAGTAACGATTGTGTGTTTTCCAGATCTCAAAACGACACTTTCTTCATTAAATGATACTTCAGTAGGATTGTTTTTTTTTTTTTTTGTGGTTTTAGGGCGCACAACTTCTATGGTCATTAGCGCCCAGCTAAGAACATTGATTCGCTATGATCTCAAAAAAATGGTGACTGTCAGAACATCAGCAAGAGGCTAAAAACGAAAGATAAAAGACAATTAAAAGGGTTAAATATCCTTGGATAGGTTGGCCAAGTTCATAAAACGCAAAACCCGAGCAGCTGCTCGTGTGTCATCAGCTAAAATTTCCTCCAGAGTAGACGGAAAGTGAAGGGCTACACGGAGATGATTAAAATTAACACAAGTCAGTAAAACATGTCGCACTGTCAACAGTTCACCGCAGGAGCATAGCGGTGCAGGTTCGGCAGATAGCAAGTGGCGGTGGCTGAAACGGCAATGACCGATCCGCAACCGAGCCAGGATGACCTCCTCCCGCCGAGAGGGGCGTGAGGATGTCCTCCAAGCGGTCGGGATCGGTTTGACAGTTCGCAATTTATTGTTGTACAGTGAAAGCCACACACTGTGCCATTGTGACACGATACTCCGGCGAAGAGCCCGTTGAACATCGTCCGATGGGACGCAAAAGGTAGCCATGCGAGGCAAAAGAGCTGCTGCCTTGGCTGCTGTGTCGGCGGCCTCATTCCCGGGCACACCCACATGGCCAGGGACCCACAGGAAAGAAACGTGACAGCTGTCATCCGCCAGCAACTGGAGGGAGCGTTGGATCCGATACACGAGAGGATGTTTCGAGAAAGGGTCCTTAAGACTCTGCAGGGCACTAAGGGAGTCAGAACAGATGGCATAGAAAGGGTGGCGGTGGCGGCAGGTATACAAAACGGCCTGGTGGAGGGCGAAAAGCTCAGCCGTGAAGTTTGAGCACCGGTCAGGGAGCTTGTATTGGAAACGGTTGTCCCCGACGACGAAGGCAGATCCGACACCGGCAGTGCTCTTGGAACCATCAGTGTAAATAAATACGGCATTATCGAACCGCGAACGGAGTTCGACAAGCCTCGAGCGGTATACCAAATCCGGAGTGCTCTCCTTGGGGAGCGAACTAAGTTCGAGGTGTGTGTGAACCTGGGCCTGATGCCACGGTGGCAATGGGCTTTCGCTCAACCGAAGGGTGGAAGGAAGGGTAAAATCGAGCCGTTGTAGCAGACGGCGAAACCGAACTCCCGGTGGAAGCAAGGCAATCGCAGACAACTGATATTGGCGATCGAGTGAGTCGTCAAAAAATAATCTGTAAGATGGATGGTTGGGCATCGACCGTAGGCGGCATGCGTACCGACACAAGAGTATGTCACGTCGATTGGTCAAGGGTAATACAGCAGCCTCGGCATACAGACTTTCAACAGGGCTGGTATAAAATGCACCGGTCGCCAGACGTAATCCACGATGGTGGATAGAGTTGAGACGACGGAGAATCGACGGCCGTGCTGAAGAGTATACAAGGCTTCCATAGTCGAGCTTCGACTGAACAATGGCCTGGTAAAGGTGAAGCGGGACGGTACGATCCGCTCCCCATGACGTGCCACTGAGGACACGAAGAACGTTAAGGGATCGGGCACAACGGGCAGCCAGGTAGGACACGTGCGTGGACCAGCAAAGTTTCCGATCCAACATGAGTCCCAAGAATTTTGTGGTCTCCACGAAAGGGAGAGCAACCGGGCCGAGACGTAGAGAAGGTGGAAGAAATTCCTTGTATCTCCAGAAATTGATACACACAGTTTTCTCAGTGGAGAATCGGAAGCCGTTTGCGATGCTCCAGGAATACAGACGGTCAAGACAGCGTTGGAGAGAACGCTCCAAGAGACACGTCCGCTGGGCGCTACAATAAATCGCGAAATCGTCAACAAAAAGAGATCCGGAGACGTCGGCTGAAAGGCAGTCCACGATCGGATTGATTGCAATGGCAAAGAGCGCCACACTCAAGACGGAGCCCTGTGGTACCCCATTCTCCTGGCAAAAGGTATCTGACAAAACAGAGCCCACCCGCACCCGGAACTTGCGATCCGCCAAAAACGCTTGAATGAAAAGAGGAAGGCGGCCCCGAAGGCCCCATGTGTGCAATGTGCGGAGAATGCCCGCTCTCCAACAGGTATCGTATGCCTTCTCCAAGTCGAAGAACACGGCTACTGTTTGACGCTTCTTCAGAAAGTTGTTCATAATGAAGGTCGACAACGTAACGAGGTGGTCAGCAGCAGAGCGGTGTCGACGAAAACCGCATTGGATATTAGTCAGGAGGCGGCGAGATTCGAGGAGCCAGACCAACCGAGCGTTAACCATGCGTTCCATCACCTTACAGACGCAGCTCGTCAGAGAAATAGGACGATAACTGGAAGGAAGGTGTTTGTCCTTCCCTGGTTTGGGGATGGGGACAACAATGGCTTCACGCCAACTTGTGGGAACATGACCTTCAGTCCATATGCGATTGTAGGTACTAAGAAGAAAGCACTTGCCCGCTGGAGAGAGGTTCTTCAGCATTTCAATGTGAATGGAATCGGGCCCGGGAGCAGAAGACCGGGACAGGGCGAGAGCACGATCTAGCTCCTGCATGGTGAAGGCGACGTTATAATTTTCCCGATTAAAAGAGCGGAAAGAAGGCGGCCGTGCCTCCTCTACCTGTTTGCGAGGGAGAAAGGCAGGGTGGTAAGGGGCAGAGCTCGAAACCTCCGCAAAGAAACGACCCAATGCGTTTGAAACATCAGCTGGGTCCACGAGGACCGCGTTCTCCACGGTCAGGCCAGGAATCGGGGAGTGGACCTTGATGCCGGACAAACGGCGTAGGCCACTCCAGACAACCGTGGAGGGAGTAAAACGGTTAAAAGAACTAGTAAAATCTGTCCAGCAAGCTTTCTTGCTGTCGTTTATGATACGACGGCACTGCGCTCTCATACGTTTGTAATTGATGCAATTCTCCAAAGTTGGGTGGCGGCGGAAGGTGCGTAAAGCACGGCGCCGGGCTCTAAGCGCGTCGCGGCAGGCTGCAGTCCACCAAGGGACCTGCACACGACGTGGAGAAGAGGATGTACGAGGTATGGAACGTTCAGCAGCAGTGAGGATAACCTCTGTGAGGTATTCGACCTGACTGTCACAGTTGGGAAAATTCTGATTGTGAAAAACAGCCATGGAAGAATAAAGCCCCCAGTTGGCTTTAGAAATGTTCCAACTGGTGGGACGTGGAGATGGGGAATGATGTAGGAAGTGGATGATACAAGGGAAATGGTCACTCGAGTACGTGTCAGAAAGTGCATACCACTCAAACCGACCGGCAAGCTGGGGAGTGCATATTGCGAGATCTATATGGGAATAAGTGTGTGTTGTGTCAGAAAGGAAGGTCGGTGCACCGGTGTTGAGGCAGACAAGATCGAGGTGGTGGAGAATGTCCACCAAAAGGGAGCCTCTCGGACAAGGTGCCGGAGAGCCCCATAGGGGGTGGTGGCTATTAAAGTCGCCTACCAACACGAAAGGTGAAGGGAGCTGGTCAACAAGGTTTAGCACATCTGCCCTAGTAAGGGCAGATGACGATGGCGAATATATATTACAGAGGGAGAAGGTAAAGGTGGATAAGGTGATGCGGACGGCAACTGCCTGTAGGTGAGTGTGCAAGGAAATGGGATGGAAATAGACGTCGTCTCGAAGGAGCATCAGAACCCCTCCATGGGCTGGGATACCTTCCACGGGTGGCAGGTCGAACCGCACAGAGGTGTAGTGTGGAAAGTCTGCACGATCACGTGGACGCAACTTAGTTTCCTGGAGGCAGACTAGAAGCGGGCAGTGCAATCGAAGGAGTAGTTTTAACTCCTCCCGATTAGAACGAAAGCCGCGAATGTTCCATTGAAGGAGCGCCATGATAAAAATGAGAGAAGAAATAAGGATAAAAACCAAGTAGCGAGCGGGGTCACCTCGACGGCCGCTGAGGACCGGATTTCGAGGGAGCACTGCTATCGCTGTCTGGGGGCAAAGGGTCATGTTCCATTGGTTCGCCCGACGCGCCTGCCACCTCCCTGAGTTGATCAGGAGGGGCAGTTTCCACCGCCGGTAAAGGGCCGGGCGCCCGGCAAACGGAGCGTCCCGGTGAAACAGAAGACGGCCGAGGCCAGCAACTGTTGGACGGCGCGACAGATGGGTCACGCCTCGGCGGGGAAGGAGAGGAACTCTTTTTCTTGTCAGCTCTTCTGGAAGAGTGACGGCGGGAAGAGGCAGTTGACGGTTGGGAAGCCTGAGAACGCAGAAAATCCTCACGGACGGGTTCCTTTTTCAAGGTCCGGGCATCTTGTTTAGGTGCCCGCGGTTTACTAGAGTTGGACGAAGACTGTACCCTAGAAGCAGGAGGAAGCGGGGACGTGGAACGGGCAATCTTCGGGCTGGCAGATCGCACAACTGTGTCAGCGAAAGTCAAGTCACATGTCTGGGTACTGGAATCCTTGGTAGGTCGAGTTGAGGTGAGTACCTTACTGTATGTACCCGCTGGGAGGACAGTGGGCTTTCGACTCGCCAACAACTTTCGAGCGGCAGATGTTGATACCTTCTCCGTAACCCGAATTTGCTGGATTACCTTCTCATCCTTGTATACAGGGCAGTCGCGAGAGGAAGCCGCATGGTCACCGTTGCAGTTTAGGCAGTGAGGGGACGGAGGTGGGCAATCCCCCTCATGGGCGTCCCTACCACAAGTCACACACTTTGCTGCATTTGGGCAATGTTCACGGGTATGGTTGTACCTGTGGCATTGAAAACAGCGCGTCGGGTTAGGCACATAAGGTCGGACGGAGATGACTTCATACCCTGCTTTGACCTTCGACGGTAGGTCAACTCTGTCGAACGTCAAAAACACAGTACGAGTCGGTGTCAATTGGTTATCGACCTTTTTCATCACCCTGTGGACGGCTGTCACACCCTGATCGGACATATACGATTGGATGTCTTCATCAGACAACCCATCAAGGGATCTCGTGAAGACCACCCCCCGTGACGAGTTGAGTGTGCGGTGCGCTTCGACCTTAACTGGAAAAGTGTGCAACAACGTAGTACGTATCAGTTTTTGGGCTTGGAAGGCACTTTCCACTTCCAGCAACAATGTGCCATTGCGCTGACGTGAACAGGTTTTAACAGGGCCAGCAATTGCATCTACACCTTTCTGTATAACGAAAGGATTGACAGAATTGAAATCCTTTCCGTCGGTGCGAGAGACAACCAGATATTTAGGAACATTAGGCAGAGTCTTTTTAGGCTGAGGCGAGTCTAACTTACGTTTGTGGGTCAACGTCATGAAAGAAGATAAGGAGGAAGTCATCGCGGAAGTGTCCCCCGTGATTACCGGCGTCTCCGATGGCGCGCTCCTTCCTAGTGGGGGCCCTCTCCGAGGGCTTACCCGCCTTAGGTGATTGTTCACACCTCAGGTCACACCTCCCGAGAACTGACGGAGGGACCAATCGGCACGGTCGGAAGGTACCAGCTCGGGTAATCACCCCTCCCTGGGCCTGGCCTTTACCAGGGGGTACGTACGTGCCTTACATGTCTACCCGGGGCGGGGAATTACGCGTTACCCCGTCACCTGCTACGCACGATAATGCGTGGGTCGGCCTTCAGACACGCACAGGGAGGAAAGAAGAAGAGGATAGGAAAGGAAGAGAAAGAGGGAAAGAAAAGAAGTGTCTCAAACGCCGAGGCGGAGACTAATGAGGAGAAGAAGGCTAGGAGAGTTCAAGGAGAGAAAGACAGAAAACGAAAGGTAAGAAAGGAAGGAACGAAGGAAGAAAAAGCACAACAAGAACCACCGTATCTCACGAAATATGCCCGTCTCCGGGCGAAGGCATAAACCGGGAGGGAAAGTGAAGCAGCCTGGGGCAGAAGAAAGGCTGCTCCGGCTCGGGGCCCCGTGCGCGCCACACACGTACCCACAAAAGAACTGTGGGCCCCCTGGGGGGTCAGTAGGATTGTGTCCTCACCATCTGTAAATTCATTCTGAGAGGGAACGTATACGAATTTATTGTCTCGGCCAAAGAATTACTCTGCAACAGTTCCATATTATACGTTTCTAGTTTAATAGCTAAGTAACTAACACTTTTCAGAAGTTCACGAAACGCATACCTTTACTTTCAGATCAGGACCTGACAACACACATTCTGTATTGTAACCCCGTTACAGTAGCTTAAGGTGCGCACACGGATACTAAATGAGACTCTAGAGACGTCAGCTGTTTTCCTATGAAACTGTCATTCACACCAATCTTTGCTTTAACTGTACTATGTAAAACTCACCTACATTCCATGTGACTATATATTTTGTGCAAATTACTTAGGTGTTCATTGTCTGTCGCGTAAACAGAACTTTTAAAGCTGGTATGTTATAATTCATTGAACAATTAATGAGGTTTAAGAAACTATATATTAAAGTTATAATGTTTTGTGTCTTGGCTTTGATAGATTCTGTCATGAAAATGAACTTTGCAGGTCGAAAATAGTCAAAGTAATTAAACACAACTGTGGCAGATTTAAAACAAAGAATTTACACCCAAGTTTGGCCTATGCTTAATTTCATTCCTATAACATTTTCCGTGAAAGTAATTCTCACAAATAAACTACAACATTTTAAGTAAGGTGACAGGTCAAAATACGTTTTCATTTCAGAAGCATCTCTTGTCTGGGAAACCTGTGGATATTCTTGCAGTTAATGTTGTCCGTTTAACCTATGCAGTGTCCTAACGAAGTTCCCGACAGCTTACATCAGTATTTCAAAGTAAAGGTCTTGTGTTTAATATTCGGAAAAACAAAAAAATTCTCGACTGTATCACTGGGGCAACTGTCAGTGAAACATCAAAAGTATTCACTTAACCAAAAGGAAGACACACAGCTTAATTAATTATAGAAGATAAAAGATTTAATTTGTATAATTAAAATACTGCGATCTTAATAGCTTATTTAAGATATTTTGTGCTGGAATTCTCTGGTGTACATTGTGAAGGATAGGAAATTTATAGTTTACAATCTTATAATAAAGACGATGTAAACAAACGCAATTCGCAGTATGCAGATATGAAATTGAATTTTTGAGAAAGACTATAACAATGACAAAAACTGCACTCGACAGTGCTACAGGACGGACAACCGAAGGCATAATAGAAGTATGTATGGTGAAACTGATAGAAAAGTGACATTTTACGATTGCTATCTGTTAATAATATTTTATCTCTCCTAAATAATTTTATTTAGCATTTGTCGCTTACGTTTAATTGGAAGTGTAATTTTTATTAATTTAAACTTACTGTCACATGTGTAAAAAAGAAAAATATCAGCCGTTCTGCGTTGATTTCCTCAAGTATCTCAATGTTTGAAACTATTCGGTCTAGAAGGCTGTAGTTTTCAGCTACTTATTCCTTCAATTTATGACAATGTTCGTGTTAAGAGGCTGGATGTAGTGTGTAAAAAGAAATGGCGCTATTGCACATGCATTTTGTGGAGTTACTTTGTGGTTGTAGTCTTTTGAATTGTAAACATAGTGGTTAGGTGAGTTATTACACTTTCTTATATCTCTTTCAATATGAGGAAAAGCAAGTGTTTTAAAAATGGACGTTTCCAAGGAAATCAGCATACATCTGAATCACAGACACATGATGACAACACTCACTAGTGCTAAATAGGTAGTAAAGTATGAGGATTTTATTACTGGCAAAGAAATAATGTAAATAGTTTAGGTTATGTTTTATTTATTTATGTCTGTCTTAGTACAAGTTTTATAAGATGCTGTCTCATGTAAGCCGGCCGCGGTGGCCGAGGAGACTGAGGCGCTCCAGTCAAGGTCTGCACGGCCATTACGGTCGGGGGTTCGAATCCCCCCCTCGGGCATGGATATTTGTGCCGTCCTTAGTCTTAGATAGTTCGTAAGTAGTTTGTAAGTTTAGGGACTGATGACCCTGTAGTTAAGTCCTATAAGCTATACCAACATTTGAATTTTTTTGTCTCATGTAATGTTTGTGTCGGGCAAATTAGCATCTGTGGAAACATCTGCAAGGACTGCAGGCTTCTCAGAAGCGCATGCAATGACCTATTCGAGAGCAATATGAGATTTTTGTGTGGAATTAACTGCTTATTTAAAGAATCGACTGCAGCTCAGGTATTATGTGCGACGCTAAAATTGCCGCACCCACCAACCGGATAAAAAAAAAAAAAAAAAGTAAATGTTGAATGTGCCAAATCTGCTGCAGTTGCTACTGTGAAAGCTGCTGCTAAAGACGAAGCAGAATTAAAGAACACAACAGGGTGATCTGTGCCAGTTGATGGTACACTACAGCAGAGGCCATACGTCTGATAATGTATTAACTGTCACTAATGGACTCATCGGTAAAATTTTAAACATTTGTGCTGGAATTATGAGGGAACTAGTGGGGATATGGAGACTATTGCACTTGTTTGTATGTTCAAAAGCCCTCAACAGAAGAGACGTGTGTGCTACACTGGGTACTTGGGCGATGGTGATTCGAAGACTTTCAAATCAGTAGTGGAAAGTGAACCTTATGGTGAAAAGCAGATTTTTAAAGATTGGCTGTGTGAGCCACGTTCAAAAACGGATGGGAACACGCCTTTTAAAATTGAAAAAAGAGAAGTTATAGGGTGGAAAGACTAAATGGTAAAGGAAGATATACATACAAAAACATTAACGAACTCCTGCAGTGTTACGGAATGGCAATAAGAAACCATTAAAATGACCTACATTTTTCCACAAGTTATCCACTTATATACCTATAGATGGTCTCTGCTCACGTGATGCCGATTCATGCTGTGAGTAGCGCAAAGCTGAAGAAGCAAGTACAAACAATTTAGGCACAAAAATAGTAGTGATGGGAACTATTGAACCAATATATAGATTGTTGCCTCATCCTGACATTCTTTTCAAATGTGTCCATGATCGAACGCAAAACCCGGTATAAGTCATTCAATAATGTCACTTGATCCGCATACCAAAAAATGTCTTTTAGGAATGGAAAAACAATGCTCGGATGTTTGTGACAACCTGATAACATTTAATGGTAATATTAAAGGACGAATTAGGGTACTAGAGCAACTTAATGTCACTCCACGAGCCAACACACTGCATGCCTTCCACCAAATGGATCGACATAAGGTCACGAGAGCCCAGCGTGCAGCAGAGGAAATGACTAACGAAGCAAGAGGCTGGAGAAGAAAGAAGCTCTTAAGTTTGCAGGATGATCTGAACAGGATCCAGATAATGCTGGTCATGAGTCTGGCTGTTTCTAGGATCTAGCATACCTCATAATGTGTGTTAATATCAAATGAAAACTTTGAGCTTATTGTCCTGAAAAAAAGTGTTTAAAATATTTTATGCATTATCTCAGGAGCTATGACAGATATGTATCATAATATTATAATATGTTACCTTTTAGTAAAGTGCTGCTGCTGGTCTATCAAACTATTTCAAATTATAATTCCTTTTTTAATTACAGAAGCAAAAATGCTTTAAAAATTTGAACTTAAATTAATGTAAACAAATACTTGTTTGTGAATATGTTTATAATTTAGTAATCAGAAAAACGAGTGAAACTATATTTCAGAAAAATTTCAATCTGTCTGTCAAAGATTATGAGAAAATGGGCCGCAGCGCAGTGGCCGAGCGCATTGAGGCACTGTACTCCGATGCGCGAGGTCGCTTCCCTTCGGGGCTTCGAATCCTCCCTCGGGCATGGATGTTTGTGCTGTCTTTAGTATAAGTTAGTTTATAAGTAGTTTGTAAGTTTAGGGACTGATGACCCCGAAGTTAAGTCCCATAAGCTTAAACATTTTTATTTTTTTTGGGATCATCATCATCATCACATCATCATCATCATCTTGGACAGTTTCCAGCCTCTGGCCAGGTCTGCTTCGAATATAAGCCTCTCCATCGTCTTCTGTCTTCCCACCATCTCTCCGTCTTCACCTTGGTCCAGTCTTCTCCTTTCTTCTTTACATCTTCCTCCAGTCCTTTCAGCCATCTGTCTCTCGGTCTTCCTCTTGGTCTCTTTCCTTCCAGTTTCATCTCGTGCATCCTCCTGGGTATCCTCCTCTCCTCCATTCCCTTAACATGCCCATACCATTTCATCCTTGATTTCTCTCGCTCTTCTTGTAATGGTCCCACTTTCACTAAGTCTCTGATCCTCTCATTTCGTAACCTGTCTATCTTTGTCACTCCAATACTGTTCCTCAAGAATTTCATCTCACTAGCTTGTAATTTGTGTTTCTCTCTTCCTTTCATAACCAAGGTTTCAGATGCATATGTCAGGATATTACCGGTATATAACTTTTTTACTTCATAGGGGTACATCCCTGTTCCCTACCAGGCTTCTGACACACTCACGAAATGCTCGCTCATTTATTTCTCTGTCGTTTTTCCCATCTTCCTGTATCAGGCTTCCTAGGTACTTGAAACTCTCCACTCTCCTCAATCGTTCCCACGAATTGTTACTCCACTTGTTCCTCTCTATTTTGCTCTTGATGTGATAGTCATCTCACTCTTGCTTATACATCGCCCGCGAACACCATATATTGCAAATTTAACATGTAGTTATAGGATGCACGTACTTCCCTTAAAAGATCAGTTTTTATTTTGTTTAACCCATAGGAGACATGATGCTTTACTTCCTTAGTCTTTTGAGAAGTAGCTGACATTAACTGTCATTACATGCATTTCCTTTCGTGGCATTCACTCGGAAAGTAGGTCTACCTGGATGAACTTCCTGAAGATCAGATTCAAAGCCCGTCAGATTCCAACAATAACGTTGTACACCCTTCTCGCAACAACTGAACCAAAGAAAGACCGAGTGTTTACATTGTTTTGTTGATCTCTATTTCCAATTGTTACCCTCTATGTGTACCGAATATCATTTATTTCTAACGACTTTTTTGAAGTCCTCATATTCTTAAGTGGTTACTCCGTGCCGTGTTTTGAATCTCAGTAGATTGGAAGAGAAATATTAGTCGGTAAATACTACAGTTTATCTACAACAATATAATAAAACGTATGCTACGACAGAGAAATGTCTCTAGAACAAGACAGGCAGGTAATATATTAAATAACATTTTCTTCTTGTTTACATTGGAATTAATCAGTTGGAAGGCACATAATTCGGGTTTTACAGGATACATCGAACAAGACAGGTAGATGTCCCTCACAATTTATTGATAATGTACAGTAAGGCAAGGAACAAAATTTAAATGGAAATGATGTGTACAATGGTTTTAGTGCTTATGAAATAACACATCAAAGTGAATGATTGTAGAGAAGCAATAATTTTGGTGGTAACTTTACTGGCGGTGTTGATTTATAATAATTGCCATCATGTATCCCAATGCTATCAGAGAAGTTGCAACAGAGGCTAGCTATCTTTACCTCCTGCAGCGTGCTGGAACATCGAACATTTACCCATAACTACATTCATACTTATGATTGCGTACCCTAGTTTAGGAAATCAAACAGTCTTCGGTGTAGCAAAGCGCCACAACGTATGCAGTCCGCAGAAATGCTCTACTTTTGCACCACAAGCTTTGCGCCGATATTCGTCACGTAGCTGATCACCAATGCAGATTTTCTTCGTACGTGGGAGGATACATAACACGTTGTCGCTGGAGAGCTGTGGCGATGCTGCTGTGTAAAGACGAAACAACAAGAAATTCGGCGGGGAGCTGCGGTCTACGCGCTGGCTACCACCTTGTCCAAGCACTGTTGAACTTCGTTGAAGATCACGTCCGGGTCATTTTCAGCGCTGATCTGAAACAGGAGCATCAAGAAAGATTTATCAGCATCTGAAAACCATCAATGAAATGTGACAGATGTTTATTCTACCTCTCATCCACTAGAAAGACGTATTTAGTTTCTATTAATTTAACCCATATACGCTCATGACATTTCCTCTGACGTTTACATACACTCCTGGAATATGAAAAAAATAACACGATGAATATGTCGACATATCAGCGCGAAATTTTATTGACACATTCGTTAGGATGTATACAATATCACACAGACAGAGCTATATCCACATGAGTACAGTCACCAGAGCGTGCGTAACGTTAGTACCATGTATACAGTCCTTTTGCAGCGATACAAGCTTCAGTTTCCCATGGAGACAATCGTAGAGGTACCGAATGTAGTGTTGCAGAATGGTCTGCCATACAGTTTTCACCTAGTGCCTCATGTGGGTCAGATGTCGGGTGCCGATTGTGCAGACCTCGGAAGTTTCATCTACTACTACATCTACATATATACTCTGCAAATCACATTTAAGTGCCTGGCAGAGGGTTCATTAACCACCTTCATAACTTTTCTCTACCGTTCCATTCTCTAATAGCGCGCGGGAAGAAAGAACACCTAAATCGTTCCGTTTTCGATCTGATTTCTCTTATTTTATTGGGATGGTCATGTCTCCCTAAGTAGGTGGGTGCTAGCAAAATATTTTCACATTCAGAACTAAAAGTCGGTGATTGAAACTTCGCAAACAGATCACGCCGCAATGAATAACGTCTTTCTTTTAATGATTTCCACCCCAATTCGTGCAAAATTTCCGTGACGCTTTCCCCCCCGTAACGTGATAAAACAAAACGAGCTGCCCTTCTCTGAACCTTCTCAATATCTTCCATCAGTCCCACCTGGTGAGGGTCCCACAAGGGGCAACAGTACTCCAAGAGAGGACGCACAAGTGTGATGTAGGCAGTCTCTTTGGTGGAGCTGGTGCATCGTCTAAGCGTTCTGCCAATGAAACGTAACCTTTGGTTCGCCTTCCCCACAATATTTTCTATGTGTTCTCTCCAGTCAAAGTTTTTCGAAATTGTAACTCCTAGGTATTTGGTAGAATTCTCGACCTTAAGGTTTGACTGATTTATCGCGTAATTGAAGTTCAGCGGATTTCTTTTAGTGGTCATGTGTATTACTTCACACTTTTCTTTATTTAGTGTCAATTGCCAATTTTCGCACCAAGTAGAAATTTTGTATAAATCGCTTTGCAGTTGCTTTTGATCCTCTGTTGACTTCACTAACCGATAAACGACAGCATCATCCGCGAACAGTCTAAGGGAGCTATTCAGATTATCTCCTAAATCGTTTATAAACACGAGGAAGAGTAGTTTGCGTTTAATCCGGTCCCAAACATACTCAACGGGGGACAGTGCTGGCCAGGTAGCTGACGTACACATCAAAGAGCACACTGGGTGGTACTGGATACATGAAGACGTGGATTTTCCTGTTGGAAGAGGTTACCGCCTTGTCGGTGCATGAACAGTAGCAAGAATGATTGAATGATAGTTTCAGTGTACGATTCACTGTTCAATGTTTCCTCGACGATCACCAGAGGAGAACGGCCAGTGTAGGGTATGGTTCGCCACACCATGATGCCAGGTGTCCGCCCCACGTGCCTTTGTCGTATATTCTCCAGATTTTGGGGCTGCCCTGCACAACGCCACCAACGCATATGACCATCATTGGCATCGAGGCATAAGTGACTCATCACTAAAGAAGACACGTCTCCATTCGTCCTTCCATGAGCGCCTATGCAACACCCCTGGAGGCGGTGTTGTGGCGTGATCGGAAGATGCCATAGTGGTACGCATGATGTGCATGCTGATACACTGGCAGTTCTCTACTGGTGATCGTCGAGGGAACATTGAACAGTGCACGATACAGTGAAACCATCATTCAATAAGTCTTGCTACCGTTCATGCACCAACTAGGCGATATACTTTTCTGACAGGAGAATTCACACACACATGTAAAAAAAGGTAAAGCAGTCAACAATCCGAAGATTGGTTTGAACACCACCGTGCTTTACTAGCCATGGTCCTGTTTGGAGGTGGTATGCCGTTGCCTTCCTCCGACCTTCGAACTGACTTACCCAGCCAGTTATGGGGGACCTACAGTTTAACGTGGGTTCCGAACCACGGTGCTACTCGGTATTTTTCACATGAGCGATACTGCCAGAGGTGAAAGAAGTAGAAAGTGAGAGAAAAATCCTAGGACCTGGCGGGGATCGAACCCGCGACCTTTGGATTTGTAGTCTGGCACTCTACCACTGTGCAACCGACAACGTGCTCTTAGAGGTATACGTCAGCTATCTCTCCAGAACGATCCCCAGAGATTTCCCCCCATTGAAAATGTTTGGGAGCGGATGTAATGTCATCTTGGGAAGTCTGCACGACCGGCACGAAAGCTGTCCCAACTGAAGCACCAGGAGGAAACTGCATCGCAGGCCATTCCGCAAGACAACATTCCTCACCTCTACGATCGACTCCATGGGAGAATTACAACTTGCATCGCTCCAAAAAGAAGGTATACACGGTATTAGTGTCGACATTTCACACGCTCTAGTGGGGTTGGGTTGTTTGGTTGGGATAGGGGGACTAAACTACTAAGGTTATCAGTCCCCCGGAGGGGAGGAGAAGGAAAGAGGATAGGAAAGGATGGGAGGGGGAAAGGAAATGCAGTCCGGGAAGCAAAGAAGGAAGGAAGACTGACACGCTCTAGTGATATACTCACGTGCGTACGGTTCCGTGTGATCGTGTATTGTGTATATCTTAACGAATAAAAAATGATCAAATGTTTGTAATTTATGAAAGTTCTTTGGTTATTAGCCCCTAGGCCTACAAACTACTTAAACTACTTAGGGCAACACAGAAACCCATGCCCCAGGGTGGACTCGAACCTTCGATGGCGAACAATCGTCCGCTTGGCCACTCCACCGCGGCTCCCCGTTCTGCAGAGTCGACGAATTCATGGTGTTTTTATTTTTTATTTTTTTATTTTCCAGGAGTGTATCATTTTTATCAGTGATCACAAATGCCAGCTGAATTGTAGATGTTAGTTATGAAAGATTTTCCTTTAGCGATTCGTGTTTCGGTAATGACCCCATGGACACACAATATTGAACATATTTTACGCTAATGAATGTTTTTAATTTGAAATTCAAAAAAATGTATATTAGTACAAACTATGAACTAGTATTGTGTAATCATATAAGTAGGTAAGGAACATGAAACATAATTATTCATGAAACTCTGAAAAGCATTTGTCATGCAGATATCCGTTATAGCTAAAGCATATTTTGACAGCTTTACTGTTAAAAGAGCACATCTTCTAATCATACCAATATGAATAATATGTTGAGCTAAATGTATTTTTATCTGGATGAGGTTCAGTGTCAAATGAGTACAATTGTACCTATCAGTTTCTTCACTGTCTTAGTTCTGGAATAAAGATTTTACGATAGATCGACTAAATTCCAATTCGTCTACGTTCGCTCCGAGTGACCTGATAAGACTGCTAGGCACATTAGAATGCATATTTTGGAAGTATTGCATCCAGTCTGTCTATTCCTACAAAACCGAGAAAAGTGGCGCACATTGTATTCTATTCGGGAGGACGGCGGTTCAAAGCCGTCTCCAGCGATTCAGATTGATGTTTTACGTGATTTCCAAAATCGCTACAGGCAAGGGTATGGTTCCTGTGCAAGGAAACGAGTAAATTCCTGCCCCGTCTTTAGCAAAAATCAATCCGAGCGTTTTATACTTGGCTAATGACCATGATGTCGACGGGAACGTTGAATCTCAACTTTCCTTCCTTCTTCCCTTCAACCCATAAACCGGTTTAATGATATGCAAAGTTTGATCAATTTTCTGTCGCCTATAATTTTTAAGTCCATACTCATCAGACTAAACTGTGAAAGTTTCTCGCTTCTCCTTCTCTCTTACAAAATTTACGTCTGCTGTGTGTTTGAACTTGTTCTAGCCGAATGCCTCGCCTCCTACTTTCCAAACTACACAGAAGCTCTCCTGCGAAGGTTCGCAGGAGAGATTCTGTGAAGTTTGGAAAGTAGGAGGCGAGGTGCTGGCGGAAGTAAAGTTGTGAGGCGGCATCGTGAGTCGTGTCGGGATAGCTCAGTCGGTAGAGCGCTTGCCCGCGAATGGCAAAGGCCCCAGGTTCGAGTCCCAGTTTCGGCACACAATTTTAATCTGCCTGGAAGTTTGATATCAGCGCACACTCAGCTGCAGAGTGAAAGTTTCATTCTGGAAGTCTGCTTATGTTAAAACAATTTATTTCATTACCAGTTTTAGCAAAACCAGCTGTTATCCTCAGGTTAATATTACTGTGTGCACATAAAGAAATAAATCTGCTTACAATTATGTAGAAGGGACATGTTCTGCATATAAATACATACCACTTCACAACAATACATACCACTTCACAACAATACATACCACTTCACAACAATACATACCACTTCACAACAATACATACCACTTCACAACAATACATACCACTTCACAACAATACATACCACTTCACAACAATACATACCACTTCACAACAATACATACCACTTCACAACAATACATACCACTTCACAACAATACATACCACTTCATAAAAAATCGGTATCATCGTCGTCGTTGAAATGGGAATGTGCTCACGCTATAATATATGTCAACATACTGGGTCGTCACAGCAATAAGATTAATGAAATAAAATTTTGGTATACATCAGTGTTAAAATCAAGAACACAAACTGTTCCATTATTGTACATATTGCAACTTGTCACATATACTCTTTGATTAGCGTGTCAGTCTTCTTCAATCGTAGTTGAGTCAATATGTACAAGAGTGGGACCGTTTGCGTTTGTGATTTTAACACTGATGTATACAAAGCTTTCTTTCAGTAATTTTATTATTGTGACTACCCAGTATGGTAACATATTTTATGACTTGAGCACATTCCCATTTCAAGGCGGCGATGACAGCTATTTCAATGAAGTGGTTTGTATTTTTATGAACTGTTATGTATTTATTTGCAGCACGTGTTCCTTCTAGATAATTGAAAGCAGATTTATTTATTTTGTTTTATGCAATGCGCACATCGTAGAGATCATCTGAGGCTGGCAACTATTTCTGCCGAAAATGGCGAAGAAATTGTTTAAACATAAGCGGTCTTGGCAGTTAATATATCATACACCTAGAGAGCACTGTCTCGTAGAGTGCATTAATTGAAAAAACACTAGCCCTCTCCGGGCCTGTATGGTCTGGGGTTCTAGTTTGATGTTTGTGGAAGGAACGCTGAACAACACTCTGTATGAACAGAATGTTGGAAGACCTGTTCTTTTCCTATTCTAGGAAAAGGAAGGTGGTGTATTCTTCCAACAGGATAATGCTCGACCGCACATTGCATATGGAACTCAATGTGCTCTGCAAGACGTGCAGAAACATCCTCCGGATTTTTCTCTAATTGAAAATGTGTGAGATGTGACGGGATGACAACTGATACGTGTGTCGCATCAACCCACAACTCTTGCATGTAATAATGGAATAATGTATCCTGCTCTCTGTATTGTCGAATGGACGCCAAAATCAGCTCCTGAATTACTGCCAATGGATGCTGCACCATTTACTAATATGCGTATTTCAGCATGGGACGACGTGTGGTACCTCAGAACTGTGTGAGCTAGTCTTTTGTAAATGTAGTCATAACATGTACTCCATATGCACTCTCTCAATGATAAAAGTTGCGTGAACTGGAATACTCTAAGAGAGTGTATTAATTTTTATTTCCGGGTGTGTCCTTTATAAAGGGAGAAGAAAGGATCTGAAGCGAGAAAGAAGCGTTAAACGCTCGTACTTACTGGAATTTTTAATTTGAACGACAATTTTTCTGGTATTCACTGAACCAGTGAAGATGGAGGACTACCGACAATGGTTTAGCGCAAGGGTTCCCATACCTTTCTGTCTCTTAGACCCCTTACCAACTGCCCTGTGTAGACACCCAGCTTTTTAAGTACTTATTTATGGTTTCCTAATTTCAAATGTTTTACACGCCTGATATTGTGCTAGTAACTTTGATAACCTTAACTGTAAAAGGGTGGAGTGAAAAACAAGAAATAAAGGGGGAAAAAAGATGTTAAGTATCATACATTTTTTGATTTAAATGACACAAATGTATATTTAACAAAACATACATACAGGCTATTATTGAGAGAGATGTGGCTGATGCTTTTTTTAAAGTAAATTATCAATATTTGGTTTCAATTTTGTTAGGTTTAACCTTAAATCTTCTCTCTCAGTGATTTCCAGCCTGTTTCTTCTTTTTTTAAGAAGACTGGCAACAGTTTCTGACGACTCCTCACATCGTTGAGAGGTGAAGGCTGGGGTAAAAAGCAGGCTGAAAAATTCCGTGAACCGACTGCGTTTCGAATCCGCGATCCTTCGGTTTCCAGTCGATCGCTTAACCCTGAGACCATCAGGAGTATAAAAAAGGGTCATCCATCTGTGTTTCTTTGACCGCTATTTCAAATGTAATAAATGACTTAAATTCTGTGCAATAGGAACTGCTACACAAAATGCAGGAAAACCGAAGAAGCCCACATTCATCCAGTCCGCAATATGTTAATATATACCTTGATGAATGACGCAAATGTTGCTGCCCTTTCATGGGAAGCGTCCGATAGTCTGATACTCGTCTCACTCCTAGGAGAAGGACAAGAAGTAGTAATTTATGTAGTGGAGCTATGAAAGTAATCAATAATGTAGCTGATGGTACCGTAATTGAAAAGTATGCTCAAGTATATTAACTCTATTGAAATTCGCCGGCCGCGGTGGCCGAGGTCACTGAGGCGCTCCAGTCACGGTCAGCACGGCCACTACGGCTGGCGGTTCGAATCCCCCCTCGGGCATGGATATTTGTGCCGTCCTAGTTAGTAAGTAGTTCATAAGTAATTTGTAAGTTTAGGGACTGGTGACCCCGTAGTTAAGTCCCATAAGCTTAACAAACATTTATTGAAATTCATCTGCACCTTTAGATTTACTTATGGTGTAATGCTTTACAAATTAGAATATATACTTCATAATTGTCTGATCTCCCCCACCAGACAAAAATAAAATAAAATAAAATAAAAATAAAAAAAAAATAAAATAAAATAAAAAATAATAAATCTGACTACGGCCCTGAACCAGGAGACCGCAAATACAGAATTCCTCCGCTCTCTCGCTTAGCCAATGATGCGAACAGTGACCTACAAAGGATCAATATTCAGCATTGTGAGAATAATTCTGAATTTTGGTTGCGACCTTCCTAAATGTGAACCACTATCGTGGACCAATATTTACAACAAATAGACCCCCAAATTTTATTTCCGCTGACGTGGACCCCTTGCAGGTTGGAATAGACCCCTGGGGGTGTATATAGACCACTTTGGAATTCACTGGTTTAGCGAAACGAGAGAGGATCTACATGAGATGAGCGAGGTTAAACGCAGCGCCTTTACACTCCAATGCGACTACCCGCATCGCTTGAATGTAAGCGTGCTGGTGTGACATCAGTGGCCAGCGACGATTTCGTGGACCTCCACGCCTTTCGTGGACTTCGATGACCTAAGAAGGTTGCTTACGGCAGAAATATTTCCTCGATAAACAAGGGCACTTGCAGGTATGATATATGCCAAGCGTTACACTTGTTGGCTTTTGTTATTGACAGTGCTGGTTTTACTCAGAGGATGACACGTAGGTTTACCGATGGAACTCACTGCTGTTACGTTAATGTGCACAACTGACAAGGAAAGTACGTGGGCTCGAACAAACACATCTGTATGAACGTTTGGTTACATTATCTCTACGTACGCGTCAATGTGCTGGTGGGTCACGTTTTATGCAAAACTTTGCAATCATGCTCTAGATAGCAGTGTACATATAATTGTAGACGCCATACGTAATGCAGATATCTAAACTATAACTATAATCGTCGTACATATCCTCTAGCGTATTGTCATCAAAAGCCGTGATGATAGTTGCAACTTTAACCTTCTTATCTGACGACTGTTGGTATTCACTGACACTGCTTCCATCGCCTCTTCCCGCACTTACCGCAGCGCTACCGTTAGCAATGAGTTCTTGTCATTATCATCCCTATTATCATCATTATGTGTTAGTGTTACAACATTATCTAACTTATGCTCATATTTCTGTACCATAACAGATACGAGAAAGCATGCGAATGATTCATCTTCTATACTAATACCATCTTCACGAAGAATGGTTCTTCGTAACTTCATCTCAACCAATCGCAATACTTTAGTAGGATTGATTATCAATCACCGCTCCATCTGACGCTTCACCACACAAATAACGTCGCAAAACGCAACTTCGGAGGCACACTGCACCGTCTCTACTGACGAACCGACAGGTCAGAGAGTAATGTGACAAGGCACACGCAGAGGCCTCTAACGGACGACTGCAGAGTTTTGCAGCTGCGGGAGTGTCACTAGTGTAATAAGGGATCTTTACATTATCTCTCGTACGATTTTGATGCATATGTGTTTGTTCGAACCCAAGTACTTTCCTTGTGAGAGGATTTTCAAAAAAAAAAAAAAAAAAAAAAAAAAAAAAAAAAAAAAAAAAAAAAAAAAAATAAAAATAAAAATAAAAAAAAATGTGCAAATGTTTGTAGAACTTATGGGACGTAACTACGGGGTCATCAGTCCCTAAGCTTACAAACCACTTATGAACTAGCTAAGACTAAGGACGGCACAAATATCCATGCCCGAGGGGGGATTCGAACCCCCGACCGTAGTGGCCGTGCAGACCGTGTCAAATTTGTTATAATTAATTCCTTCAATTCAGAAGCAACTTGGCCTTTAAAGTGAAACATTTTAAGTCCTCTAGAGGTATATTATACCTTCAGGTAATTAATGTAGTTTGTAATTGTTATAATAAATGTAATTTTCTTTTTTAAGGATCAATACATGTGGTTGTTTTCTGACGAGGCTGTGCAGCATCTCATCATTTAATGTCTTTGGTATGATGCAAGATGACTCGATTAAACATCTAGGCCTAACGTTGCAGAGCGACATGAAATGGTACGAGCTTGTAAGGACAGTTGTAGGGAAGGTAGATAATCACTTTCTGTTCATTAGAAGAGTTTTCGGAAGATGTGGTTCATCTGTAAAAGTGATCACTTATAGATGCTTGTGCGATTTCTTTTGGAGTTTTGACAATTCATAAGCAAGCTGGTAGGTGTCGTAGTAATACGTTCGATCAATGCATCGTAAACTCAAATGAGAGTCGTTGGAGGAAAGGTGACGTTCTTTTCGGGAAACACTATTCGAAAACGTAAAGGACGGGAATTTGAAGCTGATGACAGAGATATTCTACTGCCGCCAAATTACATTTTGCTTACAGACCGGAAATATAAGAAATTAGGTCTAGTTCAGAAGTATGCAAGAATTTTTGTCACTCGTTCTATTTGAGAATAAAACAGAAAGGGAAACGAGTAATAGTGGTACCCTCCGCCACGTACATTACGGTGTATTGGAGTGTCTGTACAGAAGGTAGGGAGATAAGCTTCCACTTACACACAGAAGTGATGCAAACGACAAACCAATAGCAACACTTTTTGTTCTGCACAGCCGGTTGAAAGTTAATTAGAGCTTGCCACATTGGCTTCTGAGAAGGAAATTAGTGCAATACAAATGAATGAAATCTAGCTGGTACCTCTGGAAGTAAATATTCAGATAACTTCGACCAATACCATTATCGTAGGTTATTCGTTTGGTTTTGAAACATTTTCTGTTAATGCAAAAAATAGTCTAGTCACCTAAAAGAGTTCAGTGAGCGAAAGTGGAAGTTGTATCGAAGAAATACAGATTTGAATACATACTGGTAAAAAAAAACTGCTGGAAAATTGAAAGGCTTGTGTCGGCAAAAAGACTTTTGAGAAAATGCTTGGATGTGAAGAAATGCCTATAGGAGAAGAAAGGAGGCTAGTAGGGATGGTAATAATGTAGAAAAGTAACTAAGTTTTCGAAGAAATTCATTACAAAGAAGATTCATTGAAGGAAAGACTACAAGCTAGGCAGGGAGAGTGAGATAGTACAATTGATCGATGACTTACGAAACCCCAATCGCCAACATTCTCCTCCGAATACGAAAATATATTGTTGACTCCCAATTACATAGGTAGAAAAGATCAGAATAAAATACGAGAAATCAGAGTTCGAATGGAGAGATTCAGGTGTTATTTCTTCCCCCGCGCTATTCGATAATGGAATAGGAGATAAACAGTATAAAGGTCGTTTGATGGACCCTCTGCCAGCCACTTACATATGATTTGCAGTGTATCCCGTATAGATGTACACTTAAAAATCAGATGGGACAACTACAGTACGGAAAACGCAAAGTATAAGTGGAAAGTGGAGAGCGGTTAAAGGTCTTGCATTTATTTCGTAGTAACAGTGTTTTTCTTTTTTTAATTTTTTTAATTATTTTATGGGTCTTAACTACGGGGTCATCAGTCCCTAAACTTACAATCTACTTATGAACTACCTTACACTAAAGACGACACAAATATCCATGCCCGAGGGGGGATTCGAACCCCCGACCGTAGAGGCCGTGCAGACCGTGACTGAAGCGCCTCAGTCTTCTCGGCCACTGCGGCCGACAGTAACAGAGTAATCAAGATTATCTAGTAATTTATATCTGATGACAGATACTCTGAGCAGAGCTAACACACATATTTCCCATTTTGCGACTTGTAAGTACACCTTGCTGCGCGCTATGGCTGCGCCGTCTAGGGCGTCTGACACACCGGGTATTTGTTTAGTACCAAACACGTCTAGTTTCAGTTCAGGTACCAATGCTTAGCACACAGTGGATATCGCAGGTAGCAGCTTGTATGTGTTGTGGACACCTTTGGAGGGCATATGAATTAGTATGGGTCAGTAACGCTGACGCTGTCATGTCCAACGCGAAGTGTCGCCCGGGTGGTTGCTGTCACCTACTGGGGAAGCGTATGCTTTCGCACTTCACTTCCTCATCGGTGATCAAACGGACCACTTGTTCAAACTCTCTGTGACACACACACACACACACACACACACACACACACACACACACACACACACAGAGAGAGAGAGAGAGAGAGATAGAGAGAGAGAGAGAGAGAGAGAGAGAGAGAGAGAGAGAGAGAGAGAGAGAGAGAGAGAGAGAGAGAGAGAGAGAGACGCTTTGGTTTATCTACAGAGCATCAAGAGTTATACCAGAAGTTACACTCATACTCATCTTGAGATAAAACTTTATCTTCAGAGTCCATCTTTGCGTTAACAATTAGATATATTTCAAGTGATTTGAGATGAAGCAAAACGCCACGCCTGATACTGAGTTTTGCTGCACGCCAATATAAGCTTCTATGATGTCATATCTATTGAAATGCAGGCCGTCGGTGATATAATTTTCCTGGTGCATTCAGTGATATAGGTAGACACTGTCCGCAAAGTGTATTGCGAATTGTGGTATCAGTTAAAACTGAATTAAAGCGTTGTGACAGGTGATCTAGTTTGACCGTATTAACAGCGAAAATGTAGGAAAGGACAAGTTTTTAAATTTAATTATTTTGAAGATCATAAATTAACATATTAGTTCGTTATAGAAAGTATTGTGTCAATTTATGATCTTCAAAATAAGTTTACATAACCAGAACTTGTCCTACATTCCACTTACCATAACCATGTCACATTTTCGTAAGCCACAACAGAAACTCTAGTGAAATATGACTGACCATACATGCGGTAAGTGAACAACATGGTGGAGAATAGTGTAGCGACTATGTGTAAACCAAGAGATACATAGTGTGTGTGCTGCAACATCACATAGAAAACCCAAGAATCAACATGCAGAGGAGATTGTAAGTATTCTCAAGTACAGCATTTCGTAAAACTAAATACCCGAAATTAAAAGAAGGAAAAAAACTTATTTTGCACTTTTGCACAGGCTATGTGCAGCTTCCAAACTGATGTTGACATCTACATACTGATTACGCCACTAAAAATAATTTTAAAAATCTGAATTTGTTGTTGTGGTCTTCAGTCCGGAGACTGGTTTGATGAAGCTCTCTAACCTACTCTATCCTGAGCAAACATCTTGTAAGAACGGCAACCTACATCCATTTGAATTTACTTACTAATTTCATTTCTTGGTCTCCCTCTGCGGTTTTTACCCTACACACTTCCATCCAAAGCTAAATTCAAGATTCCTTGATGTCTAAGAATGTGTCCTATCAGTCGATCCCTTCTTTTAATCAAGGTATGCCAGAAATTCCTTTTCTCCCCAATTCCGTTGAGCACCTTTTCATTAGTTACGCCATCTACCCCCTGCTCTTCAGCATTCTTCTGTAGCGCCACATTTGAAAAGCCTCTATTCTCTTTCTGTCCGCACAGTTTATCGTCCACGTTTCACTCCCATGCAAGGCAACCCTCCACACAAATGCCTTCAGTAAGGACTTCCTTATGCTTAAATTAATACTCTATGTTAACAAATTTTTTTTTTTTTTTTTTTTTTTTTTTTTTTTTTTTTTTTTTTCAAAACCGCTTACTTCCCATTGCCATTATGCTTTTTATATTCTCTGTACTGCGACATCATATGTTATTTTACTGCCCAAGTAACAAAACTCATTTCCCACCTTTATTGATTCGCTACCTAATTTAATTCCTTCAGCATCGCCTGATTTTCTAAGACTGCATTCCATTATCGTTGTTTTGCTCTTGTTAATGTTCATCTTATATACTCCTTTCAACCCACTGTACATTCCGTTCAATTGTTCCTCCAGGTCCTTTGCTGTCTGACACAATCACAATGTCATCGGCAAAACGCAATGTTTTTATTTCTTCACCCTGAACTTTAATTCGTTCTCCAAATTTCTCCTTGCTTTCCTTTATAGCTTGCTCAATGTGCAAATTGAACAACATTGGAGAAAGGCTACAACCCTGTCTTACACCCTTTCCAACGTCTGCATCCCTTTCATGCGCTTCAACTCTGATAACTGCTGTCTGGTTTTTGTACAAGTTGTAAATAACCTTCCGTTCCCTATATTTTACTCCTGCTGATTTTAAGATCTGAAAGAGTGGAAGATCTGAATTTATTAAAATAAAATAATAAAACTGAAAATGAAATTTCTGTTGCTGTTGGAAACCGTAAGTTAGGGCAGCTGCAAAAAATTGAATGTTATATTGTAGGATTAAGAATATTCACGGAAACCCAACGTGTTGGTGTCAAATGAGTGGGTGAAAACAGAACTATGTCTCGTGAGGGCAGATAACTGTCTGAAGATACAGTTCGACACTGATTCAGCAGCGTTTCACTGCCGTATCAGCGCTAGCCATCAACCGTTGGTTTCGATACAGTTTATTTGTATCAGCACAATGGGCATTGATGGAATAACCGTATGTTTATATATATACATGTGGCGTCTGTTCCGAGAGAACAGACGTCACTTCTGATCCTGCAGTAGTTATTATTCAACATTCATAGAATATATGACAACTGCGATTGGGCAAAGCTGAAAATGTGTACCCAGTCAGGATTCGAACCCGGGTCTCCTGCTTTCTAGGCAGTTGCGCTGACCCCTACACCACTGGGGACACAGTGATCACCGCACCTGCAAGGACTACCTACTACTACACATTTTCAGCTTTGCCCAATCGCAGTTGATGGCATATATTCTATGAATGTTGAACCGTATGTTTCCTCAGAGCCGGCTGTAGCTTGCGTAGGACCGTGTGCAAAACTTCCGCGCGATCTCTACTGCATCGTCTGCTCCCCATCCCCTCCAGCGGAGGTTTTCTCCCCTTTGAGTCGCTCCCCGCTAGCCGCTCGACCGCTGAATCCGAGGCAGTCGCCATGCGCGCTGTGCACTTTTTCGATTTTCTTGCTGTAAAAAATATTGCATGTGTATGAAATAAAGCTACATCGCTTTTTCGATAAAAATTCTCCTTGTAACGATACACTTAAAAAAAATATCTTTGATCAGCGAAGCTTATCGCCTCCGGTTCCCTCTGACTCACAATGCAATTTAATTTCGTTCGTCATTTTTTTACTTAAAAACAAGCGAGAACACGGAACCGTGATAGTAGTTTTTACTCACTCTCTTGTCTATGTTCGTTCTGTACGGACGTCTTCCATTTATGTATCTATTCAATGTCAGGTATTGTGATGCAAGTTGTAAAAATATTTTACTTAAATTTAAAATCATCCCCTCTCTTTGGCTTTTATTTAAATGAATCCCTCCACGTCAAATACTTATTTTCTATTGTTTTCAGCTCCTTCGCCTCCGTAATAGTTTAATGTTCAGACGCCATTACAATCGCTTCGCATTGTCTGCAAAATTTCAATCAATCAATCATCCTTATACAATACTTTGCTTGATTTTAGAACCTGCAGTCATTTCTTTTGTAATTTCACGAAGTCCGATCATTTTTTTAATTTATTATTTTATTATCATCATTAACTTCATATTCCACCCACGGTCACACAACAATGAAAAGCGAAGTGAACAGTCTGAACATTGATCTCCTACGGAAAGTATCTCGAACATTCACTTATTAAATAAGACACAAAGGTTATCATTTCCAGCTTCTACAATACGAAGTGCAGGATCCAGCTAGATGCTTTCCGTAAGTTTTGTTCCTTGTATGGTGCCCAACTCTAATATGCAATCCGCGGTTTGCTTTAATGTTCATTTTGTGCTGTACTTTAACTTACTTCAAATTCAAACATTCGGTACCATCAATTCTTTGTCCAAAAAATATAATCGCGGAATCTACTTTTAACAATTATGGCATCATATGAAGCAACGTTATATCCTTCTCAAGTAAATAAATAAAAACCACCCCTGCCGGTTTTGCTTCGTTTTCCTTGACGTATGGTACTTCTCACTCGATTCTGAAGAAACTAATTGTCGTACATCACTGAGTTTTGCCCATCTTATAGGCTAACACAACAGCTTCATAACGGAATTTCTGTCTTTTTTTCGATATTCGCCATAGTTATTACGATACTTAATTTCCAATTAAACATATCACATGACATTTGAAGCTTTTGCAGTCAAAAATATAGTCCCTGACTACTTAACGTTTGGTTGAATTTAGGTTATACATTACTACGTACAAAATTCAGACGAGATTGTAAAATTGCTTTTAAAGCTGAAAATAAAGCGATAAATCGCGCCAGTATACGAACGGGATGTTGTAATGTGAGGGCGCTAGTGCCGCGCGCTCTCCTTCGGCGCGCCATGTGCACAACTACTGAGCCTCTAGCCTGCAGCTCAGTCAGTCAACCTTGGTATAAAGTACATGCCCAAGACAACAACAATTACTTTAATAAGTAGCAAAATTTATCTGGGACAGATGCCAATTCTCTAACTCGTTTTAAAACATTGATGGCGAACAAGTTCGAATAAAAAAAGGACAGTAAATCTGGTTCTACGTATTATAGTTACAAATATTGGATTGCTAGTTGTCACTGACGGAAACTGCAAGTTCATAATGGTGACTGTACGGTTCTATGGAAAAGAAAATGATGCTAGTGTTTTTGTTGAATGCCCCTTCCGACATGCAATAGAAATGGGAAGACTAAAATTACTAGAAGAATTTTTGACAGGATCCAATAACAACGTCCATATGTTTTCCTAGGCGATGCAGCATTTTTCCCCTGAATAAATATTTAATTAGACTTTCTCCAGAAAGAACAACAGTAGGAGACGCTAAAGAGGTTTACAACGGCACTGTTAAGTTCAAATGTTTGTGAAGCTTCTGGGATCTAACTGCGGGGTCATCAGTCCCTAAACTTATAAACTACTTTTGAACTACCTTATACTAAAGACAGCACTAACATCCACGCCCGAGGGGGGAACGGCCTCGCACATCGCAGCATAGTGCCTCAATGCGCTCGGCGACTCCGCCGCGGCCACTATTAAATTGGAATATGCAGTTCGTATGTGTAGCTTAAGTGCATCTTCTTTCTAGTTTAGTTTAATCTACATAAATCAGTGGCCCTAAAATGAAGTGCTGTTATAACAGTACCGTCCAAGGATGGTGATTGGTGATAATGAAGAAAAAATAAATAAAAGAGAGAGAGAGAGAGAGAGAGAGAGAGAGAGAGAGAGAGAGGGAGAGAGAGAAAAGGTTTCATCGCAAGTGGTATAAAATGTCAAAACTGGACTCACTTGTTGCCGGCATGGGGTAGTAACCAATAGATCATGTCAGGAAAAAAGTTGCAACTGCTGTCCTACAATCTCAATATAAATACAATGTGCCTATAAAAAGTTTTCCAGTCCACGGTGTGGCTTATACAGCAACCAGTGAAATTTTAATTTCAAGTAAAACCAGTCTTGGTTGCAACGTGGTTTTATTAATTACCAATGACGCGTTTCGCCCTCACTGCAGGGCACCATTAGATTATCTGAATGACAAACGTTACACAAGAATTACTACAACAGCGCCCTGTTTCACTACTTTATATGTTGTAGTAACTCTTGTGTAACGTTTGTCATGCTTCTGATGCCCTGCTGTGAGGACGGAACGCGTCATTGGTAATTAATAGCACCACTTTGCAACCAAGACTGTTTTTCTTGAGATTACAATGTAACTGATATGTGCCGTCTGTCACAGTGTATATATTTTGAGATTATAATAGGACAGCCGGCCGCGGTGGCCGAGGGGATTGAGGCGCTCCATTCACGGTCTGCACGGCCACTACGGTCGGGGGTTCGAATCCCCCCTCGGGCATGGATATTTGTGCCGTCCTTAGTTGTAAGTAGTTTGTAAGTTTAGGGACTGATGACCCCGTAGTTAAGTCCCATAGACTCTACAAACATTTTTGAACATTTATAATAGGACAGCAGTTACAACTATTTCACTATCAATGTTCCTAATCTCATACCGACATTTTATACTGTGCTGTTTGTGATCAAAATGTTTTGGTAAGGTGAGTTGACATGGAATGACAGCGAAGTAATTATGAATAAAGTAGCCCCGTGTTATTGGCTCACAAAAAAAGCCAAATTCACGTGCAATCTTTAGCAAAGAAGTGATCATTACATATTCTGAGTTAAATAACTTACCTACACGTAAATTATCTTGAATGTGTAGTAGTTTGCTATATTAAAGTACTGGTTTTCTTGCTCCAACATGAGCAATAAGATGTAACTTATGACACTGTACCATTGGTTGCGCCCGGCTCCACCTGAACTACACCAACAGACGGTATATTTCATTTAATGCATCGGCAATCTTTAAAGTCGATTTTCTCAAAAAGTTTTGAGAGTAGGATCGAATAGCTTTGGCTGCTTGTTATTTGAGTTTCTAACTTTACATACTATAAAAAATCAAAAATCTCTAAAATCCGATACCCATGTGGTATCCTTGTGGTCTATATTAGCGACTGAGCGGGAAGTAGTGTGGGATGAGCAGCGTCGATTAAGTGTAGCAGGTGCGCAGATAAAACAAGGAGAGGAAAAAAAAAGAAGGAAAAAGGAAAATGCGACCGTGGGGAAGGGGGACTTTGCCAAGCAATGCGGCTGACAAACGCACGTGTGCAAGAGGCGTTCAGGACTGACTCACCGTGCGGCACTTGTCGGCGTAGTGCTCGACGACGGGCTTGCTGTGCGTCAGGAAGGTCTGCAGGCGCTTCTTGATGGTCTCCTCGTTGTCGTCTACGCGGCCAGACGTCTGCGCGCGGTGTAGCAGCCGCTTCGTCATCGTCTCGGGGCTCGCGTCGAAGTTGAGCACCAGCGTGCACGGGCTGATCTGTACACACCGTGGCAGACACTCAGTACTTGCTGGCTCAAGTGGTAGCCGGCACACTTAATTTAACTAGGTATTGTAGAAATAAATGATACAAGCATCAGTACGGGAGTCTTCTAAAAGGACTTCGAGATCGTGAACATTCATACACACAAGCCAGACAGGTGGATCGGCACTAAATGAGACTGAACGCATAGTGACTGGCTGCCTTCGACCAACTCTTGTCAGAAAAATCTACGAAATTATGGGCATAGTGCCTCCAAACATACGCAAAAGAGCAGCTGCAGAAACAGAGAAAAAGGAACAGGGCACCGACCCCAGACACCCCCTCTTCGGACATGAGCCAAGAAAACCTAGGTTTAAGTCAAGGAGGGACTTTACGAGCACAACAACATCAACTGTATTGAAGCACAGAGTAACATACAGAGAAGAAGCCCCCCTTCCCTTAATCACTGTCTACGCTCTCCTCGTAGTTCCGCAAGATGCCACCAGATGTCAGGCGGTTCCCCGGCTTAATACCGGTAGACCACACTAGAGGCACTTCTGAGGGTGCCTCTCGCACGTCAGAGGGAAGCGTGGAGGGGAGGCAGAGGGGAGAGCTCGTGCCGCCTGCCATGAGGACACAGCTGTGTTCGGCTTGCTGACGTTTGAGGGGAGGTGGTGGTGGGGTTAGCCGCTACCTGCCGCCTGCTCTGGCCAGTTTTAAAGGGCTGCTTCTGACCTTAGCGCCATCATGGGACATCTTACGGAACTGCTTCAGCATCCCCGCCCCGCACCCTTGAGCATGTGACCGGGCCCTTACGGATGTTTCCCGTCTGTATATATTTGTCTGTGATTGAAGCCTGGAACTCTGAGAACAGAGTTATGGCAGAATTCGTCAAACGAAAGGGCCGGTAGGAACATCAAAGAGGAACCTGCCGAAGGATTTCATCTGCCGTATGCAAAATGGAAGGCACTAAACAGACTGAGGACAGGAGTGTCAAGATGCAAGACGAATCCCAGAAAGTGGAGCTTCACAAACGAAGATGAGCTCTGTGAGTGTGGCGATGTGCAGGACCCACAACATCTGCTGGTCTGCTGAAACCTGCCCAACCCCTGCATCATAGAAGGACCTACACGCAGCAAACGGTGTGGCCTCAAGGCAGCAGAATTTTGGAACTTGCGGTTCATCTAGCAAAAAGAATTAGTCACCTCTTTCTGTATTTTATGTTTCTATTTTGTAATTTCTGTATTTTAATTGTAAATTTATTGAATTTTGCATTCTTTGATTGTAGTTTGCTCAATGTAATTTTACACTGTAAACATATATTTAGTAAATTTGGTGTCCCTAGTTTGTAAATTGTTTATTATAATTGTATTTTTATTGATCGAAAGATATGTCTTAGTCCTGGACACGTAAAATAAATAAATAAATAATATAAACATACGATCACTTACACATCTCGTCTTCCTGTAATTTTGTAAAAAAAGTAGATAAAGTTTGCACACATACACGGGGCTTTGAAAAATCAGTTCAAAGTCCGAGAGATGGTACCCCGGCGTGTATCGACATCATGTTTAGTTAGTAGCTTCTTTAGAAAGAACGTACACCAAGTTTCAGCCATATACGAATATTTCTTTGTGCTCGGCATTCTTCTGAATCAAGGAAGTCGAGTGATTGTCAAATTATGAACGAAAAAGATTGTTGTGTGGTGACTAAACATTACTGTCTGAAAGGCAAAAGCGCCTCAGGAGACTTGATAAACATTATGGTGAATCTACACCTTCGATTACAATATTTTATAAGTGGTTTCAAAATTTTAGGAGTGGCAACATGGTCACAAGTGACGTTGAACGTTCTGGACGCCCTGTGGAAGTTACGACTCCAGAAATCATTGATAAATCCATGATATGGTCATGGATGACAGAAGAATTAAGGTGCGTGAGATTGCTAGTGCTGTGGGCATCTCGAATGAACTGGTACCTAATATTTTCCATAAACATTTGGACATGAGAAACCTATCCGCAAGACGGGTGCCGCGATTGCTCACGCTTGACCAAAAACGGAATAGTGTGAAGTTCGCAGCTGTTCAGGAAGAATCCGCAGGACTTTAAACGCCGTTTCGTCACTGTGGATGAAACATGGATACATTACCATACTCCTGAGACCAAAGAACAATGTAAACAATGGGTTACCAAGGAAGAATCTGCACCAAAAAAGGCGAAGGCCGGTCCTTCGGCCGGAAAGGTTACGGCGACGGTCTTTTAGGATTCACAATGGATACTTCTCATCGACTATCTCGAAGTGGGTAAAAATATTACAGGTGCATATTATTCACCGTTATTGAACCATTTTAAAATCCAGCTGCAAGAAAAACGCTGGCGATTGCCCTACAAATAAGTCCTTTTCTGTCACGACAATGCACTAGCACACACCTCAGCAGTTGTGGTTGCAAAATTATTGGAAATTGGATTCCAAGTCGTTTCACATTCCCCCTATTCTCCAAACTTGGCTCCCTCGGACTACATTTTGTTCTCCATTTTGAAGAAATGGCTGGCGGTACGAAGACTTCATTCAAACGAGCAGGTGATTGCAGAAACTAACAGCTATTTTGCAGGCTTGAACAATTCGGAAGGGATCAACAAATTAGAACAGCGTTGGACGAACTGTATAAGTCTAAAAGGAGACTATGTCGAAAAATAAAAATGGTTTTCCCCACACACGTTAGTAGTTTTTATCTTTGAACGGACTTTCCACACGCCCCTCGTATAATACAGTAGTATCGATTACCGCAACCATATTTTCAAAAATGTATTTGTAGATACCTATTACGCTAGCATTCATACAGCGCGTGGTGGAGAGTACATGGTACAGTCAATCAGGGTAACTTTGTACCAGTCAGGGTTTCAAATGGCTCATGTTCCACCTATTGCCAATATTTTTTTTCTGAAGGTAATTTTTATACCTCTTTTATAAATAATTCCCCAGTAGGTGGCAAATCAACCATTGAAAGCCAAATATTAAGTGGTAAAAAGTTACCCTGATTGACTGTACTTGGTTCCATTTTCAAATAGAGCGAATAAAATTGATTATTTATGCGCCCCCTGAGAAGGCACGGGAGTTCCACATAGATGTACACACATTATTCGTAGATTTTAAAAAGACCTATGACAACATAGACACTCCTAAATATATGAAGTAATTTGAAATATTTCCTTTGGGTGTAGGCTGTCATTGTATATGTTCAAGACAGTTTTCGGAAAAAATGTTCCAGAGTATTTCACAAGTCTGCTCTTCTGTACTACCAAAAATGAAACACATACTTGGCTGGTTAAAGTCGCCATCAACTAATATTGCGTCGTCCGGGTATCTTCGCACCACGTGTAGATTTTCTTTGAATAACTCTACATCTAAGATGGTGAAAGCGGATGGCCGATAAAAAGACCCAACAATTACCCTGATTTCTCCTAGACCTGTTATACGCGTCCAGACAACTTCAAAGTCACTCTCAAATTTGAACTTTATAAATACAATATTTGTCGACAGCAACGAACACACGCTCTCCTACTGCGCCTAATTTGTCTTTAGAATATAAGTTCTATGCTAAATATATCAGACCTTCCTACGTCGGGATTCAGCCATCTCTCGGTCTCTAAGATAATTTGAGTTCAAGAGATGTTCTTCATGCCTCAAGCTAGGGAACTTCATTGCGAATACTTCGAATATTACTGTAAATTGAAATTCAAAGACGTCTCACCACTAGACCACCGCACCACTAGCGATTAAGACGCCTCGGAATAATCTGAGTATGAGTTGCCTCCACGTCACAAACTTTAATTCAGCTTCTGTCTTCCATAGAATATTGCCACTACTGCCGAGGCTCTCCTACATTGGTGTTGCACCCCAGCAAAGAATGTGAATGGGAACAATCCCGCCTTGTTGCTCAGGCAGTAGTGGCAATTATCTATGGAACAAAGAAGCTGAATTGAAGTTTGTGACGTGGAGGGAAGTCGTACTTAGACTATTCCGAGGCGTCTTAATCACTAGTGGTGCGGTGGTCTAATGGTGGCGGGCGCCGTGGCTCAGCGCACCCGGTCAGAGGGCTCACCACCTTCTGTAATAAAAAAGCTGAGCCAAGAACTCATCGAACAAGAACGAAGAAGCACGATCAGCATCCTCAAGGAATAGAACTTACCATTGAGAGAGAAAAAAAAGTTGTAAGACGTCTACCTAGTAAGCATGGAGATCCGGGTTCGATTCCCAGCCGCATCACATATTTTAATTCATTGCTTCACCTTTATCTTTAATTACTTCAATTATTTACTGCTAATCTTTTGACAATAGAAGTGTCGATCATCTGAACACGCCTGATTTCGATATCTGCTTATCGAATGACGAGTGTTCATCATAACTCCTCAAAGTACCATCTAATCAGAGAGAGAGAGAGAGAGAGAGAGAGAGAGAGAGAGAGAGAGAGAGAGAGAGAGAGAGAGAACCATCTGCACTTCACGAGTTATCTGTTATCCGAATAGCTGTTTCATTCATGTAGTCCACTCCTGACCTATCAAGCGCAGTCTTAAAACAGGTCTAGAAATCTGCAGCCAAGAGCCAATGAAGCCTCTCGCTGAGATCCTTCACTCGGCTTCTAATCAAAGTAGGAGTTCACGGGTTCTAATCCCGGCCACAACACAAATGTTAATTCAACGCTTCTCCTTATATCCAATACCTTTGGTATAATGAGGCAATATTTGTCTCAAAGAACTGAATTATTGTTGACATTTATATCACCTCTGCCTGACAAACAAAGCGGGATTGTTTCCATTTACGTTCTTTGCTGGGGTGCTACTCCAGTGTAGGAGAGCCTTAATAATTTGATACGCATTTCACAGGGAACATTAATTCTACCTCAAAGTATGTGGTGTGGAGGGACACTAAGACAATCCGTGTATCCGCGTAACGCTGTGTTAGTTGAACAGTTAAAAGTGTCTGCCTAGTAAAGAGAAGGTCCCGTATTCTAATCCCGGCCACACGAAATGTCGATTCAAAGCTTCTCCTTATATTAAAAAATGGCTGACTTCACTCGTCCTAAGCGAACCCACAGTGTTTATGTTCGAAAAAAAAGTCTGATCAGATATCCAATGTAATTTTCGTATCGATTACGCTAGACATTCTTCAAGTAGAACTACTGTTAATGAATGCCATGTACGTTATGTTAAAATCAGGTGCTCGATAACACATTCAGTCTGAATGACTGGGTATGTCTGACGACATTGACCGTCCTTGTCTCTAGATGGACGTCCCACATGTGAGTTACTGACAAGTCTTAAAAAGACATTTCTGCCTCAAATAGTACAAATTAACACCGAGGGAAGAACTGAAGCGCACTAACAGAATAACATGTAAGTATTTTTATGGGGAAGTACTACATCTACTACATAAAGACAGACTTCATTGGACAAATTTAGTTTAGTGGCGAGTCAACTTTCTGCTTAAATACTGAAGTTAATTATCTCAGCTGTAAGACATTGGCATTAAAAATCCAGGACAAACCTTCTACAACGTTCGTGATGGCGCAAAAAAATTAACGTCTCTTGCGCATGTAGGCCTTTCTTTTACAAAGAGAATGCAATGAACGGGAAAGCTTACTTACATCTGTAGGAAATCTATTTTGTCTCGCTGATTGACCAGGCTAACCAAGAAGGCCTCGTAAACTACTTACTAGACGGCAGACCGTCCCGCTACCTCACCGATGTGTGGGATTTACCCACTAATGCTCTGCAGGTAAATTGGTTGGTCTAAGCGTACCTATTGCTTAGGCCAACGCACACTAGACCCGACACCTTTAGATTTTTTTCCATTGAGGATTTCTATCAAGGATATCGACTTTATATCTCCCGTACCGATTTCCCTCGCAGAGCTGACTCACGAGTGAACACAAATTAACGAGTCACCTGACATGCTGCATCGAGTTCGGCACATAACGAAAGAAAATCATATCTTGTTATGGTACATAGCCCACCCCATTTGTGACTATACCTATCACTATATGAATAAATTTCGCCTTTGATCTATACTTATATGCAATTTCTTAAAGTGGAAGCACTATAATAATTATTATGTAATATTTACTTACGAGATTATTCCATTTTTTTGGTTCTTTCTATTGTTTTTCTTTGTGATAATATGTATAACATTTTAGTAATGATGTACACATATTTGCAGGTTATTTGTAACTTCATTACAATATTTTGTATTAGAATCACTTCAAATATGTTTAAATGCACTGTACAACATGTTTTGCCCTGTAAATCTCTAATATTCTTAACATTTGTATATTCAGATATTTCGTTTTGTTTATAATGTTTTGCTGTTGATATGTCAAAGAGGAACTATCTGACATGCCAAAGATAAAATATATGTGCAGAATACACATTGACCTTTTTGATGAGGTACATGTTTCATATCTTTGAGCAAAGAGTTGTAAACCTTCTGCTATATAACTAGAGATCTGTTCTAGCAGAGGCAGTAGATGTTGGCTTATGCTTTTGAACTGTTATATTTTTGTTGCTGTAATTGTGATATATTTATATTTTCTGGTAGTATCTATGCAGTTAAGTTGTCAAGATTAAATGGGCAATAAACCGCGTGTTTCTTTTGGAAGCTTGACGTGAATTTATATGCAAAAGTTCTTGTTGTGCCACGAAGAGCCTGGGAGTGATCTTTATTTGAATGTGTGACAGTTTTTTTTATTGAAAGTGTGTCGCCCACCATAGAAACCCCCAAGAAGTATGAGGCGGTACGCTTTCAATGTAACCTATAAACAAAAAAACTTCACAGGTGTAAGTCGTTTTACTCAATCCTTCTGAACTTTTAAAGACCTTCTAGAAAACTGTAAACTCAAATGATACAAACGGATGCCAGTAGTCGCTGACGAATGCAATGATAAAACTGTATATCAACCTCCGATGTAATAGATCTATAATCATTACCACCTTCGACGACTCTATCAAAAACAGATACCATTATTTATATAATTACTAAAGAAGGAAAACCCTACGAAATGTTTTGTAAGTAATTATTTCTTTACGCATTTAATGTGGTATATTCTAACAGCGAAAACATCTGTGTCAGTGTCAGTGTTTTCCACCTTTTCGAATATGCAACCCGCTTCCAAATAAAAATATTCTGACTACCCCTCCTCACCCAGCTCCTCACGAACCTAACGAAACTACCAGTTAAAGAAACCAATTAAACTTCTTTCTTTTGCTTTAGATTTCTTTTAAATTTTTCTTTTAAGTTCTTGTGTATTTTTAGAATGGAACACATTATCCTATTTTCACACTATTTGCGTAAGAAAAAATGTATGTTGCTTAACGAGTGTTTCGCATTTCAGCAAGCCTCAGAAGCGAATTATGCTCATTAAGAAAGGTTTCACTGTATAGACAATTTGTAAAAAAGTAGATTCTTTTTTCGAATTTTTCAGACTAACTTATTGTATCAAGTCGTTTTACCTATCTATTGGTTCTCGAAAACAGTGTTCAGGCTTTTCGCTTACTCATCATTACCATACTCTAATTACGAGTTATGTCCAGAAAGTAAGTTTCGTTTGGTTATATAACTTATCTACATAGCTGCCGAAATTTTGTAGGTACTTGTCACAGCGTGGTTCAAGTTTTTGTATGCCTTCTTCATTGAAGGTGGCCGCCTGTGTATTCACCCATATGGTAACATGTTCTTTCAGCTCGTCACCATCGTTGAAGTGTTCATCACCAAGGACATATTTTAGGTGTAAGAAGAGATGGAAGTCGCTAGGAGCGAGGTCCTGGCTATACGGAGGATGATCAAACACATTCCAGTGAAATTCCCGTAAGAGTTAATTGAACAGTCTAGCCCATCTCCTAACCACTGAATCACGCACAGCATTTTGTCCGTAAACCTCGCAGATTTCCCAATGAATTTCCTTTGGTTTAACTTTTTTTGCATTTAGAAAACGAATCACAGATCTTATTTCACACGGGGTTGCATTTTCAACTACGGCTGACATTATAAAGAAGCAATACAAAGCACACGTCGGCTGCAGAGATCTGAAAATGGGCGTACATGTCTTTTCCTTGATTCAGAGTAACTGCCGCACATGCTCGGAATGCGATCATATCGCCGCTGTGGATAGAAATAGAAACGGAACTTACTTTGTAGACGACCCTCGTAAAACAATATATGATCTATTCATTTCATAATGAATGTTATACAAGGAACTCCGTGATGTTAACATGACAAATTTACCTTAGGCATACGTTTTTGTATTACTGAACCTCTATTTTATGGTGCACATACTTCCTCCAGCTACGTCAAAAAAAATGTTCAAATGTTTGTATAGCTTATGGGACTTAACTACGGGGTCATCAGTCCCTAAACTTACAAACTACTTAAGAACTAGCTAACACTAAGGACGACACAAATATCCATGCCCGAGGGGGGATTCGAACTCCCGACCGTAGTGGCCGTGCAGACCGTGACTGGAGCGCCTCAGCAGTCCCTTTGGCCACCGCGGCCGGTCCTGTTACGTCGACCCCCCCCCCCCCCCCCCGAGCAAGACTGCCCTCAGGTCGAAATACACTGTTTTAAATAGTATTTTATGTCTGCAATTTTTAGATAACCGGTTAGTGAGCGAATAAATTTTTTTGCTTAATATTTGGAAGTGTTTTCCTTTTTCAATATTTACACCATGTTCTGTGAAGCGCCAACTAAAAAGTAAATTAATTATCTACATTATCTTGTATGCTATCGTGTTTACTGTGGGGCGAAAAATAAATATAAAACTATCCTGCATCACTAAAACTGTTGGGTAAATACTAAAAGGCATCAAGCCAGTCAACAGTAAACTGCGTTGATACGGTTAGATAATCGGATTTAGTCACTTAGTGCTTTTATAAGACACTTTTCTTGTAAAGCTTTTTGAGATTTCGTACTGGAGGTGAATTAACTAGAAATTGGTAGTGTACTGTTATGTTACTCACCTGTTCCTCGAACGTCTTGCCCTGCGACAGCTCACGGGGATAGCCGTCGATCAGGAATCCCTTTGAGGTGCTCACCTTCTGAAGCATCGCCTCTTTCAGAAGGTCTAGCACCACTTCCTAGAAAAAGAATACTATCATGTAAAACATCTTCGTGGCAGCCATATTACGCGTTAGTAGTAGCACCAGGGAGACACAGAGCTATATGTGGATCAGCACCGTGAGTGGGTGTCTTATGTCACTGCAATCGCCAGTTAACATAAGGGGGGAGTCATATCGGTCACATGCGTCATCTGGGCATGAATCGTGTAAACCTTTTTCTTTGTGTTATCGTGCTCTAACTATTAATGCTATTAATTATCTGCGTTTTCTGAGGCAATGATTGAGGACTAGTAAAATTTATGCTGACCAAACTCTAAATCTTCAGAAAAGCGACATTCAGGTAGTTCAGTGTACCGGAGATAAGTTCGTTAATCTGACGGACGGATTCGATCCACGTTTTGTTTTGGCAAGAGGGCTAAACTACGACAGCAAGTCCATTGCTACAGCCAAGAGGCTCATTTGAAACTAGAGGAACAGATACTTGAATGAAGTGGAGAACAAGACACAAAGCCTCTACTTAACGTTTTACGTTCGTGACACGCGGAAATGTGTGGTTTAGTATTATTTTGAGTGTTTCTGATATATGCTATTATTTCCTGATGATGCTTGAAACAACCGAAATCGGTTGAATAATAAAGTGGCAAATATACATCTTAAGTTTTAAAATGATTTATTTTATTTACCCACTTCTTTAATATATATCATCCATTATATTAACTAATAGAAGGAAAAAATGCTAAAATCGCAATTTTTATCTTTTATTTATTTTAATACGACCTGTTTCAATACTCAATGGTATCATCTTCTTGTCTCCTACGACTGGCATTTAACAGCTCATATAAGCGCTCCACATATAATTTGGAAGATATTGTGGACGATCGTCATAAAATCTTGTGCTGATGGATAGGTATAAAATGGATGGCTGGTCAAAATTAAAACTATAAAATAGACATAAAAAAAAGAAGGTGCTCAGCCAGAAATGTGCACGATGGTGGTTTTGTTTTAAGGTCTATTTTATTGTTCTAATTTTGACCAGTCATCAATTTTTTATCTGACTATCCACCAACACAAGATTTTGTATCTGGCTATGAACCAGAACACCTTCCAAATTGTATGTGGAGCGCTTTAATGAGCTGTTAAATGCCAATTGTGCGAGACCAGAAGAGGACACCATTGAGTGTTGAAATCGTTCGTCTCATAGTAATAAAAGATTAAAATAGCAATCTTCACATTTCTTTTTATATTAATATAGTGTTGTTCAAAAAGAAAGAACAGATTTCAAACATTTATTTCTTCCAAACTACAACAGATAGCAACATGATTTAAACATTAATGGAGAGAAAAATGTTTACAATTTATTATCAGTAATTGTGGTATGCACTCAATATGAGCACCATGTGTTACACGACAAATGTCGAAACGGTGGCTTATTCCTTGCTACACACGAATCAGCTGGTTTCTAGTTATCGAAATCAAAGCTTCAATAATTCGATGCCGTAGACCTTATACATCTACATATATACTCCTCAATCCACCGTAAGGTGCGTGGTGGATGATACACTTTCCACTAATACGCATTTCCTTTCCTATTCCAATTCAAATAGAACGAAGGAAAGAAACAATTTCTATATGCCTCCGTACGAGTCCTAATTTCTCTTTTCATGTCTTTGTGATCTTTACGCGAAATGTAAGTAGGCTGCAGGAAGATCGTTCTACACTCAACTTCAAATATCGGGCTTCTAAATTTCCTCAACAGAATTTCTGGAAAAGAACGTGGTATTTCCCCCAGCGATCCCCAATTGAGTTTCCGTGACACTCAAGCACTGGTCGAACCTACCAGTAACAAACCTAGCTGCTCGCGACTGATCTGATGCGGGTCCCAAACACTTGAGCAATACTCAAGACGCGGTCTCCTTTACAGATGAAGTACATCTTCCCAAAATTCTCCCAAGAAACCGAAGTCGGCTGTCCGCCTTACTCACAACGGTCCTTACATGTTCGTTCCATTTCATATTGCTCTGCAATGTTACGCCTAGATATTTCAAAGACGCGACTGCATCAAGAAGCTCGCTAATGCTGTATTCGATCATTATGGGATTTTTTTCAAACATTTCAGGCATATGAGGGACAAAAACACGGTCTTGTACGTAACCCCATCGATAAAAATCACACGGAGTGAGATCTGGAGATCTGGGAGACCAGACTTCTCTTTCAATCCAGCGTTCTTGAATGGTGTTATTCAAGTAACGTCTAACGTGTTTAGAAAAATGAGGCGGGGCATCATCTTGCATGATGATGAAGTCATCTGAATCATCTTCAAGTTGGGGAAATAACCAATTTTGAAGCATGTCTAGATAAGTTATTCGTGTCACAGTTTTCTCCGTGAAGAAGAATGGCCCATAAACTTTGGTTATAGATATCATACAGAAGACGTTCATCTTTGGTGAATCTCTTCCATGTTGAATGATGAAAAGTGGATTCATCGGAAAAAATTAATCTTTCAGCAAAACTGTCTTGTTCCATATCACCTAACACACTAATGCAAAATTCGCACCTTTTGTTGTGGTCGTCAGGATGCAATGCTGGCAATAATTGCAGTTTTTATGTATTCATGAGCAGACGATATTTTAGAACTCGCCATACCGTTGGTTGAGGTATGTTAAGTTCTTTGCTTGCTCGTGGTGTGGATTTCTTTGGGCTACTTTCGTAAAGTATACGAATACGCTCTACAGTCTCGTTCGATGTGCTTCGACGTCCCGTGCTTAGACCTTTGCAGATGTAACCATCTATGCATTTTGGATGCCACTCGTAAATTTCTTTATGACACAGTGGTTGTTTATTAAATTGACAGTGAAATGCTCGCTTAAAGCAACAATGGACTCCAGTTTTGCCAATTGTAGCACATAAAATGATTTCTCCTATGGCGTCGCCGCCGTTTCACTACTGAAACCAATATGGCCGTGATTGGAACTTCTACCCGGGCTGTTTAAATTGTAAACTTTTCTTAATCCATTAACGGTGGAATCGTGTTTCATATTTTGTAGTTTGGAAGCAATAAAAGTTTGAAATCTGGTCTTGAGCAAAACATTAATCGAGCAATAAGATCTCTCTCTATGATGAGTAAATTAGAAATTTTTGAGCAGTTTCATATTTTTTTTCTAACAACATTTCTCAGTTGTAAAATTTATATATTATGTCACACATGTGAAAAATC